>CM028129.1:77390000-78640000 GCA_016271365.2 Neoceratodus forsteri | reverse complement strand
CCCACAGGTGAAAGCCAGGCATCATAGATTTCTTTCATATTGATACAAGACATTGGTGTGAAACTCCCTCTGCTGTATCCCTGTAAATGTTGGGTTATTTTTGGTACCAACAAATATCTGTTTTGCGACCTCGACCAATTGTCAGACTTTTTAAAATCAAAAGCTGAACCACAAACTCAGAAAGAGGATGGGGTTCTTCTAATACTGATGAGTAACTGGGCCCAGACTTTGATTCATGACAGGTTACAGCCAAAGTAATTGCTAAGACCAGTGGCATTCCACTGGGGTGAATAATAGTTCTTCAGCATGTGATTTAACATACATAAATGCAGACTGGTTTCCCATCTACTCAGCAGTTGATGTAGACTCTGCTTTATCTCTGTTCTCCAACCTTTTCTTAAGCATCTGGAATCTCCACGCCCCACTTAAGAAATCCAGAGTGAAGCAACACCACCACCCCTTGATCACTGCTGACCTACTGGCCAAGTGCAGGGCTAGGGATAAAGCTTGGCATGGCTACAAAAACTCTCTTCTTCAGGCAGACTTTCAAGCCTACAAAGCTGCACCAAGGACATCCATCTCTCTAAGGCTACTTATTTCAAGCGTCACCTGCAGCACGATCATCTCACCCCAGCATCATTTTGGAATGTTCTCCATTCCTTCCTAGACCCTCCTGCACAACATTCTTCACCAGTTCTGCATGTTGATGGGTCACCTGTCTCTGACCCCGCATCAGTCGCGTGTACCTTCAACACATTTTTTGCCACCTGCGCTCTCCCTGATCTCAGCTCACCCTCATCTGCTATACCCCACTCTGCCCATTCAGTTTCACCTGGCCAACCCACCGATTACCATTTCCCCCCGTTCACTCCTCATTAAGTCTACTCGGCCCTTCTTGCCCTAAACCCCTCTAAGTCCAGCCCTGACGGTCTCCACCTCTCTACTTTTGCCTTCACGGACCCTCTCACCCACATCCTAAACCTTTCACTCTCCTCTTCCTCCATTCCCAGAGCCTAGAAATCCACTAAAATCCTTCCCCTGCATAAGGGTGGGGATCTCTTGGCACCTGGTAACTACAGGTCTATCTCCCTTTTCCCCTCTTTAGCCAAACTACAAGAATCTCTCATCCACTCAAGGCTATCTGCTTCCTTGCTTGCTCTGACACTCTCTGTCCCGTACAGTCTGGTTTTCAGAAGCATCACTTGATGATATCTTCTCTTCTGCATGTCACAGACTCAGTTTTCTATGCGATGGACAAGAACCATATCACTGCTGCCATCTTCATTGACCTGGCAAAAGCATTTGACTCGGTCTCCCTTCCCCTTTTGTTACAAACCCTCAGTTCTGTTGGTCTCGCTGATCCTGTTGTTAACTGGTTCCATTCCTACCTACATGATAGGGAACAGTCTGTTAAAATCGGAAATGTTTTATCTTCTCTGCTCCCAGTTCTCTCCGGTGTCCCCCAAGGTTCCATCCTTGGCCCCATCCTCTTCTCCCTATTTGTAAATAACCTTCCTTCAGTCTGCAGTTCTGCCAAAATACATATGTATGCCAACGATACTATTCTTTTCCTCTCTGGGCCCTCGGTAAACGGCGTACACGCCCCCCTCCAGGATGGTTTCAACAGGATCCAGTCCTGGTTCAAGGATAACAAACTCAAACTTAATGTAAAAAAACAGTGCCCATGACTTTTGGTTCCAGGCAAAAACTGGCCAACCTTCAGCACCCTCCAACTTTCTCTACCCTGGATGGCTCCTGCCTTGAGAACATCTCGGCCTTCAAGTATTTAGGGGTATGGCTGGATTCCCACCTAGATTTCTCCACCTACATCGATGCCATCTGTGCTAAGCTTCGCCCCAAATTAGGTACTCTCTACCGGCACAAAAACTGCCTCCCTCTTCCCACCCATTGCAAGCTTGTCACCAAAATGGTTCTACCCACTTTTGACTGTGCTGATGTGGTGTATGGTACTGCTTCTCTGGCCACCCTAAGAAGACTTGACACGGCAAAGGCAAGGCAACATTTATTTAAAAACGCCCAATCTCAGAGGCTCTGGGCGCTGCACAAATAAATAAACACATCTTCAAAACCACCTCCCCTTCCCACACCCCACCCCCCAAGCGTGGCATTTCCTTTATAGCCAAAGTTCTGACATCACTTCCTCAACAGGTCTTGGGGCAGAACTGTCATATTCTTAATAACCCATCACAGTGCATAAAGGGTTAGTACACACCACCAAAAAAAAAAAAAAAAAAAAAAGAATATATATTACATACTGTATATTATAAGGGAGAGGGACATGTGGGGAGTGGTGCAATGCACTGGCTGTGGGGCAGCAGTTTTCCGGGAGACATTCTGGAAACTGCGTTGCTGTCCTATTTGCAGGCAACTGTCAGCTGTGAGGGAGGAGATTGCCCACCTCCAGGCTGAACTGGCAAGGACTAAGGAGGCCTCCCCCACCCAAAGAGCACCACTGCCACAACCACTGCCTCAGAGGTTGCCAAGTATGAAGAGCAGTTGGACCACAGTGGGTTATGGGAGGGTGCAGGTGGTGGAACAGAGGCAAAGACCCCTAGTTGTACCTCTACACAAATCATACACCAGTCTGGCAGAGCAAGGTTCCTCTATGATGGCACCCTCAGTGGAGACCAAAAAGAATGCTGAGGACATCCACAAGGGAGACCCACAAAAGGGTGGCAAGGGACACCACAGGGGATGGAAACAGCTTCTGATAGGGGACTCAATTGTTAGGGGGTTAGAACTGGGGAAGGGAGAGGAGAGGGTAGTAAGGTGCCTGCCTGGTGCTGTGGCTTGGAGGGACAAGAAGCGAATCCTCATGATTGCAGAAGCAGCATCACAGGAGAGAGAACTAGGTATCATTGTCCACCTTGGGACAAATGACCTAGCTAGGCATGGAATCAGTGCAGTGCAGGATGAATTTGTGGAGTTGGGGAGGGGCCTCAGATAGGTAGCAAGCACGTTGTGCTGCCAGTCCATGGCAGGGTGAGGCTAGGGTACTGCACACCATGCAGTTTAATGAATGGTTGCAAAACTGGTGCAGAGCACAGGGCTTTGGCTTCATTGAGTACTGGGGATACAACTGGAGAGATGAAGGTCTGTACTGGCATGATGGTCTGCATCTGTCTACGAAGGGAACCAAGCTCCTAAGTGACAGGTTTAAATGCTTCCTTGGCAAGCTTTTAAACTAGCCAAGGGGGGAGGTGCTGATAAGTGGCAGGAAATTTCAAGCCTCTCCCCACAAAACATGGCAGGTAGTAAGGTAAACACTGAGGTACAGAGCTCAACAGAGGGCAGGACAGGGGTAAATGGAAAAATAGACAAGGGCAATAAGAGCAGGGATGGGGAAAAAGATAAAGCCAACATTAAATGGAGGGCAATGAGTACCAATGCCCGTAGTCTGGGAAACAAGCTTCCTGAGCTAGTAGCCCTGATGGAAGATGAAAAATTGGATATTGTGGCAGTCACAGAAACATGGTACACGGAGAACCATGACTGGGATGTCAACATACCGGGGTACACAGTCTACAGAAGGGACAGGGAGGGTAAAAGAGGAGGTGGATTAGCTCTATACATAAGGGAAGGGATAAAAGCTACAGAACTAAAAAGTAAAGGGGGAGGACAAGAGGCACTCTGGGTCACCTTGGAGACAGGGAATGGCATCACTATCTGCATAGGGGTTGTATACAGACCCCCGTCTCAAGGGGAGGAAACGGACAAGAAAATGATAGAGGACATTCTTAAAATGGCTCAAAAAGGGGAGATACTGTTGATGGGGGACCTGAATATGCCTGATGTTAACTGGATGACATGTACTGCAGATACATCCAAGAGCAGGGCCATTCTCTATGCCCTGCAGGGGGCAGGCCTTAGACAACTAGTGTTGGAACCCACTCGGGAGGGAGCAATACTAGACCTGGTACTCTCAAATGGAGAGAGGATCACAAATTTAGAAGTCAGTAGACATCTGGGAACAAGTGACCACTGCACAGTGTGCTTCACAATAAGCACAACCATGGAGACAAGCCATACAAAAACAAGGATACTGGACTTTAGAAGGGCCGACTTTGGCAAAATGGGTGAATACCTAAGGAATGCACTACCAAATGGCCAAAAAGGAGGGGTGGAAGAACAATGGAGAAAAATCAAAACTGTTATCATAGAGGCAACAAGCCTTTGTGTGGGACAAATAAAGAAAACAAAGCAGAGTAAAAAACCACTATGGTTCTCAAAAGAGGTGGCAGGGAAGGTTAAGGAGAAAAAGGCTGCATTCAGAAAGTATAAGGAATCACAAAAGGAGCACGACAGGGAACTGTATCAATTAAAGCAGAAAGAAGTGGGGAAGGCAGTCAGAATAGCAAAGGCCAAAACCGAAGAAAAAATAGCCAACTCAGTTAAGAAGGGGGATAAAACCTTTTATAGGTACATTAGGGAGCATAGAAAGGTTAAGGGAGGAATAGTGAAGATTAATAAAGGAGAGGGGAGGTGGGCAGAGGGAGAGAGTGAAAAGGCAGAGATACTGAATGAATACTTTTGCTCAGTATTCACAAAAGAAGATGAGGAGGAGTTACTTAAATCAGACGATAGAAGCACTCTGGGTAGGGGGGTTGACACCAGTCCATTTACAGAAGAATGAGTCCTAAAAAAACTCCTAAAACTCAAGGTGGACAAAGCAATGGGGCCTGACGGGATTCACCCCAGAATCCTAAAAGAACTAAGGGAGGACCTAGTGACACCACTGACCACACTTTTTAACAAATCATGGGAGGATGGGGTGGTAACTGAGGACTGGAGGAGGGCAGATGTGATTTCCCTTCACAAAAGTGGGAGCAAGGCAGAAGCAGGAAACTACAGACCTGTAAGTTTGACCTCAGTGGTAGTGAAAATGATGGAATCACTTCTGAAAGAAAGAACTGTTGAGTAACTAGAGGCCAGCAGGGCACAGGACCCAAAGCAGCATGGATTTACAGCAGGAAGGTCATGTCAGACGAATCTAATTGATTTTGTTGACTGGGTGACCAAAGTAATAGACCAGGGAGGGGCTGTGGACATGGCCTACCTAGACTTTAGCAAGGCATTTGACACAGTCCCACACAAAAGACTAAAAAACAAGTTAGCCAGCCTGGGAGTGGGTTCCAGGGTGGTAGCCTGGGTAGCAAACTGGCTGCACAATAGGACACAGAAGGTAATAGTGAATGGAACACATTCCGAAGAAAGGGGGGTTACTAGTGGAGTACCTCAGGGCTCAGTACTGAGTCCAGTCCTCTTCAATATCTTTATAGGTGACATTGCAGAGGGTCTGAAGGGAAAGGTATGCCTCTTTGCAGATGACACAAAGATCTGTAACAGAGTTGATACACAAGCGGGGGTAGAAAGGATGAGAAGGGACTTGTCAAGGTTGAAGGAATGGTCAGACATATGGCAACTTAGATTCAATGCAAAGAAGTGCAAAGTAATGCACCTGGAAAACAAAAACCCAGGAGAAGAGTACACAATAGCAGGGGAGGTACTAACAACAACAAAAATGGAAAGGGACTTGGGGGTAGTCATATCAAATGACTTAAAGGTGGGTAAGCAAAGTGACAAGTCAGTAAGGAGAGCCAGGGGGATACTGGGATGCATAGGAAGGGGCATCACAAGTAGAAAAAGGGAAGTGGTTATCCCTCTGTACAGACAGTTGGTGAGACCCCATCTGGAATACTGTGTGCAGTTTTGGAGACCCCATCTCTGCAAGGACATAGACAGGATGGAAGCAGTCCAGAGGAGGGCAACTAAAATGGTGCAGGGTCTGCATCAGAAACCATATGAAGAGAGACTGAGAGAGCTTAATATGTATACCCTTGATGAAAGGAGGGACGGGGGGGACATGATAGAAACTTTCAAGTACCTCAAGGGAACCAACAAAATCCAGGAGGGTAGCATCTTTCAGAAAAAGAGATGTGTAAGAACAAGGGGGCACAATTTAAAGATAGAGGGGGGATCGGCTCAGGGGTAATGTGAGGAAATTTTTTTTCACGGAGAGAGTGGTGGATGCATGGAACCACCTTCTTGGGGAGGTTGTTGGGTCTAAAACAGTGGGGGAATTCAAACATGCATGGGACAGACATAAGGCAATTGTAGTGGGGGTTGGCAGGAAGTAGGCTGTTGGTTAACTAGAATCTGCAGCTTATCCAATAGGAAGCGAAATAGGCAGACTGGGTGGGCCAAGTGGTCCTTATCTGCCATCAAAGTCTATGTTTCTGAGTTACTAAATAGAACACAAATACAAAATAATAAAAAAAAAAAAAAAATAGTAACACATCATGTAAACATTTATAAACGAATCAGATCAATAAGTTAATAATTCAATCCAGAAATGCCTGAGCAAATAGGAAGGCCTTAAGTCGAGCCGTGAATACCTCCAAAGTAGGGGCCCCCTTAACCCCAAGGGGCAGCGAATTCCACAGGACGGGGTCAGCGACACTAAAAGCCCTGTCACCAGCCGATCTCTGCCTCATCCTTGGAATCACCACTGGGCCTCCACAGGAGGAACGGAGGGGGAGGACAGAGAGAGCAGTTACAAGACGTTCTGACAGATAACCAGGGCCCTGACCATGTAGGGCCTTATAGGTGAGAAGACCCACCTTAAAAAGGATCCTCCACCTGACCAGCAGCCAGTGCAGCTCACGCAACACCGGTCTAATGTGGCAACATTTTGGCTGCCCAGTAAGTAACCAGGCAGCTGCGTTCTGTACTAGCTGCAGTCTGTGGAGAGATCCTCCCATGACCCCGAGGTAGAGCGCATTACAGTAGTCAAGCCTTGATGTAACTAAGTGTAACCCCCCTGCAAATGGGGGTTCCCAAAAGACTTCCAGGAGCTTGCTTGAATGCTCCAAGCCTGAATGGTGTTTGGCATTTAAGCCATTTATCAGTGAGTGTTTTAGAGCCTCTGGTACTGTCTCTTAAGAGCTGTCTGCTTGCAGACATAATTAGTTTGTATGGGGGACTGTGTGCTTCTCTGAGTACCACTCGAGCTGCTGCCAATTCACTTCATTTTTGCAGTCACTAGGAGTGCAAAGGGAACCTATCTGAAAGATGTAACTGTTTGCCAGAAATTATTTAGAGTAATAATGAAATTACAGTTTGTCTAACCTGCTTTTTGCAGTCAGAACTGTGTCTGCTAGTTCCCCATTCTAGTTTTGAACTGCTGAACTGGACCAATCAGTGTGGGGTAAGTAGCTCTAAAATGATGCCTTGGACGAATCAGAACTTGGACTCATAATCTGAGCCAGCCACAAGAGGATTGTATGGGCAGTGACTCTGGGAGATGTAGTTTAGACTTCAGTGCCTTTTGGACCAACAGCAGTCTATTGTGAGTGACAGCCAATCCAGTCAAGAACTGGGAGGAACTCAAAGGAAGTGCCGGTTTCGTCAGTTGGAGTTCAGTTGAGCTTTGGCAGTGAAGAAGGAAGGAGCCCTGTGCTTTTCAGTGTGCAGTTTTAGTCAAAACGTGTGTAAGGCCCAGAGTTCCGGTCTGCAGCTTGTGTAACAGCTTGTTAGGACTGAACTGCCCTGTGAAAAGAATCAAAGGATCTCTGAAGAGTAGAAACCAGGCTCACCTGTAGAAGACTGGAAGAATTGCTGAAAATTGCACTCGGTCTGTCAGGAACTGAATCTGCTGTGTGTTCTCCCGGTATTGTGCAGTAATGCGATCGGGATACAGATGCAGCCTGCCTGGTATAGTACTTTCTTTTATATGGATGTGTGAAGAGGTTTGTGTACCTCAAGTGAGCCCTGCTGACATTGAAGGACCCTATCTTATTTGGAGGTCGTGAGTACTAATTCAGGGTTGCTCCTGTTGAATTGCCACATTAAATCCAAATGGAATTACTGTACTGCTGACTGTTTAATTCTCCTTTCTCTGTGTGAAAGGGCCCTACCAGCTGCCACGGTTTGGACTAGCCACTAGGGCTTGGGTACCCAGGGACAGTAACTGATAGGGATAGGCCTGTGCACAGAGCCATAGGTAGATTATTAGAGTGATAAGCTAATTAACCTGATTTCCCTGTCCTTGTTATATCCCCTAAATAAATCAGAGCTGCTTGTTTCAGCAAAGTTATACTGCCTGAGGTATTTGTCTATGTTAAAGTACTGTACTGTGATTGTTGCACTGTATCTCATTTCACAGGAGGTCCCAGTGCCGGAACCAGACCTGGGGGTAAGTGTATACTGTGAAGGTAATTCTGATATATTGTGTGGGCCACTAGTGGGAAGAAAGGGGGGTTGCAGTGTCCCAGAGGGCTGTGACCAAGTTAGTTTAACTATTGCAAACCCTGACCTCTGGGTGGAGGCACCCGCCATTGGATCCAGGCCCCTCAACCTGTTAGTGGCAAATCAGGCAGGGTAGTAGCCCCTGGGATAGCGCCATCTAGGGTTACATCTTGGAGGCTCACCGCTGGGATTGTGTGTCCTCTAGTGGCCATATTTACGAACCACTGTTAAGAAAAAATGGGTACCCGACAGAAGTGGCTGTGCACCGGCTGGTGGAGTGGTGTACTGGGAGGAGATTGACCCCAAATGCTATGCTTATCCTGGACATCCCTCTGGGTATCAATACGGACACTGTGCAGGGAGTACTTTCCAAGGTGGAAGGTTTACAAAACCCTGTGGTGGTGGGTCGGCATGCTAATCTGCTCACCCACACTTTCCTGGCCCTAGTAGAGTTTAAGGATCCCATAGATAGCTCCAAAGTGCCACAGACCATTACCCCAGAGGGAGCCTCACTGCTTGGAGAGTGATAACTAAGGACAGTAAAGACCTGGGGGAATCAGCCCCACCACTATCTGAAACTTTTGAGGAGAAATTTGCTGAATGGTTGCTGGGAGAGGGAAACTGTGGAGGACTTGAAGAAACTATTCTTGCCACCTGGGGGTGTTCCTCCCCAACACCCTCTCCTGCTCCAGTGCCCGTAATGGTGGCTGAACCAATGCAGCTCCTATTTCTGCACCTGCCATTAGTCACGACTCTACCGGGTTGAGGATCTTCTGGCACCTCCCCACTCCCAAGGAGGATGACTGGGAGACCTGGATAGACTATGTTGCCCCCAAGTGCTAGAATGGCAATGCTCGGAAGGTGAAAAGCAAGAGGGTTAGTGAGAGCCTCCGAGGTCCTGCCCTGGCTACCATCCGTGCTAAACGGGCCAGTAACCCCTGAAGCGACTGCACAGGCCTATCTTGAGGCCTTGGAGAATGTGTATGGGAGCCCAGATTCTGATGAGGACCTATGGTGGAGAGTAAGAGATGCACAACAGTACCAAGGGAGTTGTTGTCTGTGTATGTATCTCGGCTGGAAAATTGTTGCAAGAATGCCTCAGAAAAGGTAGTTTGCCAGCGATTGAACTGGACCGAACCAGGCTGGACAGGATCCTTAAGTCTGCCCCTTCTCAGAACTGCTGTTGCTCAGTTACACCTGGCAGATCGACTGGAATCCCCACCCTCCTATGATGAGTTAATGAGAGAAATTCGAGGAGTTGAGAAAAGACGACCTCGGAGGACCTGCACCAATAGCTGCGGCTACGACCGAGTGACTGAGGGTGACCCATCAAGTGAAGTTCAGGGGCAGAGGTTGGCAGTCAATGAGTGCTCTGACAAGGAAAAAGATATGTCACAATGGGGCTAACTGTTGAGAGAGATCCGGAATTCAAAACAGTCCTTTATGAAGGCCACGCCTGCAAGTACGGGCCTCTGACCTATATCCGACTGCATCTGCTATGGGGGTGGGGGTACCCACCCATGTATCTCCTGCTGATAACAGCTCCGAACTCGATTCCTTGACCATGGAAGTGGAGAAACTGACGAGATGTCTCCAAATGCTTATCACGCCGCAGACAGAGATGGCACCAAGGTTTCCAGTTAGTAATACCCCGCCTGGCTCCCAGTGTGGGCCCGGCCAGCTCAAACTCCAGAAAGTATGTTTTGCTATAATTGTGGGAAAGATGGGCACATGAAAAGGAATGCCAGTCCCCAAAAGACACTGACAAAGTTGCATATAGGCTACAAGGAGAGCTTGGAGAAGAAATCAGTGGTTAAGAGGTGCACGACATGATCCCAGTGAGGGCACCAAAATGCTAATTCACGCCCTTGTGGCAAGGTCAGTTGCCCAGGCCCCCTCACCGCCTCCAGACTGGTCCAGAATAGTGGGTCCTCCATGGAGACCACTGTAAAGGTGAACGGAGTGTCTACAAGAGCTATATTAGACAGTGGCTCCCAAGTGACAATTATGTTCCAAGATTGGTATCAGAAGCATTTGTCAGACGTACCCTTACAACCATTAGAAGGACTGCATGTATGGGGTTAAGTGAGAAGGCCTACCCCTATTCCGGTATATCCGAATTTGGCTGTCTTTCCCACCTCCGTGGCTGGAGTGGCCGAACAAGTAGAGACCCTAGCCTTAGTGTGTCCCCCCACTGGACTGTATGGATGGTGTCCCTTTGTTGATTGGAACAAATGCTCATATGTTCGGAAGGCTGGCACAGTTGTGTTATGAAAACAGGGTCAAAGACAGTAGAGCTTTAAGAGTTCCGGCTTTAATTAAGAAGGCCTATGAGGCACAGAGAGATGCTGAAAAACAGAACCAGAGGAACCGGTCGAATTGTATGGAAGAAGGATCCTGAGTCTCTGATCCTGGCGCCAAATGCCCAGTGTACCTTACAGGAGAGGTCCATATCAGAAAGGATGTTAAGAATAAAATATTAATGTTGGATGCACCAGGCGATGGAAATTGCCAGAGGGACTGCTGGTCAAGCCTAGTATTTTGCCGCTAGAGCCCATGCTTATGCCAGAAGGGTAATGGTCCAAGTTCATAATGTGTCTGAAAGAGACATTCGAGTAAACAGAGGTTGCATCCTGGCTAATGTGCATTGTGCAGACACTGCAGTGCTACCCAGCAGCAAGAGTTCAAGGAAGAATGACAGAGTAACGCCTGACTTGTTTGATTTCGGACTCCCGCTGCCAGCTGAATGGAAAGTGAAGATCAGTGAGAAGCTTGCCCAGAGAGACCAGGTGTTTTCTTTAAAGGAATGGGATGTAGGATGCGTGCAAGGAGCTGAGCACAATATCCGCCGCATGACGAAAGACCATTTCGTGAGAGGTCTCGACGCCTGGCACCTGCTGACATAGATGATGTGAGACGGCATCTGCAAGAGATGTTAGCTGCTGGTGTAATACAAGAACCAGAAGCCCTTATGCTTCCCCCATTGTGGTAGTGAGGAAAAGAATGGAACAGTAAGGATGTGTGGATTATCGCACCTTAAACCGGGCGGACTATCCCTGATCAGTACACAATGCCCGCATTCAGGATGCTTTGACTGCCTAAACGGGAGCAAGTGGTTCTCTGTGCTGGATCTCCGCAGTGGGTACTATCAGATCCCGATGGCCCCAGAGGACCGTGAAAAGACAGCCTTTTCTGTCCGCTGGGCTTCTATGAATTCATGAGGATGCCTCAAGGGATTTCAGGTGCCCCAGCCACTTTTCAACGATTGATGGAGCGTGCAGTGGGGACATGAACTTACTAGAGTGCCTGGTATACCTAGATGATGTTATTGTGTTTGGCAGCTCACTGGAGGAACATGAGAGCAGATTATTTAAGGTATTGGACCGACTGGAGGACTTTGGCCTTAAACTGTCCATTGATAAGTGTCAATTTTTCAAACATCAGTAAAGTATGTGGGACACATAGTATCCAATGAGGGAATAGAGACCACCCAAGTAAAGTTGAGGCCTTGACCACCTGGCCACAGCCCAAAAATCTAAAAAGAACTGCAAAGATTCCTGGGATTCTGTGGTTATTATCGGCGCTCATCAAGGACTATTCAAGAGTGATCCGCCTTTACTTAACCTTACTCAAGGGTATCCCCAACCCACAAAAATACCAAAGTCAGCATCCTCAAGACTGAAAGAGTGTATTTTCATCCAGTGAAGTATTTGGGGCCGCTGGACTCCTGATTGTGAGACTGCTTTTCATGAGATCATATATCAACTTACCCATGCTCCAGTGCTGGCCTATGCCGATCCAAGAAAACCTTACGTCCTGCACACTGATGCTAGCTTGCAAGGGTTGGGGGCTGTGTTGACCAAGAGCACGAGAATGGCCTGAGACCAGTGGCCTTGCCAGTAGAAGCCTGACCCCATCCAAAAGAACTATCCTGTACATAAGTTAGAGTTCCTAGCTTTGAAGTGGGCTATTGTTGACCAATTCCATGAGTACTTGTATGGGCTAAAATACTAGTAAAACTGACAATAATCCTTTGACCTATGTGCAGACCTCAGCTAAGTTGGATGCCACTGGCCATAGGTGGCTTTCTGCATTATCTACATATGACTATGCCTCGAATACCGAGCAGGTCTGAACCACATAGATGCTGATGCTCTCTCCCGGAGGCCTGTTCCCAGAATGATTGGGTCCGATTGGCAGAACCTGACATTCGGGCACTCTGCCGAAGTTTGACAGGGAGGAACAAATGTCCACGGACGCAGTGGACTGCATGGTGGATTGCTTGGGAGCCTCTGAGAATTGCATACCTGCTGCTTATTGCCACTTTTCTGCAATAGACATTGGTGCACTGCCTCAGCTGGACAATGACAGTATTCGGCGGCTCAATCCGCGATCCCATGATCAAAGCAGCTTTAGAAGCCCTCTATGCAGGAAAAGATGTTCCAAATTACGCTCCACTGATCTGAGAACTGCACTGTTATACAAAGAAGGTCCTAAGTTGAAACTGATCAATAAACTGTTATACAGAGAAACAGTAGACAGAGGGGACAAGTAGACAAACAACAACTAGTGCTGCCCACTGCCTTCGAGACTCAGTATTGAGGTCCTTGCACAACCACATGGGGCACCTTGGTATAGACAGAACACTTGACTTGGTGAGATCCAGATTCTATTGGCCTAAGATGGGGGCTGATGTGGAGCAACACATTCGAACTTGTAGTCGCTGCTTACAGAGAAAGCTTTGCCCCGAGGGCTGCCCCTTGTTAACATAACCACCAGTGCACCCATGGAGCTGGTCTGTATTGATTTTCTAAGTTTGGAGTCAGATCAAAGAAATATCAGTAATGTGCTGGTGGTCACTGACCATTTCACGAGATATGCCCAAGCTTTCCCACCAAAGACCAGAAAGCATCCACTGTAGCCAAAGTACTTGTAGAAAACTTTTTGTTCACTATGGGGCTCCACAAAGAATCCATTCTGATCAAGGAGAGACTTTGAGAGTCGCCTGATCAAAGAGATGCTTTTCTGTGGGGAGTGCGAAAGTCCAGAACCACTCCTACCACCCAGGGGACCCACAGCCTGAACGTTTCAACCGCACTTTGCTAGATATGCTAGGGCACCCTGCACCCAAAGGACAAGCCTAGATGGAGCCAACAAATTAGCACCCTGGTACATGCTTATAACTGCACCAAAGTGATGCCACTGGATTCTCCCCACCGCCTGATGTTTGGAAGAGAAGCTCGACTACCAGTAGATGTGTGTTTTGGGGTCTCTCCTGATGGGGTTCAAGCTGACAACTATTTACAGTATGTGCAAAAGTTAAAGGCCCAGCTAACTCATGCGTACCAACTGGCTCAAACCATGGCTGCCAAAAGAAATCTGGCCAACAAAGAAAGGTATGATAAAAAGGTGAAAGCACAGGAACTCCAGGAGGGAGATCGGGTATTGCTAAGAAATCTGGGACTGCATGGCAAGCACAAGATTGCTGACAGATGGCACCATCTCCTCACATTGTAGTGGGCAAACTAGATGATCTGCCAGTGTACAAAGTAAGGCCTGAGAATAATTCAAAAGATGTAAAACAATGCATAGAAATCATTTACTGCCCATTGGACAAATCTTAATTGAGTCTGAGCCCCTAGAAGATGCCCCTCTGGACCAGTGACTAGAGCTGCTGCTAAGAAAAGATCAAGAAAGTCTGCACCTACAGAAGCAAAGTTAAAGTGTTCCCTCCACAAGTCCCAGTTGAGCATGACTGTCAGTCCATATCGGAAGAAAGTGAGAGTGACTTTGAATACTATCCTTCTTACGAACTGAGTCAATTGTTTCTGGGCAATCCCCAGTCAATACTGGAGACAAAGCTGGGCCTTCGACTGTCTAAGCCCTAGCTTCATCCCTGGAGCCAATGTCCAGAAAGTGAAGTGCAAAGCATCAGATCAGATGAAATGGAATCATTGTGCATGGTTGAACTGTTTGAGCTTCAGGGAGGAAAATGATAGATTGGGGCAGACTGGTGATACACCGAACAAGAAGAGTATTTTGAGTGCCCTGACAGTCCACTGCCAGTGTCCGAAAGCTCTCCATGCGAGCCAAATGTTGTGGACTCAGAAACTGTAACTCCTGGAGCTGAAAGTGCCCCAAGTTCTAGCTCTCTACCCCATGGAGACTCCCTGACAAGTGAGGACAATGCTGAAATGAGGCTCAGAGTGCAGAGACTATAACAGTTCCCCTAGAAAGACTGGTCGAGCTGTAAAGCCTGTGGTGCACCTCAGTTATGATTCACTTGGGAGGCCTGTGGACTTGCCTCTCAATGTTGTCCATAAAGGAGTGTATGTGTCCCCGAGCTCATTGCCCAAACTGAGCATCAGTGCTAACTCCAAGTTACTTGTGTTGCCCTCTAGTATGGTGCCTTGCCCCATCCAGCCCCAAGGTAACTGATAGGAAGGGCCCTCTCTTCAGGTTTCATGTACAAGAGGTAATAACTTGAGTTATGGTACAATTGTATGTAATACTGTGTAAAGAGTGACGACTGCAATGTTTCAGAAATGTGTTCTTGGTAAAATGATATATTGACTGATGATTACATGTGCGCCTAATGCAAATGTATATGGTTGCAGTTGAAACTTATGGGGTACTTGCTGACGCGACGTCAAGCTTTCCCAGGCCAGGAAGGGTGTAACCCCCTGCAAATGGGGGTTCCCAAAGACTTCCAGGAGCTTGTTTGAATGCTCCAAGCCTGAATGGTGTTTGGCATTTAAGCCATTTATCAGTGAGTGTTTTAGAGCCTCTGGTACTGTCTCTTTAAGAGCTGTCTGCTTGCAGACATAATTAGTTTGTATGGGGACTGTGTGCTTCTCTGAGTACCACTCGAGCTGCTGCCAATTCACTTCATTTTTGCAGTCACTAGGGTGCAAAGGAACCTATCTGAAAGATGTAACTGTTTGCCAGAAATTATTTAGAGTAATAATGAAATTACAGTTTGTCTAACCTGCTTTCTTTGCAGTCAGAACTGTGTCTGCTAGTTCCCATTCTAGTTTTGAACTGCTGAACTGGACCAATCAGTGTGGGGTAAGCTAGCTCTAAAATGATGCCTTGGACGAATCAGAACTTGGACTCATAATCTGAGCCAGCCACAAGAGGATTGTATGGGCAGTGACTCTGGGAGATGTAGTTTAGACTTCAGTGCCTTTTTGGACCAACAGCAGCAGTCTATTGTGAGTGACAGCCAATCCAGTCAAGAACTGGGAGGAACTCAAAGGAAGTGCCCGTTTCGTCAGTTGGAGTTCAGTTGAGCTTTGGCAGTGAAGGAAGGAGCCCTGTGCTTTTTCAGTGTGCAGTTTTAGTCAAAAACGTGTGTAAGGCCCAGAGTTCCGGTCTGCAGCTTGTGTAACAGCTTGTTAGGACTGAATCCGTCCTGTGAAAAGAATCAAAGGATCTCTGAAGAGTAGAAACCAGGCTCACCCTGTAGAAGACTGGAAGAATTGCTGAAAATTGCACTCGGTCTGTCAGGAACTGAATCTGCTGTGTTCTCCCGGTATTGTGCAGTAATTGCGATCGGATACAGATGCAGCCTGCCTGGTATAGTACTTTCTTTTATATGGATGTGTGAAGAGGTTTGTGTACCTCAAGTGAGCCCTGCTGACATTGAAGGACCCTATCTTATTTGGAGGTCGTGAGTACTAATTCAGGGTTGCTCCTGTTGAATTGCCACATTAAATCCAAATGGAATTACTGTACTGCTGACTGTTTAATTCTCCTTTTCTCTGTGTGAAAGGGCCCTACCAGCTGCCACGGTTTTGACTAGCCACTAGGGCTTGGGTACCCAGGGACAGTAACTGATAGGGATAGGCCTGTGCACAGAGCCATAGGTAGATTATTAGAGTGATAAGCTAATTAACCTGATTTCCCCCTGTCCTTGTTATATCCCCTAAATAAATCAGGCTGCTTGTTTCAGCAAAGTTATACTGCCTGAGGTATTTGTCTATGTTAAAGTACTGTACTGTGATTGTTGCACTGTATCTCATTTCACAGGAGGTCCCAGTGCGGAACCAGACCTGGGGGTAAGTGTATACCGTGAAGGTAATTCTGATATATTGTGTGGGCCACTAGTGGGAAGAAGAGGGGTTGCAGTGTCCCAGAGGGCTGTGACCAAGATTAGTTTAACTATTGCAAACCCTGACCTCTGGGTGGAGGCACCCGCCATTGGATCCAGGCCCCTCAACCTGTTAGTGGCAAATCAGGCAGGGGTAGTAGCCCCTGGGATAGCGCCATCTAGGGGTTACATAAGGCATGCATCAAAGTAGGGAGGTCCAGAGGCAGAACAAGGGGCTTTATCCTGGCGACATTTCTGAGATGGAAAAAAAAGGAGTGGATGGTGGAGGATATTTGCGCCTCCATAGTCAAGCTCCTGTCCAGAATGCCACCAAGAATTCGCATCCTAGAGGAGGTCTTCAATGAAACAGATCCCAGAACAAGTCCAGTCTCTGATTCAGAGGCCATCCTATCATGCACTCTGTTCGACTCCACCACCAATATCTCCGTCTTATCGGGGTTCAGTCACAACCAGCTAGAGGCCATCCAGTCATTTATCTCAGCAAGGCAGCTGTTTAGCACATCCACCACGTTGGATGTTCCTGGGGCAAAGGAAAAGTATAGCTGGGTATTGTCAGCATAGCAATGAAAACCCAAGCCATACTTCCTAATGAGCCCTTCCGGGGTAGCATGTACACTGCGAACAATATTGGGGCCAATACTGATTCCTGAGGAACTCTGCAAGATAGGAGGCTGGGGTGAAGGAAGAATTCCCCATCACAACCTATTGCCTGCTGTTGGTAAGAAAGGACTCAAACCAGCTGATGACAGTGCCGTTATACTCCTTCTGCCACTTTTGCTTCAGCCTCTTCCCCCACTTACTCACCACTGACTTCTTTAATCTATCCTGTCACTTGCTCCTTTGCACCACAGGAGAATGGTTCACTGCATTTCTTTCATTTCTAAATTCTGATTTGGTACCCTTCCTTCCTATCTCTCCTCCCGCCTCTCCCAAGCTGCCACCTCAAACTACTCCCTTTTATTCACAGACTCCCACAAACCTTCTCTGTCCCTCACCCCCACTTTGCTTCTGGGCAGTCTGTTTTCTCTTACCGTTTGCCTTCTCTCTGGAATAAACTACCCCCAGATCTCCGGCAGTCCTCCTCCCTCTTCTCTTTCAAAAGACTTCTCAGACTCCTACCCCACCAGCCTTGCTCTCAGTGTCCCCAGTCCTTACCACCTTAATGTTTCTTAAACTTTTGTTTGTTCCACCTGAATTAGGAATAGATAGCCAAATGATAATCATTGTGTTATTTTTGCTTCGGTGGTGGGGGGGGGTCTTCATGTCATCCTTTGCCTCATTTGGTTGCTCCATTTTGCGCTATGTAATTGTTGGTGTTTTATAATCTCATTGTTATTTTTAATTACGCTGTTTTTGGGTCTTGTAACTCTGATCCTCACTTTGTTGTTTTGTTAGTTTCTTTACTCCTTGCTGATCGTCGTTATTTTCTCCTCACGTTCCCTCGTCCCCGGGTCGCTCCTGAAAACGAGCCTTGGCTCAATGGTGCTTTTCCCAGTCATCAACTTTTAAATAAATAGATAAAATAAATGTGGACCTAATGCCGAATGATTAACTCGTAAACAAGGCAAAAAAGATAATTCCGTTTGTATACTGCTTGCATAGTGGTATTAAATTATCACATGTATGGCTTTTCTCTTTAGAATATCATCATTTCAGTGTGACTTTCTGAAGCTAGTCATTGCTAAATGCTTATTACAGCTATTATTAACCTGTCATGAATCAAAGTCTGGGCCCAGTTAGTCATCAGTATTAGAAGAACCCCCCCAAATTTCTTTGACATCTCCACAGACGTAGTTCGGCAAGGTGAAGCAGAAAAGAAACGGGCGCTTCCACCATTCTACTTCAAAGCTGTATCTGAAGGTGAAGCAAAAAAATATTTACTAATGTACTTGGCAAGACCAGATCAAGTGAGGACTTGCTAGACATGAAACTCATTACCCTCACCCTTAATGAAGTCCTGTCCCCTCTAACCAAGATTATAAATTGGTCTCTAGAGCTCTCCCAATTCCCCATCAAGTGGAAGTCAGTGCTAGTTACCCCAGTCCATAAAAGTGGTGACAGGGCGCTACACAGCAACTAAAGGCCTATCTCTGTTCTGCCCCTCCCAAAAAAAGCTCTTGAAAGAATTGTTGTGGACCAGCTGGTTGACGTCCTCGAAAAATACAACTTACAATATCCTCAACAGCATGGATTTAAAAAAGGGCACAGTGCCACCATTGCCCTTCTAGAATTTACAAGTTTTGTCAACAGTGCTATTGACCAAGGACAAGTTGTTGGCGCCATCTTTATTGACCTTACCAAGGCTTCTGATGCGGTCAGTCATGCCTTGTTGATCAATCAATCAACAGACCAAGGACTATCTGTGGAACCCACAAGATGGTTCAGCAGTTATCTCTGTAACCAATCACAGCAGGTGAGAATTGGTGACGTCCTCTCAACCAGGCTACTTGTACGGTCAGTTGTCCCCAAGGGTGAATCCTGGGGCCACTAATTTTTAGCATTTTCCGAAACAGACTCCCTGCCTCTTATTCAGACCACATTCTCCTATATGCGGATGATGCAGTAATTTTCTCGAGCAACTCTGATCCCTCACTTCTGCAGAACCAGCTTCAAAATAGTTTCACAGATATTGAGACCTGGTTCAAGTCGTAGAAGCTCATACTAAATTACAAAAAAACTAAAATTATGCTATTTCATGGTACGCACAGCAAACACAAAAACAGCAGCTGACCGTAAGAAATGATTTGGGCATTGCTCTAGAACAGACGCAACTGTTTTAAGTATCTTGGTGTGAACTTAGACAGCACTCTGTCATTTACCAATCATATAGATAATGTTGCCAGGGCCGTTAATACCTGCATTGGGGCTACTTTTCAAACATAAGCATTGTTTAACTACCGAAGTCCTTAATCTGGCAATGCAGAGCTCAGTAATCTCCATTGACTATGGACTAGTGGTCTATGGATCTACCACTGACACTGCCCTGTGTCGAATTTCCATTGCTTTTAACAAAGCCTGACAACTTCTTACTGGGGCCACCTGCCTCACATACACATGTGACATTTACAAGCAGGCAAACTGACTCCAGCTTGAAGGCAGAGTCTTTTACCAAACGTGCCTGTTAGCAAAAAAGACCTTCCTGATGCTACCAGGGGTGCAGAAGCTCCTCAGCCCAGCATGCCCCAACCGCCTCACAAGAAGCTCTGACAACACAGCCTTCCAAATCCCCCACTGTCATACCTCAGAAGGCCAGTGGTCATTCGCTGTCAGAGTCCCTAAATGGTACAACTTCCTTAGCAGTGACATCACCAACACTGCTGTACTAGGCCCATTTAAACACATTGTGCCAACACCTTGTGGCTCACGCCACTTGTGACTGCTATTTATGTATAAACTGTCTCCATGTTTAAATACCTGGGGGTGACACTAGATCCCTCTCTTACCTTCAATGAGCATATAACTCTCACAGTGAGGAAAATTCACCAGAAACTAGGTGCTGCTTACCGCCTTAAGCATCTCCTGTCCTATGAAGCTCGCCTGACAGTTGCGCAAGGTAACTTCCTGCCCCTACTGGAATAAGCATAAAGGCACCATGCTGTACAGCAGAGTGGGGGGAAAGGCAGTCCAGGTAAGAGTAGGGATTGCCAAACCAAGTAGGGAAATAGGCAGACTAGGTGGGCTGTATGATCCTTATCTGCCGACAGATTCTATGTTTCTACTGGACTACTGTTCCCCTGTTTACTCCGTCATATCCGTTTCTCTTCGCACCCACCTTAACACCACATATAATTCCATATGCTGCTTTCCAAGCTTTATACCACCCATTACTGTGTGCTCTGTCAGTTTCTTGGCTGGCTCCCTCTTCAAGGCCGATTTGACTATTCTATGATTTGCATGGTCGACTGCATCCTCAGAAATTACTGCAGTCCCCCTATGCTTCACTCCTGGCTGAAAGAGCAGCCTCTAGGAATCTCAGGGTTTTCTTCTGTCACCCCTCTAGAGTCCCATATATCTCAGCAAGTATGGGCAGTAAGGCCTTCTGTGTCTCAGCCCCCTGCCGCTGGAACTGTATCCTGTCGTCCATTCACTCATCACCCTCCCACTTGTCTTTCAAAACAAACATTAAGGACTGGCTTCTCACTGATACTACATGTAACTGCTCCCTTGACAACTCCCGAGTACTACAACCACCCTGGCTCCCAAGATAATGGAAGTCTGTCCTTCCCACATGATTTTCTGTACTGTATTGTATCACTTTATACTAGTTAACTAACTTGTGTTAGACAGATTATTGCATGTCGGGTATTTTGTACTCCTGTAACAATCACCAACTGTACTATCTGTATTTGATCACGGAACCTATTGTATTGAGGTTCTGACCACGTGATGCGTTGCTCTTTCATGTAATCTCATGTACTTCTAACACTGTGTTATCAACTCTGTAGTGTATCTTTACCCATGTTATGTATTTTGTTGTTGACTCTTGTTACCACTCTGTGGTCCGGTTCGTGGCTGAAAATGGTACATTGGTTCAGTTCACTTACCTGGTTATCAAAAACTTAAATAAAATAAATGAACTTGTGAAAGCCTGGCCCCTAAGTCACTTATCTTCACCCTAATCACCCTCTATCCTTACCACCCCACCCCACCCCTCCCTCCTCCTCCTCCCTATCCTCCCAGTCCACCCCTCTCTTATCTCTTCTCCCTTACCTTGACAATGCCTCTGAGCTGGGTCTTACCTTTTTGTACAGATTGAACTTCATGCTAGATATACTTAATTCTTTGTTATTTAGGTCAAGTCTTATCCTTAGTACAGGCATACTCTTCCCAATGCCTGGTCACTTTTGGTTATGCTCTGCTCAATTTGCTAGTTCACTGTCTGCTTAGTTACTAGGACAGGCATACATTGTCCAGTGCCTGGGCTCAGTTTTAGTATTCAATGTTAACATTACTTCTACCTGACAAGGCCTCCGTGCTGCAACACTCTATGTACACTATGTATGTCACTTGATCCTTGTTTAGTTTACTTTGTACCTGTGTATGTAATTTGATGTGGAATATATGTAAAAGAGCTCCTGGCTCAAGGGTATTAATCTGAATTTATGATCAGTAAAAATAAATAAATAAGTAACCTTAAAGTTCAGACTGGTTTTGTATACTTGCTCCCAGAAATTTATATACTTGGTGACTACAGTGAGGTAGGGGTCCGAGAGAGGAGATATTTTATGTCCTTAATCTCTTTATCGGTCAAAAAAGTTGTCCTCCGCCATTGGCTTGACCAACTTTCCATCTCGTACCAGGAGTGGCTACAAGAACTCCTCCATCACCTTAGGGTTGAGCAGATGATAGCTAGCCTTCGGAGCAGTCTTTCATCCTTTAATAAGAAATGGAGCAGGTTACACGCCTTGCATTCCATATAGCCACCCCAGGAAAGCTATCCCTTTAAATTTTAGGTCTCTATGATTGTACTTCATATTGGTTTACTTGTCTTACTACCCTGTTATAGTGTTTTTCACCACATTTCCTCTTAAAGGAATAGGATGCTCCCTATTTGAGTCCCATTTCTGTACTACTGTCAAGGGTTTGGTTGTTCCACTCGCCTGAGGGGTGGGTGGGAGGATCTTTTCTCTTTTTTCTGTATACTGTATTGGTGGTGGTTGTATTGTACTGACCGCTGTTGGTTTATGTCTTTATGAAACAATAAAGCATGGTACATTTCAAAAGATTGGTTTTGTATAACTGTGGAGCTTAACTGTTTGAATTGTACAGCTCATTTGTATTTAACATAGCTTTAGTTAAGAGCTATCATGCACTCTAGCATTCAGTAAGGAATTAGAAAGCTAGATATCGACTTTCAGTTAGAGGCACTAAATCCAAGGAACTGTTTATTTATTTAAAAGTTTTACCAGGTGAACATACTGAGCAGACTACCGCTCAATTCCAGACATGACTTGGGGGATGGGGAGCAAGGGAGTTTAGCAGAGTTAAAATACGACAGTAATATATAAGCACAAACAGCAATGCATGTTTAGTGTCTTATTTTTTTATGTTCTTAGTAATAAAGATGTTATTCTGTTGGTTTTCAAGATATAGTTCCATTTTTAAACTAGCCACTGGAGGAAGCGATAATATTGAGATGTCTGACCAGTCGGATCTATTTCTAAATTTCTGCCATATATGCTGTAATAAATTGTTGTTAATTTTCCAGGTATTGATAAATGATAATGGTAAAGCTTCCCTCCATATGTACTTTGAGGGCCTAGACCGGATTGTGAAGTGTGTCTAATACATAGACACCTGCAGGGATGTCTATAAATATTTCTTTTTTTTTTTTTTTTTTTTACATTTTTCCTCATCACCTCGGACAGCCCCCATCCACAGGACCCCCCCCCCAGCCCCATCACCCTGTTTTCCACCAGACTTACTGCTGGCCAGTACCGTTAGGGCCCCCCCCGGTAGGGTCAGCGGGGTCCCCAATCCTCTGCCGTGAACCAGATCCAGTAGCTGCACAGGCAAGGCCAGCTCATTGGGTGCGAGATTTATGGGTCCTTGCATCATCCTGCTGCTGAGGTTTCCTGTTTTCCCTCCAAGAGCGCAGCATGCAGTGACACCATGACTCACTAACCGTGTACCCACATGCCATGTGTATGTGTCTGCCTGTCATCCTACTCACTCTGCAATAGTCCCTGGGTGCCGTTCCCCTTGCCACAGCAAGGGTCCAGGTGTACACCAGGCTCTGCCATCCCTTCACCCCAGAGAAGAACAATCCACCTCCCCCTCGATCCTCCTCCCCCCACCCCGGCCAGCCCTTCTTCGTCCCAGCTCGCTACCAAACTCGTGTTGCCGGCATTGCGAGCAGTAACGCTACCGCTGTGCCGAAGGGCAATCTATAAATATAGAAACATAGAAACCGACAGCAGTTAAGGACCGCAAGGCCCATCCAGTCTGCTCATTTTTTCTACCTTATGGATGTGCCATAGGCCTTTACTCTGTCAATGGCCTATTTTTGACCTCTTTTTACCATCTGAGGAACATCACCCGGGTGAAACACCTGATTCCCCCTGACGATCTGCCTATTTTGGTCCACGCCTTCGTTACCTCCCGCCTTGACTACTGCAGCTCGCTCTACCTAGGGCTTCCTGGGATTGAGATTCGCCGCCTGCAGCTAGTGCAGAATGCGGCAGCCAGGCTGTTGACGGGCTCATCTAGGGCCAGTCATATAACGCCTGTGCTCCGTGGTCTGCACTGGTTGCCAGTTTGCTGGCGAATCACTTTCAAGGTCGGTTTGCTGACCTATAAGGCCCTACATGATCAGGGACAAGTTTACCTGAAAGATCTCCTTCATCCCTACTGTCCCTCCCGCTCTCTTCGATCCACTGACGAGGGATTGCTAGAGATTCCCAGGGTTCGCTTAAAAACTTCAGGGGCAAGATCATTTAGTTTTATGGCCCCGACCCTGTGGAATTCTCTACCTCGTCAGGTGTGGGAAAGCCATACTTCCATAGTTTTAAAGAATCTTTAAAGACTCACCTCTTTAGTAAAGCTTATAATGATTTTTATTATTGTTGTTTATTGTATTTGTAATTGTTTTATCTAGTATTGTACAGGTGCCTTGGTTTTTAGAAAGGCGCCTTAAATAAATAAATAAAGATTGAGATTGAGATTGAGATATTTATTCATACTCATCTGTATTGCTCCCTTATGCCTGTTTGAAACTCTGCACTGTATTTATAGCCACCATTTCCTGAGGCAGGCCGTTCCGTGCATCCACTACCCTTTCTGTGAAAAAGAACTTCCTCACATTGCTGTGTCCTCTTGTCCTGCTATTTTTCTTAAATTGAAACATGTTAGACTCTTTCACCTTGTTAATGCCCTTAAGGTGCACTATTTTGGTTGCCTCTCTCTGGACTGCCTCCATTTTGTTAATGTCCTCGTGCAGGTGTGGCCTCCAGTACTGCACACAGTACTCCAGATGGGGCCTAACTAGTGTCTTGTAAAGAGGGATTATTACCTCCCTCTCATGACTTGTGATACCCCTACTAATATACCCACTCCTCTACCACCTTGTTATCTCACCATCACTTGTCTGCTCTGTGCTACTATAAGTCTGTAGTGGGCCAGTCCATTGGTCCCTCTTGCTGTTAGGCTACTGGTGTGACTGCCACTACATGAGGGTATTGCTACTGGATTTTTACCTATGTCACCCTGCAGTTACTTGGGCTGCTTGCTATGTGTTGTTCACTCATTCCCTATGTTCTCTTTGCTATTGTGTAATTTATGTGTGCTTATTGTTACTATGTAACTCCCATCACCCTTTCCCCAGGTCGTACCGGGAGACGAGCAACTTGTTGTTCAGTGTACCTTACCTGGTGAAACTTTTCAATAAATAAACAAACACCCCAACATCCCTCTAGCCTTACCTACTGCTTTAGTGGTCTGCTTGGATGATTTCAGGTCATCTGTGATGATGCTGCCCAAGTCTCTTTCTGCTAATGTTTGTAATATGTATTAATCCTTGATGTTCAATGAACAATCCTGACAAAGTTTCATAAATTAAAAAAAAAAAAAAAAGCAGTCAGAAACAGTGCTGACTGCTAGAGACCTCCACGGGTTGTCTGTAGAAGGGCAAGTGTGAAATAAAATGGAAAAGTCCTAACTTTCCATCTTTGAGGTATGCCCCTTTAGCTGAATGCTTAGACCTGCTGTCTTCAGGATGCTGGGTCAAAGGTTTGATTCCCAACAACGAGCTGAAGGAGCATCTCTCCAAGTTCAGCAGACAGACATCACAGTTTGGAGTATTACTGTCCAAGCACTGTCACAACTCTTTCATGCCATACTGTAAACATTGTGCATGGTTTTAAATTATATTATTGTATTGTTGTTTTGCTGAATAGTGCTCAGAGTCCCAGAAATTGGGCGCTTTATAAATAAAAAGATATATCTTTTAAAAAAAACATTTTCAGGTGGAACCCATGTTATAAGTGCAATATGACCCTTCAGGGATGTGTGATTAGGGGTCAATAATCACACTTAACTCTCTTTTGTTGCAACAAAACCCATGCATTACAGCAAAACTGCTGCATTACAAGATTTTACAGACACTGACATTTAGTAAGAATATGTGGTCACCTGTAATACAATCCATTATAAAATGCCATGAAAAAAATCTAGAAACTTCATTGGCTGAGATACATCTCCTGACCCTGCATTAAATTTCTAGCACCTCACAGTCAGGTGGTGAATCTAATCACCCAGGCATAAAAAGCCTTATCATGTACAAGAGCAGGGACTATTTCATCTATGTCGCATTTGAAAAGTGGCCTTGGGTCATATTGCTTACCCGGTTAGCAAAAGTTTAAATAAATCTAAAAAAAAATATTTTGTTATTTCAAATAAGAACATAGAATTTGCCTTCAGATAAGGATCGCTTGGCTCACCTAGTCTGACCATTTTTTTCCTGCCTATACTGTCATGTCACCGCAGACCCTACCTGCTCTTTAGCTACCCCCCCACACTTTCCTATCAAGATTCCTTTGCCCCATGAATGCTTGAAGCCTACCACTGTTTTGCCCTGCCACCTCTGCCAGAAGACCTTCAGGCATCCACTATTCTTTCAGTGAAGAATTATTTCCTCACATCCCTCCTAAATTTCCTTCCCTTCCTGCTTCATTGCACGCCTCTTGTTTTCATGCACCTTCTTCTCTGAAAAACAATCCCCTCCTGTATCGTATTCATGCCCATGAGGTATTTATAGGTTCCTATCATGCCTCCGTCCCTCCTGTCTTCCAGGGTATATATGTTGAGATTCCTCAGTCTCTCCTCACTGGGTTTATCATGCAGCCCCTGCACCATTTTAGTTGCCTTCCTCTGGACAGCCTTTACCATGTCTGGGTCCTTCCTGAGATGTGGTCTTCAGAACTGGACACAGCATCCCAGGTGGGGTCTCACTAAGTATTTATACAGTGGTAACACTGCCTCTCTCCTTCTGCTGGTGATGCCCCTCCCTGTGTACCTCAGCATCCCGCTGGCCCTACCTACTGCCTTGTCGCATTGCCTCGCCACTATGAGGTCATCAGATATACGAACACATGAAACTGCCAGCAGATACAGGCCATTCGGTCTATCTAGTCTGCTCGAGTGTGCAGCACTTCAGTCCGTTAGACTGCAGCTGCTCCCCCTCCCTCATTGGTTACCCCAAGTTCTGCTTCCTGTTTAGTGGCCTTCAGTACCTCTCCCCTCATTTTATACTTTGCCTCTGTTTCTGTGCCCCTCGTGCATGTTCTTGTACCTTTTTGTGTTGAACCCAGCTGCCATACCCTTGACCATTCCTCAGGTCTCTGCATTCCCAGTGTCTACCCTATTGCAGATTTTGGTGTCATCTGCAAAGAGGCATACTATCCCTTACACCTCTTTTGAAATGTCACTTATAAAGATATTAAAAAGGACTGATCCCAGCACTGAGCTCTGAGGTGCCCTGCTGGTCATTCTTCCCTCCCAGAGTGAGTGCCATTTACCACAACCCTCTGTTGCCTATCCATCAACCAGTTTCATACCCAGTTTACCACCTTGAGAGCCGCCCTGAACTACCCAGTCTCCTTATGAGCCTCCTCTGTGGTACAGTGTCAAAGGCCTTGCTGAAGTCTAAGTAGGCCACTCTACCAACCCACCCTGATCTATTTCCCAGATCACCCAGTCAAAGAAATCGATCAGGTTCAAAATATATTCAAATGAATGATTTAGGTAAATAGAATCATATTAAAACTGTTTCACTTTACATATAATACAAAAGAGCAGTGATTCCTGCGCAGTGAGCTACTACAGGGTGTACATTAAAGGATTTATACGTACTTCTCAGGGGCATAAGGACACTCGGCCTTCAGCCTCATGCCTCACTCCCCTGGGGGGTGCATTAAAATCCTTTAATGCACACCCTGTCATGGCTTATTACTTAACCTATGAGAGGTATGCCAAGCAGGCAGCTCTGGAAGTTTTCAGCATTAGACTATCGATTGGTAGTAGCTCTGTACTGACATTAGGTGCAGTATCTGAAGAGAAATCATATCCCTTTTGGCTACCCTTTGCTCTGTCTGAGCTCCATGCTGATATGGGAAGGGGGGGATCAGTGAGGTTTCCCTACTTAACAAAAATAGGTTTTGGACACCTAATACATGGTTAATCAATTACTCTGCCTGCCAGATGTGATCTTGAGTACTAATTACATGGTTCAGAAGCATTAAAACATATTTAATATAACATTATTTACAGCACACTGTGCATTTTTGATGCATTTATTATCACTTCATTTCAAGGGAGGTTGAAGTTAGTTCAGACAGGTTTTCTCCTCTACTAATGGACTTTCCTTGGAAGGATATTGTTACGCTCGTAACTCTTCATGCAATGAAGAGGTCATTACTGGCTTCAAGGGGGATGGCATTTATGTCTCTGTTCTTGGCATAGGGCTCTTCATTTTTACAGTCCGATTTAGGACAGCACTGTCTCATTTGCTGAGGAAAAGAGAGCTCAGACCTTGAATATTTTGCTGGGGAAATAAAATTTCATTGAGGACAAAAAGGTTGCCTTGTGGTAGTGAGGAAGGCAGATAAATATGTTTTGATGCTCTAAAAAGAGATATCACAGCTTTGTTAGTGGAGAGCATATGCTGTAGTCTTTAGGCATCTTCTAGGATGATGGAGTCACTTACAGTAACCGTTGCTAATTGAATTAGTCAGGAGTCAACGATTTAACAATATTTTATCATGTTTATCGTTTCAGCTCAAGTTCCGATATTTTCAGGGATTTAGAAGAGGAAGAGAAACTTGCTGTGTTAAAAGACAAGTAAGTCCTGGGAAGCAATGTCACATGATACCTGTAGTCCCTCATAGGAAGAAGCATGCATGCCATTACCCACATTCCCCTTTTGCACAAACATTTTGCCTTACACTGCTCACCGCTGTTGTGTGGAAACTCCTTTGCTGTTGTGCAAGCGCTTAATACTGTGTACCAGTGGCGCTGATAGGCCCAGGGGCCACATGGGGTCCCCAGCTCTTTTCCCGTGGCCCACAAAATGTTTCCATGCATGCTTTTACTGATGTTTGTGACTTGAAGGCTGTCTGCATTCTATAATTGACAAGTCAGTTTCGGAATGTTGATGTCACCTGGCAGTAGAGGAAAAAAATTGAAGAAATACGGTATAAAAAAGCAAAGGGCACAGAAAAGGAAGACAAGAGGGAAGGAACATAGATGCAGACTGGAAAAATCATACTAAGGAACAGAAAACACAGAGAAAAAGCCCCCCCCCCAAAAATAAAAACAAATACATGTTGCTTGATGTGGCCCTTAATGAAGGGCCCATCTCAGGAATTTAGCCCCAGGTTTATTGTGGTGACCACACATTGTTCACAGTAAGGGGGACCAGCCCTATTATGAGTGTTGTTGTTATTTATAAAGCATAAGCTGTAAAAAAAAAAAATCAATGTATTTACACCAAATGCATCATCTGTACAAGTAACAAAATTACAAAATAAGAATAAAACTAATGCAGATTAATAACAATAAAAGAAATATGTTGTAAGAGCCCTGCCAAAGGCACAAACACTGCAAGGTTTTACATACACAGAGGGGTAGGAAATTCCAAATAATTGGTCTAACCAAAGAAAAAAGCGTGCTGCTACTAAGGACTCAGGGTGACTGCAGCAGTCATTATCTTCATTGCTTTGATATGGCAAGACAGTGTTGTGTACTTCTGTTGTTGTAAGCCATGCACGTACTACCAAATAAGAGGATGTAGTCGTACTGTTCAGCCATGCAGGTTATATACCCAGTCTTTCTTTCTTTTTTTTTTTTTTTTTACATTCTGTGCCTTCTTGGCTGTACGATGCTGGTTTGACAAATATTTTGTCGACCGACATCACAGCGATGGATTTATGTCAACTGGAATTTGCAGTTGATATAAATCCATCTGAGAAACTGATGCTTTTCATCCCCCAAACCCCTTAGGCAGGGGGCTCTGTCCCCTGCACCCTCCCGGACTTAAGGATAATCAACTCCGAGTCAGAGTTGATTTGGGAAGGGGGTGCAATGTCAGGGTCCCAGGCGGACTTTACAGCAAACTGTCGATGTTGTCGGCATTGACATGTTCACTGTAAAGGTTTCGCTGTCGGGAGGGCATACCTGCCTTCTTTGCCCATATGTCCCACCATAATTCTTATGTTCTTCTCAGGGAATGCTTTGGTGGTCCTAACATCTAAACTGAAAACAGACAGAGACTTGAACATTCTCAGTTGTGGCCCTGACTGATGGGTGGCAGTATCGTATCATTTGCATACAGTTCCTGCTCTTGAAGGCTTCAAGAAAGGGCTAAAAATAAAATTAAAATATGCATGCCTGACATAATGCATTATGTAACAGTCATATGTTTTAATTGCTTCATTTTTTTATTTAACATAGTTTGCCGGGGGGGGGGGGAGAACACACTGAACTGCGTACAAACTCGTTTTCAGGTGCATCCTGGGGAATGGGACATGGGAATACAAATGAAACAATGAAATGCAAACTAAAATACATACTTCATAAATTATAAATGCATGTAAATATATATATATATATATAAAATATGCAACAGATAATTCAATACATTACATGCGGCCGTGCTCTGATATACACATGCCATGGTGCGTGATGTGAGGCAGGAGGCCAACCACCCAAGGCATGCATATCAAAGCATGACCACATGCCCTGTAGTGGATTTGTTCTACAAAAAGGCCAAAATTGTTTTTCTGTGGGGTGAAACACAGAAAGGAGAGCAGGCGTGCAGTTGTTACGGGATAATGCATGGCCATGTGGTGTGGTTCATCCAGTCTAGAGACATCATTTTTACTGCTTTGTATCACCCAATTTATAAATAAACATACATACATACAGTATATGTATATAATACACATATATAATTTTTAAAATGGGCAATGAAAGTCATAGTTAATCCTGTTTCCTAGTTGGCCGAAACACACCACTTGGCCATTCATTATTCCATAACGACCACAGGCCTGCACTTCTTTCCATCCTTCAGGACCTACTCACTAACACCCTGGCCAGTTTTTTAGACACATCTACTACAGCGCATGTGGTTGTACTCTGATATATGCATGCTTTGGGTGGTTGAATGCACTCGGCCTGCAGCCTCGTACCTTATATCACACTCAAGATGTGCGTATATCAGAGCACAACTGCATGCCTTGTAGTGGATTATCTCTTATATACAATACTCTTTGAAAAAAAAATCTGCATTAATGTGCCAGTTAGTTAGGGTAACTTAATGCCACAAAAGTAGGAAAATGTGGTGTTGGGTTTCCGATCCTAACTCCCCAACACCCCGCCACCACCAAAGCAGCAAAAGGAAAAACATTAGGATTTTGGGTCCCTGGAGTCTTTGCGAGTCAGTGACGGGATCTTGCTTGTAGTTGTGTACCATAATGCTAATCCCTCCCCCAGACCACAGCCTCCAGTCCGAAGCACAAGGTACAGGTCCAAGCCAGTGCCTCATATTGATACACTTTTCTAGGGTACAGAAGTATGTCTCGCCACATGATGCCAACACAGTTTGTTGTAGCTTTCTTCACACAGAGTCCTGTGGGTCCTGTGTGAAGGAGATCATGTGTGATGTCGTTTGCTAAGGGAAAGGGGTGGGCATTAGGGTTGAGAACCCCAAGGAAGACCCCACCACTGATTCACCAAGACTCCAGAGACCCCAAACTCTCATTTGTTTTCCTTTTTCTGCTTGGGGTTAGAGGTGGGAAGTTAGGGTTAGAAACCCTGACGCCACATTTCCTTACTTTTGTTACATTAAGTTACCCTAACTGGTGCATTGACACAGTTTTCTTAGCAAAGAATTTCCTTTTTTGTCACACAGTGGAATCATACCCTCATTCATGCAGGTCCTTTCGGGACCTGATGCCCTGCGCCAAGGGAAGACTCCGTCCCTCTGGCCCAGCACTTCAATGTGGTGACAGATGTGAAGAATTCATGGGACTGTCTGATGGACTGCAGAAGCGTAGGTCCCAGTGAGTCCTGTGCTTCCATGTGGCTGCAGATACAGATGCACAGGGCCCTCTGCCACCCAGGGGAGCAGAGGTCCAGGGTCCTATGCCAAGAAGACAGTTGCCTTCACTATATGGTACCTGGACCCATGCAAACAACCCTGCACCTTTCATCCCCTGGCTGAGGGGGGTTGCATAACAGCCCCTTCCCCCACCCGCACCCCATCCAGCTGGGTCACTAAGCTCACCTCTGAACTCAGCACACCAGCACGGGATCACAAAGCAGATCCATTGGAGTCAAGAGTGGTACTACACACAACATTTGTTAACAATTATATATTGTTGGTTTTTTTTTCCCAATTTTGACCCCAAATTTTCAAGATACTCTTTTTATGATTCACCTTATAAACACAACATGTACCATTTATAGTAGATTGGCTGAAATGTCATTTCGCACCAGAAGTGCAAAAATACATCTTGTCTAGAATTTAAAAAAATGACACAGAAGGTGGCCACCAGGCTGGGCGCATCAGCTGCTTTAGCAGCCTAAGTGTTTTATTTTACTGTTTGTTTTTGTGTGGTTACTAATCTTTTGTTTTTATTATTACTACCACTGACTATATGGATCTGTGTGTGCCACCCAAATCCCCCCTTTGCTGTTCTTGTCCCCGAGTTCTGCGGGAGTAATTCGGTAGTGGAGTGTTCCAAGTTCTTTGAGCGACACTGGGGCATTTTTCGGGACCGCCTCGTAGTGTGCACCCGGACTGTCTCTATTCGGCTCCGTTGCCGTCCCATGTACTCGGTTCGCCGGGCCTGCTGCCTTCTGTCTTCTGCCCTTCAGACTCTGGGATTTTATCGTTTTTATTGTTGCCCTCCCACTGAACCCCTGGATGTGGATCCTCAGTTGATTGTTGTTAGTACTGTTTGTCTGGTCAGGATTAGTTTGCGAACTAGCTGACGAAGTTTTGGGAAGCTGTGAGGGGAATTACAGAAAAGGGGACTTCCTGAAATATATATATCGTAAAGACTGATGATTACGGACTGTGAATTTCGCTATTTGGGATCATGTGTAGTCTGGTCTGTGGACTGTGATCGTCAGGTTGGTGGCTTACAAGGAACTAGCTTCAATTTGGACCAGTGAACTGTGGCCCGGATCCTGCGGGTGGGGTGACTGTGGGCGTGCGGCTGCGCGGGGAGTCCTGTGTCCTATTCCGCTGGGAAGCCAACGTTGTGGGCCAGTGTTCCCTAAGGATTCTCCACAGGGCCTACTGGTGGGTAGGCTCACGGTTTAGCCGCCCAGTTGGATTACCGGGGCCGTTCCAGCTTCAGAGTAACTAATCACTGAGGAAAGATTATTTGGACACTCCTCGTTCCTTCAACTATGGTCAGAACTTTTCATTTTATTATTTAAACTGTGTTTAAGAAGGCAGCAAGGGTGCCTCTCTTCTTCTAATCCCAGGGCAGTGAGAGTGCTTGGGATAGCAAAGTTCTGAGTCACATTACGTCTCCTTGTAGTGAGAGTGCTTGGGGGCCAGGGAAATCTCTTAGGCTTTTAATTTCTGTCTACCCAGGAAAGTGTGAGCCCCTGGGGTTTTCTTGGTCCCCTCTGGTAGTGAGAGGCCCATCAGGGACAGAAGAAACTTGATTTCTCTGATTATGTGACCTTCTTGTAGCACTGTTTTGGTTATAAATTGAAGGATTTTTGGCTCCATATGTTTTGTTCCTTGGATCTGCCTAAACCTGTCGTCCTGGAGTTAATGACGGAGACATTTTATTTATTTTAATTATTTATTTTTTCTTTAACGTATCTGTTGTATTGGGTGGGTTTGAGTTCTGTTTTGTTTTGCAGGTTACATATTTTTTGTTTGAGCTTACAATAGTTTATTTCTTGGCTGTTGATTTTGTTTATTTCTCCCTCAAATAAGAGTTGAGGGAGTATTATGTAATTATTGTACTTTATTTCTTTCTTTTAAGTCTACCTGAGCTGAATTAATTGGTTGGGGTTGTTTTTGCTTTCTGTAAGTTGGTTTACGCTATTGGGGTTACTAAATGTGTAGGAGGCCTGCCCCCACGGTCGTGCGCTATTCATCCTCCACCCTTTACGCCCTCCGCTCTTTTATCTTCCCCACGCTACAGTTGTAAATTATCAACGCTGTCGACGTGGAAGTGCGGCGGGGAGGGATTTGGAGAATGCGAATGGTGGAGGGTGAATGAGCGGAGCCACTGCATAGGGTCGTAAAATCCAGAAGACACCCTGGGGTGAAATGGAACCCAGCTCGGGGTTCGCCATGCCTGGTTTCCATACCCAAGGGCACTGAAAGTCCATCCAACTCGAGCAGTGTTATGCAATGCCATGTCCATTAAAAACAAGACTGCAATTATTGATTATCTTGTTGGGACAGTGGATCTGGCGTGCATCGCCGAGACCTGGCTGGATGAGAACTCTGGCCCCATATTGGAGGCCGCAACTCCAGCCGGGTACTCGGTGATATGCTGCTCGAGATTGGATCGTGGGGGTGAGTCGTGGTCTGTTTCAAGATCGAGCTGGGCCTCACAAGTGTACTAGTTGAGGAGGCTGAGTCTTTCGAGTGTACCATAGTAGCAGGTGTAGGCTGTAGGATTGCTTTCATCGACCGTCCACCAGGGGATGGGAAGCATTTCCTTCAGGAAGTGGCGGACTTTGTGATCGATATGGCATTTGTGTGGCCCAGGCTGATGGTCCTGGGTGACTTTAACATTGGGTTAATATTTGGTCGATGACGAGCTCTCGCAGTTTGGACAGCACTTCCTCCAGCTGATGACATCTCTGGGCCTCACACAGATTGTTACTACTGCTACTCATAAACACGGTCACTCCCTTGACTTGGTCTTACTCCTGGGATTGAGGCTTCCAATGTGGAGGTGAAACCCGTCAGATGATCCGATCACTACACCATGGGGTTCAGTTTTTGCGCCCCCTGTATAGGCCTACCCCTGTGGAGATGGTCAGGTACCACCCTTTACGAGATGTAAGCTCCGAAGGGCTGGTGGCAGTGCTTGACCTATTGGATTTTTCAGTGGCAAACAATGACCCAGAGGCCTTAGTGACAGCCTATAATAGGGTCGTTTCTGTGGCCCTTGACGCCATTGCTCCAGTCCGTGTTCGTCCTCTCTCCCTTCGCCCTTGGTCCCCTTGGTTTGATGGGACTTTGAGGGAGATGCGGTGACTAGGACGAAGGTTAGAGCATTGCTGGTGGAAATCCACCCTGGATGCTGACTGCCTTAGATTGATGGATCATTATCAAGCCTAACAGTCCAGAATCACCCATGAGAAGGCAGAGTTCCTGTCTGTGGAGACTGCAGCTGCTCAGAACCGACCAGCTCAGCTCTTTCGAACTGTGGACAGACTGTGCAACCCAGCCTGTCTGCAGATTCAAAGAACTTTTTCGCAAATAGAGTGCGAGGAGCTTGCTTGATTCTTTGCAGCTAAGGTGGCTGACATCAGGGTGGTGCTCCATCCAGCACATTCTGTGGGCATTGCTTTTTTGATCGGCACTTGGTCACAGCCTCTCATTTTTCCTGGAGTACCTTCAATCGGCAGAGTTCATGGATGTCTTGTGGATTGTCCAGGGTATGCTCCCTACATGCTGTAGTTTGGACCCAGGACCAACTGCCCTGATTATGGGCTGTAGTGACATCATCGGCCCGGTCCTACCATGAATAGTCTGGTGCTCCTTGGAAACAGGTGAGTTTCCTAGCTCCCTGAAGGAGGCAGTGGTGACACCCCTCCTGAAGAAAGCTTCTTTGGACCCAGATTGCCATGCTAACTACAGACCAATCTCAGACCTTCCCTTTATAGGGAAGGTGATTGAGAAAGTAGTGGCCCTACAACTGGAGAACCATTTGACTGTCCATGACATCTATGAACCCCTCCAATCTGGTTTTTGGGTGCTCAATGATCTCTTGATGGCTAGGGATCGGAAAAAACATTCCATCTTGGTTCTTCTTGATCTCTCATCAGCGTTCGACACTGTGGACCATGGGGTCCTTCTTGCTCACCTGAGATTGATTTGTGGCCTGTCAGGTACAGTCCTCAGGTGGTTTACATCCTTCCTCACCGGAAGAACCCAGAGGGTGGTGTCAGGGATTCATTCTTTGGACCCAGTTCCTCTGTCATGTGAGGTTTCTCAGGGTTCGGTGTTGTTCCCCATGTTATTCGCAGTGTACATGCTGCCCCTCGGAGACATTGTAAGAAGGTATGGGCTGAGGTTTCATTGCTATGCCAATGATACCCAGCTATACCTTTCTTTTGCGCCTGACCAAGCTAGAGCTATCTCAGTATTTAATAACTGCCTTGCCAAAATCCCAGATTGGATGAATTCAAGCTGGTTGAGGTTGAACTCGGAAAAGACAGAGGTGCTGGTGGTGGACCAGGGGCGCCAGATAGGAGGATTTGGGGTGGGTTCACCTTCGAGACTTTTTCTTGGGGTCTCCCGCTCCCTTCCTCTGAACAGGTGCAGAACCTGAGGGTGATTTTTCATGAGGGGCTGACTGGATCACAGTTGTCAGATCCTCCTTTTACCATCTGATGAACATCTCCAGAGTTAAGCACCTTGTTCCATCCGGCGAGCTTCCCTCGTTAGTCCATGCCTTTGTGTCCTCGCACCTGGATTACTGTAATTCCCTGTACCTGGAGTTGATATCTGCCACTTGCAGCTGGTGTTGAACGCTGCAGCCCAGTTATTGACAGGGACTCCTCGGTCCTGTCATGTTTCCCTGGTGCTGCAGGAACTGCACTGGCTGCCAGTACGGTGGCGGATCACCTTTACAGTCGAACTTCTGACTTATAAAGCTCTACACGGACTGGGCCCGGATTACCTGAAAGAGCTCCTGGTTCATTACTGCCCTGGTGATCACGCCGCTCAACTGACGAGGGGTTGCTAGAGATTCCAAGGGTTTGTTTAAAATCTTCTGGGTCCCATGCATTTATGCACGTGGCCCCAATCCTTTAGAATTCTCTACCCTGTCAGGTACAGGAGTGCACGACCGTGGAGGGATTTAAACAGGCCCTAAAAATGTTTTTATGGAACCAAGCATATTTTATATGATCTATTCTGATTTTATTTGTATTTTACAACTGTATTTATGGTATTGTTGTTTATTTAACTGTTTTGTAATGCGCCTTGGTTTTTTGAAAGGCGCACGATAAATAAAAAATTATTATTATTATTATTATTATGAGGTGGTGCCTGAAAATTGGCAGGATTTGTCTAGTGCACTTACCCGGTCAACAAAAACTAAAATAAAATAAATAAAATGGCTGTGTTGAAAGTTTGGAGTCAAAATAGTGAAAATGAGTGAAGTTATGCACGAACATTGAAATACTACAACATTCACTCATAACTTGGGCATTTTACCATATTTGTATGCCAAATTGTCAGCATGGCCTTCTTATTAACCCACCTCATGAACCCAGTAGTGAAAATATTCAAATCCCCGCTAAAATGTTATTCTGTAGCATTGAAATGTCATTCCACGCCATAGGTGCGAAAGTACGCTTTGGCTACGATTTGAAAAATGACAGCTGTCACATTCATGAGATGGTCCAAAGAAATCGTTATGTTGAAAATTTAGGTCAAAATATGTAAAATTATCAGAGTTACAAGCAAGCATCGTAAAATTTCAACATATGCACATAACATGGCCATTTTGACATGTTTTGACCTAGTATTTCCAACATAGCTATCTTATGACTCCACCTCATGAACAAGGGCAAGAAAAATGTTGAAATCCTGCCCAGAAGGTGATTTCACTAAGTGACCCCAAAATCGCCTTTTGGGCTTGATTTGCATAATTTTACCACCACTGGTCATGAGGCGGGGTCCTAAAAAGGCCATGTTGAAAATATGGGGTCAAAATATGACCTTCTTCATTACAGTTTGTGATCTAAATTGCTTAGCAGTGACAAAATACTGTACCAGAAACATCTAATTATCATGTCAGTTGTTTCTAGTTGCATGATTTGCAGTACCAGAGAAAGGAAGTGTATCCGGCAAGAGTCAGGCCAACCATGTGAGCCAATATCTCAATAGTCTGAGCACCAGGATGGTATTCTGGGGGCCGGGTTGAAGTCCCAGTGGGTCACATTATTTCTTTCTCACTGCAGTTTGTAATCTAAATTGCTTAGCAGTGGCTAAATACTGTAGTATTATAAAGCAGTCGAACTGCCTCCACCAATCAGAGGACAGCATTACTGTACCTCTTATTCAGCGTACAGTTGCTGCCTTGCACTCCTCCACAAAGCCGATTCCCGCTGCACTGATTTTCACTTATCAAGCACTCCTGTCAGAATTGAAGAGGTGGGATCAACTTTGAGAGGAATTCTTTTGTGAAAAAATGTGTGTGTTATAGCATAGAAGTTCCCGAAGAACTGCTGCCACAGTATTTTAAATGTGCCTTCCTTCAGACACACAAATGATCGGGAAGTGTAATAAAATACCAAAGCAGTTCATTTACCCCAGATGAAAACATTATATAGTCTGTCTCGGAGCTTCGTTTATTTTACCTGCAGTAAAAGCGCTGCTCCATTAAATAAAATATCAAGGAAGGGCGCTAATGAGCAGCTAGACGAATAGACGTGCTCCCACGCTGCTCTGTATCAACGGACAACTAAAAGTAAAATAAATTAAAAGAAAATCACTATCAGTGTTAAAAAAAAACACTGCAATATATACCTGACAGCATTATGGAGGAGTATCTGGTCTCCAGAGGAGGGAAAAGCCAAAGGCCGGCTGGTAAAACCAGAAAAAAAGCGGCGGCATCCACGGCCTCCTCAGTGGGTGAGAGCACAGGTATTGTCTCCTTATCAGCTGCGGAGATTGGAGCTTTAGGCCTCAAGGTGACTGGCCAGGTGATTGCGGCTCTGGAGCCTCGGCTACTAAAGTTGGAGGGGAAAATAGATCTTAAGCTGCAGGAGATCTTAGAACAGCAGTCAGCGCACACGAACAGGATTGCTGAGGCTGAAGAGAGAATATCGCTCCTAGAAGATGATGCAGGGGAGCTTCCCAACCAAGTAACAAGACTGCAAAAGGAATTAGAAGATCTAAAGGACGCAATGGACTATCAAGAAAATTATTATAGGAGGTTAAACTTGCGTCTCAGGGGGCTTTCAGAAGGAGCGGAGAAAGGAGACATAATGGGCTTCTGTGCGAAGACCTTACTGGAGCTTTTGGGATTACAACCCAAAAACAGAAAATATAGATTATAAAGAGCACATTGTGCTGTAATGCCCAGGCCTTCAGGGGGATGAACCTCAGCGGCAAATCATTATCCGCTATCACTCATATCAAGACAGGGAGGCGACTCTGCGGGCATACAGGGGAATTGGAACACTAGAGTTTGAAGGTATACGCTTGTTTATTTTGCAAGATTACTCCTTAAGGTTGCTGCAGAAGAGGAAAGTATTTAATGCTTTGATGGCTCAGTTGAGAAATCTGAAAATTGAAAACGTCATGGTCTACCCTGCAGTCTTAAAAATCCGTCATGAAGGGGCAACATACTCCTTTTGGGAGCTTAACAAGGCTGAACAATTCGTGACTGAGCTGCAAAGGAAACTAAATAAATGAGCGCTGGCTTATGGAGTTACCACTGGAGGCTTCGTTCCGTTTCCAGAAAGGTAGAAGTTAAAAGTTTTTCATGCGTTTTCCCAACACCATCCAAACTGCCTAATGAAGCTGGGGACTATGTCGGGAGGTGGCTGGAAAATTATTCGATGAGATAGATATTAAAGAAGAGAACAGAGTGAAGGGGCTTGGTGGGACTTGTGTGAGTGGCAGAGTGATATGACGGACACCGCCTTGGAGTACTGCTGTTAGAAGTAGAAGAGGCCCAGAAGTGGAGAGAGTGAGCATGGAGTGATCACAGTGGCAAACACCAGGTCCACCTTATGAAAGGGAGAGTTGGGCTGATGGGGTAAGGCATGAGAAGGGTGGGACACTGTGTTGCCTACTCTCCCTTTACTGCTGCTATATTGACTGCCCATGGGTTTAAATAGAGCCTTGTTTGTAGTAGATAATAATCAAGGCGAGCTGGGGGAGGTAATAAAGGGAATAGAAGCCTGGATGAATGTTTTCCATGCGATCCTAGACTGTCACTTGCTACAGGTTGGGGCAGTGGTGCATAATGGGACATTTCTACATTTTAAAATTTATCAGTATAGTTGATGTTGATATATCTTCGTTATGTTACAATGTTAATAGACAGTAAATAAATAGGAAGGAGTTGCCCACATACAGAGCAGCGGGACACATATATCATCAGGGAGAAATGCAGACACTCGTGCTTAATTTGCAACTAGTGTCACGTGGGGGGGGAGGGTATGGGAAATCTCATCTTCAGAGGAATGTAGGGGTTAAGGGACGTGGGGGGGATAAGAAGTTGGGGAGTAGTCGATTTGGAGTGATGGGTAATAATTTTAGAGTTGGGGTGAGGACAACAATGTTACTGTTCTGGTTAGATGGTTGTTTCAATGTGTTTTTTACTATGTGTATATTAATACATTTCATAGCACACGAAGAGTAAAACTGGTAATAAAGCAGGGAAGAGGTAATAGGGGATTTTATATGAAGGCATGGGAGACTTCCAAGATGCCTTCTGCTAGGCAGCAAATGGAAATAACCAACAGATTGCAATGACCAGTACTCAGGAATTGGTGGTGATTTCCTGGAATGTAAAGGGGGTCACAAATCCGATCAAACGTACAGTGCTCCTCACTGCACTTAGGAAACGAAGGGCACACATGCATTTTACAAAAGCGTTTGTCGGATAGTGAACATGCTAAATTGGCCGTGGATGGGTGGGCAGATGTTTTGTGGCCTCTTATTCAACCCGTAGAAGGGTTGCCATCCTCTTAAATAAAAACTTGCCATTTGAGGTAAAAAGTTGTAAGGGATCATAAGGAGGGCAGATATATTTTTCTTAGTAGAAGCTTTATGGGGGAGACACTTACTTTGGGAAATGTTTATGCTCCGGCCACATATGAACCACAGTTTTTTCCGAAACTTTTGGATCTGATTACTAGAGAGCAGTTCCCAGGCCTGATTATTGGGGGGGGACTTGAATAGTATCCTAGACCCTGCATTAGATCACTCAGAAGGTAGAGGACGGCTATCGGAGGCAGTAGCTCAATGGCGGGTGGGTATGCTGGACCTGGATTTATTAGATGGTTGGAGGATGATGAATCCGGGGGCTAGAGAGTATACGTTTTATTCGAATCCTCATGGGACATGGACAAGGATAGATTACTTACTGATACCTAGAATGTGGCATGACAGAGCGATAGATATGTCACATAGTCCTATCCATAGCTCGGATCATGCTATGGTAATAGGGAGGATTAAGATGGAAATAGAAAGGGATACACCCCCCCCAGTGGAAATTTCCCTCGTACATGCTTCAAAGTAAAAAATTCCGAGACTACTTGGAGAATCAGTGGAAGTTGTATAAAGAAACTAATGTAGGGTCGGAGGGCTCTAAAGCAATATATTGGGATGCTGGTAAAGCCTTCCTTAGAGGCTCTATAATATCATTTGTGACCAGAGATAAAAAAGAGAAATGAGAAAAGAGACAAGGCCTAGAAAAACAACTAAAGGAGTTGGAGAGAGGGGGCAGGTAGAAAGGTTATTAATGGTTACTCGAGAAGCACTTAATTCTTTAGTAAAGGGGGAAGCTAGAACATCCTGGTTCTTTTATAAACGACAGCTGTTTGAATGGGCTAATAAACCAGGCCCACTCCTGGTTAGGTTAATGAAAGGGGGAAAATGCCCAGTGAGATTAACAGGGATTAAGGATAAAGAGGAAAGGGTGCAAAGAGAGGCAGGGAAATTAAAAGCCTGCTTTCAAGACTTCTATGCTCATTTATATAAGGCAGAAGGGACAGATGGGGGGCAGAAGATGCAGGAGTTTCTGAGTAAGGTAGAACTGCCTCGCCTTACGGAGGCCCAAATAAATTGTTTAAGCCAGCCCATAACAAAGGCAGAAATCTTGAAGGCTATAGGGAAATTACAGCAAGGTAAAGCAAGTGGCCCTGATGGATTTCCTGTAGAGTTCTACAAGGCTATGGCACGCCAGTTGGCCGAGACGTTGAGCGAAGTATTTCAGGTAGAGGAGGGACAGGTCTGCCCATGCCTCCCGGTCGCATGTGTAAGAGGTCTGGACCTCACTTTCAGGTTCTTGGCAATATTGGGAATGCAAATAATCACAAACAGGTTGCATTCAAGTAATAAACAAGTTTATTACTATAAAAGGGATAAATCACAATTGCCCTAAGCAGTTCTTACCAATACAAACCGGGAGCCAATGCTAAGCGTTCCCTACACCTCGAGGTTTCTCTGTAGTCTCTTGGGATCTCTCGGGGTCTCAGGTGTAAGAACCTGTGCATAACATTATATACCTGTGATAATTACTATAGTTACTAAAAGATAGAAACATTTCTAGTTACAGAGATGAGCCCTATAGTCTAAATTAGAGGTGGCTCCACAGTCCAAAGATAACATTATATAATTCTGTAAAGTCATCAGTTTTAGAACAAAGATGTTCTTATACAGAGTCTTACATAACAAGGTGAAGTGGTGCACATCACCAAGGATGGCAATGTTGCCTTACATATTACAATTACTTCAAGGACAGGTGTCTTGGCATCTGACAAGTAAGAAATAGACAGAAAATATATGGTATAATGTGTGTGCATTAGCAAGCAAAGTGGGTTACAATAATTGCATTCATATCCTGACATCTACTCTTATACGGTAGATATCTTTGGCCCTATGTATTAGTATAGCCTATGCCTAAACATTAGCTGTCTACAGGTGTACCCTGAGGGTATCAATTAGAGTGCAGGGACCTCGTGTAACAATTCCCCCCTTGTTTGCCTCCAAAGGGCAACATAAAGCAAATCAGGAATGGACAGGAGCAGTGGGCGTTTACAAGCCTGACTGTGAACATTGTAAAGGAACTCATGCTGCTCACAGTGTTGACGCAGTGTCGTGTGAGCAGCAAAGCATAATAATCAAAGTGAATATTAAAATGCTTATATTATAACAAACCCTTTAAAAGTGATCTCCAACCAGGTGTTAGTCAATGCATTATTCATATCTCCATCGTTGATCAGGTCAAGAACAGCTTCATTGGCTTTGGTTATATTATTGCTGATGTGGATGAGGTGTGTGTCCTTTCTGTCTAAAAGGGAGTTCAGTGTAAGTGGATCTATGTGTACTTTAAAGCATGGCAGGTATTCTGAGAGTGTGAGTAAATAATCTGGGTTACCATCAATAATGTCTGCATCCATAAGGGGAACGGGGGTTATGACAGTATGTCCAATAACAGTTTTCTGATGGGGAACAAAACAAAAATTGGGGTAATCAATTGAACAAGTAACAGAACCATATGTATAAGACTTAACATTAGTCACTATACAATATTCTCTGTCAGAGTTATACTGTGAACGGACAGTAGGTAGTCTCCATTTTTGCAACTGGACAGGGCATGTGTAGGTCGTCTTCGAAATCCATGTTGACAGGCGATGAGCCTCCTCATGATAGGACTGGTAGAGCTGATCTGGTAACGGCATCGATTCAAAAGAGTTGGTGCCATTCTCAGTGATGTCATCATCCATGGTGAAAATCCAATCAATGCTGTCTGGAGAGTAGCCACAAACAAGGCGTATAACATCAAACACATCACATTGGTACAAGTAGATATATTGCTTTTTCGCACAGCAGTCCGTGTGCAGTGCCAGCCATCCAGGAAGGAGTGAGTAGACCAGTGAGGTGGTAGATCAGGCGTTCTCTGAATATAAGTCAACCAGATACCCTGTCAGATGTGCCAGTGCAAGTTTGTCGAACAAAGCTGTAGTGGGATCAAAACGTGGTAAAGAGACAGTAAAGGAGACAAACATGGTATCGGTTATGGAACATTTCTTGGTAGAAAAACAAGGACCAGTGTTTGGGTGTCTGGTCACAAACCCCAAATTTCTCGCTGTGGAGAGAGGAATAGACAAAGTCTGTTGCATACATAAGGAAACACAAGTTGAAAGTTTACATTTAGGACAATACCATTTACAGATGCATCTGTCATGTATTATATCAGGGATTCTTCCAGTTTCTAAATCACGGAAGAGGTTGTTGATGGTAGTGAGGATGTATGAACCATATGCAGAACAAAGTATTTCCCTACCAATGTGTTGTTTTTCAGCTTCTCTATTGTTCTGTTGTATGAGTGCGTTAATCTTATCTTTTGAATCAGTGAAGGCTTTTGCAATGTCGTGCATGTTGTACACAGTATATCTCTCTTCCTGACTAAGGCCATCCACACCATGCAATAATGGTGGTAAAACATTATTAACCAAACCAGTGGAGAACTTGGCAAAATGACTCTTGATAGCAGCAATGTCTGCTTTGTTCCAAATGGACATAGCAGTACCAAAAAGACCTGTGACAGTACCTGTAGCACCTGTAACATCAGAACTGTCAACTTCACGTTTATTACGTTCATGAGTAAGAGTACCAGGAGGGGTTTTCCTCCTAAAATTACCTCTGTGTTCAGTAGAATAAACCCCAGTAAAGGGATCCTTAGTACGAATCTGAAATGCAGCTAAACTATCAAGCAATAATGTACTATAGAATGCAGATGTATTGGTATTGTGACACATACCAAATTCTTTCATATTCCAGTAAGTAAGGTTAAACAAAACAGGTATATGCATGAATTGTAATTATTAATCAAAGAACCTGGGAGGGCAGTGGCTGTGAGACCTCACGGGGACCAGGTTATATTTGGACATTCAAAAGCTGTTTTTTCAGTGGGAGGCAACACAGAGATACATAGCGGCAGAGGCCATGTGGTGTACAGCACAGAATCTGCGGGCAGAATCTTGGGAGAGAGAGTTACAATAGGAAGGATCAATCAGAGCAGTAATGTTGTACAAACCAGAGTGTCTTAATGCAGTTTGTAACAAGGACAGTGAACCATTTGGGGATAATTTAGCTTTGGGACAACCCTGAAACGTTCCCTTGGAGAGTTTGGTCACAGGGAGAATTTGTCCTTGTGATGTGGTTTGCCACTCAATTTGAAGGGTAGATTTGTCAGGAGCAATGACCGAGGCAGTGAGGTATGCATCGGAACCTTCCTGGACAGTAATCATAGTATCTGGTATTTTGATGGAAACTCCCTCTGTAGGAGGTGCTGGAGGATCCAGGTGTCGAAGGAGGTCGGTGCCGTGCCTTGGGCGAAAGGATCACTCCTGCAAGGAGGAGATAGGAACAAGATGGCCATCTTGTCAGTGTATCGAAAAGGAAGATCAAAGATTGAATGCGTTAGTACAATTCCGCCCAGTGGGGTTAGGAAAAGTAAGTTTAAGTTCCTTTGTACAGTTTCAACTGGTTTGCATGTAACCATTTGTCAGTCAATTTATTGTTGTGGAGGTCTAACTGATAGACTGCTGGACTGAGCTTGTTGACAATGGGGTAAGGGCCTTCCACTTATTGGAGAAGGAGTGGGTGGGATGTGCAACGATACCATTACCTGATCTCAACCTGCCAATCCACTTCTTGTGCATGTTTGTCAAATTGTATTTTGGACAGTTGCTGGGCTTTGCCCATGCAGTTTGCAGCATACAAGTGTGTGTGTGTGAGGTCTTTTCTGAGCTTTTCCACATACTGATCCACAGACACACAGTCTGCAGTGGGGGTGTGTAGGTGAAAGAGCAAGTGTTCAGGCAATCTCATGTGTCTTCCAGTCATCACCTCGAAGGGTGTAAGCTGGGTGGTGGCTGAGGGTGTACCCCTGATTGCCATAAGAAGTAAAGGCAATAGGGAATCCCAGGTCTTGGGATTGTCCTCAATGAATTTGGAAAGCATTTGCTTAATCCATCTGTTGGCTCTTTCTACTTGACCTGAGGATTGAGGGTGATAAGTATGTGGAACTTTGCTGAACCCCAAGGAGTTCAAGGACTCTTTCATCAACTCACCTGTAAAATTGGTTCCTTTAGCGGAGTCCACCTTGAGAGGCAGAGCCCCACCTGGAGAAAATCTGTTCTACCAGGATTTTGGCAGTTGTTTTTGCGGTGCATGTCTTAGTGGGGAAAGCCTCAACCCACTTAGAGAATAAGTCGGTTACCACAAGGGTGTACTTGTTGTTTCTGCTGGTATTGGTCAATGGACCAATGAAATCAATTTGGATGGCATGCCAAGGGCCAGTGTGTCTTTGTGGTAAAGTTTGGCATTTCGTTTTGTAGGTATGGGATTGTTTTGTGCACAAACAAAGGCAATTGTCAATGTATTGTTTAACATCTTTGGTAATACCAGGCCACCAGGCGGTGGTCTTGAGGCGTTGAAGAGTATTTTCTGCTCCCTGGTGTCCACCAGTAGGAGTGTCATGTATCTAGTGCAAAATTTCAGATCTCAAATGTCTGGGGACTACCCACAATTTGGTGGTAGTATCCTCTGGTTGGAACAAATGAGTTTATCGATCAGAGGATAAGTGTAACTTACCTTCATGCCTGCGATATGGGTTATGTATGAGTCTTTCTTCAGTACCTTTGTCAAGGAATCTGAACACTTCTTTGAGTTCAGTGTCCAAGTGCTGGGCTGCTGAGAGGTCAAGGGGAGAAAAAGATTCAGATTTCTTTTTGAGAGCTGCAACATGTACAGCTGCATTGGCTTCTGGATGATCCATCATCCAGACATCCCTTCCCCCTCGGGCCCCTTCTTTAGCGAGGGTATCTGCTGTGTCATTGAATGCATGATAGGGATCATGTAGAGAGTGAGCTTTAACCTTGTGCACATAAAGTTTGTGTGGGTGTTTCTGTGCCAATGTGTGTATGTAGATTACCAATTCTTTGTATTTCACTGGACTTCCATCAGAGGAGAGAAAGGAGTTCTTCTGCCAGAAAGGGAGAAATTCTGTAAAGGGAGCAACAAACCCAATTAGAGTCTGTAAAAATGATGGTATCCTGGAGTTCCATGTTGGATAAACTCAAGTCATGAGCCACCGCTGCCATCTCTGCATACTGCGATGAAGCTACACTACAGCGTTTAGATATCCTGACAGTGTTCCCATAAGGATACACCACCAAATACCATCCTGCAATCTGTTCTCCTGATAGTATGATGCTGAACCATCAGTGAAAACACGGCACAAAGGCACTTTCAGTATCTCCAGGTGTGGCAGGGAATGGACCCGGATCTGGGAGGTCAGGTGACTGCAGTGTACAGTCATGGGGTTCCCCTGAAAAAAGCAGACCATGAGCTAGCAGAGGCAGAACTTTGGTCTGGTGGACCTGGATATCCCTATCCTGGAGGAGAAGTGACCAATGTGTCAGCCTGGTGTTGGAGACTGACCCATCCTTCACTCTATCTGAGAGCAGAAAGGTAGTGGGCGTATGATTAGTGTTAAGAATCAGTAGTGAGTACCCAATGATATACAGGAAGTGCTTGACAGCCCAGTAGGTGGCCAGAAGGTTCCTTTCACAAAGGCCGTACTTCTGTTCCACTGGGGTCAAGAGCTGCAATGCATATGCAATAGGTCTCAAGGTGCCATGCACCTTCTGGGCCAGCACTGCTGACATGGCGATGTCAGAGGTGGCACACTCTAGATGGAATGGTATTGCTGGATTGAGGTTTACCAGTGCTGGGGTGGAGGCCAAAGCCTGCTTCAGTGACGTCACAGCCTGGGTATGGACAGGGCCCCAATTCCATGGGACGTCCACTGAGGTAGATCATACAGAGGCGGCTTTCTGAGTAAAATCACAAATAAAATCTCTTGAATAGTTTACCATACCTGAAACCTTGAAGAGTTGCCACACTGGTGGTAATGGCAAGTCTTGTAATCCCTGAATCTTTTTCCAAGAGGGCTCAGCCTTGGTCAGTTATTTTCAAACCCAGAAAGAGTACTTCTTTCTGACATAGTGTGCTTTTGCGGGTTGCATTTCAGACCTGCTCTCTGAATGAGAGTCAGTAGCTCGTCCAAGAGATCCAGATGTTGTTCCTGTGTGGCCGTGGCCAACAACAGGTCATCTACATACTGTAAGAGACATTGGGGGGCTGAGAAACTCTGTAGGGCATCCATCATGTGGAGATGGAAGAGGGATAGGCTATTATGGAATCCCTGTGGCAAGCAAGTCCACGTGTACTGTCATCCTTCAAAGGTGAAGGCAAACTTATATTGACTTTTGAGAGCCAATGGTAATGATCAAAAACCATTGGAAATGTGCAGGGCACTGAACCATTTCTGATCTGGTGTTGAAAGTCGAAGCACATCTGGTGCCGACGCCACAGTTGGGGAGCAACTGGGAGTGACCTGATTCAATTTCCTGTAGTCAATAGTAAGTCTCCAGGCGCCTGTGGGTTTTTTCATGGGCCAGACAGGAGAGTTGGCAGCGGAGACACAGGTTCTGATTACTCCTTGTTTAAAGAGTGACTTGATCGTTTCTCGGAGAGAGGTGAGCTTCAGTGGAAATGGGTATTGCCTTTGTCTCTCATGTGCGGGCCTGGCACCTCGATAACAGTATGCATTCTGCCACAACCGTGCTTGTTAACTGCAAGCGCTTCCAAATGTCATTGCAGAATAGGTAGGAGTTTTGGGAAAAGTTCATGGTTCTTGAACAAATCTATGGCGTCATACTCCTTGTTGTTGATAGATATTATCCACACAGCATGTGAGTCAGGAATCAAGACAGTATGTAGTGACCCTGGATCTGTATCAGCAGCATGTTAGCTAGATCCACCACACAGCGCGGTGCAAGGAAGTCAATCCGATGATACTAGGATGATCATGCAGCACCATCAGTTGGAAAGCATGTGAGGCCTTCAAATGGCCTAGCTCTACCGGTAAGGGTAGAGAATGGTATGCAGGTAGCCTAGTACCATCAACTCCTGACATATTGGTCTTCTGTCCAGTAGACCAAGGAGACGTGTCCGGGTGTTCGTCGTGTAACACAGTTACAGCTACACCTGTATCTAATAAGACAATTAGTTGGCGGCCCCCAACCTCGGCCTCGGTGCAGGGCCTTCCGTTTGTATCCAAGACCAGCTTGTTTACAATGCGGACTAGGGCCTGTAATTGTCGATCCGTATTGCTGGAGGCATGCAGAGGTTGGGCTTGACTTGCATGGATGACTTCACAGTGTTGCACTGATGCAATATAGGGAGGAGCTTCCGGGTTCAGGCTTGTGTGGGCCTAAGAGCTCATACTTCCAGTATCCCCATGACCAGTAGCGCCATGGGTTGCGGTTGCTACTGCTGCAAGGGTGCAATGCGGGGAACAGCATCGCTCTGGGCCTTGCCTCAGGAGCTCTCGAAATTTTCGGTTTTCTTCAGCTATCTCCTTGTATGAGGGACCCAATCTTTGTAATGGTTTCCCTCTGCCCTTGTGCCTTCTATTTTTAGGCCAATTCTGGTTCCCACCCCACTGTTGTTGTTGTTGGCCCTGTTGGGGGTTTTGCTGGGTGCTAGCTGGAGGGGCCGATGGATGTTTAGGCTGCTGTTGCTGGATCTGCCCTTCCACGGTGTAATGTGTCGTGGTCCCGGAAGCGTGTTCCATGGCGGCAACCTTCTTGGAACCGGAACCCAAATCACGGATGTACAGTTGATGCACTCTCTCGGTTTTCCAAAGAATATCGGCAAACCTATCCGTATTTGGGTATGTGGTTGGCTCTACCTTTTCTCTTACAGCTGGGATCATGTTCCTAAGGAACAAGATCTTATATTCAATAAGATCTACATCATAGCTTCTTGTGTCAGATGCTTCCCTGCTCGTGGAGGCCATCCAGAGTCTCTGGTGGTAGGTCGCTGGACCTTCTTTTGCATTTTGCTTCACGGGTATGCCAGCATTACTCCTACCACACCAGGGCTATGGCGAGATGAGTTCAGCTGTGACTTCATCAGATGGCGTTCCCATCCTGGCAAACTACTTCAGGAGTTTGGCCCATAAACCAGGATCGATGGTCTGGCGTGTATTTGGACCTAATATTTCTTGGCGAGGCTAAGCATCTCGCATTTGGGCGCACCTTTTCCAAATGGCAGCTGAGGTTGTCGGACGGGCTCATCCGACCAATACTGTCAGCAATTTGCTGAACAGAGTAAGCCATTTGTTGGGGATTAGTGGGTGGTCGATCAGGCAGAGGTAGTGCATCTTGCACACCGTCCAATGCTGCGCGAGCTGCAGCTTCTGCTGTAGTATGAACAACACCTTCCTGAGTGCCAGCTTCTTGGAAAATTTGTCGGATCTGACTTTTAATGGCTTTCATACTTCTTTCAGGGAGAGGAACATTACCTAATGCTCTATCAATCATGGTTTCAATCTCTTGCCTGTCTTCCACACTAATAACGGCTACCGGAGGCGCCGTCGGGACCAGGCAGGCCTGCTCCCCCATCATGGGTGCCGCCATGATGGCGTTTCCCATGATGAGCGTCACGATGTCGTCGACGTGTGACCTGGGGAGTAGTGGGCGGGGACCCGCCATACTGTGGATGGCTGGGTGGGGAATCTGGGCCATAGTAGGGGCGTGACTGGGCGTTGTACTGTGAGACGTCATCATCAGATAGCTCCCCTTCTGATGACGAGTGAAAGGCAGGGGCTACGCCTCCCATTGCCTTAACGTGGCCAGCCAAAACCTCTCGCTGATGGTGCAGTTTATCCATCTTAGCTTTACATCTATCATGATTCACACTTGCAACATCCATATTAACCTGATCCTGTTTGCTTTTGCAAAACACGGACGTGGAAGCCTAATTAGCAATTATCCCTATAGGCTATTTCTAAATCACACGTATCTGATTGATCTCGGTCCTGAAGCTCACCCATTTCATCACTCAACTGTGCATTCGCAGCACTCAACAAATCATTCATTTGCACAACCTGACTTTATCCTGTCTCAAACTTTCACACTCCTGTTTCAGAGTACACATTTTTGTTCACCAGCCTGTGCGGAATGATGCAATAGTGAATCCTTTTCATTACATGAGATTGGAGTTCTGACTCAGGTTCTGCTGTATTCGACACATTCTGTTTCCTGTAAACCCATCTCTTGCTTAAGAGATGCGATCTATGAGGTCAAAGTGCAAACCTAGCGGGCTTCCAAATCAGCATAAGAGCAGGAACCATCAACCCTTTAGCGAACGCTTATTGGGACTGATCGTCGCCTTCTGCATACTGGGTTGAAATCCCAGTACAGGGTTTTTGATTGACTTATGGCCCCACGCCAAGTCAGCCCATCCTCCATGGAGGTAAGAAAGTTAGAGACATCGAGTCTCAGTTCTGTGCAGATATCTGATACTTTGGCCATTGTGTGAGAGGGAACGAAAATTCAAACTGTGAAAAAGACCGCGTGTTGCGTATTGATCCACAACACGAGTACTTCAAACACAGCCGAGCTACTGTATAAGTTGTAGGCTTGCAATTCAAAGCTGCTATGGATTGGGTTGAGATGGCATTGACCACACCCAAAAAGTCAGCCAGACTTTGCAAGTATCTACAAACTGGTAGAAAAGATGGGAGAGGTGTTACGGGAGTGTACACCTGCAGTCCCCGTGGGGAAAAGGAAAATGTACAGCAACAAGTGAAAACTTGCAAACACCAACTATCGCCTGCACACGGTCGCCAATTTGTAAGAAGTCTGGACCTCACTTTCAGGTTCTTGGCAATATTGGGAATGCAAATAATCACAAACAGGTTGCATTCAAGTAATAAACGAGTTTATTACTATAAAGGATAAATCACAGTTGCCCTAAGCAGTTCTTACCAATACGAACCGGGAGCCAATGCTAGCGTTCCTACACCCTGAGGTTTCTCTGTAGTCTCTTGGGATCTCTCGGGTCTCCGAGGTGTAGAACCTGTGCATAACATTATATACCTGTGATAATTACTATGGTTACTAAAAGATAGAAACATTTCTAGTTACAGAGATGAGCCCTATTGGCTAAATTAGAGGTGGCTCCACAGTCCAAGATAACATTATATAATTCTGTAAAGTCATCAGTTTTAGAACAAAGACGTTCTTATACAGAGTCTTAAATAACAAGGTGAAGTGGTGCACATCACCAAAGGATGGCAATGTTGCCTTACACATTACAGTTACTTCAAGGACAGGTGTCTTGGCATCTGACAAGTAAGAAATAGAAAATATATGGTATAATGTGTGTGCATTAGCAAGCAAAGTGGGTTACAATAATATGCATTCATATCCTGACATCTACTCTTATACGGTAGATATCTTTAGCCCTATGTATTAGTATAGTCTATGCCTAAACATTAGCTGTCTCCGGTGTACCCCTGAGGGTATCAATTAGGGTGCAGGGACCTCGTGTAACACATGTTATGATGCCACGATATGTTTGGTCCCTAAACTGGGTAAAGATCCTTTGGAGTGTGCTTCGTATAGACCAATTTCCCTGCTGAACTGTGACCTCAAGATTCTTGCTAAGGTTTTGGATATGAGGCTGGAGGAATATATGTCATCATTGGTTCACCCAGATCAGACCGGATTTATAAAGGGGAGGTTATCATACCATAATGTGTGTAGATTGCTCAATGTGGTGGGGAGGGCTGGGAAAGATCTAGAGAAGACTTATGTTATATCAATGGATGCAGAAAAAGCATTCGACAGGGTGGAATGGGAGTATCTTTTTGAGGCGTTGGTCCAGTTTGATCTGGGTGACCTATACGTACGATGGATTAGGGCGATGTATTGTGCCCCTAGGGCCAGTGTTTTGGTTAATGGGGCCCCTACAAAGTCCTTTACATTGGAAAGAGGAACACGACAGGGCTGCCTGCTCTCACCATTGTTATTGGCCCTGGCATTGGAGCCATTAGCTGCGGCAATTAGGCAATGCCAGAGGGTACAGGGGGTTAAAGGGGTTGAGAACACTGAGCATAAAGTCACATTATATGCAGATGATATGCTGTTGTTTATTAGAGAACCAGAGAAATCAATGACATCGGTACTAGAGTTGATAAAAAATTTTGCAGAATTTTCTGGTTATAAAATTAATCTGAATAAGTCAGAAATGCTGTGCTATCCTCATTTGGAAGAAGGGGATGAAAAATGGGGTATACAATGTAAGTCGACAAGTATAATATATTTAGGTATTAAGGTGGGTAGAACACTTGGATCGTTATATTGTTTAAATTACATACCATTAATTAGAACAATAGAAACAGACCTAAGAAGATGGATGCAGTTACCAGTATCCTGGATGGGGAGTATTAACATATTAAAAATGAACATCTTACCCAGGATCCTGTACCTTATGCAGATGCTTCCCATGCGTATTGTGTGGGGGGGTTGTTGATAAGTTAGGAAAAAAGTTTACACAGTTTATCTGGAAGAGACAGAGGCCGAGGATGAGATGCCAAAGCCTGAAAGCTGAAGTGGTTAAGCGGGGCCTTAATTTCCCTGATTTAACAAATTACTATCTCTCCATTCAGCAGAGATACATAGCTGATTGGGTATTTGGCCCCGAAGTTGCCAGCTAGGTGACATTGGAGCAGGAGGGTTGTATGGGACAGTTGTCTGTGTATTTACATAACAAAGGTCCACAGGCCTACAGGGAGGTCATAACCCCTTGGTGAAAATGGTATTAGAAGCCTGGGGTTCACTAAAAAAAACTAGGGGAATAACTAAAGGGGAAACTCTATTGATGCCAATAGCAGGAAACCCTTTTTTTCTGCCAGGATTGGAAGATAGAGGCTTCCGGGACTAGGAACGCAGAGGGGTAAAATGCGTAGGTAACCTGATTAGTAAGGGTGTCTTAAGCCCATTAGAGGAAATCAAACAGAAAGTGGGCCTGAAAGGGCAACAGATGTTCCAATATCTAAAGCTTCGAGCATTTATATTTAAAATGGAGAGGGGAGGGATGGATTTGCCGGGGTGGAGCTCAATAGAGGCAACTATAATGGGAGTGCAAAACAACCTTAGAGGGTTCATTGGGAAGGCTGCAAAAGCTGGGAAATGGGAAATAGGGATGGTTGGATTATACACAGAAGGTGAAGCAGAGATGGGATAGAGATATAGGGAAAGAGATTTCTGAAGAAACTTGGCAAAAGCTTTTGCTAGGGCACAGAGGTCTTTTGATTTGTAATAAATTTAAGGAGGCTTACTATAAGTTTTTGCGCAGGCTATACTATCCACCAGCTGCAGTACATAGGATTAACCTGTCTGTCTAGCCGCTGTGTGGGAGATGTAAGAGGAAGAAGGAGTATATGCACTGTTTTGGGACTGTTGTGTATTACAATCCTTCTGGTATAAGATATTTAAAGAAATTGAGCAGATGGTGGGGACCTCTATCCCAATGGACCCTGTTAAAGGGCTATTTGGTATGCATTCAGACGAGGCGGATGAGTGGAAACCACTGCAACGCTGAATTAGAATCCTCCTAATAATGGCCAGGCACTGTGTTCAGAATACATGGGTAAATAATATTGCGCCAACTATTGAGCAATGGCGCCACCTAGTGCTGCAAAATTTGGCCTTGGAAAAATGATCACTGACATTACGGGACAAGGTGGAGGCCTTCTATAGAGAGTGGACACCTTTCTTATCCTCGCTTAGTAGGGAAGAAATGGTTACCTTGTGCAAGGGCCTAATATAAAGGGATAAGATTGATTGGGAGAGATGCTCTTATCCCCATGTCAAGTCATAGCGTGACTTTTACCCTATGTCAGATATAATAAAGTATATGGCTATTATATCCCTGTACTATTAGAACGCAATGTGATTTAACTGAAATAGAGAATGATACCTGGATATAACATGTAAAACCAGTTGACCATGTAATGAAATGCACCTGTTTATCTGTATGTCTGCTATTGTTTTTTTTTTTATTGTCTCATGATATATCTGTTGTTTTGATGGTAAAATCAATAAAAAGATTATGCAAAAAAAAAAAATCAAACCTCATACATCTTGGCAAAAGGTAACAAAAGAAAAAAAGTTTTAACAGTGGTTCCTCCCCACTGCCATTCACTCAAGCGAGTAATGCTCTTTTTCAAACTGCAGAATCGGAAGTGCAGTGGCAAAAGTTGCAGCTTTTCCAAGTGCACTATCATAAAACATAGTGGAAAAAGCTTTCAATAAGAAAAACTTTAATGCAAAGTCAGCCCCTATGGTGAATCTGCCACCATTACATGCTGTTTAAGCAGCATCAATTACCACTCTTGGAATGTACCACTATAACATGAAAGAGCGGGGGAGAACAGCAAAAACGGAAAAAATAAAGCAAACATTCTTAGTAAAAATTGTGCTCTTTTGGGCTGAGGGCAGTTTGACTGCTTCATAATATGTTAATATCTAGACTGAGTGGTGTCTCTTACAGGATAAGAAGGTTATCTCATGCTGTTTTGGTCTGACAGAACTGCTCAGCTTCGCTTCACAGTCCTCTCGCCCACACCAGCATGAGATAACCTTCTTATCCTGTAAGAGATATATTAATATATAAAAAATGATCTACTGTAAAGTGTCAATCTGCTGAAGCACAGGAGGTGTATGGAGCAGAGTGGGTATTTTTTGTAATTTTAGGTATCTTTTCAATGTGGCCCTTTTTCATCAAGGGACAAATGAAAAGGCCGCTGCAGTGGCGCTCTGGGCTGAGACAGTAAGTGGCATACCACCTACCACATCAATGTCCCAGGCTCGTGGATGAACATGGATCGCTCGAGGGGGGGGGGGGCTGGCTGGGGCAGGAGGTTGAGCATCCAAGGATGCTCTCCTCTCTGGGGAGGTAGGGTACACATGTCCTGTTGACAGCTGCCACCTAAAGGAATCTGGGTGGCAGCACAACAGAACGCAAGGGAAAGGGATCCCACCTGCAAGACCTTGTGGGGGATGGGACATATCTGCGGGGGGGGGGTGGTATGCACAGTGCTTCAAAGCACGTGCTGGGGGCCTTCGGGGAGAAAATGGCATAAGACCACTCTGACCATGGCCGGATAATGGCCCAGTACCCCGCAGTTCCCACACCAGTGACTGGGCACATCTGAACATCCCATGGCAGAGGACATACCAGAACTCAAAAGTAAGGCACAGAAATACCGAAGGATGGGGCTGGGGGAACCGGTCTGGATGGGAGCAGGTCAGGTGAAAACAGGAGATAACTACGAGTTGGGAGAAAAAAAAGAAACAAATGAAAGGCCCTATTCCAAGCCAGAATTTAATGAACCTTTGTCAGGTTTTAAATTGATGTAGGGCTTGCCCGCTGGTGCAGCAGCTAGCGCTACTGACCCAGGTTCGGAAGTGAGTCATGGGATATGAAGGGCTAGCTGTGGGGGGAAGGATTGAGCATCCCACGGACTGCTCTCCTCCTCCAGGGGAGGGTGGGGAAGCTGCTGGTGCCTGTTTGATCCTAGCAGAGGCTGGGGATCTAGCAAGTCAGAGCTCACTCTGCTGAGAGGCCTGACAGATGCATGGCATTCATCAGACCTCAGCCTCATTGCATGTCACACCTCTCCCACTGTCATCATCACAAAATGCTGGACGTGCACAATGTTGCCTGCCTCACCTCAACTCCATAGAAACATAGGCTTTGACGGCAGATAAGGACTGCTTGGCCCACCCAGTCTGCCCATTTCCCTACCTACTAGATAAGCTGCAGATCCTAGTTAACCAACAGCCTACTTCTTCCTAACCCCCACCAGAATTGCCTTATGTCTGTCCCATGCATTCTTGAATTCCCCCACTGTTTTTGACCTCACGATCTCCTCAGCAAAGCCATTCCATGTGTCCACCACCCTCTTTTGTGAAAAAATACTTCCTCACATTGCCCCTGAACCGCCCCCTCTCTATCTTCAGATTCTGTCGCCTTGTTCTTGCACATCTCTTTTTCTGAAAGATGCTACTCTCTTGGACTTTGTTGATTCTCTTGATATACTTGAAAGTTTCTATCATGTCCCTCCTTTCCCCAAGGGTATACATATTAAGCTCCTTTAGTCTCTGTTTGTATGGCTTCTGTTGCAGACCCTGCACCATTTTAGTTGCCCTCCTCTGGACTGCCACAATCCTATGTCCTTGCGGAGATGGGGTATCCAGAACTGCACATAGTACTCCAGATGGGGTCTTACCGACTGTCTGTACAGAGGGATAACAACTTCCTGTTTTCTACTGGTGATACCTCTCTCTGTACATCCCAGTATCCCCCCAGCCATCCTTACTGCCGCACAAGCCGACAAAGGCACCTTCCCGGACACTAAACATGACACCCAAGGGGGTAAGTGGTGAGGCCCCGCCATGGGAGATATGCCAGGGAAGAACACTGGGGAGGGTCAGCCCCAGAAAGTGATGGAGTACAGGTGGTGGGTAGGGCTGAAAGGGAAAAAGCCCTTCCGCCCTGCCCCCAAAGTTTTAAATCAGTGTCTCTTTTCATTGTCCATGTGCAAAGAAAAAAAATTAAATGGGGGTCTTTTATATAATTATGCCATCTGTAACTAAACAATGACCAAGGCAATTTTTTTTTTCACATTTTGTAGGCAAATAGCGGCAGATGGTGCATGCCAGTTTTCCCATTCCTAGGGGCTACGATGTCTAATTTTTGATGAGCTGTCAAAAACAGGGGATCTTGCTTCGAGAGGACTCTTGCAGTAGGTAATTATATATAGGACTGAAGCCGGCAGGCATCAGGACCCCACGGAAATATTTCCAGCTAGCAGTCTCTGGCCAGGGACTGCCCCCACATCAGGTGAGCCCTCTGGTTCCAGGGCGGGGCAAGATATGCTTCCCCGGGGGTTTCCCAAGGGGTCCATTCTTCCCCCGCCTCTGGAGGAAGAGTTTTCTCCCTCTTCATCCTCCTCGGACACCTCGGATGACTCCAATGGTTGTTCCGACTTGGACGATGAGCCATGCTCTCCAGATAAGCCCAGGCCGAGGATTCCTCCGAAGTCCCCTCTGGATGATCCCTCTTTTACGGAATTGCTGTGAAAAATCCAGGAAGTTCATCAGTGGCATTCCTTGGAGCTGGATCCACAGCGTAAGAAACTTGCTGCGCACCTGGATCTGCCCGAGACCGCTCTGACCCTGGTGCCATCCTGGATTAAGCCTCATGCCAACCTTGTCTCCACTATTTGGAAGCAACCGTTGGCATTAGCCCCCCTTCCTCAGAAGTCTGATAGGCTTTACCAGGCTCCCGAGGGTGTCTTTGAATTCGCACCCTCAAGCTGATTCGGTCGTGATCAGCGCTGCTCATGGCCAGATGGCTAACCCAAAGCACTTGAGCTCATCACCGCCTGACAAGGAATCCCGCCTTCTGGACCAGTACGGGGAGAAGGTTTATGCTTCTTCCACACAGGATATTAGGGCCCAGAATTATGTTGGTCATATGGGGAACTATTAGAAGGCGATCCTTAGCCAGGTGGAGGCTAAATTGGACTCCCTTCCTGAGTCTCGGAGAAAGCAGGAAGTGGCGGATCTGGTCCGATCTGCGCATTCGGCCAGTCAGCACATGCTCTGTGCTACACACAACACAGTGGACGCTGCTGGTCAGAGCTCGGCTTTCGCCATGGGGTTGTGGCATCACGCCTGGTTCCAAGTGTCCGGTTTGGTCCCGGAGGTGCAGTCCATTATCCAGGATGCGCCCTTCAGGGGTGATGTCAAGGACATCATCACTGATCTGCAGGAGAAGGGTACTGCATTCAAGTCGGTCGACTCTTTGTTCAAATCCCCTCAAGCTCAGCATCGTCCCTTTTGCAGATGGCCTCAGCAGAAAGTGAAACCTCAGGGAAAGCGAGCCAATAAACGTCGGGCCCCTCCAGCCACCAAGCCCCCCCCCACCAAAAAAAGCAGCGGGGGCTTCAGCCACGATGCTGCCTCATACCTCCTGACTCCTTTCCTCTCCCACTGCCTCTGGGCGCACCAGAGGAACCGGTAGGAGGGAGATTCTCCCTCCACCTACCGGGCTGGGAGAGGATATCAACAGACACTTGGGTGCTCCAGCTGATCGCAGAAGGACACTCAATAGAGTTTCTTTGGAAACCTCCTCGAACCCCTCCCCCAGGTCATCGTACTCCCCAGAACATCATCTTCTGGTCCAGGAAGAAATCTCTCTTCTGGTGAAGGAGGAGATAGAGCCTGTACCCCCGCACTTTCAAGGAACGGGCTACTATTCCCATTTCTTCCTGGTCCCGAAGAAGTCAGGAAAGGTGAGGCTGATTCTCAACCTCAGCTCTCTGAACTTGTTTGTGGAGTACAAAAGGTTCAGGATGCTTTCTCTGCAGAGTCTTCTGCCCCTCCTTCGGCTGGAACAGTGGCTGTGTGCTTTAGATATTTATTTATTTAGTTTTTGTTGACTGGGTAAGTGCACTAGACAAATCCTGCCTATTTTCAGGCATGACCCGGGGGAGGGGGATACAGATGAAAGCCAACTGACCTTGAATCAGATTAAGCTGTTGGTGGTATTTTTAGTGAATGAGGGAAATTTGGCCAGGACACCGGGGAAATTCCCCTACTCTTTTCGATAAGTGCCATGGGATCTTTAACATCCACCTGAACTACCACCAATCCAGGCAGATGGGACCTCGGTTTAACGTCTCATCTGAAAGACAGCTCCTCAGAAGTGCAGCACCCCTCTCATGCTGCACTACAGTGTCAATACTGGGATATTAACCCAAGTGCCAGATGTGAGAACTGAACCCACAGCCCTCTGATCTCCTGGCCTCAGAGGCGAGTGTGCTACCTACTGAGCAACTGACACTGCAATGGGGGATGCTTACCTGCATATCCCTATTTGCCCTTCCCACCGCAAATCCCTCCATTTTGCCTTTCAGGGGGACCACTACCAGATCTTCCTGGACGTAAGTCTCCACCACTCATTCACACTATTGGGATCTGCGCCGGAGGCACTAAGACCCATCGAGAGCAAACTTTTTTGCTGGAGGGTCGGCGCCGGAGATGGCGCCACAAGGCATGGCACCACGAGCCACAGCTCGCGCTGTAATGACTATCTCGGCGTCGACCCTCCAACCGCCTCAGTTCCTTTTTTCCCACCGTCGAGTGCGCTTCGAGTGACGACGTCGCTCGCCCGCAGGGAGTCAAACTTCAACTAGCAGCATAGTTTTCAGTTTGTTATTTTGTAATATTATCTCGATAACAGTATCGCTTAGTCTTATTTTAAAAATAAAGAAGTCTCAGCCTACTTTGACGGAGTCGACCATGAGCAGGTCAGGTGACGGTAGGGAGACTTCGTATGAAAGCTGTTCAGTCAGTCGGGCTCGGTCCGGTCCGCCGCCTTCTCCGGGGGTCTGACAGCAGTCAGTCCAATGCCTGGGGATGGGCGGTCCCACGAGCATAAAATAAGCGGTGCGCATTCTGGCACCATTCGCCTCGAGCTCTTCTTCGCCCACAGGTCTAAAAAGAGAAGGCATCACCGAGGTCGCCCTCTGATATGTCTCTTATAGACGTCGGGTTATCGGGCTAGTTGCCGGTCTCCTCCTTCGGAGTCGCCAACCTCTGCTTCTGGTAGCCAGCGGCTTCGACATCGAAGTCCTACCCCGCCCGCAGGTAGGTCTTCAGGTGAGCAGTTTCATCAGTGGGCCGCTCTTATGGAGCAATGGGCTCGGAGATTAGTTCAGCTACCTGGCTCGGTCACTCGTGGGCTTTCGGGCTCATTGAGAGACCAGGTAGGGTGGTTGGACTCTCCTGGTCGCGCGGCACCTTCTTCGGTGCCGTCGACTCCGCGCTTAGGTGTTCCTCCCCCTCACATGGCTGTGGCGCAAGGGGCCACACCGATGCCTATATCTCCTGCTCGTCTTCCTTCAAAACCTGTTTTTCGGAGTCTGGGTGTTTCGGAGTCCTCGGCGCCATGCGAAGCCTCGGCGCCATCCTCGAATGCCCGGTGGTGCGCTCGGCATCATCCCGGCACGTCACGGCTTCGGCGCCCGTCGTCAGCACCGTGCGGGTTCTCGGCACCCTTGTCGTCGCCATGCGGATTCTCGGCGCTGTCCTTGGTGCCGTGCGTCTTCTCGATGCCGTTTTCGGTGCCGCATGGTCCCTCGGCGACGTTTTCGGTGCCGCGTGCTCTTTCAGCATCGTTCTCGGTGCCGTGTGCCTCCTTGGTGCCGGGGGCTCTCGGGGCTCCCTCTGCTTTTCAGGACTCCTCTTTTCACTCGTTTCCTTCTTCCCTCTCTTCTGATTTTCATTCCTTTCCTGTCCATACAGTCCCTCCTGGACTGTCAGGAGATGACATTGAGCCTGACCCAGACCTTCGGTTGGGTGATGAAGTGGACGAAGCAGGATCTATCTCTACTGCAGAGCCTGTGGTCGAGGACCTGTCTTTTAAGTCTCTGCTGAAGAATCTGAGTTCCACTCTTTCTCTCCAGACTACAGACATCGATCCTGGGAAATTGTTAAGACTCCAATACCTTCATGTTCCGGAAATCCCTACAGATTTGACTCCTCTGGTTCAGCCTTCCTTCGAGACGCAGTCTCAAATGGTATGGAATAATCCTGCTCTCACTTCTTCGGTGGCTAAATCCATAGATAGGAAATATTCAGCCCCCAAGGATCGTCCCATTTTGGCATCTCAAGCCTTTGCGGATCCTATTGTAGTCCTGGCAGAGAATGATAAGGTCGTTCTTCCTCAAACTACTACAGCTCGACCTATTAACAAAGAATCTCGTAAGACAGACACCTTAGGTAAGAGAGTCTTTGCTGCTTCTACCCTAAGTATGTGTATTGCCAGCTACTAGGGCTATTTCTCACAGTATGAATATATCCTGTGGCACTCTATCAAGCAGATGGTTGAAGCTCTTCCGGAGTTGGAGACAAAGCCGGAGCTTCTTCAAACCATTACCAGAGGTATCAAATCTAACAACCAGCAGGTTAAAGCAGCCATGGATGCTTTCGACACTGCTTCCCATTCAGCGGCTGCTGGTATTTGCACCCGACGTCATTCCTGGCTGCGCACTTCGGGTTTCATGAATGATGCGCAGCAGCAGGTAATGGCGTTGCCCTTTGATGGTGTGTATCTTTTTGTTCCTCAGGTAGAGCAAGCTCTAGAAGCTACTCAAAAGACTAGGTCAGCCATTAAGTTGACTCGACCCCCTCTTGCCCCCTCTCGAGGGCATGTCAATAAACGTCAGTTTCATAATCGTCAGTCCTTTCGAGGCAGAGGCGGTTTCCATAAAAACCAACCTGCCCAACCTCAAAAGAAGATGCAACAGAAAGCACAAGGGCCCAAAGCGCCCAGCGCTACCTTATGAATGTCTGGCCCAAGTCCCATCTCAGCTGCCCGAGGTGGACTTTTCCTCTCCGGTGGGGAGTCTTCTGATGCACTTCTACAACCAGTGGAAGTCCATAATCTCAGACAAATGGGTCCTTCGGATAATTCGTGAGGGGTATTCACTCAGTCTGTTGGAGACCCCCTCCGGATCGTCCCCCCAAACGGCAGCCCAGGCTGTCGACCCTTCAGTCAGACCTTCTGGCCGCCGAGATTCACGGCCTTCTGAACAACAGGGCAGTAGAAGTGGTGCCGCTGCATCAACGGAACACGGGTTTCTACTCCCATTACTTTCTGGTTCCAAAGAAGTCCTGGGGTATGCGCCCCATTCTGGATCTCAGAAAGCTAAACAAATTTCTCCCCAAGGAGAAATTCAAAATGATTTCTCTGGGAACCCTGTTACCTCTGCTTCATCAACACGACTGGCTAGCCTCCCTAGACGTGCAGGATGCTTACCAGCACATTCCTATTCACCCGAGGCATCACAAATTCCTGAGGTTTGTGGCTCTGGGACAGCATTATCAGTTCAGAGTGCTGCCCTTTGGGCTATCCTCGGCCTTGTGAGTTTTTACAAAGTGTTGTGCAGTTCTCGCAGTGCACCTCAGAAAGGTCGGGATACAGGTGTTCCCTTATCTGGACGATTGGCTTCTAGCAAACCCTTCCAGGCAAGGGACCCTGGACGCCGTAGAGACGGCTTCTGCCCCCTTCGTCCATGGGAGTTCTGCTGAACCTCAAGAAATCGCAACTGCAGCCCTCCCAGAGCTCCTCTTTATTGGGACTCTTCTGGACACCTCCTGTGCGAAGGCTTTTCTTCCAGAAGACAGAAGTGCGATATCCTTCAAATGGCCCGTCATCAGGAGAACACCTCAGTTACTGCTCTCTCGATGCAACGGATGCTGGGCCTCATGGCTTCCTCAGTGTTCACTGTTCCCCTAGCCGTCTGCACATGAGAACCACTCAATGGATGCTCAGTACTCGGTGGTCCCAATCACTCACCCGCAGTCCTATCTCATCAAGGTGACAGAACCTTTAAAGAGGTCACTCGCCTGGTGGTCTCAAGAGAGCAATCTCCTGGAGAGATATCCCTTTGCTCCTCTGGACCATCAGATCTCCATTACCACGGACGCATCCCTAATGGGGTGGGGAGCTCACTGTCAGGCTCTCCACACTCAAGATGCATGGACTCAAGTCGAGTCCCAGCTCCACATAAACGTCCTAGAAATGAGAGCCGTCCTTTATGCGGTCCGAGCGTTGAAGGACATTCTGTGTCACAAGAACATTCTCCTTCAAACGGACAACAAAGCAGTGATGTATTACATCAACAAGCAGGGCGGTGCTCATTCTTACCCTTTATGCAGGGAAGCAATGAGGGTATGGGAATGGTGCTTGGAGCACGAGGCTCTAATTCAAGTGGTCTACCTGCCAGGTATTCAGAACGAACTGACAGACTGCCTCAGCAGAACAGAGACAGACCGTCACGAGTGGTCTCTCGACTCAACCATAGTTCAGTCACTATTCGAAGAGTGGAGGACTCCAGACCTGGACCTTTTTGCATCCCCACTCAACGCAAAACTGCCTCTCTTCTGCTCCAGAAATCCAGGGCCTGGCATTTCCTGTCAGGATGCGTTCAGGCTGCGGTGGACAAAATGCTTTCTTTACGCCTTTCCACCTCTTCCTCTAATTCAGAGGGTACTCCTCAAGTTCGAATCCCAGGGGGACAAAATGATCCTTATTGCTCCCTTCTGGCCTCAACAGCTGTGGTTTCCACTACTCAACAATATGTTGGCAGTTCCTCTGAGACCACTTCCCCTACAGATGAACCTTTTGACTCAGGAGCCTGTGGTCCACCCCAACCTGAGATCGCTTCACCTTCACGCTTGGCTTCTGAAGAGGTAGAAGTAAACCGGTTCAATGTGTCTCGAAGAGTTTCAGATATTCTTCTGGCTGCACGGAAACCAGCCACTAGGAAAACTTACACAGCCAAATGGAAGCGTTTCTTGCTCTGGTGTGCAAAGTCCTCTTTGAATCCTTTTTCCTGCCCACCAGATAAAGTTATGGAGTACCTCTTAGACCTCTCAAATTCAGGCCTACAGTACTCTACAGTCAAAGTTCACCTTAGCGCCATTTCAGCATATCATGAGCGTTTTTCCTTATCTCTGGCTCAGTTACCTGTGGTTAGAGGTTTCTTAAGGAATTCTACATACCAGACCTCCTACAAGACGTCCAGTTGCAGCCTGGGACATCAATCTTGTGCTAGATATGCTCACTCGGAAACCTTTTGAACCTCTGGCTACCTGTGAGCTAAAATTTCTCACCTGGAAGACTGCCTTCCTAGTGGCCATTACCTCAGCCCGTAGGTTCTCTGAGATACATGCCCTGGTCACAGACCCTCTGTATACTGTGTTCCATAGGGACAAAGTAGTTCTTCGTACTCATCCTAAATTTCTTCCTAAGGTTGTGTCAGAATTTCATCTAAACCAACCTTTGGTCCTGCCCTCTTACTTTGTGAACTTCCAAAATGAAGGAGAGCGTTCTCTTCATTCTTTGGACGTTAAGAGAGCCTTGCGTTTCTATCTGGATAGAACCAAGGACTTTAGCAAAGCCCAGCAACTGTTCGTTTCCTTCAGCGAGACCCGGCTGGGTCAACCTGTCGCTATCAGATGCATCTCAGCATGGCTAGTGGCATGCCTTCACCACTGCTATTCCATGGCGCAGGTTAAGTTGGAGGGCAGGGTGTACGCTCACTCTGCCAGAGCGGTCACGGCATCCCTAGCGGAAATTCGCAATGTGCCCATTGCAGATATTTGCACGCGAGCCACCTGGAGCTCAGTGCATACTTTTGTTAAACATTATGCACTAGATGTCCATGCCAGAGCGACATTCTTCCTTTGGCAGAGCCATCCTTAATGGACTTCTGTCTTAGAAGCGTGAGCTCTTGGTCTCTCCTGCCACCCTCTCGGGGATTATTAGCTGGTACTCTCCCAATAGTGTGAATGAGTGGTGGAGACTTATGTCAGGAAGATATGAAAATTGTGTACCTACCGTGATTCTTGATCTTCTTGGACTGAGTCACCACCACTCATTCCTACCACTCTCGTCCCAAGCTCACCTCTGTTGTTGGTCTTCACTCCCTCAAATCTTTAGGCTGTGAAGACTTCTTTGTTGACCCTTCTTATACGGGTCGTCCGGACTATCTTATGTCCGTTTTTGGATTAAGGCTACCCTTCTAGGTTAGTTCGCTGCACCTCCTTGGTAAAAAGGTACTGGGGTTGGTGGTCGGCCTTGAGATAGTCATTACAGCGCGAGCTGTGGCCGTGGTGCCATGTCTCACGCAGCCATCTCCGGCACCGACCCTCCAGCAAAACAGTTTGCTCCCGATGGGTCCTAGTGCCTCCGGCGCAGATCCCAATAGTGTGAATGAGTGGTGGAGACTCGTCCAAGAAGATCAAGAATTATGGTAGGTACGTAATTTTCATTTCAAGTCCCTCCCTTTTGGTCTTTCCTCGGCTCCCCGAGTTTTTACCAAATGCCTTTCGGTGGTAGCGGCCTTCCTGCCTACCCAGGGGGTGCAGGTTTTCCTGTACCTGGATTATTGGCTCCTGGTGGCCTCATCCAGGGAGGAACTCCTGCGCTTCCTTTCACTCACCCTGCAGGTTTTTGCCTGCCTGGGAGTTACTGTCAACCAGGCCAAGTCCCATCTGTTCCCGTCCCAGTGGCTCCGGTTTATCGGGGCGATCCTGGACACGAACTCCGGCATGGCTTTTCTGCCACTGGACGGGTCGGCATTGGTCCAGGCTCAAGATCCAGGCTCAGGTCGACCTGTTATCCAGCCGCAGGTGGGTCAGTACCAGGTCGGTCCTTCACCTCCTCGGGCTCATGGCATCTGCTATTCCGACAGTCCCTCATGCTCGGCTCCACATGAGAATCTCTCAGTGGATGCTTAGGTCTCAGTAGGATCAGCTGGTGGATGACCTAGATCAGCTGGTTCTGGTCTCCAACCATATGGCTCAGGACTTGCAATGGTGGGCGGTTCAGGAGAACCTCTGCCGGGGAGTTCTCCCTTCTCCCCCCCCCCAGACACTGACAACAGACGCCTCAGGAGAAGGTTGGGGAGCCCATCTCGGGCTTCACAGGACCCAGGGCTCCTGGTTCCAGCTCGAAAAATCTCTCCACATCAATGTGCTCGAGCTTCAGGCCATGCTGTATGCTCTCCAGGCTCTGCATCTGTTTCTGCTTCCTGGACATACGCCTGTCCAAACGGACAACATGTGTGTCATTTGGTACATCAACAAACAGGGAGGAACTCGTTCCTACCCTCTTAGCAGGGAAGCGATGCAGGTTTGGGATTGTGCAGTGCAGCACAACCTTCACCTCACGGCCATTCACGTCCCGGGGATCGAGAACACCTTGGCAGACCATCTCAGCTGATCGTCTGCCCGAGCGCATGAGTGGGAACTCGATCAGGGGGTAGCGGACAAAATCTTTCTACGCTGGGGAATCCCTCAGGTAGACTTGTTGACGTCTTCTCTAGACGCAAAACTTCCTGCCTTCTGCTCGCTCGCTCCAGGGCGTGATGTTTTTTGGAGGGACGTTCTGTCTCTAGGCTGGAAGGGAAGATTCGTCTATCCCTTCTCCCTAATCCCCTTGATTCAGAGAGTCTTACGGAAACTCAGTTCGGAAGGAGCTCACATGATTCTCATCGCTACTTTCTGGCCCAGGCAAGTTTGGTTCTCTCTTCTGCAACAGTTTCCCGAGGAACCTCCGATTCCTCTTCCTCTGTTGTGGACCTTGTTGACCCAGGATCAGGGAACCCTGGTCCATCCAGTCCTCAAGTTCCTTCAGTTGCACGCATGGCTCCTGCAGATGTATCTCAAGCCCATTTCGGGGTCCCCCCCCCCCGAGTGGCCGAGATTCTGGTGGAGGCCAGGAAGCCATCCACCAGATCTACCTATGCCATGAAGTGGAAACAGTTCACGATCTGGGCCACTTCCAAAGATTTCGAGCCTTTCTCATGCTCTGTTGGGCAGCTTCTGGATTACTTGTATCATCTCTTTGACCTGGGTCTTATTCATTCTTCGTTAAAGGTTCACATGGCGGAGATCTCGGCCTACCATGGTCCTTTTGGAGACAGGACGTTTGCGCAACTGGAGGTCTCTAAGACCTTCCTCAGAGGGGTCTTCCATTTGAGACCCCCTATTCGGGTTCCTGCCCCTCCTTGGGATCTGAATTTTATTCTGGAGAAGCTTACTCTGCCTCCTTTCGAGCCAGCAGCAGATCTGAAGTTCCTCTTGTGGAAGACTCTCTTCCTCCTGGCCATTACTTCTGCTCAAAGGATTTCTGAGTTTCAGGCCCTGATGTGTAAAATCTCGCGTATGATTTTTCACAAGGAATGTGTGGCTCTGCACACCAACCCTAAGTTTCTCCCCAAGGTGGTAGCAGAATCTACGCTGAATCAATCCATAGAGTTGCCTGCTTTCTTTATGCAGCACTCCAATCAAGGGGAGCTCCTCTTGTATACTCTGGATGTTCACAGGATTCTGAGATACTACACGTCCAGGACGAAGGATCTCAGAAAGACTGATCAACTATTTGTCTCTTTTGCTCATAAAAGAGAAGGCAATGCTGTTTCCAAGCAGTGCCTGTCTAAATGGTTGGCTCACTGTATCACTTTTTGTTACGACAAGTACCACTAGACCCTGCTGGGTCATGTCAGGGGCCACTCCACCAGGGGGTCGCTGCCTCTGCTGCTTGTTTCAAGAACGTGTCAGCAGCTGACATTTGTGCAGCCGCCACTTGGACTTCTGTCCATACCTTTAAGAAACACTACAGTTTGGACATTGCCTCTCGCCGTTGAGCGGGCTTCGGGTTGGCTGTTTTGCAAGGTCTCCTTTCCTAAGACCGTCACAGCCAGAGGTTCTACTTCTGAGTAGTTTTCCTCCTCCCATTGGCTTTTTCTTGTTCCTGATTGCTTAGGACTCAGTCCTGTATGTAATGTCCTATTACAAGAGCCCTCTCGAAGTAAGATAGTACAGTTACGTAAGAACTTACCGTAACAGTAGATCTTCGAGAGAGGCTCTTGCAGTAGGTAATACCTTCCCGCCCTCCATCCCCCTAAGCCTTTTCAGCTCCTTTTCCTGGATGGAAAATATCCGCTTCTCTCTTGTCTTTTGGCCTTTGGCAGGAAAGAACTAGAAGGCGAGCGTGGGGGACCACCCTTTAGACTGCTAGCCAGAAATTTTTCTGTGGGGTCCTGACACCTGCCGGCTTCAGTCCTATATGTAATTACCTACTGCAAGAACCTCTCTCGAAGATCTACTGTTACAGTAAGTTCTTACGTAACTGTACTTTTTAACAAAAAACACCAACTCAAGCCTAACTTACTGGCACTACAGCATCAATCTAGTACACAGGCGAACAATGTGTATATGTGTGAAAAACACTGGGGACAAAACAGTGTAAAGAACTAAAGAGCTGATGCCCGCCAGTCCGGTGGCATGGAGGCTCTGGATGCCTTACCTCACGTCACGCCGCTGACCTGGGTTTAGGAACGAGTCAGGGTTGTCGGAGAGCCAGTGGGGGGGGGGGAATCAGGGAGCAGGATTGAGCAGCTGTAATTGCAGCTCTCCTCTCCCAGGGAGGATCTTGGCCCCCTCCCCCCATAGTTCCACTGCCATCAGGTGGAGGTCTGATGGACAAAACAGGCGGGCGGGGGCGGCAGGTATCAGGAGAGCACCTTGGTAACGTGGCATGCACGTGCCTCCACACACACACATATGCACATGTGTGTACGACTGAGGCATGGGGGTAAAAACTGGGGCATAAAAATCTGTATAGGAAAAAAAAAAGCTGCTGTCCAGATAAACTGTTAAACAAGGACTGTGCAGTATTTCATAGTCCAGAAGGAGCTAATATAAATGAGGTGATTTCAGAAGCAAACGTGGATGGGGAGAGCTGGAGGAGGACAGGGACAGGATGGAAGTGGAAAGGGTGTGTGCTGGAGGGGGATGGATTTGGTTTAAGAACAGGTATGGACAGTATGCTCAGGAAGCAAGGGATTCATGGAGGGAGACGAGAACTATATTCCTGAAGCATGGGCTTCAGGGAGGGGGTGGAGAGGGATAGGAGTGCATAGAAATTAGAAATTGATAGTACATAATAAGTAGAGTAGGTAGAAAAACATGTATGGACAATATGCTTACTGACCATGGGATTCACGGAGGGGGGAGTGGGGAGGGATTAGGTACAGCAACAGGTATGGAAAATATACACATGGAGCATGGACTTTAGGAACAGAGAGGAGAGGGGAGGCATTAGGTACAGGAATAGGTATGGACTAAACGCTCGCTGACCATGTGGTACAGGGAGGAGGATTAGAGGTTGAAGGATTAGTATAGGAACAGGTATGGACAATATGTCCGCTGAGCATTGGTTTTAGGGAAGGGGGGAGGGTTTAGGTACAAGAACATGTATGGACAATATGCTCACTGACCACTGGTTATAGAGAGGTGGAGGGGAAGGGAAGGGATTGGGTACAGGAGCAGGTATGGACAATTTGCTCGCTGACCATGGGCTTCTGGAAGGGAGTAGGACTAGATACAGGAACAAGTATAGACAACATGCTCAAAGAGCATGGATTTCAAGGAGGGGGATTAGAAGGGAGGGATTAGGTACAGGAACAGGTATGAACAATATGTATGTGGACTACGGGATTTAGGAAGGGGTAGGAGAGGGGGAGGGATAAGGTAAAGGAAAAGGTATGGATAATATGCACACGGAGCATGGGCTTTTGGAAGTGGGAGGAGAAGGGGAGGGATTAGGTACAGGAACAGGTATGGACAATATGTGGACAGCGTGGGCTTCAGTGAGGGGGAAGAGAGGAGTAGGGATTAGGTATAGAAATGGTTATGGACAATATGTTTGGGGTCATGGGCTTTAGAGGGGATGGTTTAGGTATAGGAAAAGGTATGGACAGCATGCTCGCTGACCACCGGTTTCAGGGAGGGGGAAGGGGAGTGGAGGGATTAGGTACGGGAATGGGTATGGACCATATGCATACAGAGCATGGGATTCGGGGGCAGGAGAGGGGGAATTAGGTACAGGAATAGTGGAGTACAGTATGGTCGCAGAGCACAGGCTTCAGAGAGTGGGAGGGATTAGGTACAGGAACAGGTATGGATAGTATACTCACTGACCACCAGTTTCAGGGAGGGAGCGGAGTGGGTTAGAGATAAGGTACAGGAAGGGGTATGGACAGAATGCACAAAGAGTGTGGGCTCCTGGGAGGGGGAGGGATTCGGTACAGGAACAGGGATAGACTGTATGCTCATAGACCGTGAGTTTCATGGACGGGGGAGGAGAGAGGGTGGAATTTGGTACAGGAACAGGGATAGACTGTATGCTCATAGAGCATGAGTTTCATGGATGGGGATGGGGGAGGAGGGAGGGAGGGAGGGAGGATTAGGTACAGGAACAGGTGTGGATGACATGCTTATGGAGCAGAGACTTTAGAGAGGAGGAGGAGGAGAAGAAAAGAGGGATTAGATACCAGAAGAAGAAAGGGAAATATGTTCAGTGGCGGGACTTCAGGGAGGAGGGGCCAGGGATTAGGTGCAGGAACAGGCACAGATAATACACACATGGAACACTGGCATTGGGTGGAGGGGAGAGCAAAGGATTAGGTACAGGAACAGGTACAGATAATTTGCTCGCTGATCGTGGGCTTCCAGCAGAGGAAGGAGAGGGGAAGGGGTTAGGTACAAGAACAGGTATGGACAATTTGCTCGCTGACCGTGGGCTTCCAGGAGAGGAAGGAGAGGGGAAGGGGTTAGGTACAAGAACAGGTACGGACAATTTGCTTGCTGACCGTGGGCTTCCAGGAGAGGAAGGAGAGGGGAGGATTAGGTACAAGAACAGGTATGGACAATTTGCTCGCTGACCGTGGGCTTCCAGCAGAAGGAAGGAGGGGAGTGTTTAGGTACAAGAACAGGTATGGACAATTTGCTCGCTGACCGTGGGCTTCCAGCAGAGGAAGGAGAGGGAAGGATTAGTACAAGAACAGAGTGCGGACAATTTGCTTCGCTGACCGTGGGCTTCCAGCAGAGGAAGGAGAGGGGAAGGGGTTAGTACAAGAACAGATACGGACAATTTGCTCGCTGACCGTGGGCTTCAGGAGAGGAAGGGAGGGGAAGGGTTAGGTACAAGAACAGGTATGGACAATTTGCTCTCGCTGACCGTGGGCTTCAAGAGAGGAAGGAGGGGAAGGATTAGGTACAAGAACAGGTATGGACAATTTGCTCGTGACCGTGGGCTTCCAGCAGAGGAAGGAGGGGAGTGTTTAGGTACAAGAACAGGTATGGACAATTTGCTTCGCTGACCGTGGGCTTCCAGCAGAGGAAGGAGGGGAAGGGATTAGGTACAAGAACAGGTATGGACAATTTGCTCGCTGACCGTGGGCTTCCAGCAGAGGAAGGAGAGGGAAAGGGGTTAGGTACAAGAACAGGTACGGACAATTTGCTCGCTGACCGTGGGCTTCCAGGAGAGGAAGGAGAGGGGAAGGGATTAGGTACAAGAACAGGTATGGACAATTTGCTCGCTGACCGTGGGCTTCCAGCAGAGGAAGGAGAGGGGGGAGTGTTTAGGTACAAGAACAGGTATGGACAATTTGCTCGCTGACCGTGGGCTTCCAGCAGAGGAAGGAGAGAGGAAGGGATTAGGTACAAGAACAGGTACGGACAATTTGCTCGCTGACCGTGGGCTTCCAGCAGAGGAAGGAGAGGGAAGGGTTAGGTACAAGAACAGAGTGCGGACAATTTGCTCGTGACCGTGGGCTTCCAGGAGAGGAAGGAGAGGGGAAGGGATTAGGTACAAGAACAGGTATGGACAATTTGCTCGCTGACCGTGGGCTTCCAGCAGAGGAAGGAGAGGGAGGGTTAGGTACAAGAACAGGTACGGACAATTTGCTCGCTGACCGTGGGCTTCCAGCAGAGGAAGGAGAGGGGAAGGGGTTAGGTACAAGAACAGGTATGGACAATTTGCTCGCTGACCGTGGGCTTCCAGGAGAGGAAGGAGAGGGCGGGATTAGGTACAAGAACAGGTATGGACAATTTGCTCGCTGACCGTGGGCTTCCAGCAGAGGAAGGAGAGGGGAGGAGTGTTTAGGTACAAGAACAAGTATGGACAATTTGCTCGCTGACCGTGTGCTTCCAGCAGAGGAAGGAGAGGGGAAGGGATTAGGTACAAGAACAGGTACGGACAATTTGTCGCTGACCGTGGGCTTCCAGCAGAGGAAGGAGAGGGGAAGGGGTTAGATACAGGAACAGGTACGGACAATTTGCTCGCTGACCATGGGCTTCCAGCAGAGGAAGGAGAGGGAAGGATTAGGTACAAGAACAGTGCGGACAATTTGCTGCTGACTATGGGCTTCCAGCAGAGGAGGAGGAGAGGTTTAGGTACAAGAACAGGTATGGACAATTTGCTCGCTGACCGTGGGCTTCCAGCAGAGGAAGGAGAGGGGGGAGTGTTTAGGTACAAGAACAGGTATGGACAATTTGCTCGCTGACCATGGGCTTCCAGCAGAGGAAAGAGAGGGGAAGGGATTAGGTACAAGAACAGGTACGGACAATTTGCTCGCTGACCGTGGGCTTCCAGCAGAGGAAGGAGAGGGGAAGGGGTTAGATACAGGAACAGGTACGGACAATTTGCTCGCTGACCATGGGCTTCCAGCACAGCAGAGGAAGGAGAGGGGAAGGGATTAGGTACAAGAACAGGTATGGACAAGTTGCTCGCTGACCATGGGCTTCCAGCAGAGGAAGGAGAGGGGAAGGGATTAGGTACAAGAACAGGTATGGACAATTTGTTCGCTGGCCATGGGCTTCCAGCAGAGGAAGGAGAGGGGAAGGGATTGTACAAGAACAGCTATGGACAAGTTGCTCGCTGAGCATGGGCTTCCAGGAGAGGGGAAGGGGTTAGATACAGGAACAGGTATGGACAGTATGCTTGCGAATAGGGGCTTCAGAGAGGGGGAGGAGAGGGGGGAGTGTTTAGGTACAGGAACAGGTATAGGTAATATGCTGTCTGACCATGGGCTTCAGGTAGTGGGGAGAGAGGGCGGGATCAGGTACAGGAACAGGTAAGAAAAATTTACTGACGGTACACAAACTTCATAGAGGAGATAGACATATTGGGGGGGTGATTCAACCAACGACGACAGAAATGTATTAAATTGTTTTATATGTGTATTGGTTCTACTCAACGAGATAATATGGGTCTTAGACAGACGTAAAATAAACCTTACCATACCTACACGAAAACATTCTTAGTATTATTTGCCTGGAATGAGATTTTGGGCCTGTAATTTTTTTTATTTTAAAGTGCAGAAAAAGGTGTTAAGAAGTGGTCTGTGTGTTGTGTGACTGTCCTGTAAAGCACCTTTTTTTAACTTAAAATATCACTGTAGGCCGAGTACATTCTATGAAGTAAGAAGGATATTTCTTCCCTTCTTCATTTACTTATTGTATTTGAAATTTTCTAATCGAGTAAGAAGCCAAGAGCATAAATGCCCATTTTCAAGGGGAACATGGAAAATACAAATGATAAAAATAATACAAACTGACCTGGATACATAACATAGCAATATAAAATGCAAAAATTACAAAAAAAAACAAAAAAACAACAACAAATAGAATCTGAAATCAAATGTCAGTTGGGATTTAAATAAAACATAGGAATCAATAATATTAAATTTTATGGGCAAGGAATTGCAATCTTTTAATATCTTGTAAATGAACAAATGCTGACCTGTGGCTGTTTGACAAATTGGAAACGTGAAGTAACATTTATCAGAGACGACTAGAGTGAACAGAAGAAACGGGTCAGATCATCTGTAAAAAAAAAAAAGACTTTGTTTCAGTGTTTCTCTCCTTGACTGAGATGAGCAACTTATTTCATCCATGTCAAGTCCTCCCCCATTCTGAGGAGACAAACCTCAACCCTACTCACCCTGCCAGTCCATACATCATAAAGGATCCACCCACCTATATCATATCCAGGGCTTACAACCCCCCACGCACCCACCCCTGAGGAGGATCTCAGCCTTACTCACCCTATCAGTCCATATATCACAAAGGATCCATCCACCCCTATCATATCCATGGCTTACAACCCCCCACGCACCCACCCCTGAGGAGGATCTCAGCCTTACTCACCCTATCAGTCCATATATCACAAAGGATCCATCCACCCCTATCATATCCATGGCTTACAACCCCCCACGCACCCACCCCTGAGCAGGATCTCAGCCTTACTCACCCTATCAGTCCGTATATCACAAAGGATCCATCCACCCCTATCATATCCATGGCTTACAACCCCCCACACACCCACCCCTGAGGAGGATCTCAGCCTTACTCACCCTATCAGTCCATACTTTACAAAGGTTCCATTTACCTCTGTCATATCCAGGGCTTACAAACCCCCACCCACCCCTGAAGAACCCCTCGACCCTGCTCACCCTCTCTGTCCAAACTCCACAAAGGTTCCACGCATCTCTGTCATATCCAGGACTTACAACCGCCCCACCCCTGAGGAGACCCTTGACCCCACCCAGTCAGGCCATACTTCACAAAGGATCCAGTCTACCTGTGTCATATCCAGGACTTACCACCCCTTACTCCTGAGGAGGATCTCACCCTATAAGTCAGTGGTGGGCAAACTGCGGGCCACATGCAGCCCTCGATGCACTTTTTGCAGTCCCCGAGATGCTCCGTAAATTAAAAAAAAAAAAAGACTCTAGGCTGTACTGCCAGTCCAACGTTGGAAATGTTAGTGCTAGAAATATAGATCCATAAACATTTTTAATAAACAATACTTTAGACTGAGTAATTTAAAACTGTATAGATGCAGCTCTCTATGATGTTGCACAGACTCCAAGTTATCACTAAAAAAAAAGTTTCTCTGCAGGATTTTCAAAAGGGAGACATGAACGCAAATACATGTTATACCTGCATCTACTCAAAACCATTTGCTTCTGGATCTGAGCAGCCATGCACTTTTTTGCTATAGAAATTCATGCTTTTCAGTATAAAAATGATGCAAGTGAGGTCACTTTCACTATGACTGTTGTTCAGTGTGCGTGTCATATTGATGCAAGTTCGGATTGCTGTTTCATTATTCTGGCTGCAGAAATCAGTCATCGCCGATAACATTTCTACGACCGTTTTGGTGATTACATTTGCCGGTATCTTTTCTGTGACTGTTGCGGTGATCGGGTAATAGATAGTTGCAGCATACCGATGGGACATGGATAGAACAGGGAGCAGTCAAGAGCAGTAGTGTGTGGCTGATACAGTTTCTTGTTTCCCTTGGAAGCTGTGCATATGTTGGGACCAGTACCAGGACTGGGAGTAAAATTGCAAGTTTTTTAATTTGGTTTATTTTCCTCACTAGGTATGCGGATAGTTGAAATGTGGTTTTCCAGGTTCAATCAATCGTTTGTTACAGCGGCATAATTCTTGTTTTCAATTTAGCTTAACCCCCCCCCCCATTCTAATTAACATGTATATAGGTGCATCTTCACTAGTTTCACTTCAGCCTCCACTGCCACAAACACAGGACGATGCACTGCATCACTGAACTGCTAAAAATGGACACATTTCTGATACTGTTTTAACATTTTTAATGATTAGTGACATCAAATAAAGCTTTTTGCATTATTAAATGGTCTACTTTGCATCATTTAGTTGTGAATATGGACCTATGCGGCCCTCCGGATTATTGGAGAGCTGCACTTGTGGCACTCATGCAATCACATTTTGCCCACCACTGCTATAAGTCCATACTTCTCAAAGGTTCCATCTACCACTGCCATAGCCAGGGCTTACAACCCCCAACCCCTGAGGAACCCTGAGCCCTGCTCACCCTCAGTCCAAACTCCACAAAGGTTCCATCCACCTCTGTCATATCCAGGGCTTACAACCCCCAACCCACCTCTGAGGAGGACCTCAACCATACTCACCCTGTCAGTCCATGTTTCCTAAAGGATCCAGACACCTTTGTCATATCCAGGGCTAACACCTCCCCCCCCACCCCTGAGGAGGACCTGAACCCTACTTGCTCTATCAGTCTATCAGGCCATGCTTCATAAAGGACCCATTTACCTCTGTTGCATCCAAGGTTTACAACCCCCCACCCCTGAGGAGGACCTCGACCCTACTCACCCTATCAGTCCATACTTCACAAAGGACCCATCCAACTCTGTCATATTCAAGGCTGACAAACCCCATCCACCCCTGAGGAATCCGCAACCCTATTCACCCTCTCAGTCCAAACTCCCACAAAGGTTCCATCCATCTATGTCATATGAAGAACTTACAACCCCCCCCCCACTCCTGAGGAGGACCTTGACCCTACTCACCTTGTTGGTCCATACTTCACAAAGGAAGGACTTACAATCCCCACCCACCCGAGAACCCCTTAACTCTGTACCCTCTCAGTCCAAACTCTACAAAGGTTCCGTCTACCTCTGTCATATACAGGGCTTACAACCCACCACCCCTGAGGAAGGCCTTAGCCCTAATCACCCTATCAGTCCATACTTCACAAAGGATCCTTCCACCTCGTTCATATCCTGGGCTTACAAACCCCACCCCTGAGAAAGATCTCAGCCCTACTCACCCTGTCAGTCTGTACTTCACAAAGGACTCTTTCACCACTGTCATATCCAAGGCTTACAAACCCCCAACCACCCTTGAGGAGGACCTCAACCCTGCTCACTGTCTCAGTCTAAACTCCACAAAGGGTCCATCCACCTCTATCATTTCTAGGACTTACAACCCCCAACCCCTGAGGAGGACCTTGACCCTACTCACCCTGTCAGTCCATACTTCACAAAGGATCCATCCGCCTCTGTCATATCCAGGACTTACAACCTCCCTCCCCCTGGGAACCGCTCAACCCTTCTCACCCTCTCAGTCTAAACTCTACAAAGGTTTCATCCAGCTCTGTCATATCCAGGGCTTAGAAACCCCCGCCACTGAGGAGAAACTCAATGCTACTCTCACTATCAGCCCATACACAAAGATACCATCCACCTCTGTCCTATCCAGGGCTCCCGAAGAGGACTTATACCCTACTCGCCCTATTGGATTGTACTTCACAAAAGTTCAATCCACCTCTGTCATATTCAGGGCTTATAACCCCCAACCCCTGAGGAGGACCTGACCCTACTTACCTTATCAGCCCATACTTCACAAAGGATTCATCCACCTCATTCATATCCAGGGTTTACAACCCTCCTACCCCAAGGAGGACCTCAACCCTACTTACCCTTTCAGTCCAAACTCCACAAAGGTTCTATCCACCACATTTCACCTCTATTTGCTTACAACCCCATTTCCACCTAGTGGAGCCCTGTGGAAGGATGCAGCATACCTAGAACACTCCTTACCAAGAAGGTTGAGCAATTCTGGAGTCGGTATAAACCTAGGAATGTTGTGGTCCTCTGGAGCAATTATTGGGCGTGGGAGCAGGGCACACTTCATCCTTTCAACTCCCCTATGATTTCTCCTCCTAGATTCCATTATCCTCCCTCTGTGGGTCGGGGCCTATGGCCACATTCCTCTGGGTTAGTTATCCTGTAATAGAACTTCAGGTGAGAGGCCCCGTGAGGCCCCCATTTGTGTAAAATTACCTTCAGATCCTGCCCTAATCACATGACACTTTCAGGTCTTGCTTCATGCAGGCAGGAACTCTAGGTGAGGCCAATGAACCACAGATTTCTAGCTGTGTGACATCCTCCCCCTTGGTAAACATGACTCAGTTGTGCAGCAAGGGAAGTTACTCTCCCTCCCTGAGGGAGGAGGGGCCCAAGATGAACAGCATCCCTGCCTCAGCTGCTCAGCAAGGCCAGTGCACCTACAGCAGACAAGACACTGCTACTTTTGTGAGCCCTGACTCTCATCCGAATGGCAACAGGGGTTGCATATCAGCCACTCAGGCTGCAAAGGCCAGAAGGGGAATGACTAAGAGCTCCTGGGACAAAGCAGGATTACATAATCCAGTGCAAATTCATGGTCAGTTGTATACTGAGTGATGGACTTCCAGCCTTGCTTTAAAGTGATTTACAGCCCAGTGAACCAATCAGAAGTGGACATGCCCCAGTGATCAGCAGGGGTTGTTGCAGACCTGATTCTGATCTAGTTGAGAGCCTGAAGACAGAGGTGTCTGGTGCTACTAAAGAGACTACTTGCTGCTATGTTGCTTCAGAGACAGACTGCGTGTCTGGGAGAGAAAAAGTGAAGAGTGAGAAATGGAACTCCTGCTGTGAAAAAGGGAGGTAACTGGGTGCTAGTTCTCAGCCCAAAACTGAAACTGAAAGCTCTGGTAGCAATCCTATATCATCTGCAGTTGAACAGCTACAGTAAAGTAGCCCCGCTGAGCTCTCCCTATTCCCTCCCTCCCCCTATAATCTCAGGCTCTAGCGACACTGACCCCAGCTCAACAGCCTCCTCCATAAACCTCTTTGTTACCACTTGTACCCTCCCAGCAGGACCCCCTCCATCCCCCCTTTCCCCCACCTGCTATCATTACACCAATACCTCCTCCACAGCTAGGTACTCCTTTCCCCCTGTCACTCTTATAGAAGTTCTTAATGCTCTGAAAGCCCTGAACCAGTCCAAGCAAAGTCCTGATGGGTTCAACCCTCAGTCATGATCTCTGCCCTGGCTATTGCCCCACTGCTTGCACACATTTTCAATCTATCACTCTCCCAAGGCACAGTCCCCAAAGCATGGAAGTTAGCCCAAAGTCATCTCCCTTCACAAAGGTGGTGACCCTTCCCTACTGGGCAACTACAGGCCCATTTCTCTGCTCCCTTTCCTTGCCAAATTGCCGTAGACCCTCATTTCCAACAGGCTAAACTCCTTCCTGCACACCAACACCGTCCTTAGCCCTTATCAGTCTGACTTTTGGTGTCATCACTCCACCTTATCCTATACTCCACCTCACATATCATATCATATCCACTCTGCGATGGACAATGGCCAGCTGACACTGGCCATCTTCACAGACCTAGCCAAAGGTTTTGACTTGGTCTCCCATTGTCTCCTCCTGGACAAACGTACTTCAATAGGTCTCTCTTCTTCAGCCACCGATTGGTTCAGGGCATACCTATCGGACAGATTTCAATACGTGCAGCTGGGTGACTCCACTCCCCCCGCCCCAATCCATGCTGGCATCCCCCAGTGAGCAATCCTGGGATCAATATTATTCTCGATCTTTGTCAGTGAACTCCCCTCCTCCTGCACTATCTCACACATACAGATGTACGCCGATGACACGGGCATCTATGCATCAAGCCCCTCCCTCCCACATGTACACGCTTCCCTTTATGCTGACATTGAGAATGCACTGAACTGGTCTGAACAAAACTCACTCAAATGCAACACAAAGAAAACTGTTACAGTGACTTTTGGCACTGTGCAAAAATTGGCTGAGCCCCCCCCCCCATTTTTTCATTCCTTAGATGGCTCAAAATTAGAAACTGTGGAGTCCTTCAAATACCTGGGAATCTGGCTGGTTCCAAAGCTGGACTTCTCCCACCATATCAATGCGATCCATGCTAAGTTTCAGTCTAAACTGGGTGCCTTGTATAGACATAAGGATTGTCATTCACTCCCTACCAGGAAAGAGCTCATCACCAAACTAATTCTATCATCCATAGATTACGCTGACGTTGTGTACAGCTCCGCCCCCCCCCAGTCATCTCTCTCCAAACTGGGCCCACTGCTCAGTGCCTTCTGTCGCTTCGCTACTAACCTTCCCTATCAAACCCACCACTGCTCCCTGTACTCGGCTGTCTCCGCCACCCCTCTTACCAGACGTCACCTTGCCCACTGTGCCACCTTCTTCGCAATGTATTGGTTCGGTACACTCCCCTCCTGCCTCACAACTTCCTATCCCCCTCCACCAACCGGGGTTATTCTCTCCGTACCCAAGACCCTCACTCCTTCGCTCTCCCTCTACCGCACGTGCAATCAGATAAGGTGTCCTTTGCCTTCAGGCTCCTCGCCCCCTGGAACCATATCCCCCATTCGGTCCAACTCTTACCCACTGCTGCATCCCTCAAAAAACACCTAAAACCCCTTCCCACGCCCTGCTACTGCCTCCCTTCAATCCCTCTGCGCCTCCCCCCATTCACCCCCTCCTACCTCACCGTTTAACTCTCTAGCCACTCATTTGTGGCTCCTTGCACTTCGCTCCTAAATCTATTGCATGATCGTATAACATTGTATACTCTCATTTATATTAATTGTATATATGGTCTACATTTGCAATATTTCTTGTATTTTATTGTATATGTTGTGAAAAAATATCCCATATTTTGTTGTTCCTTTTTGCCATGGAGGCATCTCTGTATTGTTGTTGCATTTTCTCCACTTCCCCGTTCCCAGGTCGCACCTGTAAATGAGCTCTGGCTCAGTGTGCCTTTCCCAGTTACCAAAAATGTTAAATAAATGAAATAAATAAGTGCTTCTGCAGTCAGAACACCCTCAGTCTGGGAGGGAGGCAAAATATCCTGCTTGCATAGCCACAGCGATTGGTCTGCAAGACCACATGGGGGCTAGGCCCAGCACCGCTGAGGGGGGTAAACTGGGAGAAACAGGGAGAAGAAACCAGAGGAAATGCCCAGGCCAGTCAGGACAACTGGCAACACACTCGAGCCAAATGCCACTCAGAGGTCCCATTGGGACCTGCAGCATTCAGGCCCGGAGGCTGCCAGCTGAAGTGAGGCAGACAGATGGCCTGTCATTGGAGACAAACAGATGATGGAAACAAGGGGCTTTTGTGGACAAAAATAAGCTATGTGATAAACATTAAACTATGAAGTCTGCTTATAATGTTGCCCCAGATTTGCAGGTATACTGCACCCACGTATTAAAAAAAAACTAGACACACGCTTTAAGTCAAAGGAGCATTAGTCAACAGTTTACATAATTGCTGATGGAAATGGATATTTAACTTGTAACATCTGATGACGTGAGATATGAATTTGAACTACACTGACTAGATTTGGCAAAACCGTTACCCAGATCGGAAAACAAATGTAATCTTCCACAAATTGGATTGATTCATTAATCTTGCTGAATGCTATTTAAACAGGAAGTGTATTTATGTGTAATTATGTTAATCTTTCTGCTATGCATGTTTTCTTCTTAATCTCACTAAATCACATTTTTCTTTCTAGTAGCAGAATCGCCAGTTAAAGAGCTGGTGTGCTGTCTGAAAGGAATATTAATTTTCAGAAGTTTTGAACTATTACTTCTTATATCTGAAGTATTTTTTTGTGTAGTTTTCCCTCTCCTAATTAAAAGATTTTTACACCTGACAATATGTGGTGTGATATGCACAACAGTGCTCTACCTGGAGGCTGACATTGCTGGTTCTCTTCCTCTGCATACCTCATCAGCTCTGTGTCCTCGCTGTCTGTGACATCACTAGTGACCAAAAAGTGCTAATCACCTGCTGCCAGATTCCTCACTTGTGATGTCACAATAACTGAGGTCATGACGCTGAAGAGGAATGAAGAGGAACAGAGACACATATGTCAGTCTCAAGGTAAAGAATTGCTCTCTACATCACATGTGATACTATCAGGTAGACAACCTTGTTTGTTTATTTAAGATTAAACCCTTGAGACAAAGTTCAATCTCAGTAATGACCTCAAAGTACAACACAATTATATACACAGATATGCAAACATGATAACAAGTAGTTATCATCCTAGGTTACAGTCAATTAAAACAGTTACAGGCTCTCTGAGTAGATATAATGAGCAAAGATAAAAATACTTCAGAAAGTAACAACGCACTACTTTTAAAAATCAGTAACAATTTCTGCCTAGTATTTTTGGTGCTGTAGGAAGCAAGTGAATGATGGGACAGCATGCCTTTCATTACTCGGCCCCAAAGATTTGTAACCCACTATCACTACGTTAGTGAAAAACGAAAACTCTCTGGTCCTTTAGAAACCATCGTAAAAAGCACCTATTTGAGCAGCGCAGATGTAACTGGTGTACCTGAGTCACTGTATCTCTATTAGCATGTTTTCTGAAGTAAAACCCGGAGACCGAGTAGGGTCTGTGATGGCACTGTAGGTAGGGAAAATAGGGCAGACCAGGTGGGCCAGGAGGTCCTTATCTGCTGACAACTTCTATGTTTTTGTGTAAAAGTCTTAATGAAACACCATGTTGAACGATGCAGATGTAATTATTTTTTACTTAAATCTGTGTATCTCTATTGACGTGTTCCCTAAAGTATCTACTATCTGAGTGAATTTGATATATTTCAAGCCATGTTTGCCTTAGGAGTCTGTTATTTGTTGTACTTGTGACCTTTCCCTACTGCCCCAGGTCAACCCTGTAAACTGGCCTTTCACTCAGAGGGTCTTACAAAATAAATAAATAGCTAAATAAATAAAAAAATAAACTGATTCTTGTAGCGCAGGAAACTGAAATATAAATTGTCTTCAGTATGCTATACTTTTGCAAGATTTCACCTCATGCTTCTTAATAAGCTAAGACCGACAGGACTGTCACACCGTGTGGTCTGCTAGTTCCATGCCAACATTTCTGACCTATATTAATTGGTGCACGTTAATGACACCTTATCCTTCCCCCCTCCCTGTCAGTCCTGAAATCCTTCAGGACTCTATTCAGGACCCCATCCTTGTTTAATTTTTCTCAATGCCCCCCACAGTCTGGGTGTTTTCCAAGCATCCATATGTACACAGATGATACAGTACTCTTCTTTTTGGGAGCTGCCATCTCTTCACTGCAGATGTCTCTCCCTTGTGACTTTGATGATATCCAGTGTTGGTTCTGCTCAAACCAGGTCTCTCAATGATAAAAAGGCTGTTTCCATGACTTTTGTCACAATGCAGAAGCTGGCAAGGCGCCACACAAACCCAGACTTTGACACCCTTGATGGCTAAGAGCCCCCCCCCCAATCAAGAAGGCCCCCATTTCAGGTATCTTCACACATGGCTGGATTGAATTCATGATTTCTTCATCCACATAAACACTGTGCATGAAATGCCTTATCCCAAACTTGTTACTCTGTACAAACACAACTCCTGAATAGGAAGCAGTGTGTGCAACCCAAGTGAGTGCTGCTTCATAAGAGAAAGTCAGAAGGATAAACAAAAAGCACACTCCAGACAAAATCCAATATAAGTCCTCCAGCTCTGCAAGGACTGAATCCTCTTCATTGGTGGGTCTGATGAAGAGGCATCAGTCCTCGAAGCACTGCGGTATGTGTTCCACATGCGATTAGCACTAATATAGTGCCTCTACTTCAGTTAAATGATTTATAGTACAGGAGTTTGTTTGAAGTGGACTAATTTTTATGTTGCTTGCACGCATGTGCATAAAACATAGTGCCATCATCGGAGATTTCGGAGGTGTGTCACCTCCTACTCCAATTCAGTCAGTGTGCTGGCAGGCGTGGCCCCTGTAGCCAATGCATTTTGGAGCTGTCTATGACACGCTCCAAAATGCAGTGATCCCCTGATTGAAGGGAGACTTCGGCTTCAGTGAGCACCGATGAGAGGCTGCTCACAGCAGCTTCCCCAGGCGCGCACACCCCTGCACGCACTGTGGCAGCCAACGGGTGCCCAATCCCTGTCGGCTGAGCTGCGTCCCCTCCTCCAAGTAGTAGTTGCCACGCCGGGAGCCCACCCCAGCGTGGCAGCAAGGCTCCGTCGGCCGGCAGGGTGCCCAATCACATCGTGAATCTCCATCCTTTTGCCCGCATGAGTGCCCACCCCAGCGTGGCAACAAATCCATGGCCAACAGGGTGCCCAGTCCCCGTCGGCTGAAACGCCCCCAGCGTCCTTGTGCCACGCTGAGCCCACCCCAGTGTGGCAAAGTCCAATCATCTTTTTTTTAAATACCTGAAAAGCAACGGTCCCGGTATCTCCCAACCGCCCCCACAACCCGCACCCACCTGCGCTCCAGCCTCCCACACCCCCACCCCATACTTCCGGACTCCGGTGCGGCGATCTTCAGTGGACCGGGAACACGTCTGCACTCTTCAAAGCCGACCGCGAACTGAGGAAATGCCGGTAAGCTGTATAATGGGCTAGAGAGGGGGGTTTCAACTTTGTTGCATATCTCAGGCATTTTTGGGAATTTTTGCACCAAATTTTCAACATGGGGTTTTTGGGACCCCTTCTCATGAATGATGTCACTGTCATGGCGTTATTCGGCCCGAAGGGTGATTTCGCGCAGTGACTGCAAAATCACCCCTGAGTCTGAATACCACCATGACAGTGGCATCATTCATGAGAAGATCCAAAAATCCACGTTGAAAATTTGGTGCCAAAATTCCAAAAAATGACTGTTGTATGAGCGTGCGTTGTGCAGTTCCTCCGCAGCTCGTAAGTTCGCGAAATTTCAATATTTTCACTCCAGATTTTCAACATTGCCATTTTACCACACCTTCGTATGAGTAGTACAGCTGTCATTTTTCACATCTCACCCAAAATGTGTTTCCACCCATGTAGCGCAGAATGGCACAGTCGGTGTGCGAAATCAGTGTATGGGACAAATTAAGAAAATCACAGTGACACTGTTCATGAGCAGAGGTCTTAAAATGGCTATGTTGAAAATTTGGTGAAAAAATTCCTAAAAATGACTGTTTTCTGATGGTTGAGGCAGTTCCTACGCACGCTCGTAAGTTTGCGAATTTTCAATATTTTCACTCCAGATTTTCAACATTGGCATTTTATCACACCTCCTCATGAGCAGTACAGCTGTCATTTTTCACATCCTGCCCAAAACATGTTTCCGCCCATGTAGCGCACAATGGCGCAGTCGGTGTGCAAACTCAGTGTATGGGACACATTAAGAAAATCACAGTGTCACTGTTCATGAGCAGAGATCTTAAAATGGGAATTTTTAAAATTTGGTGAAAGAATTCTTAAAAATGACTGTTTTACAAGTGTGCGTTGCACAGTTCCCACGCAAGCTCGTAGGTTTGCGGATTTTCAATATTTCCACTCCAGATTTTCAACATTGCCATTTTACCACACCTCCTTATGAGCAGTACAGCTGTCATTTTCACATTCTGCCCAAACGCTGTTTCCATCCATGTAGCGCACAATGGCAGTCGGTGTGCAAACTCAATGTATGGGACACATTAACAAAATCACAGTGACACTGTTGATGAGCAGAGGTCTTAAAATGGCTATGTTGAAAATTTGGTGAAAAATTCCCTAAAAGTAACTGTTTTTCGAGCGTGCATTGCGCAGTTCCTGCGCACGCTCGTAAGTTCGCAAATTTTCAATATTTGCACTCCAATGACTTCCAAATACCTAAACAGCACATAGAAGCAAGCAACATTCGGCATTGACAAATGCTTGTTTATGTTCCCAATGCGCGCGCGCGTGTGTGTGTGTGTATGCGTGCGTCTGCAGTGAACATCTTGCTACGATGGTGCCTTTTGAGGGGTGTGACACTATCTGTCCAATGCAGAGCAGTGTTTAAAGGGTGAGTTAGTGCCACACCAATCATCAGCAAGGCTGATCATGACACAGTTTTGGCTTGCTGGGCAGAGATTTCCTGTACTTGAAAAGAAAAAGGCGACCCAGTCATGGGTCGGCTCTTCCCTTTGATGTATGCCGTCCAGCAAGGTGAACTGTCATGAGAGCCTGCTGAGGAATTCAAAACATCCAGGAATAGCCTCGCTGTTGCAGACACCAGTTGTAACAAGGAAAACTGTCCATCGATGTCTGTTGCTGGCGCCCCTGTAACTGCTCCCCCAGCCATCCCTCCCTCTCAGCATCCCCCCACAAACATTAAACAGACACAGGGGGTGTCTAATCTCCCAGTGTTGCCACCTCTTAAGCGAACCCCCCCCACTATCTGCTACTGCGCCGCTCCCAATGTGAGGTCACATCTCTAAATGGTGCTGAAGCACCAGAAGGCTTGTTCACGACTCAGCACACTCAAGTTCAGCAAAACAGATTTTTTTTTAAAAGTATTAAGAAAGCTGAACTTGGGGGGGTGCAAGCTGAAATGAAATGAGGGCTTAAAGTTATAGAAATTGGGGTATTAAACTCAAGCCGTGATATGGGGCATGCACGAATGCACATGCATATTATGCATGCCCTGTACCATGTCTTGAGTTAAAATACCCTGATTTCTAGCCCCTCATTTCATTAGCCGTCCATCGATCTCTGTTGGCTACTCCCCTGTACCTGTCCCACCCACCCAACCTCCCTCTCAGGACCCCCAACAAACATAACACTGACACTGGGGTGCACAATCCACCAATGTCACTATCGCTCTCTGTTGCTGTCGCCCCTATAACTGTTACGCCCACCTGACCTTCCCTCTCAGCACCCTCCACCTCACCCCCACCACACAAACATAACAATGACACTGGGGATACCCAATCCCCCAGCGTCATGACCTGAAATAAAGAAAACCTGCTCACGTATTTTTTTTCTTGTTCAAATAAACCCTGTAAAAAGTAAACCGTCCATCTGTGTCTGTTGTGGTCATTACTGTCCCTCCACCCAACCCTTCCACTCAGCACCCCAACCCCCCCAAGCTCTTACTTACCCACTGGGGATCCAGTGCTATAATCTTCTGTGGACCGCACACACATCTTCAACTCTTCATAACTGGACTGCAAACCAAAGAAATCAGGTATGCAGTTCAATGTATTTCGGTGGGGTTTTGAACTTAGTGGCATAACTTGGCCATTTTTGCTCCTAATTTTCAACATGCCTTTATGAGACCCCTCCTCATAAACAATTGCAGTGAAATTAGGCAAATCCGTCCCGAAAGGTGATTTTGCGGTCCCTGCACAAAATCACCTTTCAGGCAGAAGCTGAAATTTTCTCTGCCCTTGTTCAAGAGGTGGAGTCATAAGAAGGCAATGCTGAAAATTTGGTGTAAAAATATTAAACAACAAAGGTATGAGCCTACGTGAATTTTGCAAATGCAGGCTTGTAACTTTGGTAATTTTCCGTATTTTACCCAAAATGTTTAGTATAGCCATTTCTTTATAGCACCTCATGAATGTGAAAGCTGTCATTTTTCAAATCCTGGTCAAAATGTAGTTTTGCATCCTGAAAGGTGATTTTGCTGTCCTTGCGTGAAATCACCTTCCGGGCAGGAGTTGAAAATTTTCTTTGTCCTTGTTCATCAGGTGAGGACATAAGAAGGCTATGTTGAAAATTTGGTCTAAAATTATTAAAAAACAGCAAAGTTATGAGCCTACATTGCATTTTCAAATTCAAGCTTGTAACTTGGATAATTTTCAATATTTTTACCCCAGATTTTTAACATAGTCATTTCTTTACAGCACCCCATGGATGTGACAGCTATAATTTTTCAAATTCTGGCTAAAATGGTGATTTCACAGTCCTTGCGTGAAATCGCCTTTCAGGCAGGACTTGAACATTTTTTCTGCACTTGTTCATGAGGTGGGGTCATAAGAAGGTGACGCTTGACAATTTGGGGCAAAAATATTAAAAAATAAAGTTATGAGCCTGCATAGAAATTTACAAATGCAGGCTCCTAACTTTGCTTATACGGAACCCACAACGTGCACCACAACGCATCTAGTACCCCAGGGTTTCTATACCAGTGGCGAACATCCAACATTGACAAATGCTTGTTGTTTTATAGGTACAAGTGCTGCCTCTCTCTCCAGGTCTGCCATGGGATGATCCGCATAATGATCCTACCAGCAGTTGACTTCACAGACGTAGTTCACAGTGCTGCCCCTAAAACCACATTCACCTGTCTGTACCCCCTTTTTCATTCCTTTTGCTTCTTTGCTCTGTATAATACCCCACCTCTTACCCACAACTGTTCTCTTTACTACAGCATCTTCCTGTCTCTCCCCCCCCCCCCAAAGTCTCAGTGTCTCCTCCGCTGTTCTTCCTGTCTTTCTTCATACTGGTTCTTCTCCTTCCCCTCCTACATAAGTGGCCTCCTCTCCCCCATCCGGTTTTCCTAGTCCTGCACTGCTCTGATATCTGCTTCTTTTGCATCCCTTGCTGTAAAACCTCTCTTTGCCAGCTTACATTCTTCATCCACTTCTCTCTGGATTAGGCTCCTCTACATCTGGCCATCTCTCCTGTAGTCCCTCCATGGGGCCTCCCCTTTGTGATAATTTCTCCCCTTCCTGCAACTGCAGCTGTACTCTAGTCACCTGCCATTTCTCTACCCCCCCCCCCACTATTCTGTTTCATTAATAAGACAAAAAGGTAATATAAAATGCAAGCTGAAAAATAGAAAATAGAGACAGAACGATGTTTCGACTTCTTCAGGAATTATCTATAAAGAGAAAACAGCAAAGTTACTACCACTAACGTTGCTATTTTCTCTTTATACATCTAATTTGTGAAGAAATCCTTTGGCTGAAGTGTCTGTTTTAAATTTTTTGGGTGCATTTAATATTACCCTTTTATTTTGCAATCAACCCACGTGCTGAGGAAGCACCTTTTTTTTTTCATGAATATGAATTGTATAAGAATTTTTTTTCATATAAATTGACATTGGCCTCCACTACTCATTTATTTATTTGTGTTTTGTTAACTGGGTAAGCTCACTGAGACAAAACCTCCTTTTTTTCCGGACACGACCCAGAATTAATTACATTCAGCAGTCATATACAATACATATGAACAGTCATTGATATTCTGTTCAGATGGCACATTGCTGGTGATCCACCGTAGACTTTATTGTGCACATACCTTTCAACTGTCCCTGATTATAAGGGGTGTCCCTCATTTTGCCCCTAAAATTGCTCTGATCCTCATCTGTCACTCATGGAAAAGGTGCTGGAAAATGTGCTGAAAATTTGGACTTTAAAGCAGAAATATATGATTTTTTAAGATGCAACATAAAAAATAAACTGTTTACAAGTGAAGACTTTTGTTTCCACAGTGTTTCGCACTTGTATCTCTATGTTTGAGGATGTGTCCCTCATTCTGAGGTTCAGTTTCCCTTATTGTCCCTCATTTTGAGTGGCCGTGTCCTTCATTGCAGTGAAAAAAGATTGAGAAGTATGATTGTGCAGAATAAAATGTGAACATTGTTAAAACAAGCAAGACATAAAAACAGAAAATACAGAGCTCCCCACAGGACCAAAGTTTTTTGCTGTTCTTGTGCTTTTTCAAGGTACAAGAACAGGAGAGAGATGCCCATATTTATACTCAGCCTTCTTTTTTTCCTATCTGTATTTTATGAGTTTTTCCCATTTTTGTGCCCCAGACCCGGGACCCCGGTAGACACGTATGCACACATGCGTGGAGGCGCACACACACGCTGGGTACCAGCTCAGCTCCTTCTGCCCCACCCTGGCATTCACTGCCATTCCCCCTCACCTACGCTTCCCACTGGACCTCCACCTGGTGGGAGCGGAACTACGGGGGGAGCGGACAACCACCCCCGGGAGGGGAGAGCTGCAACACCAGTGTTTCTTCTTACTCCCCGGTTCTTGTAATAAACAGTTTTAAACTTGAAAAAGTACCCCACAGGTACATTTGGCTTCTGTGACCATTACTAGTATAAACTGAGATATGTTTCTATTGTTACGACCTGTTTGGTTTAACAACATTCATGTTTTATTCTGCACAATAAATTCTATGATGGATCACTGGTAAAGTACTGCATGGTTTTCCTGATTACAAATCCTGCATCCGTTGTGCGTATGTGTCTCTGTCTGACTGCGAGTACTATATCCATTTTCACTGAAAGCACCATGACTTTGGAGCGGCCTTCCGTTGTGTAAACGCTGGTGTTATGTTACAAGTAGAGAATGTAAAACAATGACGTACACATGGAAATTATCAAGCAATTTAAAATTGCTCAGTAATTCCTGTTTACCACACGTTATTCTTGCCTGCCACATGTAATGAATAGTTACTTAGGTTGCATTTGTAATTGTTGCCCATCTTTGTATTTGTGTCTTTAATCTCCTCTCCTCTGGTCATGCGTTTTGCACGTTTTCCTGTTGTTACTACATGCTGCATATTTTATTCTTGATTTGCTGTATTCTGTATCACTTCCCTTGCGTCTCTCCCCCCGTTAGTATCTGGAAATGTACTTCCACTCAGTGTGCCTATCTCAGCCACCACATTTTAAGTAAATAAGTTTGGAAAACTTTTACTGGCATACACATATCTACCCCACCCCTAGATATTCTGTTTGTGTTTCTTTTTCATTATTTCACCTTGTTCCATTTATATTGCATTGAGAATACTGGATGGGGGACCGTGCACACCAGCCCGTGCTGCCACAGTGGGCTTTTGATTAATTTAGATCTCGAGAAGGAAGCTTGAGAGGTCCGACGTAATGAGAAGCTGGAGGTGGCAGCTCAGGCTGGTTGGGCATGTTGCTACCCATCCAGTATTTTTCATAGTGTATACGTTCACCACAATTCGGAATTTTTATGATAACTATATAAAAAAAAATGTGTTTACCCTTAAATGCCGGTCCTTGCTCTGCTCTACTCCCTCAATCATTGCAGTTTTATTTCTTTCCTGACATATGTTTTACTTCATTTTGCCTTGATCTGTAACTGTTTCAATTTTTTTAACATCCACTCCCCTCAACTCCTCTCTTCCAAATATCCCATCCGTCTATAGTGGCCTTTGTTGTAGAAAGTTCTGTGCTGTGCTGCATCAGTTGTTACATGCTACACTGTGCTCAGTGGAATCACCCTCCCGACCGTGGCCTTGTTTTTAAGGCAGGTGAATTTAGCTCATCTTAATCTCTATCTGAAGATGAATCAATGACCTGGAAAAACTGTCATGGCTATCTCTGCAATTTACTTCTGGTTTGCCTTTGACATGCGCCTGGCGATTTTCATAGCTGTCTGCAAGCAGCTCATGGACATTCTAAATCATCTGGAATGTTGTTGTCCCACAGAAGGGTACTGCAGTGTTCCATGACCTTTGAGATGTCTTACAACAATATTGTAGCTGGTATAGAAATTCATACAGAACAAGCCGTTACTATACACTATATACTGTATAGAAGGATAGATGGGTAACTATACACAGCAAGGCTATGTTTCCAGCAAGGGGATTTGATGACATCGTTGACCTGAAGATTGAAGCTTGAGAGATCTCTATGATGTCATCAGCTCCCTGAGATGGAAATACAACCTTGTTTGAGTGTCTGGTATTTTACATAATGTATGTTTTTTCAATAAAATCAATAGAGTGAAGGAAAATGTGTGTGTGCGTGCGCGCTCTGTTTGAGGACACACCAGGAGGATATAAGTGAAAGGATTAGCTGGTAGCGGCTAATTGGGAGTCTGGTGGGAGCAAATTTCTGAAAGACTGCTTTAGTGTGCTGTTGAATTCACTTCCTGTGGAGAAGGTTCTGATCACCAGAGAGAGAGAGAGAGAGAGATGACCTTGAGAAGCAGACGCAGCACAGGGGTGAGTTTTGGGGTCAAGTGTGTGTGTGGAGAAGCTGTTCGGGAACAGGCTGTGAGGGGCTGAGTGGGGAGCATACATTTTGGCAGCCTGCACAGCTTGTGGTTTTGCCTGTGCAGCAATGGAAACATTGAAAGGAATAGAGAGAGAAAAATATCACTGCGGTCGTCTCTCATTGTGCTGCCATCGTAGTGTTCTGAGTGTCGGCAGAATTTTAAAATCTGAGAGGGTGGCATACAATGAACACCGCATGTGATAATGTGTAACAAAACGTTGTAGTATAATAGTGACTTAGCTGCTATGGTATAACAACTTTGTTGGCCTTTAAACAGTAGTATAACAGCATTTATAAGTGTATGGAAATCTATACGCAGCACTCAACTATATTCTATTGTAAGTTATAGTGTACAGAGTGGTTTTGTTCTGCATGGACTTCCATGCCATCTGAAACCTTGTTACACCACAGTTCAAAGATCATGGAACACGGTTGCACCCTTCTGTGGTACAGCAACGTTCCAGCTGATCGGAAATCTTTGAGGCACCTGGTGTCTGTCACAGTGCTGCCACACAGACAACAATCAGTTCAAGTTCTGAATTGAAACTGCCAGCACATTCGCTGCTGCGGAGTGCCATGAAAACACTGTCGTTTACAAAAAAAATAAAAAACTATACACTGCATAAAATAGTGGTTGGGCAACCACATGACCAACCAGCGTGTGCCGCCACCTGAGGCTTCTTATTACTTCGGACCTCTCAAGCTTCACTTTTGAGGCCTGATGTAATCAGAACCTCTCTGTGGCAGCACAGGCTGGGTGTACATGGTTGCTCAACCAGTAGTCTTCATTTTGCTTCCATAGCTTTATACTGCCTCCCTCCCTCTCTCTCTCTCTCTCTCTCTCTCTCTCTCTCTCTCTCTCTCTCTCTAATGTAATTATGTTTTTTTGATGAGGTAACCGAAAGGAAAGTTGTTCAGAATCAGTATACGGTATTTGTACGTTAGTAAAACCATGGGTAGAATGCCCGATAATGTGCTGATACACAAAACTAGGGAGCAGGAAGTGCGAGGGGAGTTACTCGTATAGCTTCGAAATTGGTTGAGTAACAGGAGGCAGACAGTAGTGGTGGTGGTGAAGACAAGTGTCCGACTGGAAGGCAGTGAGTACTGGGGTTCCTCAGGGGTTAGTTCTGGGACTGCTTCTGTGCAGGTTACATAGGTACAGTACATAGGTATACCATTTGAGTGCAGGCCAAGGATGACCCTACAAGTTTGTCTGCCACTGTGGTTGTCTCTGTTAATGCCTTGTTGTATCAAATAGCTGTCCTTTCCAACCTTGAATGTATCAAGGTTTTAAGCATTGACCACTGTTTCCAGTACACTCTTCCAGAGGAATGATATGTGTGCTTCTGCATCCCGTGGACAATGATGGTACTAACAGGAGAGGCCCAGTCAAGCGGATAGCTGCTGTTGTCAGCAGGAGTGATGGTAACAGGTATCAAAATAGTTGAGAGAACGATGCCAATTCAACCTGGGAGTTATCGGCTCCCCTTAGAGGGCCCGGGACAACCAATGTCGAAGGGGTAGAAGCCAACGATAGGGCCTGCATACCATCCCAAGATGGTACGGCAGCACCAGAGCCAGACCCCAGCCTTGGTGTCTCATCGATGGTTGGAGGGAGCTGTAGTCATCCCCACTGGAGCAGACAACGAGGATTTACCTTCCTTCAGTGGAAACCTGAACCTCACCAGCAAAGCATGAACCTTATTCTTATTGGCTCCCGGAGGGCGGGGTAGAAGGAAGGGAACAAACTCCTCAACCTGCACCACTGCACAGTTCCTGCAGTGAACTGTAAGGAGGAGGTACCCAGAGCAGTGGTAAGGCAGGAAGTGGGAGTTCTCAGAAGGGGAGGCTCCAAGGAGGGGGGAAGAAACCCCAAGCTGAGCAAGAAGTAGCTGCTGGTGAGGGAGTCCATTGTTAGGGGGATAGACTTGGGAGTGGAGAGAGGAATGGAGAGGGAGGTGACATGCATCCCTGGTACTTCAGCTTTAAAAGATGGAGAGCAAATCCAGAGGATCACTGGGGTGGCATGAGATGGGAAGGAGCTAGATGTCATTGTCCACCTAGGAACAAATGACCTAGCAGGAGACAGAGTAGTGGTAGTTCAGAGTAATTTCAGGGAGCTGGGGAGGGGCCTATGGCAGGTAGCATGCATGGTTGTCTGCTGAGGTGCTGCCTGTGTACAGTCAGGGAGAGGAAAGGGTACTCTGCACCAAGACTTTTAACAGTTGGTTGAAGACATGGTGCATGGAGGAGGCCTTTGGGTACATTGGTGACTGAGGACAAGCCTAGGAGGATATTTTTAAATTTTTTTATTTGTTATGATCTAGGATTAGCACCTTTAAGCTAAACGCTTGTTACATAGGTTCCACGTCAGGTGAGTACAATACAAACATCAGTAGACAGGATCACAGTTGAATCAATTGAGCAAATACATAGTATGAGAAGGCATTAACATCAAAATACTGATCTTTAAACAGAGTGTAGATAGGCATTAACATCAAAACATAAGCACAGAGTGATGCGGAAGTAAAGATTGTGCAAAAAAACAAGACAAAGTTGCTAAGTGCTGAGGGGTACTTAGTCCAAAGTGCAGAGAATGGGCAGAAGAAGGTGAGCAGCCAAGAGGCCTTGTCTGAAAGGGGAAAGTAGAGGGAGGTAATAATAGGGCAGGTAGGCAGGACAGGAGAGGGAGTGTGAAATGGGCAGGGGGTGGAGGGAGGGAAGGAGAAGGAGGAGAAGGAAGAGGGGAGAGAATGTGGGTAGGCAGCATGGGGGAGAACAGGGGATGTGGATTAGAGTAGGCAGTCGCAGTGGGACCAGAGTGCTATTTGTTGCTTTAGGTTCCGTTTGAAGGCACCCAGCATGGGGAGGTTAGCAATGTTATCCCGATGGGAGCTGAACCAGTGAGAGGCTCGGTAAGCAAAGGACTTTTGTCCTTGGGAGGTGCAGCAATGGGGGTAATGAAGAATTGGTGCTCTGACCTTCGAGTAGGGCGAAGGTTGACACAAGGTGCGAGAAGTTGTTGAACCCCCACGGGCAGCAGACCTAAGTGAATTTATTTTTGCCAAAAGGCATGTTTGGTATTTTATTCGGCTGCTGAGTTTGAGGCAGCTTGCCCTGGCATGTAGGTCACAGGTGTGAGTCAGCCGAGGTGCACCTGTAACGAGCCGACAGGCTTTGTTTAGTGCAGTCTTTAAGCGCCATAGGGACATGTCTGTGGCCGAACCATGGATGGCCAGTCCGTAGTCCACTAGGGAAACCATTGAGCTGTGCACGGCAATACTTAGGGCTTCAGATGTCAGACTGTGTTTGTGCCTATGGAGCAATCCAATACGCATATTGATAGCTTTGGCGATATTGTCAATGTGGGAAGCATAGGGGAGCATGTTGTCAACTGTGATCCCCAGGTATTTGAAGTGTTGAACAAGTTCCATTGGAGACCCCGCGTTGTTGCAGATTTTGAGAGGGAAGTTTCTATGCTTACTTTGTGGGCAGGAGAAAAACATAGTTTTAGTCTTTTGGTAATTCATTATCAATTTATGGTCATTGAACCTTTTCTCAACACTGGAAAAGTCGAGTTGAAGCTGACAGTCCAGAACACTTGGGTCAGAGCCACTGAAAAAACAACCACGTCACCTGCGTAAAGAAGGAGGCAACCCTGGCTGGCTGGAGGGAAACTATTCAGAAATAAACTCTGGCCTCTGTAGAGGAGAATGTTTCCATCCTTCCAGGAGCGGGAACCACAATTTTTAGTGGGAGGTTTACATACTACTTAGATGAGCATTTGAACTAGCCGGGGTTGCCGCCCCCCCCCAAGACAATGAGGCAACAAGGAAGGATGGACCGAGCGGAGGATGCTCCACCAATGCAGGGGTTCAGGAAGACCGGGGTGGGGACCGGGTGGAGGACAAGGGGGTATAAATCTGGATAACAGCAAGAGAGGAGTAAAGAAGGCAGGTAATGGAGAGGGCATGGATGCTGTCGCTCACCGCGCGGGGGAGCAGGGCAGAGGGGCTTCGTGGGGGGGGGCATTAGACACCAGGGAGATGTTTGGGGGTTTGGATGATTCTGCCCGCGATCGGGCTTTACGTCCACTGGACCACCAGGGAGATATTTGGTTGGGTTACATTCTGCCCGCGATCGGGCACTGGGGGTTCATATCACGCCCGCGATCGGGCTTCGGGCACGTGTGTGTGTGTGTGTGGGTGTTTCTTGTACTCTGTACTGCCCGCGATCGGGCTTCGGATAGTGGGGTGTTATATGTAGCCATACTGCCCGCATCAGGCTGTGGGAGATGTGTGGGCGGGGAGTCGTAGTTACACTATGCCCGCGATCGGGCTGGTGGGAGGGCACAGGAAGAGTTGGGGCCAGCCAGGGGTGGCAGCTGCTGTGTTGGCCCTGCAATGCAGCAGCTCACCTGTGGGTGGCCCTCAACTTAAGCCCTTTTTTGGCTCAAGGTTGTGCAGGCGCAGGTTGGGGTTGCGATGCTCAACTCTGCACAACCCGACTGAATATCGGGTTGCGCAGGTTATGCATGGATCCTCCCCTCCTGTTGAGCATGCATTCATTGCATTGCTCTCTTGCGCAACCTGATGCCAGTGGCGTGAACGGCCTCCTGCTGAATATCGCAGAATGGCGATTTTGACTTCATGCGATGCAAGAACCTCGTTAGCGCATGGCGCAACTTTTGAATATCCAGGCCACAGTGTACACATTTGTTCACACATGGGCCTTTGTCACCTCTCACTCAATCTCATGTTGACAAAAGGCTCAGAATGGTATTTATACCACTGTTTTGTTTCCCTTTTAGGAAAGGGAGTTCCTATATGTACTTGGTTTGTACTCTGGTACTGTGTGCACATCTGCATAGCTAATTTGCAGATTTTAAAAGCACAGTTTAGCAACCAAAATCATAGCAATTTCTATTTTTAAAATAATTTTTAATCGACAACATTAGCTTACAGATCAGAAGGAAAAGTACAAAGTAGGCATTTACCAAAAATATATTTACGTATATGTTACAAAAGCACTCCATGAGTCAGGCCCTCTGCTCTCACAGTGCCAACCTCAGAGTGCAGAAGTGTGAACAGGTGAACAGGGTAATCCTCCTGTCTGTTTTGGGTCTGAATCACACATTAGCCTCAAGTTCTGGAGGGATCAAACTGTGAACCTTGTGCTAGCATACCCAATTAACAGGCTCAGACAATACTCTCTTCAGGGGATGCAATATAATCTTTCACCCAAGGGCACCCAGCCAGGTATCTAAAATGAACCCTTACATCTCTATATGAAACCTAGGTATTTCTTACCTTTTAAGCTTAGTAACACAATTAAGCTCTTAACAGCTGTCAGCTTTAAACACATGTTCAGCAATCACTTGTAAAATAACAGAAAGAGCACAGGCAGTATTTTAATGAAAGTGTTGTTTACTAAAAGTTTAAAACCGGTACAAATGTAACCCCTAGATGGCGCTATCCCAGGGCTACTACCCTGCCTGATTTGCCACTAACAGGTTGAGGGCCTGGATCCAATGGTGGTGCCTCCACCCAGAGGTCAGGGTTTGCAATAGTTAAACTAACTTGGTCACAGCCCTCTGGGACACTGCAACCCCTTTCTTCCCACTAGTGGCCCACACAATATATCAAATTACCTTCACAGTATACACTTACCCCCAGGTCTGGTTCCGGCACTGGGACCTCCTGTGAAATGAGATACAGTGCAACAATCACAGTACAGTACTTTAACATAACAAATACCTCAGGCAGTATAACTTTGCTGAAACAAGCAGCTCTGATTTATTTAGGGGATATAACAAGGACAGGGGAAATCAGGTTAATTAGCTTATCACTCTAATAATCTACCTATGGCTCTGTGTACAGGCCTATCCCTATCAGTTACTGTCCCTGGGTACCCAAGCCCTAGTGGCTAGTCCAAACTGGCAGCTGGTAGGCCCTTTCACACAGAGAAAAGGAGAATTAAACAGTCAGCAGTACAGTAATTCCATTTGGATTTAATGTGAGATTCAACAGGAGCGACCCTGAATTAGTACTCCACGACCTCCAAACAAGATAGGGTCCTTCAACGTCAGCAGGGCTACTCTTGAGCTCTCTGAGACTCTTCACACATTTATATGGCAAAAGAAAGCACTATACCAGCAGGCTGCATCTGTATCCCGATCGCAATTACTGCACAATACCCGGAGAACACACAGCAGATTCAGTTCCTGACAGACCGAGTGCAATTTTCAGCAATTCCTCCAGTCTTCTACAGGGTGAGCCTGGTTTCTACTCTTCAGAGATCCTTTGATTCTTTTCACAGGACGGATTCAGTCCTAACAAGCTGTTACACAAACTGCAGACCCGGAACTCTGGGCCTTACACACGTTTTTGACTAAAACTGCACACTGAAAAGCACAGGGCTCCTTCCTTCTTCACTGCCAAAGCTCAACTGAAACTCCAACCGACAAAACCGGCACTTCCTTTGAGTTCCTCCCAGTTCTTGACTGGATTGGCTGTCACTCACAATAGACTGCTGCTGTTGGTCCAAAAGGCACTGAAGTCTAAACTACATCTCCCAGAGTCACTGCCCATACAATCCTCTTGTGGCTGGCTCAGACCATGAGTCCAAGTTCTGATTCGTCCAAGGCACCATCCTAGAGCCAGCCTACCCCACACCGATTGGTCCAGTTCAGCAGTTCAAAACTAGAATGGGGAACTAGCAGACACAGTTCTGACTGCAAAGAAAGCATGTTAGACAAACTGTAATTTCATTATTACTCTAAATAATTTCTGGCAAACAGTTACATCTTTCAGATAGGTTCTCTTTGCACTCCTAGTGACTGCAAAATGAAGTGAATTGGCAGCAGCTCGAGTGGTACTCAGAGAAGCACACAGTCCCCCATACAAACTAATTATGTCTGCAAGCAGACAGCTCTTAAAGAGACAGTACCAGAGGCTCTAAAAACACTCACTGATAAATGACTTAAATGCCAAACACCATTCAGGCTTGGAGCATTCAAGCAAGCTCCTGGAAGTCTTTTGGGAACCCCCATTTGCAGGGGTTACACAAACAAACACAGAACAATTATATCATGAACTTACAGTCACATAAAAATGGGAAGTTATGGAACAAAACTCCCTACCACAAACTTAAGATCTTTCTTATCTACAGTAGTGGTTACCATAAGTGTCTTTCAAGTCCAGAGAGAGTCTCTGAGTCCAAAATAATATGCCACAATTTCCTCTTATGGCTGTTCATTTAAAACACCATCTCTCCTCCCTTTGTGAGGTCAGCTAGATCCTCCCTTAGAGTTAATTCTAACATAAATTTCAACAAGGAGGTATTTTATGTAATGTGAACATCAGCAAAAAAAAAAATTTCCCAAATATGACAGTCTTTGATGTCCCTCTGCTGATTTCCTGTTGCTAGAGTGAGCTCAGGTTTTATGACTTCTCATCAACGTGCAGCCAGATAAGTCTCTTCCCTGCATGTCATAAATGCATCCATGGGAGTCAACTTCAAAAGGCAGTAATAGGTTATGAGGGCAATAAACTATCCCTCTGGAAGGAAGGCAGTTATTAAAGTTCCTTGGTCTTATTTTCACATCCTGCAGCATTAGCCACTGACACCTTTTGAGGGTCAGGTCAAATCTCTTACTGAAATCCGGACTGACTTGGGTGCCCATCAGACAATCACAGACCATTTATTTATATTACAAATATCATACAATAACCATAAGCAGATGGCAGAGTGTCACACTATACAGTATAAAGACTATATAGCCTCCATATATTCTATACATACTGTGTCTTGCTTGTAAACAATATATACATATTTTACTATGAGAAGAAATATAGAAATAATGCATTCAGTATATAGTCACAGAATGTAATCTCCATATATTTATTTATTTATTTAGCTTTTTGTTGACCGGTAAGTGCACTAGACAAATCCTGCCTATTTTCAGGCACGACCGGGGAGGGGACTACAGATGAATGCCAACTGACCTTGAACCAGATTAAGCTGTTGATGGTATTTTTAGTGAATGAGGAAATTTGGCACAGGACACGGGAAATTCCCTACTCTTTCGATAAGTGCCATGGGATCTTTGACATCCACCTGAACTACCACCAATCCAGGCAGATGGGACCTCGGTTTAACGTCTCATCTGAAAAGCGGCACTCTCAGAAGTGCAGCACCCTCTCATGCTGCACTACGGTGTCAGTACTGGGATATTAACCCAAGTGCCAGATGTGGGAACTGAACCCACAGCCCGCTGATCTCCCGGCCTCAGAGGCGAGTGTGCTACCTACTGAGCCACTGACACTAATATGTAATATGTTAATCAATATGTAAAATGCTGTATGTGAAATATAGCATTTGCTAAATAAAACACATTTTGACCATTATTACCAGTATTTTTTATTTTTATTTATTGAAATGTTTCACCAGGAAGGCACTGAGCAACAAGTTGCTCATCTCCCAATCACGACCTGGGGGTAGGGGAACATGAGGATAGTATACAGAGATTTGGTACACAATATAGATATACAATTTGATTACATTCAATCCCAGATCACCATTGATGGCACGACCATTCTGGACCCAGCAAACATTGCAAACTACCTTAACACATCTCTACGGACCTTAGCTCTGTCCTCCCCAGTAATTTCTTTGACCACCACCCTCCCTACCTGCCCCAGTCCTCCAACGCCCTAGCTTCTACCTATGTAGGGTAACTGCTCAGGAAGCCAGACTCCACCTGGTCAGAGCATTAAAAGCAATAGTCCGTGATGACTCCCTGGACCCCAGCATCCTCCGTCTGGTACTGGATCAGGTCCTTGCCCCACTCACCAGCCTTCTCAACAAATCCCTCTGCCTGGGGCAATTCCCAACTGCATGGAAAACCGCCATTGTTATCCCCATTCACAAAGGTGGTGACAGGTCCTCTGCTGGACACTACCGTCCTATCTCCATACTCCACCTCTCCAAAGCCCTAGAAAACTGGTTGCACATGAAATCACTGAATACCTGACCAAACACAACATCCTCTGCCCTGAACAGCACGGTTTCCATGCAGGACACAGTACCGGCACTACACTAGTTGAATTTTCAACTTTCCTACACTCCCTCTCTGGACTCTGGCTCCCTAGCCGGGCAGTGTTCATCGACCTCTCAAAGGCATTCGACACTGTCTCCCACCACCTCCTGCTGGATGCCCTCTGCCACACTGGCTTCTCTACTGGGCCTCTCCTGGTGCACCAACTACCTAGCTGCCCGCTCCCAATGTGTCAGAATTAAGGGACACTTTCCAAACTTGTCCCATCTGCTCAGGGTTCCTCAGTGCTCCATCATGGGACCCAGTACTCTTCTCACTGTACCTTAACACCCTGCCCAGTGTATGCACTGGAAAAATTCTGCTGTATGCAGATGATGCAGTCATCTTTGCCACCCACCGTGACCCTATCTCCCTCAGGACTCCTATAACTATCCTATAATGATGCCAAAACCTGGTTTAAAGAGCACAGCCTGGTCATTAATCTCAAAAAACAAAACAATGCTCTTTGTCAGCGAAACAAAGCCAGCAGCTTCCCTCTTCATCCTCCCTGCTCCAAACAACCACTGGAGCAAGTCCACTCCTGAAGTACCTTGGGGTCTCCTTTGACTCAGCCCTCACCTACCACCCACATTGATGCACTTGCTTCTGGCCACCAGTGTGCGACTAGGTATCCTATACCGCTTCTAAAACTGTCTCCCCGCTGCCCTCCGTCTAGCAGTTACATCCTCTATATTATCCCTTGTTGACTATGGTCTACCAGTAAGCAGTGCTGCTGACCGACCGCCCTCAATAAAATTTGCATCATCCTAAATAAGGCATGCAGGCGAATCACTGGGGCCCCCAGGCTCACGATTTGTGCCAGATCTATGACATGGCAATACTGTTGAATCTAGACCAGCGTCTTGATACCAACCCTGCCTAATAAAAAAGCTCTTCTTGGCCTATCCCCACCCGGGCTGACAGCCTCCTCCGCCTAGCCCAACCCTTGGTCTGTACACGGACCTTCTGCAAGGCCACTTTTCTGGTCCCAAGTTCTAGGACCTCCCATGGACAGAGGTCCTTCTGCTATAGAGCTCCATCCTGGTATAACTCGCTCCTGCCCCCATGATTTCTAAATTCAAAACCGCATCAAGCCAACTATTTAATACGATAGCTGCACCTGTCTATAATTGAGGCATAGCCTCTGTGCCCTGACAATGCCTGCTGGGCGGCATCCACACCACACCTCTTTAATCCTCACCCATTGCTGATTGAACTGCTATTTTCCTGCTGCTTGCTCTTACCATCGTGCAAGAATGTGCCATTGCAACCAAACTGGCTTATCTATTTAACTGTTGTAATCACATGTGCTTTGCTAACTATGTAACCATATGTTGTAACCAAAAGTCTGTTATGTATTTGTCCTCAATGTGACGCGGTACCTTTGGAAATGAGCCTCTGGCTCAAAGGTTGTAAACCGATGTACAAATAAATAAAGTGAGCAGACTATACAGAAGTACTGAAAAGGAGGAATGCTAACAGGTATGAACTAGATGGATACAAAGTTAACAGTCTTGAACTAGATAAATACGATAGCACTAATATCTTTGCAACACTTGGGGGACATAGCTTTGTAGTTAGAAAATGGCTGGATAGAATACAAGGAGGCTAAACTAGGGCAAGATTGCAAGAAGCGACACAGGTAGAACAAGATTTGCATGGTGTAACAGTAATGCGAGGTTGGCTATAAATGCATTAGAGAATTAGGGGTTATCTAATAATAATAATAACTTTATTTAATAACTATGGCTAGGGAAGGGGAAGATATGTGTGTGGGTGGGTGGAGGCATATAGGCAGAGAGCAGGGGGTGGAAAGGGAGGATTTGGAGGAGGGAAGGCAACGAGTGGAGGAGAAGAATCTTCCAGGGCCGAATCCTCCAAAATGCTGGGGACCCTGCCTGCACCAGGCGTAGGTCAAGCATGAACACTAGGGAAGCAGGTTATAGCAGTGGAGTTAGAGCATGTCAGGAAGGAGAAGAGGGAAGAGAAGGTTCTGCCAGGGCCTGGCCCTCCAACATGCTGTGGATACTGCCTGCACAAGGCAGAGGTAGAGCACGACAGGAGGAAAGCAGGTTGTAGGCAGCAAAGGTATAGCACAACAGGAGGGAAGTATGCAGTGATGGGAGTAGGCTTCAGAAGGAACACGAGAGAGGAGTTGGGAGAGAAGAGGGTCGAGACCCAGCCCTTTCAGGAAAGAATGGGCTGGGACTAGGAGATCGAGGAAGGTGTTTGTCTAGGTTCTGGACCCCTCCAGGATGCAGAGAACCCTGCCAGAGGCCTAGGCCAAGCAATTGTAAGTGGGTAGTAAGGGTGGTGGAGTACACAGGAGAAATGGCGGGTTGTGGTGGTAAGGTGGAAAGGAAGGGGTGCTGGGGGAGGGATGTCGGGGTTTGCAGGAAAGAGGTGGGTGTGAAGTTGAAGCCAGGCTCATAGGGAACAAGTTAAGGAGGATTGTAGCAGGAGCAGCTGGCAGAGAGAAAGTTATGTAAGGCAGAGGCAAGAGAGTGGGAGGAGGAGGAGAGTGTCATATTTGAGGTGGGAGAGGTTCTAGATTTTGGGTAAGTGATGGGAGAAGCATGATTGGCGATGAAGGTGGTGCACGATGGGAGACTAGCAGGGTGTGAGTGTTGGAGGATCTGAGGGAGGGAGGAAGGCAGGGGGAGGAGAGGAACATGAGAGGTAGGAGGAAGTACACCAAGCCAAAGTTTGGAAGTTAGCTTGGCACAGTGAGCCAGGCGTCTGTTAGCAGGTGAGGGGAAGGACAGGGCATGATAAAGGTCACAATGATGGGTTTGAGATGGGGTGTCAAAAACGAATCAACAGAAGGAGTTGAAAAGAGAGTCCAGTCTGGTAAGGGAAGATATGGGAGTGGCACCATAGACTACCAAACAGTAGTCAAAAATGGGGAGGATCATCTTCTGGACAAGTTCTTGCTGGGCAGTAGGAGGATGCAACTACTGTTCCTGTATAGGGTTCCAAGCTTGGGGTGCAGTTTTTCAGAATGGCATCAGTGTGGCCAGAGAAGCTACGGTGTTGGTCCAGCCAAACCCAAGGTATCTGAAGAGGGGTGTCCTCAGGATTGTCTCATCAAGGGTGTGGAAAGAGTGTAAGGGTGGAGCCTAGTGAAGGTCATGGAGACTATCTTTTGGCATTTAGGAATAGTTGATGTGAGGCAAACCAGAACTGAACCTGGTGGAAGTCATGCTGAAGAGTGGTTGCTACATCAATGGTAGTTTTGCCAGAGGTGAACAAGACGGTGTCATTGGCATACATATGGATGGGGGCAGACTGAGGGAATGTCATTTAGTAAGATGGAGAAAAGGATGGGACTGAGCACAGAGCCTGTGGGACTCCGTGGAGATTGGGAGGGCTGGAGAGATTACATTCTGAATCCTGACTGATTGTGTTCTGCCTGTGAGGTAAGCTCTAAACCAGGAAAAGAGCAGGAGTAGGCAAACCAGCAGCCATAAGGGAGTCGAGAAGGAGGGCATGGGAGACTGTGTCGAAAGCCTTGGTGAGGTTGACAAAGATGGCAGAGGTGATGAGGCCGTTGTCTACCCCAGTAGGATGGAGTCAGTGAGCCTAGGAGGAGGTGATAGTGGAGTGGTTCTTCTGAAAACCAGATTGGAACATGGTGAAGAAGGAGGAGTCAGCAAGAAAAGAGATCAGTTGAGAGAGGACCAGGTGTTCTTGTAGCTTAGCAAGGGTGGGGAGGAGGGAGATTGGGCGATAGTTGGCAGGGCGGAAGGATCACCACCCTTAGGGAGATGGAGGACCACAGCAAGTTTCCAGGGCGAAGGATGGAGGAGGGACGAAGGAGAGATTTAGAATTAGAGAGGATAGGCAATAGCAGGCGAGAGGTAGAGAAGTTTAGGGTCAAGGTCATCCGGAGAGGAGCCTTTGGAGGGATTGAGAGAGAGAGGAGGGCCATTAGTGTCTCCTCAGGGAGATAGGAGAGAATGAGAAAGGGGTTGGGTAAGGGGGTTGAGTGATAGGAGAGGAGAACGAGTGGAGGAGAGGCTTATGGGAGAGATATTAGAAGTGTTGAGGCACAGGAGGTGTAGTAGGAGTGAACTCCTTAGCCACTATGCAAGGTTCAGACTCTAGTGTATTGTTTATATTAAGCACGGGGGCATGCAGGGAGGGACTAGTGAGTGGACTACTTTCCAAAATTTTGGGGGAATTTATGTTATTGAGGAAAGAGGATTTAAAATATTCTGACTTACAGAGTATACAGTGGGGATAAATAACATGTATTTCAGATATTTTCAAGATGTATATCAGGCTACTCCTCTTTAGCTAAATATGAAATATATCACAGAATATGTATCTTTAATATATTGACAATAAATATCTAACGTACACTTATTGTAGAAATTACCATGTAAAATTACATTTGTATAGCAGTGTAACAATTTTCATTCTAGAGCTCATAAAAACATGACAAAGTGAAAACACATTAAAAGATCAAATTTATGTAATAGGGTAACAAAAAATATATTTAATATATCTGTGCCTAGTGTAAGGCATATTCAACAGAGTTCCACAAATATATAAACTATAGCTGAAAAATTGTGCAAATATCTGAAGTATGTTTGAGAAATACTGTATTTAGATATTTATTTATATTTTGTCTGTAGTGTTTGAGGAGGAAAAGGCCAGCTAAGCTGGTATAACTTGTTCAAAGCGTGTCTGGGGTGGGGTGGGGGTTGCATGGATTTGTTTTACTGATGGGGAAAGCTGGCCATGACACCAGGAGAACTCCCATACTCTTCCTCGATAAGTGCCATGGGATCTTTTACTTCCACCTGGACAGTGACCAGAGATGGGCAGAAGGGACTTCAGTTTAATGTCTCATCTGAAGTATTCAAATACAGGTCACGAATTAACAAAATTATTATTTTCTATATGGTCATGTACCTAACCCCAGAGGTCAAATCGCATGCCTCCTTCAAGTGAGTCCTGTTCAGTCACCTCACTAACCTTGATGCATGTAACTGTCAGTAGCCGCTTTGAACATCACCTAGTCCCCCTACCCTTTGTTCTTCTCTCACCTACCTGCTCCTCCTCCTCCTGCTTCCTGTAAATCAAACTTTCTTTCTAGCACTTACGGAACTTGGTGTTGTTTGTTGCGAGACTAATTCCAGACAAGTAGCAATGCAGTTGTATTCTCTGCTCCTATTATTTTGTTGAATGCTGCGATACCTTCCATTGTTCAATTATACTGCATCCCATGCCTCTAAATAATGTTTGTTTCTTTGACTACTGCTGTATCGGTGTGACTGTCCCTGTGACTCCAATGTATACACTTACTGATTTTTGTGATCTACCTGAACCCTGTGCTTTGACATGTTCTCTCCTGGGTCGTGCCTGAAAATAGGAAGGCCTTGCCTGGCGCACCTACCCGGTTACCAAAGCAAATAAATAAATAAATGCTTGCTGCTAACATTTCATGGATTGTAAATCCCTTTGGATTCACTGTGATTAAACTGGAATTCTAGAGTTAGTCAAGCTCTACTTTCAGTACCATTGCCAGTATAGTATATTCCATCTGTCTTGATTAGAACATCAGGTCATAAAAAACTTCTGGACATTTGAGGTCAAAATGTGGGAGATCACTTAAAAGTAGATATTGCCTCTCAGCTGTCCTATCCTGTGTAATTGCAGTCCAACAATGTGAAAAGCAGGACACCACTGAAAATGAGACATTGCATCTCATCTGCTCTATCCTGGGTAGATATATAATAAAATGTGTACAAGCAAGACCCGATACAACAGCACTACCAGTGGTGAACATTCATCATTCACAACGCTTGCTAAAAAACAGCTTCTGCTGGGGAGCGTTACCTTCAGGTTCAGCACAGTTTTCATTTAACAGACCAGCTAGACTGTGAGGCCTTCTTCTTACAGCAGTTTTTTTTGTTTCATATTTTTATTGAAGTTTTGTTTAAAAGGTAATATACAACACTATATTTCACACAGACATTTGCCTGACATTACAAAATTACAGAAATTGATTACTCTTATTCATCTGTTACTGACTTGGTTGAGTGTGCTGCTGTTGTATTCTACCTGTACAAAAGATTTATAAACAAAAAATAACGGTGTAGACAGCAGACAATAAAATAAAATAGACTAAACAGGAATAGGACCTATTAAGTGTTTCAAGAGAATTCATATAGTCCACTGGTATTATTTATTCAGGAAGACAGCAAGAGTTATCACAGCATCAGTATCTTTAATATGTCGTGTCCTAACTCATTCTTGCACTGATCCCCAATGGGCTACTATAAGGTTGTCTTTTGACAGGTCCACCCCTAGATGAAGCCTTGACCAAGCAGAGTAGCTTCCGCTACTGGTAGTGCATCCAGAGATTTCTCCAAGATTCTGAGAAATAGTTCTTCCCTTTCATGAAGGACATATGTGAGCCTTCCAGAGCTAGAATTTGTATAGGGGAGATTTAAATCATCACACTGTGGGAGTGGCGTGATACGCCCATGTGTTCTGCATACATTGGCAGTGAGAACCAGTAGCACCGTAGTTGCTCTGGAATATAGCTCCCACCCTCATCTCCATACCCTCCATACCATATAGTAAAGACATCCGTGGGTCTGGAGAACTAATGGGATGTTTCCTGCACTGCAGCCATCCAGAGTGGCCTTACCTCCCGAGACCCCCAAAAATAGTGCAGGTAAGTACTCACAGAGATATTGCACCATCCGCATATGGGGAGCTAGCTAGATTAAACTTGCGTACTGCACTTGGTGGGCAATAAAGTGTGTGTTAAACTTGAATTAGGACTCCTGTGTCCATTACAGATCAGCTGCTCAAATTTTTGTTTCTGTGCATTGGTCTCTCCATATGCTGACATTGAAAGAATATACCCAATCCACTTTTTCAGTACAAGTTTTTTCTTATCTGTGTGTCCTGCAATGATCCGTCTCCAGCATTTCTTTCATTGTGGAGATGGGTGGGAAAGAAATATTGCAATGATTACTGTCCAAGAAAAGCAGTTTCAAGAAAGGACAGCCAGGACGGTGAGCACACTTGACTAAATTGTTGCTTGGTTACTATACCAACCCACTGGGGTGGGCAGTCTGAGTGTAGACCTGCAGAGAGCTGTCATCTGTGTTTGGAGTGAGTGAGCAGTGTGTGTGTGTGTGTGTGAGCAGCAGGGATTGACTGGCTACATTCCATTCCATTCTAGTGATGGATTGATGGTGGATAGCGGGGGGGTTATGCACTGAATCATGGGCAGTGGCGATCAAGAAGGGTACTTGTATATGAAAAATGACTGACAACGCAGTGCTGGAGGGGTTGGGAGGGCCCCAAATAATAATGCTGAATGGCAGTAGTTTGACTTTGAGTGACTGAGAATCACCGCTGCAGTTGCATAAAGTGCCAATGGTTAACTTAGGGCCCTGTGGAAAGAAACTGAGTAAATAGCACTATATAAAACCAGATTCCTTTCCTATGCTGCCCAGTGGATAGCAAACATAAAAGTATTGATTTCCAGTGTACCAGACTGATGCTGTTACCACATTTTGCCTTTTTCACATGTTTTAGGGACAGCCAGTGTGTCCCACATTTGGGAGACAAGTTGAATAGTATGCTGAGGAGTGCTTGTCAGCGCTTTCTTTGAGACAGGTGCAAAGTGCTTCTATTAAGATGACCACTAGGAGGTGGTATATGCTGTCAGAAGCTACCCCCCTCCCCAAGGAATGAACATTTCACTTCCTGGATGGTTATGCTATCTAATTGCCAGTTAGCCCAGGGAGTAAGTCCAAAGTCCCTTCTAGATTCCTTTTAAAATCTGAATGGTAGATACTGGACTGAACCCTTCATGGATTAAATGATCTGGCTAGATTAGGCGGGAGCCCTGGGTTCACATCAGTATCATGTGATATCCTTGGCAGGCCAGCAAGAGGCTGTTTGGGCATTCACTCAGACTTTCTCACCATGAGGGAGTTGTGAAAAGGCATGCTGTTGGCCTTGATGGCCCAGAGGTTCTAGCGGTGCTGAAGCTCCGTTACTGAAGACACTTAGGATCTTATGATGTTACACAGTAATAGCCACAGTGGATCACTCTCTGACTTTCCTCAGCACTCAAACAAGTGGCCTCAGTAGGGGGTCATGGGGGACTCCTAGCCATGTCAGGAGGTCCATCTCCACTCTCCAGCTCCCAACCTCCTGGCCACCAGAGGCAGTGGATTCTGCGCTCCAGACTTTTCAGCCGTCGACCCCTACTGGGGTGTGCCTATTGAGGATCACTGTCTATAAATGAAGTGAATGGAAAGAAAGAACGAGAGAGAGAGGCGAGGAAGGAAGCAAGCAAGCTTAAAGTATGCTATCTGCTATAGCTTTTACAGTGCACTGCAGTAAGCTCTCTGATGTGACATAGAAACATAGAAGTTGACGGCAGATAAGGACTGCAAAGGCCCATCCAGTCTGCCATTTTTTCTACCTTATGAATGTGTCAAGGCCTTTACTCTGTCAATGGCCTATCTATTCATACTCATCTGCTTCCTCCATTTGACTGGCACAAGTGTACCTGCCTAACCTACTCTCTTGTGTCACAGGAACTAAAAGGCTATAGACAGGAGTAACAGAACCCTCTGGGCAAGGAAAATTCACATTTGTAATGGATTTAAGCAAATTCCTAAAAAAAACAAGATTTCTAGCACTCAACCTGAAAAATGGCCCCTCCCCAACTTAATATCTTGCTGCTGTACTCATTATTTTTGTAAAACCTGCTGTACAGTATGCAGTTGTTGGGTGTAGCAGTAGTTTTAATATTCAGTGGTCATTTGGCAAGCCAGTTCCGGGCATCGGCATCACACAGGGAGGGACCTATTCAGAGCGATGCATCTTGCAGCCACGAAAGGGTCACTGTTTTTTACGCTATGGGTCTCTTCCATGAGGAGGAGTGGAAAACAGAATAGCCATACAAAGAATGTAGAAAATAGCAGCAGAACGAGGTTGGTAGCAGCAGACAAATTCTATGAAAAATTGAAAATGCTGAATGCTTATAGACAGAACGCCAGCAGATTATCTCATGTATTCATATACATTAACTGGTTGACAGTAATTCCAAATTTTAACCGCAGTGTGGATATTCAATCACCTTTGCTAAAAATGAAGCTTCAGAAACTTGAAATGTCTTCAATAAAGATTTAAATTTCATGTGCAGTTTTGTATTGCAAACATCAGTGGTAGCTGCCGTATCTCATAAGCACATAACTAGTTTAAACCTATTGCCAAAAGTGTCTGGTCCTAGTCTGACAGTATTGTAGACTTTGGTAAATAATGGTCTGTGAATAGCTCTCTGATTCCTTAAGAGATCGCTCCATATGTGCTTGTCCATTAAAGTGCCAGAAAGTACAGAAAAGTGCTAGCAGTGGTGCAAACATTATTTGTGCAAATACTGTTACCCTCCTTGGTCCAGTATGCCAGGGGGTGTTGGAAAGGGCTGGAATGCTTATAGGGCAGACCAGCAGCAGCAGTGGCTTCCTGAGGGGGATGGGGTGGAAGGCATGCTGCTTCCCGGACAGATTTGGGGTCCCTTGATCTTCCATTTCATCCAACTGCTCTTACTGTGCAAAATTCAACTTGGTAAACAGCTTACTGTGCCTTTAAGACCACAGACAAGTTACTGACATGTGACTGTGTTTGCTGTATTGTGTATGTAAACAGTAGCACAGATCCATATGGAGTTACCTATGTGTACTTCCCTCAGGGCTTTCTTTTGGCAAAAATGTTGTAAGAACTGTCAAATGTTATTGCTTTGCATGAATGTACTACTGCTTGCTTGTATGTACTTGGCGTACCTTCAATAAACTTGAGTTTAAAGAAAATATTTGTCACCTTAATTAAGAGCGGAGGTTCCTCTTGAAAATAGTAGGAAGGGAATTTAGTTTTATTTTCTTGAGCACAGTATTAATTGTGAGTTTTTGTTTTGTTTTAGATTTTATCGAAATACAGACCTGCTTCACAACACATGAACCTGAGTTACTCCAGATACGCGATGAATTTGAACTAGAGAATAATGGCTAGGCAAGTGTGTGTGTTATGGATTTTTACACACCGAGGTGTGTGATGACCCATACTCGAGAGAGGTTTATACAGTCATCACACACTGAGGGTTTATAAAATAAATCCATAAAAACACTTGCCTATCTTCTATTTTATAATTGCTATTTTTTTGCAGCGGCCTTGGCTTTTACCTTGCGACTTATTGTTGTGCTTTTGCACGGTATATTAAATGATGAGAATGCCGTAATAACCTGATTTCAGGTTATTATGGCATTTGACAGTACTCATAATCCGGTTGTTAAATAGGGTCACCAGTTATTATTACATTTTAACAAACATATATGAACTGCAAATACCTGCTGCACAACCTGTGAGTTTGATACTGAACTGTAACTCCCCACACAAAATACGTGCACACAAACAGCACCCAAGGATGGATCATGTCTGGCTGTGAAAGCTTGTGTACTAGAACATCTCTGTAGAATATCTTTGAACAACAAAAGGCATCACAGTCATCAACAAATCCAGTCTTCCAGGCACTAGCATGGTTACAAGCGTTCTTACCTTCAAAACATTTTAACGCAGACTCATATTCAAAATGCAATGCAATCACATGCTGCTTTTATTTAAACTGTTTTTGTGTTGTATTTAAGGGTACCTAAACAAGCAGTTTTTAAAACTGCAAAATCTGCTTCATTGTGAGGTAAAAATAAAGGCTACTGTTTACATTTATGCTAAAAATGCATTTATATAAATAACATAAATGCAGTTTCACCACTTTTGAAAACGTAAACATCAGCCTTTCACTTTCAAAAACCAAGCTAGTTTCTCTCTAAGATGTCTGCCAAGTGTGTTAAGTGATTAGTCATGATGATATCATCGGAGGCAGAGACTCCGGAGCTCTCTATAGTACTAACTAGTTATTCTTTCCCTCTTTGTTTTGAATTTTTGTACCAGAATGATCAATGCCATGTGTTAACTCATGGATAATTTTGATCAGTACACGTTAGGCTATGATTTTGTTCATTTTGTTTACTTTAACTTTCTGAAACTGTTTTGCAATCGACCTCCCCTTACCAGGAGTAACACACTAAGCTGAAAGCTTGTTTACATGTGCAACCTGGGGTACAGGAAGTTAAGTGACTTGCTCAAGGTCACACAGTATGCAAGTAGGGGCTGTGGGATTCAAACCCAGGTCTCTAGATTTGCAGCTCATAGCCTCAAACCACTGTGCTATACTGCTTCAAACTTTGTACTTTCTCTTTGGCAAACCACAGTACAGTACAAGACTTCAAATACCTGATGATCTAGTGGTTATGTGATGCCCTGAATTTTTGATTTAACAAGGGAGAGAGACACTGAAGCTTGTTTACAGAGTGTGGCCTGGTAGCACAAGGAAGTTAAGTGACTTGCTCAGTATCATACAGCAAAGTACTGGTCTGGTCTGGTTCGATTCCAAGCTCATGCTTTCTTGTTAATCCACAAATAAGGCTTTCTTTTTCCATAACCCCTTCACCTAGCCTGCCTTCTGTTGAACACCCCACCATCCATACCCTGTCCTTCGTACTGCCTGGGGCCTCATATGAACTTACGGTCTCATGAAGAGAATTATCACACCTTGGATTGTAATCTTGTACCTCAGAGAGTTGTGCACACCTGTACCGATATGCTTCACAGCTGGCACTATTAAAAAATGCCTTCCAAATCACTCTCCAGTCCAGATTCTCAGTGTTTGACTTCTTCCACAGTAAACATCGAGTGCTCACCACCCATTTGCACAGTGAAGGTAGTATGTACAGTTCCCCTGTTGTGTTTTTCCAGCCTCATTAACCAACAACTAGGTCTTCCTGGAAGGCCAAGCAATGAGCATCAGTCAGGACCCACCAAAAACTGCTGTTCGTGCCCTCATAAAGGCTGCATTTACTATGGATAACAATATTATTAGCAGGGAGAGGCTACTAATGCCTTGAGCGAATCCACCCCACCTCCAGTGTCCATCTACTCCTTTACCTGTGGTCTGCAGAACCCACAAGACTGTTACCAGCAGTTTTCTGTGCTCTGCTCCACAGTGCGAAGTTAGCTGGCTACCACCTTCCAAATCTTGAGTGAGCTATATACAGCTCCCTCAATACTGTCCTAACAAATGTCAACATCCCCCCTCCCACATGAGGGTAATCTTCCTATACTTAATTCAAGTAACAGTTTAGGTGCAGCCCTGCCACTCTGAGTATTTGTCATCGCTGGCTACTCATCCACAGTCAGGTAGTGATCGCGATGCTGGCAGCCCCATTTCAGACCCGTACAGTGATCTGCTCAACGTCCTTCTTCCTGTCTTCCCCTAACCTGAATATAGCTGTGCCCTGCTGGAATGGCCTCTTCAGACCCTCTCTGGCATTCATTCTTCTCACCTGCTCCCCACACCAAAATGGTGAGCTCACTACCCTTCTGCATCATGAATGTGGTTAGTACAGTCTGCCATGTTATTTTAATATATTAATAATAAACATGATCTTCTGGTAAGCCAGGCTGATAGCAGGGCACATGGAAAAATAGGCTTTCCTACCCATATAAGATCTAAGCCACCTATGATTAGGCATTATTAAATGATGTGCATAATGACGCGCACACCTGTCATTTAATAGTGCCTAATCAAAGGTAGCTCTAGATCTTTAAGGATAGGAAAGACCATCATTCCCTTGTTCCCAGCTGCTATTAGCCTGACTTACTGGAAAGATTTGTTTATTTTGATATGTAAAAAATGGGGACAGTACTCCTTGCATTCATGATGCAGAAGAGTGATGAGTTCCCCAGTTTTGGTGTGAGGAGTAGTGAAGAATGAATAACAGAGGGGACTGAGAAGCCACTCCTGCAAGGTAATGCTATATGTAAGGAAGGGGGAAGACAGAAGGGGAGACATATGAGCAGATCACTGTGAGACATAAGATGTGGGGCTGCCAGCACTGCATCACTACCTGACCCAGTTGTCCAGATCAACATTCCCTTCCCATGAAACCAGTTCATGCAATTGTCCAAGGCTGTGTGTGGTTATTAATGTGTGAAATGGCTGCCACTACACATTCAGTCACTTCACTACAAGTCTAGCATTGCTTGTAAAGCACTTTGGGATACAGTGTGTATAAAATGCACTATATAAATGCTGATTCTTATTATTATTATTACAGTATTTCCCATGGAAATATGATATGGCAGTGTCAGTAGCTCAGCAGGTAGCACACTCGCCTCTGAGGCCAGGAACTCAGAAGGCTGTGGGTTCTAGCCCCACACCAGGCACTTGGGTTAATATCCTAATACTGATACTGCAGTGCAGCATGAGGGGGTGCACTCCTGAGGTACCGTCTTTCGGATGAGACGTTAAGCCGAGGTCCCATCTGCCAGTTCAGGTGGATGTTAAAGATCCCATAGCACTTCTCAAAAGAGTAGGGAATTTCCTGTGCTCTGGTCAAATTTCTCCCCATTCACTAAAATACCACCAACAGCTTAATCTGGTTCCAAGTCAGTTGGCATTCATCTGTATCCCTCCCGGTCGTGCCTGAAAATAGGCAGAATTTGTCTAGCGCACTTACCGGTCAACAAAAACTAAATAAAAATAAAAAAAGAAGACAAGCATATTTTTGATTTCCGAGGAAGTATGAACTCTAACATTGGACTACACAGGAGCTTTGCTACAAACAAGTGGTGGATCTAGGGGTGGTGAAGTGTGAGGTTGCAATTCCCCACATTGTATAGCGTACTTGCTGCTGCTGTATTCACTTCTGTTGAAGAAGTCTGATTTATTGATTGTACAAATGTTTACATTCAAACTATGGATTACATTTGTACTGTAGGTTCTTCAAAAATGTACTAAAAAGAATAATAGCAGAAAATATAAATGTTTAATAAAAATGTTAAAAGTGCATATCAAGTATGCACACCACCCCCAGCACCCACATTGTAGCATCCTGGATCCACCATAACCACTAGACCACCAGGTTATTCAAGATTTGTACTGCACTGTGGTTTGCCACAGAGAAAATCGGTTGGATTGAAATACAACTTCACCATGTTAAAGTAAACAAACTGAACAGAACCATAGCCTAGCATGTGTATTGATCTAAATAATGCACATGGTTTTGACCATTTTGGTGAAACAATTCTATAGGAAGGAAAAGAGAACTAGTTAGTACAATAGAGAGCCATATAGCTCTCTGACTTTGGCTCAATGATGTCATCACTTAACACATTTGATGGCCATTTTAGGAAGCTGGTAATGCAGTTTTTTTAAATTGGAAGGCTGATTTTACAATTTTCAAATGCTTTGGAACTGCAATTAGGTAAATGATATAAATGTAGTTTTGCATTAATGAATATAGCAGCCTTTCCTTTAGTCCCTTATGAAGTCAGATTTTTGAAGTGTGTTGTCACAATGTTGTTTAGGTGTCCTTTAAAATGTGCATAAAATATTTATGTTGTTAAACAAGTAGTTCCCATACGTTGTGTGCAAATTGTCTCCAGCTTCTCTAACACTGTAATGGTCTTTGGATACTCTCTACAATTACTCCCAACGTCTCTAAAGCTGTAATTGTGTTTGGATACCCTTTCCACAGTACCCCAACTTCTGTAATGCTGTGGCTGTTTTAAATATCCTTTCTGTACAGTATCCCATTTCTTTATCACAGTAACTGTCTTTGGATACCCTCTCCACCATACTCCTTACTTTTCTGACACTGCAGCTGTTCTTGGATAGCCTCTGTCTGTAGTACCTCCTACTTCTCTAGTGATGTAGCTGTCTTTAGCTACTCTCTACTGCAGTACCCCCTACTTTTCGGACACTGTAGCTGTCTTTGGATAGCCACTGTCTATTGCCCCCTACTTTTATAATGCTATACTTGTCTTTGGATACCCTCCTGTTTCATTACCCCTTACTTCTCTAAAAGCTGTGGCTGTCGTTGAACATTTCTCTCTCTCTGCTGTACACCCTACTACTCTGTCACTGTACCGGTCTTTTTAGCACCCTCTCTCTACCTAATTCTCTCTCTATCACTGTAAGTGTCTTTGATACCCTCTCTCTGCAATACCCCTTAGATATCCTCTCTACAGCACTCCCTGTTTCTCTAATGCTGTAACTGACGTTTAGATACTGTCTCTCTCTACAATGCCTTCTACCCCTAAAGCTCTAGTACAACTCCCCTACTTCTCTAATGTTATAACTGTCTTTAGATACCTTCTCTGTACAGTACCGCCTACTTCTTTTCAGCTGTAACTGTCTTTGGATACCCCTGTCTCTACAATACCCTACTTCTCTATCGCTGTAACTGTCCTTGGATACCCTCTCTCTTCAGTATACTCTACTTCTCTGTTGCTGTAACTGTCTTTGGATACCCTCTCATTACAAATGCCTCTATGTTTCTAATGCTGTTTTGTCTTTGAATATCCTCTCTATATTACCCTACTTCTCTATTGCTGTAGCTGTCATTAGATTTTCACTCTCTCTCTGGAGAGGCAGGGAGGTGGTGGTGTGGATAAAATTAGCTGCATGGTAGAACACAGAGGGTGCAGGTAACCGGCACATTATTAGCAGAATGAAGGGGTAACCAACAGGGTACCCAAGAACTTCGGTGTTGGGGCCTCTACTATTCAGTGTTTTCATAGCCGACATTGCAAATGGGCTCGAGGGGAAGGTGTGTCTGTTAGAGATGACACAAGATATGCAACAGAGTGGACTCCCTGCAGGACAAAGCGAAAATGGAATCAAACCTAAAGAAACTGGAAAGAGTGGTCTAGAGCAACAGTTCTCAAACTTTGTCATAGTGAGCCTCCCTAAGCCATGGGAAAGATCTTGAGCCTCCCCCAAAATACTGAAATATTTTGGGCCTCCCCATAGAAAAATAGCCTACTTTTTCACAGTACATTAGGAATAAATTGAAACCTCTCTGCATAGCTGGCTCTCATGTTATTAAGCTTATTGTAACCTCCCCAACAGGACAACCTACTTGCTCCAATATTTTGACTCTCGAACCACTGTTTCCCCTTACTGCCATACCTTCATGGGTCAGACTGCTTTTCTGTTCCTCTCTAACTGGAATAACCTTCCTGCTGACCTCTGCCTCTCCCCGCTCGCCTGCTGTTAGCAACTTCTCAGGGATCATTTGCTCCCTCCTGCTCTTATTCCTAGTACCTGTATGGTTAACTCTTGTATTTAGACAGTTCTGCTGCCAGTCTAATTGATCAACTGTTCCTCCATTGTTAGTTTATTGTTCTGAATTTGTTTGTACTTTTATTCATTTTGTATTTTCTTGAGTGTTTTGCAGTTACGTTTTGAATTGTATTCTCTCACTACCCTTCCATGGGTACACCTGAAATAAGCCATTGCTCAGTGTACAGTACCTTCCCTGGTCACAGACTTGTGACTAAATACATAACTTCACCTACTATTATCCTCTTTCAGTTTGCCTAATCCCTTCACACAAAATCTATACAGTTCAAAATTGAAATATAATACTTTTCAAGACTTCCCTGAGCCTCCCTGGAACAGGTTGGGGCCTCCCCAGGAGGCTGGCCTCTACCATTTGAGAACCCCTGGTCTAGAGCATGGCAGCTGAATTTTAACGCCATGAAGTGCAAGGTCATGCACATAGGAAGAGGATCCCAAAAGGGAGTACTATTTGGGAGGAGAAAGACTAGACGACCAGCCAAGAGCATGATCTGGGGGTTGCAGTATCAGACGACTTAAAGTGGGTAGACTATGTGAGAAGACAGCACTTACGGCTAGTGGCATGCTGGGATGCATTGGGAGGGACTCTTATGTTAATATTCTTATTCATAATATTCATCATCGTGATGTGTGTTTTAGAATGATGGACTACGGCATTATAATTTAGATGATGATTTTTTGTTTTTGTTTTTTAGTTCAGCTTTATGTTTATTGGGATATTAGCTACTTGAGACCAGGCTCATTTCCAGTAGTGTCCCAGATAACTTAAAACAGTGTTAATACAAATAATAATAAAAAGCGAACATAACACATCAGGTACAATTTTAGTTAGTAGCTGCAGGCTCCGAGGAAGAGAAGGTATTCTCAAACCATCTGCCATCAGGGCAGTTATATATCTGGTGAAGTCTCTGTCTTACTAAATTACGTCATTTAAAAGTGCTGAGTGAGTCCTTATTCAACATACTGCTTAGTAATTACCACCTTAGCCAGGTCAGAATACCAAGAAAGAGGCAAGCAAAGTTCCATACAGCCGTAATTTGCAATGCATACACTTAAAAAAAAAAATAAGCAGCATAGAATAGGAGAGGACTTGGGATTGAAGACAAATGTGCATATACAGTATCCAAAACTGCATTTTTCCAAATTGCATGCAGGTAGAGTTGACTGTATTTTTTAAACAGGCACCAAATAACCAAACAGGCCTTTGCACGCTGGTTAGCTTTTCCGCTCTTTATTTCTTATGGCACAGTGACCCCATCCATCCTTTACACCCCCTTTGCACCCCACTGAAGTGCGGTGGCATGAAATTGAAGCTAGTGCCTTAAAGCACTAATTATTACTGTTGTAACTGCTGATGCATTATGTATTGTTTATCCCTGTTTTTCCTCCATATATTTTCCTTCCCCAGTTCAGACTGGAAATGAGCCCTTGGACTCTCTTTGCTTGCCTGGTAAAATATATTTCACATAAATAATGTTCATAAATCCCAGTGTGACCTGCACTCTAATGTCTTATTGTGATTTGGAAATAAATCTCAGTTTTAAAAAGTTTAGAAAAGATAAAACCGAGAAAAATAATCTTTCTGAGCAAAATACAAGAATAATGAAGATTTCAGCCCATGCCATGGTCACATTAGCTGATTCCACCAATCACAGTACAAGATTTTCCCCAATCCATTTTATAATCCCTGTTATAGAAGTAGTTCACCCTTAATTGTTTAACTAAAGTGCACATCAAATTTATTCCGACTGTGGAGGCAGTGTAGCCAGTTAGTGGATGGCGAGCTGTAAATCTGGAGATCAAGGTTTGAATCTCAGCATTGTCCATCCTGCTTTATGACTTCATGCAAGTAGCTTGACCTCTCTCTCTCCTTAACCTTCTGAGTGTTCCTTTAATTTGCTCAGCCTCACAGCCAACCTGGCAGCATAGCTGTAGTGCTATTGTGTGCGGCACCAATGACTGAGGTTAGTGGCTAACTCAAGGTGTTGGAGGGTCAGCCGTGGGAGGAGGATCGAGCATCATAGAAACATAGACTTTTGACTGCAGATGAGAGCTTGACCCACCCAGTCATCCCTTTTCCTACCTACAGTATTGGATAAGCTGCAGATCCTAGTTAACAACAGCCTACTTCCTCCTACCGCCCACTAGAATTGCCTTATGTCTGTCCCATGCATTCTAGATTCACCCACTGTTTTGACCCCAGCCTCATCAGGAAGAAGCGTTCCATGCATCCATCTGTGAAAAAAATACTTCCTCACGTTGCCCCTGAGCGTCCCCCTCCCCATTATCTTCAAATTGTGCCCTTGTTCTTGCACATCTCTTTTCTGAAATATGCTACCCTCTTGGGCTTTGTTGATTCCTTGAGATATTTGAAAGTTTCTATCATGTCCCCCTCTCCCTCCTTTCCTTGAGGTATACATATTAAGCTCCTGTAGTCTCTCTTCCCATGGCTTCTGGTGCAGACCCTGCACCATTTAGTTGTCCTCCTCTGGACTGCCTCCATCCTGTCTATGTCCTTGTGGAGATGGGGTCTCCAGAACCCCATGCAGTACTCCAGATGGGGTCTCACCAACTGTCTGTACAGAGTGATAATAACTTCCTGCTTTCTACTGGTGATGCCTCTCCTATGCATCCTAGTATCCCCAGCCCTCTTTAGTGCCTTCTCACATTGCTTGCCTACCTTTAAGTCATATAATATCAATATCCCCAGGTCCCTTTCCATTTTTGTTGTTGTTAGTACCTCCCCCATTGTGTACTCTTCCCATGGGTTTTATTTTCCCAGGTGCATTACTTTGCACTGCAGCTAAGCTGCCATACTTTGACCATTCCTCCAACCTTGCAAGTCCCTTCTCATCCTTTCCACACCCCCTTTGTTTATCAACCCTGTTGCAGATCTTTGTGTCAGATTTCAAAGGGTATACTTTCCCTTCAGCCCTCCGCAATGTCTCCTCTAAAGACATTAGAGGACCAGTCCAGTACTGAACCCTGCGGTACCACTACTAGTAACCCCTTTCTTCAGTGTACTCCATTTACGATTACCTCTGCGCCCTGCTGTCCAGCCAATTTGTTACCCAGGCTACCACTCTGGGACCCATTCCCAGGCTGGCTAACTTGTTTATTAATCTTTTGTGTGGGACTGTGTCAAATGCCTTGCTAAAGTCTAAGTAGGCCATATCCACAGCCCCTCCCTGGTCTACTACTTTGGTCACCCTGTCAAAGAAATCTGTTATTTTATTTTTTTTTTTATTTCAGTTTGGGATTAAAGACCTTTGAGCCAAGGCTCATTCACAAAGGTTCCACATCAGACAGGGTACAGAACAAACAAATTAAACAACATTAAAGTACAATGGTACACAGAAATATAATCACTGAGGTGTACAGAACTAACACTTACAAACAGCAGAAATTCACAGGAATGAGGCTGAGACTGGTAAATGTGCTGGAGGATGCAACCTCAGTTTAGGTTAGTTACTCAGTTAACACCACAATCTAGAGATTCACCAGGAGATCTCATTGTCAGTTTAGTAAGGGGAAAGAAGAATTACTGTGAGAGGCAGGCAGATCAGGCTAGGCACACTGGCAGATGGATAGCCAGGGAAGGCAGCATCAAGGGTTGAGTAGAGTAAGCAGCCCGAGAGAGGCTTTGTTCAGGGTAACCGAGAGGCAGCCTATTTAGGCTTAGTCATGGGGGAGTAGGAGAGGGAAAGATAGGAGTGAGGGAGTGGATGTAAATAACGGGTGGGGAGAGGTGGGGGTAGTTGCCAAGGGAGATGAGAGGGAAGAAAGTTGTGGGAGGGCCGGAGGAGTGGGGGTAATGTGAGGGGAGTGGTAGGGGTAGTAAAAGGAGGTACTGCGGCATGAGGGGGTGGGGGGAGTGAGGGGTATTAATTCATCTGACATGATCTTCCCGCTATGAATCCATGCTACCTAAGGTCCTGTGCCCGCTGGCCTCTAGGTACTCAACAGTTCTTTTCTTATGACTACCCCCAGGTCCCTTCCATTTTTGTTGTTGTTAGTACCCCCCAAATTGTGTACTCTTCCCTGGTTTTTGTTTCCCAGGTGCATTACTTTGCACTTCTTTGCATTGACTCTATGCTGCCATTCTTTTGACCATTCCTCCAACCTTGCCAAGTCCCTTCTCATCCTTTCCACCCTCCCTTATGCATCAATCAACCCTGTTGCAGATCTTTGTGTCATCTGCATCCATGGGACTGCTCTCCTCCTCCGGGGCTGGAGGGACACAGAGCCTGGCATGCATCTGACCCCTAAGCGGAGCTAGGGAAGGCTATTCAAGGCCATCTTAAGTGCACAGAGGCATGGCAGCTGTCAACACATGTCATATTAAAATTCACTATGTTCATCATGATGGCATTGCCTGTCCGTGCCTCCTGTGGAGAAAGGAGAAGTCTCCCAGCCAGAGGATAACCCAGTCACTTGTAGGCCCTGCACCCATCTATGCAGGCCCTGTCCAATGCATCAGATCATGTTCAGCAGTGGGGGTTGGGAACCCCACCAGCCCCACCATGGGGAAGATATGAACAGGTAAGTCCATGTCAGTGGCTCAGCAGGCTGCACACTTGCCTCTGAGGACAGAAGAACAGAAGGCTGTGGGTTCTATCCTCACACCAGGCACTTAGGTTAAATCCTGATACTGATACTGTAGTGCAGCATGATGGGGTGCTGCACTTTTGAGGTGCCGTCTTTTGGATGAGATGTTAAACCGAGGTCCCATTTTCTTGTTCTGGTGGTAGTTCAGGTGGATGTTAAAGATAACATGGCACTTCTCGAAAAGAGTAGGGGTGTTTTTATTGACAAAATCCACACAGACATACATTAGAAACAAAAATCAGAAACCCTCAACCCTATTTCATACACACATCAGTCCCCCCGCGTCACACAATTCCCCATACCATCACCTATGCCCTCCTCCGGCCTTAATAAATCATATTCAGTTTAAGCATATTTCTTCATAAAGGAAAACCCTCCACCACACCACCACTGTGTTTTGGATGAAACCATAAATCCTTTTCATATACTTCAAGTAAGGCTCTGTCCACCATTGTACAGTATACAGAATAAATTATAACTTTTGTTGAAATAAAATTGACACTTACTTTGCCACAAATAATATTTTAGACATGCACAGAATACATTCAAAGTCCCAATACCATATCTACCCCCAGGCGTACAAAATTCCCAGGACCAACCCTTAAATGCGTCATGTGTTTCATCCATGGCATCTTCTATGTTCGAACCAGATATTCCCAGAGTCCTACAGCATAGGAACATTCTAACACCTAAATGTTATTCATTTCCAGAACATCCACACAGTCAGAATATAAACATTTTCTGTCTTCCAATGCTTTGTATTTATGGTTCGTCCAACTCTAGCCTGCCATCTGCTGAAAAACACTGCACATCCCACATCCTTAGGGAACTCTCTGGTTTGTCAAAATTCGATACACCAATTTATTCACGTTTCCATCACAGTGCTTAAAACTTGGTCCAGCGTGCCTTCCTGCAATAGCACATGATGGTACAACTGCGCCTGGTTTCTGTAATACTACGTCCTTTGTTATACCCCATTTAAACGATTTCTGAAAAGTCACCCCATCTCCTTATGTAACTTTATGACCCCTATAATCCCTTGGGGGCAAATTCATCCACTTCTCTCGTACAGCCTGAAAGAGTATCTCAACCAAACTTTCACCAATGTTACCTACCGTTGAGAGAAGTTCGAGACTATATTCATTTTCCAAAACAGACAGTGAAAAAACCACGGATTCTCCATCCCCAAGCCTCCTACTTTCTTGGTAGGTATGTCACTGCTTTCTTTACTGGATTCAATCAGCTTCCCAAACCATCTGAAAAAATGTGTTATACTCTAGTCTTTGAGGCCAGAGGAAGGAAGCACAGCACTAACGCATAAAAAGCATGGCAAAGAATTTCTTAATAATTAAAATTTGTTTAAATTTTGACAATTGCCATCCCATCCACATAGCCACCTTCAGTTCTCCTACTTGAATGGCCTTTTCCCAATTATGTTCGCCATCCCCTCTTCCCAAACCATACTCCCTAATATTTTCAGCGGTTCACTCACCAACTTAATGCCACCCACTGATGTCTTCTGATCCCTCCAGACCTAAAGTCATCCCTTGGCATTTATCCAGATTTACCTAGCCCCCGACACTGTCCCATATGTCATCAATTCTTGTCTCAACCCACTAACACTACTGGCATTAGACGCTAAACACGCAAATGTCATCCACATAGCGAGTGCCCAAACCTCATGCTGGTGATTAACATCTGTAGAGTCCTTTGATTACTATACTAGCCTAGTACTCTCTAAAAATGGATCTAGGGAAAAATATACATTGGGGGACCTCAGGGGCACTGCCATACATCTCCTAATTTTAAAACATCTGCCTTGTGAGCCCGTGAGGCTAGAAGCATACTACATTGCTCTACAACATACGGATCCACTAACAGGGTGCAGGTGCATCATAGTTTGCTAGAACCAGAAACAGGAAACCATGATTTGCCTGAACAAAGGCTTTACATTGATCCAGGGAGAGCAAGTATCCCGGGTTTTGAGAGTCTCCGCATATTGTACCACATCCCTTATTAAACATAAATTTTGTTAAATGTGTCTCTCCAGTAGGGTACACGTTTGTAGTGGATGTATCACCTGAGCTGCAATCACTGTCAGTTGTTTTTGTAATAAACGTCAATATTTTAAAATCAGAATTTAGCAGGCAAATGGGCCTCCAGTTGGAAATATGTGTTTGATCCCTCCTCTTAAATATAAAGGTCACTAACCCTTGTGTAAAGGTAGAAGCAAATGATGTAAAGACAACAAAATACATAAACCCAGACCAGGATGCCACCAATATCTCCATAAGGCCCTATAAAATTTGTTTGGTATACCGTCCTCCCTGGAGTCACTTCCTTAGGACCTCTGTCTATTATTTTCTCTCCTTTCCTACTGCCCTAGTTCAGTCCTTTCCTGGTAACTGACTACCCTTCTACTCCCTGCCATCCCCCCTCCCACTCCCCTGCTCATACCAGAGTTTTCTTACCCTCCTCTCCATGTCCCCCCTGCATATCTCCACATTTTACCCTCTTCTATTTTCTTCTGCTGTTGTCCAGTGTTCTGTCCTCCACCCTCTGCATCCTAGCCCTTACTTTCATTAAATTGGTTGTCCTCACCCTCCCTTTCACTGCCTTCCTGATCTGCTCTAAACCCTACTCTAGCCATATCCTTATCTTTCTGCCCTTTTATCCTTCCTCCTTAACTCTTTACCACCAAGTGCTAAGACAAGGTCATCCCACTGACCGCTTCACTCATTATTATACCTACCTGGAAATGTGTAACCGCCATTCCTACTTGCACTGACTATGAATCCCCTACCTTGAAGTCTAAGACAAGGTCACTCCCACTGACCACTCTCACCTAGTGTATAACTTGCCTGGCAACTGTAAATCAAGTAAACTCTACTTGCAACTACAGTGTATTTTAATGTAAATTGTTTTATATGTAAATCTGTATTTTTTATGCAGTCAGCCCTCGGTACCATGAATGTGTCCCTTGCTCCTTTTGTTGATGTGGTGCCTTTGTGAAGATCCATGAGCTCAAAGGTATTTATAAATCTGAGACTTTAATAAATAAATAAATAAAACTTACATTTTTAACTGAGCTATTACAGTGCTAATTTTCCCCATTTGGACGTTCCCACCGAACAAGAGCATCCTGATCTACTTGTGGAATCTAGACCATCTCCAAATACTCCTGGGCCTGATCAAGTTCCACATGGTCCCCTACCTGTGGAGTCTGAACCATCTCCAAATACTCCTGGGCCTGGTCAAGTTCCACATGGTCCCCTACCTGTGGAGTCTGAACCATCTCCAAATACTCCTGGGCCTGGTCAAGTTCCACATGGTCCCCTACCTGTGGAGTCTGAACCATCTCCAAATACTCCTGGGCCTGATCAAGTTCCCACTGGTCCCTTTTAGAAAAATCCACCAAATACTCACCTACCGCTTCCTGAATACCCGCCTTGTCTTTTCTCCTGACCCCACCCTTATCCATCAGACACATGCAATGTGATTCATCTTTTCTTTCTTTACAAGACAAACAAGGGTCGGCAAATGGGGATTTCTGCAACCCAAAACTTACTTCAGGGTGCAGGATCTTCACTCTGTCATATTGCACCTTCCATTTGTTCCTTTATATTTAAAATCTGTTCAGTCAAATCTACCCCAATCATATAAGTATTAGTTAAGAGCCGATATAATTGTGCCTTTAATTTCAAACATTGCCACTTGTTGTCAATTTACAGCTTTTTCCAATTTTCTGCATCCATACCCTAATCTTTTATTTTGTTTGTGACCACCATCTCAAATATTCTCATACAAGGATAACACAGATACTCTCCTAATAAACAAATCGCTAATCCCAATTGTACCTCTGGTAAGTTAAGACTGTTAGAATTTGGCGGTCCGGTGGCGCTGAGGTTGAGGCACTGACGCCACCGTGCCACGCCAGGGACCCGGTTTGGGAATGGACCTGGCCACCGGGGCTGCAGGAGAGGAAGAATTGAGAATCCATGACTGTTCTCCTTCCTCTGGGGTGGGTGAGGTGCTGCGCTGCACTGTAGTGGCACCTTGCAGAAGCCGGTGGACTGCAAGCTGTGGGCACAAACAAGGGGTGGAGCGCGACAGGTGTCCATACGTGATGTGTGCTGACACCATTGCATGACCGCCTCCCTCAGGGCTCTAATACTAGGAGGGAAATGGCGGGCGACTGCTCAGTTGATGGCTGATGCCTGCACCCCAGACCAGAAGACGTAGCCACTGGGTGTCTGTGCTGCAGTTCCTGGTGGGGTCCTGTCATTGGCCGGCCCGGTGAGTGGTCAATAATCCACACAACAGACCTGCTCCGGGGTGCAGGTGCTGGCGGCCAGTGGTCGCTAGGGGATGCTCTGGCCAGGAGGGAAAAAGCATTCAATAATAAAAAATAAAAAAAGACTGTCAGTATTCATTTTCCAGCTCTGCCTCGGACCCCCCCTTTTTCGAGCCCATCTTCACCCAAACACCCATGTGGTCTGTAAATTCCATGGAAGTGCTTTAGTCTGACGGATGCTAAGCCTCTGAGAGATAAACATATAATCAATTTTAGTAGATAAGGTACCCTTTATGAATGTAAAGTCAATAGGAGGATTTGTGTATGCACTACAGTCTTGTATGCCAGCAACATCAATGCATTCTTTAATGCCTTGCGTCACTGTAGACCTTAAGTCCCAGTGTCTCTTTTTTTTATGTCAAGGAACAATTCAAATCTTCCTCCAAAAATCTGTCTAGCGTGCAAAATATGGCAGTACCTCCTCCAACAGTGCTATTCATTCTGCTTTGCTCTGGGTGTATACTACCACAAACCAGCATGGTGAATTACACAAAATGCCATCTAGAATCATGGCTTACCCTGGAAAAACTTTTATTATTTTCTGAAATGTAAACCCAGGGCCTAAAAAAGCAGTCCCACCCCATCCGCTCTCTCCTGCCCAAAGAACCAATAAGATGAGCCCCACACCCAATCCTTCTTGGCCCAATCTACTAATTGAATAGAAATAAACCAGGTTTCCTGCAAAAGCTACATCCACCTTAAATGATGCGGGCTGAAAAACACTTTCTTTTCTCCCATGCATAATCCTGTGGACATTGATAGTCAATAATGAAAACGATGACATAAATGTGAAGCAATAAACTCTAAGTCATATGTTTCTTCTTTTGCTTCCTTCTTCCTTGTTTGGTTCCTATAAGCATGCACCCTCCTTCTCCTGTGAAAGGGAATGGAAGGAAAGCATCAGATTCCTCAGTCACACACTCTAAACTGCCTTCACTCATACTGGCCAGTACATCAAAGATATTGTCTGTGGATATCTCTACCGGGGCCATTTTCTGTTGCCTCAGACTCCATTTCCTAGGTTGGGTGTTTCCACTCTGGGGAAACCGGAGGTCTCACTTGCTCATGTGCTTCCTGGCCCTCTGTTTCGAGTCCACAGAGGTGCTGCTGCATCAACCACAACCTCACCCTCAACCACATCCATACTGTCTTCCTGCACTTGGTGAGAGTGACCAGAAGCTCCCTCTCCTGGGCCTCAGCAGTATGTGGTCTTGTCTGTTCTCTGGCATGTCTATCCATGGTCTTCTCCCTTGTTTGGACCTTTCAGATTAAATCAACCTGATTCATGGGTTTGCGTTTATGAGCAGTCCAAAGGCAACTCTGAAAGTTATGACCAAATTCATCACATAAGTTACATTGCACGATGCCAGCTCACTGCAGACTGATATGCCCCATTCTCCACAAATCCCACATTTTAGTTTATCGCAGACTAAAGCCAACTACATCCATGCCCCACACCTGTGACATGCCTTGGGCTGACCTGAGTAAAGCAGACCCTTCTGTCCCGACCCAGAAAAAATGTTGGATAAATACATTGTCCCTCCATGGTTTCATGTAATTTTACTTTAAATTTCCAGGCCCTGTCCAAATGTTTGTCATCCAACAAGGCTTCTGGTGCTGATAATGCCTCACATTTTGTTCCAGCCAATGCACAATGTTGTTCACATGCACCCCTCATTTCTAAATATGACCGAACATACTTTATAGTGGGTTTTCATAATGGTAGGCAGTAAAGGGTGTCCATAATGGCTAAAACTTTGGTTATATTTTGCCCAAAACCTCTCAAGGATATAAAGGGAACAGAAACTAACATCAAAGTTGTCCTCACTTAATATGTGGATGAGGGCATATACTTCCAAGGCCATAAATCTCAAGGAGTCCTTCAATAAACCTCTGCCCACATACAGTCTATCTGGCCGTAGTCTAACCCCCCTTGTAATGAATCCATACTGCATTCCTCTGGGGAACTGACTCATTGATTAAACAGATCAGAAAACCTGGGCCTAGCCGGGAGAGGTTATCCTGACTGTCAGCCCCAGGGGATCCTGGTACATTTGCCTCTGTTCCACCATTTCACCTCCAGTGCTCTTTGCCGCTTGCTCAGAACCACCAGTTTTCGTCTCTGCAATTTGTTCACTACTTGCAGAAGTCCCGGTACTACTTCGGCACCGGCTGTTCCCCAACCATCACACTCCCAGGTTCACTTTCCAGCACAGTATGTGTATGGGAAGCAGTATAGTGCAGTGGTTTAAGGCTCTTAGCTGTAAATCGGGAGACCTGGGTTTGAATCCCACAGTCCCCACTTGCATACTGTGTGACTCTGAGCAAGTCACTTAACTTCCTGTGCTCCCAGGTTGCACCTGTAAACAAGCTTTCATCTTAGTGTGTCTCTCCTGGTTAAACAATTGGATAAAAATTTCTCCCAAGTGAACTCCATTCTTTGACCCTTGAGTAACTAACCCATCTGGTGCTTAAACCCTCTCACACTGTACCCCTTGTGCCTGGGAGTCCCCCTTACTAGCCCTCAACACACCCACACTTGGTGCAAGTAAATTGTCCTGGTCCCCTCCTGTGTTGTACTGGTCTCCAGAAAAGTCACATCCATATCATAGAAACATAGAAGTTGATGGCAGATAAGGACCGCAAGACCCATCCAGTCTGCCCATTTTTCTACCTTATGAATGTGCCTGTACTCTGTCGATGGCCTATCTAGTCATACACATCTGTATTGCTCCCTTATGCCTGTCCCATGCCTATTTGAAGCCCTGCACTGTATTCATATCCATCACTTCCTGAGGTAGGCCATTCCATGCATCCACCACCCTATCTGTGAAAAAGAACCTCTCATATTACCCCTTAATTGGCCTTCCTCTAATCTTCTGCTGTGCCCTATTGTCCTGCGATTGTTCTTATATGAAATGTTAGACTCTTTTCACCTTGTTAATGTCCTTAAGATGTCTGAATGTTCTGTTCTATACCTCTCTCCCTCCTTTGCCCTAGGGTATATATATTGAGCGCCGTTAATCTGTCCTCATATGTTTTCTGATGCAGTCCCTGCACCATTTGGTTGCCCTTCTCTTGACTGCCTCCATTTTGTTAATGTCCTTGTGCAGGTGTAGCCTCCAGTTCTGCATGAGTACTACAGATGGGCTAACAGTGTCTTGTAAAGAAGGATTATCTCCTCTTTACAACTTGCGATACCCTGCTAATACACCCATCATCCTCTAGCCTTACCTACTGCTTTAGTGGTCTGCTTGGATGATTTCAGGTCATCTGTGATGATGATGCCCAAGTCTCTTTCTTCCCTTGTGATTGCCAGCAACTCCCTCCCAACCTATAGTGGCTTCAGAGTTCCTCTTACCTGTGTGCATGATCTTGCACTTCTTTTATGCTAAACCCCCATTTGCCACTGTTCTAACCATTTTGCCAGTTTATCCAGATCTCTTCTCATTCTGCCCACCCCATTTGGATCATCTACTCTGTTGCAGATCTTGATGTCATCTGCAAACAGAAAACCTTACCTTCAGTCTATCTGCAATGTCACTGATGAAGATATTGAAGAGGACTGGCCCTAGGACTGATCCCTGAAGTACCCTTACTTGTGACTTGCATCTCTTCTGACTGTATACCGCTTACTACCACTCTGTTTTCTGCCCACCAACTAGTTTGCCACCCAGTTGACCAACTTCTGACTCACCCCAAGCCTACCCAGCTTATTAATGAATCTTAATGAGTCTTCAGCTAGAAGAGAGATAGAGAAAGGCATTTAGCTGCCAAGTGTGTTTGTAAGTTGATTTAAAGTATTTTTTAGCTGCCATTTCTGTGTGTTGGACATTGTATTTGAGGTATGTTCCTAACTGCCTTTTCTGTGCTTTAAAATTTGATTTGGGCAGGATTAAGGTATTCTAGTAGTCAAATTGGTGATTGTGTGTTTAAATGTTGCTCTGTGGCCTGTAAGTGCAGGCATCATATCATAGGGATTAGTGGTGTTAGAAGGTGATGGTTAACTGCCATCTTATTCAGTCTTCAGCTGGAGGAGAGAGAGAAAGGGCCTTTAGCTGCCGAGTGTGTTTGTAAGTTGATTTAAAGTATTTTTTAGCTGCCATTTCTGTGTGTTGGACATTGTATTTGAGGTCTGTTAACTGCAAAAGCAGTTATGGTCTGGCAGTGGTTGTCTGAACCTTCTTTTGCTGAGCAGTAGGGACAGGATTTACTTGCTGGATAAGCATTAACTTCTTTTTCAGTCTGTGAAGGAACTAGAAGGGAAAGGATCAGATCTGCTCCAGTACAGTAGCTTCTTCTTGTTGTTTTTACATTGTTTGTTGTGGATTTCACTTGGTAGAAGGTTATTTATTTTCTTTCTTACTACTTCTAAGGGCTAGTAGGGTATTGTTTTGGGGCTGTTGGAATTTTGAAACCTGTTTTGGTGGCTATAAGTGGGCTCATTTGTTTGATGTTTCACTGTGTAGCAGGCTGCATTTGTGGAGGCCTGTTTCTTCTGATTTAAAACCTATTTGGTGTGATTTAATTGGGGCTTTTTCTTTGAATTGGAGACCTATATCTTCTAATTTCAAGCCTATATTTGATGTGATATTGGTGAAGATGTTTGAATTAGAGACCTGTTTCTTTTGGTAGCAAACCTATTTTGGGGGCTTTGAGTAGAATTGTGATTCTTTTTGCTGACTTCACTAGCTGCAAAGTTTAGTGCATAGTCGGGAAGGGTGCTAATGGTCTGACCAGGGCCTCAGTTACCTGATTGTTTCTGGAATACTTGGGCTGGTCCCACCCTCACCCCACCCACCCGTGGTCCATGATTTCCTTTATACCAGGGTTCTGACATCACTCTCAAACAGGCAAAGGATATGCACCTGTCATAGCAGAAGCAGAAATCCAGGAAAGGAACAGCAGCAAGTGAAGAGGTGACTGCTATCTCAGTGGAAGGAAAGTAACTGCAAATCGAGGCACTTTCATTGTTACTTTTGCATTTCTATTGCATTGTGGAAAGGAGGAGTAGGAGTTTGAAGAAGGTTGTGCAATAGCTACTTAAAGTCTCTTTTGGGTGTGGATAGGAAGGATAGGAATATAAAAGCAGTTGCTCAATCTGTCTAAACGTGTACAACAAAGGGGTATGGGAAATTAAGAAAGAATGTTTTGCACTGGTAGAGGAGGGAGAGGGAGACTTGGGGAGTGTTTGGTATCCTTCATCTAGAAGGGTGGGGGTCGCTGGTGGCAACAACAGCAATGGGTAGGGTGGTAGGCTGCAAACAACTGCGGTGCACCGATCTTTCTGAACATTGCCTGGAGTGTGGGGGGGATGTTTAGTGTGCAACCACACAGAGAAACTTAGAAAGGAGATCGAGGGTCTGCAGGAGTAACTAAGACAGGCAAGGCAGACTGGGGTGGGTTTAGCCCAATACTGGAGGGAGGGAGGAAAGAGGGGAGATGGGGAGAGGATTTGAGACAACAGTGGTGAGGAGAGGTCAGAAGAAGGAAAGCAGAGTCAAGAGGCCCAGGCCAGGAAGAACGATTGTTGGGGAAACCAGGTCAGGAGACAAAGACAAATGGAAGGAGGAGATGGGACTTGTGAGGGAGGCGAAGAAGTGGCAAAAGTCATGGAGTGGAAAGGAGAGAACAGGTTACTATGAAGAGAGAGGAGCGGGCATTTGTGAAGGGCCTTCAGAAATAGTTTTGCACTGCTAGAGAGGAAGAAGGAGGAAGGAAATGATGATATTAGAGGAGTAATTGATAAATGCCTGGACCAAACTCGAGCGGGTCAAAGCTCTGCTAGGAAAATTGCAACAGGAGCAAAAGGGGAAATAATGTGCAGGAGGAAGAAGGAGAATGGAAATGAGAGAAGGAGATGAATGGAAGCAAGCAGAGAGTAAGAGGGGTGGAATCTTAGTGCTGGGAGACTCAATACTAAGAGGAGTCAGGTGGGTAGCAAGGGAGAAGGCGAATCGCATTTGGGTGAAGGCCATGCCAGGAATGACAGCAGAAAGGGTGGGACAGTCTGTTCTGAAATATGCCAGAAGGGATAGGGACAAGCCTTATTTAATTATACATTTTGGGATGAACGACCTGGCTGACAAGACAGTAGATATAGTCCAGAGGAGGTTTGAGGAACTAGGACAATTATGTGAGGGGACAGGAATATCAGTAACTTTTTCAGAGATACTCCAGTGCCCAAGGCAAGCACAACAAGAAAGCTAAGAATAGAGGAATTTAATGGATGGCTAAGAACCTGTGTTGTTCTAAAGGGTATGGGCTGTTGGGGGGTGCGGAGGGACCTGGGAGGACAGTAGTCTCTATGACAAGGACAGACTACACTTGAGTGAGGAAGGAAAGAAAGTGTTGAAACAGAGGATGGAGGAGTACATAGAGAAAGCTGGGAATTTAAACTAGGAGTAGGGGTGGCAATTGGGCAAGAGACATGCAGAGACCACAGGTTGGGAAACCATATGAGCTTACCCCCATAACAGTGACAAAGGACAAATGGCAAGTACTATTGGTGATGCTAGTAAAGGAGGGCAGGATGGGGGGTAGGGTGGAAGGTGGTTACTCTTAATGCTAGGAGCCTTGGAAGGAAAACTGCAGAGTTACAGGTGCTCATGGTAGAGGGAAAGGTGGACATTGCAGCCATCACTGAAACATGGGCCACCCAATACAATGAGTGGGATCTGTCTGTACCAGGTACAGGTTATTTCATAGGGACGGGTGATTGGGAAAGGAGGTGTGGCACTATATGTGAAGGAAGGACTGAAGTGTGTAAGGGAGGAAGGGAGGAGGGTAGTATGGATTCACTTTGGATAAAATCCAGGATTCCAAGAATAGGATTCTCAGAATGGGAGTGGTATAAAGGCCGCCATCTCAGACGGAGGAGTTAGACAGGGAACTAGTGGGACAGATCAGGAGGACCAAGAGAAGGGTAGTGTGGAGATTGTGGGGACTTCAACATGCCAGGAGTGGACTGGAGTGCCCCAACAACCAGGAACAGAGGGAGCAGGTACTGCTGGATGCCTTCCAGGACAGCTTCCTGCTGCAAATGGTCAGTGAACCAACCAGGTTAGGGAATACCCTTGACATTGTGCTGGCAAATGGGGACTTGTGAGAGAACTACAGTGGAGGAACCACTGTCAGGAGTGACCACCACTCAGTATGGCTCACATTGGATATGGACAAGGAAGGAGGGAATCTGGCACAAGAGTGCTGGACTTCAGGAGGGCCAACTTTGGGAGCATGGGGAAGTGGTAAAGGGTACCTGGCCAGAATTCAATCTAGTATGGACACTAACCAGAGGTGGGAGCTCATAAAGCTGGGGATAGTGGAGGCAACGAAAACCTGCTGCAAGGCCCACAGCTAGAAGGCTAGGGCTAGGAAACCGAGCTGGTTGAGCAAGGAGGTCATGGAAAGAGCTGCCTTTAGGAGGTACAAGAAAACAGGGAGGGGGAGGACAGGGAGGAGTACTTGATGGAATCAAAGGAGGTGACAAGGGCAGTAAGGGAGCCAAGGCATCTACGGAACTCAGGCTGGCACAAGGCATTAAGAAGGGGAGAAGGACTCTTTAGGTACATCAGGGAGAAAAGGAGCTGTAAGGACCACATAGTAAGGATTAGGACAGAGGGGCTAGTGAAGCTAGGGTGCAAAAGGCAGAAGCACTAAATGATTACTTCTGCTTGGTATTTACTAAGGAGAAGATGGGGTGACACCCAAGGGGGTAGAATGGAAGAAACGGGGGAGGGGTGACAGATGGGAAATCATGGAGGGCAGAGTTCGGGAGGGTTTGAAGGCACTGAGGGTGGACAAGGCGCCTGGCCCAGATGGCATCCACCCCAGAGTACTGAAGGAGCTGGTAGAGGTCCTTGCGGACCTTGGCAGACCTGTTTAATGCCTCACTACATTCGGGGTGTGTACCCCAGGACTGGAGGATGGCTGATGTGGTGCCTGTCCACAAGAGTGGCCCCAAGGATGAACCGAGAAACTACAGACCAGTATGCCTCACATCCATCGTGGGTAAGCTAATGGAGACTATCCTGAAGGAGAGGCTGGTGGCCTCCTAGAGGCCAAAGGACAGCAAACAGCATTCATACATGGCAGATCCTGCCAAACCAACCTGGTGGAATTCTATGCCTGGGTAACTAGGCAACTGATCGGGTAACTAGGCAACTGACAGGCCATGCAGTGGATGTCCTGTATCTGGACTTCAGTAAGGCATTCGACTTGGTGCCGCATGGAAGGCTTGCAGTTAGTTAGAAGGCACAGGGCGTGCAAAGCTGGTGAGATGGAAGGGAACTGGCTGCAAGGAAGGCAACAGAGGGTGGTGGTGGGTGGGGAGCCCTCACACCCAAGGGTAGTGATGAGAAGTGTTCCACAGGGCTCGTGTTGGGACCAGTGTTGTTTGGGATATTCATTGCAGTCATATCATTGGACATCAAGAGCAAGATCAGTCTGTTTGCTGATGATACCAAGGTAGAAGCAGTGGTGGATGACCTAGGGGATGGCAGGGGTTGCAGGATGATCTGGCAAAGCTTGAAACCTATTGAGACATGGAGCAACTGGGGTTTAATGCCAAAAGTACAAGGTGCTGCATTTTGGGATGAAGAACCCAAGGAGGAGTTACCAGCTGGGGGAGTGCAGCTAGCCCAGACAGAGGAGGAGAAGGATCTGGGGTGCTCATTACAGGGTCAATGAACATCTCGGCACAATGTAGGAAGGCAGCTGCAAAGGCCAACAAATGCTGGGTTGTATTGCAAGGGGTATATTCTCGAGGAGGGAGGAGGTGATTCTGCCACTGTAAGGTCATTAGTTAGACCGCATCTGAGTACTGCATGCAGTACTGGCGCCCGTGATCTGAAGAGGGACATTACGCTACTGGAGGGGTGCAGCACAGGCGACAAAGATGATCAAGGGACTGGGGACTTACCACAGAGAGAGGCTGAGGGAGTTGAACATGTACTCGCTGGAGGAGAGGAGGGACAGGGGACATGATTGAAACCTTTAAGTACATGAAAGGAATAAACAAGACAGGTACAGAGGGCTGTTCAAATTAAGGAGGGAGACACCAGGGCCATGATATGAGACTGGAGGGAGGAAGGTTCAGGAGGGAGCTGAGGAGACACTTTTTACAGAGAAGGTGGTGGCTGGGTGGAATGCATTACCTGCAGAAGTGGTATCCAGTAGAACAGTGGACTGCTTCAAAGGGGATGGGACAGGACAAGGGGAGGGTTAATGAAGGGAAGGGTGGAAGGAGGCAGCTGCAGAATAAGGGTGCTAGCTGCACATTCGAACAGACTTGATAGACCTCTAGGCCTTTATCTGCTGGCAAATTTTGTATGTTTGTATGTTCTATGGGAACACTATTGAAAGCTTTGCTGAGTCAAGGTAGGGACATCGACTGCTCTCCCTTGGTCCACCACTCTGGTTACCCAGTCAAAGAAATCTATAAGATTAGTTTGACAGGACCTTCCTGTTGTAAACCCATGCTGTCTTGGATCCTTTGCTCCTATGGATTCCAGGTGTTGCACTGTCCTTTCCTTAAGGAATGCCTCCATACTCTTGCCCACTACTGAGGTAAGACTGACTGGTCTGTAGTTCCCTGCCTCCTCCCTGCTACCACTCTTGTGGAGTGGAATCACATGAGCCATTTTCCAGTCTTCTGGGACCTCTCCTGTGCTCAGAGACTCACTGAACAGTTCTGATAATGGCTCTGCTAGTTCTACCCTTAGCTCCTTTAGTACCCTGGGATATATGCCATTAGATCCCATTGCCTTGTCCACCCTGAGCTTAGTGAGGTTTTGTAGGACTCTTTCTTTTGTGAAGGGATAAGTGCACACCTCCCTCCCCTGTGTCCATGGTGCTGAGCTGGGCCCTGCCCTACTTTTCTCCTCAGTAAATACTGAGAAGTAGTATCTATTTAGGATAGATGCTTTCCTTGGTCCTCCATACACTCCCCATATCCACTTTGACCTTAGCAATACCCCATCTGGACTTTCTCCTTTCACTAATGTATGTGTAGAAAGTCTTGTCCCTTCTTTACTGCCTGTGCTAGTGTTTCCTCAGATCTTACTTGAGAGGGTTCCTGCAGTAGGTCTTCACTACAGGACTGGCATCAGGTACTCACGGCAAACTTGTAGCTAGCAGTCATCAGTGGGTACCGTCCCTGTCATCAGGTGACACGACCTCAGCTCAACTATAAAAGAGGCGATCCAGCGCCTGCCCTCCATTTCTTTCCCACCGTCAGCCAGTTCGAAGACAGACATGGTACAACCGCGATCAGTCGCCTGCTTAATTCAACATTTTTTGCCGTCTTTTTCTGCTGTTAATCTTTTCTCCACCACCCACTATCATATCTCTCATTTAAAGAAGAGCGTGCACCAAGTCGCGGCTCAAATCTCGCGACGGACCCACTCACTACCATTGCCTCTTCTACCTGGGGCCCAAGCACATCTTGGCCGAGTGTGCTGTTTGTCAGGGCTTGAACCAGGCCACCCGGACACGTCAGAAGCAGGCCCACCTTCTTACTCAATGGCTAGCTTAGATGGAAAATTACCTTCAGGAGCTTGAGAGAGGTTGTCGTCACCGCCCCAGAAAGAAGAAAAGAAGAAGGACAGGGAGAAGCACCGGGAGAAAGCCCATCTCCTCAGGGTGAAACCAGCCTTCCTCCGGTCGATGACCAGAATGCGCCGCCTCCTCCAAAACCATTAGTACCACTCTTCCTGGTCTTTGTCTACTCCGGCGGGTCAGACACCCTCTCCTTCTCCTGCCGAGGTGAGCAGACAGCCAGGAGTCATCTCTTCAGAGGTCCTTGTCATGCTCTCCCACTAGTAGCACCGCTGATAAGCCACCCTTCGACTCTGTCTCTGGGTGCCTGGCCCTGACCGATCAGCCTGACCATGGTCTTCCTACCACGCCAGTCCAGTCACGACTGACCAAGTTGATTGACAGTAACTCCATCGACCACACTGCTGCTACTACTCTCCCGGCCAGACTCAACTTTGTGGACCCGATGCCGGGCAGTGTACTTTCGTGGAGAACCTTCATCCCTGCCGGTTTCCACCCCAGGGATTCGCCACCTATTTCTGACCTTTCTCTTCCTTCAGAGATGCTTCTAGACCTGTTGTTGGGGTCCCTTCTGAAGATGCCCTTAGCCAGGCTCTATCCGCCACTGGATCCCCCCTTCCCAGGGATCTGTTGCTGGACCTAGGACTTACAGGCATGGACCCTCCTCCTTTGGGACCCTTGCCTGATCCTTTGCCACTGCTCCTCCTGCTGGCCCCTCTGGCAGTTTCCTGGGGCCTGGACACTTTCCTCCACTGGGCATCCCACGCGGACCCGTCTCTTCGATGCGGGCGCGTACCCATAACGCTGGGTTACCCGCATCCTTTGGGTTACCCACTGGGCTACCCGGCGCCAGCTATCTGCTGTCCAGTTTTCCGATGCCTGGATACCCTTGCCGGGGTTCTTGGGTTACCAGTACCAGCACCCATACTGGCATCCCCCTAGCTACCCATCAGTGCCCTTTGTATTCAGGGTTTCAGCCTCCTCTGCCATCTCCTCTGCCAACTGACTGTGATGCCGTCCCAGTGTGGTGGCAGGATGCCAGGATGCAGCTCCTGACTGAGCTAAAACAGTCCCAGCCTCAGGGGGCACTCTCTCTTCTGGGGGCCCGCCCCTAGTCCAGTGCCCTCCGGCCACGCCGGGCTCACTCCCTAGTGGGTGATTTTGGGTAGATCCTCTCAGCCCAGCAGACAGGAATCCTCCGAGTCAGGCGAGGGCTCAGACAGTGATCAGTCGGAACCCCATTCTCCTGCTGAGCCTCAACCTAAAGAGTCCCCTAATCCCCAGAGGGACCCTTCATTCAGGGAGTTCTTACAGACTATTCAAAAGGCTTTGGGCTGGCCAGCCAAAGAACTAGAGCTTCAACGTAAAAGACTAGCTGAGCATCTAGACCTTGCCAATGTGGACCCCTCTCCCTAGTCCCTGTGGCTGGGTCCACTTGAGATCTCATGTCCACTATATGGCAATAGCCATCTTCCATTGCTGCAGTCTCTAGGAAAGTGGATAGAACCTACTTTCCCCAGGAAGGGATCTCCCACCTCACTTCCCAAGCCAAAGCTGACTTCATGGTCATCACAGCTGCCCATGACCGTTCAGCCCAACGAAACATCTCAGCTCCTCTCCTCCGGACAAGGACTTGAAGCGGCTGGACTAATATGGCAGAAAGATTTATGCCTTGACCACCTGTGCAATTCGGTCACTTAATTATGTCTCGCACATGGTGGCCTTTTAGAGTCCTCTCTTTCGGAGTTAGGAGAAGGATCTTCAGGACATCCCTGATGAGCAACTGAAGGCCAAGTTACTGGAGAAAGTGAGGATGAATAAGTCATCCTGCCGGCACACTAGACCCGTATGATTCAGTGGACTCTGTGGCTTGGGCTGTGGCCTCAGGGATCTGCCTTAGGCATCTAGCCTGGCTGCATCTGGCAGGTATGGCACAAGACGTACAGTCCACTCATTTGGACGTGCCTTTCAGGGGTCCTGTTCTCTTTGGCAGCGATGTGAAATATATCATTACCAGACTGCAGGAGAGTAGTAGGTCCCTAAGAGACATACGCTCCATGTATCAGTCAGATCAGAAGAAGCAGCCTTTTATCACAAAAGAAACTGGAACAAAAATCAGAACCAGGACAAATGTCAAGCAAAACATTGTGCCGCTGGCTCAGAAGCACAACCTCCTCAGGCCAAATTTGCCAGGCAACCTCAGGAGCTAAGGCTTCCCACTGTGTCCTGACTCATTTCCCTCTTCCGCTCCTCCATCCCCACAGAAGAACCGGTGGGGGAGGTTCGGCCACACCTGGCAGGGTGGAAGGCCGTCACTGCAGACGATAGGGTGTTACAGCTCATACAGAGAGGTCACTCTATCGAGTTCCTGGAGATTCTCCAGCAAACCCCCAGGAAGGTCTTACTACCCATCGGGTCAGATCCCCATCATCCACCAAGAGATTGAGCTCTACTCTAAAAGCTGTCATAGAACCCGTTCCTCCGGATCAAATAGGAAGGGTTTTACTCCCACTTCTTCCTAGTTCCAAAAACACAGGGGACCTGGAGACCGATCATGAGACCTCAGCATGCTAAACCATTTTGTGAGTACAAGTGGTTTTGCATGCTGACTCTCAGGACTCTACCCCTGCTCCTATCTGGTTGTGCTCCTGGATATGCAGGATGCCTACTTTCATATCCCTATCCTTCCAGCCCACCACCGCTTCCTCAGGTTCTCCTTTCTGGAGAACCATTTCCAGTTCAAGGTACTCCGTTTGGACTCTCCTCAGCCCCTGAGTTTTCACCAAGTGCCTAGTGGTGGCTGCAGCGTTCCTCCACTGCAGGGGCATATTTGTGTTCCTGTACTTGGACAATTGGCTCTTTTCAGTCCCATCCACGGCCAGCCTGAAGGAGTCTCTCTTCTTCACTCTGGATCTGTTTTCCCACCTGGGAATTTCAGTCAACCTACCCAAATCCCAGTTAGTACCCTCCTAGCACCTCCAATTTATTGGAGCAGTGCTGGATACAGTCCAGAGCAAAGCCTTTCTACCACTAGACCAAGCGGAGACCCTGGTCTCACAGGCCACCTTGGTGGCCAAGTCTAGTGGACCCCAGTTTGCTCCATGCTTCATCTCTTGGGTCTTATGGCTGCTGCCATTCCAACTGTCCCCTGGCCAGGCTGCACATGAGGGTTACCAGTGATCTCTTTGGGTCCAGTGGAATCAATGGTCAGACGACATGAACCAGTTGGTCATGATCTCCAACAGCCTATAGAAAGATCTCCTCTGGTGGCAGGATCTCACCAACTTGTTGGTGGGGCCCTCTTCCACTTCCAGTCTCTGTCCCAAACCCTTACTTCAGATGCTTCCAATACGGGTTGGGGAGCTCATCTGGGGATCACAAAATGCAAGGTTCTTGGTCTCCAGTGGAGAATCTTCACATCAACATCCTGGAGACCAGAGCAGTGCTCTGCTCTCAGGCCTTCCAGTCTTTACTTTGTCGAAACACTTCTCATCCAGACAGACAACATGGCCACTGTCTGGTATCTGAACAAACAGGAGGGTACTCTCGATCGTATCCTCTTTTAGAGAAGCATTGAGGGTATGGTATTGGGCGATTCAGCACAGCCTGACCTTGACAGCAGTCCACGTGCTGGGAGTTCACAATACCTGGCGTGACAGTCTCAGCCAATCAGTAGCCGGGCTCATGAGTGGGACTAAAGCAGGAGGCAGTAGAAGACCTGTTCCTTCTACGGGCTGAACAGACCTAGATCTGTTCACCTCCCATCCAATGCAAAACTACCCAGCTTTTGCTCGCTCTTACAGGGCATGGTGCTTTTTGAGATGCACTGTCTCTCTCCTGGACAGGGAGGTTTCTGTACACGTTTCCTCCCTTTTCCCTCATTCAGAAGGTTCTTTTGAAACTTCAAGCAGGCTCACATGATCCTGATCGCTCCTCTGTGATCCCAGCAGATTTGGTTCCTGCTGTTGCAACAACTAGTTCTAGAACCACCAGTTCCTCTGCCACTTTCTCATGACCTTCTGTCTCAGGAGCAGGGCACCCTGGTACATCCAAGTCTTAAGTCATTTCATCTCCATGCGTTGCACCTGTGGACACAGCGATTTCTCACTCTGAGTGTCCTACTAGGTTGCTCAGGTCTTGGTGGAGGCCTGAAAACCCTCTACCAGATCCACTTTATGCTATGAAGTGGAAGAGAATTTCTATTTGGACCACAGCCAAGCGCTTGGACCCCTTTTCTTTGCTTGGTCTCCCAGGTGTTAGAGTGCCTCTTGCATCTTTCAGAGTTGAGCCTTAGTTACGTCTCTCTTAGGTCCATCTTCTCGGTGTCAGCCTACCACTAAGGTAAAACCCTAGCACAGCTAGAGGTTTCCAAGACTTTCTTTAAGGGGATCCTTCACCTCAAACCTCTGGTCGGAACCTTGTCTTCCTGGGATCTTAATTTTATGTTGGAAAACTTACTTTTCCTCTTTGAACCAGCAGCAAGTTGCAAAATGCGCTTCCTGGCTTGGAAGATGCTGTTTTGTCGCAGATTACTTCAGCTTGAAGGATTTCAGAGCTTCAGGCCTTTGTTTACAGAGAGCCTTGTTTGATTTTTCACAAGGACTGGGTGTCCTGCGGACTAATCCTTCTTTTCTTCGAAGGTTGGTTGGAGATGACTTTCAATCAGAGTGTTGAACCACGGTTTATTTTCCTCAGCATTTCAACGGGGGAGGGGATATCTTTGCACACACTCTTGTTGTGCACAGGATTTTGAGGTACTATACTTCCTGGAATAAGGAGGTTCGAAAGTCAAACCCACACTTTGTGGCCTTTGCCTCCAGTGCCAGGGCAAGGCTATCACTAAACAGACTCTTTTCAGGTGACTGGCTAACTGTATCCATCACACTTACCAGAAATATGGAAAACCCTTTCAAACAACATGAAGTCTTGCTGTATTCTGACAATAGCAGTGAGTCCCAACCTTGAACTGCCCGGAGATGAAAGAGTTAACTTTCCATGCCAGGCATGGAGCAGCTGAGCTCGAGCTCCTTTGAGACTCTGTCTGTTGCTGTTTAAACTCAAACCATCAGATTCTTTACTCCGCCTCACTGAACAGTGGCTCCGGAGATTTCTCCTTCTGCTCAGTTCAATTTGTCGGTTAAAGTACAGCTTTTCTCGGTTTTCGACCAATTTAAACTGTAACCTGTCGGTTCTGTCTGTGGTATTTGTGAGTACTAGATAGGTTTATATTATTTTCTATTCTGTGTGGAACTTGTAAATGGTTCATCGGTTCGGTTTGAACCGATCAAGTTGATAAAAATCTTTATCTGTACTTTTAGTTTGTGGTTACCAGTTCTTATCGGTTCTAAAAAATGGATTTTATTACGATTTTTTCCACAACCCGTGAACACGTCAGGAACCGATAAGAGGGTCTTGCCTGCGGATTGCCATTAAAAGGGTAAGTTTGGTTAGGACTGGCACAATGTCTGAGAAACCCAAAGAAAACGGCCCACTGGGTTTCAACACTGCAGTGTGTGTGGGAATTCTTTGCTAAGGCTGACCCCACACCACCTGTGTTTATTGTCTGGGGTTTGACCACCTCAATGCAGACTGCCAGATTTGTAAAAATTTTCCTGCAGCTACCCTAGAGAAGAGTTGGTAGGCTCCGGGAAAGGGAGGCCAAAAGTCTGCTGAACTGGATGGCCAGCCAGTTCGGTTCAAACCGACAGGAGAGATGCTCTGACCAGGGCAAGACTTCTTTGAGAAAGGAGAACCGATTCTGAGGAGTCGGTTCCAGATAAGAGAACAAGAAAGGAAAAATCAGCTGGTGTGGATCCAAAACTTTCTTCTCCAACCGCTGAAGAAATAGCCAAGCGATAAAAATTGTGAGTCGCTTTCCCGGTTCCGACCGAACCGGCACCATCAGGAAGGCGCTCGGTTCAGCCAGTTCCACCGTTCAAGATTATGATTTAGAGGAATATTATGAACCAGAGGAGGAGGAAGAAGAGTATGAGGAAAGTGAATGTGGTTTTGAAAGTCTGGATCTGCCCATTGACCCGGACATCTTCCCAGACAGACCTTCAGGAGTCTCCTCCTAGGCTGTCAAGGTCCCGTCCCATTTCATGTTTTATAAAAAGTGGCTGACACCTCCAGCTTCCTATGGAAGAAGCTGTGGATGACCAGGAGGAGCCTGACTATGTGGAAATGATGGATATCCCAGAGTCTAGGAGGCTGTCTATTCCTACACAAATCTTTTGGGAAACTGACATTTACATAGATACATAGATACATAGACAGTGTTGGCAGATAAGGGCCTATGGCCCACCCAGTCTGCCCATTTGAGCTTGTAAGTTCAGTTTGTTTTCCTAGAAGTCTGTTTCCCTACCCTGACCTCCAGAATTCCTTTATGTCTATCCATGCATTCTTAAATCCCGTGATTGTTTCAGCCCCCACCACTTCCTCTGGCAGGGTGTTCCACTTGTCCACCACCCGTTCTGTGAAGAAATTCTTTCTCATGTTTCCTCTGAATTGTCCTCCCTCCAACTTCATCCCATGCCCTCTAGTCCTGGAACATCTTTTTCACTTAAAATAGTGTTTTCCTGCACCTGTTCCTCCCTGTAAGATACTTGTATGTCTCTATCATATCCCTCTCTCCTCCTCTCCTCCAGTACATGTTCAGTTCCTTCAACCTGTCTTCATAGGACTTGTGATGCAATCCATGCACCATCTTTGTTGCCCTCCTCTGAACCTTCTCTACCCTGTCTATGTCCTTCACGAGGTATGGTCTCCAGAACTGTACACTGTACTCCAGGTGGGGCCTCACTAGTGTCTTGTATAGTGAATTATGACCTCCTTTTCCTGCTGGTGATGCCCCTGCCCTATACATCCCAGCATCCTATTTGCTTTACCTGCTGCTTGTCACACTGTTTCCTACCTTGAGGTCATCAGAGATGATAACCCAAGATCCCTTCCTGCTTGGTGCATGTTATATCCTCACCCCCAACTGATATATTGTGCCAGGGTTTTTGTGCCCCATATGCATTATCTTGCACTTCTTTGCATTGAATTTCAACTGCCAAACCCCTGACCATTCTTCAAGTTTCTGCAGGTCCCTTCTCATTCTGTCTACACCCTCTGCGTGTCTACTCTATTACAGAGCTTTGTGTCATCAGCGAACAGTGAAATTCTGCCTTCTAGATCCTCGCCAATGTCACTGATGAAGATATTGAATAGGACCGTCCCAGCACTGATCCTGTGTACCCCACTGGTCACTCTTCCCTCTGTGGGTGACAGCCATTACCACCACCCTCTGTGTCCTGCCACCCAGCCAGTTACCTACCCACCACACTACTGTCCTGCCCACACCATATTCCCCAGTTTGTGTAATAGTCTTCTATGTGGCACAGTGTCAAAGGCCTTGCTGAAGTCCAGATAGGCCATGTCCACTGCCCTCCCTGATCCACCTCCCTAGTCACCCAGTCAAAAATTCAGAGGTTGGTCTGACATGACCTCCCCTGGTGAAACCATGCTGCCTTGGGTCCTGTAGTCCATTGACAACTGGATGTTCCACCAATCTCTCCTTCAGTAGTGCTTCCATGATCTTCCCCACTACCGAGGTGAGGCTGACTGGTCTGTAGTTCCCTGCTTCCTCTTTGTTCCCACTTTTGTATAAGGGGACTACATCTGCTGTCCTCCAGTCTTTGGGTACCTCCCTGTTTCCAGTGATCGGCTAAACAGGATAGCCAGAGGTTCAGCCACCACCTCTCTTAGTTCTTTAAGGACCCTGGGGTGCACCCCATCTGGCCCCATTGCTTTATCAACTCTTATTACTTCCAGTTCCTTCAGGACCCTTTCTCGTGTAAAGGGACTTGTGTCCATTTCTGCACCATTCTCACCCTGTACTCCTTCAGACCCATTACCCCTCTTCCTCAGTAAAGACTGAGCAGAAATACCTGTTCAATATGTCAGCTTTGCTGTTTGCAATCCTCCACGCTGCTCCCATCCTCCCCTTCAGTCTCACTATCCCTCCCTTTGTCTTTTCTTTTTCACTTATGTACCTGTAAAAGGTTTGTTCCCTTTACCCACTGATTTTGCAATGTGTTCTTTCTGTCTGAGCTTTGGCTTCCCTTACACAGCTTCCTGCCTCCTTTGCTTCTCCTGGTATTTCTCCCTATCCCCTTCTGCCTGTGTCTTTTTGTATTGCCTGAATGCAATCTTTTTGGCTTTCACTTTCTTTGCTACCTCTTTGGAAAACCATAATGGTCTCCTCTTCCTTTTCCTCTTGCTAACCTGCTTAATGCATAATTCTGTTGTTCTTATAATCCCATTTTAAATACTGCCCACTGTTCCTCAACCCCTGATTCCTGTCCCATTCCCTTAATGCCTCTTTCAAGTATCTCCCCATTTTCCCAAAGTCTGCCCCCTAAAATCCAGGATACGTGTTTTGTGTGGTTTGGTTCTGCTCTTTCTGTGATTTCAAACCACAATGACTGGTGGTCACTGTTACCCAGGTGCTCCCCACTGTTACCCCATCACACTGTCCCTGTTTGTGAGCACACGGTCCAGTATTGCCTTCTGCCGAGTTGGTTCCATAACCAGTTGCTTGAGGAAGGCACCCTGAAGGAGTCCAGGTTTAAAAATTTAAAGACTCCTAATACTATACCTCCTGGATAAAAGAATGGACAAGAGGTCAGGCTCAGATATGGAGTTCCTTACACAACAATGTAGCCATGTTGGGGTAGTGCAGGCTGCAACCTGTGATAAGGCAAATATTCCCTTGGCTTCACACCCCAGACAAGGACTCCAGGAGGATTGATGCCATGGCAAAGAAACAGTACATGGTAGCATCCTTGAACTCAGACAGGCCAACTATATGGCCTATACTGCTAGATATCAGAAATCCAGATGGGACACTGTCATGGCTTTAGCAAAACAGGTCCCTGGCCAGCTTGCCAAGGAGCTGGAGCAGGTGGCTGCTGATGGTATTGAGGCATCAAGGTGCAATTCTATGCTGCAGTGAACTCCAATGATGTGTCATCTAGAGTCATGGCTACATCTGTGGCACTTAGTAGAATGGCTTGGCTCAGATGTACTAGCCTGTCACAGGATACCCAGACTAAGGCCATGGATTTTCCTGTTGTGGGTAATTCTCTGTTTGGGGAGCGAACTGGAGAGGATACCAGGGCTGTCTGACCCAGTCTGGAGCAATCAGGATCACCTTGCAGGGCTGAGACCTGATTTTGACTAGCACTTTGAACAGGAGAGGAAGGGAAAGCATACAGGAACTTCCCTTCCCAACTGAAAACTAAGGCATCCAGGGGACTGAGCCCAACACTGGGGCCTGCAGCAAAAAGAGGAAGTTGGTGATTGTCTGGGGCTGCAAAAGATCTATCTATGGGTGCCCCATCTGGCAAATACTGCTCCCAAGACCAGGGGATCCAGTGACCATTCGTGGTGCCCTGGGAAATCCTGCTTGAGAGCATCTGCCAGGACATTGTCCTTGCCTGGGAGGTGAACTGCTGTAGGGAGGTGTTCAGGAGTAAGCCAGAGACCACATCTTCATCGCCTGCACAAGGCACGAGACCGAGTGCCCCTTGCTTGTTGATGTACACACATTGTGGGGTATTGTCTGTTCTAATCTGAATAACTTTGTTCTGAACAGACTTGGAAAAACTTGAAGTGCTAGAAAACTGCTCTGAGCTCCAACAGGTTGATGTGGAACAGAGATTCCTGGGAGACCACAGACCCTGGGTGGTGAGGTCGCCCATGTGAGCTCCCAGCCCAAGAGGGACGCATCTGTAGTAAGGATTAGAGAATGAGACTGAGTGACAAAAGGAACCCTTGTCTCAGGTTGCTCTGATCCTGCCACCACTGTAGGGCTTGGATCAGGGTTCGAGTTACTAGGATCAGCTTGGTAAGAGGATCCTTTCTTTGAGACCAAAAGCTCTCAAATGGAACTGGATGTCCCTCATCTGAAATCTTCCTCCTTGCACAACTGCTGTGGAAGTAGCCATGTGTCCTAGGAGCTGCAGAAAATGCCTTGCTGGCCAGGAGACCTGCAGGGTAGCGGAGGAGGCCAGGAGACTAGGTCTTTTCCCTGTCCAGGGGAGGAAGGCACTGGCTTCTGTGTGTTCAGTTCTTCGCCTATGAAGGTAAGAAGCTGGACCGGCTCTAGAACTGACTTTTAGAGATTCAGAAGGAAACCTAGAGAGGTAAGCAGTTAATGCATTATCTGAAGGTGTAATTGACCTGGTCTGGGGACTGGCCTACTAAGAGCCAATCGTCCAGGTAAGGAAAGATGGCAGTCTTTGCCTTCTTAGGTGAGGCAACTACTACAGCCAGGCATTTGGTGAATACCCTTGGGGCAGAAGTGAGGGGGCCGAAGGCATTGCTCTGAACTGGTAGTGGCCTGAGGGCAGCTCGAACCTGAGGTACTTTCGATGGGAGCTTCTGATGGGAATATGGAAGTAGGCATCCTTGAGGTCCAGGGAAGCTAGCCAGTCCCCTGGCCTTAGAGAAGGTAGGATAATTCCCAGAGTCACCATTTTGAACTTTGGCTTTAAAAGATGCTTGTTTAAATATCTGAGATCCAGGATGGGCCGCCATTCTCCTGTCTTTTTGGGGTAAGGAAGTACCTGGAGTACAAACCTTTGCCCTGGTGTAGGGAGGAACCCTTCCACAGCTCTGAGAGCCAGGAGGGTAGAGACCTCTGCCTCTAGGGCGAAGTGCCTCTGATGGAGTTGCAGGGAAAGATCTGGTTCTCAGCTTTGGAAATTTTTTGAAGCTGAGAACCAGTCCCTGGCTTACTACTTCCAGGACCCACTTGTCTGATGTTAAAGACTTCCAGTCCTGGACAAAGTAGCCAACCTACCCCTACAGGTAGAGGAGAATCGGCCCTGGCAATCCCATCAGGGTGCCTCCTGGCAAGGGCTTTGGGCTGAGGGGTGAAGCAGACCTGCTTGTACCCCATCTGCCTCTCTCTAAAGAACCCCTCTGAGCATAGGCGGAGGAGGAAGCTTGGCTTGGTAAAAGGCTCATGAAAGGCCTGCCCCTGCCTCTAGAAGCTGGTTTTGAGGAGTGGCCTGCCTTTCCTGGCCTGTGCACTCCTATAGGTGGTCCTATATTCATCCATTTTCTTCATGAATTCTCTGTTTGCTCCCAAACAGAGTATTTCCTACAACAGGAAAATCCATGGCCTTAGACTGGGTATCCTGAGACAGGGTAGTACATCTGAGCCAAGCCATCCGCATGTGCCACAGATGTAGCCATGACTCTTGATGAAACATCATTAGAGTCCACTGCAGCATGAAACTGCACCTTGGATGCTAATACCATCCATAGCCACCTGTTCCAGCTCCCTGGCAAGCTGGTCAGGGACTTGTTTCACTAGGGCCAGCACAGCATCCCATCTGGATTTCTGGTACCTAGCAGCATAATCCATATAATTTACTTGTCTGAGTCCCAAAGAAGCTGCCATGTACTGTTTCTTTGCCATAGCATCAATCTTCCTGGAGTCCTTCTCAGGGGTGTGAAGCTAGGGAATATTAGCCTTGTCACAGGCTGTAGCCTGCACTACCCCACATGGCTGCATTGTTGAGTGAGGAAATCAGTGTCGGAGCCTGATAAGGTATACCTCTTGTCCATCCTTTTATCCACAGGAGGTATAGTGTGAGGAGTTTTAAAACTTTTACTGTCTGTTTCCGAAAAGATTTATGCAAAGAATAGACAGTCTCCTAGACTCTGGAATATCCATCATTTCTACATAGTCTGGCTCCTCTTGGTCATCAACAGCTTCCTCAACAGGGAGCTGGAGAGTTTCAGCAACTTTTTATAAAACATGAAATGAGAAGGGGACTCAGAAAGCCTTGGAGGAGAAACCCTGGGGGTCTATCTGGAGAGATGTCCGGATCAATGGGCACATCCAGATCTTCAAAACCATATTCACTCTCCTCATATTCCTCTTCCCCTCCCTGGTTCATAAAAACCTCGAAATCATAATCTTGAAACCCGTGGAACCGGCCGAATCAACACCATTTAAAGGTGTCGGTTCGGTCGAACCGGAGAAAGAGACTGACAATTTGAATTGCTTTAGCTATTTCCTCAGCAGTTGGGGAGAGAACTTTGGCTCTACACTAGCTGACTTTCTAGTCCCTTTGCTGGAACCGCTCCTCGCTTGCCCGGGAAGTAATAAAGTATCCCTGGTCAGAGGGCATCCTCGTTCGGTTGGCACCGAACCGGGCTGGTCATCCGGGTCAGCAGACTTTTGCCTCCCTTTCCTGAGCTCACAACTCTCTTATCTATGGTGGCAGCAGGGAATTGTGATAAATCTGGCAGTCTGAATTGAGGTGGTCAAACCTCAGACAATAGACACATGTGGTGTGTAGGTCAGCCTTAGCAAAGCTTCCCCATAAACACTACAGTGTTGAAACCAGTGGGTCCAGTTTTCTTTTGGGTTTCTCAGACATAATGCCAGCCTAACCAACTTGCCCATTTATGGCAATCCACCAAACAAGACACCTTATAGGTTCCCAACCATGTCACGGGTATGGAAAAACCGTAATGAAATCCGTTTTTTAGAACCGATAAGAACAGGAACTGCACTCTAAAAAGGACTAGTAGATTTAAGTATTAACCTGATCGGTTCAAACCGAACCGATAAAGAATTACAAGTTCCACACAGAAAAAAATGTAAACCTATCTATTACTTACATTACCACAGACAGAGCTTGAACCGACCGGTTGTAGTTTAATTTCGCTAAAACCGAAAATAATACTTTTAAACTGACAAAATGAACTGAGCAGAAGGAGAAATCTCCGGGCGACTGTTCAGTGAGGTGAGTAAAGAATCTGACAGTTTCATGCTTGAAGCACAACAGACAAGAGTTTTCAACGAGTTTCTAAGTTCATGCCTGTATGGAAAGTTAACTATTTCACCTGGAGCAGTTCTAACCTGCGGTCATACTGCAATTGTCATAATATAGCAAGACTCATTGAAGAACTAACATTACTAAGGTGGAGATTTCATCTGGCAGCTGTCTCTGCTTTCATTTCAGCAGGTAAGCCCTCTTCTCTTTCAGCTCACCCTGTATTCTCCAAGTTTTTCAAGGATTGCTTCACTACCAATCCTCCATTCAGGACCCTGCCCCTGCTTGGGACCTTAACGCTTGCATTGCTCAGCTTATGCAACCCCTTTGAGCCTTTGTCCTCAGCAGAGCTTAAGTACTTGACTTGGAAAACTGTGTTCTGGTAGCCATCACCTCTGCCAGGCGATCAGTGAGTTACAAGCCCTGTCAGTGGAGCCTGATTTATCTCCTTCCATAGAGATAAGGTGGTCCTCAGGACTAACAGGAAGTTTTACTAAGGTGGTTTCAGACTTCCACCTTAACCAATCTATGTCTCTTCCTGTGTATTTCACTGACCATTCCTCCTCTGGTGAGAGGAGGCTGCACATTTAGATGTGAAAAGAGCCGTTAGCTACTACATAGAATGTACCAAGGGTCACAGGTTTGACTCCTCAACTGTTCCTCACTTATGGTGAGGTTGGTAAAGGAAAACCTGCCACTAAAGATCCATTGCCAAGTGGATTGTCTCTTGCATTCAATTTTGCTATGAAAAACTGGGTAAGGTTCCCCTCCAGGCCTGAGGGCTCACTCTACCAGAGGTATGGCTGCTTCCTTGGCTGCTGCCAGGATATTCCTATTCTAAATATGTCAAGCAGCTACCTGGAAAACAGTTCACACTTTTATCAAGCATTACTCGCTGGATATCCAGGCTAGGAGTGATGCTCGGTTTGGCACAGCTGTGCTTCAGAGCCTATTCCCTAAGTGAGTTCTGTCCCTCCTCCATGGAGGTACTGTAGTAGGCTGCTACTGTCAGAATACAGCAAGGCTTCATGTTGTTTGAAGAAAATGACTCACCTTAGTAATGTTGTTTTTCCTAATGGAGTCTTGCATTTCTGACCTCCCCCTGCCTTCCCTCTCAGAACCTCTGTTTTGGGGATGTGGGTGAGCAGTGGCAGTGTTGGCACTCAGGAGGTGCCCACCTTTTTGTTATCACCTTTTCTTGGGGTGAGTGGGTGTTGTGTTTATTCATTTTGGGTCTCTGACTTGAGTCTTTGTTTTGGGACCAAAATCTGATTTTATGTTTAGTAGCCAGTTGGCTAGTGTAGGTTTACAGCTTCCACACAGGACCTCAGTGAGTTTAGCTCTTAAAGATCTGACGGTTTGAGTTAAACAACAACAGACAGAGTCTCAACTGAGCTCGAGCTCAGCGTTCCATGCCTGGCATAGAAAGTTAACTCTTTTATCTCCGGGGCAGTTGAAGGTTGGGACTCACTGCTATTGTCAGAATACAGCAAGACTCCATTAGAAGAAACAACATTACTAAGGTGAGTAATTTTTCTTTGGGGCTGTCAATACTCCACCAGAAGCGTGGCCACTTCTACCTCCTTTTTTCTGAATGTGTCCACTGCAGATATATGTGCAGTGGCCATTTGGTCTTCCGGCCCACACCTTCACTGAACACTGCAGTCTAGACATCAGCCTCTTGGTGTCAGGCGGGTTTCAGCCTTGTGGTTTTGCATGGTCTTCTGCCTTAAGGCAGACCCTGAGTTGGCAGACATCTTCTCCGAACCCCTCTCTGACTCCTCTTTTTAGACTGTTGGAATTCAGTCTCATATGTGAAGATTGACTGCAGGAACTCCTCTCAAGTAGATATAGTACATGTAAGAACTTAACGTAACAGCAGATCTTTGAGAGAAGTTCCTCGTAGGTCTAGTTTCCACCCACCTATCCCCCAGCTCCTGGAGTCATTCCTTTCTCCTGTCTAGTTCTCTGTCTCTGCCAGAACACAGAGTCCCAGGAGTTGTTACTCCTTTTCTGCTTCCCTATTTCTAGGTCGCTGGTGGAAAAGAACTGGAGGGTGGGCAGGGACCGCCCCATTTATAGTCGAGCTGACGTCGCATCACCTAATGGGGGTGGTCCCGCTGATGAGTGCTAGCTACAAGTTTGTCATGCGGACCTGACACCAGGGTGCATTCCTATATGTGAAGACCTACTGCAGGAACCTCTCTTGAAGATCTACTGTTATGGTAAGTTCTTACATAACTGCTATTTTGGCCTTTGCCTGCCTTACCTGCTTCCCTTAGGGAAGTTTGATATGCACCCTATCATCATCCGCTGCGTTCCCATATATTTCCTGAAGGCCAACCTTTTGGCTCTGACCTTTTCTGCTTCTGTTTTGAGAACCAAAGTGGTTTTCTCCTTCTTTAGCTCTTGCATTTCTCTCAACCCAATGGGATGTTGCTTCAGGTATTGCATCCTAATGCTTGCCCACTTTGCCTTTTACCCCTCACCTGTATTTCTTCTGCCAGGGTTAGCTTAACCTGTTGGCCATCTTTCAAAGTCATCTCTCTGAAGTCCCATATTATTTCCTTGGAATGGGATGGTTTAGTTCTAGTGACCAAATTGAACCATACCATGTGATGGTCACTAGCCTCCAGATGACCTTCTACCTGGAGATCTGTCGTTTCTTTCCCCATTAGTCAGTACTAGATCTAGGTAGCTCTGTCTCTTGTGGGTTGTTCTACCAGTTGTTTGAGGCCTCCCATGCAGGAATCCATTATGTGTCTAGTTCTGGCAGATGTTCCTGCTGGTATTGACCATCTGTATCTGGCATGTTGAAGTCTCCCATTATCGAACCTCCCTTTAGCAATCATGTTTTGTATATCTTCTAACAATGTGTGTCTGTGTCCCTCCCCTGGTCTGGAGGCCTGTAGACAACCCCAGTTCATATGGCTGTCTCATTTCCTGTTCCAGGGTGACCCCCAATTCTTCTGGCTCCTTATGTGTATTCTGAATTTCTGTAGCTTTGATATTTTCATTGGCATAAGGGACACCCCACCCCTTTTTGCACCTTGGTCTCTTCTAGGCAGTACATAGCCAGGTACTGAAGTCTTGTAAGTCGCGGTTACCATGTCTAAGCTAATGGCTACTATGTCCAGTTTAGCTTCTGTCATTGTTGCCTGCAGGTCTGGGATCTTGTTTCCCAGACTGCGAGCATTTAATGTACATGATTTCCATTGGCCAGATTTGGTGTGTTGGTTGTTGGGTGAGGTCCGCGTTTCCCCTGTGCGTGCTATGGGGAGCCGGACCTTTTCCTTACCAGGTGATGCAAATGATCTACAAACATGCTGAACTCCTGTTTGATCACTAGCTGAGGGAGGAGGGTGTTCTTCCTATTCAAGTATCGGTGCTGCACCCTTTTCCCGTTGCTAGTTTAAATATTCTGCAAAGACATCAAACTTCTGCCTCAATGCACTGACTCCTCCTTAGTCAGATGCAGTCCATTGAATTTAAAGAACTTTCACTCCCAGCAACCAGGGACCATCTGGGCCACATTTCCATCCACATTTGCAGCCCACTTCTTGCAGAGTGCCCTCCAACGACCACCCCATATCTCCCAGATACTCTTCCCTCCTACATTCCAAATGCTTTTAATTACCGTTAAGTCTTGGACCAATAACAGGGCTGTGGCCTGCTGCACTACATTGCTCCCTTCTGTAACGGATCTCACTCTTCTGTTTTCCACCATGGCCTGACAGCATCTTCTCCTGCCATCTGTTGGGTTCCTTATCTGGTGTCTTCCGCCCAGCAATCTCCATTTCGTAATGTTCCTCATCTTTCACTAATAACTGAAATAACACAGACCTTCTCTCTTCGAGTTCCTCTGCAGCTGTGCCTCGGCACTACTGATGCCCTTCTCCATTGTACCTGACTTGTCCCCTTCAGGGCCCTCTTGTGGCACCTCAAATGCCTCATCATTCTCCATGGACTCCTCCATTTCATCCTCGGGCTCACCATCTCCGACTCCGTCCTTCTCTTCATCCTCCATAGCTACTGCAGCTGGGAGGGAAGACCTGCTCCTAGTCTGCTGCACCTCAGCTCTCCTCTTCTCGAGCGCCATCCATCAGAGAGAGAACCAGCAGTGCCACCCTCAAACACAGCAGGGGAACTTCCCCTGGTGTCCTGTCCAGATTTCCCCAGTCACTAAAAATACCACCAACAACTGAATCTGGTTCAGTGTCAGTTGGCATCCATCTATATCCCCTCCCGGATGAGACTGAAAATAAGAAGAATTGTCTAGTCCTCCTATCCAGGTCAACAAAACTAAATAAAAAAAAAGTCCTGGAGGTGGCATGGGTTAATGGGGCTGGGATGACCAGCAGAAGGGGCGGGCAGAAGAGATAAAAAAAATAATAATAATAAATTCTCAGCCTAACCTAACCTCTCTGTGTGTGCTTATTGGCTGCTGCCTACTGTTCATGGATTGTAAAGTACTTTAGGACACAATGTGCATGAAAAGCACTATATAAAACTGAATCCTTTCCTTAAGCTAGCTGTGGACACCTAATGGCTACTTCTCATTGTTCCTGGATTGTACAGCACTTTGGGATACAGTGAGTATGAAATAATAATAATGTTTATTTATAAGGAGCGCAATTCAACAACTATCAAAGCACTTTTACAGAGTTAGAACACCTGAACTTCAACAGTAAAACTCTAGTATAAAACAATGAATACTAATCAGCCAAGAAGGCCAGTGAAAATAAATATTTTTAGAGCTGCTTTAAAAACTCCACAGTCAGGCACCCTCTAACCGAATGAGGTAGAGACTTCCACAGGGTAGGGGCTGCGAAAGCAAAAGCAGCGGCCCCAGAGGTCTTCAAATGAACCCTGGGAATCTCCAGCAATCCTCATTGGCAGAGTGGAGCGCCTGAGGGGACGATAGGGATGAAGGAGATCTTGTAGGTAGCTCGTCCCTGACCACGAGCTTTATAGATCAGCAGGCTGACCTTGAAGGAGATTCGCCACCGGACTGGCAGCCAGTGCAGTTCGCGCAACACAGGTGTGATATGGCTAGATCGAGACAACCTGGCTTCAGCATTCTGCACCAGCTGCAAGTGTCGATATATACCCCGGTAGCCCTAGGTACAGGGCATTGCAGTAATCAAGGCGAGAGGTCACAAAGGCATGGACCAAAGTCGGAAGGTCCCCAGGCGGAACCAGATGCTTGATCCGGCGATGTTTCTCAGATGATAAAATGAGGTCTTGATGACGGAGGACACCTGAGATTTGAGTCAGCCCTCGTCAAGAATAATGCCCAGACTTCAAGACCCATTCAGAGGTCGCCAGCTGGCAGGCATAAAGCAAGTCCGTGGCCCATCCAGTCAAGACTCCCACCCGATGACCCAGGTCCACCACCAGAACCTCAGTCTTGCCAGGATTCAGCTTCAACCAACTAGCACTCATCCAGTCCTGGATCTCGGAGAAGCAATTGCTAAGCACGGAGACCGATCACCTGATCCAGTGTAAAGGACATGTATAGCTGAGTATCATCTGCATAGCAGTGAAAACTCAGACCATACCGCCTACAATGTCTCCCAACGGCAGCACATACACCACGAATAGCATAGGTGAAAATACCAAGCCCTGGGGAACCCCACATGGCAGGGAGAAAGCATCCGAGGAATAAATTCCGATGCTACTCTCTGAAACCTGCCAGTGAGGAAGCACTATATAAAACCAAATTCCATTCCTTAACCTATCAGTGTGTGCCTAATCACTATCTGCCAACTGTTCATGGATTGTAAATCACTTTGGGATACAGCATGTATGGAAAGCGCTATATAAAACCAAATTCCTTTTTCTTAACCTATCTATGTGTGCCTAGTGGCTACTGCCAACTGTTGATGGATTTTAAAGTAATTTAGGATACAGTGTGTATTAAAGGCTCTGTAAAACTGATTGTATTTCCAACAGTTATTCTTTCTAAAGGCTTTACTTAAGATGTGGTGTTAGAAGACATGGATGAATAACAAGTTTCTGTTTACCTACTCTATCCTGTCATAGCTCTGAAAACCAATATATTGTATTATTTGTATAATATAATGTGTATTCTTGCATCTCCAATTTACCCTGTCTGTTCTTAATAAAAGTTCTGCCTTTTTATATAGCTTGTTTATTCCCTTAACAGGTCTATTCCTTTATCAGGCTCCACTTTGAGTTTCTTTGTCGAAGCTCAGTAGCCCCATAAAGCAGGTCTTGTGGCCCCTGATGTTCACTTGAGACTCTTGGTCAAAGAATGGGGAGTCCAATGATGCACCGCTTGTTTTACTGACACAACATTGTTTTATTTATACTTACAAATTCCATTCATGGAAACTGGCCGATGAAACTTACAGAAAAAAACATTATTGTCATAAAAATAAGGTCTTTTATAAGAATCGGACCCCTGATATTTTGCATGGGACCCTTGAAAATCTGAAAGTGTGGGGACTATTGAAACAAATTGTCTATTGAATTCTGAGTCCATTCATTTTGGAATTTAGTGCTCAAGACACAGTACCCAGATTTACATGGACAACTGAGAAGTTATTTTGAAAATATTCCTCTCGTTGTCCTGCTTTAGACCGATTCAGGAGTACCTTTGTTAGACTATGAAAGAGCTTCCAAACAAGGTCTTCTCAGTAGCCAGGGGACCAGAATAAGGTAGGTAGCACTTTCCCCAGAAATGATAAACTATTCCCTATTATATATTATTATATATTATTTATCATTATCCTATAGGACACACAGAGGGTGGTGGTAAATGGCTGTCACTCCACAGAGGAAGAGTGACCAGTGGGTACCACAGGGATCAGTGCTAGGACCGGTACTATTCAATATCTTCATCAGTGACATTACAAGAGGACCTAGAAGGCAGAATTTCACTGTTCATTGATGACACAAAGCTCTGTAATAGAGTAGACACACCAGAGGGTGAGACAGAATGAGAAGGACCTGCAGAAACTTGAAGAATGGTCAGGGTTTGGCAGTTGAAATTCAATGCAAGGAAGTGCAAGATAATGCATATGGGGCACAAAAACCCTGGCACAATATATCAACTGGGGGTGAGGATATAGCATGCACCAAGCAGGAAAGGGATCTTGGAGTTATCATCTCTGATGACCTCAAGGCAGGAAACAGTGTGACAAGGCAGCAGGTAAAGCAAATAGGATGCTGGGATGTATAGGCAGGGTTATCACCAGCAAGAAAAGGGAGGTCATAATTCCACTATACAAGACACTAGTGAGGCCGCACCTGGAGTACACTGTGCAGTTCTGGAGACCTTACCTACGTAAGGACAAAGACAGGGTAGAGAAGGTTCAGAGGAGGGCAACAAAGATGGTGCATGGATTGCATCACAAGTCCTATGAGGACAGGTTGAAGGCACTGAACATGTACTCCCTGGAGGAGAGGAGGGAGAGGGATATGATAGAGACATACAAGTATCTTACAGGGAGGAACAGGGTGCAGGAATGCACTATTTTAGCGAAAAGATGTTCCAGGACTAGAGGGCATGGGATGAAGTTGGAGGAGGACAATTCAGAGGAAACGTGAGGAAGAATTTCTTCACAGAACAGGTGGTGGACAAGTGGAACACTCTGCCAGAGGAAGTGGTGGGGCTGAAACAATCACGGATTTAAGAATGCATGGGATAGACATAAAGGAATTCTGGAGGTCCAGGGTAAGGGGCAACAGACTTCCTGGAAAACATAAACTGAACTTACAAACTTAAATGGAGCAGACTGGGTGGGCCATAGGCCCTTATCTACCAACACTGTCTATGTATCTATGTATTATAACTCAGATTCAGCTAAAACAGATACTGTTTGCTGTCCCAAAGGCAGTAGGTGCCATTCTCGGCAGCTGGATCATCTGCAGTGCATCCACGCTATGCAGTAACCATTCTAGATAGCACTTTAGTGCATCCACACGGTTGGTTTTAAACCTGTTCTTCCTATGACCAGTGCATATTAATTCCAACACACACAACTGTGCTGGTCTGTCCACACCGCATAGCGAGAACTGTTGTAGTCTAATCGCTACAGTTTAAATCCTTTACTGCTGTCCAGATATGTCTGTTAAATCATGCTAGCTCTAAAACATTTTTAAAAATGGTTTTAAGATAGCCGCCCAGTAGGTGCTAAGGGCAGAGGCACTGGGCATGCCGCCTCAGCCATCTGCGCCCGGCGACCCGTGTTCGGGAGCGAGCATGAGCAGCTGGGGTTGTGGGGTGGAGAAGGATCGGCGTCCATTGGACTGCTCTCCTTCTCTGGGGAGTGGGGACACCAGCACTCAGTGCACTGCTGGCTCTAGCAGAGGCTGGGGACTAGTGCGCTGAGGCTACAGCAGGAAGCTGAGGCAGACATTCGAGGGGAATGCATACAGAAGCATGTCGTTTCGCTCTCGTCGCGTGCATTACACGTCCTCAGCTTGAGGAACAAAAACAATGGAGGAAAAAGAGGTCTTGACGGTCGTCCTCAGAGGTGCCGCTCGTCAACTGGCAGCAACACACCTCCAGTACCAATCCTTGTGTGAGGCGGGTCAGGATCCCCCACCCCACCACAGGGGACAAGCCGTGGGGCAGCTGGAGGTTGAGCTGCAGCAGGGGACGGAGCTGGGATTCGACTGGAAGTACTGCCACCAGGACTGGGAGGAATATAAATTAACTAAAAAATGATTTTAAGACTAGGTACCTAGTTGGGTTTAAAAACCTTTTTAACATTTTTGAGGGGCTTGTAGTCTGGATGCAGACCTTGCTGGAGGATTTGAAATGTTTCAAGGCACTTAGCCCATTTAAGATCCACAGCATGTACAGGGCCCTAGTGTCAGTGGCTGCGCTTCAAACATCAGCTAAACGAGTTCTGGGTTACAGTACTTTTAAACCAGTGACATCATCAGTAGGATAAATAGTCCTCAGAAATTGGAATTTCAGGATATTCCTTCGTAATTTCTAAAGACACTTTTATTAAAAACGTTCTTTCCTTAGACTTTATCGTAAATGTCCTGAAATTGTATTCCTTGGCTTATGACATTGGAAATCTTTTGTAGCAACAGATTGTGATGTCCCACACAGAAGTCTGACATCAAGGCAGGCAGAAGCAGCAAAACAGATGAAATCTTAGAGAAAAGATTAAGTTTACATGAAAGTGTCTCATGCAAGGACTGCCCAGCAGTCCAGAGATGGAAAATGTGCTATCAAGTTGGCAGTCCAAATTCCAGAGAGGAGTGAGGCTTGGTAGTGCGGTTCCTTAGCAGTCCATGCTAGGATTGCTCTGTTGTGTTACTGTAGCTAGGTGGGTTGATGCCAGGCCCAGCCCACCAGCAAACCCTACTTTGGACTAGGAGCTTCCTTCCTTCAGCAGGGTTGACTGCACAATGTGCATAACATTTTGGGCCATAATTAATGCCGTGAAGGAGGGTGGTTTGAAAGAAAACTTTGTTGGGGGTGGGTAGCTCCTGCCACGGCTGAAGTTATTCATACTCTTGTGCACCCTGAGTCACTCAGCTCTCACAACAGCTTGTGTCCTACTCAAACCAAGGCACCAGTACAACATTTTGCCCAGGATAGCCCAGCTGGAATACAACATCTCATTTCCAGTGGGGTCCTGCTTCTACCCACTTCTGCAACTAGTAGCACTGGAGGTTAAGTGACTTGCCCAAGGTCACACACTGAGTATTTGGCTCGGTGGGGTTTGAACCAGTGATTTCCTGGTTCCAAACTGGTACTCTAACCACTAGACTGCACTGTATCCATCATCAACAGAGATGGAGGTTGCCAGTAACTACAGTACCTGGGACTCCAGTGTGCTGCGGTAAAAGCAAATATTTTTCAGGGGCCCAACACGTTTGCTTGCATGATGTCATAATTATAACAACAGTATCTTCAGGCTGCGGGAAGACCTTTCTTCCCCAGTAGCCATTGTCTCATGGACTTTGGGTTCCATCAGACTAAAGGGACACAACTCAAAAACTAGGAACAGAATAAAGAACATCTTTATAAGTTCACCATTTCTTCATAACTTCATTTTGTTTTTGATATTTTGATCCCAAATTTTCAGCATCGTCTTTTTATAACCTTACGTTATGATCAAGACAGGTGGAATTTTAACTGGGTGCACACAGGTGGAAGTGAAGCTGGAGCGCCATGTGGGAGGAGGATGTCGGCAGGGATCCGGAGCAGGTCATGTCTCTGCGGCACCATCTCCTTAGACCCCACTGCACGCTGCAGTTCTCAGGAAGGGAGCAAAAACAGATCCAAAGCAACTAGCCCTGCTTCCTCGCCCCTGGCGCTGGTGCCCGGTACATGGAGCGGCCCGACACCAGGGTTGATTGGTGGGGAGGAATGAGATCCCTCCCCTTCTCGCCTGGGGCCAAATCGCAGGATGGGGCTAGTTTGACTGGGGACGCCAGAGGCATGGTGGGGAGTGGAGATACTAAGGGGCTTGAGCATCCAAGAAATATAAATAAAAAAAAAAAAAAATTCCATCCAAAGGTAATTTCTTGGAGTGACTTCAAAACATGTTTTGTAGGAGATTTGAAACCTGACACCTGTCACGTTTATGGCGTGGGTTAACACAAGGACTATGCTGAAAATTTGTGTCTCAAATCTGCAAAAATAAAATTAGAATTAAACATTGGAAGTATTGATGTTTCTTCATATCTTGTTCTTTTTCTCCATTTTGACCCCAAATTTTCAACACATTGTTCTATGGACCCCACCTATGATCAAGACTAGTGGAATTTTTTAATTCTGTCCGAGAGGTGATTTCTCAAGTGACTGTGTAAAACAGGGTTTTATAGGGATTTAAAATTGTTATGTTCAGAGATGGGGCAGCACAAGGGCTTGTGTTAAGATTTGGGGACAAAATCTGAAAAAAATCACAAAGTTATGAGTAAATGTTGGAAGCTAGCCCAACCTCTTTTTTCGCCTGACCAGTTGCATCTTCCCATGTCACCCTGAAAACTCAGCTCTGTGACGTTATGACCTTGCCTGCTCCTTTACCCTTGTTTCCCAACCCCAGTGTTATTCTTGTATTTATGCATAGGGTTCTACAGTGGACTGGGTCACAAATTCAGACTGGCGGGTGTTGGCTGATCCATTAGTCATGCCAGAAGCAGGTTGAAGCTGATCTGACCCAGTTTGTGCTAGATTGTATTCCATTTAATAAAAATAAAATCAAGCTGATCTTCCGGGGAACAGCTGCATATGCCTCCCATCCTCTGAACTCCCCACCCAGAAACATGGGCTGCTTATCCAATATCCCATTATATGGGGGCACAACAGAATAACAATCATGGTCCAGCCAGATGTGAGGCATACCACAGTGAATATGTTGAACCTTAATATAAAGCGTGGGAAGAACCGCAGCTTCAAAATCATGACGAACTCACAGCTACAGGATAGTGTAGCGAAGTCAGTTACCACTACCCCTGTAGCTGCCATCAGAGTGGAGGAAGTAGACAAGTAACCAACAGCATGGTGCCTCCGAGCTACTCTCATGGTAGAGATGGCTAAGGTACAAGCAGCTAGGGCAGTGGAGAGTCAGAGACCAGGGTTCTGTTCCCGGTCTCCTGACTGTTACATTTTCCATTCCGCTGCCTCCCCAAGTTTTATTTTTTTGTATGTTGTCCCTCACTGATGTAACCCACCCTCCCCAAGTTTTCTCCCTGTCCCGAGTTCCACTCCTCCGCCGTGGAGTTGATTATATTAATTTTGGGAGGCGGTGCCGGAGGCAGAGCCTCCACAAAACTCAATGTACTTGATATTTGTTACCCATGGTAACAGTTGCTGGTGTGTTTTTGGACCGCTACCATTTTCCACTTCACAAAAGTGGGAGCAAGACCAAGGCAGAGAAACTACAGACCTGTCAGTCTGACCTCAGTGGTAGGAAAGTGATGAAATCACTTCTGAAGGAAAGAATTGTTGAGTACCTAGAGGCCAGTGGGGCACAGGACCCAATGCAGCATGGATTCACAGTGGGAAGGTCATGTCAGACAAATCTAATTGATTTCTTTGACTGGGTGACCAAAGTAGTAGACCAGGAGGGTCTGTGGACATGGCCTTCCTAGACTTTAGCAAGGCATTTGACACAGTCCCGCACAAAAGATTAATAAACAAATTAGCCAGCCTGGGAGTGGGTCCAAGGATAGTAGCCTGGGTAAAACACTGGCTGGACAACAGGACACAGAGGGTAATAGTAAATGGAGTTAAATTGGAGTGAAGAAGGGGTTACTAGTGGGGTACTGCAGGGTTCAGTACGGGGCCGATCCTTTTAATGTCTTTATAAGTGACATTGCAGAGGGACTGGAAGGAAAGTATGTCTCTTGCAGATGACACAAAGATCTGCAACAGGTTGATATGCAATGTGGGGTGGAAAGGATGAAAGGGACCAGCAAGGTTAGAGGAATGGTCACATGTATGGCAGCTTAGATTAAACACAAAAAGAAGTGCAAATAATGCACCTGAAACAAAATCCCAGGAAGAGTACATAATGGGGGTGAGATACTGACAACAACAAAATGGAAAGAGACCTGGGGTAGTCATATCAGACGACTTAAATGTGGGCCAGCAATGTGAGAAGGCAGTAAGGAGGGCTGGGGGATCCTGGGATGCATAGGAGGCATCACCAGTAGAAAACAGGAAGTTGTTGGCCCTCTGTACAGACCGTTGGTGAGACCACATCTAGATTACTGTGTACAGTTCTGGAACCCGTCTCAGAAAGACATAGACAGGGCAGAGGCCGTCCAGAGGAGGAAACCAAAATGGTGCAGGGTCTACACCAGAAAACATATGAAGAAAGATTAAAGGAGCTTAAGATGTATAGCCTCGAGGAAAGGATGGAGAGGGGACATGATAGAAACTTTCAGATACCTCAAGGAATCAACAAAGTCCAAGAGGGTAGCATCTTTCAGAAAGAGATATGCAAGATCAAGTAGGCACAATTTGAAGATAGAGGGGACGGCTCCAGAGGTAATGTGGAGGAAGTATTTCTTCACAGAGAGTTGTAGATACATGGAACGGCCTTTCTGGAGAGATCATAGAGTCAAAACAGTGGGAGAATTCAAGAATGCATGGGATAGACATTAGGCAATTCTAGTAGGAGGTAGGAGGAAGTAAGCTGTTGGTTAACTAGGACCTGCAGCTTATCCGTTAGGTAGAAATGGGCAGACTAGATGGGCCTCCTCTGGCCTCACAGCCGGACATCAGACAGGTCATCCAGTCCTGGTGGAAGGAGGCAGGGCCGAGCTGGTGACGGACCTGAAGAGCAGGCTTCCCACTCTTCTCCCTCTCCCAGGTCCAGGTCCCCGTGGACTCGATTCCGACACAGTTCACGGTGAGCGTCTCTTCTGGATATTCAGGTGGAACAATCCGGACTCAGGGCGAGCGGACTCATCAGGAGAATCTTTGCACCCAGAATCGCGGTCCCGGGAAGGTCTCTCCATATCCCTTCCGAGGACCTTTCTTTACGGACCTTCTGAGGTCAATCCAAACTTTTATGAGTGGGAGACGAAGGAATGGGATCCGATGTGGCAGAGGCTTGCTGAGCATCTGGATCTGGAGGCTCTATCCGATTCCAGGTCCTCCAGGGATTGGTCCTCATCTTTACCTCATGTCAACTATCTGGTAACTGCCTAACTTCATCCCAGCTTTCTTCGGCACATCCTAAGGCAGATTCTATTGTCATCTCTGCTGCTCAATATCATTTCTGCTCCTTAGCACATGAGTACCATTCCTCCGACAGAGTCCTAAGCAGTTTGACCAGTTCGCTAGAAAGTGTATTCTTCGCCAGGCCATGGAGATCCCTGGAATTATGAGTCCACATGGCTCTCACCAAAGGCCAAACTCAGCCAGGCTAGAGGACTGGATTCAATCAATGCCGAATTTGGATCTTAAGGAGGAACTGGCCGGGACATCCAACTTTCCAAAATTTCTTTTGGCATGCTTTTGAACCACCTCGACTCAGTCGATTGGTGGCCCAAACCTTAGCAACCGCCATCTCCCTTGTGGCATGCCTGGCTCTGCATTTCAGACCTTGCTAATGAGGTCCATTCAGCCTTTCAGGATGCCCCTTCGGGGCTCGGTGCTCTTTGATAAGGATCCAAAGATATCATCACAGACCTACAAGAACAAGGCCAAGCTCTTAGGTCCGTGAGGTCTGTATCGTCAAGAACAACCAGCCAGGTCAACCCCAGCAGTCCTTTCGAAACGGACCTGGAGGCAGTGATGAAGGTGCCCTCAGTTTGGACAGGGTAAGCACAAGGCCACGGGTACAGTGTCAACCCCACCTCCAAACCCAGTGTCGCTCTGGAGGACCTCCTCCAGCCCGACCTGCCACCTCCTGACTTCTTGGCCCCACCTTCCTCCAACTCTGGAAGAGGAACCGGTGGGGGAGATTTGCCCACCACGCGCAGGAGTGGCAGGGCATAACCTCTAACAAATGGGTCCTGCAGTTAGTGTCTTTAGGGCACAGTGTGGAATTCCTCCAGAATCCCTCCTCGAAGGTGCACCTATTCTCGAGACCAAGTACTTCTAGTAAGGAGGAAGTGCTAGCTCTCTTGTGGAAACAAGCAATAGAGCCAGTCCCTCTTCGGCAGAGGGGATGAGGGTTTTACTCCCATTTCTTCCTGGTTCCAAAAAGACAGGTGACATGAGACCCATCCTCGACCTCAGCAGGTTAACCTTTCCCAAGTACAAAAAGTTCAGGATGTTAACGCCCAGAACCTGCTGCCTCTGCTGCAGGAAAATCGTGGTTATGCATTCTGGACATACAGGATGCCTACCTGCACATCCCAATATAGCAGAGTCACCGCCACTTCCTGTGGTTTGTTTTCAGGGGAACACTTCCAATTCAAAGCGCTCCCCTTTGGCCTTTCGTGGCACCCAGGGTTTTACCAAGTGCCTAGCGGTGGTGGCAGCAGCCCTCAGACACCAGGGTATTGTGGTTTTCCTTCCACCTGAATGATTGTCTAATCTCTGCTTCCTCAAGGGAGTCCCTTTCGAGGCCCTCCAGATTACCCTGAACCTGTTTTCCAGACTGGGGATTACTGTCAATATCCCCAAATCTTATCTCGCTCCCTTGCAATGTCTTCAGTTTATTGGAGCTATTCTGGATACAGTTCAGGGCTGAGCTTTTTCCCTCTGCATCAGAGGGACACTCTGATGGAGCAGGCCACCTTGTGGCCTCTTCCACGGTACCTTCCAGCCAGGGAAGTCCTCCATCTTCTCAGCTTGATGGCTGCCTCTATCTCCACGGTACCCATGGTGAGGCTCCACATGAGAATTTCAGTGGTCCCTCAGGGTTCAGTGGGATCAGCTTCAAGATCAGCTGATCCTCATTTCCTCTGCCTGTCAGAGGGATCTATTATGGTGGAGGGACCCCAGAAACCTTAATTAGGCCTCCCGTTGCGGGCCCAGCTCCTGCAGCAGTCCTCACTATGGATGCTTCCAATCTGGGATGGGAGCTCACATAGGGGACCATCAGATGCAGGGGCTTTGGTCCCATCAGAAGATGTCCTTACACATCAATGTCTTGGAGATGAGAGCAGTGCTGTATGCTCTCCAGGCATTTCACGCCATTCTCCCCAAGAGACTCTTATTCATTCAGATGGACAATACAATACATCATTTGTCTGGTACCTCAACAAGCAGGAGGCACTGCCGTATCCCTCTGCAGGAAGCAATGAGAGTGTGGAACTGGGCAGTCCTGCACGGTTTGTCTCTCACAGCTGTGCACTTTCCAGGAGTGGAAACCTCCTTGCTGACAGCTTAAGCAGATCGTTCACCCTCGCTCACAAATGGGAACTGAATCAGGAAGTGGCAGACTCACTTTTCAAGAAATGGGGACAACTGAACTCTACCTTTTCGCCTCCCTCTTCAACACAGCTTCCCAGGTTTTGTCTCGCTCATTCCAGAGCATGGTGCTTTCTGGCACAATGCATTGTCTCTTTCTTGGACAGGGAGATGCTTATATGCCTTCCCCTTCCCCATTCTTCAGAGGGTGCTTCTTGAGCTTCAGACAGAGCGAAAGCACGAATGATCCTATTGGCTCCTCTGTGGCCCAGACAAATTTCGCTCCCACTTCTGCTTCCAGTTGTTCCAGGGAACCACAGTTCTGCTTCCACTGAAGCACAGCTTGTTCACCAGGACAAGGGCCAGCTGGTACACCCAGGGCTCAGGACCCTGGATCTCCATGCTTGGCTCCTGCATACGTTTATTTCTTGCTTTGGGGTCTCATTGAGAGTCGCTGTTATCGTGGAGGCCCGAAGCCTTCCGTGAAATCCACTTATGCTACTAAGTGGAAACGTTTCATTTGGGCAGCCTCCCAGGTTTGGGACCCTTTACTTGTTCAGCCCCTCATTTATTGGAGTACCTGCTTCATCTTTCAGATTCTGGGCTCTCCTACTCTTCCTTGAAAGTTCACTTGTCAGCTATTTCAGCTTACCATGTGCTGGTGGATGGTAAACCCATGGCTCAGTTGGAGATCGCTAAGACTTTTCTGAAAGGGATTCTCCATCTGAACCCCCACCCCATCTGCAGCCCCACATCACCTTGGGATTTTAATTTTGTGTTGGAGAAACTTTCTCTCCTCCTTTTGAACCAGCGATGAGCTGTGATATGTGCTACCTTTCTTGGAAGGCGCTCTTTTTAGTTGTTCTTACTTCTGCTGAAGGATTTCCGTGCTTCAGGCTCTAGTTTATAAAGAGCCATATCTTATTTTCCATAAGGACTGGGCAGTCCTCCACACTCATCCAGGTTTCTTCCAAGGTGGTGTCGTAGCTCACCCTTAATCAGTCGGTTGAGTTCCCAGTGTACTATCCAGCCCCAACAAATAGAGGTGAGGCTCTGTTACACACTTTAGATGTACACGGTTCTCAGGTGTTACATCTTCGAACAAAAGAGTCCACGTAAAGCCGATCAACTCTTTGTGTCCTTAGCCCCAAGATCTTTAGGTCAGGCAGTTTCTAAGCAGTGCCTTTCAAGTGGCTAGCCAACTGCATTTGCTTGTTATCAAATGCGAAGCCTTTGCTGGGGTCAGTCAAGGCACATTCCACTGAGGCATGGCTGCATCCACAGCCTTTCTCCATAACATTTCTGCGGCGGAGATTTGTGCAGCAGCAACCTGGAGTTCCGCCCATACATTCACCAAGCATTACAGTCTGACATTGCTTCTAGACGAGAGGTCGGATTCGCCATGCTGTCTTGCAGGGCCTTCTGTCCTAGGCATGCTCCTTTCTGTCTTTCAGTTGTTCCTCCTCCCATGTTTTCTCGGTCTCTCTTTGAGTAACTGCTTGGGAATCTGTCCTACAAGTTATGACCTACTGAAGGAACCTTCTCGAAGTAAGGTAGATACCTTCACGTAAGAACTACCGTACACAGTAGATCTTCAAGAGGTTCCTTCAGTAAGTCATGTGTTTTCCTGGCCTCCTTCCCCAAAATTTTACTTTTGGGTCCTCATACTAGTTTCCTTTCCTTCCGGGCTCCTGCAGGAGCCTGGAAAGGTGAGCCTGGGACTGCCCACTATATAGAATCACGCTGACATTGTCTGTCGTGACGTCGGTGGGCAGTTCCCCATCAGGTATTACTGGAAAAGTCTGCTGTTGGGTCCTGATGCCAGATGGCGCTAGTCCTACAAGTTATTTATGACCTACTGAAGGAACCTCTCTCGAAGATCTACTGTTACGTAAGTTCTTACGTAACTGTACTTTTCCATCCCATGGTTTGATGAGAAAGTTAAAAACAAACAAAAAAATTCCGCCTGTCTCCATGCTGTCTCAACCCCACCCTCCATTCCCAGTTCCCTGTTAGTTAAAAAAAAACTACGCTTTTGTTTTTGATATTTTGATCCCAAATTTCAACATTGTGTCCTTATAACCTACGTTATGATCAAGACAGGTGGAATTTTTAACTGGATGCACACAGGTGGAAGTGAAGCTGGGGTGCCATGTGGGAGGGGAGGATGTCGGAACCAGAGCAGCTCACGCTTGCACTGTCTCCTGACCCCACTGCACGCTGCAGTTCCCAGGAAGGGAGCAAAACAGATCCAAAAGCAACTAGCCCTGCTTCCTCATTTGGCGCCGTGCCCGGTACATGGAATGGCCCGACACCAGAGTTGATTGGTGGGAGGAATGAGGCTCCCTTCTCTGCTCTGGGGACCAAATCGCAGCAGGATGGGGCTAGCTCCATCTGGGATGCTGGAGGCAGCGGGTGGGAGTGGAGATACTAAGGGCTTGAGCATCCAAGAAATATAATAAAAAAAACAAATTCCTCCAAAAGGTAATTTCTTGGAGTGACTTCAAAAACATGTTTTGTAGGAGATTTGAAACCTGACACCTGTCACGCTTATGAGTGGGTTAACACAAGGACTGTGTTGAAAATTTGTGTCTCAAATCTGCAAAAATAAAATTAGGGTAAACATTGGAAGTATTCAATGTTTCTTCATAACTAGTTCTTTTTTCACATCTTGACCCCAAATTTTCAACACATTGTTCTTATGACCCCACCTTATGATCAAGACTAGTGGAATTTTTTTAATTCTGTCTGAGAGGTGATTTCGCACAGTGACTGTGAAAACAGGTTTTAGAGGATTTAAAATTGTTATGTCTGTGAGATGGGACCTCACAAGGGCTGTGTTGAAGATTTGAGGAAAACTCTTCTTCTCCATGCTGTCCTCCCCCTCTCCACCTCACCCTTCTTTGCCAGTGTGTGCAAGTAAAAAATTCCACCCTTTCTACGGCCCCACCCTTCGTCCGATAAAAGATATTATTAAACATAAGATTCAAAACATTTTCTGAACAAATGAGGTTCCAGCAGAAATTTATAATTTACAGAAAACATGAAGAAGTCCCACCATACCTCTCAACTGTCCCTGATTTTGCCTCAAAATGTTCCTCTGTCCTCTTAAAATTTGTGTTTTTGTAACAGAACAGTGGGGATTAACAGCACAAAATAATGTCAAACATTAAAGTTACAGACTTGTTGCTCTTCAGAAAATGCATCTTAACACAAATTCCTTTATTCTGTCAGCCTTCTGAGTGAATAGTACCAGTTTTAAGATATGTCCCTGATTTGGGGTCTTTGTCTCTGATTTTTAAGCCTTGTCCCTGATTCATGTGACAAGAGGTTGAGAGGTATGAGTCCCACTGGGGTTGCAGGAAGAACACCAGGCTCCCCTTGGAGCCCTGCAAATTGTGGTTCACAAAATATAGGCAACTATTTGGCATGGACAAATGCTTTGTAATTTGTTACAAGTGTAAAGAGAGTGATTGTTAGGAAAACAACATCAGATTAAAAATGTTTTTATCCCCAAAGTTAGTTTCAGCTACAATAAATAAAAATATTAGCATACCTTTCAAAATTACTTTTAGGTATCCTCTATGAGAACCATTTATTTTCTCGATCCTAACCCTTGCCATGCTTGCAGTGCTATTTCTCGCCAATGTGACAGTCATTTTTCTGAGAAAATAAATAAAACATTCATAAATACAAAAATATTGGTGAAATTAAAAAATGCCACCAAATTAAACTAGAAGATGCCCAGAATCTTTATAGTGAAAAAAGGTACTGTCAAATTGTTTGCTAAATTTTTGTTGCACTGCTGCTTTAAGGAGTTTTATTTTTTAGGAACTGTTGGTAGTTGAAGGATATAGGTGGGTAAAGGTGGCAGCTATATTTGTAATGGAAGGTCAGTCCTTGTAAGAAAACTGATTTGGTGTGATGTAGCTAATAAGTTCTAGTCCTAAGATGTGCAATAATGATGACATAGTTGCACATCTTGCCCATCTTGGGGCCTGTTAGCCAATTAGAAGGTTTCATTTTTCCTACCTAGTTTGTAAATGTCCCTAATGTATATTTATGTGGTGTGCATTACTCCTTTATTGTACGCTTCACATTGCACTGCCATTGTTATCCCTCCCTTCCTCCAGCACCGTCCACTGTCTTCTCTCAGACTTACCCCATCCTCATTTCTTCTTGGCCTGCCCTCATGATGGGGCCATTGGGGTTCTCCAAGCCCCTTTGGAGTCTGAGTCCCATTTAAGGGGAGTGCATTGTTGGCCCTGTGGTGTGTCTGATCACCCTGCGCTGCTCAAGTTTTCCTGCTTTTCATTCCTCTCCTCTTTGATGCTGGCGGCAAGACTGTGCACGCGCATGAATGCAAGCACGCTTGATGCATGGCATTAACTATCAACCCTCCAGGTGTGTAAACTGCGCATAACCAGGATCATCCAAGGGCACTCACACTGCAGCACGGATACCCTTCTTCCACCTGGGGTCACCCAGAGCACTCACAGCGACGGTGGACAGCATCAGCCACCTGGGGTCGCCCAGGAGGCACTCGCACTGCGGCATTGGGCAGCCTCTTTCCACCTGGGGTCACCCAGGGAGCACTCACACTGTGGCATTGACAGCCTCTTCCAACTGGGGTCACCCAGGGTGCACTCGCACTGTGGCATTGGGCAGCTTCCTTCACCTGGGGTCACACAGAGGGCATTCGCCTCTGCAGCACTGGACAGCCTCCTTCCACCTGGGTCACCTAGATGGCACTCACACAGTGACACTGAACAGCCTCCTTCCACTTGGGGTTACCTAGGGGCAATCGCACTGTGACATTGGACACCCTCCGTCCACCTTGGTCACCAGGGGCACTCACACAGTGACATTGAACAGCCCCCTTCCAACTGGGGTCACCCATAGGGTACTCGTGACTGTGGCATTGGACACCCTTCTTCCACCTGGGTCACCCTGGGGCACTCACATAGTGACACTGAACAGCCTCCTTCCACCTGGGACCATCCAGTGGTACTCGAACTGCGTGTATGGGCAGCCTCCTTCCACCTCAGGTCACCAAGGTGGCACTTCTGCAGTGACACTAAACAGCCTCTTCCACCTGGAGTCACCCAGGGCACTTGTACTGTGGCATTGAACAACCTCTTTCCACCGGGATCACCCGAGCTGCACTTACACTGCAGCATTGGACAGCCTCCTTCCACCTGGTGTCACCCAGGGGCACTCACACTGCAGCACTGGACAGCCTTCTTCCACCTGTTGTCACCCAGAAGGCACTCTTCCAGTGGCACTGGACAGCCTCCTTTCACCTGGGGCACTTGCACAATGGCATTGGACCACCCTTCTTACACCTGGGGTCACCCAGGGGTGCCTATACTGTAAGTGGACAGCATTTATTCCCTGTGGACAGGAGTGCCCCTGGGACACTCAGTCCTCCCCCAGCTGGCCCCCAGTGACCCAGACTCTTTCCCAAACCCAGGTCATGGCATCACACCTGGTTAGACTGGCAACATGTAATTTTATTAGGACCTACTTTTACAAATTTCTGGCAGCACTAAAGCTCACGGGGTCAAGTAGCTTGCTCAAGGTCATGTAGAACCAGTGACTGTGGAGTGAGTTAAACCTGCCATCTCATGGTTCTCAGTTTGCTTATGGTGCCAGTGCTAATGCCTCTCTTGCTATACTCCTCCTCACACCCACCATTGCTCTCTACATTAACCTGTCCCTCCATCCTCTTGCTTTTTGCCACCTCGCACATTGTGCCTCTTTTCTCTCTAAATGCTGCTTCTAAAGGCATGGATACATACATAGAAACATAGAATTTGACGGCAGATAAGGACCGCTGGCCCACCCAGTCTGCCCATTTCCTACCTGATGGATAAGCTGCAGATCCTAGTTAACCAGCAGCCTACTTCCTACCCCCACCCCTAGAATTGCCTTTATGACTGTCCCATGCATGCTTGAATTCCACCACTGTTTTTGACTCCACAACCTCCTCGGAAGGCTGTTCCATACATCCACAACCCTCTCTGTGAAAAAATACTCTTAAATTACCTCTGAGCCGCCCCTTTCTATCTTCAAATTGTGCCCTTGTTCTTGCACACCTCTTTTTTTGTCTTCCTGGAGACAGCTGAGTCATCAGAATGTCTTCACGCTAAGCTTCTCCCACCACCTGGAAGGTGTATCCTCCAGCTCCGCTTTGATGTCGGATCTGTCTTTCCTCTGAAAGGGACATGTATCCTCCTTTGCCGCCTGCATGCACTGAAGAATTTAAAGTTTTCAGATGCTTTTGTAGGAAAATTCAACATTTCTGCATGCTGGGTGCAGGCTGGCATGCAAATTATGGCCCAGGTGAAGGTTGTCTGGCCTAGAAGGCTTCGATCACATGTCTCCTCTAGTGTGGGAACTTCTACATCCATGGGACCTACTGCTGGTGTTGCATTGTGCTGATGGTCAAGCCATCTGACCCTATGCACAAGTTTGAGATGTGACATTTGTCATGGAAGACTGCCTTCTTGGTGGCTATAACATCAGTGAGCTTCAGGCACTCTCAGCGCAGTCTCCTGTTCAGTCTTCCATAAGGACAGGTGGTCCATTGCCCCAAACTGAAGTTCCTCCTGAAGGTTGTGTCAGAGTTCCACCTTAACCAGCTGATTAACGCCCTGGTGTACATCACCAATCAGACCTTGCAGGTGGATTCAGACTCCACAAATTGAATCTGCAGAGGGCGACTGTTATTACAAGGTGCACATGGCTGGAGTTCGGGAGAGGCTCACCAGTTGTTTCCAGATGCGCTGATGCTACACCTGGCAGGCTGGCAGCAAAGTTGTTGATTGCCAGGTGGATAACCTCCTGTATCAACCTCTGCTATAGGTTGGCTGGTAGGGAATCGCCCAAGGGCTTAGGGATCATTTCACCAGACCGCTGCCTCGTGGCCGCTTCCAGGATATCCCATTGCAGAGGTATGCAGTACTGCAACCTGGATAAAAGTGCACACCTTCATCTCCCATGACAGCATTGGTACATGGAGTCATCAGGATGCTGCTTTGGGTCCTTGGTCCTTCAGTCTCTGTTCACCAAATAGGGTTGCACACCTTGCCCCTTCTCCCAGAGGACTGCTAGGAGTCTGCCATTGTGTGGATTGTGAACTGTATCCATGCCTTTAGAAATATAGGTTACTCACCTGTAACTGTAGATCTTCCACAGAGTGGTCTCTTGCAGCAGGTACACTTGGGTCATCGCCAGAGGTTGCTGTGGCACACGGCAGCTCTTCTAGCAGTCTTTTCAGGGTCGCCCACATATGACATCACCTTCCTATTTCCTATGTAAGTGTGGTATGTCCCTGGTATCCCCAGTTCATTTCCCCGCTTCAGCTCGCACGCAGCAGCTAGGTGCAAATTCAAGAAGCAGTCATGAATGAGAATTTGAGCAATTTCAAGACAATATCAGAGTCACTACCATGTTGCTGTCCGCTTAGTATGGTGGACCCTCCGAGTCAACCTATGTCAAGGCATGTCCTTCCAGTCCCCCCACCCCAGCAGACATTGACTATGGATGCATCCCTGAACGGTGGGTGCGCACCTGGGTCCTTACAGGACACAAGGCAAGTGAACCAGTTCTATCCCTCATCACCACATCAATTAGAGGGCTGTGGGTTCAGTTCCCACATCTGGCACTTGGGTTAATATCCCAGTACTGACACTGTAGTGCATCATGAGAGGGTGCTGCACTTCTGAGGTGCCGCTTTTGAGAAGAGACGTAAACCGAGGTTCCATCTGCATGGATTGGTGGTAGGTCAGGTGGATGTTAAAGATCCCATGGCACTTATCGAAAGAGTAGGGAATTTCCCGGTGTCCTGGCCAAATTTCTCTCATTCACTAAAAAATATATACCACACCGACAGCTTAATCTGGTTCAAGGTCAGTTTGCATTCATCTATATCCCCTCCCCCCAGGTCGTGCCTGAAAATAGGCAAGTTTGTCTGGTGCACTACCCAGTCAACAAAAACTAAAAAAAAAATTGAGATGAGGGCGTTCGCTTAGCTCCCTCCAGGCCTTTCAACCTCACTTGTTCCCGGACCGCTGTGATTCAATCAGACAACACCTCAGTAGTGTTCTACCTCAACAAACAAGGAGGTACAAGTCCCATTCCTATGCAGAGAGATGCTTGCAGTCTGGCAGGAGGCCACACGACAACACCTTGTATTGACACGTCACTCCACTCAGGACATCACAATCTCCTGGCTGACCTTCTCAGTCACCAGTTGTCCACACACGAATGGACACTTCATCATGAAGTGCTTTAAAGATCTTTTATCTATGGGGTACCCTGCAACTGATCCGCTTGCCTCCCCAGTTAACCACCATCTCCCACATACTATTCCATTATCCTGAGCAAAAGGAACAGTCTATAGATGCCCTGTCCCAAGTGTGGACAGGACTCTTCTTATATGCTTCCCCTGTCCCTCTCCTGCAACGGACTCTACTGAAATTACAACTTGAACCTGCCACCATGATTCTCATAGCTCTTCTTGGCCTTGGCAACAATAGTTTCCTCCTTCAACAGTTCTCAGTGGAGGAACCCATTCCTGCCAATCAGACCAGACCTCTTGATCCAAAATCAAGGGCCCTTCTGCATCCCAACCTCAAGGCACTACACCTTCATGCTTGGCTCTGAGGATGGTTTCATAGCAGGTCTCCAAGTGTCCTCCTGTTACTAATATTTTACTGGCCTCGCGAAATCAGTGACCAGAGAAACATGTAATGCTTTTCAATCTGGGCTGCTTCCCGTCATTGGATCCTTACTCCTGTCCACTGATGAAGGTCTTGGATTACCTGACCTCAATTGCTTAGACAGGTTTAAGCTACAGTATTCCTCTGTCAAAGTCCATTTGGCCTCTATTCCAGCCTTCCACAAACTCTGGATGGCAGATTACTGTATTAACATCATTTAGCCAAAATGTTTCTAAGAGGAATGTTACATATTAAGCTATCTAACAGAAGACCCACTCCTCCGTGGATTTCAATTTTCTAATATTGAAATTAACTCTTGAGCCCTTTGAACCAGAGGCCACTTGTTACCTCCTTGCTTTCTTGGAAAACCCTATTCTTAGTGGCTGTCACACTGATGCACTTCCAAGCTCAGGTCTCATGTGTAGAGAACCTTATTAGATTTTCACAAAGACTGAGTGGAACTTCATACCAACCCATCCTTTCTACCTAAAGTAGTGTCTGAACACACCTTAAATCAGTCCCTGGAGTTACCAGTATATTATCCTGAACACTCCAGTCGAGATGACTACCTGGTGCATACTCTAGATGTCCATTCTATATTCTGATACTATACTAATTGCACTATATCAATTAGGAAGACCTCTCAACTTTTGTTACCTTCGCTTCAAGCAGGAAGGTCTCCCGGTCACTAAACGGACCCGCCCAGTTGACTAGCACACTGTATAACATTTTGTTTCTCAAATACAACAAGCTATTACCAGGATCTGTCCAAGCCCATTCTACCAGAGCTATGGACACCACTGCAGCCTGCTTTAAAGGGATTCTATCACAGATATCTGCAACGCAGCTACCTGTTCCACAATTCATACTTTCACTGAAGCATTACAACCTAGACATTGCTTCACGCCATAGGGCAGCCTTTGCAAAGCTGTCCACAAAGCCTCCTGTCATAGTTCCACCTTTCTTGGTTTACTGTTTGGGATTCATCCTAGAGTTACTCTGCTGCAAGGACCAATTCCTGAGAAGATAGTACAGTTATGTAAGGCTCACTGTAACAGTAGATCTTTGAGGAGGTCACTTGCAGCAGGTATGATCCCACCCTCCATCCCTCCTTCTAGGAGAACAAATTTTGGTCCAATTACTTTGGGTTTGATACTATGTCACTGCTTCCTCAGTCCTCGCTTAGCGAGCTGAATCCATGGGGAAATTGAGGATACCAGGGACCGCCCACACTTATATAGGAAACACGAAGGTGATGTCATATGTGGGCAGCCCCTGAAAAATACTGTTAGAAGAGTTGCTGTGCACCACAGCAACCTCTGGTGATGACCCAAGTGTATTAGCTGCTGCAAGAGACACTCTTCAAAGATCTACTGTTACAGTAAGGGCTACATAACTGTACTTTCTAGGAGTGGTATGCAGTTGACATCCACACAACCTTCCTGGCAGTGGCACCCGCCCCTGCTTTCAGCGCAAAGATCTGATGTCACGGGCAGAGCTGGAGGGTATGTTACCTGGATGGTGGGAGGCACTTAGCTTTAAGAGATTCCAGTGACTGAACTCCTCCGGGAAGACTGCCATTGTATGGATGTGAACTGTATGCCACTCTTACAACTATGGTTACTGGTGAGTAACTTATATTTCTCCTCCCTTCCACCTCGCCTCTCCTTTCTCCTCCAGTGCTCATTCCACTCTTACTCATTCTGCTCTATGGACTCTCACCTTCTCTATTCTCCACTCCAAATATGCCTCTTGGCAACCTCTTCTTCTCCCGCCTCCTCCATCTGGAACAACCTTTCACCCTGGCTTTGTCTGTCCTCTTCCTATCTTTCCCTTAAACGTCAACGTAAACTTTATTTTGCTCCTCCTGTTCCTGCTCAGATCCCAGCTAGACCAAAAGGTGATCTGTGGTAGAAATAAAATAGCTAGTGAATAACTGATAAGGTAAAGCAGTTAGTTTATTGGGAACCGAGGAAGAATTGGGAGGTTCAAGCATTGGGGCAGTGTTGCCTTGATTTCATTCTGTGGTTCCCAGTAAACTAACTGTTTTACTGCATCCGTTTTTTGCCATCTTTTTATTTCTAGCATGGTTTACCTTTTATTCGAGTGTATTATTTTCTGACTGCCGCTTTCACAGCTCAGTTGCACCTGGCCCCCTGCCGATCCTGGACAGACTGTTTTGGCCTCCTCCTCCTTTGACCTATAAACTCCCAAGAACTTTGTATTCGACTCACTGCTGACCTTGGCTTATGATTTGTGCTTCCATTTCACCCTGCTGCTGTTCTGATACTTTCCCAGTTTATTTCCTGTTACCCTAGACATTATTTATATTACAGTCTTAACAATGTTTATTGGCATCTCGACCACGCTGGCGACTGATTCGGAACGAGTCAGATTGCCAGAGGCTGGTGGAGGAGGGGGAGAGGATGTGTAGGTTGCTGGCTGACAGCCATCCACCTCGGAGGGAGATCTTCATCTGCTCAGAGAATGGCTATCCACTGGTGGAGACCAGAGTGTCTGTGTTGCTCCGAGGAATGCCAGCACTAGGCCAAGGAGGCGGAAGAGACCTGGCACTGGAGCTGCAGTGCGCATGTGCCTCCACGCGCAGGTGTCACTGCTTCCGGGGTCTCGGATTAGGCACACATACGGGAGAAAAACTGGGGCCACCATGGATGAAGCCTCTGGGCCGGGTTCTGAGGATCCGCTGAGGCAACGACACCACAAGACCTCGAAAGACCCGAGCTCCAGTAGGGTGGCAGACGATAGAGGTGACCCGCCATAGGAGGATATAAAGAATTGTTAAAAATATATATATATATTTATTGCCCTAATTGACTTTTATTTTCCTCTCTGATTTTATACTTTTGGCCTAGCAGTCTGCATTGTTCATGCATTCATGATTGTAAATAATTTTCACTTTATCCGCACTTTTTCCTGCCTGCTTCATTGTCCAAATATATTTTTCTATCCTGCACCCATCCCCTCAAGTGAGTGTGCTTTTTCCAGTTGCTAGTCTGCAGTAAATACACAAATTAACCATTAGACCAAAGTTCTTTCAATATCTTGTGCCGTCTGCCTGCAAAGTATCAGTTGAATTATATCTTGGCTGGTATTTTCTTTAGCAGTGTCTACAAAGGCATCCAGTTGCATTTGCGGAGTGTATTCCAGGGCACTCAATCTCTTGAACTTCTCTTTAGTCAGGATGGGGATCACATTTTCACTACTGCTATAAAATGACATATAGACTTGATCACAGGCCTGAAACCTCAGCTGCAGCTGGCTTTGGAGGATAGCTTCTGCCATCTGGAGCTCATAATCACGTTATAAAATAAAACTTATTTTTTGTTTTGACTTTGGGTTTTCTTGGAGGGGGGATTTTGGACTCAGATTTCAATAATGGGCTTCCTGATTCATTCCAAATGGAAACAGTAGATGCAGGAAAAAAGAGATCCTTAAACCTCCACAGCCCTCATGTGTTACCACCTAGCTGTTGACAAAGAAGCTAGGTCGGGCGTTTATTGAAACAGTTGGCTTGGACATTTGTTCAGATCATGGAGACTTTGTGGGACAGTGTGTAGCCGCACTGTTGGGGGTTTTAGTGCCTAACCACTTTCTTGTTTTTTATTCCTGTTGCTGTTTTATTTTTTGTGATGTGCTTATGAGGTTTATAGCTCTTTCCATGAGCTGTATACAAAAGAAAGTTATGGGTGGTGCTAATCCATGTAAAACAAGAAAAACAAAGCATGCACCCTTAAATATGGTGCTAAATCTGCCAAAGATAAGGTGCAGAAATCACCGCTTTATTGAAAGTGACACAAAGAACGTACAGTTGAAAAGACCTGAGGTCCTTGCCTGACACATTCGCATTTGTGAAAGCCTTAAAGATGCGAAATGTGTCAGGCAAAGAGGGCCAGTACGCTTTTTGTTCTGTCACTTTCAACAATGCCATGATTTTTGTACCTTATCTTTGGCAGTGTCAGTATCATATCTGAGGGATGGGTGCTGTAGTATTTCTCGTTTACGTAGCTGTTTGTATAACTTGACCAGTCCCAGAACTGGTGAATGAATTTGTTGCAACAGCAATCAAGGATTAGGTTATGAGTCATTTATAAGAATAGTACTTTAGGGAAAAGATGAAGTTTGATCTAATTTGTTGATTGAAGTTTTGCTCTCAAAATGTACCTTTATGATGCGACAGTTTGGTTTTATAGGACGTAGCATTGTAAAGTCATAACATTATGGTAGCGAGAGGAGTAAGTATGTTAGTGCCAGTAAGTTTTCATTTTCAATTTACGACACCATCAACTGTGCCCCTTTCTTGAGACAGATGGCCTTCGCCTCTTCCAGACTAGATTACTGTAATGCACTCTGTAAGGCCTTGCTTGGCGGTCGGATGCATTACTTGCATCCAGAATGCGGAGAGAGGCTCAGCTCGCAACCGGACGCCTCACTCTATGTTCTGGTTTGCAGATAGTCAGGTGACTCATTTACTATAAGGTGCTAATCCTTATGTGTACAGCCCTGCACAAGATGGGCCCTTGATACCTTGGCAAGCTCCTAACACCCTTACACTCCTGCCAGGGTAATGAGGTAAAGGCTTTTGAGGATTCCACCCTCACAGTTAAAGTTGTCAGCTGACTGGGCTTTTGTAGTTGTGCCCCAACCTCGGAATGGGCTCCCATGTGAGGTTAGCTGATCTCAATCCTTTCTATCTTTAGCCAAACTGAAGAGATATGTATCTAATCAGGCTTTCTGTCTGCCTTTATAGCCGGGCCTTGCCTGTATGTTGCTTCTTCTTTGTAGCTATGGTAGATTTGTTTCATTCCCAGTTATTGCAAGTCTGTTTGCATTATATTCAGTTACAGTACCCTCCCTGTGAGCTATGCTCTGCCTGGTTTTGGTGTTTTACACGTGGCAGTTTTTGTATTACTCTGAACTATTGTGAAAGTGCCCTGAGTATGGCATGGGCGCTTTTACAGAATAAAACTACTACTACTTGCAAACAAATTGTTAAGTAGTAAATTCTAGAGCTGGCCCAGTGGCGCTGAGGGTTGAGGTGCTGAGCTAGACACCACACCTTGTGACACACTGGCAACCTGGGTTCGAACTAACTCGACCGCCTAGGGTCGGCTGGAGAGGGAAGGGATTGAGTATCCAAAGGACTGCCTCTTCCTTCCCAGGGAGGGTTCCAAGGCATGCGCCACTCCTGGGTGGCCCCTAAAAGTAGTCAGAGACTGCAAGGAACTTGCAGTGCAAGCAGATGCAGGGTGAAGCTATGGCAGAAGTTGGCATGTAAGTGCTACTAACAGCATTGCATGTCCGAGCTCTAGGAGCAACCAGTAAGAGAACCCCTTGGTCTAAGGTGACAAGGGAACTAGTGGACTGCACCCACATCCCTGGCACCAGGCGACCTCCCGACGACTGGTTGAGCCTCTCATTGGATGGACCTCTAACCCCAGAAAAGGCCGCCAGGTAGAAGAGGTGGACCCTACCCCTGCGGGGATCTGGGGCTGGAAAGTCCAGTTAGGGTGCTGAGGGAAGGAAGGCTTCAGGCAGGGAGCAGAGCCATCAGGCAAAGAGACCATCTCCTAGAAATGCCCTGACCATGGGGGTGCATAAATAAAGTTTAAAAAAGTTGATTCTAGTGAGTGAAATAGTCGTAAGTACTGTATATGCCCACATTTGCCTTTCATAGAAACGTAGAAAATGACGACAGAAAAGACCTGAACTGTCCATCTAGTCTGTCCTTAGGTTCCCTACTGTAAGATGTTGTCGCCTCTCTCCTCCCTTCCAGCCATCCCCATAAGCCCTGTCTGATAACTCCTTTGTATGGATCCCATTTCCTCTTAAACCCTACTATTGTCTTTTCTTCCACAATCTTGTCCAAAATTTGCTGCACCCATCCACGCTTTTCCTGAAGTAATACTTCCTAATGTCATTTCTGACCCCCTTTCAGCTTGAGTGCATGATGTTCCTGGAGAACGACGTACTGTTTTGTAGTTTGCACACACTGGCTGTGCCCACTTCATTGAAACCTTCATGAACCTGGAAGTCCTTATCATGCTCTGCTCCCTCTGTCCTCCGTAAATATATGCTGATACTTTAGCCCTCTCGCCATATTACTTGCCTACGGTGGTCATAGATCATCTTTGTGGCACTTCATTGCAGTGTCTCTAATCCAGTTATCCCCCTTCCTGTCAGCTTTGCAGTACAGCCTTGACATAGACAAAGAGCAGAACATTCTAACTGCATGAATTAGAACAGCCAGCTCATCACCTGTGCCTCATCTCCATGAGCTGCATGGTGCCTGGAACATGGAATCATTTTTCAAAGATGCACTTTCTTACTTTGCTGGTCTCAAGACTCCCAGCATTCCAATGATAAATCTTTAATGTCTGCTAAAGAGAACAGTCTCCCTGATGGTGTTCCCAACTAATTCAATGGCTAAGTCCTAAGATTTGTTGTTTTATAAAGTTGTAAATTTATTTAGTTTAGTTGGCAAGAGAAGGAGGACACATAGATACATACATAGATATATAGACAGTGTCGGCAGATAAGGGCCTATGGCCCACCCAGTCTGCCCATTTAAGTTTGTAAGTTCAGTTTATGTTTTCCAGGAAGTCTGTTGCCCTTACCCTGACCTCCAGAATTCTTTATGTCTATCCCATGCATTCTAAATCCGTGATTGTTTCAGCCCCACCACTTCCTCTGGCAGGGTGTTCCACTTGTCCACCACCGTTCTGTGAAGAAATTCTTCCTCACGCTTCCTCTGAATCGCCCTCCTCCAACTTCATCCCATGCCCTCTAGTCCTGGAACATCTTTTCGCTTAAAATAGTGCATTCCTGCACCCTGTTCCTCCCTGTAAGATACTTGTATGTCTCTATCATATCGCCTCCTCCTCCTCCTCCAGGGAGTACATGTTCAGTGCCTTCAACCTGTCCTCATAGGACTTGTGATGCAATCCATGCACCATCTTTGTTGCCCTCCTCTGAACCTTCTCTACCCTGTCTATGTCCTTTCGTAGGTAAGGTCTCCAGAACTGCACAGTGTAATCCAGGTGCGGCCTCACTAGTCTCTTTGTATAGTGAATTATGACCTCCTTTTCCTGCTGGTGATGCCCTGCCTATGCATCCCAGCATCCCATTTGCTTTACCTGCTGCCTTGTCACACTGTTTCCTGCCTTGAGGTCATCAGAGATGATAACTCCAAGATCCCTTTCCTGCTTGGTGCATGCTATATCCTCACCCCCAACTGATATATTGTGCCAGGTTTTTGTGCCCCATATGCATTATCTTGCACTTCCTTGCATTGAATTTCAACTGCCAAACCCTGACCATTCTTCAAGTTTCTGCAGGTCCTTCTCATTCTGTCTACACCCTCTGGTGTGTCTACTCTGTTACAGAGCTTGTGTCATCAGCTAACAGTGAAATTCTGCCTTCTAGGTCCCAGCGAATGTCACTGATGAAGATATTGAATAGTACCGGTCCCAGCACTGATCCCTGTGGTACCCCACTGGTCACTCTTCCTCTGTGGAGTGACAGCCATTTATCACCACCCTCTGTGTCCTGCTGCCCAGCCAGTTACCTACCCACTGCACTACTGTCCTGCCCACACCCATATTCCCCAGTTTGTGCAATAGTCTTCTATGTGGCACAGTGTCAAAGGCCTTGCTGAAGTCCAGATAGGCCATGTCCACTGCCCTCCCTGATCCACCTCCCTAGTCACCCAGTCAAAAATTCAATGAGGTTGGTCTGACATGACCTTCCCTGGTGAAACCATGCTGCCTTGGGTCCTGTAGTCCATTGACAACCAGATGTTCCACCAATCTCTCCTTCAGTAGTGCTTCCATGATCTTCCCCACTACCGAGGTGAGGCTGACTGGTCTGTAGTTCCCCGCCTCTCTTTGTTCCCACTTTTGTATAAGGGGACTACATCTGCTATCCTCCAGTCTTTGGGTACCCCCTGTTTCTAGTGATCGGCTAAACAGGATAGCAAGAGGTTCAGCCACCACCTCTCTTAGTTCTTTAGGACCCTGGGTGCACCCCATCTGGCCCCATTGCTTTATCAACTCTTATTACTTCCAGTTCCTTCAGGACCCTTTCTCGTGTAAAGGACTTGTGTCCATTTCTGCACCATTCTCACCCCTTGTACCCATTCAGACCCATTACCTCCTCTTCCTCAGTAAAGACTGAGCAGAAATACCTGTTCAATATGTCAGCTTTACTGTTGTCATCCTCCACACAGCCCCATCCTCCCCTTCAGTCTCACTATCCTCCTTTGCCTTTCTTTTTCACTTATGTACCTGTAAAGGTTTTGTCCCTCTACCACTGATTTTGCAATGTGTTCTTCTGTCTGAGCTTTGGCTTCCTTACTGACCTCCTGCCTCCCTTTGCTTCTCCTGGTATTTCTCCCTATCCCCTTCTGCCTGTGTCTTTTGTATTGCCTGAATGCAATCTTTTTGGCTTTCACTTTCTTTGCACCTCTTTGGAAACCATAATGGTCTCTTCTTCCTTTCCTCTTGCTAACCTGCTTAATACATAATTCTGTTGCTCTTGTAATCCCCATTTTAAATACTTCCCACTGTTCCTCAACCCCTGATTCCTGCCCCATTCTCCTTAATGCCTCTTTCAAGTATCTCCCATTTTCTCAAAGTTTGCCCCCAAAATCCAGGATACGTGTTTTTGTGTGGTTTGGTTCTGCTCTTCTGTGATTTCAAACCACAGTGACTGGTGGTCACTGTTCCCCAGGTGCCCCCACTCTTACCCCCATCACACTGTCCCTGTTTGTGAGCCCAAGGTTCAGTATTGCCTTCTGCCGAGTTGGTTCCATGACCAGTTGCTTGAGGAAGGCACCCTGAAGGGAGTCCAGGATAAATCTGTTCCTAGTTGATGCTGCTGCTGGGATGCTCCAGTCCACGCCTGGAATATTGAAGTCTCCAACCAGTACTACCTCACTCTTGTCTGCCATCCTCTGGATGGCTAGCATCAGCTCATCTGTTTCTCCTCCTGGGCTGGTGGTCTATAGACCACACCTGTGCGGATGGCTGGCCCCATTTTCCTTTCCAGCTTAACCCACAGTATCTCTCCCCATTTTGTTCCTCTTGGATCTCTGTGGTCCTTATGTCATTTTTCACATACAGTGCCACTCCTCCTTCCTGCCTACCCTGTCTCTTCTGAATATGTTGTAGCCAGGTGTGGCCAACTCCCAGTCGTCGTTTATCATTACACCAGGTTTCAGTGATGGCCACAATGTCCAGGTCTGACTGCACCATGACAGCCTCCAGATCTTCCATCTTGTTGCTAAGGCTCCTGGCATTTGCACACATGACTTTCCATGATTTGACCTCCTAGACTGTTTTGCTGTTTTACTCCAGCCCTTCCTTGGTTGTCCTTATCTCTGGTTCACCTTGCTGTCTGCCCTTCTGCTGAATTTTGCCCCTATTCTGCCTATCCACCCCTGGGCACTAATCTCCATCTTTTGCACTTGGCTAACCTCTACATCCTTTCCTTCCATTTCTCTGGGTACCTCTATTTGGTTGTCCCTGTTTGGCAGTGTGGCATAAGTGAGTTCTGAGTGGAATAGGATCTGGGATGTGCCGCTGCCTGACTGGTCTAACCCTCCCTGAGCCCACTGTCATCCAAGTACTCTCGCTCTCTGCATCCTTGAGGCAGCTGCATTGGACTGAGTGGTCTCTGGATAGGTGATGGTACCCTGACCCAGTTTACTCCGCCTGAGTCTGGCTACCTCATCCCGCAGTCCAGAAAGATGCATGCAGATAGGGCAGCACCTCAGTGTCCAGAAGATCTGCCTGAATATGGCTGCCCACAGCCACTGCATTGCACCACTCCCACATTATACTGCTTTTTCCACTACTACACAAACGTGAAAGTTTAATTCAGTTTGAATGCTGGCCATCAGTGCAGCCGTAGCACTGTCATGTGCCACGGTGGTGACCCAGGTTCAAGAGTGAGCCTAGGTTGTCGAGGTTGGCTGAGGAGAGGCAGATTGAATGTCCCATCAGACGCCTTCTCCTCTGGAAAGGGAGGGCTGCACCTCTGCTAACAGGTGTTGGTGTATCAAGAGGAAGGGGACGCAGCCAAGGGGGATGCAGCCTGGCTCTGGTGCACAGTCATGCATGTTCATGAGCTCCTATAAACCCTTGTCAGCTGCATCCCAGGGGCAGGGAGCAACTGAGAGGAGAAACTCGGATGTGCAGCAGAGTGGCACTGTCACTCTGGGGCCCCACTGCTCCTAACTTACCACCTTTCCCCACACTTGATGCGCCCTGAGGAAGGTCTTTGCTGTTAGCACGTCCTGGGAGGCCACCATAGAGGAAATGCCCTCTGTGGACCCAGTAGGATGGGGTGATTGACACACTAGAGCAGCAAATGGGGCAGGGAGGTCAGCTGGAAAAATGAGCAGCATTGGCAACCAGGAGAAAACAATAAACAGATCTGAAAAACAGCTTTCCTGTGGTAATGACTACTAGGATTTGAGAATTACCTCCAGTACAGGGGAGAAATTAGATAAGGTACTGGTGGAAGCCATTGGCAAGATGGCAGAAAATGGGAGGTGCTGCTGTTGGGGACTTTAACCTGCCAGATGTGGATTAGCCTTACAGCAGTGGCTTCAGCTAGAAGCAGGGACATCCTGGACTACCTGCTGGGGGCATTCCCTCGGCGACCTAGTCAGTGGTCCCATGCATAAAGGAGCAATAGAAGACCTGGTACTCACGCGGTCATTATTGCAGACATCATGGTGGAGGCCACTTGGGGACCAGTGATCATCCGTACAGTGTGGTTCAGTACAAGGATGGCTGCAGAACTGAACCACACAAGGCAGCAAGGGTCCTGGATTTCAGGAGGACAGATTTGAAAAGATGGATGAATGCCTCAGGGATGACCCAGCAGGGGTGAGTGACTTGGATGGGGTGGAGGAACAGTGGGCAAAGATGACAGCATAATAAAGGCAACAAATCTCTGCATTAAACAAGTAAGTAAAAGCAAGGAAAAGGTGACCCTATGGTTCTCAAAAGAGGTGGCTAAAGCGGTGAAAGCTAAAGGGTAGCATTGAGAAGGTATAAGGAGATGCAGAGGGAGGAGGATAAGGAGATGTTCGAGGGAAGCAGGAAAGCAGTAAGGAGCACAAGGCAAAAACTGAAGCAGGGTTTTAAATAGTTGGTATAGCATAGCAAATGCTACGCAAAACAGTGGGTAATGCTAACCATTTCAAAAATGCATAGCAGTAGACTGCTAACCATTTTGTTCAGTAAGTCTATGGCACAGAGGACAAAATTAATAAAATGATATATATTTTAAACTTTGCTAACCATTCTGTGTCGAGCGCTATCCATTTTACAGCTGATTGGCACTTTCACGTGTAAAACTGCTAATCAAATTATTCGAGGTTATTTAATACTGTGTGAGAGAGAATAGCCCAGGAGGTAATGAAAGGGACAAGACATGTTTTAGGTATGTAAGTGGAAAGAGGAAGACCAGACGTGGCATTATAAAGTTAAAAGGAAGGGGGAAACTGTGCAGGGGACCAGGAAAGGCAAACATGAACAAATACTTTGTTGAGTGTTCACAGAGGAAGGAGGAGGAGGGCCACAAAAAGTAAGAAATCTTTGGAGAGAGTGAGGTAGACACTAGCTTTTTGGAGGCGAGAGTCCTGAAGGGACTTGCTAATCTGAAGCTGGACGCAAGCAATGGGGCCAGATAGGTGGATCCAAGGGTATTGAGGGAGCTCTGGGAAATACTGGCTCCACTTCTGACAGTCCTGTTTAACAGTTAACTGGAAACAGGAGTGGTTCCGGACGCACTGGAAGAGGGTAGATGTAGTCCCACTGCACACAAAGTAGTAGCAGGAAGAGGCTGGCAATTATAGACCAGTCAGTCTGACATCAGTGGTGGAAAGTTAATGGAATCACTGCTGAAGGAAAGGATTGTGGAATATCTTGAATCCAGTGGTTACAACACCCAAGGCAGCCTGGTTTCACGGGGAAGGTCATGTCAGACAAATCTGATTGACTGGGTGACCAAAGAACTAGATCAGGATGGAGCAGTGGATATGGCCTACTTAGATTTCAGTAAGGTGTTCGACACTGTTCCACACAGGAGACTAGCAAGCAAGCTGGGTAGCTTAGGAGTGGTCCAAAGGTGGTAAACTGGATAAGAAATTGTTTAGGGATAGGCAACAGAGGGTGGTGGTAAATGGAGTTCACTCCAAGGATGGGAGGGTGACCAGTGGGGTCCCTTAGGGATCAGTGCCAGGACAGAGCCTTTTAATGTCTTTATAAGTGATATTGCAGAGTAGCTGGAAGAGAAGGTCTGCCTCTTTATGGATGACCCCAAAATCTGCAGTAGGGTGGAGGATGAGCAGAGACCTAAGAAAACCAGAGGAGCAGTTAGTCAGAGGTATGGCAGGTGGGAGTCAGTGTGAAAAGTGCAAAATAATGCACTTATGGCACAGAAACTCAGAGGCGGAGTAAAATGGGTGGTATTGATGACCACCAAGCAGGAAGAGACCTAGGGGTAATCATATTGATGACCTAAAGGTGGCCAAGCAGTGCGACAAGGCCATAGGGAGGTGAGTGGGATGCTGGGGTGCATAAGGATGGGTATCATCAGCAGAAAGAGAGGTAGGTGTTGCTCTGTATAGAGTGCTAGTAAGACCCTACTTAGAGTATTGTGTCCAGGTCTGGAGACTACAGCTCTGGAAAGATGAAGACAGAGTGGAGGCAGTTCAAAGGAGGGCAACTAAAATGGTGCAGGGTCTGCATCAAAAGCTCTATGAGAAGAGATTAAAGGACCTCATTATGTACACCCTGGAACAGGGAGGGAGAGGGAGATATAATAGAGACCTTTAAATACCCCACAGGTAAATAAGGTACAGGAAGGAGTATTTTTCAGATGAAAGGTACTCAAGAACAAGGGGCATGCTATGAAGCTGGAGGGGTTAGATTCGGGAGAGTTATGAGGAAGTATCTTCACAGAAAGAATGGTGGATTTTGAACAGCCTTCCAGCAGAGGTGCTGGTGGTGAAAACAGTGGTTGGGTTCAAGAATGCATGGATAAGCACAAGGGAATCATAGTGAAAGGGGGGAGAGCTATAGATTGGGCACAGTCTGAGGTAAAATTGTAGGAGGGAGAAATGGCAGACTGGATGGGCCAAGTGGTCCTTATCTGCTATTAAATTCTGTTTGTCATTGGAGGGCTAACGAGGGGTTGAGCATCCCTACAGATGCTCTCCTCTCTGGGGTGGAGGCTGTCAAGATCTCACACTAACACCGCCACTTGGGCATCCACAGGCAGAGGTGGAGTTAGAGCAGCACACAACAAGAACCTGTGCCTGCATTTGCACCAGAGGTAGAAACAGGATATTTGGGAAGTTTCAGAGGTTTCATTGCATAAACATCCACCAGTGTACAAACCTGCTCACTGGCCACATTAACCCTGACGCTCGGTTCAACAACCCTTCGCCTGGGGGCGTGGTGAGGGAGTTAGCAACAACTACAATTTATAGTGCAAACAATTAGGTACTTTGATTAAATGGTAATTACAAACTAGAACCATGTGTTACACAAATTACTTAACTGGTACTCAATTTTCGGATCAGCTACTCCTTAATCTAAAATGAATTCAACAATACAATCCCCTGGGTTAAATATTTTAAGATATATTCATAACTTTCAGGCACAATGCCTCTTTCATCCTTATAAAATTGTAGTAGTTTAACCTCAAAATTAATGTAAAGTGCATAAAAGAGGTAAGGGAAGGAAAGAAGGGTGAAAAAGAACTGAAGTGTGATGTGGCTGCCTGGGTTCACCTCACATATACATTCTTCAGAACAAAGATGCCATGCAGTGACAGAACCTATGAGAGAGCACAAACAGCACAGTATTAAGAAAATATCAGGTGTTAATATTAAAGCTCCTTCATGAAATCACATTTTAACATTTTTAGAGTCAACATAATATATTATTCTACTTTTAGCATATTGTTTCCTTACACGCTTAAATGAAGACAAAATCAAATGTTTATATATATATATCTGGCTTCAAATAAATGCAGGTTGCTCAGTGCCATTTTAAGGGGACCATCTGGGAACATTCTTTAAACTATAAGTGGTAACATAACTCCAACTTCAGAAAATTTGCATCATTATCATCAATATCACATGAGAGTATACTGATAAGATCTTTTGAATTACCTGTCAACAAATATTTAAACTATTATCAGAGATATCAAAATGAAATGAAATTAAATCAATCCAGAAGGTATGGCTTTATGTCCCACTGATCATTTAATCCTAATGGTTTAACACTTTTCAGAGAGGAAGTCCAGCAGCTCTTTCTCTTAAGAAGTTGGTTTGACCTATTACCACCCTTTTTGAGGGAATATGTTCAATGCCCATACATTTTAAACCTTCTGCACTTGAGTTATGATGTGTGTAAAGTGTATTCCTACAGGAGTATCCTGTCTTGCATTTTGATGGACCGTACAAGTTCCTGAATGCGTTGTTTTAAAGGTCTAACAGTGCAACCACATACAGTTTCTTGCATTCACACCACAGTGTATACACTGTGAACGGTGTCACATGTAATGGTCTGTTCAATTTTGATCTGAACTCCCTCAATTGCTGAATGTCTAAAATCTCTATTTGTTTGAGCAAACTCACAAATGTTGCACTGATGACACTTGAAACCCCCAGCCTCTGCTGGGTAGCCACATAGTGCTAGCAGTAGGCACAGGTTTAGGAAACAATCTACTGTGTGCCACTTTGTCTGTGATATATGATGCTTTGTTAAGAGACACCCTAGGTTTGTTTCCAGCCACATCCATAGTCTGGATATCACTGGTCAGAATGGCCCAGTTTCTATGCACAATGTTACCCACTCTGCCTGACATAACATTGTACTCTGTTACAAAGGTGACTGGTTCAAACTCCTTGGGTCAGTGTCATGTTTTTATCTTCCAGTAGTCTGGACCTATTCTTTGGAGGGCCTTTGCTTTAGCATCCTCTAACAGTTTCTTATCATAAACCCTTGCTAAAAGTGTTTTTCATGTTCAAACGATTGTCTCTGAAATGTCTTATCAATTGAACAATTGCGGTGCAGCCACATTTGACTATAGGGTATAGATTGTTTCAGTGTGGTAGGATGAGTACTGTCTGCCCTCAATAGACTGTTAGTGGCCGTTTTCTTTCTCTGAAGCACTTGGTGGTCACTATCTCACCTGGTTTGCTTGATCAATTCTAAGCCAAGGAATTCCAGATTTTCATTGTTGCCTGTGTAGGTAAATCTCAAGTTAAATTCATTATCATTTAGCCAAATAATATACTGTGGAATTCTTGTCTTATCACCTTCCCATACACAGAGGCAATCATCTATGTAGCAATACCAAGATTTTATATTGCCCCAATAAGGGTTATTGGCCTGATTTTGTATTTTCAACATTTCCCATTTCCCAAGGAGCAAGTTGGCCTGACTGGGTGCCATGCTGGCATCCATAGCTGTCCCGCATTTTGTAGATAATGTCGCCTTCAAATTCAAATGCATTGTGGAGTTAGGAGCAGCACTGGCTGCATGGCACGATGCAACTGCATGTGCATGTGTGCGGTGGAGCCCTTGCATGCGAGAGTCCCTAGAAGGTGGGCTAAAATGGGAGAAAATTCTCTGCCACCACAGAATGACACTTGGTATACCCGGCCACGAGCAACCTACCAACCCCTCAGCACCCCAATGGTCTCTGGAAGAGGGACTGCCCCCGCCAAGACCCACCTTTGACGGTGCACCTGGGGGGGGTTGTGAAGTGAGGGCTGCAGATGGGATGACGGGACTAGATGGTTGCATGGAGCAGATGAGGCAGTACCACAGGATGGAAAAAATGGAAATAAAAAGAAAAAGAAAGCCAAAATGAAGAAAGACAGGTTACCAGCAAAGCTCTGCCATTCCAGCATGAGTGACCCAGGTTCGAGTTCGAGTTCAGTTTGCTGGAGGGCCTGCAGCTAGTGAGGATTGAGCATCCCAAGAGGCACTCTCCTGTGGTGTAGGGAGGGAAAGCATACGGATGGCTGTGCATCAGGTGTGCTGGCACCAGATAATGTCATGGCACGTGTTTCTATAGGTGGGACCTTGGGAGAAAATGGCAACAGGTTGGCCACCTTCAGGCAGATGAAGTGGTGCCAGTCAATCATTATCACTCCCGCCTGAGAAACCCACCCACCCAACTATGCAGTTACTGGCCAAAGGGGAGGGCATGCCTGCAAAGGAGCTGAGATGGCAGGAACCCTACACCAGGGGATACAATCTGGGGAGATCCCAGACTGCTGTTGGGTGGTCCTTGTGGATGGGCATTCATTAGATCCTACTCTGTGTCTAAGACATGGGAAGAGGCAGTAATGGAAGGAACTGTCAGAAGGATCAAGCTCCAAAGAGCAAAAAGCATAAGGAGTGGCAGAGACCTGGCAACTTAAATTTAACATCAATAAGTGTGCGGTTATGCACCTGGGACACAGAAACCCAAGATGGGGTACAAGTGGGAGGGAGGGAATCATGACTATGGAGCAGGAGAAGGATCTAGGTACAGTAGTCTCCAGCACCCTTAAGGTGGGGGAACAGTGTATAAGGGTGGTGGGAAAGGCATATGGGATGCTGGCAAGTATAGACAGGGAATCACCAGCAGTAGGAGAGAAGTCCTGCTGTACCTGTACCAGGCTATGGTGAGACCGCACTAGAGTATATAGTCCAGTTCTGGAGGCCTTACTTGGCGCAAGGACATAGACCTGATTGAAAGGGTTCATCAAGAGCAGCCAAGATGGTGCAAGGGATGAAGGGAAAACCATATGAACAGAGATGCAATGAGCTGGGGCTGTACACACTAGAGAGCAGAAGGGAGAGAGAGGGACAGGATAGAGACCTTCAAATACATCAAAGGGATAAACAGAGTAGGCCAGGGGTGCTTATTCCACATGAAGAAGGACACCAATGCAAGGAGGCATGACCTGAAACTGCAGGGGGCATCTTAGAGGTAGTGTGAAAGGCGATTCTTTACAGAAGGGATGGTGGATGCCTGGAACGGGCTTCCAGAGGAGGTTGTGGGGTGAGACAGTGGCTGGTTTCAAGAGGGCTTGGGACAGGCATAAAGGGTTATGGGGGAGGAAGGGTTGCAAGGGGTAGGTGGATAGTTTAACAGGGGATAAGGACAGACTGGATGAACCATGGGGTCCTTTTTCTGCCGCAAGTTCTATGATTCTGTGATAATGGGAAAATATGTATTTCATGTATAATAAAATGGATCTCATGTCAGCTAGTATAGGACTGTTCTAAGAGAACCTTAGGTACTTAAATGTGTGGTTCTACTGAGCAGGATAAGGTGAAGAATCAAGGGGTTCGTGGACTGCCAGCTGTCAATAAAACATCTGGTGGTGGCTGTGGTCCATGGTGTATTTTCCAATTAAGAAATATTGCACAGATAAAACCATATCTAGTACACAAGGACCTGGTCAACATAGTACATGCCTCTGTGACATCGAGGCTCGACTAATGCCATGCTCTGTACCTAGGGCCAGCTGATAAGTTGAGCACCACCAGCATCTGGTCCAGGATGCTGTAGCCTAGTTGATTTCTGAACTAAAACCTCTGCACATATCTTGCTTGTGCTGCGTGAACTGCACTAGCTACCAGTTTGGTGAAGCGCCAGTTTGGTAACTTATCAGTTTGGTGGCATACCACCTTTAAGTTCCTTTAGCATACATAACCTTACATAGATAGGGTTCCAACTACCTCAAAGACTTTAACTTTGTGATTGTATAGTATTGTGTGATTGTACAGCATTGTGTAATTGTACAGCATTGTATAATTGTACAGCACTGTGTAATTATACAGCATGGTGTGATTGTACAGCATTGTGTGATTATGCTACATTGTGTGATTGTACAGCATTATGTGATTGTACAGTCTTTCAACAATATATGTGACAAATTTGCCCCATTCACTAAAAGAATGGTTAAAGGCAATCATGTGCCTTGTATCTCTGATTGCTTCATGGCCTTGCTGCAGACTAGAGATTCATTGTGGCAATGCTCCATTCAGTCCGTCCTCCCGATTGATAGATATAAGTATAGAGAGGCACGGAACAAGTGCACTAGGGCGTTCAAAGCAAAAGCACAGTATTATAAATCCTCCTTAACCTCCTCCTGGGGATCAGGTGCAAGTTCTGGAACAATATTAGGAACTATGTGGAAGGACCTAACGGTTCGAGCACTTGGAGTCATGGTTGTGGGTCCCTGACCACCGACCATACCTGTATCGCGCAGCCTTCAATAATGACTTCACTAACCTTAGCAATGTTCTCCTCCTAATTTCTTTGATCTTCCAGCATCTAGCACCCCATTCCCCTCAAGCTCCCCTTTACCTACGCTGCATCACTCCTAAGTCTGTGGAGCCGCATCTCAAAACAGCCCTTAGCCACTCATCCTCCAGCTCTGACTCCTAGATTTGGAGCTCCTTCGCTCACCCTTAACAAGGTACTCTGCCCCCTTACCCACATCTTAAACCCTCCGTGTCTAGGTCCAGTTCTCCTCCAAGTGGAAATCGCCTCCATCACACCCCGTATTTAAAAATGGGGATCGCTCCAATACAAATAGTAACTGCCCCATCTCCATACTCCCACCCTCTCCAAGGCCTTAGAGCGATTGTATCTGATCAGCTCACAGAGCACATCAATAAATACAATCTTCTGCAGACTGCAACATTTCTACAAAGGACACAGCACTACCACTGCCCTTCTTGAATTTACCACACACATACACTCTGTGCTGGATAAGGTCACATCACTGGTGCTGTCTTCATTGACCTCACAAAGACATTCGACACTGTCATCCACTTCCACCTTCTAACCAAATTGACCAATTTGGTCTTTTATGATTCCTTGTAATGGTTCTGTGACTGCCTCTCGAACCGGACTCAACAGGTCAAAATTGGTAATGCATTATTCAATAGACTACCTGTCCTCTCTGGTGTCCCACAAGGGTCCATTCTGGGACCTCTACTTTTCAGCCTCTTCCTCAACTCCCTTCCTGAGTCCTGTCCTGGCAATCTATTACTTTATGCAGATGATGCTGTCATCTTCTTCTCCAGCCCTGACACTCTGCAACTTCACCACTTCCTCCAGTCCTCTTTCAGCTGTGTTGAAAACTGGTTCAGTGTGCAGCGCCTTATTCTTAATTATAAAAAACAAAGTTATGCTATTCTCTCACCCACAGAATACCAGGAAGGTGCTTTGCCCACAAGTAATAACTTAAAATCACACTCCTTTGCAGCAAGTGGACTCCTTTAAATACCTGGGCATCACCTTGGACCCAGGTCTAAACTCACGTGCACATTCACCATCTATCCAAAGCCCTTAATGTAAGGCTGGGGCTTTTACATCACTCAAGCACTACCACCACCCCTGATGCCCTCAGACTCGCCTCTCCTCCTCAGTTCTCTCTCTGCTTGACTATGGCTTATTGATATATGGGGCGGCAGGCACCTCAGCTTTAGTTAGGCTTCATCTGTCACTAAACAAAGCCTGCCATCTCATATTGGGATGTGACCGCCTACACATACCTGCTCACTTTATAGTGCTACCAACTGGCTTAATCTCGACAACAGGATTAGGTTCCACACCTGCCTCCTGGCTACAAAAATCACCCTAGGCCTCTCCCCCACTGGACCTCGCCTTAATGCATCCAAACATTAAGGTTAAGTATACCCGTAGCTCAAACCACCATCTCTTCATGACTCCTCCATACCTCTCAGTTCCTAAGGTCCTTCAGCTACAGGGCCCCTTGTGGATGAACAGCCTTCCCACCACCCTGGTAAATGAACAAAGACTTGGTCAATTTAAAACCCACCTTAGGGTTCACCTCCTGTCTTCAAGTACCTGTGACTGCCACTGAACTCGGTCCTCTCCCTCCTCCTTATCCTCTGACAGTGACCACTGCCCTGCCTCCTCCTCCTTTGTGCCCAACCTGTGTCTCTCATGCAATGTTATCTATCTACATTTGATATGTACTGTGTAATTAACTATACTATGTAACCCTGGTATTTGAATGTTAGCCAATGCTGTTCCTTGTAAACAATCTGAACATTGTTCTCTGAGTTAAATTTTGTAATGTGTGTCTGTATCTAATCTATGTGATGTGGAACCTTTATAAATGAGTCTGTGACTCAAAGGTATGTTTTCCAAATCTGAAATAAAATAAGTATTGTGTGATTTTACAGCATTGTGTGATTGTACAGTATTATGTGATTGTACAGCATTGTATGATTGTACAGTAGTGTATAATTGTACAGCACTGTGAGATTATACAGTATTGTATAATTGTACAGCATTCTGTGATTATACAACATTGTGTGATTGTACAGTATTGTATGATTATACAGCATTGTGTGATTGTGCAGCACTGTAATTGTACAGCATTGTGCAATTTTAATAGTACTGTATAATTGTACAGCATTGTGTGACTGTACAGTATTGTGTGATTGTACAGCATTGCATGATTGTATAGCACTCTGTGATTGTACAGCATTGTGCGATTGTACAGTATTGTATAATTGTACAGCACTGTGTGATTGTACAGTATTGTGTAATTGTACAGCATTGTATGGTGGTACAGTATTGTATAATTGTGCAGCATTGTGCAATTGTACAGCGTTATATGATTGTACAGCTATTGTATGATTGTACAGCATTGTATGCATTGTACAGCATTGTGATTATACAGTATCGTATAATTGTACTGTATTGTGTGATTGTACAGTATCGTATAATTGTGCAGCATTGTGTGATTGTGCAGTAGTGTATAATTGTACACCATTGTGTGATTGTACAGTATTGTACAATTGTACAGCATTGTAGTATTGTACAGCACTGTGTGATTGCACAGTATTGTATAATAGTACAGCATTGTGTCATTGTACATTGTATGATTGTACAGTAGTGTATAATTGTACAGCATTGTGATTGTACATCATTGTGTGATTGTACAGTATTGTGATTGTGCAGCATTGTGTGATTGTACAGTATTGTATAATTGTACAGCATTGTGTGATATACAATATTGTACAATCATCAATGCTTGCATATTATATAATACTGTACAATCACACAATGCTTATTAACACATAATACTGTACATCACAATGTTGTAATTATACAATATTGTACAAATTGTACAGCATTGTGTGATTGTACAGTAGTGTGTATTGTACAGCATTGTGATTGTATAGTATTGTATAACTGTACAGCATTGTATGATTGTACAGTATTGTGTAATTGTACAGCATTGTGTGATTGTACAGCATTGTATAATTGTACAGCATTGTGCAATTGTACAGCGTTGTGTGATTGTACAGCATTGTGTAATTGTACAGCATTGTGTGATTGTACAGCATTGTTTAATTGTACAGCATTGTGTGATTGTGCAGTATTGTATAATTGTACAGCATTGTGTGATTGTACAGCATTGTATAATTGTACAGCATTGTGCAATTGTACAGCGTTGTGTGATTGTACAGATTGTGTAATTGTACAGCATTGTATAGCACTGTGTGATTGTACAGTATTGTGTAATTGTACAGCATTGTATGGTGGTACAGTATTGTATAATTGTGCAGCATTGTGATTGTACATTATTGTGCGATGTACAGTATTGTCTAATTGTGCAGCATTGTGTGATTGTACAGCATTGTGTGATTGTACAGCAGTGTGTGACTGTACAGTACTGTATGATTTACAGCAGTGTGATTGTATATAATGTGATTGTACTGCATTGTGTGATTGTGCAGCATTGTGTGATTATACAGCATTGTGTGATTGTGCAGCATTGTGTGATTATACAGCATTGTGTGATTGTGCAGCATTGTGTGATTATACAGCATTGTGTGATTGTACAGCAGTGTGTGACTGTACAGTACTGTATGATTTACAGCAGTGTGATTGTACAGTAATGTGTGATTGTGCAGCATTGTGTGATTGTGCAGCATTGTGTGATTGTATATCATTGCATAATTACACAGCACTGTGTAATTGTGCAGCATTGTGTAATTGCTTTGATCCCTGTGGTCATCATTGCACATCTGGACTTTTGCATTTGATACAGTATTTAGTTTTCTGTAATGTCTTGAGCCTTGCTGCAGCCTTGTTATCTTTTCTCTGTGAAAATGCCGTCTCCACTGTTTTACTTTGTAGCTCTCCTGGGTCGTACCGAAAATAAGGATTGTAATTGTGCCAAGGTAAAAAATAATGCTCCACACCACCACCTCCACTTCACTGAGGGCAGTGTGTTGGCCATTCTGAGATATATATTGAGGTAGTCAGGAGGGTAGGCCTTCTCAGTAGCTTCAGCACCTTTAATTTGGAATGCCCTCCCACTGGCCTTCAAACTGTTCACTGAGTGGAGGCATTTAAAGGGGCTAAAACTAGTCTTTTCAGCAGACATTTTTGTAACACATTGGAATTCTGAGCTCTTATTTTGTTTTAAATGCTGTTTATATGTTCTTAACAAACTGCCTTCCTGTTTATGTATCTAGCATTTATGTGTTATGAAAGTTTCTGTTGTTGCTTGTATTATATGTGGATTTGTGTACTATTAAAGGGGAACAGTCAGCACCAAGGGCCCCACACTTAAGTGTGGACTGATCCCAATGTGCACTTTGTGTGCAAAAACATTTTAGTTTGAGCCGCCCGGTGGCACTGAGGGTTAAGGCACTGGACACCACATGTCACGCTGTGCCAGTGACCCGGTTCGAGAACGAGCCTGGGCAGGACAGGAGCTGGATTCAGTGGCTGTAGGCAGCTCTCCTCCCAGGGAGGGTTTCAGTTGTTCCTACTGCAGTGCTGCCCCAGGTGGAGGCCTGAGGATAGTGCAGATGGAGAGTTGCTAGAATAGGGAGGGTGCCATGGATCGCCGTGCATGTGCCTCACACATGCTCAAGCAACTGCAGTAGGAGAGGTGAAGAAAACGTGAAAACTGGAGCTGGCAGGCTCCATGGAGGCCCAGCTGCACCCACATCAGGCTCCCCAGATTCAGTAGCCTGCAGTGCATGGTGGAGTTTATATAAGCTCTGATCTTTTGTTTACTGGTCCCACCATCCTCCTGGGCTAAGTATGGTCACAGAGGACTGTACTCAGACCCTAGAGAAAAGCAGTCCCAGAAAACATGGGATTGGAGATTATAAAAGCTCTAACATGCACTGCACTGCTCTGCTGACAGCTACAGGAGATTGAGGGATTTATAGTAACTGAAGATGTCAGCCTAAAAGTAAACGAAATTTGTCGGATACAATCTGCTATAGTACAACAAACAGAAAGTAAGCCAAAATGTTTTACACATAAAGTGCACATTGGGACCAGCCCTCTCTTTGAGTGTGGGACCCTTGGTGGTGACTGTCTCCTTTAAGCACCCAGAGCCCATTGGGATTGGGAAGTATAGAAATAAAATTGCCTTGCTCTTGCCTTTCCTCTGATCAGGGTCTCCTTGCTGTTCCTCCTGTTACCTCCAGGATGGACTCTAATGCCTTTTCCTCTGCAGCTTCCAAATTTTGGAATAGTTTTCCTTGTTCCCTAAGATCAACTCAGACTCATCCGATTAAAAAAAAATGCCGTATGCCTCTAAGAACACCTATTGGGTCTCCTCCTACGTCAGTGCTTTGATTGATGTTGGGAAGCAGTATAGTGTAGTGGTCAAGAGCACTGAGCTGCAATCCTGAAGACATGGGTTTGAATCCACAGCCACCACAAGCATACTATGTGACCATGAGCAAGACACTTAACTTCCTGTGGTCCCAGGGTTCACCTAGAAATAAGCCTCAGCTTAGTGTGTGTTTTCTGGCTCCAAATTGTAAAATAAAAATAAAAATAAAAATGTGAATTGTTTAGGTTGGACCCTATGCCCTGTACCATGTACGTATTCTTTTGTAACCTTTTGTTGTGTCGACTGTCTTACTTTGTGAGCCTTATTGGCCTGTTTCATGTCGAAAACAGGTTGTTGTCCAGTACATTCTTTGATAGGTTATCAAATAAAGAAATGAAGTGAATATAATCACCACATACTGTATTTGCATTCCCATGGCTCACCAGCTCCAGTGCCGCTTTTGCTTTGAACCGTGCTTTTAAGCAGCCTTTCAGATTTCAAGCTATCCTCCAAACGCTCCTAGTACAACACTAATTACATGGTCCGTCAGCAGTGCAACTGCACAGGCATAAGAACACATATTAAAACATGTAGCAACTTATCTGGGTTAATGATGAGTGGTCATGGAATGTGGCACTTGGTATGTTAGCCCCTGCTGATCAGTCAATTCTCTTAATTTCTAAACACACTCTGTGACATAGAGAACTAGCTCCCACAGGGAAAGATATTGGCTCAGGAATGTGTTGTGCCTTGTTGGCCAATACCCTTTGATACTGTGCTGTATAGAAAACTCACAGAGAAAGTAGTAGAATATGGTGTCCACATAGTGCGCAGATGATGTTAGTTACTTGGGGGTAGCAGTAAGGTACGGAACATGGGGGCAGATAGTGCAGCCAAAAATCTCTATATAGGATATTACGGACAGAATGGATGGACAAAAGGTCTTTTGCTACTGTCATTGTGGGGTTACCACCTGTCCTGATTTTATCTGGACAGGCCTGGTTTGGCGACTGTGTCTTTCCAAAAACTTGTCAACTACTCAATGTCCTGATCTTATAGTAGAAAATATTTTTTCTTTCATGTAGAAGTTGCAGAAAACTATGACACCATAACTACAATAATGTAAATGATAGGAAACAATATGAATGACTAAAATACTACAACAATTAGTCTTAGTTCTGATTCATTTAGAGAAAAATCTATTTAACTGGTCAAAGTTACATAATGTCCAGTAAAAGAATGCTGCTGTATGAAATGTCACACTTTGGGCTTCTTAAAGGTGATAACCCTATGTCACTGTCTATGTTTCAGTGTTTGTTTTTATTCTTTGACAAGTGTCTGTTTTGAGGGTGATCTGGGAGCACTTGGGAGGTTAGGTGACTTGCTCAGTATCACATAGTATGCAAGTGGAGGTTGTGGAATCAAACCCTGGTAACATTAGGCAGAGAAGAAAGACTAGGAAGGGATTGTCAGGTTAAAAAGGAGGGAAGAGGGTGTGCTGAGGAAGATGCAGAAAAAGCGAAACACTCGAATACTTCTGCTCAGTGTTCACTAAAGAAGGGAAGGTGAATTTCACAACTCGGCAGTAGAGGCTTCAAAGGAAAAGTGGGGAATGCCAGTCCTTTCATGGTAGAAAGAGTGCAAGAGGAACTGGGAAACTGAAAACAGATAAAGCAATGGGGTCAGATGGCATTCACTCCAGAATATTAGGGAACTCAGAGGTTCTGGTGGAACCTTAAACTACCCTTTAAACAGATCATTGGAGACAGGGAGGTCCAGAGGGTGGAGAAGCACAAATGTGGTTCCTTATCCACAAATGTGGAAGCAGAGAGGAGGCAGGCAACTCAGGCCTGTCAGGCTGATCTTAGTGGTGGGAAAAGTAATGGAGTCACCTAAAAGAAAGGATTATGTTATTTCTTGAATCTAGCAGAGCACAGGATCCAAGACAGCATGGGTTTAGAGCAGGAAGGTCTTGTCAAAAAATATAATCAATTTCTTTGACTGGATCACATAGAAACATAGAAATTGATGGCAGATAAGGACCGCTTGGCCCACCTAGCCTGCCTGTTTCCCTGCCTAATAGACAAGCTGCAGATCCTAGTTAACCAACAGCCTACTTTCTCCTATCCCCCACTAGAATTGCCTTATGTCTGTCCCATTCTTGAATTCCTCCACTGTTTTGACTCCACGACTTCCTCAGGAAGGCCGCCCATGCATTCACAACCCTCTCCATGAAAAATACTTCTTCACCTTACCTCTGAGCCGTCCCCCCTTTATCTTCAAATTGTGCCCCTTGTTTTGGCACACTTTTTCTGAAAGATGCTATCCTCTTGACTTTGTTGATTCCCTTGAGGTACTTGAAAGCTTCTATCATGTACCCCCCTTTTCCTCAAGGGTATACATATTAAGCTTCTTTAGTCTCTCTTCATATATCTTCTGGTGCAGACTCTGCACCATTTTAGTGCCCTCCTCTGGACAGCCTCCATCCTGCCTATGTCTTTCTGAGATGAGGTCTCCAGAACTGCACACAGATACTCAGATGGGGTTTCACCAGCTGTCTGTACAGAGGGATAACAACTTCCTGTTTTCTATTGGTGATGCCTCTCCCTATGCATCCCAGTATCCCCCAGCCCTCCTTACTGCCTTCTCACATTACTTGCCCACCTTTAGGTCATCTGATATGACTACCCCAGGTCCCTTTCCATTTTTGTTGTTGTTAGTATCTCACCCCAATTCTGTACTCTTCCCTGGGATTTTGTTTCTCAGGTCCATTACTTTGCACTTCTTTACGTTGAAGCTAAGCTGCCATACATTTGACCATTCCTCCAACCATGCCAAGTCCCTTCTCATCCTATCCACCCTACCTTGTGTTATCAACGCTGTTGCAGAGCTTTGTGTTGTCTGCAAAGAGACATACTCTTCCTTCCAGTCCCTCTAGTGTCACTTATAAAGACATTAAAGAGGACCGTCCCAGTACTGAACCCTCGGATGCACAATGCTAGTAACCCCTTTCTTCAGAGTGGACCCATTTACTATTACCTCTGTGTCCTGTTGTCCAGCCAATTTTTACCCATGCTACCATCTTGGGACCCACTTCAAGGCTGGCTAACTTGTATATTAATCTTTGTGTGGGACTGTGTCAGATGCCTTGCTAAAGTCTAGGTAGGCCATATCCACAGCCTCTCCTGGTCTACTACTTTGGTCACCCAGTTAAAGAAATCTATTAGATTCGTCTGACATGACCTTCCCACTGTCAATCCATGTTCCCTTGGGTCCTGAGCTCCACTGGCCTCTAGGTACTCAACAGGTCTTTCTTTCAGAAGTGATTCCATCATTTTCCCTACCACTGAGGTCAAACTAACAGCTCTGTAGTTTCCTGCCTCTGCCTTGCTCACACTTTTGTGAAGTGAAATCACATTCGCCCTCCTCCAGTCCTCAGGTAACACCCCATTCTCCCATGATTTGTTAAATAGAGTAGTCGGTGGTGTCACTAGTTCTACCCTTAATTCTTTTAGAATTCTGGGGTGAATCCCATCAGGCCCCATTGCTTTGTTCACCTTCAATTTTAAGAGTTCTTTCGAACTCTTTCTTCTGTAAATGGACTAGTATCGACACCTATCCAGAGTGCTTCTATTGTTTGGTTTAGATACCTCCCACTTCTTCTTTTGTGAATACTGAACAAAATATTTGTTTAATATCTATGCCTTTTCACAGTCACCCTCTGCCCACCCCTCCCTTTATTAAACCTCACTATCCCTCCCTTTGTCTTCCTTCGCTCCCTGATGTACCTATAAAAGTTTTATCCCCCTTCTTAACCGAGTTGGCTATCTTTTCCTCGGTTTGGGCCTTCGCTATTCTGACTGCCTTCCCTGCTTCCTTCTACTTTAACTGATACAGTTCTCGGTCCTGCTCCTTGTGTGATTCCTTGTACTTCCTGAATGCTGTCTTTTCTTTTCTAACCTTCCTGCCACTTCCTTTGAGAACTATAGTTTTTTACTTGCTTTTGTTTTATTTCCTTCACACAAAGGCTTGTTGCCTCTGTGATAGGGTTACCACTTGTCCTGATTTTCACAGGACAGTCCGATTTGGCAGCTGTGTCCTGCAAAAAACATGAAAAATACTGCATCCTGATTTTATAGTAGAAAAAATATTTTCTAACTTTCCACTAAATGTTGCAGAAAACTACAATACCGTAACTAAAATACCTTAAAATGATAAGAAACAATAGAAGCAACTAAGAAACTGAAATACTTAGTCTTAATTCTGATTATGCTGTATAGAGAAAACAAGTCTGTTGCATTGGTCGAGGTTGCATACTGTCCTCTAAAAATCATGTTTCATTAAGAAATGTCCTACTTTGGGCTTCCTAAAAGGTGGTAACCCTACTCTGTGATGGCAGTTTTGATTATTCCCATTGTTCTTCCACACTCCTTACTGCTGATTTGCTAGTGCATTCCTTAGTCACTCAACCATTTTGGCAAAGTCAGCCCTCCTAAAGTCCAGGACCTTTGCCTTTGTATGGTTTGACTATGCTGCTGTATTTATCGTGACCCATACTGTTCGTGGTCGCTAGTTCCCAGGTGGCTACCCACTTCTAAATCTGTGATCTTCTCTCCATCTCCATTTGAGAGTACCAGATCTAAGAGTGCTCCCTCGCAAGTGAGTTCCAGTACTAGCTGTCTAAGGCATGCCCCTGCAGGGCATCTAGGAATGACCCCACTCTTGATGGTGGCTGCAGGAAATGTGCTCCAGTTAACACCTGGCATATTCAGGTCCCCATCAACAGTATCTCCCTTTTTCTGCCATTCTAAGGATAACTTCTATCATTTCCTTCCCGTGAGATGAGGGTCTGTATACAACCCCTCTGCAGATTGTGGTGCCATTACCTGTCTCCAAGTTGACCCACAGTGCTTAATCTCCTTCCTTTCACCCTTTTGATCTTGTCACCAGGGAGGTAGATCAGGGTGGGGCAGTGGATGTGCCCTACCTGGATTTCAGCTAGGCCTTTGACACCATCCCACATAGAAGGTTGTTACATAAACTGGACAGTCTGAGACTGAGCACAAAAATGGTAAACTGGATTTGAAATTGGCAGAGTGGCAGGACGAGAGAGTGATCGTAAATGGAGCACAATCTTGGGAGAGGGAGGTGACCAGTGGGGTGCCATAGGGTCGGTACAGGGGCCAATTCTCTTTAATGTCTTCGTAAGTGACATCGCAGAGGGGTTGAAAGGAAAAACTATGCCTGTTTGCAGAGAACCCAAAGATCTGCAACAGGGTAGACACTCCAGTGGGGTGCACAAAATGAGAAAGGACATCAGCATGCTAGAGGAGTGGTCAGGGTGTGGCAGCTTGGATTCAATGCAAAGAAATGTAAAATCATGCTCCTGGGGCACATAAATCCAGAAGAGGAGGACAGGATGGGGAGAGGTACTGGTAGTCACTGAGCAGAAACCAGACTTGGGGATAATCATGTTGGATGACCTAAAGGCAACCAAGCAATGTGAAAAGGCTGTGGGGAAGGTCAGCAAGATGCTTGGGTGAACAGGAGGGTATCAACAGCAGAAAAAGGAGGTGGTTATGCCACTGTACTTATCACTGGTGAGACCACAGCTAGAGTACTGTGTCCAGTTCTGGAGACCACATCTTCGGAAGGACATATACTGGATGGAGGCAGTCCAGGTGAGGGTTACAAAGATGGTGCAGGAGCAGCATGAGAAGCCCTAGGAGAAGAGCCTGAGGAACTGAATATGTACTCCTGGAAGAGCAAGGAGATATGATTGAAACAGTCAGGCACCTCAAGGGTATAAACAAGATAAGTGAAGGTAGCATATTTCAAAAAGAGATGTACAAGAATAAGGGGCCATGACATGAAACTGGAGGGGGTAGGCTTAGGGCAACTTGAGGAAGTATTTTTCAGAGAAAGAGTCATGGACGCTTGAGCTGCCTCCCAGTGGAGGTTGTGGGAGTGAAATCAGTTACAGAATTCAAAATGAATGGGATAGAATGTCACGGGTGTGGGTATACTGGATAACATTAACCAGGCAGACAATGATTACAGTGCATAAAAATGCCAAATGATGTTTGTAATTTTATTTTCTCATAAAATTTGAAATAATAAAGTAAATATCAACAGAAAGTAAAACAAAAGGAAAATACAAAGCAGCACACCTAACAGGCTTCCTATAGCTAAATTTCACAAACACCTTCCTGTGTCCCTATTCAGCTCAGCCTCTGAACCTGCACACCTTCTTCCTTCCAAGGTCAGCTACCTACTGATCCACCCTATCTAAAACCTAGCCCCTAGTGGCAGGTTTTATATACATTTTGGTGGGGCAACCTGATCTGACCCTTAACTATTAACAGAAGAAAACTATCTTTATCAGTGGCCCTGGATGTCCTTGCTTCTGTCCGGGTTGGTCCTTTCTCCCTTTGCCTTTGCTCCCGTGGTTTGATGGGACTTTGAGGGAGATCCGGCGATTAGGGCGAAGGTTAGAGTGTTGCTGGCAGAATCCGCCCTTGTTGCCGACTGCCTTAGATTGATGGACCATTATCAAGCCTCTCAATCTGCAGTCACCCTTAAGAAGGCAGAGTTTCTGTCCAGGCAGATTGCGGTCGCTCAGAATCGACCAGCTCAGCTTTTTCAAACTGTGGACAGACTGTGCAACCCAGCCTGTCTACAAGTTAAAACCTTTTCACAAATAGAGGCGATGAACTTGCTTGATTCTTTGCATCTAAGGTGGCTGACATCAGGGTGGTACTCCAACCGACACACTCTATAGGCGTTGCTTTGGATCAGCATGAAGCCATTGCCTCTCAGCTTTCCTGGAGTACCCGACTGACCGGAGTTCATGGACGTCCATGCGGATTGTCCAGGGTGAAAGCCCTATGTGCTGTAGTTTGGATCCAGGACTAACTTCCCTGATTTTGGGTTGTATTGATTCCATCAGTCCGGTCCTAGCACAGATAGTCTGGTGCTCTTTGAAACAGGTGAGTTTCCAAGCTTCCTGAAGGAGGCGGTGGTAACACCCCACTTGAAGAAAGCTTCTTTGGACCCAGACTGCCATGCAAACTACAGACCAATCTCTAACCTTCCTTTTTAGGAAGGTGATTGAGAAAGTAGTGGCTGTGCAGCTGAGAACAATTTGACCATCCATGACATCTATGAACCCTCCAGTCTGTATTTCAAAAGAGACATAGTACTTGACAGCGCTGGTTGGTGCTCAGTGATCCCTGATGAAACATAGAAACACAGAAACATAGAAGTTGATTGCAGATAAGGACCGCAAGGCCCATCCAGTCTGCCCATTTCTTTTCTACCTTATAAATGTGCCATCGGCCTTTGTCTCTGTCGGTGACCTATCTATTCATAGTCATTTGTATTGCTCCCTTATGCCTATCCCATGCCTGTTTGAAGCCCTGCACTGTATTCATAGCCACCACTTCTTGTGGTAAGCCATTCCATGCATCTACCACCCTTTCTGTGAAAAGAATTTCCTCACATTCCCCTTAATCGGCCTCCCTCTAATCTCATGCTGTGTCCTCTTGTCCTGCTATTTTTCTTATATTTAAACATGTTAGACTCTTTCACCTTGTTTATGCCCTTAAGGTGTTTGAATGCCTCGATCATATCACCTCTCTCCTCCTTTGCTCAAGGGTATACATATTGAGCTCCGTAATCTGTCCTCATATGTCTTCTGATGCAGTCCCTGCACCATTTTGGTTGCCCTTCTCTGGACTGCCTCAATTTGGTTAATGTCCTTGTGAAGGTGTGGCCTCCAATACTGCATGCAGTACTCCAGATGGGGCCTAACCAATGTCTTATACAGAGGATTATTACCTCCCTCTTACGACTTGTGATACCCTGCTAATACACCCTAACACCCCCTAGCCTTACCTACTGCTTTAGAGGTCTGCTTGGATGACTTTAGGTCATCAGTGATGATGATGCCCAAGTCTCTTTCTTCCTTTGTGACTGCTAGCAACTCCCTCCCAGCCTATAAGTGGCTTCAGGGTTTCTCTTCCCTATGTGCATGATTTTGCACTTCTTTGCATTAAATCCCAGTTGCCACTCTTCTGACCATTCTGCTGGTTTATCCAGATCTCTTCTCATTCTGCCCACCCCATCTGGATCATCTACCCTGTTGCAGATCTTGGTGTCATCTGCAAACAGACAAGCCTTACCCTCTAGTCCATCTGCAAGGTCACTAATGAAGATGTTGAATAGGACTGGCCCCAGGACTGATCCCTGAGGTACCCACTTGTGACTTGCATCTCTTCTGACTGTATACCATTTACCACCACTCTCTGTTTTCTGCCAGTCAACCAGTTTGCCACCCAGTTGACCAACTTCTGACCCACCCAGCCTCTACCCAGCTTATTTATCAATCTCTATGTGAACAGTGTCAAAAGCTTTGCTGAAGTCAAGGTATGGCATCAACTGCTCCCCTTGGTCCACCACTCTGGTTACCCAGTCAAAGAAATCTATGAGATTAGTTTGACAGGACCTTCCTTTGTAAACCCATGCTGTCTTGGATCCTGTGCCCCTATGGATTCCAGGTGTTGCACTATCCTTTCCTTAAGGAGTGCCTCCATAATCTTGCCCACTACTGAGGTAAGACTGACTGGTCTGTAGTTCCCCTCCTCCCTGCTACCACTCTTGTGGAGCGGGATCACATGAGCCCTTCTCCAGTCTTCTGGGACCTCTCCTGTGCTCAGAGACTCACTAAACAATTCTGCTAATGGCTCTGCTAGTTCCTCCTTTAGCTCCTTAAGTACCCTGGGATGTATGCCATCAGGTCCCATTGCCTTATCCACCCTGAGCTTAGCAAGCTCTTGTAGGACCCTTTCTTTTGTGAAGGAGTAGTGCTCACCTCCCTCCCCCTGTGTCCATGATGCTGAGCTGTGGGCCCTGCCCTACCTTCTCTTCAGTAAATACTGAGCAAAAGTATCTATTTAGGATAGATGCCTTTACAGGGTCCTCCTCCTCACATGCTCCCTTTTCTCCATTAAGCTTAGCAATACCCCTCTGGACTTTCTCCTTTCACTAATGTATCTATAGAAAGTCTTGTCACCTTCTTTTACTGTTCGTAGCTAGTGTTTCCCCAGTTTGGGACTTGCCTGCCTTACTGCCTTACCTGCTTCCCTTAGGGCAGTTTGGTATGCCTCCTATCTTCATCCCGCTGTGTTCCTTTATATTTCCTGAAGGCCAGCCTTTTGGATCTGACCTTTTCTGCTACTGTATTTGAGAACCAAAGTGGTTTCCTTCTTCTTTTGCACTTCCTTTTCTGTCTAACACAATGGGATGTTGCTTCAAGTATTGCATCCTTAATGCTTGCCCACTTTGCCTGTACCCCTCACCTGTGTTTTTTTGCCAGGGCTAGCTTAACTCTGTTGGCCATCTTATCAAGTCAGCTCCTCTGAAGTCCCATATTTTGCCTTGGAATGGGATGATTTAGATGTAGTAGCCAAATTGAACCATACCATGTGATGGTCACTGGCCCCAGGTGACCTTCTACCTGGAGATCTGTGATCCCTTCTTTGTTAGTCAGTACTAGATCTAGGATAGCCCTGTCTCTTGTGGGTTGCTGTACCAGTTGTTTGAGGCCCTCCCTGCAGGAATCCACTATGAGTCTAGTTCTGGCAGATGTTCCTGCTGGTATTGACCAATCTGTATCCGCATGTTGAAGTCTCCCATTATCAGAACCTCCCTTTAGCTGTCATGTTTTGTATATCTTCTAACAGTAATGTGTCTATGTCCTCCCTCTGGTCTGGGGGCCTGTAGACAACCCCAGTTCTTATGGCTGTCCCATTACCTGTTTCAGGGTGACCCACAGTTCTCTGGCTCCTTATGTGTATTCTGAATTTCTGTAGCTTTGATATTTTCATTAACATACAGGGCCACTCCTCCCCTTTTGCACCTCGGTCTCTTCTGAACAATACATAGCCAGGTACCAAGTCTCCCAAGGTGGTTACTGGTAAACCACGTCTCACTAATTGCTACTATGTCCAGTTTAGCCTCTGACATTATTGCCTGCAGGTCTGGGATCTTATTTCCCAGGCTGTGAGAATTTGTACATGATTTTCCATTGGCCAGATTTTGGTGTGTTAGTTGTTGGGTGAAGTTTGGCATTACCTTTGTGCATCGTATGGGAGACAAACCTTTTTCTTACCTGGTGATGCAAATGAATGGCAAACACGCTGAATTCCTGTTTGACCACTAGCTGAGGGGAGGGGTGTTCTTCCTATTCGACGATGGGGTGCTGCACCCTCTCCCCATTTGCTAGTTTAAATATTCTGCAAAGACGCCAAACTTCTGCCCCAATGCACTGACTCCTCTTTAGTCAGATGCAGTCCATCAAATTTAAAGAATCTGCTCCCAGAACTGTTGCCAGTTCCCTACAAATCTGTGTCCTTTTTCCTGGCACCAGTCCTTGAGCCACGTGTTTAGCTCCCTATCTCCCTTCTCTGACCTTCCGTCCATCTGCTCCCTCTCCCAGACTGGCAGGATCTCAGAGAAGGAGATGCCAGACGAAATAGATGATAGTTTGTCACCCAGCCTAGTCAGGTGTTCCTTGGTCTCCACAACTGACCGGCTGGTGAGATGGCTAGAGATTGGAAAAAAGTTCCATCTTGGTTCTTCTGGAACTCTCATCAGCGCCTGACAGTGTAGACCATGGGGTCCTACTCGATCACCTGAGGTTCATCTATGAACTATCGGGTACAGTCCTCAGGTGGTTTGCATCTTTTCTCACTGGAAGAACTCAGAGAGTGGTGTCCGAGGTTTATTCCTCGGACCCAGTTTGTCTGTCATGTGGGGTTTCTCAGGGCTCAGTATTGTCCCCATGTTGTTCGCTAGTGTATATGCTGCCCTTGGAGACACTGTAAGAAGGCATGATCTGAGGTTTCACTGATATGCTGATGATACTCAGCTCTACCTTTCTTTGCACCTGACCATGATGGAGCTCTCTGTCTTTAATAGCTGCCTCATGAAATCCAGGAGTGGATGGATTCCAGTTGGCTGAAGATGAAGTCGGAAAAGACTGAGGTGCTGGTTGGACCCGCACTGGATGGGGGCTGGCAGCGGTTCGTGCTCAGGGCTTTTTCTTGGAGGCTTATCACTCCTGACCTCTGAACGGATGTGAAACCTGGGATAGTTTTGACAAAGGCTGACTCTGCATTTGCAGGTGTCAGCCATCATCAGATCCTCTTTTACCATCTGAGGAATATCTCTAGGATTAAGCACCTTGTTCCATCTGGTGATATTCCTCGCTGGTCCATGCCTTTGTGTCCTCACTCCCTAGATTATTGCAACTCCCTTTACCTTGGGCTACCCGAGCGAAATCCACCACTTGCAGCTAGTGCAGAATGCTGCAGCCCGGCCTTTGATGGGAACCCACCAAGTCCTGTCATATTTGCGCCAGTGCTGCACAGACTGCACTGGCTGCCAATGTCAGTGGATCGCCTTTAAGTTGGTCTTCTGACTTTTAAGCCTTATGGACAGGGCCGGACTACCTGAAAAGCTTCTGGTCCTTACTGCCTGAGCGATCGGGTCCGCTCAGCTGACAAGGGGTTGCTAGAGATTCCAAAGTGTGTCTGAAATCTTCTAGGTCCGGGCATATATGCATGTGGCCCCAACCCTCTAGAATTCTCTATCCGTCGATTACAGGAGTGCATAACCGTGGAGGATTCAAACAAGCTTTAAAAACATATCTGTGGTACCAAGCTTTGGTGAATGATTTCTGCAACTTGATTAATTGTTTTATACTATTTATGATTCTGGATGTTTGATGTGTTATTTTAAATTTTGTTAGGCACCATAAAAATTAAGATATTATTATTATTAAAGTAGAAAAATACAGGGTGGCCCACCATACAGTAAAGATTCACAACTAACATAGATTGCTCTAAAATAACCATATCTATGTTTTATTATGGGTTAAAATAACCCTAAAACGCTTTATTACTATACAGTTAAGCTTATAGTCCCTCCTTGGTTACTGTGGAGTGACAGATAGGTTGGTAAAAAGGGAACTGCAGAGGACGCTGCTCCCCTATAGTGAGAGCTCATTCACCTCAAGCAACAGGCAGGACCAGTTCTGGCCTAAAAGGGTGAAGGAAAGGGACACAGGAAAAGAAGTAGAGAACCCTTCTTGCTGCTTTTTCAGGTATTTAAACAACTTACAATACTGCAGTAATTTTATTTCAAGTCCTTCCCTTGGTTACAGTTTGCTTTTAGTGACCCCATTTTTTTTAATGGTTGGTGGGTTAACGACCCCAAAAACGGGCCTTCTCTGGGACAAACGCTGCCAGGGTCCTCCTTTTGTATTAAAGGCAACAGAGGAATAAACATGCTCCATTTTCATTTAACAAGTCTCTCTCTCTTTCTTTGCTTTCTGCTACTATTTGGGCAAGTGGGGCTCTTAAGCATACATACTTCAGTTAGCATTTATATTCAAAACAGAAAGTAAATGAACTGGGACACTTTATATGCATATAAATGTTCTTGTAATTAAGCACTGCAAACACTTTATCAGCCAGGAAGTAAGCTAGCAATACTTAATTTTCCTTTAGAACCAACCAAGGCACAAAAGGCACTTCAAGCTCGTTTTCTCTTGGTGTTCACCCATTATAAATATATAAATTTAGTTATCTTTGCAGTTTACCTTTGCATCCATTCTATTAACCTGTATATTTAGGCACCTTATAATTTCTTAAAGCATTTTCTGTTTCAAGCATAAATTCAGCACTGCAGGCACTTTAAAGTCTACAGGTGTGCATATACAAACACATTTACATTCCTAAAGCCCATGAGCACATTAGTCAACCTCCAGCAAACACATTGGCATCATTGCTTTGTGCATTTTGCACTTTATATTTGTAACCCCTGCAAATGGGGTTCCCAAAAGACTTCAGGAGCTTGCTTGAATGCTCCAAGCCTGAATGGTGTTTCATGCTTAAGCCATTTATCAGTGAGTGTTTCTAGAGCCTGTGGTACTGTCTCTTTAAGAGCTGTCTGCTTGCAGACATAATTAGTTTGTATGGGGACTGTGTGCTTCTCTGTTTGAGTACCACTCAGCTGCTGCCAATTCATTCCATTTTGCAGTCACTAGGAGTGCAAAGGGAACCTATCTGAAAGATGTAACTGTTTGCCAGAAATCATTTAGAGTAATAATGAAATTACAGTTTGTCTAACCTGCTTTCTTTGCAGTCAGAACTGTGTCTGCCTAGTTCCCCATTCTGGTTTTGAACTGCTGAACTGGACCAATCAGTGTGGGGTAAGCTAGCTCTAAAATGGTGCCTTGGACGAATCAGAACTTGGACTCATAATCTGAGCCAGCCACAAGAGGATTGTATGGGCAGTGACTCTGGGAGATGTAGTTTAGACTTCGCGCCTTTTTGGACCAACAGCAGCAGTCTATTGTGAGTGACAGCCAATCCAGTCAAGAACTGGGAGGAACTCAAAGGAAGTGCTCGGTTTTGTCTGTTGGAGTTTCAGTTTAGCTCTGGAGTGAAGGGAAGAAACCCTGTGCTCCTTCAGTGCACAGTTTCAGTCAAAAAGCGTGTAAGGCCCAGAGTTCGGTCTGCAGCTTGTGTAACTGCTTGTTAGGACTGAATCCGTCCTGTGAAAAGAATCAAAGGATCTCTGAAGAGTAGAAACCAGGCTCACCCTGTAGAAGACTGGAGAAATTGTTGAATTGCACTCGGTCTGTCAGGAACTGAATCTGCTGTGTGTTCTCCCGGTATTGTGCAGTAATTGCGATCAGGATAGAGAAGCAGCCTGCCTGGTATAGTACTTTCTTTTACCATATAAATGTGAAGAGTCTCGTGGAGCTCAAGAGTAGCCCTGCTGACGTTGAAGGACCCTATCTTGTTTGGAGGTCGTGAGTACTAATTCAGGGTCGCTCCTGTTGAATTGCCACATTAAATCCAAATGGAATCACTGTACTGCTGACTGTTTAAACTAATTTTTCTTTTCACTGTGTGAAAGGGCCCTACCAGCTGCCATGGTTTGGACTAGCCACTAGGGCTTGGGTGCCCAGGGACAGTAACTGGTAGGGATAGGCCTGTGCACAGAGCCATAGGTAGATAGTAAAGTGATAAGCTAATTAACCTGATTTCCCCTGTCCTTGTTATATCCCCTAAATAAATCAGAGCTGCTTGTTTCAGCAAAGTTATACTGCCTGAGGTATTTGTCTATGTTAAAGTACTGTACTGTGATTGTTGCACTGTATCTTATTTCACAGGAGGTCCCAGTGCGGAACTAGTCCTGGGGGTAAGTGTATACTGTGAAGGTAATTCTGATATATTGTGTGGGCCACTAGTGGGAAGAAGAGGGGTTGCAGTGTCTCAGAGGGCTGTGACCAAGTAAGTTTAACTATTGCAAACCCTGACCTCTGGGTGGAAGCACCCGCCATTGGATCCAGGCCCCTCAACCTGTTAGTGGCAAATCAGGCAGGGTAGTAGCCCTGGGATAGCGCCATCTAGGGGTTACATATTTTTAACTAGCCAACCAACATGTCAGGCATTTTATTCCTTTGCACTCAATGCACAAGCTGTGTTTTACTGTGCATTTTCCCTTTGAGGCACACCATGGCACAAAAGCATCTTGAGCACCCTCTGCCAGTATGCTGGACCTAACAAGATGCTTATTTTTCTACTGCCCTTTAACATTAGCTAGAAAACCAGCCTTGGCTCCAAATGGGGTGAGGGAAGAAGGAAGACCTCAATCTCCTTACCAGGGTACTATCCTAAGACAGGGTCACCCTGTCACATAACAAAGGCGCCTCTAGCAACAGGAAGACAAGGATAAATATGGGATCATGTAGGGTCCTTGGTTTGAAAACAGGTAAGGAAATGGGCAGACTGAATAGGCCAAATGGTCCTTATCTACCACTCAACTTCTATGTATGTTTCTATACTTAATGTATTAAGCTCATTCACAACTCGTTACTCTAACCTCTAGGCTACACAGCCCAATTGTTTCAAAATGGTTGTAAGTAGGAAGCAGGTAGCTGGTGGACTGGATGGTCACCATTCTGAGTGGGGAATACGTGAGTGGAATACCCCAAGGGTTGGGGGTAGGTTCTTCGCTTTGTAACATATATTTATGAAAGATCTGGAGGAATGGGGTCAACAGCAGGAGGCTGGAGTTTGCTAAAGACACTTTGACAAGAGAAGTGGATGCAACAGTGATCGATGTACTGTGGGGGTCTGTACACATTAGAGTATGAGCTGAGATATTGGGGCTTAGATTTAATGTGAAGAAGTGCAAGGTACTACACCTAGGGTGAGGAATCATGCCTCCTTGTAGTGCGACAGTAGACAGTACGAGGAATCTTGCACTAGCAGTGGACAATAAAGTGAAGCCATACAGGTTGTGTGTTGCTGCAGCCGACATGCAAACACTCTTGCCTGTCAGCGCAGCAGTAGTGCTACTGCCCATGACACCGCTGACCTGGGTTGTCGGGGATGGCTGGGGAGGAGGTTTGAGCATCCCACAGGACATTTTCCTCATCTGGGGGATAGGGGTTGTCACACTGCCCGTTCCTGCTGTTGGTTGAAGCACAGGCAGCAGCTTGGGACTAGCAGTGTGGGGAGGATGCCATTAGGCACTTGACTGAAATGTATCAAAACATCTATAGCCTGGACTTCTGTCCTTGTGCTGGTGTCCTCAGGGGTTGAGCTTTGGGGGTCAGTGGGTGATAAAATCTAAAACAAAAAGCATGCAAACACAATGTTGGGGTACACTGGGACAGGGTAAAGAACTGGTCAAGGAAGGGAATCTTAGACCACACCTGCATCCAGTTATGATCACCAAAGTATGGAAAGAACATTGAAGAGATCGAGAGAGTAAACCACAGGGCCACCAAAGTGCTCATGCTCTTGGAAATGGATGAATGCCAAATCAACCTCCTTGACAAAGAGCCATGCTAAGGCACGAAGTGCCATGAGTAATGCTGTACTTCTCATTAAATGTGCTTTGCCAGCAGCTTTCTTGTCTTCCTTTCATTTCTCGATATGCACCCAGTCTCCTGGGTTGCTCAAACTGATTAGTTGCAGATGTTTGAGCTGTGTCATGAGGTACAGGTCAGAGAAGCATAGGAACACCAGGAGCAGTTATAACATTCACAAGTAGTATTTTATTATTATCCGTAACAGTAAAATAACAAATAAAAAGGGTTCAGTATAACTATTTACAAAGGCAGTACAAACAGAAAACAAAGTCCTTCATCTGAGGGTATCTCTAATCCTAAATTTCAGTCTCGGCTCTCCTCTCTCTAGCAAAAGCATTGCTGCTCTTTTATGTCTTTCCTGGGAACTCATGAAGAGACATCATGTTTCTCACAGAATGTTCTTGCCAGTTTTTTGTACAGCAGGCTTGCAAATAGAACAATGTCCTAAACTGGCCCCTGAGACACCTCTGCTAAAGAGTTTGCACACAAACCTGAGAGGAACTCAAACTGCATCTCAGGTTAACCCCTAAATTCCAAATAGCTTTTGCAAACATTTCAAAAGTATAACTATATACAGTTTCAAACCAAGGGATCCTAGTATCACTTATAGTTTCACATATATTTTATAGCTGCAGATATGCATGGAGAAGAAAAGACAGAAACAGCAAGTGAAGGCAGAGAAATGTGAGACCATCAGAGTGATCCAAGTTACACAACAAGTTTTGCACTCCACAGAAATAAATACTTTAAAGGTACTTTTTAAGCTTAGTTCAAATTTATTTGAGGCACTGTGCCTAAGTAATAGCCGGACAAATTTCACAGCTTCCCCAGTGCTTCACCTTCTAATTAAAGCTACCATTATGAGCCCTTAATTAGAAGGTGAAATGCTGAGAAGCTTAATTTGTCTATTACAGAGCCATAGTGCTGAAATAAATTTGAACAAAGTTTAAAAGTACCTTTGACGTATTTCTTCTGTGGAGGGCAAAACCTATTGTGTAATTTGTTGATTTGGGACTTGAATCCCATTTTGCACCCTCTGGTAGCGACTGGATGCAGGGGTTAATTTTGGAATGAACAGTCAGAGTGATCAGTTCCTAGGTCTCGTAGAACATTTGGTTGTGTAACCAGACAGACAAGAAACAGAGAAGGAGAGGATAAAACAGATCCTAGCGTTTAACTCTTTCTTCACAACAAATGGGACAGGGCCTTATTCAACCCTGTCACAAGCTAGTGAGTGCAAGCAGAACTAGAGGGCAGTCTTTTAAACTGGAGGGTGTTGCAGGATAAGAGGAAACATTAAAAGCAGTACTTCACTCAGATTATGGTTAACATGTGGAATAATCCACCACCTGGTGAGGTTGTGGAAGCTAGCACTGTTCAGGCTTTCAAAGCAGGACTAGACAAATTGCTGAGGGGTGAATGTCATTGAAGGTTACACAGCATGAGCAAGGTAACATTCTGGTTCTCAAGCTTGCATGTGTGTCTATTCTCAAAATTGTGTACAATGACTGCAGTGCCATAGGAGGCACATAGATGGACCCATGCGCTTTCCATCATCACAGTGCAGTGTTTCCAAGCTTACACTAACTCCTCGGGCACAAGCTCATCTGGGCTCAACTGTCCAGCAGGAATACCAGCACCGCTCTTCAGCAACCACCAGAGGTTCTGATAATCATTGACCTCACCTGTGCAAATTGTTCTTGGTACTACCTCTGCCATGTTTGCTCAAGGGGATGCTCATCACCCCTAGTGATAGTTTCCCAAGTGTAAACCTAATGATAGTGCACCCTGTATTCGGCAAACTCCAACTCTTCTAATCCTGGGAAGTCCCATAGACTTTCTTCAGCAACTGTAAGCCTTCAAGCTTTAAGGTCCCACACAGACCACCCACACTTGATGTGCTCACTGCACTAATCAGGCACCTTAGATACTCGCCCAGTCCCGTGATAGAAACCTCAGTCACTCCCAACAGAAAAGCATGAAAATCAGGGAGACTGCTGGGTGTTGAACAAGATAAATAAGACAACCTTATGGCATGACCAAGGCTGATATTCACGAGTTCTCATCAGAATCCCATGCGGAGGCCAGCTGGCTAATGGCAAGATCGGCATACCTTGGCAATAAGAATAGGTTGATACAGAGCAAAATTCTGCACTGATAGTACAGAACACCACAAGTCCTGTGGTCCATGGGAATTCTTAATGCAGATAATTGTTGGAGGTGTGAGAGTGTGTGTGTGGTAGTACATTTTTGCACATGCTTTGGGCATATCCATCTGTCACTCTATTTTAGGCAAGGTGCATGCAGCCTGCCAGAAGCTGGTAGGATCCATATTCCTGAACAACAGCCCTACTACATTTACTGGAGGAGTTCCTCCTGCTTCTGCTGGAAACAAGGAAGTGTAGCAGGGGAATCAGTGCTGGTGACATGGAAGTGAAAAGACTTGCTTATTTATTTATTTTTTAGTTGTTTAACCAGAGTAGCACACTAAGCTGAAAGCTTTTACTGGAGTGACCTGGGAGCACAGGAAGTTAAGTGACTTGCTCAGGGTCACACAGTATGCAAGTGAAAACTGTGGGATTCAAACCCAGGTCTGGTCTGCTGGATGTCACCAGATTTGCAGCTCAGAGCCTTAAACCACTGTACCATACTGCCTTTCTATGCCTTCCGCTTATGACCTGATAACCCCCAATCTTCCATCCTCAAAGCAGTGGAAGATGACAGTTGAGTCAGCTCACTGCTCACGAATGCCTCAAGCAACTGGGCTACAGGTCAGTCCTCAATATTTATTTGGGTCTGGGGACCATAGCCGAACTCCTTTTTGTGTGCCAGCACATCTGGAAGCCATTAAGCAGAGGATCATTCCCACCCAGTGTACATGTACAGTACTTTGGTCCCAAACTCAAGTTCCTCACACTTTCCAAAATGCTGGATGGTGAGGGGAACCAGGCTGTTTTGCATGGTTGTCAACCAAAAACTAAACCTACCCAATGAATAGCAGTTAATCCTGTTCATTACACTGTTACATGTCTATGCTAATTATGGTACAGTCAGACCTGGTTAATCCATGCTTTTTGTCCTGTGGTCCATGGAATTCTTACTGCAGAGCTCCAACACTTGAACATGGACTCCAGTTTCAGAGGTCCTCGCGGTGTTCTTATTTGCTGTGTGCCTTCAGTCTGCTTGGGCGCTGAGGTCAGGATTTGCATAAAGCCTCCCGCCTTTTCCTCGTGATCCTTGTTTCCTCCAGAGCCAGTTCTTGTCCATTGGAGACCAGCAACGGACCCCTAGTGCCACCAGCCAATCAGGTGCCACATAGGAAGGCTTTCTTACCTGTGACTTTTCAGTCAGGTGGGCCTCTGCATAGTGGGCTGGAGTTCTAAGGGCCGCATGAATAAGGGCATCAAGGAGTCTACCTGGAGTCATCCTGAGGTTGGCTGTCGGCCAGCCAAGCTGCTCCTCTGCCACCTTCACCTCCTGGTGCGCCAAGGACCTTGGACTTTACCTATATTCCTCATCCAAACATCACTGTTATTTTTATTTCTTGCCTGTTTTGCTGCACCCTCAACTCCACCCTATCTGGGTATACCAGTGTACTTATTCTGTGCTTTCCATATTGTGCCTGCTTACTTATACACAGTATTCGTTTTGCATTAGTACAGTCTGTTTCACTGCTGCCTACTTGTTGCTCTGCTCTCTACCTAGGTGCAGCCCTTGCTAACATCAATGCCTAGCTGTGTCTGCCTACATATTCTCTAGCTTCCCTGTTTGGGTCAGCCATTATTGCTAGCCTAATCTTGACTTATCCTTTGGCTGGTCTTTATTCTAATCCAGTTTGCCTGAATCACTGTTTATCCAGTTGTTTTGCGAGGTTTTGCCCACATCTAAGAGCAATCCTAATTAACTACTCACCTACCTAAGCTTCCAGTATTTGCTGCTTAGCCACTATTTGTTTTAACTGTTTCTTTTCTATTTAATTCAGTGACTGTTTATCTTCTCAGCCTGCCAATGCCTCTGCCTAACTATTTGTGTTTGCCTAGGTTTTGTCTTCACGTTTGGGCAACTTTAATTATTATTCATCTGCCATAAGCTTCCTGCTTTATTTTGCTGCCTTGCCATCAGTTACTCATTTTTGGATACCGGTCCGCCTCTTAACCATGCTACAGGCCCTCCTCCTCTGCCTCTTCATGTTTCCTCCCTTTCATCAACCCACTTCCTTTCACTCCATCCTTTCCCTTACCCCTGTTTCTGTCCCTACACCTCCCTTCCACAAACTTCCTGCCTCAGCCCCCTTCTTCCCCATCTGTACTAGTCTCTGTTTCTCCCTCTCCTTAACTTAGAGTTCCTTCACCGATCTGTCCTGTCCCTTCCATGCTCATCCCTCCCAGTTCTCCTCCCAGCCTTGGGGTGGAAGCCCCTCCATTCTCATCCTCCTTACCCTGCCTCTCCTAATTGCTGGCAATGTGGACTCCTCCCTCCTTCTTCTTCTCCTTCTTCATCCTTAAAGGCCTTAATATTTTCCTCCTGAATGCTAGGAGCCTCCTCCCAAACTGGATGCTGTTACTGTATGGGCCTCTCAACACTCTCCAGACCTGCTTTGTGTCACAGAATCCTGACTCTCCTCCAGGATCACTTATTCCATTTGAATCATTCCAGATTATCACCTCTTTAGGCAGGACAAAGGTAAAAGGGGGAGAGGTGGCACTGCCTTATATGTCCACAAGAATCTTTCTTCCACCATCACTCTCAGGAGGCTACACTTCCTCTCATGAGTTCTTGTTAACTAAACTTTCCTTTCCTCTTCACTGCCCACTTTTGTTGGTGTTTTTATGCTTTCACGTAGTATCTCCCCTCTTCCCTGGTGGACTCACTTACTCTACTCTGCCGGTGAGCTTGTCCTCTTGGGTGACTTCAACTTAATGGTTTTCCTGTCCTCCAGGTGGTATCCCATCAAAACCGCATCTTACAAAAAGCATGCTGAAAACTGCTCCATCTGAACTGAATAAGAAGAAAACCATAGTATACAAAATAGCATTTCGTGGTCTTGATGTGGAACCTTTAAGTTTGATTTTGATGCCTGCTTTTCACAATAAAGGTTGATTTCATGGGTTTTATTTCATTTTTTTGTGTGTGTTTTAGGTTTTGGGTAGAGGAGCTGCAGAATATGCACTTGCATATGGCTCGTGTTCTGGGATATTGTTTCCTTGATACAGTTTCTCACGTCTCTGTTTTACACAGGCACACTTCTTCCTTCGGGTTTTAGACGGCACTGTTGTTGACCACGCTGTCTTTGTTTTCATGGTCTTAACATGGAACCCTTCACAACTTCTACCCATAGAATTGAGTCCTCCTTTTTTTGTTTGCAACTCATCCCAGAACCCACCGACTCAATGGCCATTCATCTAACCACTCCTCCAGGATTTAAATTGTCTCTTTTCCCTCATTATTTACTTTGTGTCTGGGATAAGCATGCTCACATCAGAAATCCAAGGTAAAATCCTGCATCGCCCCTGGATCACCTGTGAACTCATTGACTTGTGCAAGACTCATGACCAAGCAGACCAAGTACAAGATCTTACTTTGAGAGGCTCTTGCAGTAGGTAATTACATATAGGACTGAAGCTGGCAGGCATCAGGACCCCAAGGAAAATGTCTAGCTAGCGGTCTCTGGCGAGGACCGCCCCCGATCAGGTGACGGCGACTGGTGGCGTCATTATAAAGGGGTGGTCCCTCACGCCCGCTTTCCAGTTCTTTCCGCTGTTAACTGCGACACTGCCTTGCAGTTAAGTTCCACTGCTAGTCAGTCAATCGTGCTGGTAGTTATACCGTCGTTTTTCGATTTTTTGAATATATTACATGGGATTCTTTTACCTGCCGTGTGTATAGTCCTCTACCATGTCGAGCACAAATCAGAGTGCGACTATGCGGCGCCCAGCTCCTGTACAAGGACAGCCATTCTCAGTGTCTCATCTGCCTGAGCCTGACCACCCTGGATTCCTGTCAGCACTGCCTGAAGTTCAACACGACTACCCAGAAGAAGGCAGCAGTCCCTGAGGCTCACATCCTAAAGAAGAAGATCCTCCCATGGAAAAGGAGCTGAAAAAGCTCCGACAGAGCTTCCACCTCCCCAAGGGCCTTAAGAAGAAGAAGAAAGAAAGAGGGACCGGGACTCCTCATCCACGGCTGTGGCAACTCCGGCTGAGTCGCCGCCCTTCCAGGTAATGTCCCCTCCGAGGACCGTTCCCCTGACGGCCGTTTTGGTGGTGTCTGAGATGGCATTGGTCCCCGGCTGGTTCGTGCTCAGGCCAGTCGGAAGCCTCCGGAAAAGAGGCATCTGCTCCCAGTAAGGCCGCCCCTGCACGCAGCCTTCTGGTTCGAGCCTCTCGGGAAGTCTGGCGTCGCTCCCTCAGGCCCCTCTGCCCGGGCAGTCACTAAATTCGCTCGACCCCGGGTGAGCAGTGCGGCCGTCAAGCCACCCATCAGGTTCGCCTCCCGGCGCTGCCTTCTTCAGGCGCTGGGTCCAATCAGATCGGGCGTCGGCTCCTCCGGCGCCCGCCCGGATCTTGCCAGTCAGGCGAGCCTGTGCTGGATCCTTTGGTCCTATCTGACACCGTTGGCTCCCGCGCTTTTGCCTCTGCCGTTCAAGGCCCTCGTCTCCCAGCTGGACCGGAGGATCCTCCGGCCCTCTCATGGATGCACGCTGGGGACTCTTGGCGCCTCCATCAGGCCTCCCTCCTGTAGGTCCAGATGGTCTGACGTTGGACCCTCGGGACGCGGCCCGTCACTGGCGGGCCACCTGTCCCTGGCCCACCTGCAGGGGCCTCTTCAGGACCTTCTACCCAGGTAGAGCCCCTGGCGCTGGATCTTACACCGTCTTATCCAGCGCTGTCTTATCAGCTCCACAGCACCGACACGCGGTATCTGGCGCTGCAGTACCCAGTGCCTCAGTGCCTGACACGGGTGTCCCACCATCGAGCTCCGGATACTGCGCCCTCCGGATACCCCAGTATCCATATCCTCCTCCCCTCCTCCACCGCCCCTCAGCCACGGTGGATCTGGGGAGACTCTGGCTTCTTGGTGGGCTGAGGCCAAGGCTCAGCTCACCAGAGAGGTGAGAGCTGCCTTCTGACAGCGGACCTGGTCCTGATCCCCGTCGCCAGGGCGAGACCCCTCCCCACCCCAAGACACTGCTATGGGGTCTAAGGCTGGGGTGGCACCTTGCCCCCTAGGGGCCATGCCCTTCCTCCAGTGGGGAGGATCTTCATCTCCTTCTTCTTTGGACTCATCGGAGGACTCTGATGACAGCTCCGATCTGGACAGCCTCGCACTCCTGACAAGCCCAGGCCCAGGACTCCTCAAAGTCCCCTCTGGAGATCCCTCATTTATGGAGTTGCTAAGAAAAATCCAGGCTCTTCATCAGTGGAAATCTGTGGGCGGATCCACAGAAGGCAGAAGCTAGCTGCCCATTTGGATTTGCCGAGGTCACTCACGTTAGTTCCACCCTGGATCGAGCCTCATGCCGACCTCGTTTCACTATCTGGAAACAACCGTTGGCTTGCCCCTTCTCGAGGCCGAATAGGCTATCAGGTTCCTGAGGGATTGACTTTTTTCATCACACCCCAAGGCTGATTTGGTGCGTGATCAGTGCAGCCCATGGCGTTCAGCTAACCCGAAACACCTGAGCTCATCCCACCCAATAAGGAATCCGCCTTCTGGACCAGTATGGCAAAAGATATTTTATTCTTCCACTCTGGGTATCAGAGCCTTGAACTATGTGGCTCACATGGGGATTGCCAGAAGGCTATCCTTAGCAAGATGGAAGCCAAGTTGGATACCCTTCCTCAGTCCCAGACTAAACAGGAAGTGGCAGACCTGGTCCGCTCCGCACATTTGGCCAGTAGGCACATGCCCGCTACTTACGATGCGGTGGCGCTTCTGGACAAAGTTCGGCGTCGCCGTGAGTCTGTGGCGACATGCCTGGCCGGGTGTCAGGTTTGGCCTCGGAAGTACAATCCGCCATCAGAGCGCCCCCTTCGAGGTTCGGTGTTGTTCGTGTGGTGATGTCAGGACATCATTGCGGACTGAGAAAAAAGAACTGCTCTCAGAAGTTGACTCATGTACAGAGCCCCTCAAGCACAGCGTCGTTCCTTTGCCATCACCTGACCTAAAGCGGAAACCACAAGGAAAGCGGGACAACAAACGCCCAGGCCCCTCCGGCTGTGAGACCCCACCCACCCAAGCAGGAAGGAGAGCTCCAGCGCCACGCTGCCCCACACCTCCGGACTCCCTCCTCTCCCAGAGCCTCTGGTCGATCCAGAGGCACCGGTAGGGCAGGAGATTCTCCCTACATCTACGGGTTTGGAGGATCACTTCTGACTCTTGGGTCCTTCAGCTCATAGCAGAGGCCACACCATAGATTTCTTCAGAAACCTCCCAGAACCCCCGGTTGTTTTGCTCCTGACATCTTCTCAGGGTTCAGGAAGAAATCTCCTCCCTTCTGTTGAAGGAGACAGTGAACCCGTCCTCCCCTTTGGGAGGCGGGCTTCCTCCATTTCTTCCTGGTCCCTAGAAGACAGGAGGCGTGAGGCCCATTCTGGACCTCAGCTCTCTAAATCTGTTCATGGAATACAAAGGTTCAGGATGCTCTCCCTACAGAGTCTCCTGTCCCTCCTTTGGCTGGGACTGTGGCTGTGTGCTCTGGACATGCAGGGCCAGCCTGCATATCCTTATTGCCCTTCCCACTGCAATACCTCCAGTTTGCTTTCAGAGGACCACTACCAGTTCAAGGTCCTCCCATTTGGTCTTCCTCGGCCCTCTGAGTATTCACCAAATGTCTGTCTGTGGTGGCGCCCACCTGCGTAGCTGGGTGTGCAGGTTTTCCCGTACCTGGACGATTGACTCAGGCCCTGTCCAGGCGAGGCTCCCTGCGACCAGGCAGGTTTTACCAGCCTGGATATTACCATCAACCAGGCCAATCCCATTTGATCCCATCTCAACACCTCCAGTTCATCGGGGTGATTCTGGACACAACCACCGGTATGGCCTTTCTACTCCCAGACAGGGTGGGCACACTCCAGGTTCAGGCAAGCTTCTTATCTTCTCACAGGAGGATTCCATGGTCAGCCCTTCGCCTCCTGGGGCTCATGGCGGCTGCAATTCTGACAGTTCATAAGCTCGGCTCTACATGAGAATCTCTCAGTTAACTCTTGGTCTCAGTGGGATCAATTGGTTGATGACTTGGACCAAGAGGTGGTAGTCTCGACCTCAGTGACTGGGTTTGCACTTGTGGTTGGTTCAGGAGAACCTTTGTCGGGGAGTTCCTTCTGCCTTCCTCCCCTCCCAAACACTACAGCGGACGCCTCAGGCGAAGGTTGGGAAGCTCATTGGGATCCCAGCGGACCCTGGGCTCGTGGTCCATACTCGAGCAGATGCTTCACATCAACGTGCTCGAGCTCAGAGTGGTGTTGTCGCTCTTCAAGCACTACACCCTTTCTGCTTCCGGTCACCTGGCTGTCCAGACCAACAACATGAGTGTAGTCTGGTTCCTCAACAAACAGGGGACTCGTTCCTACTCTCTCTGTCAGGAAGTGATGTGGATCTGGGAATGGGCGACTCTACAACCTTCATCTCACGGCGGTCCCGTCCCGGCAGTAAAGAATTTGTTGGCAGATCCTTGGGCTGATCCTCAGCTCAACCTCCACAGTGGAAGTGGACCAGGAAATAGCAGACAGCATCTTCCCTACGTTGGGGAACCCCTCCAGGTCGACCTGTTCACGTCCCCACTAAGCATAAAACTGCCCACCTTTTGCTCGCTCGCTCCAGGGCACAGGCGACTTTGGAGGAGCTCTGTCTCTTGACTGGAAGAGCAGATTCGTTTATGCTTTTCTCCCAATTCCATTGATTCCGAGGATCCTGCACAAGCTCAGCTCAGAAGGGGCCTGTAGATTCTCATCGCTCATTCTGACCCAGAGCAAGTTTGGTTCTCTCTTCTGCAACAGTACTCAGAGGAATCTCAATTCCTCTTCCACTTTCACGACTACTGTTGACCCAGGATCAGGGATCCCTGGTCCATCCGGCCTCAAGTCCCTTCAGCTGCATGCTTGGCTCCTACAGGCGTAGCACAAGCCCGTTTGGGGTTTCTCCTCAAGTGGCAGAGATCTTGGTGGAGGCCAGAAGCCCTCCACTCGCCCCTATGCCATGAAATGGAAACAGGTTTTCTATTTGGGCCGTCCAAAGACCTGGAGCCTTTCTTCTGTCCTGTCAGGCGACTACTAGACTACATGAGTTATCTTTTTGACCTGGGTCTCAGTCATTCCTCTTTGAAAGTTCACATGGTGGCTCTGGCTTATCATGTTCCCTTTGGGGACAGAACTTTCGCTCAGCTGGAGGTCGCGAAGACCTTTCTGAGGTTCTTCATCTGAGACCCCCATTCAGGTTCCTGCTCCACCTTGGGATTTGAATTTCATTCTCGAGAAGCTTACACTGCCTCCCTTTGAACCAGCAGCCTCAGCAGAACTTAAGTTCCTTTCGTGGAAGGCTCTCTTCCTAGTGGCCATTACTTCGCTCAAAGAATTTCGAGCTTGAGCCTTGATGTGACAAAATCCATATTTGATTTTCCGTAAGGAATGTGTGGCTCTTGCTTCAATCCTAAGCTTCTCCCTAAGGTGGTAGCGGAATCTCGTTGAACCAGTCCATTGAACTGCCTGCCTTTTCATACAGCACTCAATCATGGGGAGTATCTTGTACATACTCTGGGCGTTCACCAGATTGTGAGATACTACCAACAGGACAAAGGATCTCAGAAAGACTGACCAACTATTTGTTTTTGTCAGCAAAGAGAGCAACACTGTTTCCATCAATGTTTATCCAAATGGTTGGCTCACTGTATCACTTTCTGCTACGACCGTATCACAAGACCTTGCCAGGTCAGGGGTCACTCCACCAGGGGTGTAGCGGCCTCTGCTGCCTCTTTCAAGAATATGTCAGCGGCTGATATTTGTCGCCCGCCGCAGGGCTTCTGTCCGTCCTTTACCAAACACTACAGTTTGGACATTGCCTCTCGCCGTGAACGGCTTCAGGTTGGCTGTTCTGCAGGACTTCTTTCTTAAGTCCTCTTCAGCCAGAGGATCTCTTATGAGTAGTTTCCTCCTCCGTGTGCTTCTCTTTGTTCCAGACTGTTTGGGATTCAGTCCTATATGTAATTACTACTGCAAGAGCCCTCTCGAAGTAAGATAGTACAGTTACGTAGAACTTGCCATAACAGTAGATCTTAGAGAGGCTCTTGCAGTGGTAATACCTTCCCGCCCTCCATCCCCTTAGTTTTTCAGCTCCTTTTCCAGGAAGGAAATCTCTGCTTCTCTCTCTGTCCTTTTGGCCTTTGGCAGGAAAGAACTGGAAGGCAGGCGTGAGGACCGCCCCTTTATGTGACGTCACCTGATGCGGTCACCTGATGTGGGGCAGTCCTCACCAGGGACTGCTAGCTAGAAATTTTTCAGTGGTGTCCCTGCGCCTGCTGGCTTCGGTCCTATATGTAATTACCTACCAAGAGCCTCTCTCGAAGATCTACTGTTTGGTAAGTTCTTACATAACTGTACTTTATCTCCTGTCTACAGGACCTCCTGTGCTACAGGGCGCTTAGGAACACTACAGTAGGGCTGTCTGAACTGCCAAGTCCTTCTGTTTCAAGGCCAACCTCCAGAATAACACTAACTCCTGCTAAATTCTGGAAGGTGATTTTCTCTCTTTGACCCTAGCCCAGTCCTCTCCCCAGTCCTTTTAATTAATGCTCACCAGTATCTGATCCAATCTCTGTTGCTGCTCACTTCAATTAGTTTTTCCACTGGTGCTCTTCCCTCCCCATCCTCTTTCCCCTTCCTCCATCCCCTTGGATTTTGATTTTCCACCTTTCACTCTTCAGGAAACCCTTCTTGCCCTGTCCTACCCAACCCTTCCAAATCTAGCCCAGAGGTTTGGACCCTAAACTTTTCCATCTGTAGCTCCAGCCATTGCCTCCCACCTATCTCACCTTCTAAATCTCTCCTTCACCCTTTGCACTGTCCCTCAGTCTTGAAAGTTTGGTTCTCCACACAACAAAGGGGTGATCCATCCACTGCTGGCAACTTTACTCTATCTCCCTCCTCTTGCGACTTTAAGAGAAACTGATCTGCTCACAGATTACTGAATTCCTCCAACTTCCTCTCCCCTTCCAGTCTGGTTTTAGAAAGGATCACTACACTGTCACCTTCCTACTTGGAGTCACTCATTCCATCCTCTCAGGGATGGATCAGAAACACATCACAGTGGCCAGCTTTATTGACCTGGCCAAAGCTTTTGATTCAGTGTCCCATTCTCTCCTTTGGTCTCTTAGCCTCCGCTGTTGACTGTTTCAGGTCCTATCTCATGTGCCAATCAACAGTCGGTACAGGTAGGAGCACACTTTTCACACCACTCTATCCAGGCCAGGATCCCGCTGGCTCCATCCTAGGTCCAGTCCTATTCTTGATCTTCCTCAGTGACCTCCCACTGTATGTGCCATGTCACATATCCACATATGTGCAGATTTATTATTTTTATTATTTATTTTTATTTAGTTTTGTTGACCGGGTAAGTGCACTAGACAGATTCTGCCTATTTTCAGGCACGACCGGGAGGAGATACAGATGAATGTCAACTGACCATGAACCAGATTAAGCTGTTGGTGGTATTTTTAGTGAATGAGGAAATTTGTCCAGGACACCGGAAACTTCCCTACTCTTTTAGAAGTGCCATGGGATCTTTAACATCCACCTGAACTACCACCAGGACAGGCAGATGGGACCTCGGTTTAACGTCTAATCTGAAAGATGGCACCTCAGAGTGCAGCACCCCCTCATGCTGCACTACAGTGTCAGTATTGGGATATTAACCCAAGTGTCTGGTGTGGGGATAGAACCCACAGCCTTCTGATCTCCGGCCTCAGAGGCGAGTGTGCTACCTGCTGAGCCACTGACACTACTGATGACACAGTCCTCTATACCGCTGGTTCCTCAGCTGCTTCTGTGCATGTCCCACTCCAGCTTGACTTTCACAGTGTTCTGTGCTGGTTCCAGGACAACCAGCTGAGGATCAGCACGCCAAAAAACCCGATGTCTATGACCTTTGGTACTAGACAGAAATTGGTCTGGCTCCCTCCTCCCTGTTTTCTCCATGTTAAATGGCTCCCAGCTTGAAGCTGTCTCAACTTTCAAGTACCTCATTGTATGTTTTTATTTCATTTATTATTTACAACTTTGTTAACCGGTGGAGTGCACTAGTCCAACGGACCCCGTTTCAGAGCATAACCGGGCCAAAGGCACAGGCAGGATAAATAGTTACAGCAGTAGATAATACAAATTAGTTACTGCTATGTACATTCCATATGCTAATAGGCAGCCACAATACAGTCAACGATTCCTAGCCAGGCAGGCAGTAGCAGAACAAACAAAGCGGCAAGTGAGATAACATGTAACAGGTAGGTATAAAAGTACGGCAGCCAGAGTACAGAATAGCAGGTGAGATGGCAATAGTTGCAGCAGTGCAGTATGGATCCAGGCTGTGGTACCAGAGATCACAGATTCGGAAGCAAGTGTGAGAACATATGCAAATTAGGCAGTAGAATGAGTAATAAGAGGTTACAATGCTAATCATCCCCTAGTATCAACTCCCAGCTGTCTAAGGGCCAGAGCAAGAAACTGGGAAGGAGATTTGCGGTCGTGGTGATGGAAGACTGGTAGGGAGGGCAATTACCTGTGTGTACAGGCGCAGATGTCCCTAGCGAGGAGCCAGACTTTATAGTCTCGCTTGAAGGCATGAGTTTGTCAGTAGATCTAAGGGGCAGGCAGTCTGTTCCATAGGATGGAGGCTGCACCGATGGTTGCTGCCCATATTTGTGGTGTACCAGAGTTTCCAGAGGGGGACAAGGGAGGAATGGAGGGGCCTTGGCAGGATGCGTGGGTTGAAGAAAGTGGATGGGGAGGCAGGACCGCTCTTGATACAGGTATTGATGAGGCAGCAGGTAGTAAAGTCAAAGCAACCTTGTAGTGATAACCAGTTTAGGGGCAGTAGAGGTCGCAGTGGTGTGTGGAGTAATGGGCGGACACGGAAAATTGTCAGATGTTATGTATATGGCCTCAAGTCTGGACTAGAGGAGGCGAGATGCGAGGATGAAACAGGGAACGGTAGTCCAGGATGGGGAGAAGGTTTCCTCTGGCAATGGCCACGCGAAGCATCTGTAGTGAGGTAGCTTGACGCTGTATGCCACACAAGTTTTGTTTCACCCTACTGAATTACTGAACTCACATGATCAATGAAAGAGAGGGTGAGGTCCAGCATGACCCCAGATACTTGAAGGAGTAAACGATATTTATGGCGGAGTCATTGGGTGAGTGGACCTGGAGTGAAGAATTCAATTTATTTCAAATTCTTTATTTCAACTTCAACTTCTTTATTTTTTTAAAAGTGCAAATCAAATACCTAAGCACCTGTACAAAAGATAAAACGATGTAGCATAAAAACTTCATATCACAGTCCAGGCAAGTTAAACCAAAGAATGACAGACATCATCACAATCTGTCATCCATATTCAGGGAAGGCGAGCCTGAATAAGTAAGTTTTCAGAGCCAAGTTAAAGCTCCTCAAGGTCAGGCAGTCCCTTACCTATTTATGTGATTTGACAAGGTAAGGTTTTGATCCAAACAGTATCGCCTTTGTTTTTGTGGCGTTAATCAGCATCAGATTTTTGGTGAACCAGTTGTGGGCAGTGTAGCGGTAACAGATAGCTGTATTGTGTTTTTTATTTTCAAATAATTCAAGCCACACAGAAGTTGGTATGTTTTTCTGTAATATTTATTTTCAGAGCTCATCTCTTCCAAATACATGCATCTCTATATCACTTGTTATGCACTCATTATAGCATACAAGGATATTTCTTCAGTTGGTAAGTGCTAACTTTTCACTCTACACAGAGAACTTGTATAGTGTCAAGTCAACAGTATATTTCTCAATATTCACAACCGCTGGTAGCTTTCTACCAATCATATCTTTGTCATAACAACTTTCTGTCTTCATGTTAGGCTATATTTACTTCTGATCAGCAGTGGCACCTGTCATCGGATGTCCTACCACTTTCCAGATACTGTTGTCATTTGTTACTATTATTTAGTACATCAGCATAACAAGCGTACATCAACATCTGCACTCCATCCCTTTTGATGGACACAGTTAGTTGGTCATGCACCTCGTGTATAATACATGTTAAATTATTCCACTACTTGAGTAAACACATTTGGTTAGTATAAGAAATTATACTGAAGCATCCTGGAAAAAGGCTATACTTTAACACTCAGTCTACCTATTGTAAAGGTTGTACTGAAACAAATGTTTTACTACAAAACAGTACACTACAGGCAGTGCTGTAGTTCTGGGTAAGGATAGTAAATGTGTGAGGAAGGGTTTTGTCACTGTGGTAGATGACCAGATCGTCTGCATAGAGGAGGGATTCACAGGACAGGCAATCTGAGAAGCAAGGGTGTTGACAAATATAGTGAAAAGCAGAGGGCCCAGTATTGAGCCCTGAGGAACTCTGGTGGTGACAGATAGGGTGGGAGAGGTGGCTGGGCCAATACTGACAAATTGAGATTGGTCAGTAGGTAACTCTGAAACCAGTGTGTGGTTTGGGGATGAGTCTTCGAGTTTAGTTTGGAGACGAGGAGGGAGTGGTTGACCAGGTTGAATGCCTTTGATAGGTCAACAAATATGGCACCGTGGCACGCCCCTGATCCATATTGGTGTATATATGGTTGGTAAATAGGGTTAGGGCAGTGGTAGTGCTATGTTGCATGTGGAAACCATGTTGCTGACTACATAGTATATCATGTTTGGTGAGGTACTCTGATAGCTGCCGATGAACCACTTTTTCAAGCAGTTTGCTCAAGTGGGGAGAATGGATATTGCCATTAATTGTCCGCTGAGGGGTCACGGTTATAAAGATGGAAATTACCTTGGTGGCTTTCCATGGGAGGGGCATGGAGGAGGTTTGCATGGCAAGGTTGAAAACATAGGTGAGGGTTTGGCTGTTGATGGTGACACAATTTTGAGAACACCAGGAGATGCCATCAATCCTGGGCTACCTTGGTTTGGCAAGCCCTGGAGGAGCTTGAGTGCCTCCTTGGGGAGATGACCTTGAAATAGAAGGGGACGGGGGGGTGTAGCACCTGGGGAGACAGGTGTCATGGCGGAATGGGAAAGCCCTTGGTGGGAGGAAGGACTGGTGACCCTGTGGGCTGGGGCACTGCAGAGGGAGATGAGCGGGGTGCCAGACCCTGAGTTGGAGGGATTTCTATTTGGTACTTTGCTGAGGAGGGCAAACAGATCTGTGAATTTTAGGTTAAAGGCATTGGTAACCTTGGTTGGGTCAGTCAGAGACCAGCGGGAGCTTAAATTCGTTGGGGTTGTTGAAGCGGGCGTGAAGTAAAAGTTGATGGAATCCTAGAGCTTCCTGGGATTACCAAAACTTTCTCTCTGCTGTCTAGAGTAGAAGTTTCTTATAGGAGTGCAGGTCAAGTGTTTGCATCGATTTCTAAGGCACCGATATTCATTCCACACAGCAAGGCAGGGGTCTTGTATGTTTGATCCACTTAGAATCCCTCTCTTTATGAGGGACAGGAGTTCCTTGATGATCCAGCAAGTACACTCACCATGAACTCTCCTGGTTGTTTCTGGGAAGTGTCGATCCTAAAGATCCAAGAGGAGGCCAGTGGGTGGGTGACAGCACAGGTAACATCAGAGAGTGCATAAAGGCTCTGCCAGTTTAAGTCCCTGGAGACGTTTACCAGAGTGGTGGTGTTGGGGAAGTTGAAATTGTGGAAGGAGATATGTTTGGGGTGGGGGCAGGAGGCTTTGGAAGACCAAATGGTGAAAGGGAGTGAGCAATGAGTCTGATAAAGTACCTGTGTGGAGGATCGATCCCGTGAGTGGTTATTACCCAGTCGATTAGGGAGTGTGTAGAGGTCCAAGGGTTTAGATGGGTGGGAGGTTGAGTGACTTGAGCTGGTTTACAAAGTTGGATTCTTGGTGCCCATCCAGTTCAGGTTGAAATCCTCGAAAGGATAGATTCCCTCACAGGGGAGAGCGATCCTAAGCCTAAGAGCATGTTCTGTAGTCCAGCTATGCCGCTGGTCGGGGTTGTGACAGCAACCCAGGTAAAGCTTCCTTGTGGAGCCAGGATGATTTCAGCAATGAGCCAGTTGCTGGGTGAGTCAATTTCCGCACAGAGGGCAGTGGAGACCATGAAGGAGTCACTGACAAGTGGTTAAATAGCAGGGCTTGACTTCTCTGCATATCAATGCCATCCATGCCAAACTCTGCCACAGACTCGAAGCTCTGTACTGCAACCAAAGTGCTTCTGTCCGTGGATCCACTGGGAGTTAGCCACCAAAATGGTTCTTCCAGTATTTAGTTAGCGGATGTGGTCTGTGGCCCCACCTCCACCTTCTTGGCCAGACTGGACACCATCTGCAACTCCTTCTGCCACTTTGCTACTAACTCTCCCCTCAGACCCACCACTGCTCCCTTTATTCCTCCTATCCATTCTTCCACTCCCCACAAGTTGCTAGCTCCTCTACCTCCCTCATCTCTGAATACTTGTTTGGGTCCCTTCCCTCCTACTTATCCCTTCTCATCTCCTCCTCCCTCTTCCTCCTATTCCTTGCGCTCCAGGGACATGTGCACTGTCTTACTAGTTCCATTTAAGCACAGCATGCCAATTTAAAAGTAGAAAATACCTATTTATTTAGCACACTGTTGACATTCAGAGCTTGCATAGAAAGACTTCAGGAAAATGAGCTTGTAGTTCACAGATGAAATTCATTGCAAAAGCATACATATTAGCAGTGATTCTTTGGCATATCCCTGTAAATTTCTGGCAAGCACAAAATCAAGACAGCACAGAGGCAGTGGACTGTTCGACCCAGCGCTTTGTAATCACTTTGTTGATGCTGTCTTAATTTTGTGCTTTGCCAGAAATTTACAGGGATGTGCCAAAGGATCGCTGGTTTATGAAGATTGAGTGGTATTTATGCTGCTTTAATGAATTTCATCTGTGAACTGTAAGATCATTTTCCCTGAAGTCTTTCTATGCAAGCTCTGAATGTCAACAGGGACTAGTAGGAGAATGGAATTTAGAGTTTTGCACCACCATTCATGAGTGCTGAGATGGAGATCATTTGGCTGTTTTGGACCCACTACTCCTCACCTGGAAAATCTGCTTTCTCATACCACCCCCACCCTCCCGCTCTGGAATCATCTACCATCCTCCATCCATCTCTCCCTCCCTTCTCCCCATTAGACACCAACAAAGCTTCTACTCCTTCCTTGTGCCTGCCTACCTATCCCTAAACCCTTCCTTACCCTTTCCTGGACCATACCTACGAATACTGACTGCATCTCTTCCTCCGGTTCCTCCACACTTTAAAATGTACCTTATTTGCACACTTGTTTTGATTCAGCACTCTATTTACTGGACTTCCTGTCACAGTGTTTGGCATTACTGTTTGCTATTGCATTACAACTTATGTACTTTATGTTAGCTTTGTATTTCTTCGTAACTGTGTTTTCCTTTTCGCTTTCCCTGGGTCACATGTAGAAATAAGCTTCACCTTTGTGTACCTCTCCGGTCACCAATTTTCAAATGAAGAAAAATAAAAAATTTAAAAACTATTTATACCTGATTATCTGAACATGGAACCTCTGATGTGAATTTTGCCATATTAATTCTTACATAATATGGAAACCCTGTTTCAGAATACAGATCCTGTTTTCAGAGTACAGAGACCATTATCACATTCATTTTACCTGGATAATCTATTGCATGTGTTAACGACTGTGTTAATGGCAGTCTTAGAAACAGAAACATAGAATCTGATGGCAGATAAGAACTGATAGGCCCATCCAGTCTGCCCTTTTCCCTACCTACTAAAATGCCGTGATCCTACCTTATCTCTGGTTTTACCGCCTCTTTTGAATCACTAAGGTCCCCCTTTGCCTACCCCATACTGTTTTGAATTCCTCACTGACTTTGCTCCCACCACTTTTGCTGAGAGGCTGTTTCATGCCTCCACCACCCTTTCCGTGAAGAAATACTTTCTCCGTTGCCCATTAGTCTACCCCTCCAGTCTCATGTCATGCCCTCTTGTTCTATAGCATCTTCTTTTCTGAAAGACTGCCCTCCTGTACCTTATTTTATTTTTTTTATACTTTTCTTTTTCTCCCTCCTGGTTTTTCCTACCCTCTTGGTCCTACTTCTTCGGGCCTCTCAATACTCTTAGCCATCCCTGGATCTGCCCCTAGAGTGCCTCCTTTCCTTCCCTGCACAGTGGGGTCTTGTCTGGTTTTGGCGGTCTGAGAGGAGGTCATCATCCAGGACCCGAGGGTGATTTTCCCCTTGTCTAGGTCCCATCCCCTGGGGCGCTGGCGCTTGGGACTACGTCCCGGAAAATGCGTGCTGGCGCGTATCTAGCTTCCGTGTGCTGTGCATCCCCCTCCTGACCCTAAGTTGAATCGCCGTGCCTTTCAGGAATCGGTGCTTCCACCGAATCCTTCACGGAATGATGGGCCGCTTGCGTGTCCCGGTATCCCACCCCTGAGGGAGGAGAGCATCCGTGAGGCGCTCGATCCTCCCCGCCAGCCCCGGTTCCCCAGGTCCGTTGCGAACCGGGGTCACCAGCGTAGCGCGGTGTGGCATCCAGCGCCTCAACCCTCAGCGCCACCGGCCGCCTGTACCTTATTTTTAGTCCCTTTAGGTACTTGAAGGCCTCTATCATGTCTCTCCTCCCCTTCTCTCCTCCAGGGTATACATATTGAGCTCCTGCAGTCTCTCCTTGTCTGACCTTCGGTGCAGGCCCTGCACCATTTTGTTGCCTTTCTTGAACTGCCTCTACCCTGTCTATGTCCTTCGGAATGCGGTCTCCAGAACTAGACCCAGTACTTCCAGACGGGTCCCACCTATGATTTTCACAAGTGGCATCAACGCTTCTTTTCTTCTGCTGGTGATGCCACTCCTCTACACTAACATCTCACTGGCTCAGCCTACTGCCTTGGCACATTGTTTGGTCACCTTTAGATCATTAAATATGAGTCACCCCGATCTCCTTCCTGTTTGCTGGCCGTTAATTATTCCCGTCCATCATGTGGCCCTCCCTGGGTTCCTGCACCTCAAGTGCATGATTTTGCACCTTACAGTTTGCATTGAATCTTAGCTGCTACAATCTGGACCATTCTTCCAGTTTAGCTAGGTCCTTCCTCATTTCTTCCACCTCTCCCGAAGTGTCTTCCCTATTGCAAATCTTCATATCATCTGCAAAGAGGCATACCTTCCCTCCAACTCCTCTGCAGTGTCACTAATGAAGATATTAAACAGTAGTGGCCCAAGAACCGATCCCTGTGGCACCCCACTGGTCACCCTCCCTTCAGCGGATTTAGCTCAGTTTACCACCACCCTCTGTGTTCTATCCCTCAACCAATTCTCAACCCAGTTTACCAGCTTGTGACTCAATCCCAGGCTGTTGAGCTTGTTTACAAGCCTCCTATGTGGAACAGTGTCGAGCGCCTTGCTGAAGTTAAGGTAGGCCACATCCACTGCTCCTCCTGATCCACTTCCCTGGTCACCCAGTTAAAGAAATCTATTAGATTTGTCTGACATGACTTTCCTGACATGAATCCATGCTGCATCCGATCTTGTGCTCTGCTGGATTTAGGTGCTCCACTGTCCTGTCTTTTAGCAACGATTCCATAAGTTTCCCCACCACCGAGGTCAGGCGGACAGGTCTATAGTTTCCAGCCCCTTCCTGCTCCCACATTTGTGGAGAGGGACTACATTAGCCCGCCTCCATTCTTCTTAATGTCCCTAATCCTCTCTGGCATGTTAAAGATGATAGGAAATTATTTTTAGATAGTTAACTACCCACCATTTTCCTTTCATGCCAGTTACAGTATGTATTTGATATGCTTTGACCAATTTTGATAAAACTTTGTGATGCCCTGAGCGCTACCTAGAGTTACAATCTCCTTACCAGCTACTTAGAAACATAGAATTTGACGGCAGATAGGACCGCTTGGCCCACCCAGTCTGCCCATTTTCCTGCCTATTGGATAAGCTGCAGATCCTAGTTAACCAGCAGCCTACTTCTTCCTACCTCCACCCCTAGAATTGCCTTATGACTGTCCCATGCATGCGAGATTCCACCACTGTTTTTGACTCCACAACCTCCTCCGGAGGGAGCCGTTCCATGCATCCACAGCCCTCTCTGTGTGAAAAAATACTTCCTTAAAATTATCTCTGAGCCGCCCCCCCAATCTTAGAATTGGCCTTGCAGGCTGCTTACACCTCTTTTTTTGAAAGATGCTACCCTCTTGGACTTTGTTGATTCCTTGAGGTGCTTGAAGTTTCTATCATGTCCCCCTTTCCTACTTTCTCGAGGCTATACATATTAAGCTCCTTAAGTCTCTTCATATGTCTTCCGTCAGACCCTGCACCATTTTGGTTGCCCTCCTCTGGACAGCTTCCATCCTGTCTATGTCTTTGCGAGACTGGGTCTCCAGAACTGCCCAGTACTCCAGATGGGGTCTGACCAGAGGGATAATACGTCCTGTTTTCTACTGGTGATGCCTCTCCCTATGCATCCCAGTATCCCCCCAACCCTCCATGCTGCCCTCTCCATTGCTTGCCCACCTTTAGGTCATCTGATACTGACTACCCCCAGGTCCCTTTCCATTTTGTTGTTGTTAGTATCTCACCCCCATTGTGTACTCTTCCCTGGGTTTTGTTTCCCAGGTGCATTACTTGCACTTCTTAGCATTGAATCTAAGCTGCCATACATTTGACCATTCCTCTAACCTTGCCAAGTTCCTTGTCATCCTTTCCACCCCACCTTGTGCATCAACTCTGTTGCAGATCTTTGTGTCATCTGCAAAGAGACATACTTTTCTTCCAGTCCCGCTGCAATGTAAGCTTATAAAGACATTGAAGAGACCAGTCCTAATACTGAACCTGAAGTATTCCAGTAGTAACCTTTCTTCAGAGTGGACTCCATTTACTGTTACTCTCTGTGTCCTATTCTCCAGCCAATTCTTTACCCAGGCTGTCATCTTGGGACCCACTCCCAGGCTAGCTAACTTGTATATTAATCTTTTGTGTGGGACTGTGTCAAATGCCTTGCTAAAGTCTAGGTAGGCCATGTCCACAGCCCCTCCCTGATCTACTACTTGGGTCACCCAGTCAAAGAAATCTATCAGATTTGTCTGGCATGACCTTCCTGCTGTGAAGCCATGCTGCCTTGGGTCCTGTGCCCCTCTGGCCTCTAGATACTGACAATTCTTTCCTTCAGAAGTGATTCGCCATTTTCCCTACCACTGAGGTTAAACTAACAGGTCTGTAGTTTCCTGCTTCTGCCTTGCTCCCACTTTTGTGAGAGGGAATCACATCTGCCCTCCTCCAGTCCTCGGTACCACCCCATCCTCCCATGATTTGTTAAACAGGGTAGTCAGTGGTGTCACTAATTCTACCCTTGAGTTCTTTTAGAATTCTGGGATGAATCCCATCAGGCCCCATTGCTTTGTCCACCTTCAGTTTTAAGAGTTCTTTCAGAACCCTTTCTTCTGTAAATGGGCTGGTATCAACTTCTGTATCCAGAGTGTTTCTACTGTTTGTTTTAGGTACCTCCCTCTTCCTTAGTAAATACTGAGCAAAATATTTGTTTAGTATCTCTGCCTTTTCACAGTCACCCTCTTCCTCTCCCCCCCCCTCTATTAAGCCTCACTTGGTCTTCCTTCACTCCCTGATGTACCTATAAAGGTTTATCCCCTTCTTAACTGAGTTGGCTATCTTTTCCCCGTTTGGGCCTTTGCTGTTCTGACTGCCTTCCCAGCTTCCTTTGCTTTAACTGATACAGCTCTCTGTCCTGCTCCTTCTGTGATTCCTTGTACTTCTGAAAGCTTTCTTCTTCTCTTGAACCTTCACTGCCACTTCCTTTGAGAACCATAGTGGTTTCTTACATCGTTAGTTTTGTTTTTGCTTCACACAAAGGCTTGTTACCTCTGTGATGGCAGTTTTATTATTCCCCATTGTTCTTGGACCCTCCTTCCTGCCCATTTGCTAGTGCATTCCTTAGGCACTCACCCATTTTAGCAAAGTCAGCCCTCCTAAAGTCCAGTACCTTTGCCTTTGTTGGCTTGACTCTATTGCTGTGTTTATTGTGAACCATACTGTTCGATGGTCGCTAGTTCCCAGATGGCTACCCACTTCTACATCTGTGATCCTCTCATCTCCATTTGAGAGAACCAGGTCTAAGATTGCTCCATCTCGAGTGGGCTCCAATACTAGTTGTCCAAGGCATGCCCCTGTAGGGCATCTAGAATAACCCCACTCTTAAGTGGCTGCTGCAACTGCACTCCAGTTAACATCTGGCATATTCAGATGGCCCATCAGCAATATCTCCCTTTTTCTGCCATACTAAGTATACTTTCTATCATTTCCTTGTCCATTTCCTCCCCGGAGAAGAGGTTAGTATACAACCCTGTGCGTGTTGTGGTGCCATTGCGGTCTCAAATTTACCCACAGTGCTTCTTCTCCTCCCTGTTTTCACTTTTGTTCTGTTTCTTTGATTCCTTCCCTGATGTAAAGAGCTACTCCTCCTCCTCTTTTACCCTCTCTGTCCCTCCTGTAGATAGTGTATCCTGGTATGTTTACGTCCCAGTCATGGTTTTGTGTGAACCATGTTTCTGTGACTGCCACGATATCAGATGTTCCTCCTCCATCAAGGCCACTAATTCAGGAAGCTTGTTACTCAGACTACGGGCATTGGTACTCATTGCTTTCCATTTCTTGATGGCTTTACCTTCTGTTGCAGCATCCCCACTGACCTTTCTCCTCGGTCTTTTTCTCATTTAGTACCCTGTTTTGTAGGGAGATGCTGGGATTTTCCTGCTGCTTATCAGTGCCTGCCCCTTGACTAGGTTAAAAGCTTGCCAATGAAGCATTTAAACCAATTGCTCAAAAGACTTGTTCCCTCCTGGACAGATGCAGACCATCCTGCCAGTATAGGCTGGTGTCCTCCAGGTGAAACCCAGTCCCCAATGAAGCCAAACCCTGTGCTCCACACCATTTTTCAACCATTCATTAAACTGCATGGTGCAAGGTACCCTTGCCTCACTCATGCCATTGACAGGCAGCACCTCTGAGAAGGATACTGTGTGTGCTACTTGTCTTAGGGCCCCTCCCAATTCTACAAAGTCCTTCTGCACTGCTCTAATCTCATGTTGAGCCAAGTCATTTGTCCCTAGGTGGACAATGACATCAGCTCTGACTCGTGCAGCTGTTCTTGTGATCCTGAGGATGCGCCTCCTGTCGCTCCAAGCCATGGCACCAGGCAGGCACCTTACTTCAGTTTTCCTGCTCCCCCAGTGTCTGTCCCTAATAATTGAGTCCCCACCAGGAGCTGCTTCCTTTCCTTGTGGTGTCCTCTGCCTCCTTCCTGTGGGCCTCCCTTGTGACAGGTGTCCTCAGCCTCCTTAATCTCATCTGTGGGGTGCATCCATAGGGAGCTGTGCTCCCCAGAATGTGTATGGATTGTGGGTGGAACAACTGACTGCTCTTTCTTTTCATAGTCCTTGGACATTCCTTGGAATCCGTGACACCATTCCATGCTGCTCATATAAATGGCCTAGAATGGTGTTACTAATGTCATAGAATGTCCATGCAGTATAATAACAAAGAACAGCAACCGCTGAGGAGAAGGGAGTCATTGTAGTTATAAAGGTAAAAATAAAATTATTAATTTAACAAAAGGTCAAAACACAGAAAATGACATGTGTAACTGCTTACCACTGTATTTCAAATTTCTAATAAAGGTAAAAAAAATATCCTCTGGACATTGGTTATCTTATATTTTATTATGTAAAAAATGGACTAAAACAACTGTTTCTAGGGACATGGATATGTTGTTCATCCACACTTATTGGCAGGTATCCTTGCCGCTTAAATCTTGCTGGAAGGTCTTCAAGCTGGCTCCTCCCACCCACCCGGGTGGTATAACTCGGCTCCGCCCCATGACGCTAGATCTTCCTTACCGCTTGGAAGCTCAGGTTCCTCCTTAACGCTCTGCGTTTGCGACTAATTCCTATTTCTTCCGTTTTGCGAATTTGAAAGTTTTTGCTAAAAGACTTGGTCTTCGATCCCTACATGGCTGCGACAAATCGACTCCGGTTTGGAGATGCCCTGTGGGCAGAAGATGTTCCGGACGGATCCACACTCCATGTGTGTCTACTGTTTAGGCCTTGAGCACGACCGCAGGACTGCGACCTGTGCTCTTCCTTCTCGGCCTATGTCCTCTGAGACCAGGCGGCCCGACAGCAACTGGGCCGTCCCGAGAAGGCAAGCACCTCCGTGAAGTCTAAGGAGGCCCGGCTGTGTCCCAGCGGCAGGCTCGGGCGGATCAGCTCGATCAGATGATCGCCCCTCAAAGAGGAGTCGGCGCTGGCGTATCTTCCCGGCCCATGGCATTATCCCACTCTCTGGGTTCTTCCTACACAGCTTCATTTAAGGAGCTTTGTCTGTCCCTCTCCACTAGGGAGAGGGCCAACACCTGCTGGACCTTTTCTCGGTCCAAAAGAGGGACAAAGTGGAAATCCCTCCGTCGGCGCTCTTGGGAGCCGGGAAGGTCCCTTTCCCGAGTCGTCGACCGTTGACTTCGATCGACCGCTCGGCCCGGCCACTGGCCTCACGGTGCCCCGTCAGGTCAGTTGACTGAGACTCCTGTCGACGAAGTCGAGATTTTTCGACGTTGGACGGGCTGTCGCCTATAGAACCGAGATTCCTCTCCCCGGTTCCCCGGAAGTTGAGGATCCCGTGGGCTTGCCTGTGCCTCCGGTTCCGGAGCCCTCGGATGAACCCTCTGAGCGAGAGGAGTGCGGTTCCTGCCGACACTTCCCGCACCATCTCGGAAGGCGAGGCTCTCGGTCTCGGTCTCGACTTCCTTTACGGTCCAGCCGATCCCGCCCGTCATAGGCGGTCTCGAGTCTCGGCACCACGGTAAGCGGCGTCGCCTCGTCCTTGTCCTCGTCCTCCTCCCTCGGGCCAGGGAGGCTTCGCGAGTTACGCCGGACGGTACGAGGACCTCATGTGGCACAGCTCCTCCTGACTGGGAGAAGCCGACGAGTCAGCCCCGCCATTAAGTGGCTGTCACCGAGCGGCCCGACACAACCTCACGACTTACCGAGAGCCTGTGTACCCAGGCGGGGTTGTTCGCAAAACCAGCTGCCCACGATTCCGTGGAACCTCCGCCTCCACAGCCACTATTTGGGGCTCCGACCAGGATTCTCGGTCGGCTAAGGTCTACCCCATGCGCTGTCGGTTACCCTCACTCCCGACCGACCTCGGCAGGTAGAAGGTGGCTCAGGCCAGAGGCAGCTCTTCGAGGACTCGTCCGAGTCCGAGGATAATTCCTCCTTTTTCTCAAGCGACTGGACTTGGAGTCCTCAGGAGACAGTCAATGGACGATAGCCCTAATCCTTCCTAGGACTGCTTGGCTCATCTCGGAGTCCACGGGATGAAGCTCTAACCGTTCCAAACGGGCCAAGGTATCCCTCACGGAGATTCTGGACGAGGGATTCTCAGCGGAGGCTTTCCGGTAGCCGAGGCCATAGTGGGTCCGGCCCTGGAGCTTTGGCAGCGCCCTGCTTCCTGTCCTGCACCTTGGCCAGGATGGCCCAGGAAGTATCACGGTCCCTACCGTTCCCTGTCCGGTTTTGGAGCACCCCTCTGCTAGGGGTTGGTTACCGACAGTGTTTTCGGTAGCGCTGCAGCAGCGCCAGGGATGTGGACAAACCTCCCGACAAGGAATCCAAGAAATTGGATTATGTCGGCGAAAAGTCTCTGCTGCGTCCTCTCTACCGGCCTTCAGGCCAGTTCGGCGTCCTCATGGCACATTTTTCTCATGCCCTGTTGGGCTCCCTGGATGAGTCATTCTCATCTCCCGCGAATCTGCAGACTACGGTCAAGCAGGTGAGGACCAGGCAGGGCAGTGGCCAAACAGCAGCTCCAGACTGCTTTGGATATTGGGGACTCATGTGCCAGGTCGGTGGCGGCCGCAGTGGCTATCGTCCAGCGAAGCATGGCTGAGGATATCCACCTTTACTTGGATACCCAGCACAAGTTGGCGGATGTTCCTTTGGGGACTGACCTCTTGAGCCCTGGGGTGGAAGGTCACCTGCAGAGGATCGAAGTCCAATGCTACCTTGGACTCGGTCTCTTCCGCTCAGAAGGACAAAGGCCCAAACCACAGCCTAAGCCCTTCGTCCTTCTCGCCCCGGGGCCCGACCCAGCAACGTCAGGGCCAGCAGGCTCGCCTTGGCATCCCAACCCAAACGCCGACTGCCTCTCTAACAGGAGTGCAGGGAGTGAAAGGCCCAGGACGTCCCTTAGCTGGTCCCTCCTCCAAGCCTGCCCAGTGGCCAGGCTGAGGGGTGTAGCCCCATCCCGTCACCCTTACCCCCTGGATCCCCTGTAGAGACGGCTCTGACTTCCGTTCCGCCTGGTCCGCTGTTACCACGGACAGGTGGGTTTTGGAGGTGATGGAAGAGGTCTGCCTCTAGAATTCGAGCAGGCACCGCCCTTCAGGAGCCGTCGCCGCCTCGGGGGCTACGGCCCCAGCCTCGCTAAGCTGCTCATCGAGCCGACATCGCTGTCCTCCTCAGAAGGAGGTGATAAGAGAGGTGAGGACCCTCCTTCAGACCCAGGGTTTGTGTCCAGGTACTTTCTGGTTCCGAAGCGGACGGGGCTGGTGCCCCATTCTCGACCTATACGACCTAAACAAGTTCCTAAGGTCTCGAACCTTCAGGATGGTCACTCTGGCTCAGATAATACCATCCTTGGAGCGGCTGTGGTTCTGTCTCTCTGGATTTGCAGGACGCGTTTTCACGTCCCTATCCGTCCGTCTCACCAGAGATTCCTTCGCTTCCAGGCGGAAGGATCCCTTTCGAGTTCCAAGCCATGCCCTTGAGGCATCTCCAGCTCCCAGGGTCTTCACCAAATGCATGGCAGTGGTGACAGCATTCCTGCGGCGCCGAGGGGTCCAGTGTACCCTACCTGGACGACTGGCTGATAGCAGCTCCCTCCAGGCAGGAGGTGGAGTGGTCAGAGATCTGGCCCTCAGGTCTGCTCTCAACTAGGCCTCCTTATCAACGAGGCCAAGTCAGATTCGAGCCAAGCAGGTGATTCTGTTCATCGGGCGCAGCTCGACCCTCTTCGAGCCAGAGCGGCCCCGTGGACAGGGCCGAGGTTCTTCCTCCTTTGTCCAATCATTTCTGGTTGGGCAACTGCGCCTGCCCGGGACTTCCTGCGCCTCCTGGGTCTCATGGCGGCCTGCACCAGCGTGGTCCGTTGGGCCCGCTGGAACATGCGTCCCTTCAATGGGGACTGGCCAGCCAGTGGTCACAACGCAGCGATCCTTTGGACCAGCTGTAGTCGGTGACACAGGGATGTGGAACGCCCAGTGGTGGATCGCTCCAGGTCATTTGCAGGAGGGCATCCTGCTCGTCCGCCCCGAGCCGACAGTCTCTATCGACCGATGCCTCTCTGATGGGTTGGGGTGCCCATCTGGGGAACACTGCCCACGGCCTCTGGTCCCCGCGGGAGTCCATGCCACATCAACCTGCTGGAGCTCCGAGTGGTCCGCCAGCTCTCACCGCCTTTGCTCTTGTTCCTCCGGGGTCAAGTGGTCCGAGTCCAGACGGACAACACTACGCACCATGTACTATCTAAACCACCAGGGCGGGACGCGCCCATGCTTCTATGCAAGGAAGCTCTCGCATTTGGTCACTGTGGCGCAGCCTGGAGGCGGATCTCCTAGCCATTCATGTGGCAGGAGCCTCCAACACCTGGCCGATGCCCTGAGCCGGATAGCGGCTGCATCCCACGAGTGGTCTCTCCTGCCGAGGTAGTACAGCATCTGTTCTCCCATTGGGGCACACTTCAGGTGGACCTGTTTGCCTCAGGAGAACGCCAAGCTGAGACTGTTCCATGCCCCCCCCTCAGCAGGGCTCGCTGCAGGGGATGCCTTCTCGAGGCAGTGGACCCCGGCCTCTTCTACGCCTTTCCCCATTTCCTTGATCCACAAGGTGCTTCTCAAGGCAGGAGGGGACAAGGCACAGGTTATTCTGATAGCCCCAGACTGGCCTCGCCAGTTCTGGTACCCAGATCTCCTCAGTCTCAGCTCCAGGACTCGCGGCAGCTTCCAGCTCGCCCGGACCTGCTCTCAGTCAATCAGGGAAGGTGTTCCATCCGGACCTTCAATCCCTGCACCTAACAGCCTGGTTCCTGGCGGCTAGGAGTTCCAGGCCTTGGGTCTTTCCCGACGAGGTCCTCAATGTAGTTGAGGCGTCCCGTAAGTCGACCAGAAAATGTTATGCCTTCAAATGGAAAAGGTTTTCCATTTGGTGTCAGGGCAAGGGCTTGGACCCTTCCTCCTGTTCCTTGGCAAGCATCTTGGACTATTTATGGTCCCTTTCTAATCAAGGGCTTAGGTCGATGACCTAAGGGTGCACCTGGCAGCCATCTCTGCTTACCGGCGGCGGGCGGGAAGCAGTCGGTGGCGCAGGAGAAGGTGGTCTGGCGCTTTTTCAAAGGCCTTGATCACATTCCCTCGGTGCGAGAACCTCCACCTCCGTGGGATCTACTGCTGGTACTGGCAAAGCTCATGGGCAAGCCATTGAACCTATGCACAGGTGTGCCTCTCTCTCACCTGTCGTGGAAGATCGCCTTCTTGGTGGCTATCCGCCAGCCAGAAGGATGGGAGAGCTCCAGGCGCTTTCCATCGAGTCTCCTTATCTGGTCTTCCACAGGGACAGGTTGTCCCTGCGCCCCACCCGAAATTCCTTCCGGAGGTGGTGTCGGAGTTTCACCTTAACCAGGTGTTGACTCTGCCGTGTTCTACCCCAATCACACCTCGGAGGCCGAATATAGGCTCCATACTTTGGACCCTAGAGGGCTCGCCTATTACAAAGAGCGCCGGCTGAAATTGGGAGAAGTTCGCCAGCTGTTTGTCACCCTCGCTGAAGCCGCATCTGGCAGACCTGCAGCCAAGCGGACTGATAAGCAGGTGGGTCACCTCCTGCATAGATCTCTGCTATAAGTTGACGGGCATGGAGCCTCCCAGAGGGATAAGAGCTCATTCTACCCGCCATAACTGCTGCATCGGTGGCTGCTTCCAGGGACGTCCCTATCCAGGAAATCTGCAGGGCTGCTACCTGGAAGTCAGCAAACACCTTCATTACCCATTACCACATTGACCTTGAGTCACGCCGGGATGCTGGTTTGGGGCCTCGGTTCTCCAGTCTCTCTTTCCCAAGTAAGTATTGGGGTGTGCGTCTTGGCTTCCCTCCTCCCGGAGAACTGCTAGGAGTCTGCCAATAGTGTGGGATGAACAACATATCCATGTCCCTAGAAATACAGGTTACTCACCTGTAACAGGAGTTCAGGAATGGTATATGTTGTTCATCCACCACCCACCCGACCCCCCGGCTCGGCAAGACAACCTGAGCTTCCAGCGGCCAGATCTGGCGCGCATGGCGGAGCCGAGTTATACCACCCGGTGGGTGGGAGGAGCCAGCTTGAAGACCTTCCGCAAGATTTAAAGCGGCAAGGATACCTGCCAATAAGTGTGGATGAACAACATATACCATTCCTAGAACTCCTGTTACAGGTGAGTAACCTGTATTTACGGATTAACCAGGTCTGACTGTAGCAAAATATTTTACATTACAGATGAATTACGTTGTTGTTCTGTTTTGTGTATGGATGTTTGTGTAAGAAAATGCAGTAAAACCTTTTAATCACAAAAGAAAAGCATAGGTGGATACAGAATTGAGAACACCAGAAGGGGTAAGAGGGGTGTGTGTGTGTTTTTGTTACATCAGGGAAAATAAGAAAATTAAGGGAGGGGGTTATTAGGCTGAAGAAGGAGGGGACTTGGATGAGGGTGATGGCTAGAAGGCTGACCTACTGAACAATAATTTTGTTCAGTATTCACATTGGAAGAAAGGAGGTTACTGCCTGATGTGAAGTGCAAGCATCCAAGAGGGAGTGAGAGAACTGGAACTAAGACAGGCCACAGAGTGACGTATGGTCATAAAGCCCTTAAGGTGGACAAGACACCAGGTCCTGGACGGGCTACATCCAAGGGTGCTAAAGATAATGGTGAGGACACTGCTACATCTCTGGCACACCTGTTCAGGTGCTTCCTGGAGATGGAGAGGGTGCCAGTTGACTGGAGAACAGCAAATATGGTGCCCCTTTACAAAAGCAGTGACAAGGATGACCTGGGAAACTAAAGGCCAGTTAGTCTTACCTCATTTGTAGGTAAGCTACTGGAAGCTATATCACTTCCAGCAAATAGAAGACGGCCCTCACCTCCTGCTTTAGGAAGCGCTCAGGAAATAAAGTTGCATTGTGTCTCAGGATTCGTTATTTTCATTGTGCAAAAATGCAAAGTGCAAACACTTTCCACTTACATAATGGGGAGTTCTAGCAAAATGGCTACTGCCATCACCGCCTGACCTAACGTTCTATTCCGCCCGGAACTTTGGCAGAGGTTGCAATACTTGTTGGAGAATAACATTTATAGTCAAATACACATCATAATGATGTATTTTGAAGGCACCCAGAAGCACCAACAATATAAATATAAAAATAAGTGAATAAAAGTACAAAATGAGCATTGTGCAAAATATACATAATGTACAATCTACAGTATTAAAAAACATCTACAGTCAGCATAATGGAATGGCACTGAAACTTATCTTACATGTTTGCTATAGTTTATCAAATATTCCCAGTCCTGATATTAAATCTGTGGCCCCCATATTCAAAGGGCAGCAGTGCAACCAGCAGAAATGGGAGATGTGCAGCATAACCCCAGCATAGCCCTGCAGCTGCAATATTCGTGCAAGCTATGCACCCTGAATGTAAATGTGCCCAGTCACAAGTTAAAGTATGTCATTATAAGGGCATTCCCATTAATATGCCGAGTATTGGCATATTCAGAGGGAATGCACCCCACAAAGGCCAGAACTGTACAACTCTAAGTCGTGGCCTAAATCAGCCAGCGCCATCCACAGGGGCTGTGGAAGTGCACACAGGTGCACCACAGCCAGCCAGCCCCGGTAGTCAAGTGACAACCCCTTCCCAGCCACGATCGCCTGTACGGATAGTACAGCACCCCCATACCCTGGTAGGCTGGTGGACCCCCTACCATCCCGATCCCGGTGTTTGAACATGTAATAGCCCTGTTAGTGCAGTGGACCACTCGCCCGGCATCAATCTCATGTTGTAACACAAAACATTCCCTAGTCCTTGGTGGCCTAGTGGGCCCCATCCCAGCCCTGATCGCTTGTACTGCGCTACATACCAGACCACATTCCCTGGTAGTCTAGTGGAACCCCAGCCCTGGCCCAGTCCCCAACAATAGAATACAGGTGCAGGGCCCCTTCCCATGGCTGATCCTGATCAAAAGTAGGCTATGCCAGACATAACCACAGTGAGGAGGTACACCCACCTGTACCCAATACCAGATCGTAAGAAAAGCGTCCATCGAATGATGTTTCATATTAAGTGGCCCCCCACCCTATCTGGACGGATCCCCCTGACCCTGCTCCACACCCAACTGGAGCGGTGACTGACTCCGCTCCCTGCACACTCCATGGCCAACTGCTGACTGCACTGTCAGTGAATGCGTGCCATACAGAGTACGGCCATTGGTCAGTCACGATGAGCGCATGCTCTGTACAGTACACGCTCATTGATAGTGCAGTCGGTGGCTGGCCGTGGAGGTGTGCGGAGGGCTGAGACAGTCGCCAGCTCTGGTTGAGTTGGGGAGCAGGGTCAGGGTCCGTCCAAATGGGGTGGAGATTAGATACACCAGTACGAAAACATCATTTGGTGGATGTTTTCTTACAGTCGAGGATTAAGTAGGGTGGGGGGAAATCACTGCAGTTATAGGTTTGAGGCATTATCCTAATTCATCAGGGATCAGTCATGGAGGGCCCTGCACTCTGTTTTCTAATGTCGAGGATCGGGCCAGGCGGGGTTCCACTAGACTACCAGGGAATGTGGTCTGGTATACATGCAGTACAAGCAATCGGGCTGGGGTGGGGATCCACTAGACCAACAGGAATAGGGAATGTTTTGGTGTCACAACACGCCATTGGGGCTGGGGTCCACTGACTACCAGGGAATAATAGGGCCAGTTATGACAGTCACCATGATTGGGGCTGGGGGATTATGCTTGGACTGCCAGGGAGGTTCAGTGCAGGTTGCTGCATCGATCGGTGTGTGGGGCTGGGATTGGGCTGGGCGGTCACATTCTTGCTGTGCGCAACTATGCTGATGGGCTCATAATGAGCAAGCATGATGCCCATTTGCGCCATGCATGCCCAATGAGCTCATTAGCATTTTACTCTTTTAGGTTCCAGGCCCTTCCTGGCTCCACAATCTCCCCCTGGGCTCAATAACTACCCCACCCTTGGCCCATTTAAAAGTAAACTACTCCAGCACCAATCTCTCTCTCTCTCTCTACCAAACAGTTGTGACTGCCTTCCCTAACCTTTGGTCCCTGCTCAGTGCTCACTTTTACCACCGTGTGGAAGAAGCTGTTATGATTGTTGTATGATATTTGTGATATAAAAATATAGTAGGTGATTGTCTCAATAAGACAGCCTATGCTTATGGGTGCCCACCCCCAGTTTCAGTGAAACTACAGTGACAATTGACCTGAAACCAGGAGGTAATTAAAAGACCAGAGAGCTTAATTAAGGGTCTCCTGTTTTTCTGTCTTAATTAGAGCTGACCCAGCTGCCAGGATATAGGGCTCATAAAGTTTTACGATTCCTGTAGGAAGAACATTTTTACCACCATAGTGCTAAAGTTGTAAAGCCCTTTGATATGCCTTGGGAATAGGAACTCATGAGATCAAAGAGAAAATGTTTAATTAAGGAGTCATATTTAGGAAGTGCAGTTTTGCTGATGTCACATTATTTAATATATCTCCTGACGGAAATCATTGTTTGTCTTTTAATCCTAAAAGGAGGAGCTAGATGACTCACCAAGGGGTGGGGAGATGGAGTTGAAATGTATCCTTGTAACTGGGGAATATGACATATCTTTTTGGGCTCTTAAGAACGCGGTTCTCTAACTTTCAAACGCATATAGAGGTAATACATTAGATAGAAAAAGTCTAAATGATTGTGGTAGGAGTTTTTGTTTTGTAATCTTCCTTGTTCTTTACGTGATTGTATGCTCTTTGATATATTGTTCTGTGTTTACATTTTTCATATTTTATCATCTTGTAGTTAAGTATCTTTTTTTCCAAAAGACTGCCTGGGGTGTCTGCCAGTTCTTTTGCATGTGACGTATAGAGGTTAAGACTGACAAAACTGTTCAAAAGCTTGATGGTGTTACTAAACTGGGAAAAGGTAAGAATATACCTAAGGTCGCTCTACAGAGTTTTAAGGGTTCATTTTAGAAGCCTGGCTTGGTGCCCTAGTGAAAGATTGTACTGCAGTCCCGAAGAAGTGCGATATCTGAACCTATACATTGGATATGCTAGCATAAGGTTCACAGTTTGAATCCCCCAGAACTTGAGACTAAAGGTGATTCGACCCAAAAGCAGACAGGAGGGTTACCCTGTCTGTTACCTGTTCACATTACTGCGCCAGATGTTGGTACTGTGGGAGCAGAGGGCCAGACCTGCTGAGTGCATTTGTGACACCCTTGGCCCATTTAAAAAGTAAACTGCGCCAGCATCTCTCTACTAAACAGTTGTAACTGCCCTCCCTAACCTTTGGTCCCTGCTCAGTGCTCACTTTTACCACCCTGTGGAAGACTACCTCACACTTTCAGGCTAGGGCCACTGTCCTGAGAACTACCCCATTATTTTTTTTCTTTATTTTCTTTTACCTCTCCTCACCCTCCCACCTAACCCTGTGTCTCACCCTATATTTTACTTTCTATCTTTCTCTCTCCCTTCTCCCTTTGTTTCTTTCTCCCTCACCTTCCTCTATGGAACTGCCACCAGCTCCCTCCCCAATCCCTGCTGATTTCAACCTTGCCTTCTATTTTACTTAGCTTGTCTGCACCCTTTAATGTCATCCTCTTTGATCTTTTGCTTTTCTACACTTGTGTTGAACCGTAAACAGCTATATATGCAGTTACCTTTGTTGTATTTTGTTTCACCCGTGATTGCCATTTGTGTACTTTTTATTATCCTTGCTTTCTACATTGACTTATTTTGCTTAAACTCCTCAGCCGTTTATCCTCCATGATCTTTTTTACACTCACCTGTGATGAATTGTAAATAGTTTGTATATACGCACTTTGTTGCACTTGGTATCCCCATGTTTACCACTTATGTTCACGTATGACATTCTGTACTGTATTTCCTGCACTATTTGTATTTGATGCAGAACCTTTGTAAACAAACCTCTGGTTCAAAGGTATTATAATCCAAGCTATATAAATAAAAAATCAAAAATCATAGCCAGCCCGGTGGCGTGGAGGACTGAGGGGCAGGATGCCTTACCTCCTACCATGCCAGTGACCCATGTTCACGAGTGCGGGCGGGTCGCTGGAGGCCGGCCAGGGTGGGAGAGGATTGAGCATCCAGAGGACAGCTCTCCTCTCCTGGGAGGTGGGAAACCAGGGCCAGCGTCTGCCTGACACCTAGCGGAGGCTTGGTGTTGACACACCTGGCCAATACAGTGGGGCACAGAGGTGGAGCTCAGTGGTGCACTACGTGGATGCATGCATGCACACCCACTGTTGGCACTTGCACGCCCGCCGCTGAAGAAAAAGGAAAAATGGCAGCCAAGTCATGCAGCTTGATGGCCATCCAACTAAGGAACCATCTCTGAGGCACCACCTGTACTTGATCCGGTCCTGGTGGGAGTTGGTGGGCTCCCGCCCGCGTGGGGAGGGAGATAAACTATGGGGTAGCAAGGTGGTGGCCCAATTTGGAGATGGATGTGGGATGGACAGCAGTTGGAAAGAAGATGCCCAGAAGCAGGAGCCAACTGGGGCCAAGAGGAGAAACAGTAAGCAAAAAATAAATATCGCTGTAATATGGTGCATCCAGGTATGCGCCACGCATGTCCCAAATGTGGCAGTAGTCAGCCCTTAATCCCTGGATGCATCTGTATCAGACCTGGTGGCTGACCACTTTGGGCAGCACATCCAGGGTTGGATACTGAAACAATATCCACAATCAGACCCAATCACACCTACTGTTTGAATATACCTCAGTACTGGCGGCGATCTATTCTGCGTGCTGTATCTTTGTGCTTGCGAAATGGACAGCTCTGAATATGTTCCCCCATTTCTAATGCACCAAAAGCTCTTCCGAACTGTTGATAGGTTGTGCAACCCAACCTGTTTTCAGCTCCGAATACCTTTTTCGCTAGTGGAGTACGATAAACTTGCTCGGTTCTTTGCAGATGAGGTGGCCGACATCAGGTCAGAAATTCTCTCGACTCAATCTCACGGGGTTGCGGGTGATCAGTGTCTGGTCACCTCACCTCGAGCTTCCTGAAGTACCTTTGTCCTACTGGAGTTCGCAGATGTCATGCGGATTGTCCAGTGTATCGCCCTCACGTGCTGTAGTTTGGATCTGGGCCCAACTGCCTTGATTATGGGTTGTTATGATATTATCAGACCGGTCCTGGCACAGATAGTCTGGTGCTCCCTGGAATCCGGTGAGTTTCAAGCTCCTGAAGGAGACAGTGGTGACACCCCTCCTAAAAAGCTTCTTTGGACCTGGATTCTCTAGCCAACTACAGACCAATTTCAAACCTTCCCTTTATAAAGAAGGTGATTGAGAAAAGTAGTAAGCGGTACAGCTGGAGGACCACTTGACCATCCGTAACATCTATAAACCTCTCCAGTCCGGTTTAAAAGAGGCATAGCACCGAGACCACGCTGGTTTGGGTGCTCAATGATCTCCTGATGGCGAGAGATCGAAGAAGCCGTTCTATCTTGGTGCTCCTTGATCTTTCCTCAGCCTTTGATGCTGTGGACCACGGGGTACTGCTTGGGCACCTGGGGTCCATCTGTGGCCTGATGGGTGTGGTCCTCAGGTGGGTTACATATTCCTCACTGGCAGAAGTCAGAGAGTGGCATCTGGGATATTTTCCTTGGACCCATTCTCTCTGCCATGTGAGGTACCTCAGAGCTCATTGCTGTCCCCATGTTGTTTGCAGTGTATATGCTGCCCCTCAGACACATTGTAAGATGCTATGGGCTGAGGTTTCACTGCTATGCTGATGCTACCCAGCTCTACCTATCTTTTGCACCTGACCTGATAGAGCTGTCCGGTCTTTAATAACTGCCTTGCTGAAATCCAGGACTGGATGAATTCGAGCTGGTTAAAGTTGAATGCCGGAAAGACCGAGGTGATGGTGGTGGACCGTGTTGCGGATAGAGGGTTGTGGGCTGGTCAGCCTCTGGACTTCTTCTTGGGGGCTCCCAGTTGCCGTCTGAGCAGATTGTGAGCGTGGGGTGAGTGCTTGACGCCACGGCGGACGTTACGAGCTCAGATGTCGGCGGTTATCAAGTCTTCCTTTATCATGTAAGGAATATCTCCAGGATTAAGCACCTTGTTCCGTCCGAGGACCTACCTACATTGGTCCATGCCTTTGTGACTTCATGCCTGGATTATTGCAACTCCTGTACTTAGGGCTACCTGGGATTGATATCCATCGCCTGCAGCTCGTGCAGAACGCTGCAGCACGATTGTTGACGGGGCTCTCTTGAGCCTCCCATATTACTCCTGTGCTGTGCGATCTACACTGGCTGCCGATTAGGTGGTGGATCACCTTAAAGTTGGTTTACTGGCTTACAGAGCCCTACATAGACTTGGCACTGACTGCTTGAAAGAACTTCTTGTGCCTTATCACCCAATGCGACATCTCCGTTCGGCTGAAAGGGTTGCTGGAGATTCAAGGGTATTATTGAACTCTTTGGGGTCTGTGCATTCATGAACGTGGACCCTTCCCTTTGAATTCTCTACCCGTCAGCTCGGTGCTACGACTGTGGGAGGGTTTAAACAGGAGTTGAAAACATACCTATGGCATCAGGCATTTATGGGTACTGAATTAGTATGATCATCAGACAGCTTTTATTATATTGTTCATTATTTTATTATTGTTGTTTTATCTTGTTGTAAAGCGCCTTGATGGCTTGAAAGGCACTTATGTGAAATAAAGTTATTATTATTAAGAATACACTTATCCTCTACCAGTATAGGTATTTTGGAAGCCTAATCACTGGGAGGAATAGCATGCAACTTATGTGCAAACATACTTTAGCACCACTGTAGTGGAATTCAAGCCTCGAAGGCACGAGCATGAATGCACAGGCCCTAAGAGTTCAATGATGCCCTTGGAATCTCTTTTGTTTTCTCAGAAGAAGCCAGAAGGGAAGGAAACATATTCAATTCAGTGCTTTACAGTAATTGGTAATTGCTATTTTTCTTTTAAACTTAGATTGTGGGCTTTAGTGACACTGTAATTTCTTTGCTGTCTTTACTTAGAATTGTTTTTGGGCTGTTGAAAACTTAAAATGTAAGCGGTGGTGTATTTCTTTGCTGTTTTTAATTACGAACATACAAAATTTGCCAGCAGATAAAGGCCTAGAGGTCTGTCAAGTCTGCTCGAATGTGCAGCTAGCACCCTTATTCTGCAGCTGCCCTCCCTTCCACCTTCCCCTTCATTAACTCTCCCCTTGTCCTGTCCCATCTTCATTTGAAGCAGTCCACTGTTCTACTGCATACCACTTCTGCAGGTAACGATTCCACCCAGCCACCACCCTCTCTGTAAAAAGTGTCTCCTCATCTCCCTCCTGAACCTTCCTCGCTCCAGTCTCACATCATGGCCCTGGTGGCCCTCCCTCCTTACTTTGAACAGCCCCTCTGTACCCGTCTTTGTTTATTCCTTTCATGTATTTAAAGGTTTCAATCATGTCACCCTGTCTCTCCTCTCTCTCTAGTGAGTACATGTTCAACTCCTTCAACCTCCTCTCCTATGATAAGTCCCCAGCCCCTTGATCATCTTTGTTGCCTCCACTGCACCCTCCAGTAACTTAATGTCCCTCTTCAGATACGGATGCCAGTACTGCACGCAGTACTCCAGGTGTGGTCTAACTAATGACCTATACAGTGGCAGAATCACCTCCTCCTCCTTGAGGATATACCTTGCAATACAACCAATCATTTGTTGGCCTTTGTTGGCTGCAACTTCACCCCCCTTCCCCAACTCTTAATTATATGCCATGTTAAATCTGATTGACAGGAGCTAAACACAGAGGATAGTAAGAGTGTGGAGTAGGAGGGGCATAGGGGGAAGAAGCCCACCCTCAGCACAAGTGTTTTGACTCATTTATTTATTTATTGGTTTATGTTCTTTTTTAAAAGAAAAGTATCTGAGGATCAGTGGCAGGATTTTTAGGACAGTAAATTAATAAAAGAGAACAAGGAGAGCTTCAGTAGCAGACAAGTAGTGGAATAGCAGTATAATTGCAGTATAATGTGGGGAGTGGTGCAATGCAGTGGCTGTGGGCAGCTCATATCAGGCAGACCTTCTGGATACTGAGGGTGCTGCCCTCATCTACATGCATCTCCCTGGACTGCGGGATGAGGTAGCCAGACAGAGCGAAGTAAACTGGGTCAGGAGTACCATCACCCCTATCCAGAGACCACCCAGTCCAATGCAACTGCCTCAAAGGATGCCGAGAACGAGGGCACTTGGATGACAGTGGGCTCAGGGAGGGTTAGAGTAGTCAGGCAGAGGCACATCCCAGATCCTATTCCACTCAAGAACTCATATGCCACACTGGCAAATGGGGACAACCAAATAGAGGTACCCAGAGAAGTGGAAGGAAAGGATGTGGAGCTTAGCCAAGGAGGTGACCTCAGCGGGAGAGCAGTGGACCCCAGAGGAGGAGGAAACGAATCCTGGTGGGGACTCCATCATAAGAGGGATCCAGCTAAGAACACAGGAGGGGAGGACAGGGAGATGAGGTGCCTACCAGGTGCCACAGCATGGAGGGATGGAAGGAAGATCCTGGGGATCACTGGGAAGGCAAGACAGGAGGGTGAGCTGGATGTCATTATCCACCTGGGTACTAATGACTTGGCAAATGGGGAGCCAAAGGAAGTTCAGGAAGAGTTTAGGAAATTGGGAGGGTCTCAAGCAAGTAGCTACTTCTGTCACTTTTCTCAGAAGTACTACCTGCTAGAGGCAAGGAGAGTATAGGGTGCATGCACCAGGAACTATAACTCATGGTTAAAGAACTGGTGCAGTGAAGAAGGTTTGATTTATTGGTGACTGGGGACCCACCTGAGGATGGAGGTTTGTTCAAGCCTGATGGCCTGCATCCATCCTGGAGGAAACCAAGCACTCAATGATAAGTTTAAATGCTACAGTGACAAGCATTTAAACTAACAAAGGAAGGTGGCAGGCCAGCAAGGAGGTACCTACTTGCTCCCCCCCACAGCTAGCAGTAGAACCAGTGAACCGGAGGAGTGGCTATCTCTACAAAGCAGTGTGCAAAAGATGGAGATTAGCGCCAAGAGGTGGATAGGCAGAAAAGGGCAAAATTTAGCAGAAGGGCAGACAGCAAGGAGAACCAGGGATAAAGGACAACCAAGGAAGAGGCTGGAGTAGAGCAGCGAAACAGTCTAGGGAGATCAAATCATGGAAAGCCATGTGTGCCAATGCCAGGAGCCTTAGCAACAAGATGGAAGATCTGGAGGCTGTCATGGTGCAGTCAGACCTGGACATTGTGGCCATCACTGAAACCTGATGTAATGATAACCATGACTGGGAGGTGGCCATACCTGGCTATAACATATTCAGAAGAGACAGGGCAGGTAGGAAGGGAGGAGGAGTGGCACTGTATTTAAAAAATGACATAAGGGCCACAGAGATCCAGGAGGAACAAAATGGGGAGAGATACTGTGGGTTAAGCTGGAAAGGAAAATGGGGCCAGCCATCCCACAGGTGTGGTCTATAGACCACCAGCCCAGGAGGAAGAAACAGATAGAGTTGATGCTAGCCATCCAAAGGATGGCAGACAAAGGTGAGGTAGTACTGGTTGGAGACTTCAATATTCCAGACGTGGACTGGAGCATCCCATCAGCAGCATCAAATAGGAGCAGATTTATCCTGGACTCCCTTCAGGGTGCCTTCCTCAAGCAACTGGTCATGGAACCAACTCATCAGAAGCTAATACTGGACCTTGTGCTCACAAACAGGGACAGTGTGATGGGGGTAACAGTGGGGGCACCTGAGGAACAGTGACCACCAGTCATTGTGGTTTGAAATCACAGAAAGAGCAGAACCAAACCACACAAAAACATGTATCCTGGATTTTAGGTGGGCAGACTTTGGGAAAATGGGGAGATATTTGAAAGAGGCATTAAGGGAATGGGGCAGGAATCAGGGGTTGAGGAACAGTGGGCAGTATTTAAAATGGGGATTACAAGAGCAACAGAATTATGCATTAAGCAGGTTAGCAAGAGGAAAAGGAAGAGGAGACCATTATGGTTTTCCAAAGAGGTAGCAAAGAAAGTGAAAGCCAAAAAGATTGCATTCAGGCAATACAAAAAGACACAGGCAGAAGGGGATAGGAGAAGTACCAGGAGAAGCAAAGGGAGGCAGGGAGGTCAGTAAGGGAAGCCAAAGCTCAGACAGAAGAACACATTGCAAAATCAGTGGGTAGAGGGACAAAACCTTTACAGGTACATAAGTGAAAAAGAAAGGCATAGGGAGGGATAGTGAGACTGAAGGGGAGGATGGGGCCGTGGAGGATGACAACAGTAAAGCTGACATATTGAACAGGTATTTTGCTCAGTCTTTACTGAGGAAGAAGAGGGTAATGGGTCTGAAGGGAGTACAAGGGTGAGAATGGTGCAGAAATGGACACAAGTCCCTTTACCAGAAAGGGTCCTGAAGGAACTGGAAGTAATAAGAGTTGATAAAGCAATAGGGCCAGATAGGTGCACCCAGGGTCCTTAAAGAACTAAGAGAGGTGGTGGCTGAACCTCTGGCTATCTGTTTAGCCAATCACTGGAAACAGGGAGGTACCCAAAGACTGGAGGACAGCAGATGTAGTCCCCTTATACAGAAGTGGGAACAAAGAGGAAGCGGGGAACTGCAGACCAGTCAGCCTCACCTCGGTAGTGGGGAAGATCATGGAAGCACTACTGAAGGAGAGATTGGTGGAACATCTGTTGTCAGTGGACCACAGGACCCAAGGCATCATGGTTTCACCAGGAGGTCAGTGTCAGACCAACCTCATTGAATTTTTGACTGGGTGACTAGGAGGTGGATCAGGGAGGGCAGTGGACATGGCCTATCTGGACTTCAGCAAGGCCTTTGACACTGTGCCACATAGAAGACTATTACACAGACTGGGGAATATGGGTATGGGCAGGACAGTAGTGTGGTGGGTAGGTAACTGGCTGGGCCGGCAGGACACAGAGGGTGGTGGTAAATGGCTGTCACCCACAGAGGAAGAGTGACCAGTGGGGTACCACAGGAATCAGTGCTGGACTGGTCCTGTTCAACATCTTCATCAGGGACATTATGTAGGACCTAGAAGGCTGAATTTCACTGTTCGCTGATGACACAAAGCTCTGTAACAGAGTAGACACACCAGAGGGTGTAGACAGAATGAGAAGGGACCTGCAGAAACTTGAAGAATGGTCAGGGGTTTGGCAGTTGAAATTCAATGCAAAGAAATGCAAGATAATGCATATAGGGTGCAAAAAACCCTGGCACAATATATCAGTTGGGATGAGGATATAGCATGCACCAAGCAGGAAAGGATCTTGGGGTTATCTTCTTCTGATGACCTCAAGGTAGGGAAACAGTGTGACAAGGCAGCAGGTAAAGCAAGGATGCTGGGATGCATAGGCAGAGGCATCACCAGCAGGAAAAGGGAGGTCATAATTCCACTATACAAGACACTAGTGAGGCCCCACCTGGCGACACTGTACAGTTCTGGAGACCTTACCTACGTAAGGACATAGACAGGGTAGGGAAGGTTCAGAGGAGGGCAACAAAGATGGTACATGGATTGCATCACAAGTCCTATGAGGACAGGTTGAAGGAACTGAATATGTACTCCCTGGAGGAGAGGAGGGAGAGAGGGATATGATAGAGACATACAAGTATCTTACAGGGAGGAACAGGGTGCAGGAATACACTATTTTTAAGTGACAGAGATGTTCCAGGACTAGAGGGCATGGGATGAAGTTGGAGGGAGGACGATTCAGAGGAAATGTGAGGAAGAATTTCTTCACAGAATGGGTGGTGGACAACCCTGCCAGAGGAAGTGGTGGGGCTGAAACAATCACAGGATTTAAGAATGCATGGGATAGACATAAAGGAATTCTGGAAGTCAGGGTAAGGGCAACAGACTTCTAGGAAAACATAAACTGGACTTACAAGCTCAAATGGCAGACTGGGTGGTCATAGGCCCTTATCTGCTGACACTATCTATGTATCTATGTAATTTATATTTCAGGGTTTAATATAGCACCTAACCTCTAGCTAACAAGCATTTTGTACCGAAAATTAAGGGAGGAGTAGGGCTGTAATGTTACTATGTACATTTCACTTACAGTGGGATTCAAGCTTAGCAAATACTGTACATCATAAAATTGCTTACATCAGTGTTACAAACAAAAGAAATCAGTTCAGTTCAATTTTATTTTGATACTGGAAAGTATGTGAGCAAAATGCCCACTTGCACAAATGTCCAGTGGTACAGAAATTTGATGATACAGAGAAAAAGTAACAAAAATATTTGCAACATTTTAAAGTATTTACAGTAGGAACAGTGTACATGACAGGAGCATCGAGATAAAAAAAAATAAAATACAGAGCACTACACGTAGAGCCAATTTACAGATACACATAAACTCTAAGGTAACTCAAGGGTTGGTGGACATTCAGTGGGGTTACCTACCGGGCAGACACATTGGGCCATATTGATCACAAACAGTTCAAGTGTACTAAACAGTCGGATACTATGGCAGAACAAACCATGACTGTTCCAGTCCATTTGGGCAAACTCAGCAACGTTACATCTCAGCCAATATTCTTAATGACAGAAGCTTATCTGAAAAAGAACGAAACGCATAAAATTAATACATATATGCAGAGCATGACATGTCATTTAGAAAAAGGCTGTATTTCAAATTTCTCATTTAATCCTGGCAGCTTCAGAGCCTCCATTCTGTAAATCCAGACTTGTTCTCATTTGCCGAGTACGTTTTCAAAGTCCCCCTCTTCTGCTGGCTCATACAACCTCTAGATCAATGGCTTTTACCTCATGGATTCTAGGGCCCATTGCTATGCCATAGCATACTGTTTTGTTATTTGGTGTTCAGGCTAGAAAAATCCTATTGTCCGCAGCCGGGACAATAGGAAATCAAATCTGGACAAGTAGATCTCCCGATTTAAATGCCATCTCGAGCAAGCAACAAAAGCATGAATTGATTTTGACAGTCTGGGTATGTGCCTCATTGTACAGCATTGCGCATGCCCGCCTGCAAGCGAAGACACCCCCTTTTTTTTTTTATTTTTTTTTACAGTGGCAGTGTTAATTACCTGTTGTGGCCATGAGGAGGAGGATGAGGGTGTGCAGGTGTGATCTCCTGATGAAGCTGCCTGTGTCACTTGACTTCAGTTTTGGCCATCATGTGACTCCTGGTCTGCGGTCAACTGATGAAGAGTGACGTCTGTGGTAGCGAGTAGGCAGAGTGAAGGGGCAGTCCTGGGCGAGTACATTGTCACACACCAATAGCAAGGCACGTTGGTGAGAGAGACTGCTTGGCTGTGAAGGGGGATATTACCCTAGGAGGAGGAAATAGACTAAGGAGAGTTGTGTTTGGGGGCGGGTGGGCCTGGCCCAAGCCCAAACTCAAGTGGTCAAGCACCGATGAGCAGCAGGGGAGGGACAGATCATGGTGGATGACGGTAAGTTAATTAGGATTGGGACATTTAAAATACAAAAATTGTAAATCAGTCAGTCCCAACTCGTGAACTCTCAAAAACACAGTAGACAGCCGGGCAGGCAACTGAGGAGCCCTTTGCCAGTTTTCTTTAGCATCCCTGCTGCAGCAGCTTAGGGAGTAGTGACTCTCACTTTGTGTGCGAGTCTGTACTGCACTGCACTCTGCCCAGGCTGAGGAGGAAAAGGAAATAACACAATACAAAATACAATGATATTGTTCTAAGTTAAGAGCAGTCAGACAGAGGCTGGTGGCTACTTGGGGTAGCTATTTTGTTTGTTTGCCCCACCTCAAGAACTAAGGCAGGCAGTCTGCTGCTGTCGCTCACTGTTCTCAGAAGACAAATTGCAACACAGCGTGCAGGCTAGCCGGCAGTACTAAGGGATTAAAGGACTCAGGGGTGAGAGAGGGGTCCGGGGCGAGGGACAGTCGGGTCAGGGCAAGAAAGTTCCAGGAGTGCACCAACCACTGTACTGTCTGCTGGTATAATGTATATATAGAAAAGAAGAAGAAAGTAAGAGATAGACCTAACAAAAGTATAAGGAGGAGATAGAGGAAAGACTTGGTTCCTAAGGACTGGAGTGGAGGGTACTTGACTACTGGTACATGGAGTGATTAGTACTACAGTACACAGACAGACAATTTACTTTGCTACCTGCATCCACTACCAGACCAGTACAGTACCTGTTGCCTGCCTGGAAGAAGAATAGTGTGCTGCTGTTGTTGACGTCACAACACAAATAAGACCACACAACAGTACACACTGCATGTAAAAGAGAAAAGAAACATAATAAAATAAAGGACAGTGTCAGTCGGTCGAGGACAAGCATTGTGCTGTGTGTGTTGTGTATGATGGGAGGGAGTTTGGAAGCATTTGGCTTCAGCCAGGCAGTGTGAGTGGTGGTACAGGTAGGGAGTCACAGTATGTGGAGAGACTACATTTAATTTTAATTTGTGGACTCCTAGTACTTTCCAGTTTCAGACTGAGAAAGAAAAGTATTTGGACTTGAGAGTCTGCTGTGTGGGTTGGGTTTGTCAGACTACGGCTGAAAATAAATACACACACACAGAAGTCGTTCATCAATAAAATACTTCATTGAAAAAAAGGAAACCAGAGATAGTACACTGCCCAAGTGGCAAAAGTTTTGCAACAGCAATACAGCTTTTTGACTTTTCTGGAAGTGTAAACCTCACTTGACCAGACCACCTGAAAAAAAAACAATACAATAAGTCAAACACACTACTGTCCTCCATTCCTGTCTATCATATCTTTCCGTTCCTATCCCTGCCTGCTGTGTGAGTGAGTTTCAACCACATGAAGCTGTTTTGTGCTGGCTTGAGGATAAGCCTGGAACAAACACATTCATAGTACGCTCCCTCTCAAGCACCAGCTTCTGTACTCTGGCTTCTTCACGTTCTATCTGACTTCACTGCACCCGTTAGCTGGCGCTGCTTTTTCACTACATGGGTGTGCAGTGCAGTACTGCTGCTGTTGTACTTGATTACTTTTTATTTCTCCCGGTGGTCATGATGACACTAACGTAACCCTAAGGCAACCCCTACCACCAGTAAACAAGCTACTGTGAATTCATCTGCTTTCTGGCAACTAGTCTGACTTGCAAAGTTGCAACCAGTTGTTCATGAATTATGCTGAAGACCATCCATCTATGTGCTTTCCTGCTTAAAAATATTGGAATTTGTTTTATTTTGTAGTTATTAAGTTAAAGGGTTAAAATAATGTTGAGTGTTTGGGCTGAGACACCAGAATCAGAAACACTAATCTTGCATCAACAACGAGTATGTTTACGCCTGTTAAATTTCACTGGCAAGCACAAAATTTCACGGGCAACCAAATTTCAGGTCCAGGTTGTCCACAGGCAACTAGCATTTTTAACAAAATTTTCGAGCGTGTTGATATAGCCTTAGATGTTTCTCTGTTCTATTTTTTTTAGTTTTTGATTAGTGTGACCGATGAAAAGGCCATACAGGAACACAATAACACGTAAATAACTCTCTCTGTGTTACAGTTCATAGTGGCTTGATCTCTTCAGTTTTACCTGTTCTTGTATTTTCAAGTGATGATGTACATTCTATGGTGGGGCAGATTTTACAGAACCCATATGGTCTGCATATTACCTGGGTTCCAGTTCCACCTTTGTCTCTAGTTGGCAAGTTTGGGTGAACCAGGTCATCACAGAGATGTTTGTCTCGATGGTAAGAAACCTTAGGAGTAGATTTACTTTGTCATGCAAACACTGACAGATATCTAAGAACTGGTACTTTTTCTGAACAGTATTCACTACTTCTTTAGCCCCTACTCCAAAGGTTGTAGTGAAGATGAGGCAACATCCTGCTCTTTCATTTAGCAGATCCCCATAACAAACTCTCCTCTCCATTTGATCAACCTCCCTCTTGCCCTTTCAGTCTGTTTTTCCTGCTAGCACCTGAGCCATGCGTGTTTCTGTCAGTTCATCTGCCTTCTTATTGTACAGCCCCACTTTTCCGCAGTTGCACTTAATGTGTATGTATTGCCATATGGGCAGGTTTTCAATGTGTGCCTTTGGCTGCAACTATGAAACCAGAGATAACTTCCTGTCCTTGGGTTTGGAGTACAAGTCAGTCAGTAGACTCTCATCTGCCTGTTTTATTATTCTCAAGTCTAAAGTTATTTTCATTAAATCTCAGCGCAGCTGGCATTTCAGGTTCTTGTTTGTACTTTCAAGTCACAGGATAAATTGCAGCATCGTTCACCACTACCATTCCAGATACTGGTGACTACAATCAAAGATCCCATTGTGGAATACCTGGAGTCTACTAGGTTCTGAGACAAACAGGCAAGATGGGTTTGTTGCAGGCAGGTGTCATGCCAGACCAGCCTGATTGTCTTCATGGATTGGGTCATTAGAGCGGGGCCAGGGGACAGACAGTAGATGTGTTGTATCCCAACTTGCAAGGCATTCAGTGTTAACACACAAGAAGCAATTGGAAAAAATGGGGACATAGAGGTAGGGAGAGAAGCTGATAAGATGGATAGGGAACTGGCTGGGAGGGAGGGAGGAAGGAAACAAAGGGTGGTAGTAAATGGGAAACAGTCAACTATGGCAGTCACAAGTGGGGTACCACATAGGTCAGTCCATGAGACCTGCTGTATTGAAATATGCATCAGTGACAGAGGAGGCTATATAGAGCAAGATGTGTCTCTCTGCTGGTGACGTTGAAATCTGCAGCAGGGTAGGCAGTGAGGAGAGTGCAAGGAAAATACAAAAGACCTTGAAAAATTGGAAAGGTGGTCTAAGACACGATATTTCAAGTTCAATGCAAGAATGCAAAGAGATTCACATTGGAAAGAAGAACCCCATAACTGAATAGTGGCTGGGGAAAGTAAGGATAGTAATGACAGTAAAGGAGAAGGCCCTAGGGTTCTCATCAGTGATGCTCTGAAATTCTGAAATCAGTGCAGCAAATTCTGTGGGAAGGCAAGCATGATATTGGGGTGCATAGGCAGCGAATTTGATAGCAGGAGGAGGGATGTGATACTGTCCCTGTATAGGTCCCCAGTGAGGCCTTATTCAGAGTCCTGTGCATAATTCTGGAACCCACTCCTGTGAAGGATAGAGACCATGTGGTGACTGTGCTAAGGAAGGTATCTAAAGGCCTGCTTACACGACCTCTTCTGTACCATAGTGAGTGGTGCAGATGTGTCACCTGGTGCAGAGCAGGTCATATAAGCGACTTGTGGAGGGTTGTAGGTCGCTCCATTGTGGCAAACCATGATCCCAGATTTGGTGGGATCATGTACTGTGCATACAGTTTTGCAGGGATGTAACATGTTCCTTCACCTGCACTGGTGCTGCCTCCAGCAGGCTGCAGTAGGTAGCAGGTGAATGATCGCTCACCCTGTAGAATGAACTGTATTAGCCGGTTGATGTACCTTCCTTACTAATATGGTTAGTCACTAGTGAGAAAGTTAGAACTTTGTCATTCGCCCATACACATTTATAACTTTGCCATTGGGTACTGAGCCAACTCCCAACCCCCAGCTGAGGTGGAAATAGGACTGCAAGGCAGGAAGTTCAGTCTGACATCAGACAGCCCTGCAGCGATCCCAATGCTAATGCATGTAAATGCCAAGCGATAGTGTTTGAGGAGGAACAGTAGGGAGTGGTGTAGAAAGCAGCATTCTGAACTTAAGTGTAAACAGTCCTTAAGATGATCCAAGAGCAAAAGTGCAGGACATGCAAAGAAGGTTTGGCAGATTGCAACATGTACTCACTGGAGGCAAGGAGGGAGAGAAGGATATAATTGAGATGGACACATTCTAGAGGGAATAAACAGAATAGACTATGAAGACCTGTTCACAAGGAACATGAGTTCAGTAACGGAAGGCATGGGTGGAGTTGGCTGGGGAACATTCAAGAGAGACACAAAGAAGTTCTTCACTGAACAGTTGGTGGATCAGTGAAATAGGCTACCAAGAAGGCAAGTCAAAGTGGAGACTGCATGCATTCAAAATTGGGTGGGGACGAAAGGTGTGGTGAGGCTAGACTGTGAGAGGAGGGAGTGGTACCCAGATGATGAGAGCCACATACATGGCTCCTTAATTCCTGCTCATCAGTTGGACAAGAAGGGCGTAGGTGGGCATTCTAGGCAGACTGGATAAACCTCTCGGGCCTTTTTCTGTCCTCATGTTTTATGTTTCAGTGCAGAGCCTTAATCGCTAAATGCTTATAGGCTGTTAACTGGTTGCACTGTAAGTTTAATTTGAACTCTACTGTAGGCAGCAACATCACATTTCAAAACACAATGTCACATATATCCACTAACCATGGTATTATGGATACTATATGCTGCCATCTTGAAGGAATTATAGATGGCTTTGCTTTACAAAGGAGTGTAAGGTGTTTAGACCTGACAGACCACAAGGCAAAAAAACAGCAAACTGCAGTCTTAAACAAGGTCCAGGTGGCTGGCCTGGTGGCACTGAGGGTTGAGGCGCTGGACACAACACCTCGCTGTACACTGGCGACCCGGGTTCGGGAGCAAACTTGGGCACCGAGGGTCAGCAGGGAGGGTTGAGGCTGAGTGACCTTATGGTGCTGTCTTCCCGAGGAAGAAGGGGTGGGATGTTCCAGCTTGTCAGTGGCCCCGTAGAGACTGGGGGTATTGTAGCAGGCCAGGCAAGCACACACAGTGTGCTGACGCTGGCAGGGTTGCCGTGTGCCAGCACGCTGTCGTGCACCATGCATAGGGGCTGGGGATAGCACAGAGAAAAGGCAGAAAAATCTCCGGAGGACTGTGGAGATGATGGGGACTTCCGTGGCATGGCCCCACATTCCACGCTGGCCCAGCTTGCGAGATCTTCCCGGGCACCAACCCATGGGCTGCGCGGATCCCAGGTATGTCGGGGTCTGGGATCTGGTCTGGGCAGTGCGGTAGGAAGATCCACGACATGGGGGTTCAGGCAGGGGTGAGAGGCCTAGCCCAGTAAGTACCCTGGAAGGATGCCCTGTCCTCCGCAGTGAATAAACAGATTAAAAAAAAAAATAACAAGGTCAAATAATTAGAGTATCAGAGCCACAGGAATCGGGAGAGGGGCATGAAAATGGTTCTCCCAGGGCTAAGTACAGTCCTCTGTATTTATAGACCAACCCCACACTTTGGTGTGGGGCTTTTAGTGCTGTTGTTTCCTTTAGCAGATCTGAACACCATTATATGTACCTTTTGAACAAAGTGCTTTCATTCTTTAAAGGTATACTGTCAACCCTTAGACCTCAAAGTGTCCCTTGTTTAAAAACACATTTTATGTTTGCTAACATTCAGTAAAGATTGCTGATGTAGCTAGTAGTTTGATTCTGATTCTTTTCTTTTAAAGCGTGAAAAACAGACTGTCCACCATACTGGTGTTACCACACCAAAACAGGTGTGTTTACATTCCTTGATCAACTCCACTGCATCTTTCCTGGACTTGGGAACACCTTCAGCACAGTCTAGCCACTCATGATGCAGTGGCGGTTTAGTGGCTACTGCCTCTTGAGTGAGTGCACTGTTTGGGGAAGCTTCTAATGTGCAGGAAGTATTGAAGAAGACTTGATTCAAGGCTTGAAACAAAACAGAGTTGTTTATAACTATTCATTATCTTGCATTTCAGTTTTACTGAACAAGGAGACAGACAAAAAAACAGCAACATTAATGAATTTTAGAGACGGTAAGCAATCATAAAATGTGGGGTTTATAACTAGAAATATGATGCAAAATAGGTTGACAGTGTCCCTTTAATCAAGTTTATTACTTTATTAGGTATTCATTTAGGAGGGCTTCACATGCCTGAATGGCACCAGTGGATTTGTACACAGTAAAATATTCAATTAACGGGTCTGTTCTATTATACTGTTATCACGTATTCATTTAAGTGGCCTCCATTCTACAGCCATTTTTTCTTCTCCAGTAGAATCTCTAGGTGCTTGGAGGATGTCCATGCACATGCTGGTGGTGAGTTACCTCAGTTTATGGATTACTGGGCTGAGTGTTTCCAGGAAAGTTTTCACAGCAGTGATATTCTTATAGAATTATAGATTGAGAGAGTGCTGCCGGCCAATCAAAATGCTCCTTTCCTCTGCACTTGGGACACTCTTATTCTGTGAAGAGGGTTTCACATGCAGCTGCCCTGGAAACAATCATGTTCGGTAGGTTTGTTGACAGAGCTTGATTAATACATGTTAATGCGCCACAAGACCACTCTTGAGTGGTCTCACTACATTCTTAGGCTATCAGAATTGCTCACCTTTGGTTCGTGGTCGTCATACCCTAAGAATAAAGTGTAAGACATATGAACATATGAAATTGCCAGCAGAAAAAGGCCTTGCAGTCTACCAAGTCGGCTCGATTGTGCAGCTAGCAGCCCTTATAGCCAAAAAGTGGGGTTGGTGATAACATACAATATTAGAAACTGAGAAAAATTGATGACTGAAGGCTTAGTAGCCTGTCCAGTCTGCCTTCCTGCCTCCTGAAATGCTGCATGTGGAGCACTGGAACAGAATGGAGTTTATGTTGACATGTACCCGTACTGTGATTGACTTTCCATTCTCCAGATAGAGTAATGATCTACCCGCCTCTGGAGGAATGCATTTGCTATCATGTTGTCGCCACTGTAATTAAATCCACTAGAGGTTTTGCTAGGCTGACTGCAGGTGCTGTAACATTGGGAACATTTTCTGGGCCTAAGATTGGGACTTGGCACAAATTCTTTCATATGATGTTGCTAACGCGAGAGCTTGCCAGTTCTGTACTAATGGCTTATCAAGAGCTGAATGTGTGGTATGGTTCCTCCACAGCCATATTTAGATATGGTAGGAAGAAAAGTGAATAGCTATATGTAAGCAAGAACGTATGATGGAGTGTATGGCTACTCTCTATAAGCTGAGTGATCTGGGTTCATTGCAACCACAAGGTAAAACCGAGTTATTTTATAGCATTAGGGGAGTTATTGCCCTTTCCTCCCCTTGTTCTCTGCACTACTGCTTCCCTGTGTAACTCATGAGACTTTACTCGGTCTCAGTCGTGTCTGAAATGATTAATGGTTCTTGCACTCACCCCTCTACTTGTAGGCTGTTCTGTGGCTGAACCACTCCTTCTGTAAAATAAAATCTTTCTTGCGTCCCTCCTGAATCCCCTTCCACCAGATTCCACCCATGTCCCCATGTTCTTGATTTGCTAGTTCTGCTGAATATTTCCTTGCAATCTACCTTGTTCATGGGATCGGATTGAAGTTGCACAGAAAATGATGTGTACCAAATGCAGGGCTCCATTCTGAAGACCTAAAATAAACCTCTTGTGTTGAGCTGCAGTGACCCAGCTTATCATTCATCTCTACTAATATTGCTGCAGAAAAAAAATCCTGCACTGACCTGGGCTGGTTCTTACTTCCTTCCTGTTTTGGCAATATGCTTCCTCGGTGGTTTCAAGAATTTGTTCATTTATTTTCAGACTATGTAAATAGTTGCTAATGCAGTCGCCATGGGACGCTGTTATTTCAACAAGTCTGGTTCTGTACATTTATTTACAGAAAAAAGCAATTATTTCTCTTTCCCCTGACCTCAATGGAAAGAAAGCAGAAGACAGTTAATGTCTGAATTTCTACAAATGTCAAAATCAGTTATTTTAGCTAACATTCTAATTTCTCTGTTGCCTTTGTCTACATTTTATGTTAAAAGAAACGTTAATGCAGCTACGGAACGTGACAGGGTTATGCAATATGTACTGAAGAAATCGGGTCTTGTCATGGCCAAATGGCTGAACCACTGCTGTAACTTGATCCATATCTTTCTGTTAACCCTGTGAAGGCTTAAAACAGCAGTATTTGTTAACAAAAAATAAAAATAATCACAGTTTTTTTCAGTTATAATGTATTTCTGACAAAAGAAATCAATACACCTATTTGTCTTTTCCATTGTATTTCCCTCCTGAGCTAGGATATGGGATTTTAAAGGTGCTGGAAGTCCCTGTTCTCTGGGCACACCCAAGGCAACATGGTCACATGTGCTGGCACCCTCCTAACACATCCACAATATGAATCTATTATGTCACGTCAAAAGATGCCTCAAGGGAAGGGTTTTTGTTTTGGAATCCATATACTTTATTGACATTTCGTAATCACAGACAAATCCAGAACAGAGACACAGTCAGAGTACACTATACATAAATCATAAAAAAAAAAAAAAAACCAGTAAAACTCCCTCCCACCTACCCCACTCAATGTTTGACAAACACAGTAGCAGCAGATTACAGGTGAAAGTCGAGTCTCGATCTTATTCTACAACTCTGGGTTACCCTGGTATTTCAGTCTGGCCTCAGCACTGAAATACAGTTACACTGAGTTTTCAATCTAATAAGCCATACAGCGATTCCCAGCATTTTGAAAGGTTTTATACCTATGCCTCATGGAGGCTAACATTTTTTGATGTGGAGGGCTTGCATGACCTCAACGTGCCACTCCTGGAAGACAGGTGTTTCCATCCTGATCCATCCAGTACTGCAAAATGATTTTATTGATTGCCATAGTAACCAGCATAAAATATTTTCTGTGACATATGAACTATTCCACACCCGGGCCTATTAAGCATCATTCAGGGTAAAGGTGCCTTGCAGGTCAAGCAAGGGATCCAGTTATTAGTGCACCTTCTGCCAGAGAGGTTGGAGCCTTGGACAATCCCATAATATATGCTTCAAAGCACCTGTTGAGGCACCACCTTTTGTACACAATCTGGAGTTCAGAAGGTGCCAGGCATGAAGCTTCTGAGGACTGTGGTGCATATTTTGAAGGAATTTAGTTTGCATCAGCCTGTAATGGTCAATTCTGACATATTTATGAATACTGACCAAATCGTGCCCCATGTCATATCGAAAGACTTCCCAGTTGAGTGCCTCAGTCCAGTATTTTGCTGGTTTGCCAGATCTATCGACAGCAGGTTTCCAGCGACACCATGCAATAAAGAGAGAGAGAGTGAGGTGCAGATGCATGCTGCACAGCTGGGGCAGCGCTGGGGACCAGGGTATGGGAGGTGATTGCCTGGACGGCTGCATGTCTGACCTGCAGGAAAAGAATATTTCTTCGTTAATAAGATGGAATCTTGCTTGGGTTTGGGCAAAAGTGGCCCATTTTCCATCTATGATCACATTCTCTAAGGTGGTAATATCTTTATCATGTCATTCATTTTTGAAAACTCTTTTCCCAGTCCTGTTTAATGTCTTCATAAGTAACATTGTGGAGGTGCTAGAGGGAAAGGTCGCCTCTTTGTGGATAACACTAAGATCTGCAACAGGGTGGACACTCCGGGAGGGTGGAAACAATGAAGTGTGACCTAGGTAAACCGGAGGAATGGTCTAGAGTGTGGCAGCTGAGATTCAAAAGCGAAAAGTGCAAAATCATGCATTTGGTGTGCAAGAAGCCAAATGTTGTTGAGGCATAGGTCAGGAAGCATAGGAAAACCAGGAGCAGTTCTAACATTCACAAGTAGCTTTTATTATTATCAATAACAGTAAAATACAAAATAAAAATTGTGCAATATAACTATTTACACCGCTCAGTGGTGCTGAGGGTTGAGCGCTGGATGTAGCACCTCACGCCATGCTGGGCCCAGGTTGGGAATGAGCCTGGGTTGTCCGGGGTCAGCCAGCGGAGGAGGATGGAGTATCCCAGCTGATGCTTTCCTCTTCCAGGGGAGGGAACTTCAGGCTGTTCTGGTCCGTTGTCCTACCACCAGTGGAAGCACGGGTGGTGGGGTGAACTCTCTCCACGAGTCAGGAGGGAGGGTGGTGTTAGGCACTTGATGATGACATGCATCAATGTCTTCAGTCTGGACAAATTTCCTTTGTGTCGGCACCTCTGGGGGTTGGGACCACACAGAAAAAGGGACGAAAACCCAAGAAAACGCCTGGTTTCGAGCATTATGATGCCAGATCCCAGTACTCTGGGACCCAGCTGAATACTAGGGAAGGTGGAGGAGGTATCCGGGCCAAGGCCAGGGACAAGTAAAAAAAAATAAATATGGGGGTCGCTGTGGGCCGAGCAGAACAGGCAGCATTTTACAACAGCTCCTGGGTTAAACTATAAGATTTAATAAAAATCTCCTTTAACCAGCAGGAATCAGCTTAAACTAATATCACCACTTGAAAGAGAAACCTCTAAATATAATATGGGTAATCCTCATAAAGACAGAGGTGGTGGCACAGGTGCTAAATCAAGGGCTCATCTCAACCTCTGAGACTAGCTACTGAGGTTCAGGCCACTCCCCAACAGGAGTTGGAAGAAACAGTGGCACCTATAGGCCTTAAACTGAAAAGGCTGATTGCATCAGTTTCGACCTAAACAGCAAGATGGACTCATTCGGCACAAGGGTCACAATGGTTGTAAAAGAAGGTGGAAAGGATGCAGACCGAAATTGGGAAATAAACAGGCTGAATCAGCTACAGCTGCAACATCTTTAATGGCGAAGAAAATACGCACCTGAGGACTAGACTTGAGACCTGAAAACCAGGCCGCTCCCAGCATATCCGCGTCCTAGGCTTGCAGAAGGAATTGAGGGGACCATCTATTAATGTTTTACAGGACTGGTTGGTAAACAAATTGGCCCCGGAGGGTCACGAAGTATCATTGGACTTCAAAAGCATATAAATTACCCCCATGGGTACCGGAGGACATGGAAACACCTAGTACCGTGCTGATTATTCACGGATGGCATTGGCACTAGGGACAAGATCCTCTGCTACGCTGCAAGCGGGTTCCATTTTTCAAGATGATCGCACTATCTACCTGTTCCCCTATATCAGCAATGCTACCCAACCAAACGAAAAAATTTGACGGGTGAGAAAACGGCTCAAGGAGGCTAAGATTGTACATGCAATGGTCTTTCCAGCATGGTTGCGATTGTCCATAACGGAAATGTCTGGGTATTCTCAGATCCCTATCGAGGCTGGCAAGTGGGCCTCTCGCTTTGCTGATACTAGCTGGAGTCGGCATCGAGACTATGGAGGAAGAGAGCAGCGAGTCGGAAGACTATGAAGATGGTTGAAAAGCAATGAGGCTAAATTTAATGACACTTTATATAATAACTTTTCTAATAGCCCATCTTGTTTCTTGTTTTCTTTTGCCTTTGATATCGGATAATCCCTGAGACTCTAGACTTTGAAAAAACGTAGTTACTGTACCAAGTATTAACATAACAGGGCTCTCTTCTGTTTATCAAAAACATACCCTATGTGGCTGATATATTTTTCTATATAGCCCTATTTTAGTATAATAGAGCTGCTATAGCTACTCTAAGATGTCAACCAATGCACTTGTATCAGTACTTAATTTTACCTGGTATATGGGTGTATCAGCCAAATGATCGATATCTGTTGGGGTAAATGTTGCCTTTAATGTTTTACACTTATCTACTTACAGCTATATAGTGTGACACCTTTAGTCCCAGTTCTGGGACTTTTTTTATTGGACTTTAAAACATTGTCTTTCAGCAAAATGATATAGTCACACTGCTCGTGGGCTTGTAAACACAGCTAAAACATTATTGTACTTGTTAGTTAAATTTTAAGCTTTCTCATGTGGTATCAAAATATTTGGGAAGCACTAATCCTAAGATTAATAAGAGGTAAAATTTCTCTCTGTGGTTTGTACCAATGATATTGGTATGTCTTGAATATAGCAAAGTTGTCTGTATGATGATATCGATAATAAAAAAGTATAAAAAAATACATAGTACTTTTATATATATATATTTAAGCAATAAGGCATGACAAGGTGTGTGTTATTGTGTAATAACATCACTCTTAGGGTGGGTTGAAGCACAAAGGTGAAGCCGAGTGCTTCCCACCACCCAGGAATGTGATCTATTACATGATGACAACACCTTGAGTGCCTTATTATAATTATACAATGGCTCGATGTTATACAAAACAAAATTAAAATGTTTTTAGTAGATTTTAGTGAGGCAGTATATCTTTGTTTCTGAAAAAAAATCCATGTCCTCAAAATCAACACAGTGATGTTATTGTGTAATCATCACTGTCTCAGACATACACTGACCAATCAGAGTCCAGGAAATTTTCTTGCCATTGTATAAATATATATGTGTATATATATATATATATATATATACACTTATACAACAGGTGACAGAATAAAACATAACAAACACTTTTATCTGAGTCACTATGTGGATAAATAAATTTATCCACATAGTAAATAAATAATCCACAATTTATTCACATAGTAGCTATGTCATAACATATCACAAACCGGACCTAAATTTCACTGCTGAAAAAAAAAAAAAAACACTCCCACCAATCAGAATGCTTAATTTAATGCCATCTCATGCACAAATGGCACAGTTACCCCTAAATTCCTCATGGAAACCAAATGCCAACTGACCAGGGTAACAAGAGGAACCTCTGATGTAACAAAATTAGCCAGAACAATTGTGGCCCTAGTACAGAGAAACTTGTCATATACTTTTGAAAAATGTCCACAGAAGAACCATTAAACAGCAGTTTTCAACTAGAACTAGATGAAATAATGACACAAATACAAGAAGATACAGAGCCACTAGAAGACCCCACAGAGCCAAGCACCACTAACCACAACGACTTCCACAGCAACCCACCGTGCCAACTTCTACCACCATGACAAACCTTCAACCGTTCCATATATGAAGACACTAACAGCTGCAACACCAACAAAACTTTTCTATTGATGAAAAAAATACAGAACTATATTGACAAAGCAAAAATATAAACACAGCAAAAAAACATAAACCGATGTGGGTATGTTCATAAAGTACCTGAAGAAAACTTTTCTGAAGAAACGACCTCTGCATGATATGCCAGCAACTATAATGAACAATTACCTATACCACTACTTTATAAACTCAAAAAAGATGGTACAGAGTATGAACCACTCACATTAAGAGCCACCTTCCAGAGCATCGAGGAGGTACCTCAAAAACAAAGATTATCCACATTTACTGTCATCTTCACGCCAAATTTGAAAAAGCAAGGCAAGTACTACTCTCGAAGCAAAAAAAACTAAAATGTGAGGGCAAAGGTTTGAAACCACGAGCAGCAGATGAGCTAACAGACAACATGCTAGAGAAACTGTATGAAGAGCACCTCCTGGGACCCCACACCCTGAGTCTCTGCTAAACACAGTGTGGTAATAGCAAGTATGTATTTTGGCCTAAGGGGAATACTGAAATGAGAAGTCTGAAATGGGAGACATATCCCTGAAAACAGATGAAAATGGACTCGAGTATCTCCAGTATGACCAAGAGCACCAAACAAAGACCCACACTGGAGCTAATCCAAAAGAGCACAGAAAAATCAGACCCTAGGCATATCAACTGCAAAACAACCCATGCAAATAACCAGTACTGAACTACATCACCTTCAAAGAGAAGCGCCCTCTACAGTGTCTCACCAACAACTCACCATTCTTTCTAGCCACCAACTACCATGCCAAGCAGTACCCACCAACTACATAGTTTAAAAACCAGCCCATGGAGTCCACAAACTTGCTGTCATAGTGAAAATCATTATATCAAAATCATCCATTGAAACTGACAAGCGCTTTAACAAATCACACGTGAGAAAGCATTTAATTCAAAAGCTGAATGCCACTGGCAGACCTCCTACTGAGATAATACAAATCTCAGGACACAAGCAGTTACAAAGTTTAAATGATGACCAGCAACAAAAATCTCAAGTATTGTCAGCTGTGAGCCCTACACCCCAAAAGTGACTGCAACTCAACACAAAAACCATTGACAACCATACGGACAATTATTCAGAAATTCTTGGTAGCTGCTTTTACAGGCCATCCATCCAGGCAAACCAGATCAACTTTACCATCATACAAGGTAATCTCCTGAAACTTTTCATAACAACCCCATATCCCAAATCTCTGTTCCTCTCCCCTCACAACAACACACATTTATTTCCTCTATTTACCACAGGTAACAAATCGACTCATATACAAGAAAACGTCCTAGGGTGATTGAATCTGAAAGTGACTCATACTAAACAAACACAATGAAAAGATCACGAGGATTACAAAAAAATGCAAGAAAGCATCAAGCAATAATTTCCTATATCGTATTACCCAAATGACAGTGACAACAGATCAGAAGACTGCTCTGACATTCCTATACTATATAATGAAGTACATCACAACTACTCAATAGACAGTCCATCTCGAACAACTCTACAAAACCTAAGTGAAGATTGATTCTCAAGAACTGTTCGAGAGGAAGTTTGAACTATTTTTTTTTTCTCCCCAATATTTGTCTCTTGCAAAGCCAAGTTATAAAATCCTACAGTGATTTGCATGCAATAATTTATATTGTTTTCGTTCATTTTGCTATAGCCTAATAAACATTTTCTTCCACAATATTAAAAAACTATGTAACCTGTAACTCCAGCACTAACAACCATTGCCTTTCTATGTCTAAAAAGTAAAATGAGCACAAATGTAAAGAATGTTGCATAATCACCAGATCAGTTACCAGTACCCTGAGCACCGCAATAAAAACTTTCAATCTGACTTACCTTGTCATCCGTGACTCCAAATTCAAAACTCTCAAATAAAAGTAATCCACAAACAAAATGTTGCGACTCTTCCAGTCGTAATCCCAAATATCCACTGCGACCCTCCGAGTTGTGGTCCTACAAAGTCCAAAACAGACAAAAAGAAAATAATCCATCAATAAATAAAGCAGAATTCAAACCAAATGTTGAATCCATAATCCACGATCCAAGTTCACATGACATCCACTGAAGAAAATCCTCAAGAAATCCAGTAAGAAAAAAAAAGTTTTCCCAAAAGCATGATACTCCGACTGATGGAAAAACTGCCCAAAAGCAAACGCTGATCCATCACCACAACTGAAGATCCAGCTGTCCGATGAACAAAACCCTGGTCAATGCATCAAACACAGGCCCCCAAAGTCACCAATGTCAACATACACAGCATGCCACAAAAGGAACTCCTCCTCGGTATCTACAACACGCACGCTGCTCCCTTGACCTCCCTTCAGCACGCCAGACCCACCAGTCCTTTCCAGACTGTGCCACAAATCAGAGACCCACTCCACACCAATAAAAACTCTCTCCTACAGGCAGACACATCAACCCACCAGTCAGAACACTATACACACTCATCACACCTCCAGCCAATCACAGCAACTTATCACCCATCAATCAAAAACCACACCTCTTTCCCCAAAGAAACCAATCAAATTACAGGCTTACTATCCCCAACCAATCAAATCTCTGACTTTCAATCCCATTCAAACCATCAAGCACAGAGTAGATATACTCTGTGTGTGTGTATAATATAAAATAGCTGTACAGTAGTGCAGCTATAGTTAGGTGTCAGGTCACTTTATGTTAAACCCCAAAGTTTGCACTTTAATAACTTTGCAACCTTTATCAAGTTGCCTGAAATTTTGCATGCGTGGCATCCAACCATAGATCTCTGGATCTGGATAGTTTCGCTTTTGTTGGATGCATGGTTGCAGAACTGCAGAGTGTCACAAAAACATTAACTTTCATGCATTTTTCAGTCGGGCTTAAGAGACTGAAAAATGAGACTGTTTGATTCAAATGTGTATATGTGACCTGGGTCAAAGTGGTGCCTTTTGAAGATTTGGTGAAAATATTAATCCATTCAAAAGTTATGGAAGATTTTCATGTCCCATTTTAGCATATGGGAAAATGTATATGTGCACTGCAAAACTTTCACGAAAAAATTTTTGTGCACGAAAAGATTTTATTATAAGGTATGGGGTGTCACGAAAACAGTGCTCAAAACATTGTCCTGTGTTGCTTTCTTTGCCACATCATTATGACAAGGTGGATTGTGCTTTTGGGCTGAAATTTTCAGGGTGGCGTGTCCTGGTCCCACAGATGTGCCTTTTGGTGGTTTGGTCCCAAAATATTCAATGGGCCCATAGTTAGTGTTCCAAAGTTGAGAAATTTCCCATAGGATAACATAGTGGAGCCTTTCAGTGCCTGTATCTTGAAAACTATTCGGGATATGGATTTTTCATACCTGCAGCTTAAACCACCTTTAAGCACATGTGGAGGTTTCAAAGTCGTGATTATAGCTGCAATGGATTTTTTGATAGTTGCTATTGTTACTGAGATATTGCCAAATAATTGTAAAAGGATTCTTTTCTGTACTATGGGGCTACTGTATGGCTCCGTACTATGTAAGTGGAAGCACAGGGCCCCGAAGGCCTGCTCCATGGGGCATACCATTACATAAAGAATGGGCACGTGAAGTGAGCACAGGCCTGGAGAGCCCCACTCCCACAAACACATGCCAGTTACCAATTACATTACACCTTCTCAAAAAGAAGGAAATTCACTGCAAAAAACTTTGTTAGCCATCAGTTAGGGTTGATAGCACAGCGACAAAAGTATAAAATGTGATGTTGGGTTACCGACCCCTACCACCCCCACCCACTTCCTCCACACCAACTGACATTGGGGTGTGCCATGGGGTTGTCAGACCTAACTGTCATTCTCCTGTACTGTAGCATGTCAGCATGCTTACACATGGAATTGGGTGAGAGTTGGGCCTGACAACCCATGATACACCCATTGTCAGTTGGTGTGTGGAGGTGGAGGGTAACCCTAGCATCACAGTTCCATACTTTTGTCACTGTGCTATCAACCCTAATTGATGCATAAACAAAGTTTTGCACTGACTATATTATATAACTGTTTACAAAGGCAGTACAAACAGAAAAACTAAGTCTGTTGACTGAGGGTATCTCTAATTCCAAGTTTTGGTCTCAGTCTTTCCGTCTCTCCCTCACAACAGCATTGCTGCTCTTTTTCTAAGTCTTTGCCTGGAAACTCGTTAAGAGACATCCTCGTTTTCATAAAATGTTCTTGTCAGTTTCTTTGCAAACAAGTCTTGCAAACAGTGCCCCAAGCTGGCCTCCTGCTGACAGCTCTGCAAAAGAGTTTGTAAACAAGCCTGAGAGGAGCTCAAGCTGTATCTCATGTTAACTAACTAAATTTCAAATAGCTTATTGCAATAATTTCAACATTATAACTATATACATTTTCAAACCAAGAAATCATAGTTTCACATAAAGATTCACATATATTTTATAACCTCAGATATGCAAGGGGAAAAAGCAAGTGAAGGTAGAGAGAGGCAGAAATTGCGAGACCATCAGAGTGATCAGTTCCTAGGTCTCACAAATGGGACAGGGCCTTATTCAACCCTGTCACACCAGGGGAGGATTACATGATTTGGGGGGACTGATGGTCACCAAACAGGAAAGGGGCTAGGGGTAATCATTACTGATGACTTAAAGGTGGCCAAATGCTGTGCCAAGGCTCTGGGGAGAACCAGTGTGATGCTGGGGTGCATAGGGAGAGTTATCACCAACAGAAAGGGGAGGTGGGGATGCCACTGTACAGATCATTGGTGAGACCAAACTTGGAATACTGTGTCCAGTTCTGAGGCCACATCTCTGTTAGGACATAGACAGGGTGGAGGCAGTTCAAAGAAGGGCAACAAAGATGGTACAGGTCCTGCACCAAAAGTCATATGAGAATAGACTGGGAGACCTCAATATGTATACCGAGAGGGAGAGGAGAGAATATGATAGCAACCTACAGATATCTAAAAGGCATAAATAGGTAGCATCTTTCAGAAAAGGAGATGGCCAGGAAAGTGGGAGGCATGGCATGAGGTTGGAAAGGGGTAGACTAAGGGGTAGCGTGAGGAGGTATTTCTTCACAGAAAGGGTGTTGGATGCATGGAATAGATTCCCAGTAGAGGTAGTGGGGAAAGTCAAGCATGTATGAGACAGGCATAGGGTGGCCCTAGCAATAGGAATGAGGAGGTAGAGCCAGAGATCAAATAGGGTCTGCAGCTTTTACAGTAGGCAGGGAAAATGGGCAGACTGGATGGGCTGTGAGTCGTTATCTGCCATCAGTTTCTATATTTCTAAAGTACACTATTTTAAAACAAAACTTTTCCCTCCCAAATTGCATGTTGTTGTTGTGCAAGATGTGTTGAGTGGATACCACCTCCAGTGCAGTCTTAGCTAGCCTAGCAAGCTGGGCATAAACATAAAGGGATGTTTCAATTGGGGTGGCCTTCACAACTTTAGGTAACACAGCAGATCTGGTGTGCAACGAGGAAGCAAGGGTAATGCTTTGCTGAGTGCATAGTCTCAATGTAGTTCAGCACTAGATCCTCAGTCTTAATGCAGTGCATCACTATAGTCTCAGTGTAGTGCAGCACCATATCGTAAGTCTCAATGCAGTGTGTCACTATACTCTAAATGCAGTGCTCACAATAGTCTGCTTAGTGCAACACTGTATCCTCAGCCTCATTGTAGTGCATCATTCTAGTGTCAGTACAGTGAATCAGTATATCCTCAGTCTCAGTGCAGTGCATCACAATAGTCTAAATGTTGTGCAACACTATAGCCACAGTCTCAATGCAGTGAATTACTAGTTTCAGCACAGCATCACCATAGTCTCGATGTAGTGCAACATTATATACTCAGTCTCAATGTAGTGAATTACTATATTCTCAGTACAGCATCATAATAGTCTCAGTGTAGTACATCACTGTACTGTCTCAGTCTCAGCATAGTGCATCACTACATCCTCAGTCTAAATGTAGTGCAACACTGTATCCTCAGTCTCACTGTAGTGCATCATTATAGTGTCAATACAGTGAATCAGTATATCCTCAGTCTCAGTGCAGTTCTTCACAATAGTCTGTTTAGTGCAACACTGTATCCTCAGTCTCAATGCAGTTAATTACTACAGTTTCAGCACAGCATCACCATAGTCTCGATGTAGTGCAACATTATATACTCAGTCTCAGTGTAGTGAATTACTATATTCTCAGTACAGCATCGCAATAATCTCAGTGTAGTACATCACTGTACTGTCTCCTCAGTCTCAGCATAGTGCATCACTACATCCTCAGTCTAAATGTAGTGCAACACTGTATCCTCAGTCTCACTATAGTGCATCATTATAGTGTCAATACAGTGAATCAGTATAACCTCAGTCTCAGTGCAGTGCATCACAATAGTTTAAATGTGCAACACTATAGCCAGTCTCAATGCAGTGCATTACTATAGTTTCAGTATAGCATCACTGTGTTCTCAGTATATGTATCCTTATAATCTCAGTGAAGTGCATCACTGTGGTGTAAATGCAGTGCATCAATATGGTCTCAGTATAGTGCATTCCTTATATTCTCAGTCTCCGTTCAGTGCATCACCATAGTCTCAGTGTAGTGCAACACTATATTGGCAATATAAATGCACTGTATCCCTATTGACTAAATATACCATCACTATAGACTTAAAGCAGTGCATCACTATAGTCTCAATGTAGTCCAACACAGCATTGTCACGTCTCCATGCACTACATTACTATAGTCTTAGTGTACTACATCACTTTATCCTCAGTCTTAATACAGTGAATTACTATAGTCTCAATACAACATCAGTATATCTTCAGTCTCAGTGCAGTGTATCACTATAGTCTACATGCAGTGCAGCACTATATCCTCAGTCTCAGTTCAGTGAATTACTATAGTATCAATGTAGTGCAAAACTACATATTCAGTGTCATTGTAGTATAGCCCTATATCATCTATCTAAATGTAGTGCAGCACTATATTCTCCATCTCAGTATAGTGCATCACACTCCATCAAAATGCAGTGCATCATTATAGTCACATGCTTTACAACACCATAGTCTGTGTAATGCATCAATTTATCCTCAGTGTTGATGCAGTGAATTATTAGTCTTACTACAATATCACTATAGTCTCAATGTAGTATATCACTATATTCTCATTCTCAATACAGTGCATCACAAGTGTGTCTGTACCAATACTATATCCTCAGTCTCAGTGCAGTGAATTGCTATAGCCTCAATATAAGATCACTGTAGTCTCAATGCGATACATCATTATAGTGTCAGTGCAGTGCATCACAGTGATCTCAGTACATCATCACTGTAATCTCAATATAGTGTGTCACTATTTCCTCGATATCAGTGTAGTGCTTGCTATATCCTCCTTTCAGTGCAGTGTATCACAGTAGTCTCACTGTAGTGCAACACAGTAGTCTCAATGTAGTGCATCACTACAGCCTCATTGTAGTGCAATACCATATCCTCAGTCTCAGTGCAGTGCAACACTATATCCCCAGTCAAAATGAAATGTATCCCTATTATCTCAATACGGCATCACTGTAGTCTTACTGCAGTACATCATTATAGATCTTACTTGAGAGGGCCTTGCAGTAGGTAATTACATATAGGACTGGCGCGGCGGTGGCAGGACCTCCCGAAGCTGTTCCAGCTAACAGTCTGGCGAGGGACTGCCCCACATCAGGTGACCGGCATCAGGAGACGCCGGTATAAAGGGGCTGTCCCGGACGCCAGCCTTCAGTTCTTTCCCGCTGTTAGCTCATGCAGCGCCCTAAGCGGAAAAGTTCGTGCTTCCTCAGCCCTACCTTCGTCGGTTTTCACCGAAAAATCTTTATTTTTCAACTAGCGTCAGTACTAGTGTCGGTGTATGTCATCCCCTACACCTCCGAGCACAAGAAAAGTGCCATTCGTGCAGTTCCCAACCCCGCACAAGGACGGCCACCCCATGTGCCTGTTCTGCCTAGGCCCGATCACCCGGACCGAAGTGCCAGCACTGCCTCAGTTTCAATGTGGCTACCTGGAAAGGTGGCAGCAATCCCTGAAGCCCATATTCTAAAGAAGAAAATGAGTTCTATGGAGAAGGAGCTCAAAAACTGAGGCAGGCGTCCACTTCCCCGAAGGCCATCGGAAGAAGGAGAGCTCGGGACAAGAGGCTCCTCCACGGGGCTTCCTTTGGGAGTCGCTGGGACACAGGTCACATCCCCTCCGAGAGATCGCTCTCGGCAGCCGCCTCGGGAGAGGTTTCCAGCGTCGGCCCGTCCATCTAGCTCGCCTTTCGCGCCTTGCAGGTGCCTCCGGGCAGTTAGGAGCCTCCGCCTCGTTCTACCGCAGGCTCGCGGCCTACCACTGTGTGGCTCCACTAAGCCAGGCGTCGGCTCCTCTGACGTCTGACCCAGTGGGCGATCGTGGCCTCCACCCCAATGGACCAGGCGATCACTCTACTCATCCTGCCTCTGTGATGGCTCCTCATAAGTCGGACGTCGGCTCCTCCGGCGCCTGCCAAAACTTGCCACTAAGCCTCATGTCGGCTCGTCCGATGTCTGGCAGCGAAGGAACCGATGATGGACCCCCCATGTCCGTCGTACCTGGTTCCGCAGCCTTCACTGCCATCTGTGGAACCAGAGTCTCCCCAACCCAACCCCAGGACTTTTCCCTCCATCCACGGGTGAAGCTGGGGATCTTTTGCCTCCGTCAGTCCTTCCTCTGCCTGGGCGCCAGACCTGGCGTTGGCTCCCGGACACTGGCTCCGGCGCCAGTCCCTCCGATGCCAGGGCCTCTGCTGTCGCCGGCGACGTCGGCCTTACCGACTCCGGGAGACATTCGCTCCCATCATGGCCTCAGGGCTCTCCACTATGGACCCGCCCGTGAAGCCTCCGCCGGGCCGCCTGCTCCAACAGCCCTCCCGGCTCCCGGTATCCTCCATCTTGTTCGAGCTGGTGTACCCGGGACTGCAGTATCTGGCGCCACGGTACCTGCGCGGGCTTCCCGACACCGCAGTACTCGACGCCACAATACCCGGCCGGGCTACCCACAGCTGGGTTTTGGATATGCTCCATACGGTTATAACCGTATCCTTATCCCCGCCTCCTCCTCCTCCACCGCCCTCGCAGCAGCCGGTGGACCTGCAGGAGACTCTGGCCTCCTGGTGGGCTGAGACCAAGGCTCAGCTCATGAAAGAGGTCGAGAGCCACCTTCCGGAAATGGTGCCATCCCAGGTTTCCGTCGTCCAAGCGACACTCATCACCTCTGAACTCCAGGGTTCTTCCGTCTGGATCCAGAGAGGGCAGGACACGCTTCCCGGGTACTTTCCAAGGGCCCATTCCTCTCCCGGTCGGGAAAGGAGTCTTTCTCTTCTTCATCCTCCTCTTCACCCTCGGACTCTGCAGACTCTTCCGACGGTTGCTCCGAGAGAGGCGACAAGCCTCGCTCTCCGTCGAAGCCCAGGCTAAGGACCCCTCCGAAGCCTCCTCGGAGATCCTTCTTTACGAGTTGCTTAGGAAAATCAGGAGGTTCATCAGTGGCACTCCTGGAACCAGATCCTCAGCATCTGAAACTTGCTGAACATCTGAATCTGCCCGTGACAGCTCTTACCTTGGTGCCACCCTAGATAGAGCCTCACGCCAACCTTGTTACCACATAATATGAAGCAGCTGTCGGCCTTGCCTCACTTCCTAGGAAATTGAACCAGCTATATCAGGCTCCTGAGGTGTTGATTTCCTGGATTCTCACCCTCGCGCCGACTGGTCATGATTAGTGCCACTCCACGGCCACTTGAGAACCCTAAACATCTTAGCTCGTCACCTCCTGATAAGGAATCATGCCTTCTGGACCAGTATGGTAGAAAGATTTCAGCTTCTTCAACACTGGGGATCAGGGCCCTGAACTGTGTCAGCCATATGGGGACTACAGAAGGCCATCCTGACTCAGGCGGAAGCCAAACTCGCTCCTTGCCTGACTCCCAAGTCAAGCAGGAGTTGGTTGATTTTGTCCGCTCTGCTCATTCGGCCAGTCGACACATGCTATGGAGCATACAATGCAGTGGACACTGCTGGGTGGAGCTCAGCTTTTCGCTGTAGGCCTATGGCGTCATGCTTGGCTCCGTGTGTCAGGTTTGGTCCCTGAGGTGCAATCTGCTATCCAGGAAGCATCCCTCCGGGGTCAGTGCTTTCGGGGTGATGTCAAGGACATCATCACTGATTTGCAAGAAGGGGACGGCTCTAAAGTCAGTTGATTCCATGTACTGTTCCCATCAGCAGCAGCGCCATCACTTCGCATGACGGAATCGCCAAAGGTGAAAACCCCAGGAAGGCGGGCCACAAACGCCAGGCCACCGTAGCTGCCAACCCCCGCCCAAAATGCAGCAGGTGCTTCAGCTGCGCGCTCCCCACACCACCTGACTCCTTTCCTCCTACTGCCTCTGCACTCCCGTAGGAACCGGTAGGAGGGAGGTTTTCCCTCCACCTTCCGGGATGGGAGAGGATAATCACAGATTCTTGGGTGCTCCAGCTCATAGCAGAAGGACACTCCATAGAGTTTCTTCAGAAACCACCCCACCACCCCTCTGAAGTTGTCGTATTCATGGGAACATCTTCTCTTGGTCCAGGAGGAAATCTCGCTCTTCTGCTGAAGCAAGCGATACAGCCTGTCCCCTTCATCTGCAAGGGACAGGTTACTATTCCCATTTCTTCCTGGTCCCAAAGAAGACAGGAGATCTCAGACCAATTTTGGATCTCAGTTCCCTGAATCTTTACGTAAGTACAAAGGTTCAGGATGCTCTCTTTACAGAGCCTTCTGCCCTCCTCGGCCGGGTCAATGGCTTTGTGCTCTGGATATGCAGGATGCTTATCTGCACATTCCCATTCGCCCATCTCATTGCAAATACCTTCGTTTTGCATTCCAGGGACCACTACCAGTTCAAGGTGCTCCCGTTTGGTCTATCCTCGGCCCCCAAGTATTTACAAATGCCAGGCAATGGTGGCGGCCCACCTGTGTACCAAGGGAGTGCAGGTTTTCCCATATCTGGATGACTGGCTCCTGGCGGCCTCGTCCAGGGAGGAACTCCTCGTTCCTCTCCTTACCCAGCAGGTTTTTGCCTGCCTGGGTATTACCATCAACCATTCCAAGTCTCATCTGGTCCCATCCCAGAGGCTACAGTTTATTGGGGCGATCCTTGATATGACCATGGGCAAGGCCTTCCTGCATCTGGACAGGCGTCCACCCTTCAGACCCAAATAAGTCTGTTGTCCGACACATGAGATGGTCTCTACGAGTCGGTCCTTAGCCTTCTCGGGAGCTCATAGTGGCTGCTATCCCAGCGTACCTCTTTTCGACTCCATGAGGATCTCTCAGAGGATTCTATGCTCTCAATGGGATCAGCTAGTGGATGACCTAGATCACTCAGTTCTGATCTCCTCGCCGATGATGCAAGACTTGCAATGGTGGATGGTTCAAGAGAACCTGTTTGGGGAGTTCCTTTCTTTTATCCTGCCCCTCCCAGACTCTAACCTCAGATACCTCAAGCGAAGGTTGGGAGCCCATCTATGCCCTCATCGGACCCAGGGCTCCTGGTCCAAGCTAGAACAAGCCTCTACATCATTGTGCTCGAGCTTGGGCAGTGTTGTATGCCCTCCAAGCCCTTCATCTATACATCCTTACTGGCCACCTAGCCGTCCAGATGGACAACATGTGCTTGGTGTGGTACATCAACAAGCAGGAGGACTGGTCCTACCCTCTATGCAAGGAGGCAATGAGGGTTTGGGATTGGGCAACACAACACCACCTTCACCTCATGGCAATTCAGGTTCCGAGTCGACAACACCCTGGCAGACAAACTAAGTCACTCTTCTGCTCTGACTCATGCGTGGGAACTGGACCAAGGGGTCCTAGACAATATCTTCCAACTTTGGGGAACACCACAGGTCGACCTGTTCTGCATCCCTCTAAACGCAAAACTTCCCATCTTCTGCTTGCTCGCTCCAGAGTGAGGCACTTTTGGAGCGATGCTCTGTCTCTAGACTGGAAGGACAGGTTCATCTATGCCTTTCCCCAATTCCACTTATCCCACGAGTCTTGCAGAAACTAGCTTCAGAAGGAGCGAGAATGATTCTGATCGCTCCTTTCTGGCCCAGAGCAAATCTAGTTCTCTCTTCTACAACAATATTCAGAGGATCCTCCTCTTCCTCTATCTTGAGGTTTGTTGACCCAGGATCAGGGGACCCTGATCCATCCAGGCCTCAAATCCCTTCAACTGCATGCATGGCTCCTGCAGACCTAGCTCAATCCCGTTTTGGAGTGTCTCCCAAAGTGGCGGAGATTTTAGTGGAGGCCAGAAAACCCTCCACCAGATCCACTTATGCCATGAAGTGGAAAGGATTCTCTATTTGGGCCACTTCAAGAGCGTGGAACCTTTCTCCTATTCAGTGGGGCTTCTGCTGGAGTATCTCGTTATCTGTTTTGACCTGGGTCTCAACCATTCCTCTCTGAAGGTACACATGGCAGCCGTTTGCCTATCATGTTCCCTTTGCAAACAAGGCTTTTGCTCAACTGGAGTCTCAAGACCTTTCTCAGAGGGTCCTCCATCTGAGACCCCCCATCCAGCTCCTGCTCCCCTTGGGACTTGAATTTTGTTCTCGAGAAACTTACTCTTCCCTCCTTGAACCTGCAGCTTCTGTAGATTTGAAGTTCCTTTATGGAAGACTCTCTTCTTGGTGGCCATTACTCGCTCTGAGAATCTCAAGCTCCAGGCCCTAATGTGTAAAATCCCGTACTTGACTTTTCACAAGGAACAAGTCGCTCTTCGCACGGATCCTAAGTTTCTCCCTAAAGTAGGAGCCGAGTCTACCTAAATCAGTTCATAGAGTTACCTGCCTTTTCGCAGTACTCTAATCAAGGGAGTATTTACTCTATACGATGGATGTTCACGGATTCTGAGATACTACACCAACAGGATGAAAGGTCTCAGAAAAACTGATCAGTTGTTCATCTCTTTTGCTCACAAAAGGAAGGCAGTGCTGTTTCAAGCAATGCCTGTCTAGTGGTTGGCTCATTGCATCACTTTCTGTTATGATAATACAACAAGACCCTCCCGGTCAAGTCAGAGGCCACTCCACTAGAGGAGTAGCTGCTCTGTGGCTTGTTTCAAAATGTGTCTGCGGCAGACATCTGCACTGCCGCCACCTGGACTTCCGTCCATACCTTTACTAAACACTACAGTTTGGATGCTACCTCTTGCTGTAGAGCAGACTTGGGATGGCTGTTTTGCAAGGTCTCCTATCTTGAGACTTGCACAACCGACTACTTTTTGAGTAGTTTTCCTCCTCCGGTGCCTCTCTTTGTTCCAGACTGCTTGGGATTCAGTCCTATATGTATTACCTACTGCAAGAGCCCTCTCGGAGTAAGATAGTACAGTTACATAAGAACTTACCATAACAGTAGGTCTTCGAGAGAGGCTCTTGCAGTAGGTAATACCTTCCCGCCCTCCATCCCCTAGGCTTTTTCAGCTCCTTTTCCATTGAGGAAAATATCTGCTTCTCTCTCATCGGGCCTCTTTTGGCCTGTGGCAGGAAAGAACTGGAAGGCAGGTGTCCGGGACCGCCTCTTTATACCGATGTCTCCCGGCGCGGTCACCTGACATGGGGCGGTCCCTGTCAGGGACTTCTAGCTAGAAATTTTTCCATGGGGTCCTGCCGCCTGCCGTTGTCAGTCCTATATGTAATTACCTACTGCAAGAGTCCTGTCGAGTAAGATCTACTGTTACGGTAAGTTCTTACGTAACTGTACTTTTCACTGTAAACACTATATCCTCAGTCTCGGTGCATTAGATTACCATAGTCTGAATGCAGTGTATCACTTTAACTTCAGTCTTCATGCAGTGTATTGCGGCAGTCTAAGTATATCACTACAGTTTCAACATAGTACATCACTATATCATCAGTCTCAATTCAGTGCATCACCATAGCATCAGAGTAGTGCATTCCTTTATCCTCAGTCCCAGTGCAGTGAATTACTGTAATCTCAATACAAGATCACTGTTGTTTAAATGTAGTACTGTACATCACTATATCCATATTCTCAATGCAGTGCATCAGTATAGCCACATTGTAGTGCCACAGTATATCCTCAGTCTTAATGCAGTGTCACTGTAGTCTGAATACAGTGCATCACCATAGTCTCAGGTTAGTTCAACACTGTATCCTCAGTCTTAATGCAGTGAGTTACTATAGTCTTAATGAAGCATCACTGTAGTCTCAGTTTAGTGCATCAGTATAGTCTCAGTGCAGTGCATCACTATATTCTCAGTTTGAATGCAGTGTATGACAGTCTCAATGTGGTACAACACTATATCCTCAGTCTAAATACAGTGTATCCCTATTGTTCCATACAGCATCACTTTAGTCTTAATTCAGTGCATCACTATAGTCTCAGTGTAGTTCAGTGTAATACATCACCATAGTTTCAGTGTAGTACGTCACTATATCCTCAGTCTTAATGTAGTGAATGACTGTAGTCTCAGTATATCGCTATAGTCTGTCATGTACTGCAACAGTATATCCTCATTCTCAGTGTAGTGAATTATTACATTCTCAATACAGTACCACTGTAGTCTCGGTTTAGAACAGGGTTGTCAACATTTTTGGTCGGAGGCCCCCCTAGCCAAATGTCAACAGTGCCAGGGTCCCTCTACCAACCGGAAGCTCCGTAACCTGTCATAGCCATAGCTCCATCATCGTTTCATGTAATGATGCCTTCAGTACCTTCAATTCTGCAAGGAGCAGAAAGGGGACTTAACAGCAGTTATATTAACTGTAACAATGTCACAACATTCACAAACTGTTGACTTGCCTGGCTTTTTGGGGAGGGGCAGAGCACACCCATTACACATACACTGTCCTGACACCTTTAAATTTATAGGCACAATATCACAAACAGTCAAAACTACTGACTTGCATGGCTTCATTTGACAGTACCTACTACCCACCATTACAAAGACACTGCCTTGGCATGGGGGAGGAGCTGGCCACATAAAGACTAAATATTATTTGTAAAGCTATCATCCAAATGTCCAGAAATTAAAAGGATGGATATGAACAGCTGTCCAGTCCTGCCATCATCCCATTGTCTTACCACCATTCAGTTATATTTATATTATTTGTATTATTTTAACTTACCTAATATTTTGGTAAGCTGGTATCATGAAGGGCCAATTCACCAAGCAAGAAGCGTGAGTCAAGAACCCTTGTGAGCTGATTCTCACAAATGATAAGTTGAAAAGCCAAGAAGATGTAAAGGAGTGTAGAATTTTTATAAGACACGCGGTTAACTTGAGGCAGGAGATATTGTGAGACTGAGCCGACTTGCAGCCGACTTGCACTACAGAAGAGAAATGGTCTGATTTTAGTTTTCTAAAAGCAGCAGAATATATGGAGTGCAAATAAAGGTTTCAAAATTCAGCGGGTGATCTGTGGTCCCCCAGGAGTTGATCACGGACCCTGGTTGAAAACTCCTGGTTTAGGACATCACTGTATTGTATCCTCAGTCTTAGTGTAGTGCATCACTATACCCTCAGCCTAAATGTAGTGTGTTACTTTATCCTTAGTCTCAGTCTAGTTTACCACTATACAGTATCATCAGTCTCAATGCATTACATCACCATAGTCTCAGTGTAGTGCATTACTGTATCCTCAGTCTCAATGCAGTGCATCACTATAGTCTCAGTGTAGTGCAACACTATATCCTCTGTCTCAGTGCAGTGAATTACTATAGTCTTAATGCAGCAGCACTAGAGTCTCAGTGTAGTGGAAGAATATATCATCTATCTCAGTGCAGTGCATCACTGTAGCCTGCATGCAGTGCAAGTATAGTCTGTGTAGTGCATCACTGTATCCTCAGACTCAATGTAGTGCATCACTGTGTCGTCAATCTTAATGCAGTGCATCATTGTAGTGTCAATGTATTACATCACTGAAGTCTCAGTGTAGTGAATTACTTAATCCTCAGTCTCAGTGCAGTGAATTACTACAGTCTCACTATAGTCTTTGTTTGTGTATTTAAAAATTGGTTAACAGGAAAGGCACACTGAGCCATGGCTCATTTCCAGGTATGACCCAGTTGAAGGAAATGGGTGGGAGGTGGAATACATAGCATGGACACAGTACACAGTTATTGCAATTACATAGCATTGGACATGGCTCCCAGTTACAGTAACGTGGAATAGAGTACATGAATTAAAACAGGAGTCATTGAGATAAGAGCAACCAGAAAAAAGTATAATCAGGTCACACCTGCACTAGGGTAGGAGGCAAATATAAGAGGAGCAGTCGGGAGGGGTAAACCGGGTAGGGAAACAGGTGTTTGGGGGGAGGAAGGAGTTTCAGCTGGTTTCTGAGGAAACGGAGGAAGTGAAACAGAGTAAGGATGGAAGTAGGTTCCAGAGTGAAGTCAAATGATAGGAAAGGCTTATTACTGCCCAGCAGAGGAGCAGTGGTGAGAAATGGCAAAGCGAGGATCCGGAGTGGAGGGAGCAGGTGTCAGAGGGAATGGAGGAGAGGTAAGGGGAAGGGACCCAGACCAATATTTGGGTATGGTGAGGCACTTTCATACCCAAGTAGGGAGAGCATTGAAAAAGAGCAGGAATTCCCAGCCTCCCCACAAAACAAGGTAGTTAAGGGAGGTTAACACCAAGGTAGAGAGGTCAAAAGGGACGGGGTAAACAGAGAAAAGACAAAGGCAGTAAGTACAGAGATGGGGCTAAAAGGGTAAGGTCATCAAAAATGGAGGACGATGAGTACCAATGCCTGTAGTCTGGGTAACAAACTTCCTGAATTAGTGGCCTTAATGGAAGAGGGATGCCTGGATATTATGGCAGTCACAGAAACCTGGTACACAGAGAACCATGACTGGGATGTCAACATACCAGGGTATACAATCTACAGGAGGGACAGGGAGGGTAAAAGAGGAGGAGTAGCCTCTACATGAGGGAAGGGATCAAAGTGATGGAACTAAAGGGTAAACAGGGAGGAGAAGAGGCACTGTGGGTCACCTTGGAGACAGGAAATGGCACCACAATCCGCATGGAGGTCGTATACAGACCCTTATCAAGGGAAGAAATGAACAAGGAAATAATAGGAGGCATCCTTAGAATGGCAGAGAAAGAGGAGATCTTGCTGATGGGGACCTGAATATGCCAGATGTTAACTGGAGCACCTTTCTGCAGCCATATCCAAGAGCAGAGTCATTCGTTGCCCTACAGGGGACATGCCTCAGGCAGCAAGTGTTGGAACCCACTGGGAGGGAGCAGTCTTAGACCTGGTACTTTCAAATGGGGATGGTAAGAGGAACCTGGATTTAGAATGGGTAGCCATCTGGGAACAAGCGACCACCAGATAGTGTGGTTCACAATAAACAGCTGTAGAGTCAAGACATACAAAAGCAAGGGTACTGGACTTTGGAGGGCTGACTTTGGCAAAAAGGAGAGTGCCCAAGGAATGCACTAGCAAAAAAGGGTAGGAAGGAGGGGTAGAGGAACAATGGGGAAAAACAAAACTGCTATCACAGAGGCAACAAGCCTTTGTGTGAAGCAAATAAACAAAACAAAGGAAAAAAGCACTGTGGTTCTCAAATGAGGTGGCAGGGAAGGTTAGGAGAAAATATAGCATTCAGAAAGTATAAGGAATCACAGAAGGAGCAGGACAGAGAACTCTATCAGTTAAAGCAGAAGGAAGTGGGGACAGAAGTCAGAATAGCAAAGGCCCAAACCGAGGAAAAGATAGCTAGCTTAGTTAAGAAGGGGTAAAACTTTCAAGGTACATTAGTAATCAAGAAAGACCAAGGGGCTAGTGAGGCTTAATAAGGGGGGCAGAGGGTGACAGTGAAAAGGCAGACATACTGAATGAATACTTTGTTCAGTATTCACAAAAGAAGAGGAGGAGAGTACCTAAACCAAACAGTAGAAGCACTCTGGATTGGGGGTTGATACCAGTCCATTCACAGAAGAAAGGGTCCTGAAAGAACTCCTAAAACTCATGGTGGACAAGGCAGTTGGGCCTCATGGGATTCACCCAAAATTCTAAAAGAACTAAGGGAAAACTAGTGACACCTTGACTACCCTTTTAACAAATCATGGGAGGATGGTGTGGAACCTGAGGACTGGAGGAAGGCTGTTGTGATTCCCTTCACAAAATGGAAGCAAGGCGAGGCAGGAAACTACAGACCTGTTAGTTTGACCTCAGTGGTAGGAAAATGATGGAATCACTTCTTGAAAGATAGAATTGTTGAGTACCTAGAGGCCAGCAGGGCACAGGGACCCAAGGCAGTATGGATTCACAGCAGGAGGTCCTGTCAGGCAGATCTAATAGATTTCTTTGACTGGGTGACCAAAGTACTTGACCAGGAAGAGATGGTGGACATGGCCTACCTAGAGTTTAGCAAGGCATTTAACACAGTCTCACACAAAGATTAATAAACAAGTTAACCAGCCTGGGAGTGGGTCCCAGGGTGGTAGCCCTGATAACAAATTGGCTGGACAGCAGGATGCAAGGGTAATAGTAAATGGGTACACTCTGAAAGAAAGGGGGTTACTAGTGGGGTACCACAGGATTCCAGTACGGAGGCGGTCCTCTAATGTCTTTATAGGAGACATTGCGGAGGGCTGGAAGGAAAAGTATGCCTGTTTGCAGATAACACAAAGATCTGCAACAGGGTTGATAAACAAAGTAGGGGGTGGAAAGGATGAGAAGGGACTTGGCAAGGTTGGAGGAATGGTCAAAAGTATGGCAGCTTAGATGCAATGCAAAGAAGCGCAAAATGTGCACCTGAAACAAAATCCCAGGAAGAGTACACATTCAGGGGTACCTAAGTTTAGCAAGGTATTTAACACAGTCCCACAAAAGATTAATAAACAAGTTAGCCAGCCTGGGAGTGAGTCCCAGGGTGGTAGCCTAGGTAAAACATTGGCTGGACAATAGGATGCAGAAAGTAATAGTAAATGGAGTCACTCCGAAGAAAGGGGCTTACTAGTGGAGTACTGCAGGGTTCAGTACTTTAATGTCTTTATAAGAGAAATTGCAGAGGGCTAGAAGGAAAAGTATGCCTGTTGCAGATGACACAAGGTCTGCAACATGGTTCATACACAAGGGGGTAGAAAGGATGAGAAGGGACTTGACAAGGTTGGAGGAATGGTCAAAAGTCGGCAGCTTAGATTCAATGCAAAGAAGTGCAAAGTAATGCACCTGGGAAACAAAAACACAGGGAAGAGTACACATTCAGGGAGTACAGTACTAACAACAACAAAATGGAAAGGGACCTAGAGGTAGTAATATCAGTTGATCTAAAGGTAGGAAGAGCTGGGGGATACTGGGAGGCATAGGGAGAGGCATCACCAGTAAAAAACAGGAAGTTGTCATCCCCTCTGTACAGACAGTTGGTGAGACCCCCATCTGGAGTACTGCCTGCAGTTCTGGAGACCCCATCTCCAAGGACATAGACAGAATGGAGGCAGTCAGAGAGGGCACTAAAATGGTGCAGGTTCTGCACCAGAGACCGATCTGAAGAGAGACTAAAGCAGCATAATATATACCCTTGAGGAAAGGAGGAGAGAGGGACATGATAGAAACTTTCAAGTACCTCAAGGAATCAACAAAGTCCAGAGGGTAGCTTCTTTCAGAAAAGAGATGTACAAAAACAAGGGGACAATTTGAAGATTGGAGGCGGCTCAGGGGCAATGTGAGGAAGTATTTTTCACAGACAGTGTGATGAATGTATGGAATGGCCTTTCTGAGGAGGTCGTGGGGTCAAAGACAGTGGGGGAATTCAAGAATGCACGTGACAGACATAAGGCAATTCTAATGGGGGTAGGAGGAAGTAGGCTGTTGGTTAACTAGGATCTGCAGTTTATCCAGTAGGTAGGAAATGGGCAGACTGGGTGGGCCAAGCGGTTCTTATCTGCCGTCAAAGTCTATGTTTCTGTGTTTATATGTTTTAGTGGTTTTGGCATCGAGAAGGCAGAGGAAGAATGGAGGGAGGAGCAGAGTGAGCAGTGGTGGGTGCAGACGGAGGAGTTGGTAGAAGAGTGACAGAAGGAATTGTAGAAGATGTCCAGTCTGACAAGGGAGGAGGGAGCAGTGCCATAGATCTGATCCACATGAGTCAAATACCAGGAGCACGTTTTTGGTGACAAGCTCACAGGCGTATCTGTGGAGACCACATTTATTGTGGTATAAGGTACCAAGTTTAAGGTGGAGCTTGACATGGATGGTGTCAATGTGGGCAGAGAAGTCCAAGTTTGCTATATAGCCACACACTGGGGTATTTGAATAATGAACCACTGAGAATATAGGTAGAGGTGGAAGTCTGGCCAATTTTACATGGTGCCAAAGATCAAGGACACTTTTTGTGTTGACGCAGAGTTCGTTAGATTGAAATCAGCCCTGGACCTTGTGGAAGTCTTGCTGGAGCAGGCCTTCCACAGCAGTAGTAGAGGGACTAGAGGTGTAAATGACTGTGTCATCTGCGTATATGTGGGTATGCGAGTTGGCACAAACTGTGGGGAGGCAGTGAAAAGGTGATGAATAATGGGGTGGGTGCCAGGATGGAGCCTGTGACATCTTAATGTGTGTGAAGTCTTAATGCAGTGCACCACTACATCCTCAATTCAAGTGAATCACTGTAGGCTAATTCAGTGCATCATTATAATCTTAGTGTTGCATCACAATAGTCTAAATTTCCATAACTATAGTCTCTTTTGTTATATTTTGTTTTTATTCATATGTTTTGAACAACAATTAATTCCAACATACATAACAATGGGCTTAAATGTTATATCAGACAGCTTCACAATTCTTATATATTTTCTTCCTGCTGGTGTAGTACCTAAAGATTTAGTGATCTGAAATCTGAAGACTGTGAACTATGAGTTATCCATGTTATTTGCTTGCGCTGTAGTTGGCTGAAAGCTGCCCCCCTGTTGTAATGACTCTTACATGTATTGCTATCTAAAGTGTTCGGGTCATTCATGTGAGAGGAATGTATATTCCAGTGAGTTAACTTAGTTATCAAAATACATCTAATCAAATAAAGTACAAATGTTTTTTAAAGCACCTGTAAAGCGTTTTGTGGACCTTGTATAGCCAGGAGATGTGTAGCAATGGCCATACTGCATGTTGAGATTGGTGTTGCTGCGGTGCTGAGAGGTATAGCAGCAGTTCTACCATTTCAGCAATTTACACAGCCTGCACTGGTAGTCTGAACCCCTAATAGATGCAGATCAGATAAGCAGGAATCAAATACATTTCATCCCTCGTTGGGTTGTCATTTTAAAGTTAATACAATGCAGATTGATTGTGGCGCAGAGCTAATGTCTTGGTGATAAATGTTTGGTCTGTGTACCAGTGGTCTGTGCAGTAAAATTAGCAAATTGAATTGTGTCTGAAATCTCTCTCAAGTCCAAGTACCCCATTAAAGATTGAGTCTGAAAGCAAAACAGGATAATCCTGGCAAAAGCGACAGGAGGAAACATTTCAGGTACAGTTTTCAGTAGATCTCTAATTTTCTATTGCCAGTCTTTGTGTATTATTATCTTCTGTCTCAAATTGATGTTCATTTCACTGTACTGAGACCAGATAACTTTAATGTAACTGCTTTTAAGAAGAAACATTCTGAAAATGTACACTTTCTGTTGTTGTAATCCTGTCTGTGGACAATGAGCAGCCCTGCTCTCTGAATGCATGATCTGCATTTTGTGCAGTTCATCCACCACAGATAGCCCAGCTGAGATGATGCCTCTCATTTTCACTGGGGTCCTGATTTTACTTAGTTTTGCAGCTGGGTTGACTGAAGCAGTGTGAGGTTGTGATCTGTTCACAGTCACATAGCATGAAAGTAGCTCATGTGAACTTTGATCTCCTGGTTCCCAAGTCCGTGGTCTGACACTGCACTACATTTCCTCTAATTATAGTAATGTAATCTATATGTTTATATTCTTTGCACAAACTGCATTAATGCACCAGTTAGGCTTCAACTTAGTGCAACAAAAGTAAGGAAATATGGTGTTAGGGTTCCAACCTAACTCTCCTCCACCACCAAAGCAACAAAAGCAAAAAAAAATATTGCTGTTTTGGGTCTCTGGAGTCTTGGCGAAACAGTGGAGGGGTCTTTATTGGGGTTGTCAACCCTAATGCTCACCCCCACATGCCCATGACCACCTATCCAAAGCACAAGGTACAGCTCAAGCCAGTGCCTCATAGTGATACAGTCTTCAAAGGAAGAGAGTGTGACTCGCCACATGTTGCCAACACACTCTGTTGTAGCTTTCTTTACACAAGTAAAGAAAGAGATCATGTCTGATCTTTTTTTTCTAAGGGAGGGTGGGTATAAGGGTTGACAACTGAAAGAAGACCCCAACACTAATTCAGCAAGACTCAGGGGCCTCATACCTAATGTATTAATGTAATGTAATAGTTTAGTAGTTAGAGTACTGGTGCAGTACACAGTGGCCTGGTTCAAGTCCCAGTGGAAGTCACACTTTTCCTTTCACATTTCCATCATAATTTAAAAATTGCCTCGCAGTGGCTGTACTGCACTGGGAAAGCTGTCTGATGTCTCTGACATATGCCTAAGTTGCTGCTTATGCAACACATAGAAAGGGATGTTTGTGCATCAAGGAAAGCCAAGAGGCCTGCTGATCACTGAGCCTCTCATAACCTAGTGGATAGAGTACTGGCACTGTACACCAGGATCCTGGGTTCAAGTCCCAGTGGGAGTTGCACTTTCCCTTTACATTTCCATCATGATTTAAAATTGCCTCGCAGTGGCTTTACTGCACTGAGAAAGTTGCCTGGTGTCTTTGATGTATGCCTAACTTGCTGATTATGCAACACATACTATAGAAAGGAATGTGTGTGCATCAAGGGAAAAGTCGAGAGTCCTGCTGATCACTGAGCCTTCCATAGCCTAGTGGTTAGAGTACTGGCACGTACGCCAGATTCCTGGATTCAAGTCCCAGTGGGAGTCACACTTTTCCTTTCACATTTCCATCATGATTTAAAATTGCCCTGCAGTGGCTTTATTGCACTGAAAAAGTTGTCTGATGTCTGAGAAAGAACATAGAAACATAGAATTTGATGGCAGATAAGGACAGCTTGGCCCACCTAGTCTGCCCATTTCCCTACCTAATGGATAAGTTGCAGATCCTAGTTAACCAACAACCTACTTCCTCCTACCCCTTACTAGAATTGCCTTATGTCTGTCCCATGTGAAAGGAAATTCTTTGCAAAACTGCATTAATGTACTAGTTAGGGTTCAACTTAATGCAACAAAAGTAGGAAAATATGGCATTAGGGTTTCCAACTCTAATCCCCCACCCCCCAAGCAACAAAAGGAAAAACATTAGTGTTTTGGGCCTCTGATGTCTTGGCGAATCAATGGTGGGGTCACCTTGTAGTTGTCAACATCCTAATGCTCACCCTCCCCCAAGCCTGTAGCCTCCTGTTCAAATCACAAGGTACAGCTCCAGTCTAGTGCCTCATAGTAGCGCACTCTTCAGAAATAGAAATATGTTTACCACATTTTATTTTTTTTTTTTATTTATAAAATATTTATGATCTTACACAGCAATAACTGTAATACACAAAGAAGCGATGAGGCACGAGGCTCCACAGTAACTGTACAGATTCATAAGTATGACTGATTGACTCTAAGACGTGAAAATCCATACACTATGAAGGCTAACAATTATTTAACATCAGGAGTAAAGTTTAAACCAATTACCCTGTAGATCCATGACACTCTCAGCCCAAAATAAAACTTAGACATCGTTGTAACCAGGATATCAGTTCTCTCATAGAACTAAAGGTTTGTGAAGGGCTGAGTGACAAAATCACGAATAGGCAGAGTAGTTACACGATGGCCTGGGCTCAGAAACCCATATTCTAGGCAGAGCAAAGCATCCCGCCCTATGAGTACGGGAGAAGAAAATTCAGGGACTAGTTAATGTCCACAAACTGAGTGGTGAACTTACTCACCATTATAGTAACATCTACAGCGCTAGCCAACAAGGTTTTGATTATACTAGAGCAATCAAATGGAGCAGCATTCTGGGTTTGGTCAAAAACAACAATTAGTAGATAACAGCAGATACTGGTAGGAATACTTGTAAAGTGATTGTTAAACCTACAACCTAAGAACAGCTCAACAATAAAGAGCAATCTGAAAATTTTAAATGACATAAACAGTCAACCATTAAGGTCCAGAAATGTTAAGGCATAGGGACCCCAGTCTCTAAACAGGCTGAATTAAGATCCAATAAAGAGAGTTAGTACAGTACTTCACCCATCTTCATCTGATATGGAGTCTGGGGGAATATTTCCATGAGGTTCTCTACAAACTGCATTGCTACAGTGAGCCTAAAAAACATGCAACTTGATCCATGCCGAATATGCAGTCTGCTGGAAAGTTTAGCCTGGCGTCTATTCCCTGTCGCAGAATGTCCTTTTAACCACCTGTATTTCCTTCTTTCTGGCTTGTGTTTGAGACAATAAAGTGGGGAAGAACTCCAAGCGACTACCTTCCCATACAATCTCTCCTCGATCTGGCTGCTTGCATGACTGAAAGTCATGCTTCAGGTACCGACAGTGTGGCAATCGCCATCAGCAGTCTCTGTTGTTGGTCTCCTCACTGTCTGAGGATTGTGGAATTGCAAAGGCCTTTGTAATTTTAATACCCACATCTTTAGGCAGGAGCTGCAGATCCTTGAAAATTAACCTGGTAACCGCCGATAGAATTTCGTGGTTCCAGCTTTCCATGGAGGAAAGCCCACTATCCTGATATTCACCTGTCTGTGGGCATTTTCCAAATTTTCCACCTTGGACTTTAGGAAAGATGAGTCCCAGACATAGGCTCGTTAGTTTTCTCCTGTCTGCTTTATGAGTCTTGTAATGTTTTAATAGTATTAGCATTGTCCTGTATTAGATGATCATTTGTTGAGTTTGGCTTCCACAGTCACAAGCCTTTTGTTGGTTTCTTCACCATTTGCCTGGATCTTAGTGAGAATGGCCATAATTTGCATGGTCGGGAGCTTAGGCAGCAGTGCTCCAGTGACTACAGTAGGCCCAGATCCCGAGTTGGAACCCGCCGCGACAGGAACAGTTCAAGACATGCGGCACTCTCTTATTATCTTACTTTGGCTCCGTCTTATGCCATGAGACTTCTGACAGATCCCTGTTAACTTCTGACAGATCCCTGTTAACTTTTAAGGATCTTTAAAGTCAGATTTCTTAGGTTTTTAGCACTTTGTTGTGGTAGACTGTTACAGCTGCTCTAAAGTGCTGCCACCATCTTGCTGCTCTGCAGTGCTCCCTGCCTCACCTCATGCTGCCAACAAATCTGTTGTAGCTACATTCTGTGTTAGTTTTTGAAAATGCATCTGAAAGTAAGGTTCTGGGCACTTGAAAGTCCTGGGTGCCCAGCTTAGTCGGAGAGCCATTCACCCCTTGTTCTCAGTATGAGAACAGCTGGACTTTCTTGAATATTAAAGCCACAGCTGGAGTTCTGCTGCCAGCTTCAGTTGGAGCAGTGAGCCGGTAATCCCTAATCTCTATCTCTTTCTCTCTTGGTGGTTCCAGCACAGGATCGAACAACAGGGGAATAGGGACATCCTGCTGGGTACCCTTCTTTAATGGAAACTGATCAGATTGCTATGTGTTAATTTGGACTGCTGTCTTCAGCCCCTGCTATGTACCCTAAAACCATCCCAGAAATTTCTCACCAAAACCCATGTGTCTTATGCTGTAGAGGTGGTCCCAGTCAACCATGTTGAAAGCTTTTCTGCATCAATGAGTGAGACCACCACTGGGCAGTCATTTTAGTTGTATTGACCCCTGACAAGTACTTGAAGCAGTGTTCTGGGGTTAGAGGGACCTCCGCCCTTTACAAATCTTGCCTGGTCCTCATGTATAAGTATAGGCAACAGCTTTTCAGGTCTTCCTGCCATGATCTTGGTGCAGATTTTGAAGTCCTCATTTAATAGCAACATAGGTCTATATGATGTCACTAGATCCTTCAGGTTATCTGCTTTTGGGTGGACTGTGATCCTGACTTGGGAGAAGGAGCAGGTTGTTTCCCTGCTTTTAGGACTGCTACAAGTATCTCATATAGTGGGCCTAGAAGTGCAGGAGCTAGTCTTTTATAGAAGTCAGTCAGTATCCTATGAGGGCTCAAGGCCTTTCCAGTGGTAAATTGCCCCAGTACCCTCAAGACTTCCTCTTTGTTAACTCAGCCTGTAAGCTTTTTGACCTCTTCCCCAACTGTTCCAAACCTTCACAGAAGATGTTTAAATTGCCCCCCTTTCGCTGCTGGATTCCCATATCTCTGGATATACAACTGGGAGTAACAGGCCACAAACTGTGTGTTTATTTCTCCTTGTTTTTCAGCACTCCTCCTGTCTCACTTTTATTCCTTCTATGTGTCTCCATATTCCTCTTGTTTTAGTTGGTATGCAAGGAGCTAACCACATTTGTTCCCATTGTCATAGAATTTAGCTTTCTGGTAGTTTAGGACACACTCACTTGCTCTGGTGTTTAAGCTCATTATATTCACGCCCTCGCCCTACTTTACTATGATAGAGCCCTTGCTCCTTGTTACTCTTATATTTTCTCAGTCTCTGCAATTTCCCCACTAATTTATCCAGTTGTTCTTTAATGTCTTTTTAAGTTTACTTGCAAATGCAACAGGCCTTCCTCTAATGTAGGCCTTGATTTATCCCAAACCACACCGATATCTGCCACTGTGTCTTTACTTGAGGCTCCAAACTCCTAATTTCTTGGCATAGTTCTTCCACAAACTCCTCCTCGTGGAGCAGGATGGATCCATCCTCCACACTCTTCTATTTCAGGTTTCCGTTTGATCTTTTCCGTACCAATTTTAAAGAGCTGCTGACGCCTCAAAAAACTTTAAAAACATAATATTTAGGCATGATTCAGCTTGCATTCCATATATATTCTATATTTCTCCTCCCATTATTTATTACTGAGAAATTTGCATGAATACATGATCTTTATCCCTCAGAGTTCATCTGCCTCTATAGCTGACTCCCTACTTCATTTTCATAATCCTCTCTTGTGACATCACAATCTGTTGTCATGGGATTAACTGATCTGACAAACACTGCATTATGACCTCAGGTAGGGAGAAAGTAATAGGAATAGATAAAACTCTCAAGAAACAAAGATCCTGTTTTCATACAAATGGCCTCAGTAATAATCAATCGGAAGGAAGGATTACATAACTAAAATGAAACACAAGCTGGACTGGATCCAAAGATTACTTTTGAGAGAGTTCTCTTAATGGTGTCAGCCGCTGTTTAAGAGGCGTGATAAGAAATGAGTGTGGGAGGTGTGTACCTTGTGGTACTCCTCTAGAAACTAAAACAAGATCTTTGGGGTGTGGCACTGGTGGGACATGTGAGTAAAATGAACAGTCTCACAAGTTAGGGTGTTTTAACCCAACATGTATCACATAACCCCTTGTCTCTCATCTGAGCTTTCAAAAGATTAGCTGCTTTGAGCAGTTGGTATTGGCAGGAGGCAGATCTATCTAGGACATCATCCAGAATTATACTGAAATCTCCTCCCCATAGTGTTGCCTCCTGAGCGTACTCTAACAGCAACAGTAACTCTTGGATCTCAATGGCACATTCATAAGGTAGAAAAAGAAATGGGAGACTGGATGGGCCTTGCGGTCCTTATCTGCCGTGAACTTCTATGTTTCTGGAAACAGTTACTATCATTATATCTGGATCCATAAGCATTAAGCAAAACCAAGGGTTTATCATAGAATGTGCCCTGTACCATCATCCCCGACCAGATGGGAACACGGTAGTGTTAACCATTTTAAAGGTTATATTTTATGTATCAGTAGTGCTACAAAACATCGAAACATAGAATCTGATGATGAATAAAGACACGTGGCCCATCCAGGCTGCCCATTTCTCCCTACCTACACTATTACATCAGACCTTGCTCAATCTACTGTTCTTCCTTCCTCCCTTCATGTCCACTATGATTCGATTGTGCTTATCCCATGCATTCTTGAACTCCAGCACTGTTTTTGCCCCATCTCCACTAGAAGGTTGTTCCAGGAATCCACCTCTCTTTCTGCGAAGAAGGACTTCCTCATCTCTCCTGAATCCCTCCCCAGCTTCATAGCCACTCCTTGCATACAGTGTAAATGATGCAAAACACACCTTCCCACCACTTCCTCTTTGGTTTAAAGAGCAGTTAGCAGCATTTGGAAAAACTTTGGAAAACAATATTTAAACACAATTCAGCTTGCATTTTAAACATCTTCTATAGATTGCTGCTGTCCTTTATATATTACTGCAGAATTCCCCATAAAATAAAGGTCTCTATCCCATAGAGTTTATCTGCCTTTATAGCTTGTTCCCCACTTGAAATTATAATGCTCTGTTATGACATCACAGTCTATTGCCATGGATACCTGTGATGTCACAATAAGAATATTATGACATCAGGTTGGGAAGAAGTGATAGGAGTTGATGAACTCTCAAGGAATAACTGTTCTGTTTTCATGTGTATGGCCTCAGTAATAAATAATGAGACTAAGAAATACAGATCAAATGAGAACTACAAGCTGCTTTGTGTCCAGGTATATTTACTAAAGTTGTTCTTGAGGTGTCAGTTGCTCTTTAAGGTGTTCATTTTCAGTAAGGTGCATCCTGCAAGTACTTTTACCTATATGCTGGTTCTTTAGGTAACTGAACACCTTCTTTCATTTTATCAGGTGATTCATGCCTTTGCATTTCACGGAATGACATTGATTAATTCACTCATTTGTACATGTCACTTATATCGCAGCACAATGTTCCCCCACTCCCCCATAGCACTCTGCCATGTCCGAGATGACTGTCCATACGTGTTTATACTGGACAAGTACCTTATCTGTAAATTCTGAGAATACATAAACACGTAAGAAAAAAAATCAGTCCAGAAACACACTCTACTGGACATGGGGTGCTCAAACAAGGAGTGCACTAATACCAGAGTTGAAAATTCTCGGAGCAACAAAACAAAAAGCAGGGGTCAGCACTTAATAGGAAAATGTATAAAATCCTTTAATTGCACATAAATAAGATACACACAAAAAAGCTGATCTCACCCAAAGCAGGCATACATAAACAAGCTTAACTCTACCTTGAATTAACTTTAAACTTATGCATGTCCTGTAAACTTCCACACTAATGTAACAAAAGAATTTAAGTGGTCTAGGAGAATGGGTGAGGTGCTCCCCATTCATCAATCGATTCATAGCCTCTACCCTATTCAAGAGGCTATAACGTAGTAGTAGTAGTAGTAGTAGAAGATCGTACAGAATTCAAGAGAACTCTGCTGCCTTGTGCTTCTGTCAGGAGAATTGGGCTGAGGCCCCTTCAGCTGACCCAGGAGGCACTTTATGCTGGAGTCTGAAATGCTATGATGTGGATTTATCTGTGCCTTCCCTCCTCTCTGGGAGTATACACCATGCTCGGCAGGTATGGAAAAGCTTTGGAACCGGGATCAGCTCCTGATCACTGAGTTTCCACTGCTCCCCTCATTCAAAGTGCTATCATTGACATGGAATCCTAGTTAGCCAGATACATTTTTATCTGGCAAGCAGATACATCACAGTTGTTATCCCTACAGTGGGGTGTGTCACGCTGCCTGTCTTCCTGAGTGCTGTGACTTATGCTGTTCTAAAGCACGAGCTATCACAAGGAACAACTTCAATCAACCACACTGTAGGCTGCTACAGTCAAACAGAAGAAGTGAAATTCTAATTGAAGCTCTAATATAGATTGTATATACTGCAAATAGAATGGGTGGCTATAAGATATTGTTTTATCATATTCATGGTTTGTGACCTCATGTACCCTTATAGAAGCTTCACTACTCATCATACCTCTCAAACTCAAAAATTCATGACACTGGCCTTCAGAATTATAGCAAATGGCCAGAAAGTGTAGCACTTTCTTATTTTAAAGAATACTGTGTCTACAAATAGGGGCTGCATATATTTAGTGTTAAGGAATGTTTCTGTCAAGTTATTTCAATGATTTAATGGTTTGGGTGCAGAAGCGTTGCCAGCATGAGTAAACATTGGGGCCTGGGCCCCAGACAAAGGCCTGGGGTCTGGTGGTCGCCTAGGCCTCCGTAAGCTGTAGAACTTTTGGTGCTCTCTTGTGCAAAATAACACATTTTCTGCTACTTCAGCTTTGTTTTTTCCCCATTCCTTTTCCATTATTTTATGTCTTTTTTTGGTTGGCTTGTCACTTGAGAGGCAAAAACTACATGTTGCATGATTAAAAGTTATAGAATCAACAGCATATTTTGTAAATATTAGTAGATCTGGGCTAAATCTACTGGTATTTAAGAAGTATGCTGGCAAGGAAGGAGGGCTGGGGACGCTGTGGCCTCCCTCCTGAGCTGAGTGTGTCCTTCTGAAATTATTTTCCGCACAGTCACACAGCACAGGTCCATGATCTGACTGAGTAAAATATGATACTTGATGTGCTAAGGGAACTTAGGAAATACTAGAAAATGGAATTTAAAGAAGTAAAGAACCACTGACACCTTGAGAATAACTTAAAAAATATTTGTACACAAAGCAGCTATATATTACTTATTCATTCTGTATTTTTATCCTTATTGGTTATTATTGAGGTCATATATGCATGGAAACAGAAACAGGATATCTGCTGGCGCTGCTCTCTGACTGTTCATCGGCTCCTATTGTTTCTTCCCAACTTGATGTCATAATACTGTGCTTGTCACATCACTGTTATTCCCAAGGCAATAGAAGGTGATGTCACACGAGCATATGCAATTCAAGTGGGAACAAGCTACAGAGGCGATCAGTAATAAATAATGAAGAGAGGAAATCTATAGAAGATGAATAGCAAATGCAATGTGAATGGTGTCCAAATTTAAAAGGCTTTTAAAGTTTTTCAAAGTGTTCCCAAAGGAAATGTGTCAGCTGCTCTTTAATGCTTATATGCAGCAACACTGTATCCTACCTATGTCACCTAACCACGGTGCTAACCAAAATTGGAAAATGTGAAGCACAGGTATATGAAGGTGGCGATGACATTATTTTTATACTCACATCACATGGGCCCTTTAATAAAATATTTTGTTTTAATTTTTCTGCTCAGACTGGAAAGTCCACATTCAAAAATACAGCAGTGAGATACACAATAACAACAAGAACATTAAATAATACTGCCTAATCATTTTTATTTTTCTGCATTCTGTTGTTCTCCTCCATGCTGTTCTCTCTCTTCTGGTAATAACAACTGATGCCGTCTGTTGCTTTTCTTTGCAAATCGTGTAATTACCTGATTTGATGATAACACAGAACACATTTCCTTTTCAATTGCTAGAATTGCAAGATCATGTAATCTGTTTTGAGTCATGGTGCCTCTGAGCCATGTATGCTCCTACATGAGCACTAAAGGAGCGCCACAGCTACAGCTTGTCACTGGAATAGTGAGTGCTGCCTGGACCAACTGCTTGAGTTTGGAAACATAAGAGGGTCTAGTAGCTTATAAACTTCATTTGTATTCATTTGTTTTTCTTCCATTTTTGTTTCAGGTAATGTTTTGCAACAAACAGTTCTTCCTTTGCAGTTCAATCCCATCGTGATGAGCTAGAGGTGCCAGAGATTCAGAGCAAAGGAATGTTGCAGGCGATCGTTGCATGCACGGATGCCATTTATTATTTCAACTGCAACACTAGAAAATCTTTGCTTTAGTTCAACAGACATTCTGTCAAGGCATGGATAAAGCTTGTTGAAAGTCAGCTTGAGAAGAAGTTTGGTCCCGCACTCCCACTGATGCCACAACAATAAAATAATCCATCTGTTTCTGTTTTTTCTTCTGTTTGTGTCACGTATTTCCACATTATTCATGTTACAGAAATCACAGCTTCCTTAAACAGTTCAATGCTACTGTCCTCCTCCGCATCTCTTCAAGGGTGTGACTAACCGAGTCAACAAAATCTACTGCAGTGGACAGATCTAGATCTTCCCTTTGTAAAACTTTGTGGATGCCTTCTGTTTCCTTTAGAAGAGAATGAAAGATGACCAGGCAGTAAATTGTGGTTGACTTTTGCAAGGATGCTAACTGTCCAATGACTTTAGGAGTGCGAATAGTAGCAAGGCACTGAAGTACAGCTACATAGCTGTTCATCAAGGCCTTGATTGATCAGATCTGGCAAGACCAGCGAGTATTTGACAACTGGACCAACTCTGATGGACTCAAGCCTAACTGACACTGTATATTGACAAACTCATGATGATGAACAAGGGAAGTGCTAAAAACTCATACACAGTTTCCATAGTGCAGAAAACTTCTCTTGCTTCAGTAATACATTTGTATGTATGGCAAAGACAAGATTCAGCTCATGTGCATAGCAGTGCACATGCACAGCCTCTGGATGATGCTGGCGGAACTTAGCTTGAACTCCCCTACTGCCACACTCATAACAGAGGCACCATCATATGCCTGTGCCACACATTTTGCACCTGTAATTCCACTGTCTTGCAGGCATTTTAGCAGTGATTCCACAATAGAGTCAGCATTAAAAGATTTTAAGTTCTGTGAAGCCTATGAAACGCTCTGTAATGCTTCCAGCTCCAGGTACAATATACTTCTACTTAAACTGCCAGCTGCTCTTTATGTTTGTCTCTTGCTTCATCTGCCATAACAGCAAACAGTCCTGAGCTGTTCAGTTCAGCAACTATCTTTGAAATGACCTCGTCTGTGCAACATGCAATCACCTCATTTCGAGTTTGGGAAGAAAAATAACTGGCATTTGAAGGTGCCTTATACATTTGTAGAAAAGGATCAAATTGTTTTAATAGATCCATGCATTCCAGAAAATTTCCTTTATTTGAACTACCATCGTTTCATCGTGACTCCTGAAAGAAAGTCCTTGCCTACCCAGAAATAATGTGACAGCAATGATGTACTCAAGGTAGCATCGCCTGTCATTTATTTCCTTGATGTTTGCAGCTTGTAATTTGTGAACAATATCACCAGTACTCTTTGTGTCTTTAAATCCAGCCCATAAGGTGTTTGCATTTGCATGATATGAAGTCTTTTCCTGCTCTCTAAATGAGTCAAGTGCCCTTTTCCAATTAACAAATCCTGTGCTTAACAAAATCTTTATTAGGCGAGTTGCTCCATATTTCATTCCAAAGCATCTACAAGGATAGCAGAAGGCAGCATCCAGAGTAACAAAATATTCTAACCTGTTGTAATTTTCAAACCAGTGAAACTGGAATGACCTTTTCCCTCCTAGTGTGCACTGTGGGTAACAAGGCAACTTACTCTGAATAGGCCCTAGTCTGTGATATTTCGAGCATTTACTAGTTCACTGTTCATTTTATTTATGCCTTCTGTGTCAGTGTCAGCATCAACTGTGACTGTTCTGGTCACTTGTGCTTGGTTCGGTGTTCCCCTCATGACAGTGGTACGTGATGCAGTAGAATCAGGGGTGCAACATTACTTTCTGAATTGGCAATTACCGCACTTCTTCATGTGTATTCTTTTCTTTGGACTTAAAGAAATGTCGGATATCCATTTTATGAAACGGTGGAAACCAACAAGTTCTGATATACAGTACTTCTTTGCAATACAACTGACTGTGAGCCACACACTGCCACCTCAGGGCTCACAGCAACGCAATGGCACAGACACACTAAGGTTTATTGTCACTCAGGCTGCTGTGATTTAAACTGCAAGTACAATTTTTTTTTTAACACAGTGCGGCGACACTGCTGCCTCAGCCCTCCCACAAGCCCGGTACTACTGGCAAAAAATATCTCAAATGCAGCTGGGTGACTGGTGAGGTGGATCAGAGGCTGCTGTGATTTAAATTGCAACTACAACTTTTCTTTTATTAGTACAGTACAGTGATGCACACTGCTGCTGCCCTCTCAGCCCTACCACAGCAAGCCAGTGCTGGCAAATAAACAAATCTCAGCCTCAGGTACTCTGGGTCACTGATGAGGTGGATCAGATTTAAACTGCAACTACAACAAATTTTTTTTTTTTTTTTTTTTACAACAAAATTTCCCCTGCCCTCACAGCCAGGCCACCTAGATTGTGTTGACTTCAACTTGAATTTATGACTGTAGAGGCTGACTCAGTTCTCAGTCACACAAGATACAGACTAGACTAGAAAAGTTATGTTCCTTTGAGACCTTCTGGCCTAGTAGGCCTAGAGTGAAAAGCAGCCTTCCTTGCCTTACAGCAGTAGTGGCAAAAGAACTACAAAGTTAGCAGCAGCAGTTGCTGAAATACAGAAAATGACTATTTTTATGCAAAATATAGAAGTTGTATTCCCTTTTTCTCAGATTCCTCAAACACAGAGGAGACGAACTCTGCACTGACTCACTGAACAACTGCAGTGCTTTTGCTTTTATTCTGTCTCTCTCCTCTCATCTCTCTCTGTCTCACACCCTATGATTCTTACTGGCCACTCACAAGGCTCTATTTCTGTGATGACGCTGTAGTTTATGCTACTTGATTTTCACATGACTGTCAAGTAGCATAAACTTCAAAATAGTACCCCTCAATGCACATGGGTGGCCCAGAAGAGTAACTCAACTGTCTGTCATGTCACACAGCTGGCTGCTGCAGTCGGAACATGAATGAGAATAAAGTCTCATCCTGCAGTTTGCTGCTAATCTGCACAATACCATGCTGTATTCCTTCTTACTAACGAAACTTCCCGTGCTGACTTTTTACTACCTTGAATGGCAATCAGGTGAAGTTCAACTAATCTGAATAATGTTAGAGGGCATGGGTGTAGCTCTCAGCACTCCATATCAGACAGCCTTCCAGAAAGTTATCCTATAAATCACTATGGGAAGTACAATTCTGTGCGGTACCATGTGTATTCATTCTAATGCTGGTGTAATCATTATCTTATACAGACATAAGAAAGAAAGAAAAAAATGTTTTTTGGGAAAAAACACTATTATTTAGGATAAAGTTTACATGTGTTTTACTTGAATCAAGGTCTTGTAATAAGCGCTTCCCAACGTTTCAGGGTATGACACAGGAGCACAAGTGGATTAAGCATTCTTAGACCTGGTTCTCTCAAATGGAGATGAAGAGAGGATCACAGATGTAGAAGTAGGTAGTCATCTGGGAACTAGCAACCATCGAACAGTATGATTCACAATAAACACAGCAATAGATTCCAGCCTTACAAAGGCAGAGGTACTGGACTTTAGGAGGGCTGACTTTGCCAAAATGGGTGAGTGCCTAAGGAATGCACTAGCAAATTGACAGGAAGGAGGGGTGGAAGAACAATGGGGAATAATAAAACTGCCATCACAGAGGTAACAAGCCTTTGTGTGAAGCAAATAAACAAAATGAAACAATGTAAGAAACCACTATGGTTTTCAAAGGAAGTGGCAGTGAAGGTTCAAGAAAAGAAAGCTTTGGAAGTACAAGGAATCACAGAAGGAGCAGGACAGAGAACTGTATCAGTTAAAGCAAAAGGAAGCTGGAAGGCAGTCAGAACAGCAAAGGCCCAAGCAGGGGAAAAGATAGCCAACTCAGTTAAGAAGGGGATAAAACCTTTTATAGGTACATCAGGGCGAAGGAAGACCAAGGGAGGGTTAGTGAGGCTTAATAAAGAGGAAGGAGGGTGGGCAGAGGGTGACTGTGAAAAGGCAGAGATACTAAACAAATATTTTTGCTCAGTATTTACAAAGGAAGTGGGAGGTACCTAAAACAAACAGTAGAAACACTCTGGATACAGAAGTTGATACCAACCCATTTACAGAGAGAGGGTTCTGAAAGAACTCTTAAAACTGAAGGTGGACAAATCAATGGAGCCTGATGGGATTCATCCCAGAATTGTAAAAGAACTAAGGGTAGAACTAGTGACACCACTGACTACCCTCTTTAACAAATCATGGGAGGATGGGGTGGTACCGAGGACTGGAGAAGGGCAGATGTGATTCCCCTTCACAAAAGTGGGAGCAAGGCAGAAGCAGAAAACTACAGATCTGTTAGTTTAACCTCAGTGGTAGGAAAATGATGGAATCACTTCTGAAGGAAAGAATTGTTGAGTATCTAGAGGCCAGAGGGCTCAGGACCCAAGGCAGCATAGATTCTGGCGGAAGGTCATGCCAGACAAATCTGATAGATTTCTTTGACTAGGTGACCAAAGTAGTAGATCAGGGAGGGGCTGTGGACATGGCCTACCTAGACTTTAGCAAGGCATTTAACACAGTCCCATACAAAGATTAATATACAAGTTAGCCAGCCTGGGAGTGGGTCCCAAGATGACAGCCTGGGTAAAAATTGGCTGGAGAATAGGACACAGAGAGTAATAGTAAATGGAGTCCACTCTGAAGAAAGGGTGGTTACTAGTGGGGTACCGCAGGGTTCAGTATAGGACCGGTCCTCTTCAATGTCTTTATAGCGACATTGCAGAGGGATTGGAAGAAAAGTATGTCTTTGCAGATGACACAAAGATCTGCAACAGAGTTGATGCACAAGGTGGGGTGGAAAGAATGAGAAGGGACTTGGCAAGGTTAGAGGAATGGTCAAATGTGGCAGCTTAGATTCAATGCTAAGAAGTGCAAGGTAATGCACCTGGGAAACAAAAACCCAGGAAGAGTACACAATGGGGGTGAGATACTAACAACAACAAAAATGGAAAGGGACCTGGGGTAGTCATATCAAATGACCTAAAGGTGGGCAAGCAATGTGAAAAGGCTGCAAGGAGGGCTGGGGGATACTGGGATGCATAGGAGAGGCATCACCAGTAGAAAACAGGAAGTTGTTATCCTCTGTACAGACAGTTGGTGAGACCCTATCTGGAGTGCATGTGTGCAATTCTGGAGACCCAATCTCCATAAAGACATAGACAGGATGGAGGCTGTCAGGAGGGCAACTAAAATGGTGCAGGGTCTGCACGGAAGACATATAGAAGAGAACTTAAGGAGCTGAATATGTATAGCCTCGAGAAAAGGAGGAGGGGGACATGATAGAAACTTTCAAGTACCTCAAGGAATCAACAAAGTCCAAGAGGTAGCATCTTTCAAAAAAGGTGTGCAAGAACAAGGGGCACAATTTGAAGATAGAAGGGCGGCTCAGAGGTAATTTAAGGAAGTATTTTTTCACGGAGGCGGTGGTGGATGCATGGAACAGCCTTCCGGAGGAGGTTGTGGAGTCAAAACAGTGGTGGAATTCAAGCATGCATGGGACAGTCATAAGGCAATTCTAGGGGTGGGGGTAGGAAGAAGTAGGCTGCTGGTTAACTAGGATCTGCAGCTTATCCAGTAGGCAGGGAAATGGGCAGACTGGGTGGGCCAATCGGTCCTTATCTGCCATCAAAATCTATGTTTCTATGTTTTGTGTAAGAGACTTGCTCACCCACCCGCCTGCCAGTGCCACTTAAATCCTCTCCTCTGACTCTGCAGACTGCATCGATTCTGCAAGCAAGCAGCATGAAACAATGCTGCGATCGGACCCCGACTACTCTGACAAGACATGCCACTGTCTACTGGCACACTGACACTGGAGGCATTTTATTTTACTTCAGGCTCAAGTCCCAACTCCCAAACAGTACTCCTCGCTCCTGAGTCCCAACCCACTCCCCTTTGAGTCTGCCGTCAGCGTGTGCGTCACTAGAGGCACACACAGACTCCACCAATCAGAAAACAGTCTGAACTAGGAGCTGTGATGGTTGCCATGGTGATCTACGATAGCGGGGCAGAAACAAAGCGAGGCTTAGTCAGTGAGCATTTCTGTGTGTACTCAACTGCTAACTAAAGTAAACAATTCAGGCATCTGGGCTGCAATCTGCAATGTGTTTTTATTTTAAAATGGGAAGTAGTAACACCACCAACAAAAACATTTGGGGCTCCAGCCCGGAGGCCCAACCTAGCAGCGCCTCTGTTTGGGTGTTCAGAGATAGTTCTAACATTATTAAGAACATCAGTAAACCTTTGCAGAATCAGTGTAAGTTTCAGTGTAAAATCATAGCGCTATGCAGAATTCATAGCAGTTGAGAGGTATGCTACTCATGAGAATAAAGTGGTCATAGACCACTCATGAAGATAAAATGATATCTCATAGCCATCGATCACCTATTCTCTATATAGAACTACTACAAATCCATAGGTACCAAAACATTATTCATACAGGAAACCTTTTCAAGGCCACAGACTCATTTGAAGCAGCAATATTTTGCTGGTCAGCAAACAAGTTTGTAATTTTTTTTTTTTTTTTTAGTAATGTATTTTTATACTGCGTTTTCCATTCTCCCAATCTGCCTTTTCCTCTTGATGGGGTCCCCAGTCCCATCACCTACTTTCTCATGGACTTACAGATATACACCACTTGTCCAGGAGCAATGCATGGTGGGTGGGCTGCCATGTTGGTAGTACATGGGCTGACGTGGGGTCTGCCAGTGTCGACTGCAGCAGACCGGAGGATTCTCTCCTCTGGTTCTGTTTTTCTTCCCATTGGGCTCCATCATGCAGTGATGCAAACCCACCAGCAAGTGGCGATACCAACCCTCCACTTCTGGTGGCCCTGACTAAGAACTCCTGTAACCACCACTAGGAGGTGATCTAGTGACAGGACACATCCCTCCCACCCTGAAGGAAGAGACCTGTCCCTGGGATGCTCAATACCCTTCCCAGGCCAGTCCCAGTGACCCGAGTTGGCTCCCAGACTGATGTTGCTGCCGTTATGAGTTGGAATGCTACCGCTGCCCAACAGGTCAGCTCTGCAGTAATGTATTTTTGTATCCTTAGGTTCATCCACAGTGAATTTTAATTCCATCAGATATTTTGAATGCAGCTTTTATTACTAGTTTTTTAATCAATGACATAAGTGAATAAATATGGCTCAACTAACAATGTTTAAATATCCCTGACTTTGAGGTGACGTTTTGTTTGTACAAACTAGATTTATATGGCTGGCCCACCAGCACTCTTGATGAGAGCTGCCACTCATAGCGGCAGCGACTGATATCAGAAGTGAACTTGGAGCGTCAGAGGTCACCTCAGGGAGGAGGACTGAGTATTAGAGGGACTCTCCTCTTTTGGAGAGGGAGGATATGGCGCCTATGGTAGCCTGGCCCTAGCCATGACTTCGGTATAGCAGCCAGGGATTACTGTGTTGGGGAGAGGAGGAGGAGGAGGTAGCGACCATTGGCTTCCTGGATTTTGGAGCATGCATAAGGGCTGTCAAGGTGGCATTGCATGTCTGCTCCTCCTGGAAGAAAACTGGCGAAAACTATATGAGAAGAAGCCAAGTAGAGCAATGGCCTGACCCTTCACAAGCTTCAAGATCAGCAACAGGGTTGTCTCCCTGAGGCCGAGATCCTTCATACAGCTGGCTGGGAGCTTGCTGACCCCTGCCGTGGGGCCAAGCCAGGAGGGAAGCCCTCAGGATTGAAGGTAAGCCCTCACGATGTTGAGTGACAGAGCTGGGAGGGTGGGACCAGAAGGAAGAGCCTGCATGAGAGGAGGGAATAAGGGTCTAAACATTCAAACAAACTAGATTCCTTCTGTGGCTGCATTAGGGTCACACAGGCTCACGTTTCTAACAATAAACATCACAGCACGAATCACTACATTTAAGTTTTTCCGTGGGGCATGACAGGAGAAGAGGTCTTTTAAAAACATCAAAAACACATCCTGCATCATAAAAATGGTGTCAGATCAACAAGAATCAGCAAACAACAAAAATCAGCACTTACCCACCCCAGGTGACTCCTACTAGAAAGAGTGGCACTAACCCACAGAGTAATCACGTGAAACTCATCCGATTATATAACCTCTGTCAGTTACATACGACAGTTTTAACCTCCCTGAATCTGCTGTGTTATTATTTTGTAGCATTATTTTGCACATATTTTCAATACTGAACCTGCATAAAATGAAGTCTTACATCGCTATATGAAAAGTGCTGTGGCTATTTCTAGTAAGGGTTACCTAGAGTTGGTAATTATGTTTTTTTTTTTTGTATCCTGTGACCATATAGTGTATCTCAGTACAAGCATGAAGTGTGATGAAGAATGTGTATATTATACTGTTTCCAGAAACACACTATATTATTAAAAAATGATTTTTTGGCCAACTAAGAAATACTGGTACCCAGTAATTCAAGCTAAAATCAGTCCTTTAGTGAATCAGAAGCCACAATAATTCTTGGAGTACTGGGAGATGTGATGGCTGTACATTCGTGCATAAGTTCATGAGTGGGGAGGTTTGGCTTCATAGAGGTTTTAGTCAGGCGGTAGTACTCTGTAATCGAGGTGGGTAAAAGAAGGGATTATGGTTTGGCAGAGGAAAGGTGAGGGGCTCATTTGTGTGGGATGTTGCAGAAGTGAAGATATGAGGATTTACAGATATAATACACATTATATTTAAAGCACCAAGTCAGGTGAGACTCAGGGTCACATACAAGATGTAATGAAAAGAAAGAGTCTTGTAAATTGTTTACCATTTTAGCATTTTGATTTTCATAGAGACATGTAAAAATAGTGATGGGAGAGAAAGACCAATGGTCCAGTCAGTTTGTCCGAGTTCCCTATTTAGCCTCTGGCCAATTGTTTCTCCAGGGTCCTAGCCCTCCCTCCCTCCCTCCCAATTCTTCTTCCTGATTCTGTCACCGAACAACCACTATTCCCTTAATTCTGTCCTAGCCATACTTAAAACCATTAATAGTTTTTGCATCCACCACCTTGGCAGGCACCCTGTTCCACAGTTCCAGCAGCCTTTCTGTGAAATAATATTTCCTTGTGCCTTGCTGAACCTCCCTCCTGTTAGCTTCCCCTCATGACCACGTGACCAAGAGCTGGTATTCGGGTTAAATAGTTCCCTGCAGTTCATCCTGTTAATTCCTTTTAGGAATGTGAAGGTCTCTGCCATATCTCCCCTCCCTTGTCTGGTCTCCAGCGAGTTCATGTTCAGTGCCTTGAGGCATTAATGTTCATCTATACACCCCCATTTAAATCCTCTGTTCCCATAGACATCATCGGCGTCGGAACCCTCCATTGCTGGATCCAACCCAAAATGGCCACGGGAGCAAATGAGTAAAGTTATTTAGGAGAAAACACAAAATTGAAATGGACACTGAAATGAGCATTGAAGTGAAGACTGTACAGGCCTTCAGGGTATGCCTGGACAAATGTCTGCTTATAAAGAGAATCTCAGGCTGCCCTGGGTAGTAGAATACTTAATCTCTGCGTGTTGCTTGCAGCGCCTGTGAACCAGTTTGGGAGCAGGCCCAGGGCACCAGGCGCCGACAGAGGGAGGAAGCTTGAGCATCCCAGTGGACTATCTCCTCCTCCGGCATGAGAGAGTTTCTTTTCCCACAGTGCTAGTGGCAGTGGGGTCCCAGAGGTGGGACAGCAACATGGGATGGCTGTGGCAGGGACAAGACTGGCTGGCTCCTTGCTGGGCTTACCTGTTGCGTGCAGGCAGACTCACATTCAGTCAGTTCAACTGTTCTCAGTATTTTTTGGATAAATGGCAAGCCACTGTGTGAAACCATTTACCAAAATTCTGACCGGATGTCTGGATACCTCATTGAAATCTTTAGAAAGGTAAAACTGTGGAAAGTGGCTTATGATTTAGATTTGCTACAGAATAGAAAGCGTTTATATTCTCAGTTTTGCAAACCATGTTCTTAGTATTAGCCCTGTTTTGATGTACCATGTGATACTCAATGTTTGACAAAACAATTGCTGGAAAGTAGGATTCGGAAAAATGTAGGATACCCTGTGGTTGTGTTGTCACAACAAATTAAATGTTAGGGTAACAAAGCGCACAAGCAATTGTCTGAAAGGTATTGTGTTCGGGACACCTGTACATGTACGCTTGAATCTGTGTCACACCTGTTTTTCGACTGTTCACATATAGCACCACTGTGGACTCAGTTAAGTCAGGAATGGGCTTTACCTATGTTCTCTACTTTAACTTATTCAGATTTAGTTTAGGTGGAATTTGGACCTGGTTGGAATATTTTTTCCAGGTACATTATGGTTCTGTTTGCAGTCTGCAAATGGTGTATCTGCACAACCGATGTATGTTTGTTCTTCAACAAAAATGGTTTCTTTGAAAGACCTAAGGGGCACATTATGAAAGAAATTTCAGTATTTATTGTTCAGAAAAAAAATCTTTGCCTGCACCTTTAGTGGCGTTTTGGTGGAAGCTGCACCTTTAATTTTGTTTGAAGGGGTTACTTGAATAGTGTTCTCTGAGGGTGGTTTGGTCTTGAGACTTCTTTTCAGTACTATTTTCTTTTTTTTTCTGCTTCTTATTAACCTGTATTGAAGATATGTTTTTTTCTGTTTTTTGCATTTGTGTATGATGAAATGATTATTTTGTGATTTGTCTTGAGTTTTGTTTTCTTATATTGTTTTCCAATAAAAAATTCCTCTACTCTTTTCGATAAGTGCCATGGGATCTTTAACATGCACCTGAACTACCACCACTCCAGGCAGATGGGACCTCGGTTTAATATTCTCATCTGAAAGACAAAATGTTTCTTTATAACTTTAGGCAGGATTTTATTTTGTGTTATTACCACTATATGTTATTTTTATTTAAGTTTAGCAGGGTTTTTGGATGTAAAAATAAGTAAAATGTTTATTTAGCTGAGTTGTAAGATTTAGCCTCAAAAAGGGTGGAGTTTCCTAAAATCACATGACCTGTATGTATAAAGGAATCTATTTTCATTCTGTGGTTATATCTGGAAGGGCTGGTCCTCTGCTATCCCACTTCTAACCATATGTGAAGGCGTGGGTATGAGGAAGACACCGGATTCCAGAATAAGTCCAATAATAAATTTTATTTACAAAATAACAGGCGAACTGAGCGACCAAATAAAGTAACAAAAAATATAAAAATAATTCCAAATAACAGCACACTAGAAACAGCTAGTGTAATTCCATCAATGGGATAGCAGAGAACCACCATTTATAAACTGAAATGAAATGAAAAGCTGAGACTCAGGAATCCAACCAGTCCCCTGCTTGAACAGATCTTCCTAAGTTTGTCCTCATTTTCAATGGAGACCACTGCCCTGACTAGCTCTGGCAGCATAGGGTCTCTCTCTCTCTGTGTTAAATGGAGTGGCTGGTAAAGCAAAGCTAACCTGCTTTTGAAGTTTGAAGTTTCTTTCTGCAAATAATATTCAGGCAGTACAGCATTACTTTGCCAAAACGAAATATTGCGTAAGTGTTCAATTACAGAATACATTTTGGTTCTTAAAAAAGGCAATGATAAACTGCCTGTTTTGGAAAAGAGTGTGTGATGTTGTGGACTTTGGGTTCTTTCTCACAATTCATTGCAGAAACGGAGATTTCTGGGGATTGAAAGGAACTAAACCAGTTAGTGAGGTTTCCTTTTGTGAGGTTGTACTTGTGTACCTCTGTTTAATGATGTAAACTCCTGTGTCCTTCTCTGGTACCTGTAGTACTTCATCCAGTTCTGGCCAGTATTCATGCACATTACCTCCGGGTTATTAACACTTTACTAAGCCCTTACTACCCTTATTCAGCAAAGTGCTGGTGCACACACAGTGAGTCCTGGTTTTACTTTTCAAGCAGCGATTTCTTTATGACATGTTTCTCGGCTGGAAAAACTACAGTTCTAGGAGGCGTGGATCTGTTGTTCATTCACACTCTTTGGCTATGTCCTCTTCCCTTTAAATCTGCTGGAGGTCTTCAAGCTGGCTCGTCTCACCCACCTGGGTGGTATATACCTAGTTCAACCCCATGCGCCAGATCTTCCTTTCCGCTGGAAGATACAGGTTGCCTCCCTCGTGCTGTTGTTGCATTTAGTGAGCCCTGGCTTTCAAGCGTCGGTTTTACAGAGAAAATTAAGCTTCGTTCAGCGTGAGTTGGCGCTTACAGCATCGATCATGGAGGAGAAATCTTCCCAGATTTCAATGTGCCCTTTATGGCTAAAAGATATTACACTCGATCCCCACCTCACGTGTGTCTACTGCCTAGGTGTCGGCCATGACACCTCATTGTGCAGTTTTGCTTTGCCTTCCAACTCAACATCCTGGACAACCGATGGCACATTTGAAGCTGAGAGACCGTAAAAGAACCCTCCTTTGAAGTCGAAGGAGGCTAGATGGGCGGTTTCCACAGCAGCGGGCTCCGCCGAGCAGCTGGAACAGATGAAGGCATTCGAGGAAGAAGATGCTTGCACTTTGGCCAATCAAAGCTTCTCTGTTCTGCTTAACCTAGGCTCCATCTTTACGGGCTCTTTTAAAGAGTTGTGCCAGTCTCTTCCCCACCCGGGTTAGGCACCCCATCAGGCTCGCACTCCTCCCGCTCTCAAGAGGAAAAAAGACCCTCATCTTCATCTCAGTGAAGACATTCTTGGGACCAGGAGAGATCCGAGTCCCAAGAACATGCGGATCTTGACGTCGGGTCAAGATCGCCTCTCGGCCACTGGCTTTGCAGACCTTCTGTCTGGCCAGGGGACCAAGAAGTGGTCAAGAGGTTGAGATAATCGCCAACCCAATCGACCCCTTTGTTGCCGCCCGGGGTCGATGACTCCTTGAATGGACTCCAGTCCTGGTATTTTCTGATGCGAGACCCAGCCTGCTGGTGTCCCCATCAGGACCGGTTCCAGACCCTCGGGGTTTGCCGATCCCTCAATGTCTCCAGATCGGCCAGTCGGCCTTTCTGATTTTGGTCAAGGTCCAGGACCCTCGGCTGAACAGCAGAAAGAGCCATAAAGCTGTAAGAAAGGTGGCGCACAGAGAGGCTCCATCAGAAACTCCATTGGTGCTATGAGGATCTTATGTGGCAACAGCTGATTCTGAACAGGCAGAAGCTGGCTCCGCCATCTACCCCGGCCATTACTTGGCTCTCACCTCCCAGGCGAAGCTGACCCCTGTAGAACTGAAGCCTCCGGTTCCTCCACCCGTGGGGCTGACCTGTCCCCTGGTTCAGCCTATCCCAGTCTCTGTCCACCCATTCAGGTGGAACCACCACCTAAGCAGCCTGTGGAGGGGCTTCCTTGAAAGAGGACCATTTGGACACCGGACTTCGGCATCTATCGGTTACAGTCACCCCAGACCGCCCTCAATGGATCAAGGGTGATTTGGCAGCAGACTATTATAATAATAATAATAATAATTTTATTTATAGTGCACATTTCAAAAATCAAGGCGCAGTACATATTTAAAATCAATTCATAATAATACATCAGTATAAAATCATTAAAACAAATATCATCAATCCATGTTGGCACCATCCCCAAATGCCTTAATCCATAAAGGACTTCAGTGCTTGTTTAAAATCCCCACAGTCATGCACTCTCTAATCCAATGGGGTAGAAATTCCAGAGAGGTCGGCCACAAACATAAAAGCCGGGTGCCAGAAGCTTTTAAAACTAAACTTGGAATCTCCAGCAACCCCTCGTTGGCAAATTGGGCGGTTGCTCTGGGAGTAAGGAACAGAAGCTCTTTCAGGTAGTCAGGGCCCCAAACCATGTAGAGCTTTATAAATCAATAAACCGACTTTAAAGGTGATCATCACTGAACCGGCAGCCAGTGCAGTTCCGCAGTACCGGTGTAATGTGGGAAGAATGAGGAGTCCCCATTAATAACTGGGCTGCGGAGTTATGCACCAGCTGCAAGCAGCGAATGTCAACCCTGAAAGCTCAAAATAAAGGGAGTTGCAATAATCTAAATGTGAGGTCACAAAGGCATGGATCAGTGTAGGCAAGTCCCCAGATGGAACAAGGTGCTTGATCCTAGCGATGTTCCTCAGATGGTATACTAACGACAGCCGACACCTGAGCATGTTATGTCAGCTGATCTTCAGAAATCACCACTAGGTCATGCACCTTTTTAGAGATAGGGAGCTCAACATTCCCAGGAATAAACCTGTGGATGATTTGCTCCCAACCCTATCCGGCTGACGAGGTTCACGACCATCACCTCCGTTTTCCCAGAATTCAACTTCAGCCAGCTGGACCTCATCCAACCTGGATCTCACCAAGGCAGCTATTAAACACCGAGAGTGCTCCACTCTGGTCTGGTGCAAAAGACGGGTAGAGCTAGGTATCATCGGCATAGCAATGAAGCTCCAGCCCATACCATCTTACAGTGTCTCTGAGGGAAGCTTTACACCTCAAACAACATGGGAGACAGCACTGAGCCCTGAGGCATCCCACATAACAGAGAGGTAGGCTGGAGAACACCCCGACACCACCCTCAGAGTTCTACCAGTGAGGAAAGAAGTGAACTATCTGTGAACCAAACCTGAAAGCCCACAGATGCACCTCAGGTGCTCAAGCAGCACCTCATGGTCTACGGTGTCTAATGCTGATGACAGATCCAACAGGACCAAAATGGACCATTTTTCTGGTCTCTCACCATCAGGAGATTATTGAGCACCGAACCAGCACAGTCTCAGTGCTGTGCCTTTCAAAACCTGATTGAAGAGGGTCGTAGATGCTATGGATGGTCAAATGGTTGTCCAACTGAGCAGCCACTACTTTCTCAATTACCTTGCCACAAAGGGAAGGTTCAAGATGAGCCTATAGTTAACGAGGAGTCTGGGTCCAGAAGCCTTCTCAACACTGGTGTCACCACTGCCTCCTTCAGGGAGCAGAGGTACTCACCAGAGTCTCAGGGAGCACCACACTATCTTCATCAGAACCGGGATGATAATCTCCCCACAGCCCATAATCAAGGCTGTAGGACCCGGGTCTAAACTACAGCATGTAGTGCATACTCTGGACAATCCTCATAACATCCTTAATTTCTGGCCTTGAAGGAATTCCAGGAAAAAGAGGAATGTGACCGGGGCTGGTCTACAGCAGCCCCACAGAGAGTGCTGCGCGGGTCTCCACCCTGATGTCGCTCCACCTTATCTGCAAAGAACCGAGCAAGCTCCTCACACTGTAATTGTGAAAAGGCTCTATGAACCTGTAGACAGGCTGGGTTGCACAGCCTGTCTACAATTCAAAAGAGCTGGGCCGGTCGGTTCTGAGCAGCAGCAATTTCCTGGACAGGAATACTGCCTTCTTGCGGCAATTGCTGACTGATAGAGTTGATAGTGCTCTAGCAGTCTGAGATGGTCAACATCTAAGCCAGGTTTCACCAGCACCTCTCTAACCTCGTCCCTAGTTGCTGCATCTCCCTCAAGTCCCTGTCAAACCATGGTGGCCGAGGCAAGGGAGAGGGCGCACCAGATTGGAGCAGTGGAATCCAGAGTGGAGGTAATGGCCTTACTATAAGCCAGGACCAAAACCTCTGGATCCAAGCTCGTCACAGGAAATTCTGATAGATCAAGCACTGCAGATAGGCCATGGAGTCACATCCCGTAAAGGCGGTACTGACCATCTCCACAGGGGTAGGCCTATGCAGAGGGTGCAAAAATTTAATCTCACAGTGTAATGGTCAGACCATATGACAGGTTCCACCCCACATCGGAGGCTTCCATCCCCAGGAGGAAGACTAGGTCAAAGGAATGGCCATGTTTATGAGTGGCAGAGGTAACCACCTGTGAGAGGCCCAATGAATTCATCAATTGGAGGAAGTGCTGTCCAAATTGCGAGAGTCTGTCGTCGATCCAGGCATTAAAGTCACCCAGCACCATCATCCTGGGCAACTCAAACACCAGGGCGACCACGAAGTCCGCCACTTCCTTAAGGAATAGCTTCTCATCTCCAGGCGGATGATAGAGCAGAGCCAGCCTATAGCCCCAACCTGCCACTATGACACATTCAATGATCTGGTCTCCTCAACTGGGACACTAGTGAGATCCAATTCGGTCATAAAACAGACTGTAACTCCCCAACCCCTGCAATCCAATCTCAGACGGTGTATCACTGAATACAGGGCCGGAACTGCTGCTCCAAGTACGGGCCAGCATTACCATCCAGCCAGGTTTCGGGTGATGTGTCAGGTCCGCTGTACCCACCCAGGTTCAAGCCACAACAGCAGTCTTGTTCACAATGGATCTGGCATTGAATAACACCGCCAAGTTGGACAGAACTCCTGAGATGCCCCAGCCACCTGCCCACCATTACTAGTGGTGGTGCCCTTGAGTATGGAGATCAGGCAAGGAGACCCACGTTCTGAACTGCATTTAGCTACAGGGTGTCTTCTGGACTTAGCCATTCGATGCAAGCACCCCCTCATCTACCCTCCACTGTTCAAACCCCTGCCCTCCCCATCCTCCTGCAGGCAATTCCCAAAGCCCGACAGCGTTGATAGATGGAGAAAAACAATGGTGGGGGAAAAGGCAGAGGGCATGAAAAGCGGGGATGAATAGCGATGACCGGAGTGGGATAGTCACATCCAATCCTCCAACATGGAGCAGAACAATTAGGCTTCTACTCACAGTAGTAACAAATAAAATCAAATCCAAATCCAAATAATTAAATGAACCAAACAAAAAACTAAACAAAACAAACCAAAAATCAATAAACTCAAATCCATTAACTCACATTAATCATCATTCATCATTTGAACCTGCTTGCAGGAAGGCAAAAAAAAACAATATTATAAACACTTAATAAAGAATAAAAATAAAAGTAAAATAGAAATGGGTATCCCTCCTCACAAAGGAATCCCTATTTCTGAAAAACAAAATAAATAAACATCACACCTTAGAATAAAAATATCAAAACAAAATAAATAAAATACACAAACAACCCCCATAAAATAATCAAAACAATATAAATTAGCTCAGCAAACAAATACACACACTACTTGCATGCTCAGCCTCCCGGGCACTCTCACTGCGCAGAGAAAATAAAATAAACTTTCTCACAAAGATTAAATAAGTAATACAAAATTTGTGGCAGTCAGAGACTCTCAATCCCGAATGCTCACGAAGCCAGAGCACTCACTGCATGGAAAAGATGAAAGATTTTTTTCCCAGAAAGTAGACTCAGTCAGAAAAACGACCACAAATTCTTCACCCCTCTCCACTGACATTTAAAATCCAAAACACTGTTCTTCTCACAGCAGCATGTAAAACTACCAATAAAATATTCGAATCAGGGGCCCTTTCACAACCTCTCCAGGCTACTGAGATTAGATCTAATAAGTTGTCTGTACTTATCTCTTTTCCTGGTCAGATGATTCGAAAAATCAATGAGCAGTTCAGAATGCAGCCAGTTCCCACTCAAAACAGGCAACTTGCTTCTCAACCCATTTTACTAGAAATCTAGGAGGATGTAAAATTTCCCAAACCTACGCAGCTAAGGCCAAAATAAACCCAGAGGTCCACACCAGTTTGGAAACACCCCAAAACTACCACTCCCCAGGGTCAGGGCCCCCAGATCAAGAGTGGCCTAATGACCACCAAAACTGCAAGCCCCAGGGCAGAAAAGACTTTACCCTCCGGTAAGCCTCCGACCAACCCCTCACCCACTGGGAGTGAAGATGAGGCTCACCTCCACGCAGCAACCTCAGGTCTTGACCGGCTCAGTTCTTCAGTTATTAACAGTAACCGAGGGCTTTCTCCGTGAGTCTGCAACCAAGAAGCAGACACCAGTCATGAGCCCAATTACCTCCTCTATCCAAGTCAGGCACTGCCAAAGGAAACGCAACCAAGCATCAGATTCAAACGCCAGTCAATCCCGGAAGAATCCTCCTCCAACACGAACCTGGAAAAAGATCCTAGAGTGATCTCTGAGTGTCCCACTAAGACCACAAAGACTTGGAAGTCCACAGTCATAAAAGTCTAAAAAAATAAAAAGTACAGCGTTGTACCTTCGTGCCATCACATAACGGTTCCAGGGAAAGAGCAGGCTTAAGCAAAAGACCCACAAATAGCGGCGAGGGGATATCTCCAAATCCAGGTCCCAAAGTAAAAACTATAACATAGTAACGATGAATAGACAACAAAAAGCAGATTTTAAACAGCGAACTTAAAATGAGCTTAAAACAAAATGACATAAAAAATAAAATGGCATAAAGTAAAACTAAAACTAATACTAGGGACGAACTCAGGGCAGACCCACTCCGGTCCCCATCTTGGATCCTCAATACCTACATTGTGTCACGACTCCTTAGACTCTGGCGTCACGAGGTCCATTCTCATCCTGGGTATGATGAATCATCTATTGGCACAGGAATGGAGGAAGGTCTTTCATCCTTCAAGAGATTCTCCGTCTCATTTCTGATTCCACCAGAATGCCCTGGAGTCCATCCAGGAAAGGCTGAGTACCCCTCACAGATATTCTTAAGAGAGGATACCCTGATGGAGCCTTTCCAGTAGCCAAATCCATTGTTGGCCCAGCTCTTGAACTTTGGCAGCGACTTGCCTCCTGTCCAGCACCATCTGCCTGCATGGCCTGCAAGTATCACGGTGCCCATGGGGTCCCTTGCGGGGTTCACAGAGCTGAGCTGAGAGCCTGGTGACCACCTCTGTGTTTAGGCATACTGGTAGTTCAGCCGACACTGACCGACCCCCCAGACAAAGAGTCAAAAATATGGACCACTCTGCTCGAAAGGTCTATGCAGCCTTTTCTCTGGGCCTTTGTCAGGCCAGCTCAGCAGTCATTATGGAACACTTCTCTCATGCCTTTCTCGGGTCATTAGACAAGGTTCTCCCACCTCCCTGCAGACATACAGACCATGGTCAAACAGGTCCATGACCAGGGCCATGCTGTTGCCAAACAGCAGCTCCAGATGACCCTGGACATTGGAGATTCTTGTGCCTGCTCGATGGCGCTGCAGTGGCCACTCGCCGCAGGGCTTGGCTGGCGCTTTCCTCCTTCAGGTGGATACTCAGCATAAGCTTGCTGACGTTCCTTCCTTAGGACCAACTTGTTTGGTCCAGGAGTGGCTGCTTACCTTCAGCATATAGAGCAGTCCAGTGCCACCTTGGATGCCACTTCTGCCAAGGATTCTTTGGGCAAGAACCAGCAGAAGAAGAAGAAGCAGCCTTTCAGCACTCTTCCCTGAAGTGGCAGCCCTCCTACCAAGGAGGACAGCAACAACAGTAGCACCAGGCTTGGTACCCTCTGCCCAAGCAGGGTCCCCAACAGGCCCCACAAGGAGGCCAAGGTTCAGGTCCTGGAGCCTCTCATCCTGCAAGCCTGCCCAGTGACAGGATGGGGGTTGCCACCCTATTCCCGCCATGTCAGCTCTGGGTCCTCCATGGGGGTCAACTCCACCACTTCCTTTCCACCTGGTCCGCTATCACTTTGGACAAGTGGGTTCTCGAAGTGGTCGGCCGAGATTGCCTCTAGAGTTCGAGCAGTACCCTCCCAGTCGAGCCGCACCCTTCAGGAGGAACGGATTTCGCATGTACCCAGTCGGCTTTTGAGATGACATAGCTCAGCTCCTCCACAAAGAGGCCGTAGCTCCAGTGCTGGATCTTCCAACAGACCCAGGCTTTGTCTCCTGGTACTTCCTGGTGCCCAAACAGATGGGGGTTGGTGCCCCATCTTTGATCTCCACTACCTGAATCATTTTCTTAGGTCTCGCATCTTTCGGATGGTCACTCTGACCCAGATCATACCATCCTTGGAGTGAAACATGTGGTTCTGTTCACTGGATCTACAGGACGTGTTCTTTCACTTCCCAGTCCATCCATCCCATCAGCGGTTCCTCCACTTCAGGTCGAGGAGACCCTGTACAGTTCGAGACATGCTGTACGGCCTGTCATCGCCCCATGGGTCTTCACCAAATGCATTGCAGTGGTGGTGGCCCATCTTCACATCGAGGCAGAATCTACCTTACCTCAATGATTGGCTCCTGGCAGGTCCACCAAACAGGAGGTGGAGAGGTCCAGGATCTGGCCCTCAAACTTGCCACCAACTCGGCCTCCTGATCAACAATGCCAAATCGGAATGTGTGCCTTCTCAGGTGATGGGCTTCATCAGGGCAGAGCTCAACTCTTATTAAGCCAGAGCTCGGCTCCCGGCATGGGGCAAGCTCTCTCCTCCTTTGCCTGATCATTTCTGGTGGGCACTTGGGCCCTGCCGGGACATTCTGTGCCTTCTGGGTTACATGGCAGCTGCACCTCAGTGGTCCACTGGGCCTGCTTGCACATGTGCGCCCAATGGGAGCTGGCTGCCCAGTGGACTCAGCAATATGGTCAATTCAACCAGCTGATCACTGTAACCCAGAAGATGTGGACACTGTCCAATGGTGGACCGCCCCAGACCGGTTGCAGGAAGGGATCCTGTTTGTCCGCCCAAGCCGACAGTCATCCTTCGACGATGCCTCTCTCATGGGCTGGGAAGACCACATGGGGACAATAGGCCCAGGGTTCTGGAATCCTGAGGGTCCGATGCCACATCAACCTGTTGGAGCTCAGAGCAGTCAGACTGGCACTGTCAGCTATCGCTCCTCAGACAAGTGGTTCAAGTCCAGGCGGACAGTACCACAACCATGTACTACCTCAACAAATAGAGGCACAGACTCCCGTCTGCTATGCAAGGAGGTGCTCCGCATCTGGACCCTCGTGAGGCGGTTGGAGGCAGATCTCCTAGCCATCCATGTGGCAGGAGCCTCGAACCAGCTGGCGGATGCTCTCAACCGCATAGGCCAGATATCTCACAAGTGGTCTCTCCATCCAGAGATAGCTACAGTCTGTTCTCCCATTGGGGAAAAATGATGGTGGACCTGTTTGCCGCCAGGAAAACACCAAGCTGAGGCTGTTCCATGCCTGCCTCCTCAGCAGGGCTCACTGCAGGGATGCCTTGTCGAGGCCGTGGACCCCAGACCTCCTCTATGCCTTCCCTCCATTTCCCTTGATCCATAAGGTGTTACTCAAGGTAGGGAGGACAGGCAAGGCGGATTCAGGTAGCCCCAGACTTGCTGCGCCAGTTGTGGTACCCAGATCTCCTCAGCCTCAGCTGCAGGCCCCGACGGCTTTGTACACACCTGACCTGATCTCTCTGAACCAGGGAAGGTACTCCATCTGGACCTTCAATCCCTGCACCTCACAGCCTGATACCTGGGCAGCTAGAGTTCCAGGCTTTGGGTCTTTCGAAGATGTCTACACCATGGTGGAGGCATCTAGAAAGGAATCGACCAGGAAATGTTACACCTTCAAATGGAAAGATTTTCCATTTGGTGCCAGGAAATGGGTCTGAACTCCTTATTCTGCCCTGTTGCTAACATTCTTGACTGCCTTTGGTCTCTCTTCAGATTGGGTCTACAGTCATCGACCCTTAGGGTGCACCTGGCAGCCATTTCTACTTGCTGAGCGTGGGCGGTCAGTCGACATTGGCGCAGGAGACAGTGGTAGGGCACTTTTCAAAGGCCTGGATCACATATCAACTCCAGTGCATGAATCTCCACCTCCGTTGGATCTGCTGCTGGTTTGGCAAAGCTCATGGGCAAGCCATTTGAACCCATGCACAAGTGAGGCTGTCACACTTGTCATAGAAGGCGTCCTTCCTGGTGGCTATCACGTCAGCCAGAAGGACAGGGAGCTCCAGGCACTTTCAGTGGATTCCCCTTATCTGGTCATTCACAGGGACAAAGTTTTCCTGTGCCCCACCCAAAATTCCTTCCGAAGGTGGTGTCAGAGATTCACCTTAACAAGGTGTTAACTCTGCGGTATATTACCTAACTACACCTCGGACGCTGAGTACAGGCTCCATTCTTTGGACCTGAACTCTCTCTCTCCTCTTATAAGGAGAGGATGGCAGAAATTCACTGAGAGGTTCAACAGCGGTTTGTCACCCTACGCTGAAGCCGCTTCTGGCGACCTGCAGCCAAACTGACCATAGCAAGATGGATTACATCATTCATAGGTCTGTGCTATGAGTTGGGGCAAGGAGCCTCCCAGAGGGATAAGAGCTCATTCTACTCGCCATACCGCTGCACTGGTGGCTGCTTCAAGGAACATCCCTATCCAGGAGATCTGTCAAGCTGCTACCTGAAGTCAGCAAACACCTTCATTACCCACTACCACATCGACCTTGAGTCATGCCAGGATGCTGGTTTTGGCCTCGGTTCTCCAGTCTATGTTTCCCAAGTAGGGGTGTGCACCTTGCCTCCTCCTCCCAAAGAACTGCTAGGAGTCTGCCAAAGGTGTGGATGAACAACATATCCATGCTCCAAGAAGAACAGGTTACTCACCTGTACAGTAGTTCTAGGAGGGATGTTGTTCATCCACACGACTCACCTGACCTCCCCGCCGCGGACACACACAACCCAGCTTCCAGCAGGCCAAGATCTGGCGCCATGGGAGGAGCCATACATATACCACCTGGGTGGGTGGGAGAAGCCAACTTGAAGACTTACAGCAGATTTAAAGGGAAAGGGACATTGCCAAAGAGTGTGGATGAACAATATATACCACTCCTAGAACTACTGTTACAGGTGAGTAACCTGTTCATATTGCTGAAATCAGCACACTTCCATTCCATTAACACTGACAGCTATTTGCTTTATTTGCCACAAACATCACCAAACTTGTTCATCTACAAGCTCAGCAGAATTCACTGCCTTAAGGACATAGGGACTAATGATCTTGCCAGTGGGTCAGTTGTGGAGACCAAGGAACACCTAAAAAGGCTGGGGACAAACTATCATCCATTTCATCTGTCATCTCCTTCTCTGAGATCCTGCCAGTCTGGGAGAGGGGACAGATGGGCAGAAAAGGTCAGAGAAGGGGATACAGGGAGCTAAACATGAGGCTCAAGGGCTGGTGCCAGGAAAAAGGACACAGATTTGTAGGAAACTGGCAACAGATTTGGGAGCAAAAGTTCTTTAAATTTGATGGACTGCATCTGACTAAGGAGAGTCAGCGATTGGGGCAGAAGTTTGATGTCTTTGCAGAATATTTAAACTATCAAATGGGGAGAGGTAGCAGCACCCAAAACATCAAATGGGAAGAACACCCCTCAGCTAGTAGCCAAAGAGGAGTTCAGCATGTTTGTAGTTCATTTGCATGACCAGGTAAAGAAAGAGGTCTAGCTATCATACAACGTACAGGAAATGCGGACCTCGCCCAACTAACTAGCACACACTGAAATCTGACCAATGGAAAATCATGTACACAAATGCTCACAGTCTGAGAAACAAGATCCCAGACCTGCAGGCAATAATGACAGAGGCTAAACTGGACATAGTAGCCATTAGCGAAACATGGTTTACCAGTAACCACATAGGAGACTTCAGTACCTAGCTATGTACTGTTCCAGAAGAGACCGAGGTGCAAAAGGGGGTGGAGGGCCCTTTATGTCAATGAAAATATCAAAGCTACAGAAATTCAGAATACACATAAGGAGCCAGAAAACTGTGGGTCACCTGAAAACAGGAAATGGGACAGCCATATGAACTGGGGTTGTGTACAGGCCTCCAGACCAGGGGAGGACACAGATACGTTACTGTTAGAAAATATACAAAACATGACAGCTAAAGGAGGTTCTGATAATGGAGACTTCAACATGCCAGATACAGATTGGTCAATACCAGCAGGGACATCTGCCAGAACTAGATACATGGTAGATTCCTGCAGGGGAGGCTTCAAACAACTGGTACAACAACCCACAAGGGATAGGGCTATCCTAGATCTAGTACTGACTAACAGGAAAATGATCATAGATCTCCAAGCAGAAGGTCACTTGGGGCCAGTGACCATCACATGGTATGGTTCAGTTTGGCCACTAGAACAAAAGCATCCCATTCCAAGGCAAAATATGGGACTTCAGAGGAGCTGACTTTGATAAAATGGCCAACAGAGTTAAGCTAGCCTGGCAGAAAGAAATACAGATGATGGGGTCACAGGTGAAGTGGGCAAGCATTAAAGATGCAATACTTGAAGCAACATCCCACTGTGTTAGTGAGAAAAGGAAATGCAAAAGAAGAAGGAAACCATTTTGGTTCTCAAACATAGCAGAAAAGGTCAGAGTCGAAAGGCTGGCCTTCAGGAAATATAAGGAACGCAGCAGGACGAAGATAGGAGGCATACCAAACTTCCCTAAGGGAAGCAGGGAAGGCAGTAAGGCAGGCAAAGGCCCAAACCGAGGAAACACTAGCACAAACAGTAAAAGAAGGTGACAAGACTTTCTATAGATACATTAGTGAAAGGAGAAAGTCCAGAGGGTATTGCTAAGATCAAAGGAGATAAGGGGGCATGCAAGGAGGAGGACCATGTAAAAGCATCTATCCTAAATAGATACTTCTGCTCAGTATTACTGAAGAGAAGGTAGGGCAGGGCCCACAGCTGTGCACCATGGACATGGGGAGGGAGGTGCACTAGACCCTTCACAAAAGAAAGGGTCCTAGAAGAACTCGAAGCTCAGGGTGGACAAGGCAATGGACCTGATGGCATACATCCCAGGGTACTAAAGGAGCTAAGGGTGGAACTAGCAGAGCCATTATGAGAACTGTTTAGTGAGTCTCTGTGCACAGGAGAGGTCCCAGAAGAATGGAGAAGGGCTCATGTGATCCCGCTCCACAAGAGTGATAGCAGGAGGAGGCAGGAACTACCGACCAGTCAGTCTTGCCTCAGTAGTGAGCAAGATTATGGAGACACTTCTTAAGGAAAGGATAGTGCAACACTTGGAATCTATAGAGCACAAGATCCAAGACAGCATGGGTTTACAACAGGAAGGTCCCACAAACTAATCTCGAGATTCCTTTGATTGGGTAACCAGAGTGGTGGACCAAGGGGAGCAGCTGATGTTGCCTACCCTCGACTTCAGCAAAGCTTTCGATACTGTTCCACATAGAAGATTGATTAATAAGCTGGGTAGGCTCAAGGTGGGTCAGACATTGGTCAACTGGGTGGCAAACTGGTTGACGGATAGAAAACAGAGAGCGGTGGTAAACGTATAGTCAGAAGAGATGCAAGTCACAAGTGGGGTACCTCAGGGATCAGTCCTAGGGCCAGTCCTCCTTCAGTATCTTCATCAGTGAGATTGCAGATGGACTAGAGGGTAAAGTTTGTCTGTCTGCAGGTGACACCAAGATCTGCAACAGAGTAGATGATCCAGATGGTGTGGGCAGAATGAGAAGAGATCTGGATAAACTAGCAAAATGGTTAAAAGAGTGGCAACTGGGGTTTTACCAAAGACGTGCAAGATCATGTACATAGGAAGAGAACCCTGAGTCCACCTATAGGCTGGGAGGATTTGCTGGCACTCACAAGAGAAGAAAGAGACTCTCGACTTCTGTACCCCCTACAGATGACATATTTTTTCCTACCTAAAATCTGATTTACTCAAATCAATAAACTCATGTCCAACTTTCTATGGGGTGGTAAGACACCCTGATGGGCTCTCTTTAAACTGCAAAGGAGCAAAATTAATGGCAACTTACAACTTCCAGACTTACTTCTTTATCAGTTCTCCATTACAAGCTCAATTCTTACATATTGGATGAAAGATGCACATATACTGGCAGACCCAATATCTGCCCTTGTGGTACCAAATTACGAAGACTCTACTTCCCAGTAAAATGTATCTCTTAATATCCTCATTTTTTCTTCCTCTAAAATCTTAATTAAAAGATTCAGAACCTTACCCATAGGGACAACACCTCGTGTACAGGCTCAACTATGCAATACTTTTCAGATATCCCTGTTGAAGGACGCCTCCCAGCCTATATGTGCGAATCCCAATTTCAAGATTGGGGTATTGTCCCTTCCACATAACTTTTGGTCAGAAAAATTCAGTTCAGAGTCATCTACTTACTACAAGAACACAAACTGATATCATTCCAAATGGCCAGTACGCAGTTCAATCTCCTAACTCTTTTGCTTTAAGTACATCCAACTACAACGCATGCTCCTACAACATTTTGATCAGGGTATTGGACACATCATTCAGCTGGTCCTTTTCTCCTGGTTATCTCCAATTTACCTCTTCTCATCTTATTTCTTATTTCTACTGCCTCCTAAGGGATGGAATAGAGGAACTGTGAGGAGCGCCATATTATATCTGGGACCAGGTACTACCTTCACACACATCAACACCATGGCCATGGTCTAAAATCTGGTCACAACTGTATCAAGGTGTGAAATGGATTAGATATCGCATTCTGCAATTCATATGTAATACATGATCTATACTACACTCCGGCAGACTTCATCAAATGGGAGGCTTTCTTCAAATTTATGTTCGCTGTAAGCAGAGTCCTGGCACATTACTACATTCTATGGGAATGTAATAAGTAACACCCTTCTGGGACATCATTAAGTCCAGTTTGGATCCCCTACTAGGGCTATCCGAAGCCTTCAGTCCAGAAATTTGTACAATAAGAGATTATGGGGATATTTTGGTGGTAATCAACAAAAACATATGGCATTAATATTCTCTATGCGCCAAAAAGTACTCATGCGCAACTGGTTGGATCAGAACATCGATGTACACAGAGTGGTTAAAAGGGCAGCTTTTAAACACAACTAAAACATGATCGCCATATGACAGAGTCCACACAATATTACCAGAAAGTATGGGCCCTTCACATACTCTATTGACTATATAATGGTTAATTTAAAAAAAAAAAAAATGTCTTTTCTTTTTCTTTTTATTTTGAAACAACTATTTGTAAAATTGCAAATACTAATCTTGGCCTTCTCTAATTACTGTACTTTGAGTTAATGAAACTACAGGCTAATATCACTGCATACCTGAAGGGGTGGGGGAGAAGGAGGAGGAATAAGGCATGTTTTGCAGGTCAAAAGGATTGTTAAAGGTAATTACACTACGATCAAAGTTCCACTAGATTTTTATGTAATTACCTAAAACCATAAAAAATTCTAACTTACAATATTTGTTTGTGTGAATGTAACATGCAAGCTTCTTTACTCAATGTTTGTAATGTATGATTTCTTAACTCTTCCTACAAATACAGTAAAGTATATTCAGTTTGAGGAAAAAAAAAGAGAGACTTGAGCAAAGGAGGAGAGAGGTGATATGATTGAGCATTCAAACACCTTAAGGGCATTAACAAGGTTAAAGAGTCTAACATGTTTCAATATAAGAAAAATAGCAGGACAAGAAGACACAGCATGAGATTAGAGGAGGCGATTAAGGGGTAATGTGAGGAAGTTCTTTTTCGCAGAAAGGTGGTGGTTGCATGGAATGGGCTACCTCAAGAAGTGGTGGATATGGATATGAATACAGTGCATGGCTTCAAACAAGCATGGGATAGGCATAAAGGAGCAATACAGATGAGTATGAATAGATAGGCCATAAGGAAGAGAAACTCTGAATCCACCTATAGACTGGGAGGATTTGCTGGCACTCACAAGAAAAGAAAGAGACTTGGGCATCATCATCACCACCGATGATCTGAAATCATCCAAGCAGACCTCTAAAGCAGTATGTAAGGCTAGAGGGATGTTGGGGTATATTAGTAGGGTATCACAAGTTGGAAGAGGAGGTAATAATCCCTCTTTACAAGACACTAGTTAGGCCCATCTGGAGTACTGCGGCAGTACTGGAGGCCACACTCACAAGGGCATTAACAAACTGAGGCAGCCCAGAGATGGGCAACCAAAATGGTGCAGGGACTGCATCAGAAAACATATGAGGACAGATTAACTGAACTCAATATGTATACCCTAGAGCAAAGGAGGAGAGAGGTGATATGATTGAAACATTCAAACACCTTAAGGGCATTAACAAGGTGAAAGAGTCTAACATGTTTCAATATAAGAAAAATAGCAGGACAAGAGGACACAGCATAAGATTAGAGGGAGGACATTCTTTTTCACAGAAAGGGTGGTGTAGCACAGAACGGCCTACCCCAGGAAGTGGTAGATATGAATACAGTGCATGGCTTCAAACAAGCATGGATAGGCATAAGGAGCAATACAGATGAGTATGAATAGATAGGCCATTGACAGAGTAAAGGCCTATGGCACATTCATAAGGTAGAAAAGAAATGGGCAGACTGGATGGGCCTTGCGGTCCTTATCTGCCATCAGCTTCTATGTTTTTATCTCTGTTGGGGACCTGTGGGAGGGAGTGAAAGCAGTGACAAGGTTGAGAAACTAAAATGCATTTTTTATTAAAAAACACTGTTTATATGAAAAAATGCACATTTGTAATGTCATGCAAGGAATTACTTTGAGAGTTCTGTTTACAGCCACAAACAGTAGAAAGTTATGAAAACTGCTTAAAAAGCTGACAGTGTCCCTTTAAAGCAACAGTTATTAGTTATTGTTAAACCTTGATCATGAATCCGCTCTTCTGATTGGTCCATCATTGGTCACATGACATGCCTTGCATTGATACTATTGACCACCTTTCTCCTTCATGATGGCGAATAGGACCTAGCCTTGTAGTCCTTTTTTTTTTCACCAGTAATGTATTTCTGACAAATGCATCAATGTATCCATTTTCTTTTCATCCCTGAAATGAGATATGTGGTTCTGAAGTTTGTAAAGTTACATCTCTGTTTTCATGCCCATCATTTAAAAATTTAACATATTTTGGTGGTGCCATGCCACGCACTGCCTGAAGTATGTGCTAGCATTATCGTAATGCATCCACTGTATAAATCCAGTTTGTAAAGTCAAAACGACCTCGGCAGAAGAGATGTTTAAATATTGCGTGTTGCAGCTATATTTAATGACCTGAGTCATTAATTAGAAAACCAGTAATAAAAGCATGAATAGTCAGCAAATTCTCTTTAGTCACCTCCTCCAGCCTGGGGATATACTCCATCAGACCCAACAGGATCCACTGCAGCCTCATCACCCGCTGTGCCCTGGGACTTACCACTGCTCTTGGAACTCTTTGGCTCACCCATCATTGGTTGGAGCTCCCTAGGAAGCGGCAGGATCCCAGGGGGCAAGAGATGGAGTCGAAGATGCTGCCCTGGATCGGCAGGCGCAGCAACCGCTTAGTGCTTTGGGGTGACATCTTGTGCAGGTGACGGTTTTCACCCATCAATTGTATTCCCCAAGGACGATGCCTTAGCTGATATCCGGCAGCTGCACATGCTCAGTGTGAGCATACACTGCGATGTCCAGCAATCTTCTGGTCCTCCCTGTTGCAGGCCCTCCAATTACTTTACGCCACCTATAGTAACCAAGCTGGTGGGCTGCAGAGTGTTACCAGCTTCTTCTCTTCCAGAGGAGAAAAGTGTCCTCTGGGATGCTCAGTCCTTCTCTCCTTGCCAGTCCCTGATGATCTGCACTGGTTTCGAACCCGGTCACCGACATGGTGAACGATCCAGTCACTAGTATTGTGAGCAGTAGCCATGCCACTGCAGTGATGGTCTGGCTTAGTGATGTGCTGTTGATCACCAGAATCATGCTCAGTCACTACCAAGCTATCCACACTGTGGGACCTCGGGCACATCTGAAGGGTGACCTTTGAGGAAAAGGGTTGTAAACTCTACTCCAAGCTGCCCGTCTTTACATGACACGACGCTAACTACAGGACAACCTGTGGACTCCATGAATGAATGCTTTTAGCCCTGTGCACCACGATACATTGCATATTGCACATAGGACTAAGTTACGTGCATCCAAGTGTTCTATGGGTACACACGGATGCGATACACCTACATGCAGCAACAGCGCATGCCTAAGCGTCCCTGAATGAGCCAGCTCTCATGCAGCTGCATGACCAGTCAGGACTGCACGGAACCGTAGGCAATGATGGCAGAAAAAAGCCATTAGTCCATCCAGTTCTTTTAGGATATTGAACAGAAGTTCAAAATTCCAGGGCTGTTTCTGCTGGCAATACATGGCAATGTCTAAACGCCCTTCTTTTAACACCATTCTGCATGTAGTCCCAGGAGGAGGCTTTAGCTCTGTGTCCCAGGGCAGGAAGGAAGACAAGTGTGTGCTTCAGGTTTCTTTGACTTGTGTTAAAGCGGAAGTCCAACCCACTGTATGCATCATTCATGAGTCCTTTTATCAAAAGTTCAAACCTCTTTACTGTAATTAATAAGGGTCACTGTCAACCCCTTAGGCCTCAGATTTTCCTAGATTAAAAATACATGTTTTGATTCACATTCTGTAGAGATCTTGCTGATGTAGCTGGTAGTTTGAGTCTGACTCCTTTTTCCTTTTAAAGTAAAAAAAAAAAAAAAAAAAGACTGCCCACTATACAAGTGTTACCACACGAAAACATATTTGTTTACATTCCTTGATCAACTTCTGTCACATCTGTCCTGGACTTGAGAACACTGGTAACACAATCAAGTCACTCGTGATGCTATGGGAGGAAATTAGATGGTAACTTTTTAATTTCGTTAACTACACTATAGCTACAGTGTACCTACACTGCAACTGCATTTCAATTGCAATGCAGTTACATGCAGAAAACATGTAACTACAGTGTAATTACCCCTGTTGTGTGTAAATATAAAATGGGTAGGAGTTTTCTGCATCCTGACTGACTAAGAAGTACCATTTGCCATGTCCTTACCAACACATATACCAACTGGCACTACTTATGCCAACCAGCACAGGTGCAGCCAGGGATCCATGCCTGCCAGAAAGTTTTGAAAACAAAATTTTGTGGCAGCCACCTTAATAAGGTGAAATCTTTTCTCCCATTACTTGCCCTAACCACAAAATTCCCCTGTAAGTGCCGTATAGATATCTACCCGACACCACATTACAGAGAGACTTCAGACATGAAAACAATTGTTTCAATGTTTAACTGACCTTTTAATACCCTTTGTTTCTTTTTTCACTTGCAGGCCTTTAATCCAGGTAATGTAATATCCCAGTACCCCCAACCGCCTGCTCACTTGTTCTGAAAGTCTCACCACTGACAATGCAATCCTTCCATTGCCTTTCTAAGTAGTATAGCAATTATTTAAAAATATACGCCACAAGCACAGGTACTAAACCCACTTCTAGATGAGTGTGACTGCTGACTTATGTGAAACAGTGCTGCAGTAAAGTAAAGCAGAGGGACATGCTCACCCTCTATTCTCTCCTACTGAAACTGGTCACTCTCATTAGGAGATGCAGCCTGACAAAGTCATGAAACAAAAATTAATAAAACTTTTTTCTAAGGTGTTTGTGTTGGGGGTGCTCGCTCATGCTAAAACCAGTCCCTCTCTATGGCTGTTCTGGCGCTCATTAAGAAACACAGCCTGACAGTCATGAAACAAAACAATAATCTGCTCAAAGGCGTGTGTGTGTGTTTGTGTTGGGTAAAGACAGACACAACTGCCCTCTGGTGGGTTTTTAATGACACAACATCTCCATTCAAATACAAAACAGAGTCTACTGTTCTAATTTTTGTATTTATGTCAATTTTTATGATATTTTAACTGTGGGGACCTATTATATAAGTGGAATGAGACAGTCAGAGATGTGGTTTATGGCCTGATATGAGCACTTCCCAGGTGCTAAAGGCACTCTGTGCAAGTACCTCATTACACACCTGGGTGTGCTTTTTAAAGCCATAAACCACACTCAGTCGTGTCTTATTCCTTACTTAATGATTTCCTATTCCGCACTTACATTAAAACTGGTACTCAAACATTGAGGAGGTTGGTAGCATTCCACAGTACTGCCACCAACTGGGTGGTGCAGTTGAGGTGCCTGCAACAGGGTTGCACAGAAACATAAGCAATGACGGCAGAAAAAGGCCATGGGGGTGCAAGAGAACCACACTACCAACTGGATGTACCTCAGATCAGCTCTACCAGAACTTTCATATTAATCTTTAATATCTCCAGAAGAAGCAGTATAAAGTAAAAATAATCGTACAGATCAACACACCTTTTTATCCGAAGTCGGCAAATACCAAAATTACAATAGTTTTCAGAAAGGAGCAGCTGGAAGATCAAGCCAGAAAAATGTCTAACAGCAGCCTGAAGCCCAACAGGGGACATCGGACCAGGCTGTGGCTTGAGTGGAGCAGGAATCCTCCACCATGGGACACTGTTCTACAGGCTGTTTGGGACATGGACCAAAAATTAAAGTCGTCCTAGCCTGACTCAGTGCCCAAGACACCAAAACAGAACAGGACGTACAGGCAGCCAAAAGTGTGGAGGATAGATCCTGCACCACCCAGGCTGTCGTTTCCAAATGGCACTGGAAACCAGTCATCTTAGGGTCAGAATCGAAACACTGGAGAACGCTAACAGCCATGAATCTACACCTAGTTGGGGTCCCAGAGACAATCAAAGGGAAGATCTCTTGACTTACCTAAAACAGTGGTTTATCAGCTCTTTACCACTGGCGATACAGTGTGAGCCTACATGGTTTAAAAGGCCTACTGTGTCAACTTCCAAAGAGCACAAGAGGGAAGAGATGATGCCAGAATAATCCTGCTGATCACTTTTGGCTCTGAGATTAGAGATACTATCCTCAGCTGGGCAAGAATGCATGCTCCACTGACCATGGAAGACCACAAATTTAAAATCTTTCCGAACTGGTCCTATGCCACTCAGAGCGAAGGAAGCTATCTGACCCGCTCGGCGAGTTCTTGAGGGTTAGGAGTAGCTCACTCCTTGTTAGCACCAGCCTGGCTCCATATAGTATACAGAGGGCGTATTTACTAATTTAACAACCCTGCGGAGGCTCGCAAAGAGTGGGCGCTATTGCAGAAGGAGTTTTGGCTCAAAACTGCTGGAACAGGATTCAGACTCTGAGGAGGACTGAGACCTGTATATGTACTGTTTAGTCCCAAAAATGCTTGAAAGCTAACTAGACACAAACTGTCTGTATTTGGTTAATGCTTGAATTACCACAATAATGTTACAGATCTGTTACTTTTTAAATACAACCTTATGCTTAAAATGTCCTATAATGTCTGAAAGTTATGTAAGGGAATATCTTTATTTAAAATGGGGCCTGAATTTTCTGGGTAGTTCAAAATGGCGCTGATGGCGTATTTAAAATAGTGCAATGCATGCCACATGGAGTAAACATAGGGGTATGCAGTTCCTATTTTCCTATTGCCAACATAGATTTAGCGTCCTGAGTAGAGAGAGTTATGCTGTGTTCAGAGCTCTTATCTTATTCTAGGTCCCCTTGGTTTGATGGGATACTGAGAGTCGAGGAGAGTAGGGTGAAGATTGGAACACTGTTGGCGAAATCCGGCCTAGAAGATGACAGACTTAGATTGATGGCCCATTATGGGACTATCAATCAGAAATCTCCGTAAGAAGGCAGAGTTCCTGTCCAGGAGATAGCTGCATCAAGAAATTGACCAGCTCAGCTCTTCTGGACCGTGGACAGACTGTGCAGTCCAGCCTGTCTGTGGATAAGGTGTCATCAATCAGGTTAGAGATATCCGATACACGTTCATAGAGCATTGCAGGGATCGATGTGGGGTTACAGGTCCTCAGTCTACCTGGACAGATTTTGTGGGCCAGAGATCATGGATATCATGAAGATTGTCCAGGGCTTGCGACTGACTTGCTGTAGTTTGGATCCTGGTCCTCGCGCCTCCTTGTGGGGTGCATGGATGTGATCGGACCAGTCCTTGCTGAGATAGTCTGGTGCTCTTTGGACCAAGGGTGTTTCCAGCCCTTAAGCGGCTGTCGTGACACCCTTTTGAAGAAATCTTCCCTTGACCCAGAAGGTCTGCCAACTACAGTCCAATCTCTAACCTGCCCTTTTGGGCAAGGTTATTGAGAAAGTAGTCACGTTGCAGCTCAGAGACTTTCTTACCACCCATAGGTCTATGATCCTCTCAGTCCGGTTTCAAGAATAGGCATAGTACCAAGGCGGCATTGATCTGGGTATTAATGATCTCCTAATAGCAAGAGATCGGAAGAGCCATTCGATCTTGGCTCACCTTGATCTCTCTGCAGCGTTTGATACCGTGGAACATGGGATGTTGCTAGATCGCATGCGGTTATTCTGTGGACTGTCGAGACAGTCCTCAAATGGTTCCACTTTTTCCTCACAGGCAGAAGTCAGAGGTAGTTTCAGGAATTTTTCCTCTGCTCCCTTTGCTCTGTCCTGTAGAGGTACCTAAGACTCTGTGCTTTCCTCCATGTTGTTCACGGTGTATATGCTGCCATTGGAAGACCTTATAAGGCATTATGGGCTGAGTTTTCACTGCTATGCAGATGATACTCAGCTCTATATGTCCTTTGTACCCGAACAGAATGTGCATTATTGGACTTTAACAACTGCCTCGCTGAGATCCAGGACTGAATGAGTGCTAACTGGTTGAAACTGAATCCGGATAAGACTGAGGTGTTGGTTGTGGACCCGGTCATCGTGCAGAGAAGTTGACTCTGGGTCTCCCTCTGGCCTTGTACTAGGGGGTAACCAGTTGAGACCTTCTGAAGAGGTGCGGAATCTGGGCGTAATTCTTGACAGCGGGCTGACACTGAAGGCACAGGTGTTGGCTTCTGTCAGGTCTCCCTTTATCATCTGAGGAATATCGCCAGATAAAACACCTTGTTCCACACGATGACCTTCATGTGCTGGTCCTCCTTTGTTTCCTTGCATCTTGATTAATGTAATGCTCTATATCTCTGTTTGCCAGGGTGGATCTCCATTGCCTACAGCTGGTGCAGAATGCTGCAGCCAGGTTGTTGACTGGGTTACCAAGAACTTGCCACATCACACCTGTGCTGCGCGAACTGCACTGGCTGCGGTGCGGTGGAGAATCACTTTCAAGGTTGTGTTGCTGACCTATAAGACCCTACACGGTCAGGGACTGGGCTACTTGCAAGATCTTCTTGACCTTACTGCCCTCTTTGCCCACTCCGCTCCACTGACGAGGGATTGCTAGAGATTCCCAGGGTTTGTCTTTGGTCACCTGAGGCCAGAGCTTTTTCTGTTATGGCTCCAACCCTGTGGAATTCTCTACCTCGTCTGATTAGAGTGTCTGTCCATGGAGTCATTTAAGGCGTCTCTGAAAAGTTATCTGTTTGAATTAGTGTTTGAAACATAGAAACATAAAATTTGATGGCAGATAAGGACCGCTTGACCCTCCTAGTCTGCCCATTTCCCTACCTAACAGATAAGCTGCAGAGCCTAGTTAACTAACAACCTACTTCCTCCTTCCTCCTACCCCCAATATGTTTACTGCTACTTTTATTGTTTTTATGCTATTATTTATTATGTTTGATGTTATTTTGATATGTAATTGGGCTTTGATATGTAGAAAATGCATTATAAATATATTTTGATTTGATTTGATTTAGTAAGGTTTTCTGGAAAGTTAAAATAATCTTTAAGAATGTACTGTTTAATAGTTACAGTCACTTGTACAGCTTTCATACTAGATAGGGATACGCTTTGAAAAAAGCATGCAGAAGCAAGAATGACTTGGATTGGTGTCAGTTTAGGAGGCCTTCAATAAGTGCACCAAGTTGGTCAGAGCAGCCAAGGCCGCTTTCTATCGCACTGAGCTAGACTGTGCCTCAAGGAATCCTTCAAAATTTTGGAAAATAATAAAGGACATGTCTGGTCATTCACCTGGAAATTCCTCCCATCAAAAATTATATCCGGTAGTAACACCATTTCAGACCGATCAGAATCGGGAAGCCCTCGATAATCATTGTGCAACCTCTGGGCTAGCATTTGACATCCCTGCTAATGCCATCCACACTCAGCAGGGATTATTGTTTCACAAGTCTCCTGCTACCAAAGAGGCCTTCTCCTTCCTGCCTGTCTCTCTAAAAGAGGTTGAAGATCTATTGCTGCAGTTAGATATCAAGAAGGGTGCAGGTTCAGACTCCATAGAGCCTTACTTTCTGAAATGTGCATACCATGTGTTGGTAGTGCCAATCACACACCTCTTCAACTTGTCACTATCCCAGGGAGCCTCCTCGCAATGGAAAGTAGCCCATGTCATCCCACTGCTCAAATCAGGTGACCCATGCGACCTTAACAATTATAGACCGATCTCCTCCTCCCCATTCTGTCTAAATTATTGGAAAAGATGTTGAGTGGTCAGCTAAGGGTGTACCTTGAATCCAGGACTTATTAAACCCAGTGCAGTCTGGATTCAGAGCAAAGCGCAGCACCATAACTGTCCTAGCAAATGAACCCTGCTCAGTGGTGCCCGCCTGGATAAATAAAGATTTTGATTGATTGACTTGCTTATTTGAGTTGGGGCATCTGATAGAAGTTAGAAATTACCTATATAAAGCTAAATAGGGTTGTGAGCGTATTGGTTGAATACACCATGGTTTAGTAAATTTTCCTTTTATGATATGGTATTTTAAGTCCCACAGTTCTTAAAGTGACTGGCTTCTTGAATATCCTGCTTGGGAGGGTGCTGCTCCTATCCATAAGTAATGATATAGTACCTCACGTGATGTGTCATAGATTGTTGGTCTTATATCTCCTGTAACTAACATATGATGGTTGTCACACTATTTAGTGACAAATGTTGTCTAGTACCATCAATTGTAATGTCTGTATTTGTTCATTTTATCAAAATGAATAAAACTAAAGTTCAAAAAGAAAAAGGCCATTGGTCCATTCAGTTCTTTTAGGATATTAGCAAATTAAAGTGTTACCAATAAGACTATTTCTTCATGAGTGGCTGCACTGTTAGGGGTGTTCTTAATGTTCAGGATGTGTGCAATAAGAGCAGATCAAGGATCTGAAGCAAAACAAAATTGGGCATTATTGTACCATTCCATGCATTTACGTTCTGCAAAGAAAGGAAGCAAGTCAAACAGCCAGCAGCTTCAGTAAGTTTTAGAAGGCAAGCAGTCATACGATGTAGGTTTTTAATTAAACAATAAGGCATGACAGAGGGTGCCTTATGGTGGGTAAACAGCCCACCTCGGGTGGGTTGAAAAACAAGGAGAAAGCGAGTGCATCCACTACCCTAGAAGGGCTATTCACCCACTCTATTGCATCCCCTGAGTACCTCATTGCAATCAATTATGAAATGGGTCCTTTTTAGTAAATTGTAAGTCTTTTTAAACATATTTTTGTTATTTGCTACTACTTTTAGCTGGGCTGTTGTGCTGGGATAACAGCCCAGTTGAAAGTACCTCTTTGCCAGTCAGGAGCCAACATTCTTTGTACCCATTTCATAGTTCTAAATAATATTGTGCAAATGGATTGATAGTGCCCTTTAGTTATATTTTGATAGCAGTCTCACTGACTTTTTGTTCCAGGGACTTTCAGTTGGAAAAATGTTCCAATGTCAGTGTGCTCCTTTGAATTATGGTAGTCATCTGACCTTTGAGGTGCATTCCTTCAGTTGAATGCTTTTTATTTGATCTAGTCAGCACTGAAAACTCAGTTCCATGAAAGGGACCATTAACCTCTGTCCTTTGCCCAACAGCTGATCTTTCCATGTATTTGTGACAACATTCTTCCTTTTATGTTTGTTAGCCCTTGCACTTGCGCCAAATCAAAGATGTTGCTATGATCATGTATTTTGAGCAGTGTGTTGCTGTTGGTCCAACGAGGGCAGTCTGTAAGATCAGTTATCAGCTAGGTTGATCATGACACTCTTCTGGGCTTGCTGGGCAGAAACTGTGTGAAGTTCAAAGAAAAGAGCTGCCTGAGTCATAGGGTGACTCTTTCCGTTGATTTGCATAACACCGCTTAGTAAGCAGAGTTGATCAGTGTCATGATCAGCCTGCTGTGGTCCTCCCTCCCAACCTGAAAACAATCCCTACCACACTCTATCAAGTATCCTTCCCACCTCCCATTGCTTCCCATTTCTTCTAAATGTTTTGAAACCAGGGACCAATCCCTTATGCTGGCTAGTACCTCCCACCCGCTCATTTTCAGTGTGCAACACCGGGAGCCCACCTCCAGTGCCACCAAACATAACACCACCACTGGGGTGCCCAGCCCCAGTGTCGGTACCCGAAATAAAACCATCTTTCATAGGCTTTAAAAAAAAAAAAAAAATTAATTCCTCTAATCCCATCATCTGCCAACTATCCCACCCACCTCCCTGTCACATCCTGTGCGTGTAGAGGTTAAACTGACACTGGGCTGCCCAGTCCTCAGTGTTGGTACCTGAAATAAAGAACTTGTCCCTTGTAGCCTTTTTTATTTTTATACACCCTGTAAAAAGAAAATGGTCCATCAATGTCTGTTGCCATTGTGCCCCCACTCAACACCCACCCCACACACCTTACTTACCTAACAGGGTCAGCATCATAATCCTCTCTGGACCAAAGACACATCTTCACTTTGCAACACCTGACCAGGAATTGAGGAAATCAGATATGTGGTGCAACATATTTCAGTGTGTTTTGAACTTGTGCTCATAACTTGGCCATTTTCTCAAGGCAGCCCTTATAGCTCGAGATAAGCTCTGGGCTAAAGCTAGACATTCCAAACACCAATCTTTGGATTGGCAGGCCTTTAGAACAGCCAGGAATAACTGTGTGAAAAACTTCGGCTCTGCTACAGCTAACTATTATATTTCTACTCTCGAACAAGCTAAAGGTAACCCTCATAAAATATGAAAGATTATCAAAGCTATAGAAGGACGACCCATGGCCCCTCTGTCCCAACAAAGATAGTTGCAAGTGCGAGATTGTGGAAAACAAGTCCCTAATCCTGGAGGAACTTAACTCCCACTTAGCCACAGCTGGATTAGCTTTTGACTCGTCACCTTATGCTGGTGCTGCGGTGAGCCAGCATACCCCTCCCGCCACATCTAGTCCTGCACCCAGCCCCTTCCAACTGTGTGAGATAACTTATAAAGTAGAAGATTCTCTTCTTAACTTAGACACCAAAAGCGCGGGGATGATGGCTTGGAACCCTTTTTCCTAAGGTCAGGCTACACCCATCTCTCTGCTCAATTCTCCACATCTTCAATCTTTCCATTACATCTGCTACTGTGCCGTCCTGCTGAAATCAGCACATATCCTCCCTCTATTTAAATGTGGTGACCCATGCGATGTAAACAGCTATAGGCCTATCTCCATATTGCCTATCCTTTCTAAAGTTCTCGAAAAACTGATCCATATTCAGTTAAAATCTCACTTGAAACCTTCTCTCTCATTAACCAGCTCAATCTGGCTTCCGGGCTAATCATAGCACAATCACTGCACTAGCAAAAGTAACCAATGATTGGATCTCTGCTATAGATGCTAAGAAGGTAACTGGTGCAGTCTTTTGGACCTCAGCAAAGCTTTTGATACTGTTGATCACAAACTATTATTCAATTGCCTTGCAAAGTTGGGTGCCACATACCATACCACCCAGTGGTTCTCTAGCTACCTAACTGGAAGATTCCAAAGTAAAGGCGGGAAGGCTTTTTCTGCTGCCTTGCCAGTTGCAGAGAGTCCCCAGAGGATCCATCTTAGGCCCTATCTTGTTTTCTCTGTACATTAATAATATCTCGTCCAATCTGCACTTTTTGCAGATGATACTGTTGTATACTTCTGGCTCATTGTTATCTGAAGTCAAGGAGTGCTTCAGCGGACTTCACACAACAGGCATAACCTAATAAAGGCAAAGCTTCTCCTCAATGCTAAGAAGACTAAGCGATGATATTCTCTGCGTGCTGTCACAGGCCCCCAATACCCTTGCCCAAGACTTCATTGTCACCACGCTAAGCGAGCCTCTGGAAGTTGTAACCAAATTTAAATATCTAGGTATCTGGATTGACAATAAATTATCTTTCAGTGACCACATCGAAGAAGTCTCTAGAAGGTTAAAAGCAAGGTTAGGTTTCTTCTACAGAAATAGGCCCTTTCCCCATGAGCTTCAAACAAGCTTGTACAAGCCACTTTTCTACCCTACTCGACTATGGCGATGTAATCTATTCCTCCACCACTCTTGCAAATCTAAGTAAACTGGACATCCTTTATCACCGTGTGTTACGGTTCATTACCAACTCCTTACCGTTCGCACCACTGTGACTTATATGCAGCTGTTGGTTGGACATCCCTTACTACTAGACACCTGCTCCATGCTGGGCTATGGACTCTTAAACTGCTCCTGCAGAAATTGCCAAGCTATCTCTTCCCTTCTTAGTATCTCACATAGTGCACACTTTCGTTAAGAAAATCTGACTTTATTATGCTTGACATACCAAGGGCCAACGGACTTCCTTTGGTAAGCGATGCTGTGCATATGCCCTTCCCTCCATTTGGAACCAATTACAAACCGTACTGAAACTAACTAGCGCAGTTTCAATAAACTTCTACAAATCACTAAGTTCAGCCAAAATAAAAGACACCTGTAACTGTCATTAAGTCTCTTCCTTCCATGTGTGCCATGTTTATCCACTGGTAAGGTATAATTAATTTGTCATATTAACTGCTTTCCTTCCCTTCTCCTGGCTTTATCTTTGCTTATGCTCCACTGCTACTCTATCAAATCACTCCTCCCCATATCAGTTGTAGACTGTTGTTTGTTCTAGCTGCCAAAATACTGTATATGTATTGCACACACCAGTCATCATGTTTCATTTATCAGTATGCAACCTGTAAGTCGCTGCACTGTCTCATATCAATGTTTGCCACCTACGGTCACCCTATGTGGTACCCTTGTATGTATATCCAGCCTGCATCATGTACGTGTATTTCATGTATATACTATTATTACCTGTCTGTGTTTGTACTTTAAGTGTTTATGTCACAGGACCTCCTTGTGAATGAGCTTGCTCAATGGAGTTTTCCTGCAGTAAACTTGAACTTGAACATTTTTTCATATTTTCCCCATATTTTCAACATTGCCTTTTGGGACCTCACCTCATAAACAAGGGTGGCGAAATCCTTCAAATCTGGCCTGAAAGGTGATGTTGCAATCACTCTGCAAAATCACCTGCCGTGTGGATTTAAAATTTTTACTGACCTGGTTCATGAGATGGGGTCATAAGAAAACTATGTTGAAAATCTGGGGTCAGAATATTAAAAAATAAATAAAATAATTATGAAGATACTTTGACATTTTCAACGCTGTCTCATAACGTTGGTAATTTTCAATATTTTGACCACAAATTTTCAACATATCCAGTTCAGTTCTTTTTTCACACCACCTCATGATTGTGAGAGGTGTCGTTCTTCAAATCCTGACCAAATATGTTTTCACACTTGTGACATAAAATGATAGTTTGGACAGTATTTTATAAATATTTGTCAAGTTCAGGAGGGTGGTCATAAAAGACTACGCTAAAAATATGGGGTCAAAGCGTGAAAAAACCAACAAAATTATAAAGGAACATGGAGTTGTTCCAACATTTACTATAACTTTATTTTTGCAGAGTTAGGCTTCTAATATTCAGTATATCCCTGTGTTACCCCACCTCTTGATTATGACAGGTGTCATTTTTCAAATCCCTCTGACGTGTTCTTGCAGTCGCAGTGAAAAGCATGTTTCAGATGGGGATTAAAAATTCCTCTGTCTTGATCATACATTAGGTCATAAAAGACTGCTAGAAATTTGGGGTCAAAATGTGGGAGCCCACTAAAAATTAGAGATTGCCTCTCAGCAGGCCTATCCTGGGTAAATACAATCCAAAAATGTGTAAAGGAGGACACCACTGAAAATGAGATACTGCATCTCATCTGTTCTATCCTGGTAAATATGTAGTAAAAATGTGTAAAAGGCAGGACCCCAGTACAGCAGAGCCCCTACTGAACTGTGCATCTATGCTGCTCTATCCTTGGAAAAATATATTGCAAAGCTGTACCCACTGAAAATGTAACTTGCCTTTCAGCTGGGCTATCCACTTCCTCCACCCTTCTTCCTCGACTCCTTCTAGGTTTCTGAACTGATCCCTGTTTGTGTTATCCATGTATTTTCTTACTACGGTGTCATACCTGAACCGATTGAATGTTGTTATATGCTCTTTTTAATGATGTTTTCTTTTGCCTAATATGTATGTACTGTCTTGACGTGGAACCTTTGTGAAAGAGCATTGGCTCAAAGGTACTTGTAATCCTAGACTTAAATAAATAAATACTTTAAAAAATTGAGTAAAAGCAGGACCCGTTGAAAACAAGAAATTACATCGTGAATGTGCTGTCCTGGATAAATACAGAGGAAGCGTTGAAAAAAGTAGGATCCTCTGAAAACAAAATAGCATCTGGGCTGTGCTATTCTGGCTAAATACAGTACAGAGATGTGCTAAAGCAGGACCCATTATAAATGAGATATTACATCTCAGCTGAGTTATCCTAGGTAAATATATTGTAAAACTGTAAAAACAGGACCCTGCAGTAGAACCCCAGTGAAAAGAAGATGTTGAATCTAAAAGATTGGTCCTAGAATTTCAAAGCAAGATGGCGGCTGTGTGAGAGCTGCCTGAGTATTAACTCAGCCACCCTTGTTTTTAGTTTATTTCTTGTTCATTTTCTTGTTTGTTTTTGCTTTGTTTGATTACTGTTTAGTTAGTTTATAGTCTAGTCATAGGGCAAATAGTGAGAGCGATAAGCGTTTTCAGAGTCTGTAGATAGGATTTTGTTTGGTATTTAATACTGCAGAGGGGACGTGCTTGGGATGCCAAACTGCTAGCAAACCCTTGTAGTACAGCTAGCATTTACTTTTCCTTAGAATGCCATTTATCTGCTCCCGCTAAGTGCAAACTTGAAAGCGGGAGCATTTAGTCTTTTCATTTGGTAAATTCACGTCGGACTGTTACGCTGATAAGCCGTGACGGTTCTCCGACTGTAGAGGTGAAGCCATGGAGTATGCCAAGAGCTACTGGATTGGTTATCTAGATCCTTAGCCTGGTGCTGACTGGGGCAAGTGAAGTAAAGACCAGCTGGAGGTGGAAGTAAGCTTGGCAGAGGTGTTTGCTGGAGAGGTGGTGGCGGAAGAGCGAGTCAATTGCTGGTGTGGTGTGGTGTGAGCATGACCAGGGTCACAACAGCAAGTGTGGACTTTGCTTGGCCCATTCTTTCTCCCTGGTAACAGGTACTTGCTGCTTCTTCCCTGGGGATTCAGGGATGCAGGTTGTAACGGATGTCTTGGGGAGGACAGTACTGGGGATTTTCCAACCAGAAGCTTGACCCCTGGTATTGTTTAGGGCATTTGGACTCTGGTCGTTGGCGGATGGCTAGGTTTTCAGTTTCCCCTGTCCCAGGTGGCCTGTTGTCAGCCTGTGGTTACCGGTGGTGCTCTGGGAGTAAGGAGAAAGGCAGTACTTGCCGCTGAGGCCGCAGTGCTATACCTGGGGGTCGTGGCTGCGGCCGAGGCGGTGATTCAGTGGAGGCACCGGAGGGATGTGCATCTTCAAGTGGCCCTAGGGTTCATGAGAGGTAGAGCTGGAGGGCTTTCCTCGGTAATCCATGAGTTGCTGTTTAATGTTGATGCGGTTGCTAACCTAGGGGCAAGATATACGACTCTGAGGTGGCGAATGGGAGATTCAGGCAAAGCAACATGGACTGTTAGTGAAGACTTGGTCTGTACCATAGATCCCTGTCTGGCGGCTTGTTTTCTTTCTGGCGGCAGAACTCTAGTTATCATTGGGGAGGCAGTGAGAGTACCTCAGAAGATTGTTTGAATTGAATTAAAATCAAATTGCTGGTAGCAGAGAGGAGAGAAGAGCAATTTCTGGACTGTGATTGTAAGGACTGGGTGAGGGTGAGAGCTGCACTCACCTTAAAGCCTTCTCTGAAGTCTTGGTGGACTTTTTGTACCTGGACACTGGCCCTGCACTGTGGACTATCTGGGGCGATCTTTAGTTTATTTTATTGTATTTATCGTGTGGGTGGGATTTTAATTGGGTTATTGTGGGGTGGGTTAGTGGCTCTGGGTAACTGTTTTTTGTTTTGAGCTGTTGGGTGGGATTGTTAGCTTTTGTAGAGCGGGGAATTGTTTATTTTGTTTATTATTAAGTTAGTCGTGGTGTGGCTCTTTGGGTTGGTAGGGGATCATGTGTTGGTGGACAGCTCTCCCTGTCAGGCGATACTCCTCCGTCAGGCTCAGGGTCTCTGCCCCTTTAACTGTCCTCCTTTGTCTGCTAACGTTTATGGTGGTTGTCGGGCATTGGGGATAGTAGGGGGCGGGTGTGAGGCGGGACCTCAGGGAGGAGAGAACAGGGCGATCAAATAAGGGTAGTGGGACAAGAGGGATGCCCTGGGGTGAAATGGAGACTGGAGAGGGGTCCTTTTGTCTGGTCCCCATACCCAAGGACTCCACCTTAAGTGGGCAGGTGGTGCAATCTGCCTCAGGTCCCGTCTGACCTGGGCGGTGTTGTGCAATACAAGGTCCTTTCAGAACAAGATGGCATTGATTGCTGATCTTGTTGAGTCAGCGTACTTGGCTTGCATCACTGAGACCTGGCTGGACAAAATGCTGGTTCAATTTTGAGGTGGCGTTTCGGCTGGGGTCTCGGTAATACACCGCCGAGGTTGGATCGTAGAGGCAGGGATGTTGCCATTTATTTTAAAACAGAATTGGGCCTGGTAGATGTACCAGTGGGGAGACCAATCCTTTGAGTGTATCCTGGCGCAGGTATGGGGTGCAGAATTCTTCTCATCTACCGTCCACCTGGGGATGGGAAGCAATTTTGCAGGAAATAGTGGACTTTGTTGTCAACATGGTGTTGGAGCACCCCAGAGTGATGGTGCTGGGTGGCTTCAATGCCTGGATCGTGACGAACTCTTGCACTTTGGACAAGATTTCTTTCAATTGATGTACTCATTGGGCTTCATATAAGTGGTTTCTTCTCGACCCATATTTCAGGTCACTCATTGGACCTGATTTTCCTACTAGGTATGGGAGCGCCAACCTGGTGGTAGAGCCGGTCGGTGGTCTGACCATTGCTCTATCAGGTTCAATATCCAGCATCCTGTCATAGTGCTGTCCCTTTGGAGATGGGTACAGTGCCGCCCATTAAGGGGTTTGACCCCAGAAGGCCTGATGGCTGTCCTGGCCCTATCGGGGTTTCCGTGCAAGCTTGGATCCAGAGAACCTACTTCAGGTCTATAACAAGGATGCAGTGGAGGCTCTGGATTCCATTGCTCCAGTCCGTGTTCTCCTCTCACAATTTTCCAGGTTCCCCATGGTTTGATGGGGCCTTGAGGGACATGAGGAGGGTTGGGTAAAGGTTGGAGTGTCGCTGGTGGAAATCTGGCCTTGATGCTGACAAGCTTAGATTGATGGCACATTATATAGACTATCAATCAGTGATCTCACGTAAGAAGGCAGAGTTCTTGACCAGTGAAATTACAGCTACCGGAACCGACCAGCCCAGCTCTTCAGAACTGTGAACAGACTGTGCAATCCAGCCTGTCTGCAGTTACAGAAAGCTTTGTCACAGGAGAAATGTGACGTATTGCTCCTTCTTTACAGATAAGATTGCTAATATCAGGTCAAAGATCAGCCTGGCCCACCCCAATGGGAGTGGCAGTGATTGGTTGGAGGTCGCAACACCTCTGGCTAGTTGGTTGGCTTTTGACCAGGTGGTGATCTCTGATGTCATGATGGTGATGGTCATCCAGAATATGCAGCTGACCTACTGTCGGTTGGATCCAGGCCCAATAGGTCTCCTTGTGGGATGTGTGCAGGTTATTGGCCTGGTCCTAAATGAGATTGTCTAGTGTTAGTTACAGACTGGGGAGTTTCCTGACTCCCTGAAGGAAGCAGTGGTGATTCCACTCCTCAAGAAGCCTTCTCTTGACCGGACTGTCTACTTCAACTACAGGCCAGTCTCTAACCTTCCCTTTGCGGGGAAGGTTATTGAAAAGATGGTCGCCGCGGCAGCTGGAGGACCATCTTGCCATCCATGACATCTATGATCAGTTCAATCAGGATTTAGGAAGAGGCATAGTAATGAGACTGCCCTTGTTCAGGTGCTCATCAACCTCCTTATAGCGAGATATTGGAGGAGTCGTTTCATCTTAGTCCTCCTTGATCTCTCCATGGCATTTGACACCATGCACCACGGGATATTGCTAGAGCACCTGCAGCTGATCTGTGGACTGTCAGGGACAGTCCTCCGATGGTTTCAATCTTTCCTCACTGGCAGGTTTCAGAGAGTCATGTCTGGGATTTATTTCTCTGGTCCATTCTTCCTGTCATTTGGGATACCGCAGGGCTCTATGCTGTCTCCCATGTTATTCAGCGGTGTACATGTTGCCACTGGGGGACATTGTAAGGCAATGCGGGCTGAGTTTTCACTGCTATGCAGATGATACTCAGCTGTACATTCCTTTAGTACCCGACCACGATCCAGTGGTCTTGATATTTAACAACTGCCTCGCGAGATTCACTGTTGGATGAGTGCCAGCTGGTTGAAGCTGAATTCAGACAAGACTGAGATGTTGATTGTGGACCCAGGTCATCGAGTAGAGGAGTCTTCAGCAGGACAGGCAACTGGTCTTGTACTAGGAGGCTGCCAGCTGAGGCCTCTGAGCAGGTACAGAGTCTGGGCGTTATTCTTAATGAGGGGCTGGCGCTGACATTTCAGATGTCGTCCATTGTCAAGACCTCATTCTACCATCTGAGAAATATTGCCCGGATTAAACACCTGGTTCCACAATGACCTACCGACATTGGTCCATGCCTTTGTGACCTCCCTCCTGGATTACTGTAACTCCCTTTACCTAGGGCTGCTGGGGTAGAAATCCATGGCTGCAGCTGCTACAGAATGCAGCAGCCAGGTTACTAACTGGGCTTTCTAAGGATCACCTTCAAGGTCGACACTGACCTGTAAAACCCTACACAGTCAGGGACTGTACTACCTGCAAAAGCTTCTGCACCATGTCGCTTTTCCGACCCTCCGCTCCACTGACGAGGGATTGCTAGAGATTCCCAGGGTTCAGTTGAAGTCTTCTGGTGCTCGAGCTTTTGCTTATGTAGCCTCTACCCTGTGGAACTCTACCTCATCGTGTTTGGGAGTCCCTGATGGTGGAGAGCTTCAAAGCCACACTGAAAGATTACTTATTTAATCTTGCTTTTTGTAATCAGATAAAGTGGATTTTAGTTGTCATTAATTGAATTTTAATTATGTTTTTTATATCGACTGTGATACTTCTTTTGTAAAGCACTTTGATATTTGTGAATTGCCCTGTATAAATAGTTTATTATTATTTTTAGAAAAATACATTATAAAAGCAGGACCACACTGAAAACAAGATATCACATCTCGCCTCTACTGACCTGGGTAAATGCAATATAAAACTGTGTAAAATCAGGACCTCATTGCAAATGACATATTGCAGTTCATCTGGTCTGTCTTGGTAAATACATACTAAAAATGTGTACAAGCAAGACCTGGTACAACAGCAATAAGCAGCGACCATTCAGCATTGACAGATGCTTGTTTAAATTAACATCTTCCTTCTTCACACTGGCATATTTGTACATGTCCTAAACCTGTTTTTGTCTTTCCAAGCCTCGATGCACATTAGTCTGCCTAAAAAGCTAATATTCCATGTCGCTTAGCATGTTTGCCAGGGATGTCCTTAATCAGAATACGTTTGCAACGCATGATAAGTAATAATAAAAGAAACTAAAAACTCAGATTGTTAGCGCCGATTCAATTAAAATATTTTGGTTCTTAGCCTAATTTTTCTTACACAGCCCCTTTTGCATTGTATTATTTCTATCTGAAAACCCACATTTTATGACTGCTTACTGCCTCAGAAATTCATTGATGCTGATGGCTGTTTTATTTACTTCCTTCCTTTCTTTGTGGAACTGAAATGCTAATGATGTAATTTAATCCAACCTTATTTTATTTCACATTCCTGATCTACTCTTATTGCATACTTCCTGAACATTTGGTACACCCCAAACAGTGCAGCCACTCATGATGCAATAGTCTTCTCTGCTCCACTGCATCTTGAGTGTCTACTTAGACTGTGTTGGGGTGTTCCAAATCTAGGAAAGATGTAGTGGTAGTTGATCAAGGACTGTAAACGAACATGTTTTGTGAGCTAACACAATTATGGTGGACACTCTATTTTTCACTTTTAAACAGACAAAAAAAATAACCAGAATCAAACTACCAACTATATCTGCAATCTCTACAGAATGTAATTTTTTCAAACTGGAGACACTGCAGCTTAAGGGGTTTGCGATGTACTTTTAATAACAAACCAGATGACATTGTAATGTGGCAGTCCTGGTCAGTGACTCTGGTATCCCTTGCCCTCACACAGCATGGGATCCACTATGGACCCATACCAGGCTTCTGACTGGAAGTCTTAAGTTCCTTTGTTCCAGCCTCCGGATCGCAAATCACTTCTGCATTGCTAAGCACTTGTGAAGGGGTTGCTGCGGTTAGTGAATGCCAGCCGGATGTATCCAGTTAACATGGCTAAATTCCACTGCATGGCTCAGTATGCACCTTCGCTGGTTGCGTTTCAAGCCCATTAGTACATAGAGACTGATAACAATAGTTTAAAACTGGGGTATCCCTGTATTTTAAGTACCTAAAGATACATGAGTTAAAAATAAGTTTCTTGGGCTATGTTTGTGGTGTCCTCTACAATTCGTCATAAGGTGATATGGTATCTGTATTGTGCTCAACATGTAAAAATACTTTGGTGTATATACAGTATCATACATATGGTGACTTGCACCAACCATTCTTTTAAGAGCAGCTGAAACCTTTTAAAAACTTTGGAAAACATAATAGTTGGACACAAGTCGGCATGTATTCCACATATCTTCTATAGATTTCTCTTCTTCATTATTTGTTACTGAAGAAATTCCAACAAAACAGGATCTTTATCCCGTAGAGCTTATCTGCTCTCTGTAACTTACTCCCTATTTGACATCATAAAGCTCTGTTATGACATCACAGTCTATTGCCATGGGAATAACTGCGATGTCACAAGCAAGAATATGACACCAGGTTGGGAAGAAGCAATAGGAGCTGATGAACCCTAAGAACAACTCTTCTGTTTCATGCATCTGACCTCAGTAATAACTAACGGATGTAAGAAATACAGAGTTAATGAGAAATATAAGCTGCTTTGTGTTCAAATATTATGTTCTTCAAAGTTCTTCTTGAGGCATCAGTGGCTCTTAAACTTCATATGAACTACAGGTGCTGTGTAAGTAGTGGGGCATTCATGATGAATTCAGCTGTACTTTACATAAATAATCTGTGGAATGCAATACGTGTAATCTTGGATGGATGGATGGATGGATGGATGGATGGATGGATGGATGGATAGATAGATAGATGGATGGATGGATGGATGGATAGATAGATACATACATTATTTCTGTAGCACCCTTTCCAGGGAATCTGGCGCTTCACAATTAAAACACAGTACAACAACTTTAAAACATTCATTAAAATACAAAGTTGGAGCAGGCATCAGTATACAAGCAGCAATTTATATGAAGCCTGACTGCTTGAAAAGAATTTTGAAATACTGCAAGAAAGAAGATGAAGTTCACACCACAAAGGGAGATTGGTATAATGAGAGTTGCACACAGTCTCAGAGACACTTTGTTTACTAAATCATCATGCACTGAAGTTTCAGTGTGAGGCAATGCACCTGAGAACAAGAACCCCCAGTATAGAGTACTGGATTGGGGGGCATAGCACTATGGCTGAGGCAGGACCTTGGAGTTATCATCAGCAACTCCCTAAAGCAATTGTGTCGGTGCAACCTGGCTTACAGCAAGGCTAGTAGGATGCTGGGATGTATCAGGAGGGTATTGATAGCAAGAAGAGCGAGGTAATACTTTGCCTGTATAGATCCCGGTGAGGCCACACCTGAGTACTGCACCCAGTTCTGGAGTCCTCACCTCAGGAAGGATAGGAAAAAGCTCGAGATGGTGCAGTGCAGAGTAACAAAATGATTTACAGCCAGCAGGGCCGATCCTAGGAAGAGCACCTCAAGGCACTGAACATGTATTCGCTGGAGACCAGAAGGGAGAGGAGATGTGATAGAGACCTCAAGTTCCTTAAAGAAATTAACAAAGTGAACTATTTAGCTTGAATATTAACTTGCGGTCATGTGGACGGTAGAAACTAACAGGCGGGAGGTTCAGGAGGGAAGTGAGAAGTACTGTTTTACAGAAAGGGTGGTGGAGCCATGGAACAGTCTGCCAGCCAAGGTGGTGGGTGCGAAAAACAATTAGGGTATCAAGCAGGTTTGGGACAAAATGAAGGGTATCGTGGTTGCTTGGGGCAGCAGAACCAGGAGGACAAGGTCCCTGGAGGAACAGTAGATTCCAGTACTTTTAGGAAACCTGGGCAGACCAGATGGACCACTGCTCCTTTCTGCCATCATTGTCTATGCTTCTATGTTTCAGTGACTCAGTAGGTAACATGCTGTCCTCTGGGCTGGAAGATTGGAAGGTCGTGGGTTCTAGCCCCACACCCAGTACTTGGGGCTAATATCCATGACTGACACTATAGTGTGGTACGGGGCATTCTGCACTATTGAGGTGCAATCCTTCAGATGAGAAATGACACTGGGGTCCTTTCTGTGCATATCTGGTCACTCTCCAGGTGGATGTTAAAGGTCTCGTGGCACATACCGAAAAAGCCTTAGGGGAGTTTTCCGGTGTCATGGTCAACATTCCGCCATCAATAAATGGGTCCATGTAATCCACCCTACAGGACACACCTGAAATAAACTATCACATCTTAGAGTGCCTTTCACCACTGGAATGCAATAATTCTTGTGGACTATAATACAAAATCCTGCTTGCAAAATCACTCTGTGACAAGGAAGATACCTGTGCTGCAAGTAGTCATTGTATTTCTCAAAGCAGGCAGGTTTCTGTTTTTGTTTGAATGCTTACCTTAATTAAAGAAGGAATTTTGCAGGCTGTAGTTTGTGTCCCATGGTGAGTGCTTTTCTTGGAATGTTGGCCACTTGATCATTTTGTTATGAAAACAAAAAGTGTGACTGTGACCGTGCATAGCAAATTTGCATCAGTGAATAAATGAAGTGGCTTTCTCACAATAAAGTAAGATTTATAGAGTTCCAGAATTGATCTTCTATCCTGTTGTGCTGTTAAGGAAACATGGTTGTCAGAATACGTTGAAAAACCAGAGATTTTTCCTTATTAACAAATAATGCTTTAAGTTATTTATCCGTTACATAATAGGCAGCGGCTCAGCACTAGTCTTCATTCAGTTTTCATTTTGTATCCTTAGGAATAGGTAATTGTTTTCATATGGAAGAGGCTGACTAATATTAACTGCAGTCATCAAGTGTTGGATGGTTTCCCAAGGCAGGAAAGATCTACTTAAGACAAGCAATAGTTTATCACTCAGAGACAGAAAGCTTTTAAATGTTCCCAAAACCATGGCTTGGAAATAAGTTGGAGGCAGCTAGTTGGTCTCTGAGCTATAATCGTAGTGATGTACGTGTCTATGTTGAAGTGTAAGAGCCCAAGTTTTATTAAAACATGATGAGAAGTTGTGTGTCGTCCCACAAGTGCTCAGTCAAGATACTGAGTATTTTAAGAAAAAAAAAGACAAAGAAAAATGATTGTGGTTCAATTTCATTTTTGTATAACTGCAATTCTAAATGTCTTGGTGCATATACTTCAAATGTCTCTGTAACTCTCCCCCTGCTTGGCATACCATTAGTTCTGTGCAGCCCAAGTACCCTGCTACCAGCATTTGTCTACCTCTGGCCCCTGAGTATGAGGACAGCATTGCAGGACTGGAGTGGGGGCAGGTGGAGGAGGACATCTTTGGTGCCTGCTGCCCAATTTTCAGAGCTGCTTCAGCTTCACATCCAGCGTGGCGCTGCCATCTGTCTGAGTATGATCAGTGCTCCTGAAGAAACTGAGGCTTTCTAACTTGATGCCCTACTAAGCTGGACACTAGACAGATCATACACAAACCCTGACAGGGCACCAAAATTATTTTAGGCAGGTGCCCTATTTAAAGGAAAGCTTGTGCCAGAACCCTGGGACTACAACACTGGTGGCCATCTTTGTCTTCTCAGACCCTTATCACCCCTGCAAGAGGGTCAGAAGGCATTAGTATAGCTAATCGTGATCCAGAAGCTCTCCCAGGAGGGCTTTGGGTACTGAAGGAGTCAAATTCATTTGAAAGACAGACTGCCAGTCTTCTCTTACAACAGGAAACTGATAGAGGGATCTAGCCAACTGGGAGTTTTTCTACAGATGTGTTCACTAAGAAATTTTTCAACGTATCTTCTTTCTGCAGAAGACAGTGAAGGTGAACAGGCCTCTCATCTGCTTAAATCAGAGACTGCATCATTAGTCTGCTGTGTGTGTGGATAGAAGCAGACCTCATGTATGCTAGAGTAAGGAGGCAGTATCAGCGCAGTGGTTTAAGGCTCTGAACTGCAAACCTGGAGACCTGGGTTTGAATCCACAGCCCCACTTGCATACTGGGTGACCCTCAGCAAGTCATTTAACTTCCTTGTGCTCCCAGATCGCACCTGTTAACAAGCTGTCAGCTTAGTATGTCTCTCCTGGTTAAAATAAGTAGATAAATAAAAATAAAATAAGAAGAAGTGCATTTATACAACCACCAAAGTGAACCCTGCTGACCACAGCTCAAGAAAAGCTGAAACCAAAGTTGAGGGCTTCGTCTTTCAAGGGTATGCAGCCCTGCAGCTGTGCCCCAGTGTATAGGATGAGAGTTTTTGTTATCAGACCTGAGGATCTGAACTGTGATGGAATGAGCAGGGGTCTAAAGCTACCATGGTGATCCTCCTCAGAATAGCTAGGTTCAGAGTGAGAGAAACACAATCTGACAGCACACACACGAACTTAAACAAAAGATACCTGCAACAAATGTTTAAAACTTTTATTAAATGCTAAAATGTAGACACCAAACACACAGACACCCCTGAGATATGTCAGGTGGGTGACCAGAGTGCTGGAGCAGTAGTCTGTTGTCTATATGTCTGGTGTCTACATGTAAACATTCAATAAAACATTTTTTGGCAAGTATATCTTGTGTAAGTGCCTTTGTCTTTTTGTGTAGCTAGGTTGTGTTTTTCTCATTAAGATGCAGAGGTCTAGGATCCTCAAAACACCCCAAAAGACTGGCGGAGTTAAGGCTCAGCTGAATCTATGAGGTGTGGGGAGAATCGCCAACAGTGGCAGGCTGCAAGAGCCAGTGTAGACATTAGACTGAAGAATGGTGAGGGTACAGCCACCCCTGCAACTTTAGACAGAGGCCTGCCAACCTCAAGGCAGCCATGACTGATCAAACAGGGTCCATAGGTGCTGCAACACACATCATTTATGTACTACACAGAGCCAGTGATTTGGGCTAGTGTGTAATGTACTACGCTGTTTGGCCAGGATTGCAAATTCGGGGTTGCTACACATTGTTTATTTGATTAAGTATTCCAGTGCCAGCCAAAAATGTGTAACATAATTGGGCTACAATGGTTCAGAACCTGTACTTAGGCTTCCCTAGAAGCTCCCTAGCACTAGGGTAATTAACTGGTACCAGTAGAATGAGGGTGGTGGGCCAACAGTACAGTTGGAGCCGAGCATTGTAATTGGTTGGGGTGGGCAGTACTATATTTGAGACTCTGCCTGAATGGTAAGCAGAAGACAGCCTAGATAGATAGTAATCTCTGCTGCAGTATATTCTGTCTGCATTACACCTTGCTTCCTTAGAACCTTGTTTCTGATCTGCCAAGAAAACCCTTTGTTATTTGTTTGCCATTTTGTGTTGTTTGCATATTACAATATTAGAAGAGTCCTAAGATTTACATTTTTAATAAAGTGTTTGTTGCATTGCTTAGGATTTAGATAGGCTGTGCCAGTAGGACAACATTTGTTTGTATTGTTTCCCAGGGTGCAGTGCTGGCATATAACCTGGCCTACTTAATCTGATGGCTGATGTACCTGGAGGTCATCTAACCACCACCCCCATGCTTGTCACGTGACAGAATTGGAATAAGAGCTAGTCCATGCAGAAGACTAATGTACTATGACAGGATCAGATGAAGACCTCCAGAACATTTTAGCCATCTGAGACAAAATCAGTTAGTAGAAAACAGGACCAAAAAGCAATGATCAGGAAGGTCGTATTACTATTTCTGTAGTGATAAACCAGTTAAGTTGCTGAAAAAGAAAGAAATAGCAATACAGTATCACCAACAGTATTCAGAATGATGAAAGCATCATAGTTTGGGTGCTACAGGAGCGCAGTCAGGGATTTAAAATTGTTGATAAAACTTTGTATGAATCAGTGCAGTCTCCAAACATAAGCTTAATTCAAAATTCTCTAACATGTCTCTAAAACTGTTTAATCTAGAAGACAGAAACTCTCTTAGACTGTCCTAAGTGAAGAGATAACAGAAGCCATTCAGACATTGTCCTCCAGCAATATCCTGGGTCCATTTCGCTTTCCTGTGTAATTTTATAAGGAGTTTTAAACTTCTGTCTCCTATTTTATTGAACATATTCCAACAATTTGGGCAGGTGGAGTGTTGCCCCTTTCCTTTAATGAAGTCTTTATTAGTCTGCTACGTAGAAAGATAAGCCTCAGACATCTAGGGATCTTACAGACCAATATCACATTTAAGTAACGATAACAAAGTTCACATAAATATTTTGGCCAAAGATCAGATAAAATTATGTATAAACTGATAAATCAAGATCATAAGGTCTTCGTCAGAGGAAATAGACTCCTTCATAATGTAAGAAGGATCCTTAACATATCTGCAAACACCCGTCACACAGCGCTGCCCTGTTGGCATTGGATGCTGAAATGGCATTTGACTGGGTGAACTGAGATTTTCTTTAAGACACTGTATTTGGGGTATGACACAGTTTATAAATTGGGGAGTTAATATATGCATGCCCAGCTGCCCGTGTGTAAACTAACTCTGTAGTTTCAGACTGGTTCGAGCTGCACAGAAGGACCAGGCGGGGGTGTTCATTGTCATCTTTGCTGCTTGCCCTTGTTATAGAACCTCTGGCGAAGCCATCAGGTCAAAATTGCCTAAGTGGCATCAAGACTGGCTAATTGGAACATGTTATCTTGCTGTACACAGAAGATGTTCTCATTTATATAATAGATATCACAAACTCTCAACCCCACTCTTAACATCAGCCTCCAGATTTGCTTTTGTTTCTGGATTTAAAATGAATTTTTCTAAGACAGAGATTATGCCCTTGGACCCAAACAGCCCTCCGTTATCACAAACACCCCACAACTGGGCTAGACAAAGGCAAGGTAAGGCAATTTATTTTCTGGGCAACTATCCCAGAGGCACTGGGCAACATACAGAAGCAAAAACAATGAAATGAATAACACAACACAAAATGCATAATATAACATCAAGTTGGTTAGGTAACAAATTAAAATGTCAAATGTTTCTGTATTAAAATGTTTTACTTAAACTATTAAGTGTTCTAAATACTACATTAAAAATGTAGTTCTTCTTGCTAGCTCAAATCTCTTGCCAGTTGGATTTCACTTGTGGCTGCGACAGCGACAGGTTCGAGAACAAGCCCTGGGAGCTGGAGGTCCAGCTGGGGAGAGGAAGCTTGAGCATCCCAGGGACAGCTTGTCTTCTCTGGAGGGAGGGGTAGCGACTCTGTGCTTGACTGGCCCCAGGCAGGCGTCTGAGCATAACAAGCACTGAGGTGAGACATAGTGGGAGGGCGTCACAGGCGTCGACACTACATGCCTCAGCGTTAGGGCACACGTGATGCCCGTAAGAAAGGAGAAAAACACCCTCCAGCTCCAAAGGACACAGCACTGATTATGCCCTAGTGTGCTCCTGCCTGACTGCCCGAGACATTGAATTGTGCGGGGTATCGTGCCCCACCTTGTCCCCATGTGGAGGGAAAACCAAAGCTCAATGGGGAACAGGTCAAGCGCAGGTAAGGCTGGTAACAGAGGTGGACTCCATTGGCACTCCTAAGGAAACAGAGCTGGTAAGGATGAGGGAGATAAAACAGAAAATGACAAAAATGTAGGTCTTTAGCCTTGCTTTAAAAGCTTCCACAGATGGGACTCTGTGAATGTCTGAGGCAGCAAGTTCCACAGTAAAGGTGCTTCTATGTTAAATGCCCTGTCCTCTGAGGATTTTGAGATGATAGCATGGAACTATAAGGGCCCCAGTCTTAGAAGGAAGAAGGGACCAATGGAGGGCAATCAGTCAAAAAGTCTTTTAGGCAGCCAGGGTCCAAATTGTGCAAGGCCTTGTATATCGACAAGCGTACCTTAAAGCTGATGTACCAACCACACCTGCAACCAGTATAGTTCCCGTAGAACTGGCATGATATTCATGGACCATGGGGTCCCTCGCGATCAGCTGAGCTACTGAGTTCTGTACAACCCACAAGTGATGCATCAGCACCACAGACAGCCTTAGCTCGAGGGTGTTACTATAATCCTGTTGTGAGGTGACAAATGCATGGACTAGTGTCATCAAGTTGGTGGGCTCCAGATAGGGTTTGATTTGGGCAATATTGTGCAGATGGTAAAAGCCACTGTGGACCACTGACATCTGCTGTTCTAGGGTCAGTCCACACTGACACCCAGATTACTCACCCTATCTGTTGTTTATAGTGTGGTCCCATTTAGCAATGGCATCATGGGACTACCACTATTCATTCTGCCCCACTCGGCCTGGTTTCACCAATTAATACCTCTGTCTTTGCTGATCAAAGCCTGAGCCAGCTTAAGGCCAACCACTCTTGAATTTTAGCCAGACACTCGTTCAACATGAAGACAGTGTTCACCCTGTTGTGGGCCCTTAACAAGTAGATCTGGTATTGTCTACATAACAGTGAAACCCCAGTCCATACTGTCTAATGATCTCCCCAATGGCACCATGTATATAGCAAAACATGGGACTTAAAATTGACCCTGAGGTACTCCATTGGGGTAGAAATTAACTTTGTGTTACCTGCACCAAGGTGCATGTGGCGACAAAGGTTACATGCACCAGAGTCGGGTTACCTGCACAGATAGACAAAAATGATAAAAATTGAAAAAACATACTGAATCTTGAAATAGTTGCATATGGAACAACTGTAGTATGCTGTTCTATATTTCAGTGCCTTCATCACTTTCCCAGCCTTGTTCTTCCTCTTTTCTTGAACCATAACATCTAAAGAACTGAGCTTGGCTTTGGCGTCTTTTGTGTTTTACATTTCAGTAAAAACTGTTCAGTCAGAAAGCATGTCAGTGTATTTTTTATTATTTTGTAGGGTAAATTCTTTAGACTACACTAAGTATGCAATGTTAGCTGAATCAGGCAGGATTTTTGAGTTTTCTCCTAAATTATTAACCAAGACTAGGTTGGTATAGCGTGCCTATACTAGTAGGTAGCACACAAAGAAACAGAGGCTCACAGTCACACTGACTGCTCAGCAGAGATAAACTACTCTTAAACAATTATATTTAATTCTGTAGACTGCAGTAAGTCTGTAACTAGGGTCTTTCTTAGTCTGAACCAGGGCCAGGTAGGCAGAGTATAGTGTTTATTTTCTCTCGTTCACAAAAACAATAACTTTACAGTTTACTCAAGCTACAGATAGAGAGGGACAGGTTATACAGACTGAAGTAAGTCAGCAAGGCTGGGCTCTTTCTTAGTCTGGACCAGGGCCATGTAGGCAGTAATATTATTTCTCTCTCACACACACATATATATACACATAGTAACTTTACAAAATTACATTCAAGCTACAGATGAGAAGAGAAGGACAAGTTATAGACTGCAGTAGCCTGCAAGACTCAGTCTGAACCAGGCCAGGGCCAGGTAGACAGTACTATTGTCAGTCAGATTTACTGAGGTTCAGAAAGCTCAATAATACACACGCATGGATTAGGCAGTTGTACTGTGGTAGTACAGGCTCAGCTGAGATTAAGATTCACTATTTGACTGAAAGCTAACCTACACCCACTGTTTCACACTCACAATTAAGGGTTATGGGGTCCAGTCTGGCAAGTGTAGCAGTAAGGCAGTAGTAGCAGGGCAGCGTACATTTACCACTGATTATCAGTATCAAAGATCAGGACAGTATTGCTCACACACATGTACTGTATATGTAGGTGTCACTGTCAGGTGGTAGCCACCAGGTATGCTGGCATAGTCAGAGGCACCCAGAGAGACCAGCAGAAAGAATATTAGGCCAGAAATATGTATTTTTTCCACACTAATAACTGCCTAACAATAGTGGGGTGCAGTGGGCTCACACAGTAACAGGCTGTAGACAGTACACACACTGCCTGCAGCAAACCTCAGACGATCTTAGCTTTTTATTATTTTGCATTAGGATATTTACAGCACAATTGTATTTATTTTAATAATGATTTTAAGGCTCAGGGTTTTTCTTATTAGTTCAAATTCAGACACAAGCACAACTGCTGTTGGTGATGATGGATGAACTTCTGCTGCTCTTTCAATTGTAGACTGGGTGGGAGCAACCGAGCAAGGTCACTAAATCTGTGCTAATAAAATTAGAAATTATAAAATGGGCAAAGAATTTCAAGCAATCTGATTGGTTATTAGCCATGCATTAGATGTGTCTAATGCACGCTAAACAAAACCCTATTTAGAATACACAGGCTCATTTTATAAAGAGCAATAAGCCACTATGGGATGTGCATTAGACAGTTCTAATGCAGGGCTAGGGGACTGGGCGCCTGGCCTGTGGCCTCGACTCACCACGCCCTCTAGCCATGCATTAGAACTGTCTAATGCACACCCCATCGTGTCTTATTGCTTACTTACAGATCCCCTCCAAAATAAAGAAAACAGTGGTCAGACTCGAGCAAGGAAGGGTACTTAGTGCTGAGTACTACTGCCTGCTCTGTCAACTGTAGAGGTTACAGTAAGACTGTACTGGTAATATGAAGTACATTAGTTTTAATGTAAATTGCCCCCACCAAAAAAAGAAACGCAATGCTCAGTAAGGTTTACCTCAAAACAAACGAGTTGGCTAGATTGTATAACCACTTTTCCGGACAAAGTTTTCATAACACACACATAGCCCTTATATTAACAAATCAGTTCTCACAGCAACTGCTGGTCAGCAGTTAAACAGTTCCTTCTATCTCTCCAAAGAATCTGAAGCAAAGCCTACTCAAAATCTCCTTGGGGAGGGTGAAAGAAACCCCAACTGATCTATTTGCCTTTCTGTTTGCTTTGCTCAATTTTTTATTTAAACAAAGTCTGATGATCCTGCGCTGCACGCCTGCCTAAATATCTATAATGCTATTAGCATTTCCTTGTATTAAATGAGACATTAATAAAAACTAATAACAATAATGCTATTTGTATTTTAACAAAATGTAACAGTCTACAATTTATACAGACTTGGCGTAGCGTCCTAATCACTACAGCAGCTAACTCAAAATGGGTAGTTCAGACAGATGCATGCCTATCAGAACTGTTACTGTACCACGGGTGACAGAAGGAGGGACACATGGTACAGTAATGTTCAGATTGCATTGGAGGTATGCCATTACCATCACGACTTGTGCTCCGAACCCCCTTGCTTCAAACACCCAGTCCCCGCCCATCCATGATTGCCATTGGCAGCAGCAACATTCTCTGCCCAGAGCCCTGGCAGCAGCAACATTCTCTGCCCAGTATAGCCCAGTCCCTTCTTTACCAGCCAGTCACTGCTGCAGCCCAGGAACTCAGCAAGTTTGATCCTGCCTCTCAGAGACTGTAGTTCCCCGATGTCTGGCTGCACGTTCCCACCTTCCCTGATTTCTACCCGACATCTCCTCCTTCAGCATGTCTTTGGCTCTCTCTCTGGCAGTCCAGGCCAGCCAGTACTCGCTCCTGCTCACTCCTGAATGAGTCTCTCATGGCAGGGTCGCCATGCATGCGACTTAAGCGTCAGCCTTAAAAAAAAAAGCATGTCACTCTTTGGTGCTTCGCTCCTTGTGGTGGCGTGTGGCACTTGCAGCCTTACAGAATGGAAATTGGCTACCTGCACTACAGCGCATGCAGGGATATAAATACATGCACCCATCCTGTTTTTACTTGCGCGAGGGAGCAGGCTGGGTATGTTAATTTCGACCCCTGAGCTGAGTGCAGCAACTTTCAAGCTGTTATCACGCATGTGCCTCCTGCAGCACCCCACTGAACAGTTAGAACTCTAACCAACACAACGTTGTACCAGTGAGTCCAACATGGTGCCTCAGGCAGGCCAAAAGCACCCCATGATCCACCATGTCTAATGCCGAGGAGAGATCCAGCCATACCAGGATGCAAAAACGACCGCTGTTTCTCACCAGAAGATCATTAAACACCATGACTAGTGTCATCTTAATGCTTTAAATAGGTATGAATTAAGACAGAAATGGTTTCTAGCTCTCATGTAATGCTAAGTGACACTGAAACTGCGCTTCTACCACCTTCTCAATGTCCTTTCCCAAGAAGGAAGGTTTGAGACAGGTCTGTAATTGCCAGATGATCAGGGTCTGAGGATGTTTTTCATGAGGGGTTTCACCTTTTTGGTTCAGTGGTGAAAGCACCCTCCCGAAGAGCACCTGCTGATCTTGGCAATCAATTGGAACCATTTCGCTCCAACTGCCTAATGGAAAGCTGGTAGGCCCCAGATCCAAAGCAGAGTAAGTAGGGTGCAACCCAGTGACCACATGTGAAATCTCATCCATCAGAACTGAACAAACCTCCACTCAGAACAGCAGAGTACCAGAGTCCTCCATCTCCTGTGCGCTGCTGGCCCTTGACAGACCCTTTGTGGAGATCCAGACCTGATAGAGGATATCTTGTAAAGGAAAAATTTATTGAACTCCTCATACTTTTCAGCTGATAAAATTCCTTACAACTGAAGGGGAGGGTAGTTAACAGTCTACCAGTAATGTTGAAGAATTGAGCCATCTCTTTTCCCTTCTGCAATCACCCACGAGCAAGAACGCTGTATTTTTAGGCGATTGCCCTCTGATACTCAATGTAATGAGTATCTGCATCAATTTATCCTCTTCAGACTTTGACTCCATCAAAAGCACTTCAGCCTCTGCCCTTAATTTTCAACCACCTAAGATCATTTTCAAACTTGGTGAACTATGGTGGAAATCAAAGTGTGAACACGATAAGGTGTTAGTGGGTCAAAGGGTGCCATAAGGGCTTTATTATAGCCCTCCACTGCATTCTCTGCTTCCAGAACATGTTGATGAGAGTACGAACTTATTCACAGGGAAGGTAGGCACTAAAACTAGGGGCATGGGGTGAGGTGGAGGAATAGGTTTAAGGGAATGTGAGGGGTCAATACTTTACTGAGAGGGTGTTGGCACCCTGGAACAGTCTGCTGGTGGAAGTGGTGGAGGCAGGGACGCTGGAGGGATTAAGAGGGCTTGGGACAATCACAAGGGGCTGTCTAGGGCATGGAGGGGGACTCTAAGGTGGAGGAGGCATGTAAGAGAAGGGAAAGGGCAGACTTGATGGGCCAAGAAGGTCCTTTTCTGCTGGCATGTGTATGAAATACCATGCCCAAGATGGTCAGAATCAACAGACATTTATTAGGATCTAGATTTGTAACAGGACAATATCTATCTCTTCAGGCAGGTTTTGAAACTTGGGGGTCCCACGAGTATACAGAATGATGATCCAACTGCATGACTGGATCACCCTGACATCACTAATGTCAGGACCCAGTTTGAAAACCAGATCTAAGGCATGGCCTTCTTAGTGAATCTCGGTGGTAACAGCCTGTTCCACGGTAGGCCCAGTGAAGACATAGCATAGAGACTGTGGTGGATAGACACATCAAGGGCATCAACGAGTAAACAGAATCGCTGTGGGTTTCCCTCTCTGTGCCGTTAGGCAAGAAAATGTGGATGGGGTGATCTATAGATCACCAGGGCAAGGGAAAAAGAGAAGGAGCTTGGGGCAGAGCTGGCAAGGGGGTGAAGAAGGGGAAGTGGTGGCAGTGGGTGATCTGTACCAGTCGGATATCGACTGGGACATCCCATGACCAGGTGCACCAAATGTCAGGCCCTTTTAGATACATTGCAAGACTGCCTGCTGATACAGCTGGTTAAGGAACCCACTAGACAGGCGACCATTCTCAATTTGGTGCTCACCAACTTGCAACTCAGAGATGGTGAGTGGAGTGAAAGTAGAGAAGCCACTGGGGTCCAGCTACTCCATTTGATTCAGGCTGGCTGCTCGGGACCAGAATACCCCTATCAAGAACTGAAGTCCTAGATTTCAGAAAAGCAGACTTTAACGGATGAAGGAGCTGGTCCAAGACAAATTGACCAGGGTGGACAGCACTGGAGGTGTAGAGGAAAGGAGGCTGTCAATGAAGACATTTTCAAGGCAACAAAGTCATGATGTATGAGAATTGTTATAAAACAAAACAAGAACAAGAGACCAATATGGTTCTCAACAAGGGCCAGAGAAGCAATGAAAGCCAAGAAAAAGGCTTTTCCCCAGGTACAAGAAAAAGTAGGGAGGAGGAGGAGGAATGTTGAGAGTATCAAAAATTAGGGAAGCAAAGAGGACAGTCAAGGAGGCAAGGTAGACATGAAGCTACATACAGAGGAGGAGGCAAGGGTGGATAAAAATAATTTTCAGATGTATTAAGGAAAAAGGAAGTAGGAGGTATTGTTGGGCTACAAGAGGAGGAGGTACTAGAGGAAGATGAACAAAAGCAGCCATCCTGATGACTACTTCTGCTCTGTCTTCAAAAGGAAGACAGTGGGTCTCTGCCTGAAAGTGGAATCAAAGGCAGCTGTGAGGGCATTCTGAAAGCGAGGCAGCCAGTATTTATCAGAGAAAGGGTCCAGAATTGTTTGAAGCCCAAAAGGTAGATAAAGCCCCAGGGTCAGATGAGATGTACCCAAGGGTACTCAAGGAATTGGTTGCAGAACTGGCTGAAACCCTATTAGGGATGTTCAGTAGCTCAGTTCAAACAAGGATTCGTTCAAGAGGATCTGCAGCCATACAGAGACAAATATTTTATTGACCAATACAATGAAACCTTTATGTTGACCGCATGCGGTCAGACATAAAGGTAGTCACTGCCTATCACGTTTTCTTTTTGGGGGTTTAGCCCTGAACCCCCAAGTGGGAGGCTATGCCTGCACCTGATTAGGGAGGGGTGCAAGACCCCAGAAAACAGTGCCGAGTCCAGCAACACACAGTGACCTGGCACTGTTGTCGCTGTAGTTTTGGTTGATGTCTACATGTCGCTGGTGGGGCAGTATACGATTCCAAAAGACTGAAACACAGAAGTTGTCGGCAGATGGGAAGCGTATAATTCATCAAGTCTGCCCTTGGTTTCTGGGCTGGAGGAGGGTACTCTTGCTCACGCGGGTGGGGGAGATTAGGAGCGACCAGGAAATTGCAAACCTTTAGCCTCACCTCTGTATGGGTAAACTAATGGAGTCACCATCAAAGAGGATCTTATGGACTACCTAGATAGCAATGGTTTACAGGATAGTAGCGGCATGGGTTTGTGGCAGGGAGGTTTTGTCAGAAGAACCTGATAGTTTTCTTTGACTGGGTAACAAAGGTAGTAGATAAGGGCCATGCTGTGGATTTACTCTACTTCGATTTCCAGCAAGGCGTTTGACTCCTTGTCACTCAGAAGATCGCTGAAGAAGCTGAAGGACCTGTGTGGCTAGGGACATAGGTGGGTAGGAGAGACAGCAGAGGTGGTGGTAAACGAGGTCAAATCAGAAGAGAGGGAGGTTATGAGTGGGTGCTGCAGGGATTTGTCCTGGATCCGGACCACTTCAGTATTCTCATCAGCGATATTAGAGAGGGCATCTGGGCAAGTTGTGTCTCTTGACAGATGACACGAAGCTCTGCAGTAGGTTAGATAGTGACAGAGGTATCTACAAAGTTAGAGGTGGTCTATGATTTGGCAGTTGAAATTCAGTGCCCAAAATGCACGGTCCTGCAGAAAAAGGGACCTGGGAGTCATCATTTGTGACTCCTTCTGGCAATCAAACCAGTGTAACAAGGCTTGTAGGAAGGCTAATAGGATGCTCAGGTGTATTGGAAGGTATTGACAGCAGGAAAAGGTACTACTGTGTCTATATAGGTAACTAGAGAGGCCACCTCTGGAATACTGCACTCTGTTTAGAGTCCTTGCCTAAGGATCAATAGGGACAGGCTGGAGACGGTGCATCGCAGGGTGACCAAGATGATTCAGGGCCAACAGGGCAGATCTTATGAAGATCATCTCAAAGCACTGAACATGGTCTCACTGGAGACCAGGCGAGAGAGGGTATATGATAGAGACCTAGTTCCTGAAGGAATAAACAAGGTGAACCATTGGGAACTGTTTAGCTGGAGTACAGAGTCAAGAACCCGAGGTCATGAGTGGAAACTGGTGGGGAGAAGGTTAAGAGGGATGTAAGGTGGTTCTATTTTATGGAAAGTGTGGGGGCTGTGGAACTGTCTTCCAGTAGAGGTCGTGGGCACTAAGGCGGTAAATGATTTCAAGCATAGCTGGGAGAGGGTGGAAGATCTTCATTGAGGTATCTCTTGCATCAGGCCACACCTATGGAACAATAACTGTCAGGCGCTGGGACCACACAGAAACTTTTAGCTAGCAGTCTAGGGATCACCATGACAAAGTCGTCCCTCGATGTCCTCCCTATATAAACGTGGAGTGGCCCGTGCCCTCTTCAGTTCTTTTCTTGCCATCAACCATCTCGTTTCAGGCTCCACAGAGGCAGCGCTGTTTCATTTGACTGCCAGATCTTTAATTTTATTCTTTATTTTCCCTTCACTTCTCTTTTAACAAGAGTGTTTTCTGCTGCTGACTGACGCTTTTTATGCAGTGTTTGTATAGGCTCCTTCCGCCACCTTTTTGTCTTCTTCAAGGGCAGTGGTTTTGCCAGGGCCTGCTACCATTAGGCCCACAATTTCTCCAGAGATCTTCAATCAAGCACTCCCCTGCCCATGCTACGGATTGTCGCGACAGAGTGCTCATCATGAGAACAGCCTCTTTGTGTCTCTGGTCCTCACTCCCCCCAACACCCAGTACCTCAAGTGCCTACGAAAGCAGCTTGGATATTCTCTCCCTAGGCAAGGAACCCCATCCGGTGTTTCCCTAGTCACCGCTTCTCATGGCGCGACCACGGTTGCATCGTCGCCCACTTACGGTGATGACACTCTCTGCCATCAACACTCCCTTCCCCACAAGGTACTGCTCTGGGTAGCACTTTTGCTGGCCTTCTCGGCCAGTGAAGGCCCATTGGCTCTGGGGTGTGGACATCCCTGTCAACAGCAGAGGCTTAGTAGGGTTTCACTGGACCTCCTTTGCCGGCTGTAGCCCTCAGTGTCGGGCTGATATCAGTGTTGTTAGTCCTGCAGCTTAGACCTGGGCCCACAGGTCAGCTTCAGCAGTGACTGCACCAGTCCTCTCTAGGCTGGTGCCTTCCTGTTGACATTTGGACTCAGGTTCTCCCATTGATGTGCCCTGCCATGTAAGCCACCATCACTGCCCCTGCCGCCGCCTTCCATTCCACGAGGTCAGCTTTGTGTGGCACGTTCCACTGGCTCTCCCAGCAGGCATTGGCCTGTCGGTGTCAAGGCTCAAGTCTCCCCATCGATGCTGTGTGGCACCTCTGGAGCATGCCGCCTCCCTGCTTCCGGCCCTTCCTCACTGTAGGGTCACTGTGGGTGGTCAGCTGTGCTAGTTACCTCCACCAGCCTAGGCCTGACATTGGGGCTTTAGTTCCTTCCTTCCTCTCACATTACACGCGGCACCCACCGCCATGTGGGCCACTCTCTCCACCTCCTGCCACTTCAGACTTCCCCACATCAGGTCTGCAGCAGTGGGGAACCCTGTTGGACTCACTGCAGCCAGCACTCTGCCTGTCAGATGGAGCCTTTGCCTTTACCGTTGACATCGCAGCATTCCCCAGCTTTATGGGTTGCCGTTTTCACCTCTGCTCTCAGAAACTGTAGCATGTCAGTCTGAACCAGGCATTATGCTTGCCTTTACCCTGGCTGGCCATGGTTCATCAACGGAGGGGCTCTGGTCACCCCGCTGACACTGCCCAGTGTTGCTCTAGGACAGCACCATTTCGAGGTTTGCAGCACTCTCCTCCTTTGTGAAGCTCATCCAGGTGCACCCGATAGTGGGCGTCTTAACCCACCCTGCATGATCACACCTGTTCCATTGCCACGCCCTTCTATTTCCAGGGCATCACCCTCTTAGTTCCCCTATGGGTGCGATCCACAGAGCTCACTGCGAGGGGACCAGGAGTATCCTCATTTTACTTCAGACAGCAGAGGGGATGTGCTTATGGTTGGGCAGGTCTTCCCTCCCTCTTTTTTCACTAGGTGTCGAATTCCCCTTTGGGTATTTGGGTCCCCTCCTGCAGACCTCCTTCATCTCCAAGGAGATACAGCTACAAAATGCAGGGTGGTAGTATGCCTTGAACACTGCATTGTTGGGAGACTCTGGCTAGATTTCCTAGATTTCAGAGTCCCTCCACCTCTTCCTTCCCTCCTCTATCAGCTGCCACCTAGCACTGATCGGACTTACTCCCTGACTTGCCCAGACAGGCAGCCATACAGTGCAGGCCTCTCAGATGGACCCTCTAGCCTGCAGGCCCTCCTAGAGCCAGCAGAAGGCATTCTTGGCTAAGGGTGTCTGTATATCTGACTGATGTACCACTGTCCACCCTGAATGCCCCTTCAGGGCTGCTGGCTCTTTGGGGCGGATGTGCAGGACATGCTTCTGACTTGCAGGCCACAGGGTCATCAGGAGGTGCCCTGATGTTGAGTCTATCATAAGCCTGAGCAGGGCCCCAGGACAAGCTCCAGGCAGCATCAGCCCTGCCTACCTCCTTAACCACCACTGGGCAGATCCCCAGAGGAAGCATTGTAGCTCCGGCCACAGGGCACTTCAGCATGACTTCTTGTTCGACCCACCCTCCAGCACTACAGGAAGTGGTGGTGGTAGGAGGTTGTTCTCCTACACTTGGACAGGAGGGAGGGTGATCACAGATGCTTGGATCCTGCAGCACATAGAGAAAGGCCACTCTCTAGAACTTATGGAGTGGCCTTCAGATCTACCTCTGGTTCATTCCAGCTACCTTGCAGACCATATTCCAGTGCTGCTGGGGAAATTTCACATGATGCTGCAGAAAGAGCCATAGATCCTTTTCCCGAGGAACAGAGGTTCAATTCCCACTTCTTTCTGGTCCCCAGATCCATCGAGGATATACAGCCCATACTGGAGCTGAGAAACCTAAATTTCTCCATCCAGTACAAGAAGGTCAGGATGATGACCCTGCATGGCCTGCTGCCTCCGGCACCAGGAGTCTGGATATGCCCCTAAATATGCAGGATGCATACCTGCAGATCAAGGGGTATCTCCCATAGACAATACTTTAGCTTCAACTTCCAGGGGGAGCACTAGCAGTTCAGAGCATTGCCCTTTGGCTTGTCTTCTGCATACACTTGTCTCTACCAAGTGCTTTCATGGTGGTTGCAGCAGCCCTCAGGAGGGAGGGACTGTACATCTTCCCTTACCTGGAAATCTGATTGCCCAATGCACAGTCCAGGGAACAGCTGCTCCAGACCCTAGCATGGACCAGGCAGTTGTTTCATGCCCTGGGGATCACGGTCAGGGCCTACAGTACATAGTGTGGTACTGGACACAGCTCATGGCTTTGCTTTCCTATTGCAGGACAGGCGGACCACCTGATGGTTCAAGCCCAGCTGCTTACAACAGCAGACATGTCATGGCCAGAACCTTCCCGAGGCTGTTAGGCCTGATGGCTGCAGCCAATCTTACAGTACCCTAGCCATGCTGCACATAAGGATCCCTCCAACGGACATTATGGGTCCAGAGGAATCAGCGCATCGACGACCCAGAACAGCAAGTTCTCGCCTCCTCCATGGTCAGAAAGGTGCTGCTATGGTAGATGGAACCCAGCAACTTGTTGAAAGGGGTTCCTTCTTCATTCCCTCCCTCAGCTGATCCTCACCACAGGCACTTGGGGTGAGGCTGGGGAGACTCATCTGAGCTTCATCTAACTCAGGGAATATTGACCTCCATGGAGCTGCCCTTCATATAACGTCCTAGAGATGAGGGCCATTCTGTATGCTGTCAAGCCTTCCAGACCCATCTGTCCCCAGATCATCTGCTGGTGTGGATGGACAACATCAGCATCATACACTACATCAACAAACAAGAGGGACCCATTCATATCCTTTGTGTTGGGAAACTATGAGGTCTGGTACAGGGCTCTAGAACATTGTCTAGTACTGTCGACTGCCCATGTTCCAGATGTCCACAACTTTCTGGGGGACAAGGCTAAGCCAGTTACAGTCTCGGATACATGAGTGGGATCTGCTGACCTCAGTTGTCGAAGATATGTTCGACAGCTGGGGTCATCAGAGTTGGACCCTTTGTGTCCCCACTCAATGCAAAACTGCTGTGTTTTGCTCCTCTCCCTGGGCCTGGAGTTTTTGGTGAGACACGTTGTCCCTGTCTTGGAAAGGAGGTTTCTTTATACCTTTTCCCTTTCCTCTAATCCAGAGGGTGTTGATCAAACTCCAGATGGAAGGCCCTCTCAATCAATCAACCAAAATCTTTATTTATCCAGGCGATCGATCACCATTGAGCATAGCTCATTTACAAGATGGACCTGGTCAGCACAGGAACAGAGGGTATACATTTTATAAAAAGTTGCAACACAGCATCCAAATAATACCATAAAGAATAAATAACAGTGGCACAGTGGTTAAACAGTGACACAAATGGAAAACAGTGATACGATGCCTTCATAATGTAGAAATGTCTACACAGTGGCTGGGTGAACTATGCAAGGATAGCAGGTAATGGTATAATAAATACCTTGCCTTGTGGGACAGGGCAGTCAGTGACAGTGTGTTCCCAGTCAGTGGATCAGAGTGGTGGGGGGTGGCAGGCAGGGAAGGGAAATATAGGTGGAGTGGTTGAAAGTACGGGAGAGATAAGAGCCACAGAGGGAAACAGGATAGGGAGGGAGGAGCACAGGAAGATGACAGAATGGTAGAATACAAGTAGAAGTGTAAGATGCAAGTAGAAGTGTGGAAGAGAAGCCACTAAGTTAGGCATAGCAAAGAAGATAGATACCTACAAGAAGAGCAACAAATGTAGGGGAGGTCTAACATACTAATTGCCAGCAGATTAGGCCTTACGGTCTATCGAGTCTGCTTGAACCTCAGATCCTAGTTGGTACGAAGCCTCCCCTTGTGTTCCAGAAACCCTATCATCCATCCCCACCCCTATACTAACATACTAATTACAGCGGATTAGGCCTTATGTCTAGGATCGAAACAGTCACAGTGTTCCTCGACTGAATAGGCATATAGTGACTGAAGGAGGCTAGACTGACCAAAGTACTCCGCTTTAGTGTTTTTGTATTTTACTCCATAGAGATGGCAGTGCATAGTTTATAGCCATTCTTCAGTGTTTAAGCTTAGGTACCTTTAAGGAAATAAATGAGTAGCTTCTCAGTGCATAATTTCCTAACTCACAAAGCTGAAGACAATCAGAAATGTATCGGAAGTTTTTGATAATAGCCCGTCGATCCAAAGTACAACATTTCTGTTTCTCATATACTGAAGGAGGGCCATCTCACGGCAGCGTAAAGGACACAATAGTGAGTGGAAAAAGGTAGACGGTAATAAATCTCAGGGCCCTGTGGTATTATCCAATTTAGCAAGATAAGAGTCAGGGCAGTGACTATAAAGGAAGTCAGCATAGTCAACGAGGAGAGAAATGTTGTTTATACCAGCAGCAGTTTGGCATCCCTAGTAAGGAAGTTGTTAATCCTGAAAAAGAGTCCATGCCTCTGCCTCAGTTTTTTAGCAGATCCTCAATATGGTCCATAAGGGAGTCTGTGGTCAAGCCACTCTCCCAAATATTTGAATTTATTGACAAATTCTAGATTTTCTCCCAGAATTGAGGTGATCTGTGGAATAGAGCCAGCACTGGACGGGTTTGCTACATGGAGAAGTGGAGAAAACAGCATAGCCATAGTCTTTTAGCGTTTAGTAAGAGCTTTTTATTTAGTAGTTGTTTTTGAAGTAGATTGAATTCGGTTTGTAGGTCTCCACAGGCAGCTTCCAGAGACGGGCAACTTAGATAGAGTACCGTGTCATCAGCAGACAGAAGGATATTGGCCTTAGTTATGTTGGCCCCGATGTTTATGTAAATAGCGAACAGTAGGGCCCAAAGGATTGATCCTGGGGCACCCTGCAGGGCTTAAGAGGACAAAGTTCACCTTTGGCCTTAACTGCCACCGCCAGAGAGTTAGTCAGCAAAACCAATGTAAGGATAGTGGGTCCAGACCTATCGCTGTCAGGAGGAGAAGAGCAAGCCATGGTCGACGGTGTTGAAGGCCTTGCTTAGGTCTAAGAACACTGCACAGACAAAGTTCCTATTCTCCAGATCTCGCGCCAGTCATTGGTAACTTTGGCTAGGGCTATAATGGTACTATGCTCTGCTCTGAAGCCAGATTGCATTGATTTAACAGGTTTGCAGTTTCTGCATAGGTTCTCAACTGTTTGCTTACAATTTGTTCCAACACTTTGGACAGAGCAGGGAGCAGAAATTGGCCTGTAATTGTTAAGATCACAGGATCCCTGATTTAAACAGGGGGGCTACCATGGGCTGTTTTCCATAGGGGTGGGAGAATTCCTTGAGACAGTGAATAGATGGGTGATTGGCACAGCTAAACGTGGTAGGCAACCTTTGAAAATAAGGGTCCAGGGAGTCCGCACCAGTGCTTTTTTTATATCCAACTGTAATAGGAGTTCTTCTCGTCTTTCAGCAAAACAGGATGGAGGGTAAAGACTGAGTTGGTAATAATAGGTTCAGTATTTTGTGCACCAATCTGGGAAGGTAAGGAGCATGCAGAGGAGTTATCAAATGCTAGTCCTGCAGTGGCACAGTAGTTGTTAAATGCATCCAGGGTCTCCATTTTGTCACAGATGGTGGCGCTGCCAGGGTGATCTTTACAGGCAGAGAGTTTCCGGTGTATGGTCTGACATGTCCTTAAAAGATTTCAGAATATAGATGAACTTCAGCTGGCAGAGTCCAGTTCGAGTGGTAAAGGGCCTTAGCTCTGTTATCATCTTAGTGCATGTATTCAAGCTCCTAAAGTGACACTAGTCCATAGGGGCCTTAGTTTTTCCTGCTTTTTTCCAGAGCTTGTCCCTGCCCAACAATGCTGTTTTCAGTTCTGAGGAGACCAACAGCAGGCTTTGCTCTAACCTCACTTTTACAATAGGGGCATATTTGTTTAAGGCCCCAGACACAATTTCGAAAGATGTCATATGCCAAATTAACTGAATTACCTAGATAAAAGTCCTGCCAGCGCAACAAATATTTTAGCTCCTTAAGGTAGGCAGACTGATCAAAGTTACGTCTGGACCTCTTAGAGGAGAACCTTGATGAGGATAGAGGATTCTGTACTGATCTTACATCGGCAATAATGCAGTGATCACTAACATCAGAGCAGAAGGTTCCAGCATGGGAGAAAAAATGCAGTTTGCTTACTAGGATGACATCAAGCAATGTGCTAATAGCAGGATTCTGCTTATTAGGGTGCGTAGGCTCATCAATAACTTGTGTCAGCCCATGGGCATCACAGAACTCCTTAAGTGATCGCGGCAGCCTTGTACATCAATTAAAGTTAAGGTCCCCAAGAAAAACTGTTTCAAGGAGCAGTGTCCCATAAGAGAAGTTAGGTGGGTGAGGATTTGAGAGCCAGCACAGGAGGTCTATAGCAACCTATGACACAAAGCGGTGGAGGATGATATCTCAATCTTTAGTGATAGACATTCAGATTGATTTGCAATGGATAAGGAGTCTAGGCATGAAGCCAAGTCTTTGTCCTTGCGTGAGATAGCCACTCCTCCACCCCTAATGAGCCTGTCAGCTCTAAATAATTAATAGTCTGGCATGTTATCTTCATTGCCTCTTTCTGGCCTTGTTAGATCTGGTTCCCCTTACTGCAGCAGTTGGCGGGTGGAACCTCCAGTGCCCCTGGCCCTGTGCCACGGCTTGCTGTCCCATAAACAGGGCACCTTGGTCCATCTGGCCTTCAAGTCACTCCATCTCCATGCCTGACTCCTGTAGACATAGCCATGACTAGGTCTGGGGTGTCTCAAAAGGTGGCTGATGTCCTGGTGGCTGCTATGAAGCCCTCCACCAGGGCTGCTTATTTCATGAAGTGGGCGCTTTGCTCTGTGGGTGGCTTCCCATCATTTGGATCCTTTTCTCGTCCAGTGAATCAGATTTTGTAGTACTTGCTGTCCCGCCCAGATTCTGGCCTGTAATTCCTCCATTAAGGTACACTTGTCAGCCATTTCAGTCTTCCATGTGCCTGTTGAAGCTCAACGGTGGCACAACTGAAGGTGTCCTATACCCTTTTGAGTAGCATTCTTCATCTTAAGCCTCCCATCTGCAATCTGGTCCTGCCTTGGGACCTGAATTTTGTGTGTAGAGAAACTTTCTTTGGCTCCTTTTGAGCCTGCCACAACATGGGAGCTATGCTTTCTGTCATGGAAAGAGTTATTTTAGTTGCTATTACTTTGGCTTGGAAGATTTCCATGCTTCAGTTTCTGTTATATGAGCCTTCTTACTTGATGTTCCACAAAGACAGGGTGTCTTTGCACATGAATCCTACATTTCTTCCAAAGGCGGTATCTGGTTTACTTTAAATCAAACCATCCACCTGCCTGTATATTATCCAGAGCATGCCAATCCAGGAGAGGCATGCTCCATGCTCTAGAAATGCATAGAATCCTTTGTTACTATACACACTGTACAAAGAACTGCAGGAAGTCCTCACAGCTGTTTCCTTTCCCGAGAAAGATGTCGCTCCAGTTTCTAAACAATGTCTGTCCAAATGGTTGGCCATCTGTGTTACTTTTTGTCACAGGAAGTATAGTAGGGAACTTCCTGGGGTTGTGCATGGCCATTCAGCCAGAGGCATGGACACCTCTGTTGCCTGTTTCAGGAATGGATCAGATGTAGAGATTTGTGCTGCTGCCACCTGGAGTACTGCCCACACTTTCACTACACACTACAATCTGGACATTGCCTCTAGAAGAAGGGCAGGCTTTGGACTTGCTCTGCTTCAAGGCCTCCTGTCTTAGGCCTATAGTCTCCAGCCACCGAGACTGTCTATCATGACTGCTTGGGACTCATTCCATAGGTGTGGCCTGATGCAAGATACCCTCAATGAAGATAGTACAGTTATGTAAGAACTTACCATAACAATAGAGCTTTGAGAGGATCTCTTGCATCAGGCCATCTATCTACCCTCCATTCCACTTGGTCTCAGGGCTTCTCTCTCTTTCTGTCTCTCTTTCCATGATGGTTTACCTTCTGTTTCACCTTTTTTCAGTGGCGGAAACCTCTGGCACTCCCTCGGTTCCCCAGGGGACATCCCTGCATCTGATCTCCGGCGGTGGAACTGAGGAGTGCACAGTGCCACCGATGTTTATATAGGGAGGATGTCATAGGATGACATCATCGTGGGCAACCCCTAGTAGCCTGCTAGCTAAAAAGTTTCTGTGTGGTCTAGTGTCTAATGGCTATAGTTCCATAGATGTACCTGGCCTTAAGAGTTCCTCTTGAAGATCTTCTTATGGTAATGTGACCCCCTTATAGATTGGGGTTTCCTGTAATGTCTTCCTGGGCTCCTAATGCCCACTTTCAGGATGGTGTCCTGCCTGTAACAGTCCTAACTGCATGAGAGTGCTCGGTAAGCCTCCGTGCCTGTCTCTTAAGAGAGTTCTATGCTGTGTTAGAAAAATCGGTCTGGGCTGGGTCCGAGTGATTTAAGGCTTGACCAGCACGACAGTCCATTATTCTGCTCCATTCTGCAGTCGCTAGTTGTGCAGAGGGAGTTCTGTTAGGAAAGTGATTATTTACTGTTTATCTGCTATAATAATGAGAGGAGTTTGTCTAACCTGCTTTAATTGCAGCTTGAACTTTGGATAGGAGCCACCATTTTGGTTCTGGACTTCCAGTGTTTGGACCAATCGAACCTCAGGGGACCTAAAATGGAGACTGTCCCCAGTGGTCTTGTGGGAAGGAAATTCTGTAGTAATTATAGTTCTAAGGGTTTGGTGCCTAAATGGACCTGGAGGAGGAGCCTCGCTGTGACATACAGTTCCTTTGAGCAGCAGACCACCCTTGGATCTCAGAGGAAATAATCAGAACTGCCTGAAGCAGGGTCAGTCGAAATACATTCATTCACAAATCTGGACTGTCTTGTACGGTATGGGCTGCCCATTGGCTCTTACTCTGCACCAATAGGCGTGCAGCCCTACTGGGCAGTCAGTCGACAGGCGGGGCAGCAGGCGGGTGGAGCGGGGTGGTGGGGCTTCGTGGGTGGGTGGGGTGGGGACACTAGGCACCAGGGATGTGTGTGTGTGGGGTGTTTACTGCTTACATCCTGCAATCGGGAGTTTTGGTCCACTGGACCACCAGGGCTATGTTCGGGGGTGTTTATTTATGACATCCCGCGATCAGGAGTTTCGCCACTGGACCCACCAGGGCTATGTCTGGGGGTTTAATGTTACGTCCCTGCTGATCAGGATTATCGCTCCACTGGACCACCAGGGCTATGTTCCTGGTTTAAATGTTACATCCACGATTGGGATTATCGGTCCACTGGACCACCAGGGATGTGTTGGGGGAGAGACATTGCTGCCAGCGATCGGGCTGGTGGGGGTGGCAGGGAGGATTTTATCTTTTGCCGCAATTGGGCTGCAGGGGGCAGGGGGCACAGGAAGTGGGTTGGGGGCCAGCCACAGGTGGCAGCTGCTGTGTTGCCCCTGCAATGCAGCAGCTCACCTGTGGGTGGCCCCTCGACTGAGCCTTTTTTTTGGCTCAAAGTTGTGCAGGCGCAGGTTGGGGGTTGCGCCTAGACAACTGTGCACAGCCCGGCTGAATATCGGGCTGTGCAGTTTATGCATGGTTCCTCCCTCCAGTTCAGCATGCATTCATTTGCATTGTGCTGTTGCTCAGCATGTCTTCTGTGGTGCAACTGCCTCCTGCTGAATATCACAGAATGGAGCAAGTTCAGACTTATGCAGGCACAACCCTATTGGCATGGCGCAACCCTTTGAATATCTGGCCTAGGGTCTTAGAGTATTTGGGAGCAATATAGGTAAATATTTATACACAGCATTTAAGTATGATGGGCAAGTAGTAGAAACGACAAGTACACTGAAAACTGGAATACATTGGAGCCATTAGAGTAACATGATTACATTTCAATACCAAGCATTTGGCACAGGTAATGGGCTACATAGAAATGCAGGGTTTACCTCCCAGTGGGGAGGGCATATTAAATAAAGAGACATACGTATAGACAGTCTGCATGTAGATGATCCTATGGAAGGAGGTTAAGGAAGGATTGACACAGATGAAAGTGCAGGGAAGTAGGCATTTTTAAGAAACGGAAGTGCTACTGTAACCACAGATGAGAGGAAATATGATAGTTGGGGGAGTGGGGAGGGACTAGGGAAGGAGTAGTAGGGAAAAAGTAGTGGGAGTGGGAGGTTGCCAGTATATAATCCCCTCCAGGGTGTTGTGAATCCTGCCAGGGTTCAGTATAACAGGCTGGGTGAAGGGAGGAAGGTCTGAAGCATGGAAGGGGAGCTGGAGAGGAGGTAGGAATGAAGTAGTGAGATTGGAGTGAGTACTAGTTGGGGGCAAGGGTGTTGGTGGGAGAGTGGCAGTTGATACAGTGGCGTGAAGGTTAGTGGATGGGGCATGTGAGGAGAGGGGGTTACGGAGGTCCAGGCCCAAGAGGTAACAACACAAGGGTCAGGGGTACAGGTGAGGCGGCATGGGGAGGAATGGGAGGGTTGAGGCTATCAGAATTTAATGGTGGGCAGGGGATGAGGAATAGGTGAGGTTTGGTAGAGGGGCTAATAGCAGGTGCAGTTAGGGAGTAGAAATTGAGTAGGGCTTGAGAAGTGAGTGGGGTGTTGATGAGAGTCTGATAGGAAGAGGCAGTGAGTTCCAGAGCTTAGGGAAGTGGTAGGAGAAGGCTTCCTGGCCTGTGGAGGAATAGCGGCGAGGAATGGCTAGAGTACAAGGCGTCAGAGGGATCTAAGAGGACAGGCGGAGGGTGTTGAAGATCTACTGTTACAGTAATTAACTATTCTTTCTTGCTTAGATTAGTGCTGTACCTTTTCAATTCTCTTGTGATTTCTATATCTGCTAGTGTTCCACTGCTGATGCTTTGCTGGAAATTCTACAGTTACACTTTAAAATAGCAGTGTGAGTATTGTGTTTGGGTTGTCTCGGAACTCTTAGCATTGCACATGGAAATGCTTTGGTTCTTATTTTCCATACGTTAAATTAAAGCGATTTCCATATTTTAAATTAAAAGCAATGGCTTATGTTTTTTTTATTTAGAAGTTTAATAATTTACAGGATAAGTTCTATGAGAAACAAGTCTCATTTACAGAACATCCCAAGTCATAAGTACAGCTTGCAAAATCTTAGACAAACCAGTGCATACAAATTGTATAGACAAACAGGACATAACCAACATGGGCTGCAGCTTAATTTCTAAATACTGTGCATGGATTTAGTTCACTATCGGCACTTAGGTTGTTCTACAGAGCATAGATCTGTCACTTTACATCCTCAAGCTTGACTCCTCCACCACCCATAGTGTTGCGCTTCTGCCCGCTTAACGACAGATCTTTCTTTCCACTGAAAGGGACAGGTCTCCTTCTTTACAGCTTTTGCAGTGATACAGGTTTTTAAGTGCAAACTTTTCTCTTTAATTTGACTGAAAATTTATTTTTACTCAGCAATCTCAGCTCATCAAGCTTTTGAGAAAGGATAGAAGGCTATCAAAACATGTCAAGCGATACAGATTTTTATCTGTTACCTTTTGTTTTCTAGTAAATGAAGTAATGTGTGTCTTAAACTTCTAAATCCAGTTATATATGGTTTACGAGTGCCCAGATTGCCTTTAGAACTGTTGTCTATAATGTGTATACAGCTGCCTTCCTAGGGATTTTTTATTTAGATTTATTTATTGAACAATTTGGAAAGACCTTTGAGCCAAGGGCTCTTTTACAAAGATTCACATCAAGTCACAAGAATAGCAAATTACAATTAGTTTCAGTAAGTAGTACAACATGAGGACAGTAAGTACATAAACAAAAGAATAATAAGACAAGATAAAGATTGTGTCAAGTGCAGGCAGTGGTCTTGTCTGAAGAGGGGTGGAAGGGATTACGAGGAGAGAGGATAGGGGTGAATTGGGGTGGTGGAAGGAGCAAAATAAGAGCAGGAGGGATTGGACAGATTAACTATTCGGCTTTGATCGTGAGATTCAGCCATGAGGTCTTTGACAAGCTTTTATACTGCACATGGGTCCTTTGCTTTTTATTTATTTATTGAATGTATCAGAATTACAAACCTTTTGGCAGATATCCAGCCAAGGTACATGCACTTAGTCACCTGGGCCTGTTCCATTTCAAAGCACTAACCCACCCGGTAAACAAAAACTATAAATAAACTGCAGACTGTCTTGTACTTGGACGATAGTTGAGTATGTGCAGTAGCAGTCATGCAGAGGAGAGCCTGGCAGCATGTCTCTCCACTTACCCTGAGATCCTGCACTAGCTGGCGGATTAGCCCTTTATGGACACCAACCGCTTCAGCCCTGGGGTGGCAGATTATCTCACCCATATCAAGAAGTCCAACTTTATATTGGATTCAGTACACCTGCACAGCAGGCTAAGCAACTGTCCAAGCCTAAGCAGCAGGGCTCCTTTGGAGAACCTTTCATGAGCCTGGATACAATGCAAGCCACTTGTAACAGACTACTTTGTGAGACCCCTTTTGTCCATTATAAGAGACTGTTCGACTATCCAAAATCCATTCTGACACAATGCTATCTCCAACATAACTGCCTGCAGTAAAACACTAAAACTTATTTTCAAATGGGAAAATTAAATCTTCAGTTCACTTCTGATTGATTATTATCTGAACATGAAATCTGTCCCATGCACAGGTAGTAACAAGTTCAGAAAAGCAGAACCACATTAAAAACAGAAAGAAATTAGTGAGCCATTGGAACACTCATAGAAACATAGAAGTTGATGGCAGATAGGGAATGCAAGGACCATCCAGTATGCCCATTTTTCTACCTTATGAACATTTTGAAATGCCACCATTTTTCTCTCAGAAATCGGCTCATCCCAGAATCACGGACAGGTTACCTTCACAATTACAGACTGCCAAAACATACAGAAACAAAACAACAACAAACAAAACTCACATCCTTTATTTCTACTGGTTTTCTTTTGCATTTGCTATATCAAGTAGCGTTGTGAAGGATTGACAGCCCCACCTCCCACAGCGGCAACTCCAGATGTTTAACTCCCAAACCTGAATAAACAAAACTATTCACAAAACACACATAAGTTCTTTTTTTCAAATCAGTCACAATTGAACATGTCCTCACCAACTTCATTACTAGTTCAGTCTGAGCCTGTCTTTTCCTACCTGTCCACTCCCTCCTGTCATAAACCAGCAGCATGTCTCCACACACTACGACTCATTCTTATACTGCAGAACATGAAATAAATCAATACCCAAAGAGGTCTTAGTCTAAATATCTGACTCTGGGGAGCTGGGGGCATGGCAACCACAGAAACACAAACAGCTGAGAGACCATGGTGGAAAAAAGTCACAAACTAAAAAAAAACAAAAACTATGTCAATAATACAGGTGGAGGAACTATTTTAACTGCAAACTGCAGAAAAGATTTTGCATTAGAGTATACTGCAGATTTAGAACAGTAGTAGGCTAATGCCCGTGTTTACTGTCCATACAACTCAGTGAATGCAACCAGGAGAGTTATACTCATTTGGTGAGCATCCAACTTTGTTTTAAAACATGTAAAATTATATTCTTGTACGATGTCAGCTGGTAATTGATTCCAGAGTCTGATTGTCCTAGGTAGAACATGCATACTTTCAGAGGTTAGTCCTGGGGATGTTGTCTATAAGTTACGTATTGTGGCTCAGATTGTGTTGGTATTCCTTATATTTTAACCCCATTTCTGACAGGCAATGTCCTCTGGGATTTATGGAGGCATAACAAGTCTCCCTGAGGCTCAGAGGCCAAAGGCCCAGTTCCCCAAGTCTGTCATAGGTTTACAGGTTCAGAAGTGTACGCGCCATGACGGCATATGTAAGGATGCCCATTGTGCTCGCCACCCATGTGTCCTATGGGTGGAAATCAAATTTTGTTTCCCATATGTTTATCCAATCTTTGCTTAAAGGTATTTAAATTATCACTATTAATGACACTTACAGGTAAGTTATTCCACAAACCCACAACTCTCTGTGTGAAAAATAAACTCCTTCTAGTGGATATACATTTTTCTCCAATGAGTTTATAACCATGACTCCTAGTTGATTTGGACGTTGGAGCAGTAGTAAGTCAATTAGTGGTTCTTAAATAATCATTTTTAAGGTTTGATATACCAATATTAAGTCACCCTTATTTGTCTGCATTTTACAGAAAATAGGTTAAGTTTTTTAATCTATCTTCGTAACTATTACTATGTAAAGATGATACTTTTTAGTGAATTTACACTGAACACCCTCAGCGAGTTTTAAGCCCCTTATAGAAGTTAGTGCACAAAACTGAGAGCAGTATTCCAAGTGGGACGTACCAGACTGGTGTAGAGTGGCATAATAACCTTGGAGTCTCTACTTTTGATATTTCTTAAAATGCAGTCAATTATTTTATTACATTTTTAACTTTATTTATATCATTTTTTGAAAGTTAAATTAAATTGTATGATTTAGATCTGATTTAAAGGGATTAATTTGGTGTATCAGTGTTGGGGTCTCTCTAGTAGTTCTTTGTCCTTTGTTAGTCCAGGACTCCAGAGCTGGGAGCATAATCAAGCTGAGGCCTGATATAGGACTTATACAGTGGTAGCCAGGGCTGTTGCCAGGATTTTCACAAGGGGTTCTTTTATGCAGTCTGCAACTTTTTAAAAAAAGCTAAAAAGTTATGGGTCTTAGGGCCGCTAGTACCCCAGAATCCATGGAATCCTAGATGCTCTGTGGTGTCTTTTGTGGCTTGTTTTGAAGCTAAAGAAGTCATATCTGAGATCTCCTACACTTCTTGCTCTAAATAAAATTATTATCTGGCTGGCTGTGGAGTAAATACATATGTATTCGGTACTAGAGGGCAGCAAGATGTTAATGTAATATACCTAAGACATTGTCTCAGATATATTATTTTATGAGTTTTAATATCTGCAGCTGTATCTACTGGTGTGTAGGAAAGGGGTCTGGGGGGCTGCTTGGCCTCAGAAGCTTTGGGGTACTAGATACTCTGTGGCTAATTTTGTAGATTATTTTAAACCAGAATAACTCATCTGTGAGCTCCCCCACCTCCTGCTCTAAGGACAATTATTACTATCTGGGTAGCTCAGATTGTGTATGCGTGCGTGTGCATGTGCGTGTGTGTGTGTATTAATAAAATGGGAAGCAAAGTAAATAACAAATCCAGCATTCTGATTGTATAAAACACATCACATGACCAGGCATCTATCAGAGCGCAACCATACACCTGCACTTTACCCCTCAAAACAATTTTGCCATTTATTAGATAGATAACCCACTCTGGGATGCGGTGCAGCTCTGATATACACACGCCTTGGGTGGTTGATGCACTCGGCCTGCAGAATCATGTTTAACAACGCACATCGAGGCATGCATGATATCAGAGTGCGACTGCACACCTTTAAAGTAGGTTATCCATTACATATGTAGATATATAGATAGATATAGAGAGAGCAAATGCTAATGCACTGAACTGCAATAAAGGGTCTGCAGCTAGTTTTGGCTGGGTATTGTACACTACTAACTTATTGTAGTACTGGCTTGCTACTAGGGCAGGGGTCTGGGTCTGATAGGCCCCAGAAACCATGGGCTATGGTATGCTCAGTGGTGCACTTTTGTGGCTTATTTTAAGTCTAAATAACTCATATCTGAACTCTCTCTACCCTTGTTGTTACCCCCACCATCCACAACTCAATATACCATTTAAGTAATTGAGTTTGTGCAACATAACCTATAGCAAGGCTAGCAGGATGTTGAGATGTATTGGTAGGGGTATTGACAGCAGAAGAAAGGAGGTATACTTCCCATCTACAGATCCTGGTAAGGCCTCACCTAGAGTACTGTGCCCAGTTCTGGAGTCCTCACCTCAGAAAGGATAAGGATAGGCTGGAGACAATGAGCGCTGAGTAACTAAAGCGATTCCAGGGACAGCAGGGCAAATCTATGAGGAGTGCCTCAAGGCACTAAATATGTACTCACTGGAGACCAGAAGGGAGGAGGAGATATGATAGAGATCTTCAAGTTCCTGAAATGAATTAACGTGAATTACGGGGTACTATTTAGCCTGAGTACCAATTCATGGTCACATGGACACTAAAGGAAATTAACAAGAGGTAGGTTTAGGAGAGATGTGAGGAAGTACTACTTTATGGAAAAGGTAGAGGAACTTTGGAACAGTCTGTCAGCTGAAATGGTGGGTGTAAAACAGTCAGAGAGTTCAAGCAGGGCTGGGACACAATGAAGGAAATAGTGGTTACCGGAGGCAACGGGACCAAGGAGGTGACTAGAAAGAGGACAGGAGGGTTAGTACCGTGGAGAAATTGTAGGTTCCAGGGCTTATAGGGAACTTGGGCAGACTGGATGGACCTCTGGTCTTTTCTGCCATCATTGTCTATATTTCTATGTTTGTATTCTAGGCATCCTGCTTGGAAAAAATATAACGTAAGTCTTAGTTCAGTATTGAGTACTACAATTGTTGCCCCACTCCATTCTCCAGTGTGGTAGGTATGACAGAGAGTGAGAGGAAAGGTAATTTGACAGCGATGGGGATTTTCAGTGCAAAGTTACCATCTCTAAATGCCTACACCCAACCCCTCCATACTTTCAAAAGTACAGTGGGTATGTTTAAAACAGTGAACTGCAGCAACAAATGTCATTCTACTGGAACGTGGTCATCTGGAGAAAACACATCACAACTTATTTGATTTAATGGCATCTGCACAGATGACACAGATCAAAGTGGTACTGAATGTCCATGAAAATGGGACCACAGTGAAGACCTCTCTGAACAGCACAATTAATGAGGTGGCAGTGCAGATCCCAGCCAGACACTTCAAACAATTGCATCGCCTTTCCACTGTGGTACCTCTTTTGCTTTACTTATGAAAAGATAAAACAGGTATAGGAAACATGACAACTTTGCTTTTTGTATAGAGATTTAAATAATTTCTACATTTCAGCCTGCCACCTGAAAATCTCTCTTGCCCAGCTGCACAGCCTATCTCTTAATATACGGTTACTAAGGGACACATCTTCTGTAATAGTGGCCAGCAAAATTTACCTGCCTGTGACTGATAATACTATAAGTAGAGGTCCTCTACTTCTTTTTGCTCTCCTGGTGATGTCATCTCTGAGTCTGCCACCATGCTCTATCTTCCTCCAGTGCTAGCTGACAGTGTGAATTGTAGGCATTGGCGGTGCTGTATTGAGGTCACATTCACGATGCTGATGTGAGCTCCAGCTGGCCAGCCAGTCAGTCATAAGGGAGGGTGCAGAGAAGGGCTCACAGAGCAGCTCCAGTCATCTCACTGGTACTGAGGGAGCTGATCGGCAGCAGAAGGAGGGAGGTGTATGTGGAGAAAGTGCTGGGGTTCATCATGTGCATTAGCACTCCGTAACAGTAAAAAAAAACAGAAATTATTAAACTTTTTTTTCCACAAATAGCGAAAAATAAAGGGGGTTTCAAAAGGGGGTTCTTTCGAACCAGACGAACCCCCCTGCAACGGCTGTGGTAGCATTACTGACTCAGATTGGTTGAAAAGGACCTCCTTATACAGTTTGTTAGATGGTTAACTTTCTTAACAACATCATTACAGTGGCTACTATTTTTCTTGTTGTTACTAACCCTCCCGGTCCTTAACTGAATCCACTAGAAGCTTCCACCCATGGATAAAATACTCTGGCTGCAGGTTGTTTTACTACATTGCATGACGACATGCTTTTCAAGATTGAACTGCATCATGTTCTCGTTCCCAGTCAACAACATGCTTCAGGTTGTTGGTCACAATTGTTCTGTCCTGACCACAATTGACTCCCCCCTCAACTAGTGTAGTCCACAAATTTTATCAGTTTATTTCCACTTTGTATTTGAAGGTCATGGAGAAAAGGTTAAACAAGAGTGGACCAATACTGAGCCTTGAGGGACTCACTGGTCACATCACCGTCAGGTGATGGTGTTTATTTTATTCTTTTTGCTTCCGGCCGGGTACTTAAACATGTAAATTCATTTTTTAATACTTGTAGAATACAGTGCCCCAATTTATAAAGCGCCAATAAGACACTCCAGGGGTGTGCATGGAACAGATTTTACCGCACTTCTAGGGGCTGAAGGCACTCAGCCTGTGGCCTTGTGCTCATTATGCCCCTGGACATGCGATAAAATCTGATCCATGCCACCGCGTCTTCTTGCTTACTGAACTCCATGTAGAATTCTAATATGCATTGATGCTTTGCTTTAACAGTAATAAATCTATAACATACCGCTTGCAGTGGTTAGGACCACATGGCTCTCTCAACAACTTCTATTTTTGGGAGCTGTTGGGACCACACAGCTCTCTTGACTGTACTAAAGTTTGACAGTAAGGCCCAGACAGTAAGCGCAACCACTGCTCCTGTAAGGTCCTTGAAAGTTAAATTGAGGGTTAAATAAGGATTAGTGTCGTAAGTCAAACAGTTAGCCCTGCAGGAGATACACAGAGACATGAAAGAGACCTGCAGTTAGTAGGATGAAAAATCAGAAGTCAGCTCTGTCAGCCCACAGCAGTCAGTCAGTCACGCCACGATTTCTTACGCTGGCCTGGCAGTGATTCATGACTTTGGGAACCATTTCCCACCTGCATGAACCCTGCTACACCTCCTTGTTAGTTAGCTGTCCCACTTCCTGCTTCAGTGGTCCATTATCACCTCGGACAGGAGGGTTCTAGAAGTTCTGTTGTCGGATCTGTATCTAGAGTTTAAAACTCTCCGCCAAGTTGATCCAGAGCACCACTGGAGTCACGGTGCCTGGGGACACTCTGTCTGTACTGCAGAGTGAGATTGCATTTCTTACAGCCGCAGTGTCATCGAGGCTGTCTTGGATGTCTTGGTGTCTCAGGAGTTCATGTTTCTTTAGTTTTAGTACTGAAATGGACTGGGGACTAGCATACCATTCTTGACTTGCAGTTCCTGAACATGTTTGTGCCCAAGTAGAATTTCATATGGTCACCCTCAATCAGATCATTCTACCTCTGGAGCCTGGGGCTTGGTTCTGTTCCCTGGATGCATATTTCCACATTCCAGTATGTTCTTCCCATTGGCAGTTCCTCCCTTTTCAGTGGACGGCATATTGCACGGTTTGGTGGGATGCCGTTTTGGACAGAGTCAAAACATCAGTGTTCATCAAGTGCCTGGCCATTATGGTGGCCTTCCTCCAGTGCAGGGTACCAGGGATTTCCCCAGACTTGGATGACTGGCTCATCACAGGCCATACTAAGGAGGCCATGAAGCAGTCTAGGGATCTGGCTGTCCAGATGTTCGGAGATCTGGGACTGATGGTCAGTATGACGAAATCAGAACTGATGCTGATGCAGGTGAACCTTTTTACTGGACTGCCTCTGGGGCGGCTTGCACTAGTGTCAGTGGCTCAGTAGGTATGCATCTCACTTCTGGTGTCGGAGAATGGAGTGGGTTCTCAGCCCCTCCAGGCACTGGAGGATAATACCTATAACTGACTCTGTAGTACGTAAGAGGGGTGCTGCACTGTTGAGGTGCCATCTTCGGATGAGATATTAAACTGAGGTCCCTTCTGTCCATCTCTGGACACAATCCAGGTGGAAGTTAAACATCCCTTGGTACTTATTAATGATGAGTGGGGTTACCCTATTGTCATGACCAACATTCCCTAAAAATACAGAGAGGTCCATGTAACCCCAAAGGATGCACCTGGAAACAAGCTGTCACCACTTAGTATGCCTTTCCTGGGCAAAATTACAAATACCCATAGCCTGAGCAGAGACTCTTACCCCATTTGTTGAGTCATTTTGGGTTGGGCAGTTGCACCCACTCTGGGATTTCCTAAGACTGCTGAGGTCCATAACATCTGTGAGAGCTGTAGTGCATTGGGCCCACTGGCGAATGCATCCTTCAGTGGGAACTAGGGTGCCAGTGATCCCACTACTGGGACCACTCAACCAACCAATTCTGGTGACTCAGCTGACATGAGACACTATCAGTGGTGGCGGTTCCTTCTGAAGCTCTCAGATGGCATCCCCTTCAGTTGGCGGAGCCGTCCCTCATGCTGACAACAGATACATGGCTGGTGGAAGTGGGGTGGAGTGCTCAGCTGCAGAACTTCTAGAGCTCAAGGTTCTGATCACCTAGTGAGGCCCAACAACACATCTGCCTGCTGGAGCATCAGGCAGTGCATCTGGCACTAATGAAGTTTGCTCCGCTGATCAAGATTCATGTTGTGCAAATCAACACAGAAAACATAATCACCATGTTCTACTTGAACAAACACAGTGGAACACATTCCTTTCTTCTGTCAGAAAGTTTCAAGATCTGTTCCATAGTATTGATTCTGCAGGCAGACTTGCTTGCAGTCCATTTTGTGGGGAGGACAATCAGTCGGTGGATACTCTCAGCCGAGTGGGTGAGGCGTTGATGGAGTGGTCCTTACACCAGGAATGGGTTGCACAGCAGTTCGCCCAGTGGGCACACCTCTGGTGGAGCTGTTTGCCTCCAAGGAGAACAGAAAACTGAGGCTTTTTGTTCCAGCCCCCTCAAATGGGAGCCCAGATGAGGGTGCCTTTCCCTGTTCCAAACCCAAGGCCTTTTGTATGCCTTCCTTAATTTTCTTTCATCCACATGGTGCCCAGGGACAAGTCAAACCTGAAACTGATAGCCCCAGACTGTCCCAGACAGTTGTGTTATACTAAGCTCCTTGGCCTCAACACCAGTCCCCACGGTGCCTTCCTCTGCATCCAGACCTACTGAAGAGATCAGGAGATGATCACGCCATCTCGAGCTTCTGTTCCCACACTGGTCTGCCTCGTTCATGAACAGCTAGAGTTCCAGGCTTTGGGATGGAGGTGTCCCAGAAGGTTTTCTCACTAGTGTGGGGGGTAGAAGGTTGATCCCTCACCTGCTCTGTGGCCTCATCCTTGGCTACCTTTGGTCCCAGTCACTATTGGGGTTAGAGCCACATGGTACACCTGGGCAAAGTGACAAGGTGCACCTAGCCATTATTCAGCATACCAGGCTTGGGGCAATATGGCAACAGTGGCTCAGGAAAAAGTGTTCAAGCAGTGTTCCAAAAGCCTGGACCACCTGTCCCCTGCAGTGCAAGAACCTTTGCCATAAAGGGTCTTACCTCTAGTGTTGTCAAAGCTGATGGATAAACCGTTCAAGCCCATGGACAAGTGTGAGATGAAACACCTGTCATGGGAAACTGCGTTTTGTTCACCAACACCTTAGTCAGATGGGTGGATTAGCTCCAGTTGCTTTCTGTGAAGTCTTCATATCTGGTTTCCACAAGGACAAGGTTGTCTTTTGCCACCACTCGATGTTCTGTTGAAGGTGGTTTCAGTATTGCTTAACCAGATGTAATGTCTCCCCACCTGTAGTGCCCCACAGGCTGGGAACCTCCAGAAATAAACAGGGACTCCAGGGATGTAAGGAGAGCTCAGTAGGTGCTTGGAACCCCTTAGGACTAATTTAGTTAGTAGCAAGGGACCCCAGGATATAGAATATCTAAGGCGTGTGTGGGAGGACTACATATGATTGAAGACTAACAGGTACTAACATACTAAAATGCCAGCAGAATAGGCCTACTGGTCTTTCGTGTCTGCTCGTTTGGTCAGCCCCACCCTGGGTGCTGACCTTGCCCCCTCGCCTTCTCTGGCTTCTCCCTTCCCAGTTCCGGATATTCTTGCTGCATTGGATTTTGCTTCAGAACCCTTCCCTGTACCTGTCCACCCCTCTTGAACCCCTCCACTGTCTCTTCCTCCACCAGCCCCCTAGGTAGTGCATTCCATGGCTCCACCACCCTCTCAGTGGTAGTACCTCCTCCTTTCTCCCTGAATCTTCCCCTCCAGCTTCCACCCATGCCCTCTAGTGGCCCCTTCCTCCTTCCTTGAAGCACCCTGACTGTTCCTTCCCATTTACCCTCTTTGTACCTGAAGACCTCTATCATGTCCCCCGGTCCCTTCTCTCTTCCAATGTGACATATTTAGCTCTTGAGCCTCTCCTCATAGGTCCTGTCCCCAAGCCCCAAATCATTTTGGTTGCCCTCCTCTGGATCCTCTCCAGGAGGTTAATGTCCCTCTTTATAGTGGCCTCCAAAACTGCACGCAGTACTCCAGGTGCGCCTCACCAAGCAGTTATACAGAGGAGTATCACTTCCCTCCTTCTGGAGGTGATCCCCTAGCGATGCATCCCAGCATCCTGTTGGCCTTGGCTGCTGCCCTCCTACAAGTCTCAGAGTTGTTCATCTTGACATCCACCACCACCCCAGGTCCCTCTCAGCCATAGAGACTTGTAGTATTCCCCCAGGGTGTACACTTGGTCTGGGTTTCTGGCCCCAGGTGGAGTACCTTGCATTTCCCTGCATTGAACCTCAGCTTCCACTTTCTAGACCATCTTTCCAGAGCCTCCAGGTCCCCTGCAGAGCCACCCTCCCTCCTCCCATCCACCACGCCCCCAGTTTGAGTCATCTGCAAAGAGACTCATCTCACTCCTGATTCCTGTCTTTATGTCAGATAGGTAGGCGTTGAACAGAAGGGGCCCAAGGACTGATCCCTGTGGGACCCCACTAATGACCCTCCTTGGGGATGAGACTATCCCACCAACTCACGCCTCTGGGTCCGGTCCTGGAGCCAATTGCCTATCCATCTGATCATCTGGTTTCCTACCCCATTTCTCCTAGCTTATCCAACAGGCCCACGTGAGGAACAGAGTCAAATGCCTTGCTGAAGTCTAGAAAGAGGACATCCACTGGTCTACCCAGGTCCAAGGCACTTGTCACCCAGTCATAGAACTCCACCAGGTTTGTCTGACACGATTTCCCGGATGAATCCATGCTGTCTATCGTCCAGGCACCCTGACTTATCCAGGTCCCCCTAGCCTCTCCCTTGACAATGCCTTCCATCACCTTCACCACGATGTCAGGCTGACAGGCCTGGTTCCCTGCCACCTCCTTGATCCCCACTTGTGGATAGGCACTACATCGCCACCTTCCAGTCTTGGGCACCACCCTGTCCTCAGAGATGGTGAAAAGCTCTGCCAGGGGTTTCACCAGGACATCTGCAAGTTCCTTCAGCACTCTAGGATGTAATTTATCCTGCCCCTTAGGTGGCTAAGGGAATCCACAACCAGAGCCACTGCAAACAAAGAACTCCAAAACAAAAAAGCAGGGCTCGCCCAGATGCTGGGACAGCCAGCAAAGACCAGACCCTGGTTGTATGATTACAAAAATAGATTTATTGAAAATAAATATAGCAGCATTCACCACTGCAGACCACGAATGTTTAATGCAGCCTCAGTGTGCTTTTGAAAGTGGTCACAGTACAGAATCCCTCAAGACTGCACTCGGCAGCCAGCGTTTATGGTATGAGCCTAATCCGGTGCGAACTAGAACCCATGACCTTTTGACCCAGAAGTGGATGTGCCACAAACTAAGCCACTATAGTAGATGCCCCATATATGTACATGATAACGTAAAGCCGGTGGTCTTTACACAAAACCTTTTTTATAGCTGGTTGCTTGTGGATCTGCAAGCCTAGCTTACAGGATAGTTGGGTTTAATTTGCCTGCACAAGTGGAATCAGCTCTTCATTTAGTACACAGATTGTGTAACAGAGAAGTCATTATTGGAATATCAGAATGAAGAGTGCATCGCCAGAAAACCATGACCTTTAGTATCCACAGAAATTAACTGTGCTACATTTCAAAAAAACTGGAATGTCAAACCATTTTACTTATACTCTCTAAGGCTATTTACATGAACCCAGAAGCTTTGGCCCATACAGTTAATGGACAGCTGAGGGTTATTCAGGCGGAAGTCATAGTGTCATGCTTGTGACATCGTAGTCATTTCCACAACAACAGATGGTGATGTCACAAGTTGGGCATTATAGCCTACAGACAATCTTAGCTGTAAGCAAACTGTATGAGTCAAAGGTATAGTTGTCATTCAAATATACTTTTCAATGAGTTTTGTTCTTCTCCTTGCCATCTTTGTCTTTTTAGGAGCTTTAAGGTAGCCCATCAGACAAAATGCCTCAGTCTTTCTAACACCACATGCCCTCTGCAGAACCTTATTTTTCCCCCTAGGAAGGGTCAGGGTGGGGATATACCCTCAACAATGGTTGCTTATCAGAAGGCAGTGTAAATGCTGGGCAAGAGACCAAACATACCAGGGCCTTTTATCTACGGGTCCCATGGCCATTGTTTACCGTTTGTGTTCCTCCTCAAGAGGCCACCTATCCTGACACCATGTGACACAATGACTTCTATGTTTCTAGATTCACTCTACTTTGACTTCAGCAAGGCATTGACTTGGTGCCACACAGAAGATTGCTGATAAAGTTATTGGATCTGGGGCGACAAAGGACCAGTGAGATGGGTGTGAAGTTCGCTAGAGGAAAACAGCAAAGGGTGGTGGTTAATGGGGTCAGATCGGGAAGAGAAGCGGTCACAAGTGGGGTGCTGGGGCCAGTCCTTTTCAGTATGTTCATCAGTGATATAGGAGCAGGACTATAGGGCAAGGGGTGTCTCTTTGCAGGTGACATTAAGCTATGTGTCAGGTTAGACAGCAAGGAGGGGTAAGGAAGTTGCAGAGACCAACAAAGGTTAGAGAGGTGCTCCAAGATGTGGTGGTTGAAATTTTTGTTTTTACTTCAGATGTTTATGCTCCCGGCATGCTGGAAGGCTTTCTGTCTGGCCAGTCTCCATCCGCCGCCTTCCCCCAGAATCCCCAGGCCCTATATCCCCTTGGACCCCCAGGTGGGGCAGAGAGAGGAGGCCATCCTCCCCTCCCAAGCACATATCCAGAGCAGGCCGAGAGCTCCATGAGGCCATGGCTAAGGTACCTTGGGGCTTCCAAGCAGCTGATTTCCTGTTTCTGTGGTCCCTTCCTCGTGGCCATGAATATTGTGCATCCTTGATGCCACGCTGTCTGTCTCCTAGCTCTGGCGCTACCCCATCCTCCACGGGGGCAGCCAAGCAGTGGGACCTTATACCCACCCTTTCCCGGAGAGAGCTGTCGCCGGACCTCGATCCTCCTCCCTCCTGATCTCGGCAGCCCATGCTCGTTCCGAACATGGGTCGCTGCATGGCGTGAGGTGTGGTGTCCAGCACCTCAACCTCAGCGCCACCAGGCCAGTGATGTGGTGGTTGAAATTTAATGCAAAAAAAGTGCAAGATAATGCCTGAATGAAGAGGGGCAGCATGATGGAGACCTTCAGGTTCCTGGAAGAATAAACAAGCTAAACTGGGAGGAATTATTCAGCACAAATGGTGGGTCAAAACAAGGGGCATGAGTGGAAGCTGGGGAGGGTGGAATTCAGGAGACATATGAGAAAATGTTACTGCATGGAGACAGTGGTTGAGCCATGGAACAGCCTACCAGCTGAGGGAGTGGGTGCAAAACCATGAATGGGTTCAGGCACGCGGGAGGACAGAGTAAAGGGCTCAGTAGTTACTCAAGAGGGTAGCAGTAAGGCGGGGCACAACAGGGAGGCAGGGCAAGGCTAAAAGCCCCATTTAGACAATAGGTAATGGGGTAGGTAGGATAGTCTAAATAGGACAGATTGGATAAGCCAGTGATCTTTTTCTGGTGATATTGTCTATGTTTCTACATGCAAATGGGCATGCAACCTCAGCCTGTGTCTTACCTCCCAGAAAATCATGCCTGCGAAACACCACCTGTGGTCACTCAAGTGATACTGCTGGGGTGGCGTCACACTCCCTCTCTGGAAAGGACAGCATCCTCTGGGATGCTTGATTTTATCCCCGGCCATCCCCAGAAATTGAGGTTACCACTGTCATGAGTAGTAGCTCTTCTTCTGTGCCAATGGGCTGGTTTCCTGCACATGTCCTTAATAATGAAGAAGAGAATGACTTCTGGAATTGTAAGTTGCAGGCAGGGTTGCAAAACAGGGTTTTGCTGAAGCCAGCTCGATGTCTTTATGCTAACATCAAGACTCTGTCTTTAATACTTCTAACTTATATACCTAAATGGAATCTCATCACATGCTGTCATGAAGACCTCTAAGTTGTCCCCCTACAAATAGTTCAACACAGAGACACCACTTTGTTTGGGTTAGGTGTGTGACACAATTTTGTCCCTTGGGAAACTTTTGGATGGAGACTCAACCAGATTGGTTGTTGTTAGGCAGCACAGAACTGGATTTATATAGTGATGAGGTATAGTGTGTTTTGATTAACAAAAGGCTTTTTCATTGCCGTAATGTAGTGGTGTAGCCAGCTAAATCCTATTAAAGAACAGCACTGCAAATCCAGTATGACTTCATGAACAGCAGTGTTTGCATGGTGTTGGGGTGGGGTTCAAGGCCTGGTTGGTGTGACTTCTTATTTAAAAGCCTGGCCCATGTCACCCATTCTGATGAAAGCAAAACAGAGTGCAGTGAAATAAATTTAAAGGCATGGGTCATGTGTATGCTATGCACATTTCATGTAAATGTCATCCACATCTGTTAACTATGCACATGTGGTTTAGATCTTTCTAACAAATAATAGGTCACTGCACTTTAAAACAGAGGCCAAACTCAAGGGAATCATTTAGAAAGGTCATTGCAGTCTGACTAAAGGGCTTTGCAATAGTATAATTACTGTATAACATTCCTTAACAATAGCCAATGTCTCTGCAAGAACTTTGAAGAACATAACGTCTCGACACAATTCAGCTTATTTTCCCCATCAGATTTGTGTTTCTGTACCACATTCTTTATTTTGAGGTCATTTGCATACAAACTTTAAAGAGGGACTCTGGCCAAAAGTGCTACATTACATAATTAGAATGAGCATACCCCAATAAATCTTACACCAAACATTAGGTTTCTTTGCTACTTCATTTTAGGCCCTGTCCACACTACACTGCTCCGGCCCGGTAGCGGATGCAATCCGTTCGGCTGGGAAAGCGAGTGCAGTGTGTCCACATTCTTGATGGTGTCGTTATGGGACGGTACGCGGTCCACACTAAAGGTGCCAGGCTACCGTTACGGTGGCATCCGTTCCCAGGATGCAGCTGCGCTGCGCTATGGGCCCTGCGAGACCGTTACCACCGCGTCCACACTACACCCGTGCAGCGTTGCGGGGGCATAACGGTTCATTACGTTGTTGAAACCACCTCATATGTGGTTTCAACAGCGTTATAATGCCTGCTGTAGCGTTACAGGTGTAACGCAAACCGTTGCGGTAACAGTTTGGGCACTCTGTAGCGTTACAGAGGCGTGGTGTGGACATGGCCTTAAAGTTATGGGCTATTTTGTAACCCTGATTTCACTACCTGTTCAAAAGGCCAGTTTCAGTGAAGAGGTGCTGATGATGTCTTCTCCTGAACTCACAGTCTAGCCCTCCTGTCAGCAAGCTTATAGGACCTGTTTCTCCAAAGTTAAAGATCAATCTGCAATGGTTTTCACAAGTAAAACAAGCAGCGTCATTCTAAAAATAGTGCTAAAGAATCTATGTGTTTCAGGTTTTGTAACAAAGTTGACAAATTTGTATTTTGATACCTTTTGGTGTGGTTCATTTTGCAGAGTTGCAGGATGCTGTCAGCATGCTTCCGGCTACTGATACCATGTGAAGTGCTATTCTGCAGTGCCTGTTTGGAAGCTGTATTGCTACAAGTTTTGCAATGTTGGTAACTGCATTGATGTTTGTCAGTGTCTGCTTTACAATAAGTTTTAATAGGGGCCTTATATGTGTGAATTCCTGTTAGGGGTGGAAGTGTTAGCCCTGGTAAAACAATCATTGTAATGTGAGTACAACACAGATGAGCCGAATATAGCTCAAGTAACAGCCTGTCAAAGAGAAAACAGAAAATGAGCTCTGCTCAACTGAGTATCCCATTCATTCGTACTTTGATGATGAATAAAATATTACATAGATACATAGACAGTGTCGGCAGATAAGGGCCTATGGCCCACCCAGTCTGCCCATTTGAGCTTGTAAGTTCAGTTTGTTTTCCTAGAAGTCTGTTGCCCTTACCCCTGACCTCCAGAATTCCTTTATGTCTATCCCATGCATTCTTAAATCCGTGATTGTTTCAGCCCCACCACTTCCTCTGGCAGGGTGTTCCACTTGTCCACCACCCGTTCTGTGAAGAAATTCTTCCTCATGTTTCCTCTGAATCGTCCTCCCTCCAACTTCATCCCATGCCCTCTAGTCCTGGAACATCTTTTTTGCTTAAAATAGTGTTTTCCTGCACCCTGTTCCTCCTGTAAGATACTTATATGTCTCTATCATATCCCCTCTCTCCCTCCTCTCCTCCAGGAGTACATGTTCAGTTCCTTCAACCTGTCTTCATAGGACTTGTGATGCAATCCATGCACCATCTTTGTTGCCCTCCTCTGAACCTTCTCTACCCTGTCTATGTCCTTACGTGGGTATGGTCTCCAGAACTGTACACTGTACTCCAGGTGGGGCCTCACTAGTGTCTTGTATGGCGGAATTATGACCTCCCTTTTCCTGCTGGTGATGCCCCTGCCTATACATCCCAGCATCCTATTTGCTTTACCTGCTGCCTTGTCACACTGTTTCCCTACCTTGAGGTCATCAGAGATGATAACCCCAAGATCCCTTTCTGCTTGGTGCATGATATATCCTCACCCCCCAACTGATATATTGTGCCAGGGTTTTTTGCCCCATATGCATTATCTTGCACTTCTTTGCATTGAATTTCAACTGCCAAACCCTGACCATTCTTCAAGTTTCTGCAGGTCACTTCTTATTCTGTCTACACCCTCTGGTGTGTCTACTCTGTTACAGAGCTTTGTGTCATCAGCGAACAGTGAAATTCTGCCTTCTAGGTCCTGCGCCATGTCACTGATGAAGATGTTGAATAGGACTGGTCCCAGCACTGATCCCTGTGGTACCCACTGGTCACTCTTCCCTCTGTGGAGTGACAGCCATTTACCACCACCCTCTGTGTCCTGCCACCCAGCCAGTTACCTACCCACCACACTACTGTCCTGCCCACACCCATATTCCCCAGTTTGTGTAATAGTCTTCTGTGGCACAGTGTCAAAGGCCTTGCTGAAGTCAGATAGGCCATGTCCACTGCCCTCCCTGATCCACCTCCCTAGTCACCCAGTCAAAAATTCAATGAGGTTGGTCTGACATGACCTCCCCTGGTGAAACCATGCTGCCTTGGGTCCTGTAGTCCATTGACAACCAGATGTTCCACCAATCTCTTCTTCAGTAGTACTTCCATGATCTTCCGCACTACCGAGGTGAGGCTGACTGGTCTGTAGTTCCCTGCTTCCTCTTTGTTCCCACTTTTGTATAAGGGGACTACATCTGCTGTCCTGCAGTCTTTGGGTACCTCCCTGTTTCCAGTGATCGGCTAAACAGGATAGCCAGAGGTTCAGCCACCACCTCTCTTAGTTCTTTAAGGACCCTGGGTGCACCCCATCTGGCCCCATTGCTTTTATCAACTCTTATTACTTCCAGTTCCTTCAGGACCCTTTCTCGTGTAAAGGGACTTGTGATTGATTGATTAAGGATTGAGCTGGTTACTGCATAGAAACTCTTAGTAAGCTTTCAAAACAGCACTACCTCTCCCACCCCATTTACAGGGTGATGGAATAATTGTTTAAAGAGCCATCACCTCAATTGAATGATAGATGTGAATGATCATAGCCTTTCTCACATCGGAGATATCCAGTCTGCAAATCTCACATTAGTGTGCAATGACTTAGCATCCAGCAACCCAGGAGAAAAGGACCACAACAAAAAGTACCAAAAACAAAACTATGAATTTGTCAACTATGTTGCAAAACCTGAAACTCACATAGGTTTTAAGCGATGTCTATTGAATGGTGCTGCCTGTTTTACTGAGAAAACAATTTACCGTTGTTTTTAAACTTTGGAGAAGCAGGTCCTGTAAGCTTGCTGACAGGGAGGGCTAGACTGTGGCCCTGTCCACACTATGCCTCTGTAATGTTACACAGTGCCCAAACCGTTACCACAATGGTTTGTGTTTACACCTGTAACGTTACAGAAGATGTTTCGTAACCATTGTTTGAAACCACATATGAGGTGGTTTCAACAGCGGATATGAAAACTGATCCACTTCTGTAATGTTACCAGCGATATTATGGACTGGCGGTAATGGTCCCCTGCAGGGGCCTGGCAGCGAGCTGTATTAGGGATTGGGCGCCGCAGTAACGGGTCGCCTGTTCCCGAGGTGACTGGCTGTACCAGTCTCTGCACCTGTCACGCTGCAATGTGGACACACTGTACCACTCCCCAGCTGTAACGGTTTCTGTCTGTTACAGGGTCTGGGCGTGTAGTATGTGGACAGGGCCTGTGAGTCAGGAGATGACATCATCAGCACCTCTTCTGTGAAACTGGCTTTTTGAACAGGCAGAGAATTTAGGGTTGTAAAATTATTTGCAACTTGTAAGCAAGTAACATAGGGATCTCAGTTTGGCATGAGGGTGATTTGGGCTATGTTGATCCATATTCAGAATTTATGACGCCAGTCATTTGTGACCATAGTCCCTCTTTAACTTTGTTCCTTAATGTTCATAATATGCCCTGCATTACAAGAGTTCTAGCATGAAATTTGGACAATTATGTCCAAAATCATGGGGGTTCATCTGACATTAAATGCTGAATTTATATTATTTGGTAAATACACAACCAGTTACTTCCACGTTTTAACAGAAATGTATTTACCTAGCATGCATCATGGCTAACAAGATCATACCGTTGAACTGGAAATCCTCTGGAAATAAAACAAACGATTAACTACAATAGAGTGAATTCCGAGGGGAAGGATTGAGCATCCTAAGGACAGCTGTCCTTCTCTGGGGAGGGCTGTATGTATGGCGCAGTCGGACCCTAGTGGAGGCTGAGGATTCTGTTGTGACCAGCACCTAGATTCTCCAGGAGGCATACTGGATGCTGGGGTCATTGCATGTCATGCCTCCTCAGGAATAATCAGCACTAAAAGGAAAAATAATAGCAGCTGCCACACATGGCCCGCTTCTCCTGGTCTCAATCATCCTGTGTGGCACTCCTGGAAAATTCTACCTATTCGACATCTGCTATATCCAGTGCCAACTCCACACCCCGCCCTTAGGGCAATCCAGGAGGCAATACCGGTAGATGCCCCTACTGGCAACCTTCTCCTGTTGTCGTGCAGGTTTGCGCTTGGTGTGCCAGCCTCACCCTGGGGGGCAATCCGGGGTATCAGCCTGAAAGGAGGTAAATCCCAGGGACATAGAGGGGACCAGAGTGGGTTGGGGCTGATTTCTAGGTGGGGTTTGCCAGAAAAAGCATATGAAAAACAATAGAATTAATTCATTATTATATTAAGAATTGCCACCATCCGGGGGTGGATTGGGCCCCTTTGCTAAACTTTACTTACTGGAAAATAGCAGTGCTGGATATGAATAATAATTTGATAGCAAGAAAATCCCTCTTTACAATTCATATAATATTTAATCATATATTGGGAACAAATTTATGAACATAGCTGATAATATTGTAATTACATTCACCTGTAATCTCTACCATATTTTTGTATTACTGCTACATTCTTGCTTTGTGTGAAATAAAGTCTCATTCAATAAAAAAATTAAAAATAAAGGTTTGGTCCTTAATGGTGATTATTTTACATATTTAATGGCCCTCCTATATTCCTTTCCATGTCAGGTATGTATTCTTATATGCTTTGACCAGTTTTGATAAATAATCTAGCTTTAGGGGTGCCCTCAGATCTACTTAGCGTTCCACTCTCTTCACCAGCTACTGCTCCTCCTTTCCATATTTCTAAGACATTCCATGACACCAGCAACACCATTGCATCCTATTCATCTGAATGGCCTTGACTGATGTTACTGATGTCATAGAATGTTCAGGCAGTACTGAAAAGAGAGGGCAGCAACTGCTGAGCAGAGAGGGACTCAGGGTAGTTACAAAGGCAGGAAAATGTAATTATTAATTTAACAAAAAGGTAAAAACATATCAGAATATTGGACAGGCACTAAAGGATAACAGGAGGGCATCTAGAGGTATTTAAAAATGCTGTTTCCTATCACCTTTAAGGATATGACACACATGCTTTTCTGTTACCTGTGATGTGCCACTGTAGTGGCCTGGTCATGCCTGAAAATGATCCCTGGGATCAGTGCATGCACCAGTTAACAAATAAATACATACATACATACATATATAAATCTTCTCTAGTTGCTAAATGGCAACCTGAGGTCATAATGCTCTTCTAATGACATTACAATCATTGCCATCGCTGCAGCGTGTGATGTCACAAGAAGATTACGACTTCATGTTGAGAAGGAACTGCTGCAGCAGATGAACTCAAGGGATAAAGGTCCAGTGTTTGTGCAGATGTCCTCAGTAATTAAATAAAGGGTGTGTGGGGGAAACTGTAGATGATATTCTGGATATGGGATACGCACTGACTTGACACAGAAGATGCTATTTATCTTCATGAGTGAGGGTACTGGACAATAACTTGTGAGTGGGCGCATAAATGTCCTGATCCTCACAAGTGATGAGTGGCATATTATGAGCCAGGTTATTGTGCATCCAGTTTATACACTTCTCATTGTATTTAGCTGTTCTTTTCTAATCAGAGGAGGCAGAATAGCGCAGAGGTTTAAGGCTCTGAGCTGCAAATCTGGTGACATCCAGCAGACCAGACCTGGGTTTGAATCCCACAGCTTCCACTTGCATACTGTGTGACCCTGAGCAAGTCACTTAACTTCCCTGTGCTCCCAGGTTGCTCCTGTAAAAGCTTTCAGCTTAGTGTGCTACTCATGGTTAAACAACTAAAATAAAAAAAAAAATCAGTTGTGTACTATGATAACTCCCAACTGGGTCAATTACCCTAATCTGCATGTATCTTTTGAGCTCTGTCACTGTTTATATTCCTAACATGGAGCCTTTGCAAAAGAGTCCTTCACTCAAAGGGTTGTAATTCTGATTGTCTAATAAATAAACACTGTAGGTTAAACTGTTAAGCTTTAACATTAGCTCTTTTAATGAATATTTAACAGTTTCTGATGGATTTCTTGCTCTGTTTTGTGTACAGCTGAGACCAATGTGATGTCATCAGACAGTGTTCAAAGTGATCCCCATTGGTTAAGAGATCTTTTGTGTTCTATCCAGAAGCTGATGCTCTCTTAATGTTAAAATCTACATTGGTGACACTCCTGTTCTAGAAATAAATAATATATTTCCACAACAGGAGCATCACCAATAGAAAAATTCTTTCATTATTTTATTTATTCTGTCATCTGTCTAGATGAAAATACAAGATGAACTTTGTATGAATATGTTTTGTGAAGATGTTCTTCAAAATCATTTCCCTTCATAGTGCAAACCGTTTGGAATTGTATGTGAGCTGTTGGTGTCTTGAAATTTTTGCTTCGCTAGGGCCACCTTCATTGACCTAAATTGGTGCTACCTTCAAAGCATGGGTGGCCCTATGCCTCCTCAGTTTTTTCTTTTTATCATCAATTGCTTATCAGATTGAGGAAAATGCCTTCATCAGTTTCTGTCATTAAAGTAAAATATTGTATTACTTTACTCACTTTACATCGTTGTTGCATGCTGTCATTGGTACTTTTGCAGATGCCCCCTCTTTCGCCTTTGATGGTATGACATGCAGATAGTTCATGACAGCACTCACACTGTTTTTCTGCCTGGGCCTTTCATGTGATGAGAAATCCTATGCCATTTGTAAAGAGATTTAACCAGGCCACGAGGATATGCTGCTGGAAAGCTTTGGAGAACTTTTGCAGAAAATGGTGAACACCAAATGGGTAGCTGTGTTGTCTGGGCTGGAGTCTCTTCAGTGGATGACCAAATTGTCACCATTGCAGGAAACAAGCTGTTCATCACAAGAAAGGGTAAGCAGTCTTCTTCGATGGAGCATGACTACTATTCTAAGTTTCTTTTCTAGTCCAGATTGCTGCTGTATGCCCATGAGGGTCAGTCTCTGTTGTCTGCCTGACCTTTGTCCAGACACTGTTGTGGGCCCACAGCCCTTGCTAGTGCGTCCTGCCAATACTTCCTCATCTTCTATACCAGCTGGCATTATTGACGCATTGTTGCACTGGCTACTGTCTCTGAATTGTTTCATGGCTTGTGCTCTGTTTGCAGTTAGTGATTACATTGTCCATATCCCAGCCTTTGCCCTCACTTCAATCAACATCAGCTGGTGTTTGGGGGTCTGCTGTTCCTCGCACTGTCCAGCACCAGCAACTGCCTCAGCCTTTTGGTCCTGTGGCCCCTCCCCACCTCAGGATGAAGAGTATGAATACAATCCAGACCTACTAGATGTTGATTAAGGCGATGAAAAAGAGTAACCTGCTTATGGGTTTACCTCTAGTTCCATTGTTTCCTACTATACAGAGGATACTCTGGCATGTACCTCTAGTTCCATCGTTTCCTACTATACAGAGGATACTGTGGCATGTACCTCTAGTTCCACTGTTTCGTACTATACAGAGGATACTGTGGCATATACCTCTAGTTCCATTGTTTCCTACTATACAGAGGATACTGTGGCATGTACCTCTAGTTCTCATCTAGAGAGCCTCATTTCAGGCTCTACTAAGCCACATGCAGAGCAACCTTAGTTTTGCTGCTGAGGAGGAGGATTCTACTAAGAGGAATCTCTATTGTATTTATTGTATTTATTTAAAAGTTTCACCAGGAAGACAAATAGAGCAGAACTGCATGTTTGCAGATGTGTCCTGGGGAGGGAGAGGGAACAGAAACAACCTAATAAAGATTACAAGTTTAAGTGGATACAGAACACTACTGTTACATTACAAATTGAATAAAGTATGGGGTGGTGTGTACAACAAGAAGTTTACCCCTGTCAGAGTCTAAACCTCACTTTCAGGTTCTTGGCAATATTGTGGATGCAAGTAATCACAGACACATTGCATAAGAGTAATAAACTTGTTTATTACTACTAAAAAGGATAAAATCACAGTTACCTAAGCAGTTCTTACCAATACAAACCAGGAGCCAGTGCTAAGCGTTCCCTATACCTCGAGATTTCTCTGTGTCTGTTGCGATCTCTGAGGTATAAGACTAGTGTATCACATTATATACCTATGATAATTACTATGGTTACTGTAAGATAGAAACATTTCTAGTTACAGAGATGAGCCCTATTGGCTAAATTAGAGGTGGCTCCATGGTCCAAGATAACATTATACAATTTTGTAGTAGTCATCAGTTTGTGAACAAAAGAGTTCTTATACAGAGTATTACATAAACAGTGTAATAGTACAAATCACCAAAAGGTGGCAATGCCGACTTACATATCATAATTACTCCAAGGACACAGGTGCCTTGGCATCTTACAAGTAAGAAATACACAGAAAATACATAGCAGGATATATGTATTAGCAAGCAAAGTGTATTACAATAATATACATACATATCCTGACATCTACTCTTGTTTGGTAGATGCCCTTAGCCCTATATGTTAGTATAACATATGCCTAAGCACTAGTTGTCTACAGTGTACCTGTAGGGGTACCAGTAAGGGTGCAGGGACCTCGTTTACCCCCATTTTAGATGCTACATAAACCCCAAGTGTGAAGTTCGAGGGTTTATTAGAGCATCTAACACCAAGGGTTGTGTAAACTTCAACTTTACACACCACCCCATATTTTATTTTACATAATTGCTGGGTCTCCCTTTTCACCACAGCAATTATATAAAATAGTAGGCATGCCAGTGCAGCTGCACTCCAGTTCTGTTTTCGGCCATACTCACGTTTTCATAGCCTGTGATTTTAAATGTTTTGTTCTTCCCGTATGTGGAAAAATGACAGTTTTTATTTTATAAATGAGAAGGCAGGAGAGCAGTTGAGAAAGCGAGAGGCACTGCAGCGGGCACATGCCCAGAGTGAGGGAAACTGTGCACATGTTTGCCGTAATAAACACTCCTTTATTACAGCGAATTATGGCATGATTTCCTTATGGGAAAAGAGGGACCCATTAATTATATTACAATTACAATTTCAGATGTGTGCATGTAGTAATATGTTAACATACAGGTCAAGCAGATTACATGATTAATCGAATACAACCAGGAACTTGTTGCATTCAGGCAAATTCTAAGGCTACATCTTGAGTAGGCAGAAGAGACATAAGGCAAGCAACCAGCAGTGTAAGTGCATAACAAATAGAGGGACGGGGACGGGGATGAAGATGTTAGGAACAGTTGCACAAGAGGAGATGAAATCACAGAGTATGGGAGGAGATGGAATGGAGAGGAGGCATTGCAGATGGACGGGGAGAGCATTCCAGAGTTCAGAGCAATGATAAGAGAAGGTGAACAGGCAGCAGTTGTGGACCTAGGAGGGAGAGCAAAGGTCCGGGACTGGAGTTATGGTGGGAGTAGGAGGATGGTGGGGGGAGGGAGGAGAGAGGGGTGAGACAAGAGGGAAGGGACCTGATCCAGTGTTTACCTACAAAACTAGAACAGTGGGTGAGATGCCTGTCTACAAGAGATGGACAGGAGAGGATTTTAGAGGTCACAGTGGTGAGTCCGGGGTGGACAGGCTAGAGCAGTGACAGAATAAGTGAAGAGTGTATCCACTCTGGCTAGGGGGACTTGGGAGTGGCATTGCAGACTATATCTCCATAGTCAAAGCTAGGAAGGATAATTTTCTGGACAATTGCATGCCAGGCCAGCAAGGGAATTCACCCACGATTCCTGATAGTGCAGCAAGCTTGGAGTGCAGTTTCTTGTGGATGGCATCCACATGCCCTAAAAGTCAAGGTGCTGGTCAAGCCAGACCCGAGATACCCAAAAGAGGTAACATCCTCGAATGTAGTCCCATCCAGGGCATGGAAGGAAGGAGAGGGAAAAGCTAGAGAGTCTCTGCCTAGTACTGAAAGGTCATGAAACAGTCTTCTTGGTATTTAAGAACAATTGATTGGAGTGGAACCAGAGCTGAACTTTGTCAATTCCAGCTGGAGCCTGGTTGCCACATTGGAAGTGGAAGGCCCAGAGCTATACAGGACAGTGTTGTCCCTGTACATTTGAATGGAAGTAGAGGTGCCGACAGCAGGAAGGTCATTTAGGAAGACAGAGAAGAGAAGGGCCGAGGACAGAGCCTTGTGGGACTCCAATACTGATGGGGGGCAGCTAGGAGTCACCTATCTTAACTGATTAAGACCTTCCTCTAGGTAGGAGCAGAACCACCATTTGGTGGGGCTGAGAATCCTGCAGCTATTAATTTATCGAGGAGGAGGGTGGGATACTGTGTCAAAGGCCTTGGTCAGGTCGACAATTATCACCGTGGCGATATTGTCCTGGTCGATGACCAGTTGAGAGTATGGAGTCAGTAAGCTGAGGAAGGGAGTGTGGTGGAGTTAGGCTACACTCTCAGCTGTGACTGATGGACCACCTTTCTACCTTCTTATTTCCAAGCTATCAAAACTTCTGTTGCGCAACAGTTAATGCTTTTCTCTTTGCTTTTCTTCTTCTTCCCCTACCCTAAGTTGTCCACCTAGCGTAGCTCTTTACTGTCCCTACTAAACGTCCTACTAGTTCTCTCTTTCATTCTTTTCCATTTCCATCCATCCAGTCCCTGAATGATGCCAAACACCCGTAAAGGTGTTGTGTAAAGTGCATAAGTGCATTTTGTGTAGAATAAACATAAAGGCTATTTTAGATAGCAGGAATTAATACAGTTAATAAAGCCTTTTAAAAGAAAATGATTCAGAAGCCATATCAAACTAATCATTTCTTGATCAGTACAGTTATAAGAAATCCTTAAGGTATGTTCATAACTTCACACTATAAACCTGTTACTGCATAAGTTTCTAAAAGTGCTTAGTCACTGTGGATCAGAGATATAGAGATTCAGTATCTGTGGCGATATACACTATACTTTGAACTGAACCAGGAAGTCCCTAAAACTCTCTCTCTCACACACACACACACACACACACACACACACACACACACACACCCCTTGGTTTGAAACATATCCATACATGTAAATAGAAAGGGCTCAGTCAGGTGACCCCACCAAAAGATATAAAACCTCTTCACTGAGAGCAGTTCAGGGCAGTCCAGTAGGGCTCAGCCCTGAGAGTAGAAGAGAGAGAGGTGCTACTGTAGACAAGCTGTTGAATGCAGATGAGAAGGGTCTTAGGAGCTTTAAGATCCAGGACTGTCTTATTTGAGAAACTACTGTTGTTAAGTAGTGATTTTCTTTGCATCATCATCATCAAAAGTTTTATTGTTTGACTTAAAAGTCTTCAACAATTAAAAAATGAGCACAGTAAAAACACATACAAATAGACACATGGAAATCATTTACATAATTCTATATATAAATAAGAACTGTTGTTTTCTGTATACCATAAATTTAACTATATATTGATAGTTTCATTTTATCTGGTCTAGTCTTCACTGTGTGTTCTCGTGTTGTTTTATAATAATACTAGTTAGAGATCGTCTTAATATTATTATACAATTGACTTTCTAATTGTGATCAGTGTAGTACTAATTCTTTTTAACTATTTATTGCCAGAAAAAAATTAGCTTGTTTAGTTATGGTCCGTTCAGTCCTGTGTATGTATTAGAATGAGAGTCAGAGTTTCAAGATCTATATTATATCTATTATTAATAAAAGAACCCAACCAGTATATGCGTGCCTTACTACACCAGGCACAATCCCTCATAACATGTATAAGGTCTTCCCTCCTTCCCTCAGTTGCACAACTACAGTTTTCATTTGCAATTTTTTATATCTGCTTCTCAGAACACTGCTTTTGAATTGCTCAAATTTGTATATTATAAGGTCCTTCGCATAAGTGGCTTGGTTAATACATCTAGATAAGTCTTATATCCAAAGTCAAAATTATTCATGGCAAACCACTTGGAGTATGCAGACATCTTAATTAGTTCCAGATCATTCTTTTCCAATAAGTTTCAGTTTTTTTGTGACATATTTTTATATTTATTACTTAACAGGATCCTTTTCTCAACATACCCAGCTAATGTTTCTAGTTCATATTTTTTACAATCTTGGGAACTAAAATCCACAGTGTAGCCATCTCAAACCACATCTGCTTTTCTTCCAAATCTAAAGCAGTTACTCTGGTTTGCCGGCAGTCTAGTAATCCTTATCCAAAAGTTAGCCTGTCTAATTTCACATAATGCTTTAACATTGACTATTCCTAATTCTGATCTCATATACGGTGCTGCACATGAGCAATCTAGTCCCATTATGTTCCTTAGATGGGGCATTGCAAGTTTTTCCATATGGGCTACTTCCCAGACTTGGTACCATACAACAGTTGTGCTTCAAATTTTGATTTAGCCGCTATAATTAATGGTTTCATGCTTGCCACCCCAGTATTTATTGTCAAAGCACATGAGGGCCATCATTGTTTTCTATTTAAGGTTTCCAAGCACTTCTGGAATTGGCAGCTCCATCAACCATTATGACTGAATTCAACCCCTAAATATATATACGACTTTACTATTTCAATGTTATTACCCTCTATGGTCCACATTTCATCCCTTTTTCTGCCATTAGGGCTAAAAATAAGAATTTTGTCTTTGTTAAATTAATTGTAAGCTTTAGTCTCTAGATCTTTCCTCAATCAATCAATATTTTATTTATCTAGCACCTTTCAAAATCAAGGTGCTGCACAATCATATGAAACATCAACAATAAATAAATAAAATCAGTCTGGATAAGCCTTACAAAACAGATACGTTTTAGCATAGTTTTAAAACTGCTGACAGTCAGGCATTCTCTTAACTGATGAGGTAGAGAGTTCCACAGGGTCGGTGCTACAAATGAAAAGCACAAGCCCTAGAAGTTTTTAACGAATCCTGGGAACCTCTAGCAATCCCTCGTTGGCAGATCGGAGCAGACAGAGCCAGGGAGTAGGGAACCAGGAGGTCTTTCAGGTAGTCAGGTCCCTGTTCATGTAGGCTTTAAAGGTAAGCAAGCCCACCTTATAGGTGATCCGCCACTGAACTGGCAGCCAGTGCAGTTCCGCAGCACAGGTGTAATATAACTGGCCCTAGAAGTTGCAGTCAATATCCTGGCTGCAGCATTCTGCACTAGCTGCAAGCGCGGATATCAACCCCAGGTAGCCTTAGGTAGAGGGCATTGCAATAGTCAAGACAGGTAGTGATGAAGACATGGACTAGTGTTGGAAGGTCACACGGAGGAACCATATGTTTCACCCGGGTGATATTCCTCAGATGGTAAAATGAGGATTTAACCACAGCCGACACCTGAAATTTCAGTGTCAGACTGTCGTCGAAAATAACACCCAGGCTATGCACCCGATCTGAGGTAGTGAAGCTGAACACCATCAAGCCATAGGCCCGACATGTGTCCAGCTCAGAACCCGCCCCAGGTGACCGGGTCCACAACCAACACCTCAGTCTTATCTGGTTCAATCTCAGCCAACTCAAATTCATCCAGTCTTTGCTCTGGAGAGGCAACTATTTAGCACGAGACAGCATCAACCTGCCCATGTACAAAAGACATATACAGCTGAGTATCATCTGTATAGCAGTGAAAACTCAAGCCATATCGTCTAATGATATCTCCCAATGGCAGCATATACACTACGAACAACATGGGCACTCAATATGGAGCCCCGCGGTACCCACAGGATAGGGAGGCGCCAGAGGAATAAATTCAGTGACCACCCTCTGAGACCTACCCTACAGGAAGATCGAAACCATTTGAGGACTGAGTCCAACAGTCCACAAAGGAACTGCAGGGTCTCCAGAAGCACCCCATGGTCCACAGTGTCAAAGGCTGCTGAGAGATCGAGAAGGACCAAGATGGTGACAAGCCTTTCGACCCTCGCCATAAGAAGATCATTAAGCACCTGAACAAGGGCTGTCTCAGTGCTATGTCTCTTCCTGAAACCAGACTGGAGAACTTCATAGACATTGTGAGTAACAAGATGATCATCCAGCTGCAACGCAACCACCTTCTCAGTAACCTTCCCACAAAGGAAGGTTAGAAACAGGTTAGTAGTTAGCTGGATCGTCGGAGCTCTAGGGAGGTTTTTAAGGAGTGGTCTAATGACCGCCTCCTTTGAGGGTCTGGAAAGACTCCCTCTCCAGGATCTCCATACAATTTCAGCTAGGATCGGGCAGATAACATCTACACAACCCACTAATAGGTGAGTAGGGCCCAGATCAAGCTACAACGGAGGTTAGTGCAAAGTCTGGACGATCTTCACAATATCCATGAATTGCAGTCGGCTGAAATCGGTCCAGACAGACGGGTGCTCACCACCTCCCATCGACCTTCCAACCCCTCATGGAGGAAGCCGGACGATTCAGCCCTGATGCTGGCAACCTTATCTGAGAAAAACCGAGCTAGCTCGTCACACTTATTTTATGAAAATGCTCTTCCAGACTGAAGACAGATTGGATTGCACAATCTGTCAACAGTTCGAAAAGTTGAGCTGGTTGATTTAGCAGCAGAAATCTCCTGAACAGGAACTCTGCCTTCTTACGGGAGATTTCTGATTGATAGCCTTATAATGTTCCATCAATCTAAGCCTGTCAGCATCAAGGTCGGATTTCGCCATGCCTCTCTAGCCTTCAACCAACTCGCCTCAGCTCCTTCAAGGACCCATCATACCAGGGGTTGCTTGGGCGAAGAGTAAGTGGTCGAACTCAGACAGGAGCAATCAAGTCCAAGGCATCTCCACTGCCTTATTATAGGCTAGTACTAGATCCCCTGGACTTATGCTTTCACTCAGCAATCCCAATAGGTCAAGTACGCCAACAGACCATCTGGGGTAATTCCTTAAAGGCGGTACTGGACCATCTACACAGGGGTAGGTCTATTTGGGGCCCCAAAACTGAACCCTATGGTGTGATGGTCAGACCGCCTGACTGGTTCCACCCCAAGTAAGAGATCTCCATCCCAGGAGGAACAGTAGATCCATGAGTGACCTCCTATATGGGTAGAGGAGGTAACCACCTGTGTGAGGCCAGCATTATCATTAGCTGGAGGAGATTTTGACCAATTATGAGAGTTCATCGTCGACCAAGCATTAAAGTCCCCAGAATAATCCATCTGGGAGACTCCAATACTGTGTCGACGCATTAAGTCCGCAGTCTCCTGCAGGAATAAATCCCCATCACCGGGTGGATGATAAATGAGGAGTATCCTGCAACCTACACCCTCTCCTGTGATACACTCAGAGGATCTAGTAGCTCCTACCGGAACCTCCACAAGGCTCTGTTTGGTCTTAAAAGATGGCTACACCCCACCCTCTGATGCAACCCAGGCGGTGAATCACCGAGAACCCAGCTGGAATTGCAGAAGCCAAAATGGACCACATTTTGTCCAGCCAGGTCTCAGTGATGCATGCCAGATCCACCGTTTCAACAAGCTCAGCTATAATAGCTGTCTTGTTTTTGATGGACCTGGCATTACATAACACCGCCCGAGTTGGATGAGATGCTGAGGAAGACCTTGACTCTGACCAGCATCTGCTGGGCCCTTGGGTATGGGAACAAGACAGGGATTACCCCTGTCCGACACCATTTTCCCCAGGGCGAAATCAAGTAATTTAAGTTTTCCTGCAGTCCTTTCTTTGTCAAGGAAAGAGTACTAGATCATCTGCGTGAGCAAGAACTGCACAGAATTGATTCAGTATCTTTGGTGAATATGAGTTCAAACAACATGAAGTCTTGCTGTATTCTGACAATAGCAGTGAGTCCCAACCTTGAACTGCCCTGGAAATGAAAGAGTTAACTTTCCATGCCAGGCATGGCAGCTGAGCTCGAGCTCGGTTGAGACTCTGTCTGTTGCTGTTTAAACTCAAACTGTCAGATTCTTTACTCCACCTCACTGAACAGTCGCTCCAGAGATTTCTCCTTCTGCTCAGTTCATTTTGTCGGTTAAAGTACCGCTTTCTTGGTTTTCGACCAAATTTAAACCAAACCTGTCTGTTCAGTCTCTGTCTGTGGTATTTGTGAGTACTAGATAGGTTTTATGTTATTCTATTCTGTGTGGAACTTGTAAGCGGTTCATCGGTTCAGTTTGAACTGATCGAGTTGTTAGAAAATCTTAATTTGTACTTTACAGTGTAGTTACGGTTCTCACGGTTCTAAAAAGCAGATTTTATTACGTTTTTTCCATGACCAGGTCAGGAACCGATAAGAGGGTCTTGCCTGGCGGATTGCCATTAAAAGGGTAAGTTTGGTTAGGACTGGCACAATGTCTGAGAAACCCAAAAGAAAACCCGGCCTTCTGGGTTTCAACACTGTAGTGTGTGTGGGGAAGTCTTTGCTAAGGCTGGCCCCACACCACCTGTGTTTATTGTCTGGGGTTTGACCACCTCAATGCAGACTGCCAGATTTGTAAAATTTTCCTGCAGCTACCCTAGAAAAGAGTTGGTAGGCTTAGGAAAGGGAGGCCAAAATGTCCGCTGAACGGATGGCCAGCCGGTTCGGTTCAAACTGAACTAGAAGGAGCCCTCTGACCAGGCAAGACTACTTCGGAAAAGGAGGCCGACTCTGAGAGTCGGTTCTGGCTAAGAGACCTAGAAAAGAAAAATCAGCTGGTGTGGAGCCAAAACTTTCCTCTCCAACCGCTGAAGAAATAGCCAAAGCGATCAAGATTGTACAGTCTCTTTCCCGGTTCGACCGAACCCGGCCACCATCAGGCAGGCGCTCGGTTAGGCTGGTTCCCCGGTTCAAAAAGTATGATTTAGAGGAATTTTATGAACCGGAGGAGGAGGAAGAGGAGTATGAGGAAAGTGAATGTGGTTTTGAAAGTCTGGATGTGCCTATTGACCGGACCTCTCCCAGACAGACCTTCAGAGTGTCTCCTCCTAGGCTTTCTGAGTCCCCTCCCATTTCATGTTTTATAAAAAGTGGCTGAAACCCTCCAGCTTCCTATGGAAGAAGCTCGGATGACCAGGAGGAGCCTGACTATGTAGAAATGATGGATATCCCAGAGTCTAGGAGGCTGTCTATTCCTTGCACAAATCTTTTGGGAAACAGACATTTAAGATTTTAAAGACTCCTAACACTATACCTCCTGTGGATAAAAGAATGGACAAGAGGTATGCATTGTCAGGCTCAGATCACGAGTTCTTACACAACAGTGCAGCCATGTTGGGGTGGTGCAGGCTGCAGCCTGTGATAAGGCAAACATTCCCTTGGCTACACCCCGAACAAGGACTCCAGGAGGATTGATGCCATGGCAAAGAAACAGTACATGGCAGCATCCTTGGGACTCAGACAGGCCAATTTATAGCCTATACTGCTAGGTATCAAAATCCAGATGGGACACTGTTATGGCTTTTAACAAAACAGGTCCCTGGCCAGCTTGCCAAGGAGCTGGAGCAGGTGCCTGCTGATGGTATTGAGGCATCAAGGTGCAATTTCATGCTGCAGTGGACTCCAATGATGTGTCTTCTAGAGTTATGGCTACATCTGTTGCACTTGAAGAATGGCCTGGCTCAGATGTACTAGCCTGTCACAGGATACCCAGACTAAGGCCATGGATTTTCCTGTTGTGGGTAATTCTCTGTTTGGGAGCAGACAGAGAATTACATGAAAAAATGGACGAATATGGGACCACCTGTAGGAGTGCACAGGCCAAGGAAAGGTAGGCCACTCCTCAGAGGCAGCTTCCCAGGGGCAGAGGCAGGCCTTTCCATAGGCCTTTCTACAAGCCCAGGCCTCCTCTTCTGCTTATGCCCAGGGGGTTCTTTAGAGGAGAGGCAGGCGGGGTACAAGCAGGCCTGCTTCCATCCCTCAGCCCAAAGCCCCTGCCAAGCAGGCACCCTGATGGGGTTGCCAGGGCGATTCTCAACTACCTGTGGGGACAGGCTGGCTTACTTTTGTCCAGGACTGGAGTTTCTGACATCAGACAAATGGGTCCTGGAAGTAGTAAGCCAAGGACTGGTTCTCAGCTTCAAAAGTTTCCAAAGATGAGGACCGATCCTTTCCACCTGCAAATCCCTCAGAGACACTTGCCCTAGAGGCAGATGTCTCTTCCTCCTAGCTCTCAGAGCTGTGGAAAGGGTTCCACCCTACACCAGGGCAAAGGGTTGTACTCCAGGTACTTTTTACCCCAAAAGACAGAAGAATGGCGGCCCATCCTGGATCTCAGATACTTAAACAAGCACCTTTTAAAACCAAAATTCAAAATGGTGACTCTGGGAATTATTCTACCTCTTTAGGCCAAGGGACTGGCTAGTGTCCCTGGACCTCAAGGATGCCTACTTCCATATTCTCATCAAGCTCCCCATCGAAAGTACCTCAGGTTCGAGGCTGCCCTCAGCCATTACCAATTCAGAGCAATGCCCTTTGGTCTGACCTCTGCTCCAAGGGTATTCACAAAATGCCTGGCAGTGGTAGTTGCTTCTCTAAGAAGGCAAGGATTGCCATCTTCCCTTACCTGGATGACTGGCTCATAGTGGGCCAGTCCCAGACCAAGTCAAGTTACACTTACACATAACTCAGCAACTGCTCACCTCTTTGGGTTTCCTTCTGAATCTTTCAAAGTCAGTTCTAGAGCCTGTCCAGCTCCTCACCTTCATGGCGCAGAGCTAGACACAGAAAAAGGCCAGAGCTTTCCTTCCTTGGACAGGGCAAGGACCCTTGTCTCTCTGGCCTTCTCATTCACCCTGCAGGTGTCTCGACCAGCAAGACATTTTCTACAGCTCCTGGGGCACATGGCTGCTTCCACAGCAGTAGTGCAGGGAGCAACATTTCAGATGAGGGACATTCAGTTCCATTTGAGAGCCTTCTGGTCTCAAAGGAAGGACCCTCTGACCAAATTGATCCCAGTGACTGAACCCTGATCCAGGCCCTACAGTGGTGGCAGGATCAGAACAATCTGAGATAAGGGTTCCCTTTGTCACTCAGTCTCACTCCTTAATCCTTACAGATGCCTCCCTCTTGGGGTGGGGGCTTACATGGGTGACCTGACCACCCAGGGGTTGTGGTCCCCTCAGGAATCTCTGCTTCACATCAATCTGTTGAAACTCAGGGCAGTGTTTCTAGTACTTCAAGCTTTTTCAGATCTGTTCAGAACAAAATTATCCAGGTCAGAACAGACACAACCACCACAATGTGGTACATCAACAAGCAAGGAGGCACTCGGGTCACGGCCTTGTGCACAGAAGCAATGAAGTTGTGGTCTCTAGCTTACTCCTGAACACCTCCCTTATGGCAGTTCACCTCCCAGGCAAGGACAATGTCCTAGCAGATGCCCTCAGCAGGATATCCCAGGGCCATCACGGATGGTCACTGGATCCCCTGGTCTTGGAGGTGATATTTTCCAGATGGGGCACCCCACAGATAGATCTTTTTGCAGCCCCAGACAATCACCAACTTCCCCTTTTTGCTGCAGGCCCCAGTGTTTGGCTCAGTCCCCTGGATGCCTTAGTTCTTAGTTGGGAGGGAAGTTTCTGTATGCTTTTCCCCTTCCCTCTCCTGTTCAAAGTGCTAGTCAAATCAGATCTCAACCGTGCAAGATGATCCTGATTGCTCCAGACTGGGCCAGACAGCCTTGGTATCCACTCCTACTGTCCTTAGCAGTCCATCTTCCCTGTGTCTTTTCAGGAATTACAACCTGTTAACCTGTGCTCAGGGAGGGTTTGTACCCCAATCTCAAATCTCTCAATCTCAAGGCCTGGCTCTTGAAGAGTTAGAGTTTGCTGATTTACACCTCTCCCAAGGTGTAATGGATATTCTGAAGGCTTCTAGGAAACCTTCCACCAGAGCTACTTATAATTCCAAATGGAAAGATTTTCCATATGGTGCTCTGGAAGCATATTTCCCAGAGTCTGCTGATCTGCCCACAGTCCTTGATTATATGGTCCATTTAAATAGTTTGGGGCTGAGGCCAGCTACACTAAGGTGCATCTGGCAGCTGTTTCTGCTTTATTTCAGCAGGTAAGCCCTCTTCTCTTTCAGCTCACCCTGTATTCTCCAAGTTTTTAAAGGATTACTTCACACCAACCCTCCATTCAGGGACCCTACCCTGCTTGGGACCATAATGTTTGCAATGCTCAGCTTATTCAACCCCTGAGCCTTTGTCTTCAGCAGAGCTTAAATTCTGACTTGGAAAACTGTGTTTCTAGTAGCCATCACTTCTGCCAGGCATAAGTGAATTACAAGCTTTGTCAGTGGAGCCTGATTTTACCTCCTTTCATAGAGATAAGGTGGTCCTCGGGACTAACAGGAAGTTCTTGCCTAAGGTGGTTTCAGATTTCCACCTTAATCAATCTATGTCTCTTCCTGTGTACCTGCTGATCATTCCTCCTCTGGCGAGAGGAGGCTGCACAGATTAGATGTGAAAGAGCCCTTAGCTACTACATAGGCGTACCAAGGGTCACAGGTTTGACTCCCTCCAACTGTTCCTCACTTATGGTGAGGTTGGCAAAGGAAACCTGCCACTAAAAGATCCATTGCCAGGCGGATTGTCTCTTGTATCCAATTTTGTTATGGAAAACTGGGTAAGGTTCCACCCTCAGGCCTGAGGGCTCACTCTACCAGAGGTACAGCTGCTTCCCTGGCTGCTGCCAGGGACATTCTATTCTAGAGATATGTCAAGCAGCTACCTGGAAAACAGTTCACACTTTTACAAGCATTACTCCTGGATATCCAGGCTAGGAGTGATGCTCAGTTTTCACAGCTGTGCTTCAGAGCCTATTCCTAAGTAGGTTCTGTCCCTCCTCCATGGAGGTACTGCTTTGTAGTCTGCTATTGTCAGAATACAGCAAGACTTCATGTTGTTTGAAGAAAAACATTACTCACCTTAGTAATGTTGTTTCTTCTAATGGAGTCTTGCTGTATTCTGACCTCCCGCCTGCCCCTCTCAGAACCTTTGTTTTTGGCATGTGGGCAGTGGCAGTGTTGGCATTCAGTAGGTACCCACCTCGTTGTTTTCACCCCTTTTCTTGGTGAGTGGGTGTTGTGTTTTCATTTTTGGGTCTTCTGACTTGAGTCTATGTTTTGGGATCAAAAAATGTGTTTTATGTTTAGTAGCCAGTTGGCTAGTGTAGGTTTACAGCTTCCACACAGGACCTTAGTGAGTTTAGCTCGTAAAGATCTGGCGGTTTGAGTTTAAACAGCAACAGACAGAGTCTCAACGAGCTCGAGCTCAGCGTTCCATGCCTGGCATGGAAAGTTAACTCTTTCATCTCTCGGCAGTTCAAGGTTGGGACTCACTGCTATTGTCAGAATACAGCAAGGCTCCATTAGAAGAAACAACATTACTAAGGTGAGTAATTTTTTCCTTTGGATTGTTAGTTCTACCAAGAGATCATTAATATATATAAGGCAAAAGAAGTGGAGCTAGGACATAGCCTTGTCTGACTCCCTATTTATCTCAAAATGTGCAGAGAGTTGATCGACCATACCCATTCTTACTTGCACCCAGGTGTTGTCATATAGGGCATGAATAACATTGATTAATTCTTTTCTATACCACGTTTCAATAATATATCTCATAGCACCTTTCTTGATATAGTATCAAAAGTGGTTGTATAGCCTACAAGCGTTACATACAGTTTTTGCTTCCTTAAATGTACATATTTTTCAATCAAATGAAACATTATGTAAATATTATCCAAAGTTGAATAATCCTTTTGAAATCCAGATTGATAAGGGACAAATAGCCAGTTTCCTGAACAGCTATATTTAATCTGTTTAGTATTATTTTAGAAAAATCTTTACATTATTATCTAATAGGCTCATTGGCGATACATAGCCAAATTAACTTTTCTTCCCTTTTTACGGTTGCAGTAGGTAGATCCTGCAGGTGTTTTGCATGTAGAAAAGGAGTGATGTCATGTTTTCTGTCCATGGGACTGACTGAAGGTGTAAATAGTCTCCTCCTCCAAGAAATGTTTCCACCCTCAAATAAATATGGTTTCATGTTAGTCAATGGTTGCAGGGTACTATTTTCTTTCTTAAATGGGCAGTACAAGAACTGGAACCTGAGTAGTGGGAGGCAGCATTGTTTTTTTTTTTGGGAAGTAAGATCTACTCCCACCCCACCGAGAAGCTCCTAAAGATTCACCCCCACCTTTTTGATTCATGTGGGAGGGCATGAGGTGGATCTATCATGTTGGAACAAGATACACTAGGGGACCTGGAGCAAGCAACAGAACAAGTCTGTGGAGTGATCGAGTTGTGGAGCCCTGCATTTTATTAAGGACTAGGGAACAGAAGTTACTTAATGCCTTCAAATGGCCTTAAAACCCTTAGAACAAATGATTATCAGAGCCACCTGGGGACTCAGAAGGAAAGCATAATTAAGGAGTGCCTGAAACTACAGCTCCCAAGAAAAATAGACACAGCGTTCTGATTCAAGTTGAAAGAGCCACAGGTTTTCTTAAACATTTATATACTAAAACGAAGTTCAGCTTTTGGGATTAACAATATTTGTTTAATATATAGATAGATATAGTTTTGTCTTTTTAGTAGTTTCAAACTTTGAAAGCATTAGTGTTAGTAATGCATTTAGAAATACATTTTTAACTGGCTTTACAGTTAAACATGCAGTTTCATGTGAGGGCACTTTTTGGGAGGAGGGGTTCAGTTTATTTTAATTATGGGCACAGTACTGGTGAACACAAAATTTGATGATAAAGTGTATTTTTTCTTTAAGCTTGAGAAGTTTGTATCATATAAAAGTGTAGCAGTGTTGTAACTAACTAAGTTTATATGAGGCAAGTAGGTAGGGATAGTGTTCTGAATGTGGCAGTAGGACAGATTTGTTAGGATAAACATATGCTGTCTTGCAAATAATAAAAATTGTAAGGACACATTTTGCAAAACTGTGATATATATATCATAGGAGTTTCATGTATTGTTGTAGAAATAGCTATGGCTCATTTTCTACTATCAGTAAAATGAGAGAAGAAAACATTGAACAAGAAAACAATTGGTGATTTTAAAAGATATTCTGATCAGAGCTGACATTATAAACAATCTCAACTGTATTTTTTATATTATTTTATCAGGGACACATCAGTTAACACATCCGTGAGCACTGATGCCATTTGTCTGTGTTAGGAAGTTGTGGATGGAGTTGCCTTGCACATGTTAAAATTTACCAGCTGCAATGAACAACTACTTGTAGAAGCAAAAGGCTGGGTGGTTTTTTTTCCATCTTTCTTTTCACTGATATTATAAATTGAGCCAGGAAAAAGTAAGTTTGAACAGATCAGAGCTGACATTAAAAAAATGTGATGTTCCTAAGGTCTGTTGCATGCATTATGCTTTCATTTTTTGTGGAGGGGCATGAGGTGGATCTATCATGTTGGAACAACTGACTATCAGAGCTGCCTGTGAAGTAATTAAGGAGTGCCTGAAACTGCATCTAGCATACCCTCCAAAACACACAGACACACATAAGCTCCTAAAGATCCACCCCACCTTTTTTTATTCATGTGGAGAGGCATAAGACGGATCTATCATGTTGAAACAACTGACTATCAGAGCTGCCTTGGGAAGTAATTAAAGGAAAACTGCATATTAAAACAGGAAAATATATGTATTACTACCAGTTTTGAGTTCTTACTTCATCCCAGTGTTTTGTTTCTGCCTAGGATGTGAGAGGAGTTTTTTCTAACTTTCCTGCTTTCCTGTGTTTTATGACCTATGGGGCTGCCATTCTTTGTTTTATTGCATCTTGCCCATGATAGTCTTCCGGGCGCCCTTTGGTTTGTTGCCTAATAGCCCTACAACAGGCCAGTGTCTTGTTGGAAATCCAGTGTGTACTGGGCCTGTGGTTACTGAGTTTTACTTTTCTGGTTTTAGAATAAGTTGAAGAGTGTCTTTTACTTGATAAATGTTTGTAAAAGCATAAATCATACTTGCTATTGCTACTGTGAGTTACTTAACTGTTTTTGTAGATTTAACTCTGACTTCTTTTCATAACAGACAGTTAATATTCCTGGAACAGACTTTATTTGAAGTTCCTATAAAGTGATGTTTTTATGTCACTGTGTAGTTCTTCACTTTATAGGCACTTCAATGGAGAAGCTTTTTCATGCAGAAACATTTACTGCCTGTCATAAACAGAAATCAGGAGTAAAATCTACCAAACACAGTTACCGTAGTTAGCTTCAAAACCAAAGTCTGTCTGTGCATGGAAAGATGTTACAGAAAGGAAGACATGCGATTATTTCAAGTCTCAAGTTAAGCAACTATTTTTTTAACCAGCCTTGACTCTGCTTACATTCCTATCCTGATCACTCATTTTCTAAGAAATAAAATTTGAGAGATGTACAGTCCCTCCTGCTAGGTATATGCTTGTTTACACCCGTCCTCCAATCTCACCCTCACCGCTTTTTTATTTGTATCAGCTGTAGCATTTCAGTACAGCAAGAGGCAACAATGTATATTTTTTCTGACTTGCAGTGTTAATTGAACCGCCCCTCAATCTGTATCCTTTCAAGAACCATTTATGTAGTGTGCATACCAGCATGGTTGTTTCACTCTTATTTACAGCTTTACACCTTTATCAGTTTTTAATTGTAATTCTTTTGCCCTTTGAATAACAAGGTTCAATACCTATAACTTCTCCGTTTCTTTATTATGATCGCATTGATTTCTGAAAACCCACTTGTAAATGAGGTGCTAAACACAACTTAGTTTTCTTTTGTCTTTTTGTGTGTGTAGTTTTATGAAGCTTGTAACCATAGAAAGAAGGGTGCAAAGCACATATCTTACAAGTAATGACATATACAAAACACATCATATACACAGTAAAACCAATACAAATATATACCAATTCCTCCCAGTTACTGGAAAATACATTTTTTCACTTAAGTTACAGCTACTGAAAATGCAAAACCGGCATATAACTGTGGAGTCCACATCTTCATTTAAACCTCTTGGCTGCAAACTGTGACATTCATAAATTCAGTAAGGTTCTCGCTGAAGCTATCTCCTTTGCATGTCTCTGCTCAAACTGTCAAAATTATTTCTTCAGTGTGGACTGTCAGGCATTCAAGTTGTTCTCAGATTAAATGTTACTTTTATAAATATAGATTTAATAAGAGCATCTCTAGTTATGCTGATATCACATTATTCAGACTTGGTTCAGTATCTAGAAATTCCCATTTTTTGTTTTTGTGATCCAATTATTTTCTGATGCATGTATTTTATGAAAACCTAGGGCCTATCTTACTGTTGTGTACAGCTACTAAGCGCCTAACTGTGATTAAAAAATGACAAGCTTAAAAATAAGTAAATTAAAATTAAAATTCATGTAGTCTACTAAGTACAGATTGGTACAGGACATGCAAATCAACTTGTAATTTACTGAAAGTAAACACAAAAATAGTTTTAAGTTCTTTTCACATCCAGTCATGTAGTGGTATGAGAGAAACACAAAGATGTGAAACCCTGAACCCGACCATTTGAATCAATAGGAATGCACATTTCAGGAAGCATAGTAAAAAAGATGCAACACAAAAATCATAGAAACATAGACTTTGATGGCAGATAGGACCGCTTGGCCACCCTAGTCTGCCCCTATCCCTACCTACTGGATAAGCTGCAGATCCTAGTTAACCAACTGACTATTTCTTCCTAACCCCACAAGAATTGCCTTATGTCCATCCCATGCATTCTTGAATTCTGCCACTATTTTTACCACAACCTCCTCATGAAGGCCATTCCATGCGCCCACTACCCTCTTTGTGAAAGAATACTTCCTCACATTACCTCTGAGCCATCCCCTCTATCTTCAAATTTTTCCCCTTGTTCTTGCACATCTCTTTTCTGAACGATGCCACCATTCTGGACATTGTTGATTCCTTGAGGTACTTAAAAGTTTCTATCACGCCTCTCCCTCCTTTCCTTAAGGGTATACATATTAAGCTCATTTAGTCTTTCCTCCTATGGCTTCTGTTGCAGACCTTGCACCATTTTATTTGCCCTCCTCTGACTGTTCCATCCTGTCTATGTCCTTGCAGAGATGGGGTCTCCAGAACTGGGTGCAGTACTCAGATGGGGTCTCACAAACTGTCTGTACAGAGGGATAACAACTTCCTGTTTTCTACTGGTGATGCCTTTCCTATATATCCCAGTATCCCTAGCCATCCCTACTGCATTCTCACATTGCTTGCTATCCTTTAGGTCATCTGATATGATTACCCCCAGGTCCTTTTCAATTTTGTTGTTGTTACTACTCCCCCCCATTGTGTACTCTTCCCTGTGTTTTGTTTCCCAGGTGCATTATTGCACTTCTTTGCATTGAATCCAAGCTGCCATACTTCTGACTATTCCTCCAACCTTGCCAAGCCCTTCTTATCTTTTTCACCTTCCCTGTGTATCAACCCTGTTGCAGATCTTTGTGTCTGTAAAGAGGCATACTTTTCCTTCCAGTCCCTCGGCAACCATCATGACAACAAGTTGAGATATCTTTGCATGGTATGGTCAACCCCACTTCACAGATGCAGTCCCTGTTCTCTACAATAAGATGGAACATCTTGGTGTAATAAGTATGGAATGCTAATTTTGTGATTGATATCATGAGTGTCACTGTTTGTTCTATGTAAAATCACCTCTCAAAAAAAGGATAATATAGAAATATTCCCAAGTGACATGTGCATTGTCATATATTAAATAGAATAGCCTGATATCTGAAATTGACTGGTCCACATTCTGTAATTCCTAGATATAAGTCTATGTATAACAGAAACTGGAATAAGTGTTGCTATGTAAAATAGGAGCACCATGTGTTATCTGGGAAAAATGTATGTATTATCCTGAATATATTTTTTTTTCTAATTGTGCATAGAGGAAAGTGTCACAGTCCTGATGTCAATCACGGAAGTAACAATCAGTAGTCCATAGATAAATGTTACTTTTTAATGTAGAGAATAGTGACTGAATCTATGGAACACGGGTTAGCCATGCCATGCAAGTATAGGCTAAGTGACTCATGATGTTTGGTTTGATTGGCCCTAATATGAATAATGAAATGTGCACCTAGTTGATTCTGATGGTGGGGTTACAGGGATCTGAATGAGACTGTTTCTATCGCTATGAGTATATGATCGCTACACAAAACCTTATTGCATACCATTCCTTCCATTAAAATCGACACCTCCATATCTTTTCCCAGTAATGTGTCTGCCTTCCTTAGAATAGAAAATAAAACAAATCTTAGTAGATAAAAAGCATTGTGTTTTTGCTCCATGTATCCTTCACAATTCAGCACAATCTTATTAACTTCATTATGCAGCCGAGGTGGATCTGACCAGATTTTGTATGTATTGGAATTATATGAACTCTCTCCAAGTATAAGGATATTTATTATCTTGTATGCATTTATAAGATTGTAAGTTGCTTGCTCCATATTCCAGCATTACACTGAAATAGCTTGGCTAATATATTATCTGGCCCTAAGGCTTTTTTCGTTTTTAATGAATTTATAGCAAGATACACTTCTTGGTTTGTTATTCTTAGAGTATGATACCCTATTGTGGTTAGAGATTTTGTTTTCACTTGGATCCCAAAAATTTTGAAAAATAACTTAGCCATTCACCTTCTGCTATAAATATATCCATATGTTCTTTATAATTAATTGTCCATCTAGCTACCAGTCACCAGAATCCTTTTGATCCTTGTTTACAATCACCTTCTGCATTTCTTCCCATTGATTTTTAAAGTAGTCGTTTTGTTTATTCTTAAGTAGGACCTTATATTTTTTTTAGTTTGATTTATAAGTCTCAAAAGATCCTTACTTTTATGTTTCATGTACTGCTTATTTTGTTTTCTTAATGCCTTTTAAACTTCACACATTCTTCATCAAACCAACCTCTTTTTGCTATTAAGAGTTATAATGTGCTCTAGTTTAGTCCTTATTTCACCAAATAATAGATGTAGCTTTTCCAATATTTGATCTGTGCTATATTCTCTAAGAGAGTCTAATTTCTCAATTAAAAATGAGTTATTAACAATATCTGCAATATAAAGAGGAGATTCCAGTTTCACAATATTTTTATTTGTTCTAATTTCTATACTAACTGGTTGTTGGGCTATGGGTATCTGATTGCATTTCTTAAATTTACTTTTCAAGACAATGGAGAAATGATCTCTTTCTGCCCTAGGGGTAACAATTAAGCTTTCCCACAATTCAAGAGACCCTGTCCAAAATGCTATATCAATTAGAGAAGCACTCTGGATGATATAGGTATATCGCTTCGGTCGCCATTTAATCTGCCGCTTAAGGGATATAAATTACACTCCATTAAAATCTTAATTAATTCAATATCTGCTTTATTAATTATATTATCCTTAGTTACTGTTTTATTCCAATCATATGGAGGCATTGCAGTTTGGAAAAAAAGTATTATCTCCTAAGCTATCATAGAACCCTATATGGGCATTTAAATCACCAATCAATAAAATTTCAACATCCAGAAATCTAGTCATAGTTTCAGTTAAAAAGGTGTAGTTGTTCCCATATGGCGTATTATACAAAGGAGACCTCTCAGGTGGAATATAACCAGTTATTACTATAAAACTCTGACTCTCCTATTTCAATAAAATAACTATAGCATTTTCACTAGCCATAATACATTCTACTTGGAAATACTGCTTAAATTAATTTATATTATGATCCTTTCAGAGTTCCTGCCCTTCAGTGAGTATTTAATGCCTGGTGAGTGTATTACTTGAAAGCCATTTATTTCAATCTGATCAGTGGCCCCATGCCATGTCTTCTGAAGGCAAACAACATCATAAGCTGTTATATACCTAACCCAATCTAGCCCTGCTGTCTGTCCCAATTCAATCAATCAATCAAGTCTTTATTTAACAGACATTCATCATTGAGCAGAAGCTCATTTGCAAGATGGACCTGGGTGGAGCATGAACAATTGTATATACAGGTCAACACAGGTATTTACAAGGCAATACAGATAATACTTTACGGAGAGGAAGAAAGAAGTTCATATGTACATAGAATTATACAGATATTGTACAGATTACATGTTATTTACATACATAGAAGTGTCTATAGGAAGATAAAGCAGGTTATCTAAGGTTGCAGGAGGAAGTAACAGAAGAAAAAATAAAATAAAATATACACCAGGTAGAGGTGAAGGTAGGGGAAGGGAGGGAGGTAGGGAAGAAAGGCTAGGAGGCACTGTGCACAGAGAGGAGTTGGTAAAATGGGATGTAGAGAAGGTGGATGGAGAAAAGGAGTATGTGTGAGCCCGGGATTGAATGCTATAAAGTACGGGCATGGTAGGATGTCATAACTCAGGGTAGTGAGCTCCTATCCGAGGTTGGGAAAGGAAGAATAAGGGGATGCACCGCCTAGTGTTGATAAGACAGGGGATAACAGAGAGAGAGAGAGAGAACAATTAGGCTGGTGAGGCGCAAGCTGGGGGTCAGTACTTAAAATTGGGTCTAGGCGTGTTATATACCAGTGCAGACACCGGTACTGGTCTGAGTGGGTGAAGCAGTTACATACTTCTCTGATTTCTGCTATATTCCATGAAATAAACTGAAGATATTCACAACTATTTAAGTTTGAAACTAAAATTGTTCTCTATGGATTCTAACGAGGATTCTTTTCCTGCATCATCATTTAATTGTCAATTTAGATTTTTTAGATATGGTCCGTAGTTTGTTTCTTATAGATATCCATGTTTCATCGCAATCTGTATTTTGCATACCATTATATTCTTACAGCAATCTAGATTATATTATGTTTAAACCCATAGAATCCAGTATAGGTGTTTTTTCAAAATTTGGTCCGCATTTCTGTGTTTTTTACTACTATGTTAACTTAGAACCCCTTCCCTACTCATTCGGCTGTTGTTATGCCATCCCTACCTAGTTGAACTTGGAGAAAGTTTCTTAATAAACTGCATATTTCTCTGGTCAATTTCCCATCCATTTCCCTAAATAAATAATTTAATCTAAAGAAAGTGAGGCCAACAAATTTCTGTTCTTGTATCTTTGTCTGCGGGTTAAGTATATTACACAGATTCTATTAGGGAAGGTAACTACAATTTCTTTATCCCTAATAGGTGGTGCAGTAAACCATACATGGGTGGCTGTCCTTGGTAATTCGATATAAATGTCTAGCAGCAAGGCTGAATTGTTTCCAGTGTTGTTAATCCCTATCATTTCTTCTCGGTTAATTATTATATCCAGTTCTGCCTTCAGTTTTTCAGCCACATCGGCTTGCCTGGTGTTCACCCTCTACTTGGAACCATGCTATTGGGCCTAAAATTCGGATTAATGGGGTATCTTCTGTAATATCTGTTTTATTTTGATATTTCAAACATTTGTCCCACTCCATATTAGTAAAATCATTATCTTTCACACTATTTTCCAGTTATTGTCTGTTTTTCATCCCCCATAGACGATATGTATGTTCTCCTCTCATTATTCTTTACATTTGCTTGGTTTCTGTGCCCTAATTCGTTATTTAATAGTGCAATTTCTGTTTCTAACTGTTTCAAATGTATACCCAAATTCAAGTTAATGTTTTGTGTTCCTTTTCTGTATCCTTCTATTTTGACATTTCCTTACATTCCTCTAATGCCTGTTGTTGCGAATTTAACAGATTCTTGATAAAGGTATGCAACTTCCTTTACTGATTCAATTTTCTTTTGCTAGCTTATTATCTATTCATTTTTCTTCCCTTTTTTGTTTTTCCTTGGCAGCCTTTGTCATCTTATCTTTTTCGTACAACATTCTCTTTTTTGGGCTATCTGGTATATGAATACTATCAAATTCTGGTCTTGTCCTTTCTCTATTCAAATTATATTCATCCTTAATACCCCCAATTTGTCATAATCTCTATTAAGATAATTCTACTATGAGTTATTTCTTTTCTTATTGTCTCAATCAAATCTCTATTCAATAACATTTGTTCCATGAGCACGAAGTTAGCATTGTGCTGCTTGGTTAGGAGATTAACTAATTTATCACTTAGGAAGCTAGTCTGATATACAGATTTGTGCTCTTCCTCGAGACTCATTTCCCCTCACCTTCTTCTGACACCTTTTACATAACCCTGCTTCATTTTGGTCATCACATTTTTTAGACCAATAATGATCCCTTGTAAATCCATTGATACTTCTAAGATTGTCTTCTCCTTATCCAGATAATGCTCATTATTCCATATTTCTGGTGTTGTTTTTATTAATTATTTTCTAACTTTTGAAAATAAATATCACAACACAGTGTGTTTTAAACCTATAAATTTGCCTCTTCTGAAGTTTATTCCTATACACTGTAACAGGGTGGTAAAGGTTAAGTGGATTTTAGGAAACCAGACTGGAAAGGGGTGAAAAGGAGGAGGAGGAGTCATGGAAAGGAGAGAGCTGGGATAGTACTATGTGCCCTGAAGTTTTGAGGGTGGGAGTAAGGAGATAGGGCAGTAGTTGCCTGGATTGGAGGGGTCACCACCTTTGGGAAGTGGTATGATCATGGTGTGCTTCCAGGCAACAGAGACAGAGGCTAGAGAGAAAGAAAGGTTTAGGAGAGAGGCAAGTGGAGTGGTGATTTATGCATTCCTGGAGGACCCTACTTCTTCTATGATCGTTCCACCTAGTTATCCTGTTTTGGATGATAGAATCATGGCGGCCTGGCACAGACCTCCAGTGCTACATTGCCAGATAGCCCTTGAAAGGCACATAAACAGTATCCTGCTCCCTGAACTAAAGGTTTTTATACTTCTTAGACAGAAACTGAATGATTGTTCTGGCCACCACGACAGGTCTAGTGCTTCAGGTCATATGAATTCCTTGTCTTCTAACAAAGAAATAAGAAAATTGACATTATGGGCAAACGGACTTATGCCTATGCCTCACAAGGCCTCGGTATTGCCCATTACTAGGCTTACATGATTAAATATCAGACTAGCCTCTGGTAATCTTTATCTACTGTTATGGATAAATGTCCCAACGGTTTACTACAGCTGAAGTCCAGCAATATGTTTCACATGGTTTTGAGCCTGGTAGGCATGTACTGTACTGCATTTGGCATATTTCGCTTTTGATGCTTCTGACATGCTGCTGCCTCTGACATTTGCCTCGCAGATATCCGTGGCTGTGTATTGTTGGTTTTGACACTGATGTGCAACAGTAGGTTCCTAACTTGTCTTTCTGTGACCAGAAACTATTTTGCAATGATCGGAACTTATTCTAAAGGAGTTACAATCCTCTAAGATGACGCTTGCTCTGTGAAATCCATTGCTCCCTTGCCTCACATGGGTGTGGTGGTGGATCTTTTCACATCACGCTCTTCCTTGAATTAGGTGATGGAAGGTTCACCACAACTGTAGACACTCCTAAACAGCACCTCCTATTCCTGACTCTTTTCAGACCCCTTCTCCTTTATGAGGGAGGGGCTTCTGGTAAGGGTAGAATCTCCTGTTTTTGAAAAAGTCAGATCACATCAGACAAGGTGGGTCCTAAATATTATTCAAGGGATCATGTGCGGAACTAGTAGCATCTATGCATCCTTCCAGCTCTTGTTATTACCTCCCCACCAACCATGCATCAGTCCTACTGTCAGAAGCGCATACATTTATGCTCAAGAGGGCTATCCAACCTGTGACCCTGGATGAACGTAACTGGGGTTTCTACTTACAGTACTTCCTCATCCTGAAGAAGATGAGTAATCTGTATCCTGTCTTGGACCTCAGAGACCTGAAGGAATATGTTGTGCACAAAACTGTTTGCATGTTCTTTTAGCAGTTGTTCTTCCTATGTTTTCATAAGGGATTGGTTTTGTACTCTGGATATGCAAGACACTTATCTGCACATCAAGATCTCACACTGCAAGGCCTGCTCAGTGGTGCATAGGGCTGTGGTGTTTGCACCTCACCTGCAGGCACACTAGTGACCCGGTTCAGGAACGGACTTGGTAAATAGGGGTTGGCCGGGGAGGGGGACATTGAGCGTCCTAGGGACTGCTCTCTCTCCTATCCCAGGGAGGGTGGCCAGCCATCTATGATTCATGCTACCATGATGAGGGAAAGGAAGAAAACAAAAAGAGCCAGGCAGACTAAATGAAGCCCCACCTACTCCCTCTCAATCCATGTGACCACCCAGTCCCAAGGCACTTCTGGATTTGTGCACGGGAGTAGGATAGTCCTCCTCCTCTTGCCCTGACATGGGAGAAATCCATGGGGACTTAGTCTGAGGACTTGGGGAGGCAGATGTTAGAAGAAGTGGGGACAGGGTAGAGAGCCTGCCTGCCTGACTCCACCGGCACAAAGCATTATGCAAAAGATCTGACACTGCCATCAACAGTGCCTATGCTTTCCTTTGAAGGGTCAGTGCTACCAATTTCATGTCTTGCCCTTTGATTTATCATCAGCGCCACAGATATTCACCCAGTGCTTCACTGTGTTGGCCATGAACTTACACTGGGAAACCCTGTATATGTTCACTTACATGGGCAATTGGCTGCTGAAGGCACCTTATACAGACTTTGCATTGAATTCGCCAGCTGTTCAACATACTGGGTATTCTGGTTCACGAATGCAGATCAGTCCTGACTTTGCGCCAGCTCGCTCAGTTCATAGGTGCTGTTCTGGACACACCTCAGGCATAGACATTACTTGGACTCAAGCCACAGACTGCCACATGCTGAAAGGCTGGACGGCAGTGCAGCCAACACAGTGAACAGAACACAAAATCCAAAAGGAGTGGCACACTCTTGTATTATGTTTAAAAAGCTTTAATGCCAGTGCAAAATCACATACTGTTACAAACCAAAAGCACCCCTAGCCCTTCGGGCCAACATGCTGCTTCATCAAGGAAGACTCCTCGCTGACACTGTGATTATTCAGGTGACATTTGTTGCCTCCAGTGCCTGGTCCTTGGTCCCGCTCCATATGTGTGTGCACATGGGAGGAGGAGCAGGGGTAATACAATATGGACTTGTCATTATCCACATCATGGGGCACAAGCGAGGGGCTGTATTTTCAAATGCTAATGCAGGGCTTGCATCAAGCCCTGTATCAGACCTATCCTTGTCACAGCTGTGCCAAACACTGCGCTCGATTTTGTAGGCTGGGCGCGGTGTGACACTACCTAATTATTGTCTGCTTGCCAAATATTTGGCGCAAGCCCCTTCAGGTGTGGTACTCCATGATTGCCGTAAGCTAGACTAGAAAAAGTAAGTCTAACTTGAGGCATTGGCTATGGGATCAAAATTTTGGATCGATGGCCAAGAGAATGATACAAGCCCTGTCGCCATATGTTTGCATACCGGACTTCAGGTATCTGGGCCAGTCTAAAAATCGCCCAAAACTTCAAGTCGCGTTGTTTTTTGTGAGCATATCATCACCAATAATGGAGCATCTTTTGTTAAGATTGAGGCTCATCAGTACTTTAGAGCACCGCTACATAGGCATCTGTTAAAATGTAAAGTAGCTTTTTAATTCTGTTCTGCTAGAGTCATCATCTTATACTTTTTGCATAGTGTCTATACCGTATCTCCTTAATTGCTGCTGTTCTGTAATGTAGTATGCTCTGGCCTTTTGCCTGAAAATGGGCATTTAACTGTCTTGTGCAGGTACCCCAGTTCTGAAAAATAAATACGTATTTAGTGTAGTATGCTTTAAAATCTGAGTATACCGTGAGAATACAGTATCTGCTGTATGTGGGATGAGAGGAATTTGAGGTGCGCATGAAACAGTGATACAGTATGTCAGTAGTTTGCAGACTGTATTCTGCTTTCTTTGGATAGCAGGATCTTGGTTTCACATAGGCATCTTTGTGACTCTCCTTTGGAGCTGTTTCTGTTGAAAAGAAGGGCTTGCAGACAACAGGGCAGTGATTAATTATCCGCATAGTCTCAGAAATGTTAATGGGTACGTAACTACTATAGATCCCAAAGAAATAAGGTTTCCTCTTTAGAGGTCTAAGAGCCCTCCCAGGGGAACGATTTCAGAAAAACTACATTTCAGTATGTTTCAAGTAGATAGTATTGAAAGCCCTGATAGATGTGTTTGTATCACTGCAGGCAAACATGTATGCTGTATAACCTTTTATGAAATGTTCTTTCAGTCAGTTTTTATAAAATATTACTGCTCAGCCTGGAAATAGATTAGTCCCCCATCTGTCACAGTGGTTTGAAGGCTTTTACACTCAGCGTATTCATTGTTCTGAAAGGCAGGCGATAAGCGGTGGGGAGAATGGTCTGGATGCCAGCCTTGAATGGAGTTACTAAATAAACATGAATAAATGATAAAAAAAAAATAACTCTGCATTCGGTATCTTGAAAATAGAAAAACCAGAAAAATCTGCTTTCAAAAATGTGGTGCAGTGGTCAGAACTTGGAACTGTGACTCAGGAGTCTCAATTTCAAGCCTGACTACAGCCACTGACTCTCTGTGTACTGTATGTGAGAAATCTATTTTAATCAAGTCGCCAAGATCATTATAGTCAGAGTCTGTTGCAGAAATATTACAAATAGTTGCAAAAAGTACAGAAAAGCAGATAAAAAACAGACATTGATACCTATCTATTTATATGTGTCAAATGTGACTCCATGAGGGCAAATGAAATATCAAGTTAAATAGATTTGATTTGTAAGGAATAAAGATGCTTTAATTTTCTTACACTAGATTGATGCAATCAGCCTCTCTTTTCATGCAGTTCAAGACAACGTGAAAAATGGGCATGCTTGTCTGAATCTGCTGCTGTTTGGACATTTGCACTAGGGGTGTGCAATACCTTATCACAAATATTCAACCTGATATTCTACTCAGAGCCCCAAATATTCAGGTACTGGTATTTGTGATTCAGGTTATGTTTGGAAATTAAAAAGAAAAGAAATCCTTCTACCTCCTCCCTAGTCCACATCCTTTAAATATACCAGCCCTCCGTCCCACTGTGCTCAGACCGTCAAGTCATCATCGGAGTTATATAATTAAAAACAAAAACATATACTGGGTGGAGGTGGGTGGAATGGGGTTCTAACTGAGGGTGAGGCGATAGGGTGTGTATATTTTAAAGGATCTTGGCTAGGAGGAGGTTGGGGCTGTTTCTTGACATTTTTGTTTTAAAGATGGCCTTTCCTGAATAGGTGCTGAGTATTGCTACTATATGTTATTTGGGATCTGAATAACAAATAGTGCATTATTCATGGTATTCAGGAAATAATATTTGTCACTTGCATACCCCTAGTTTGCACTTATATGCACAGAAGAGCACTTTTAAATAAAAGTCTGGACTTCACTCTAAAACAAGGTTTGGTGTAAGGCTTTTTTACCAAAGTAACATGCAGAAGTTGCTCACGGTGACTAGTAGCGAGCTTTTCTGAATGTATGATATTGTTGTTTTCCCTGCATGGTCGCCATGGAGTGGCTTCTTTGTTTTCTAGAGTTACTAAAGAGCACTCAAGGGTTAAGCCTGACACTGGGAGATGTTCTTAGTGGGCCTCAGCTCTAAGCCAGTGGACCAGATTTTCAAAGATGGCGCTGGGCTTGTGTCAAGCCTTCTGTCAAACGCATGCATCGCTACAATTGAGCATGATTTTACAATCTGGGCAGAGCTGCGACAGTTTACCTGCTTCACCTGTTTACCTGATTTACATCAACTTGTGGCAAATCTTGGGTACAAGATCCATGAAAATGGTCCTCTTATTGATGCAAACTAGACCACAAAAGGTGATCTAGCATGCCTCAATTGTTTTAAGGATAACAAATAATGTTAGATTGCAAGCCCAGTGCATTATATCTTTGGTGTTCCTGGGTCTTTGGCAGTTCCAGTCATTAGAAAATCCGTGCCAGGTATCTAGAGCTTGTGCTGTGAGTTTCTTGACTCAGACAAAAGTGGATACTCAAGCATGACTTCTCACGGCCCTGCCTTCTCCTTTACACTATAAGGGAAAGGCAAGCTCAGAGTTCAAAGCCTAGGGAGTTCCAACAGCAGCAAGAAGAGAGATCAGTCTCTCCAGATGCAACTAAGCCATTGGGGCTCATGGCTTCAGGGATGGTGGCTGATTTATCAGGGTCGGGTGGCACCTACTCATCTCAGGTGAGGGCTTTAGTAACTCAGGACCCAGTCAAGGCCACAGAGGAGAACACCCCCAGAACACCAGCCAGGAGGAGGTACATCCCATCTGAATGTCCTGCTTTGAGAGGAAAGGGAAAATCGAGACCTGATGGGCACCTGGGAGTTTGGAGGGCCACCTGTCAAGGAAGGTTCCTTAGTATGCAGTTGTTCTACTCCCATCCATAGTATGCAAGGCAGAGAGAAAACATGGAGCAAACCTTGATTAACATGCTCTGTATTAGAACAGAAATAGGTACTTAATGTAATATGTAACCAGCAGAGAAATGTAAACCTGGATTGGTAATGGTGTTCTGAAGGAGGGCCTGGCTAGAGTTGGGGTTTGTAAGTCCCTGGGATGGAGCCAAGCATGGATGTCTGCTTCTTTGTACCACTTGGGCTATCAGTGTGGAGCCTGAGGATGCACACACAGCTGGACCAACTATTTGTTTTTAGAGTAGATCATATGCTGCCATACCTACTATGGATTGTAGGACACCATTGTCATCAGGCCACGCCCATCAACACAAGTAATCACAGCCCCTTTACAGGGTGATGTCGACTCTCAGACTGTGCTGGTGTTCTCGAAATTATCAGGTGCATTCTGCCTGGACTACCAATAATGGCAGTCAGTCCGTTGATGGACCTCCTGGTTCTCAGCCCTTGTCAACTGTGTCTTCTAGTATGCCGCAAATTCCTACTCTTTCAGCCACCACCAGTCTCGCTGGTGTGTTCTGCTCCCATTGTCGCTAGAGACATTGACGGCAGAGCAGAATATAATCCTGACCTTGTGGATTTGGAGGAGGATTTAGAGGAGGAATATGAGGGAAACAATATGTTGCACCTCATTCTAGTTCTACCCTCTCATCCTGCAGTGAGGACTCAGTGGTCTGTTCCCCAGGATCTACTCCTGAGGATCCTACTTTTCAAGAAATGATGCAGCAAATGCAGTCTGCTGTGGACTTTGCTGTGGAAATAGAAGATTCCATAAAATAAATAGTATGAAATTGTTGAGCTACCTTGCACACCCTCCATTATAATTTCACCTACTGTATATGCTGCATTAGAGGATGCTACCTTTGCTTCATGGAGCAGACCAAATGCACTGCGCTGCAGTTCCTGGAAAGGATGATAAGCATTATCTTGCACCATCTGCTAAACTGTATTAGGCTAACCAGCCAGAAACTGACTATGTAGTCATCATGACTGCTCAGGACAGTTCCAGGACACCTAAATTATATGAGCAAATTTCCTCCTGATAAAGACTCTAGGAGGCCAGATGTAATGAACAAGCATACTTATGCCTCTGCCTAACTGGACCTTAGGATTGCAAACTACCAGGTCCACATGATAAAATACCAGAACAGCCTGTGGACATCTGCTCAGACTGCAGCCCTGGCTTTGCCTGATATCTGCCAAGAATAAGTTACTTAAACATACATTATCCTCAGAGGCTGAGGTTGGCAAACATCTGCTACGCTAAGCTTATGATGGCTCTGATACTTCTGCCAGATCTGCTGCTTCAGGCATTTGCATGAGGAGATATTCTTGCCTCAGAGTTGCTGGCTTTGTCTCTGATATGCAGCAAGCAGTTTTGAATGCCCCTTTAGAGGGACAAAACTGTTTGATTATGATGTTGAACAGGCCCTATGTGGCCTTCAGAACTCAGAAATGACTCTAAAGTCTGTAAAGTCCTTATATTCCATCCTGCTAGGGATCATGGAAGGGGCCCTTTCATCAGCCTGCTACCAGAGGTAGCCATACCTACCATTAGCAAGGCTGAGGTAAGGAGCGTGGCTCCTGCAGGGTTCCCTTCCCCAGGTGCCCATGCAAAAGCACCCAAAGCAATTGGTACCAGTGCCACTGCCCTACTGATTCTACCGGAGCTCTTCCAGATACACCCTACCTCCACTGTTACCTCTGGGGGTGGTTGTTGGGAAGACATTCCTGCATATGAAACAGTAGCATGAGATTACTACAGATGAGTGGGTCTTGGAGATAATTTCAAGGGGCATGCTCTGGAGCTGTTGAAACCCTTCCAGGTCATCCTCCACCTCCTTCCTGTTATCCTGCAGATTATTTTCCAAAAGCCATCATTATTCCAAAAACATGCTATAGAACCTGTTCCTCCTTGACATAGAAACAGAGGGTTCTATTCCAGATACTTCCTGGTCCCAAAATGGACAGGGCATCTGCATAGTGTGTTGGATCTTGGGGATCTCGGATCTCAACTTGTACATGGAATACACATGGTATCCCTGCAAGCTCTGATTTCCTTTCTGCAAAGAAGGGACTGGCTTTGTTTTCTGGACATGAAGGATGAGTGTCTTCATGTCAAGATCAGGAAACCCACAGGCAATACCTCCACTCTGTGCTGGAAGGAGAACACTAGCAATTCAGAGTATTGTCCTTTGGCATGTCTCCTGCACCACAGGTCTTTACCAAATGCTTGGAAGTAGTAGCAGCAGCCCTTCACAGGGAAGGCCAGTATGTGTTCCCCATCTGGACTACTGACTTCTGAAGGTCAGCACCAGGAAGCTCTCACAGCATACTCTATTTTGGACACAGCAGTTGTTCAAAGACTTGGGGGTCAAAGTCTGTGCTGACTCCTTGCCAAAGACTGCAGTACATAGGGTTGGTCTTGGATACAGAGAAAGGATGTGTTCTCCTGTCGCAGAACAGAGCAGACAAATGCGATTGCCCAAGCACAGTTGGTATACAGGAGTCATTACGCCTCTGCAAGGACAGTATTACATCTCATGGGTCTCATGGCAGCGGCCATAGTGAATGTGCCACTGGCACGCCTGCATGTGAGAATCCCTCATTGACACTATGGGCCCAGTGGGCTTAGTTGGCAGACAAGCTGGACCAAATGGCTCTAGTCATGTCTCCACTTCACAGAACATTGCTTTGGTGGCTGGATCATGAAGACCTATGTGATCCAATTTTATCCATTTTAATCTGTTTCAAGATGTTCAGTACATCTGTGGTGTCCTTTTATGTATTATGGTGTATGTTTCCATAGTTTGCTTAATGAACATATCCACATACTGTGATAGTGGTTCAATAACTGACCCAATTCTGGCAACTACTGGTCTCCTCAGTGGGTCCACCATAGATTTATGGATTTTGGTAACGTGTAAATGGTGCTATGAATGGGATTTTTCACCTGTAAGAATTCAGCTGTACTGGAATCAATAATATTCTCTGTTTTAGCAATATCAATCATTTCAACTAGTTTATTACTTACCAGCACATCCAGTGCTGTTCGTTCATCCATGGACATATTCCTGAATGTGTTGTCATCTCTTGCAGCATGTAAAATGTCCAAATCCTTCAAGCATGCTCAAAACCTGAAAAGTAGGATTCATTGGAGGGAGAAATGTGGAAGGAGGTTTTAATCCTGACGTGAAACTAGGTTGTGGTGCCAAAGTGTTAATATCAGTATCTGTAGTTTCTGTAGTCTCTCTATTTGGGCAAAAATGCTTTCAAATTTAATTTCCTGGTTAATTTTTTCATATCAACAAAGGTTTCAAATGGTCTCTGGACTACTGTTAGCACAAAGGTCAATCCTTTATTTAATACTTTAATTTGTGTCTCTGTTGACTCCACATGAGATAAATTCACCACATTTATTTCTGGTTCTGAACCCTGCTCCTGCCCTGACCTCTCCCTCTGTATTTCTTCACTCCTGCTGGTACAGTTGTAATCTGGCTCCTTGAGGCATTACTTTTATTGTGCCATCTATGTCCTCCTCATCATGTCCATCAGCTACGAAGTGGACTAGCCAGCTTTGCATCTCAGACCCTGAGGATCTTTGGTCTGAGCGCTTCCTCTAAATCCTCCCTTCTGATTCACTCGTATGTGAGCTAGTATTCAAACAACATGAAGTCTTGCTGTATTCTGACAATTGCAGTGATGTCTAACCTTTGAACTGCCCCGAGATGAAAGAGTTAACTTTCCATACCAGGCATGGAACGCTGAGCTCGAGCTTGGTTGAGTCTCTGTCTGTTGCTGTTTGAACTCAAACCATCAGATTCTTTACTCCATCTCACTGAACAGTCGCTCCAGAGATTTCTCCTTTGCTCAGTTCAATTTGTCAGTTAAAGTACCGTTTTCTCGGTTTTCGACTAAGTTTAAACCGCAACCTATCGATTCAGTCATTTTCTGTGGTATTCATGAGTACTAGATAGGTTATTTTGTTTTATTCTGTGTGGAACTTGTAAACGTGGGATCAGTTCGGTTTGAACCGATCAGGTTGTTTTAAAAATCTTTATTTCTACTTTAGAGTGTGGTTACGGTTCTTATCGGTTCTAAAAAACAGATTTATTATGTTTTTTCCACATCCTGTAACACGGTCAGGAACCGATAAGGGTGTCTTGCCTGGCAGATTGCTGAAAAAAGGGTAAGCTTTTGGTTAGGACTGGCCATGTCTGAGAAACCCAAAGAAAAACCGGGCCCACTGGGTTTCAACACTGTAGTGTGCAAGGGAAGTCTTTGCCAAGGCTGATCCCCACACCACCTGTGTTTATTGTCTGGGGGTTTGACCACCTCGATTTAGACTGCCAGATTTGTAAAATTTTCCTGCAGCTACCCTGGAAAAAGAGTTGGTAGGCTCAGGAAGGGAGGCCAAAAGTCCGCTGACCGGATAGCCAGCCGGTTTAGTTCCAACCGAAACAGAAGGGAGTGCCCTCTGACCAGGGGAGAAACTTCTTGGGGCAAAGAGAGAACGATTCGAGGAATTGGTTCGGTTAAGAAAACAAGAAGGGATAAATCAGCTGGTGTGGATCCAAAACTTGCTTCTCAACCGATGATGAAATAGCCAAAGCGATAAAAATAGTTCAGTCACTATCCTGAGTTCTGGACCGAACCAGCACCATTAGGAAGGTGCTGGTTCAGTCAGTTCCACAGTTCTTGATTATGATTTAGAGGATTTTATGAACCGGAGGAGGAGGAAGGAGAGTATGAGGACAGTGAATGTGATTATGAAAGTCTGGATGTGCCCATTGACCCGACATCTCCCCTGACAGACCTTCAGAGTGTCTCTCCTAGGCTTTCTGAATCCCTTCTCATTTCATGTTTTTCAAGAAAATAGCTGAAACTCTTCAGCTTCCTATGGAAGAAGCTGTGGATGACCAAGAGGAGCCTGACTATGTTGAAATGATTGATATCCCAGAGTTAGGAGGCTGTCTATTCCTTCATAAGTCCTTTGGGAAACAGACATTAAAGATTTTAAAGACTCCTAATTCCATACCTCCGTGGATAAGAGAATGGACAAGAGGTATACTCTGTCAGGCTCAGATACGGAGTTCCTACCCAGCAATGCAGCCATGTTGGGGTAGTGCAGACTGCAGCCTGTGATAAGGCAAATATACCCTTGACTTCGTACCCCCAGATAAGGACTTCAGGAGGATTGATGCCATGGCAAAGAAGCAGTACATGGCAGCATCCTTGGGACTCAGGCAGGCTAATTATATGGCCTATACAGCTAGATATCACAAGTCTAGATGGGACACTGTAATGGCTTTGCTAAACAGGTTCCAGGCCAGCTAGCCAAGGAGCTGGAACAGGTGGCTGCGGATGGTATTGAGGCATCCAAGGTGCAATTCCATGCTGCAGTGGACTCCAATGATGTTTCATCTAGAGTCATGGCTACATCTGTGGTCCTTCATAGGATGGCTTGGCTCAGATGTACTAGCCTGTCTCAGGATACCCAGACTAAGGCCATGGATTTTCCTGTTTGGGAAATTCTCTGTTTGGGGAGCAAACAGAGAACTACATGAAGAAAATGGATGAGTACATGACCACCTACAGGAGTGCTCAGGCCAAGGAAGGCAAGCCACTCCTCAGAGGCAGCATCCCAGGGGCAGGGGCAGGCCTTTTCATAGGCCTTTCTACCAAGCCCAGGCCCCTCTTCTGCTTATGCTCATAGGGGATTCTTTAGAGGAAGAGGCAGAAGGGGTACAAGCAGGCCTGCTTCCATTCCTCAGCCCAAAGCTCCTGCCAAAAGGCACCCTGATGGGTTTGCCAGGGCCGATTTTCCAGTACCTACAGGGGAGGCTGGCTTACTTTGTCCAGGACTGGATGCCTTTAACATCAGACAAATGGGTCCTGGAAGTAGTAAGCCAGGGACTGGTTCTCAGCTTCAAAAATTTCCAAAGATGAGGAACCAAATCTTCCACCTGCAAACCTTCAGAGGCACTTGGCTCTCAGAGCTATAGAAAGGGTTCCCCCACACAAAGGGAAAGGATTGTACTCCAGGTACTTCCTCACCCCCAAAAAGATGGAGAATGGCGGTCATCCTGGATCTCAGATATTTAAACAAGCACCTTTTAAGTCAAAGTTCAAAATGGTGACTCAGGGATAATTCTACCCTCTCTAAGGCCAGGGACTGGCTAATCTCCCTGGACCTCAAGGATGCCTATTTCCATATTCTCATCAGAAGCTCCCATCGAAAATACCTCAGGTTCAGCTACCCTCAGGCCATTACCAATTTAGAGCAATGCACTTCAGCCTAACTTCTGTTCCAAGGGTGTTCACAAAATGCCTGGCAGTAGTAATTGCCTTACTAAGAGAGAAAGGATTTCCATCTTCCCATACCTGGATGACTGGCTCATAGTAGGCCAGTCCTCAGACCAGGTCAGGTTACACCTACAGATAACTCAGCAACTGCTTACTTCTCTAAGTCTCCTCTGAACGTCCACAGTCAGTTCTAGAGCCTGTCCAGCTCCTCACCTTCATAGGCGCAGAGCTAGATACAGTAAAGGCAAGAGCCTTCCTTCCCTGGACAGGGCAAGGACCCTTATTTCACTGGCCTCTTCATTCACCCTCCAGGTGTCTCGACCAGCAAGGCATTTTCTACAGCTCCTGAGGCACATGACTATTTCTACAGCAGTGGTGCAGTGAGCAAGATTTCAGATGAGGGACATTCAGTTCCATCTGAGAGCCTTTTGGTCTCAGAAAAAGGATCCTCTGACCAAACTGATCCCAGTAACTCGAACCCTGATCCAGGCATTGAAGTGGTGGGCAGGATCAGGACAATTTAAGACAGGGAATGCCTTTGTCACTCAGTCTCACTCTCTTATCCTTACTACAGATGCCTCCCTCTTGGGGTGGGGAGCCCACTTGGGAGACCTGACCACCCAGGGGTTGTGGTCTCCTCAGGAATCTCTGTTTCACATCAATCTATTAGAACTCAGAGCAGTGTTTCTAGCACTTCAAGTTTTTCCAAGTCTGTTGAGAACAAAGTAGTTCAGATCAGGACAGACAATACCACCACAATGTGGTATATCAACAAGCAAGGGCAGCACTTGGTCTATGGCCTTGTGCACAGAGGCAATGAAGTTATGGTCTCTGGCCTATTCCCTGAACACCTCTCTTGGCAGTACATCTCCCAGGCAAGGACTGGCAGATGCTCTCAGCAGGATATCTCAGGGCCATCACGAATGGTCCCTGGATCCTGATTTTGAAGGTGATCTTCTCCAGATGGGGCACCCACAGATAGATCTTTTGCAGCCCCAGACAATCACCAACTTACTCTCTTTTGCTGCAGGCCCCAGTGTTGGGCTCAGTCCCCTGAATGCCCTTGTCCTCAATTGGGAAGGGAGGTTCCTGTATGCTTTTCCCCCTTCCTCTCCTGTTCAAGGTGTTAGTCAAGATCAGGTCTCAGCCCTGCAAGGTGATTCTGATTGCTCCAGACTGGGCCAGACAGCCCTGGTATCCTCTCCTGTTGTCCTTAGCAGTCCACCTTCCCCTGTCTCTTCCCAGGAATTACAGCCTGTTAACATGTACTCAGGGGAGGGTTTGGTATCCGAATCTCAAGTCTCTCAATCTCAAGGCCTGGCTCTTGAAGAGTTAGAGTTTGCTGATTTACACCTCTCCCAAGGTGTTATGGATATCCTAAAGGCTTCTCAGAAGCCTTCCACCAGAAGCACCTGCAACTCCAAATGTAAAAGATTCTCCTTATGGTGCTCTGGGAAGCATATTTCTCAGAGTCTGCTGGCCTTCCCACAGTCCTTGACTATATGGTTTATCTTAATAGCTTGGGACTCAGACCAGCTACACTAAGAGTGCATCTGGCAACTGTCTCTGCTTTTCTTTCAGCAGGTAAGCATTCTCCTATTTCTGCTCACCCTGTATTCTCAAAGTTTTTCAAGGGTTTGCTTCATACCAATCCACCATTCAGGGACCCTGCCCCTGTTTGGAACCTTAATGTTTGCATAGCTCAGCTTATGCAACCCCTTTGAGCCTTTGTCCTCAGCAGAGCTTAAGTACTTGACTTGGAAAACTGTTTTCTTGGTGGCCATCACTTCTGCCAGGCGCATAGCGAGTTTAAGCCCTGTCAGTGGAGCCTGATTTTACCTGTTTCCATAGATAAGGTGGTCCTCAGGACTAACAGGAAGTTTTACCTAAGGTGGTTTCAGACTTCCACCTTAACCAGTCTGTCTCTTCGTGTTTTCTTCACTAACCACTCCTTCTCTGGTGAGAGGAGGCTGCACAGTTTGATGTGAAAAGGGCCCTTAGCTACTACATAGAGCGTCCCAAGGGTCACAGGTTTGACTCCTCCAGCTGTTCCTCACTTATGGTGAGGTGGGTAAGGAAAACCTACCACTAAGAGATCCATTGCCAGGTGGATTGTCTCTTGCATTCAGTTTTGCTATGAAAAACTAGGCAGGATTCTACCCTCAGGCCTGAGGGCTTACTCTACCAGAGGTACAGCTGCCAGGGATATTCCTATCTTAGAGATGTGTCAAGCAGCTACCTGGAAAACAGTTCACACTTTTACCAAGCATTACTCTCTGGATATCCAGGCTAGGAGTGATGCTCGGTTTGGCACAGCAGTGCTTCAGAGCCTATTTCCTAGGTAGGTTCTGTCCCTCCTCCATGGAGGTACTGCTTGGTAGTCTGCAGTTATCAAAATACAGCAAGACTTCATGTTGTTTGAAGAAAAATTTCTCACCTTAGTAATGTTGTTTCTTCTGATGGAGTCTTGCTGTATTCTGCCCCCAAGACTTCCACTCTCAGAACCTTTGTTTTGGGATGTGGGTGGGCAGTAACAGTGTTGGCATCCGAGAGGTGCCCCACTTTTATTCATCACCCCTTTACTTTGGGTGAGTGGGTGTTGTGTTTGTTTCAGTTTTGGGTTTCCTGACTTGAGTCTTTGTTTTGGGACCAAAAATCTGTTTATTATATTTAGTAGCCAGTTGGCTAGTGTAGGTTTATAGCTTCCACACAGGACACTCAGTGAGTTTTAGCTCAGAAAGATCTGACGGTTTGAGTTCAAACAGCAACAGACAGAGTCTCAACTGAGCTCAGCTCCATGCCTGGCATGGAAAGTTAACTCTTTCATCTCCAGGGCAGTTCAAGGTTGGACATCACTGCAATTGTCAGAATACAGCAAGACTCCATTAGAAGAAACAACATTACTGAGGTGAGTAATTTTTCATACTTGCTCTCAGGATCGAGCGTAGACCATGGGTAGATGTTTGATTTGATTTCTTATCCTTCAAGTCCAAACTCTGTCAAGCTCATAATCCTTGCGATCCCTCTCGAATTTAGTCAATTTAGTGGCTTTATACGTTTTCTTGTTTTTCACCTTTATTTTAAGTTCTGCTTCTAAATTGAAAACTCAGGAGAATCCTTAAATACAAGGACAGCTTTTTCTTTTTGCTCACATCTCTCAATCCTTATTCTAAATCACGATAGTCTTCACTATAACAAGTGAAAAACATATAAGAGATAATGATATATGTAGAAACAGAAAATTATATGAGATTGCTATATCTACTGACAGAGATAGTTACATCTGATCGGAACTTTGTCATTTTAAGAACTCTAGTTTTCAGTCATTTTTATAGTGATATGTATATATACGTATAAGTAGTGTATAGTAAATGTTGATCTAAATACTTGAGTGTAATCACATGGTATGTGGGTATATTTAAATGATGTGTAGTACCTGATTCAGCCTCCCTGAGGCGTGTATCATAAAACCGGTCGGGGCCTTTGAGTTTGTTTGTTTCACTTCCTGGCTGGCAGAGGCAGTGATGTTTGAGTGAATAAATCATTTTGAGCTTCACGGATGCTGGTGCTACTTTTTTCTGAATTTGTAATATTGATTTTTAGCTTGCACGCATCAGAACCGATCTTTTTACTACAGTTTACATAATGTGCATACTTAGGGTACCGTCAGGAGATATGGCTTTAAAATAACTTAATTCGATTTTGCACAATTGTGTTTATTTACTTATTTCCTATTTGTATTATATTGTAAAAGTGATATGTTACTTATTTTGGATTGTATGTTTGTTTTGAATATTGCCAAGTTGTTTGTAATTTTAATTGTAATGGTCATTGACAGAACTATGAAAAGAAAAACTTCTATTAAAGGGTATTCTGTTCCTTATACCAGCCTCTGTACAGATCCTCGCCTCAGATGCCTTGGGGTCAGTTAGGGCACTCACTTAGCACTTACCAGACATAGGGGTCATGGATCAAAATGGAAGTCAAGCTGCATAGAAATGTTTTGGAAATGAGGGCTGTTCTGTACAGCCTCCAGGCATTTCAGGAACATCTGTCACCCAGTTCTCTGCTAATCAGATGGACATCGCCAATGTGATATGGGGTTAAACTGGGCAGGAGCCCACAGAATTCAGTTCAAAACTTCTTAAAAAACTGTATGACACTTCTACCACCTCTGTCGCTTTCTTTCTTAATTGACTACTATGGGAGAGTTCCATCACCTAGAAATGACAATTCTGCCACTTAGAGAGCAAGACATGAGAGCTCCCCACCAAAACATTTCCAGTTTAACCACTGGTGTGATGCATTCCATCAGTAAACAAGGAGGCACTCTACTTCCTATACATAGAAGCAATGAGAGTTTGATACTTGGCTCTGTCCCACAGCCTCAACTCATCGACTGTGCATCTCCCAGGTCTCCAAAATGTCTTGGCAGGCAGGTTAAGCAGGTTACAGTCCAGACTGTGAATGAGAACTGCTGACCTCCATGGTAAATTACCTTGCAAGATAGGGTTGTCCAGAGTTGGCCTTTGTTTGTGTCCCTACAGAACACAAGACTGCCACATTTCTGCTTGCTCACTCCAGGCTCTGGAGTTTTTGTTGAGATATGTTGTACCTCTCTTGAAAGGGAAATTCTTGTATGCACTTCTCCCAGTTCCTCTAATACAGAGGTTCTGTTTGAGCTGTGGCTGGAGATTGCCCTTCTCATCCTCATTGCTCCATTCTGGCCTTCTCTGATATTGTTTCTATCTGCAACAGATGGCAGTGGAACCTCTTGTCCCTCTACCTCTGTGTCGGGGTCTGTTGTCACTGGACAAGGGATCTTTCATCCAAGGAAGGAGAGTCGCCCTTGGGATGCTCAATCCTTCCACCCTGACAGGCCATTCCATGCTCTTTCCTGAATGCTGGCTGCCACATCGTAATTCGCAGAGCTACTGCTGCACTGACGCCTTGGCTGCTTAGTTTTTTTCTGAACATTCTGAAACAGTGTTGAGTTTTAAGCATTTGCATTACCATTCATCTTTATCCTAGTATCCTGTTTTAGGTGGGTTTCCTTCTAGAGCATTGCATTTCTGTCTATTTGTCATTGCTTCCTCCGATGGATGGATTTTCTCCAGCATGTAAAATCCATCAAACTACTAATGTTACGTTAGTTTGTGCTGCCCTGAATTCTTCTTCTTGGTTTTTGTTTTGTTTTTTTGTAACTGAGAAACATGGACACTTCAAGAAATGCATTTCTAAACCTTTTGTAAACAAACAGGCTAGACACTAATTCTAAGGATGTTTTGAAATATATTACTGTATCTTGGCTCCTGGCTTCAAAAATTCTGACTTTAGCCACACATTTTGAAAACAAACAAAATGCCTGGCTTCCAAAAGTTATCTTGTACTGTGGCTTTTGTCATTCAGTTATTGGAATTTTAAATAAAACAAATCTGTGTATGCTTTTGTTTAAAATGTCTTCATGCCCAGTATGTTTCAAGTTACCTCTGCCAGAAAGGGTGGAACAAACCGCATGATGCTAAAAACAAACTGTAGGGCACATTTGGTCTTAATTGGCAGGACAGATGAAATAAGATAAATTCTACTGTGGGTGTATCAAACATAACTGCTCTAGGTTGCCAATAATTGACACTTTGATCTGGCTGTATATTTATTTCTGAGATTAGTCCCTGCAGTGCAGAATGTTTTTTTATTTAATTTCAAATTTTTGGCCATGAAAGGAACAGAGCTTTAGCTTGTTTTAAGAGTGTGAGCCAGGAGCACAGGGGTTTAAGTAACTTGCACAAGTGTTACACACTGTGCAAGCAGCACTAGTAAGTTCAGCCGGGTCCTAGTGCTTAGCCAGTAGTACCACAGCCTGATGCGCTAGCCTGAGGCTGTACTGCCTTCCAGTGCACTTGCATTTCTCTGTCAAGACACCTAGATGAGACTTTGGCCACATGTGAAATGTATTTGTTCTCCGCTCAGCTCTGGGCAGGCTCGCTTGCACATTAGGGGAATAAACAGCACAGGTGGAAAGCATATTTCAGAGAAAACTCTGCACAAGAGCAAGGGGCATGATATGAGGCTGAAGGGTGGAAGGCTCAGGGTACTGTTAGGAAGTACTTTTTCACTGAAAGGTGGTGGAGCCATGGAACAGCCTTCCAGCAGAAGTGGTGGGGGCGAGAAACAATATCGTAGTTGAAGAGTGTGTAGGATAGACATAAGGGTACCTTGAGATGTGCAGAGCAGGAGAGTCTCTGAGGGAAATAGGCAGACTAGGTGGCCTATGTGGTCCTTATCTGCCGACAGATTCTTTGTTTCTATTGAAAGGTACCATATGTAGCTTGGCATAGCTTGGCAACTTAATGTGAGTGTCCTCACCAGAAGAAGGATGTTAGAGTTGAAGGACAAGCATTGTAGGTAGATCCCACGCTGCATGCCAACATCATACCTAGCCTGGAGGTAGAGACCCTCTAATGTGAAACTTAATTAGTGTACTGCCAGGAATTATTATTAACTTTCAAAAGTAGCAAATTATTGAAGTGCTAATATGACAATGTCAACTCTATATGAAGAAATAACTCTGATTGTTGAGTGGGTAAGATACAGGGCTGGATTACTACAGAAGATAGTGAGGACACCATCATATTATGGTACATGTGACAAACCATCATCTTTGCTATGCTACATGTAAACCAGCTCCTCCCTACACACATAGAAAACCTCAACAGACCTCCCCATACAGACAGGTATACACACACACACACACACACACACACACACACTGTTTTTGCTTGACTCAGCAACCTCGCTATCCCTCCATTAGTTTCCAGTACCCCTCCCTCCATTTTACAAGCTCCTGTTTAATTAAAAGGACACTGTAATGCCTTTAGACCTCAAAATGTCTGTAGTTAAGAAAAACATTTATGATAGGTCACATTCTGTAGAGATTGTTGAGGTAACTGGTAATTTGATTCTGATCCTTTTTCTTTTTAATTATGAAAACAGACTACCTACCATACTGGGTTACCACACACAAACGTGTTTAGTAAGTCCTGATCAACTCTCACTTCTTCTTTCCTGGACTTGGGAACACCCCTAACACAGTCTGACCACTTATGATGCAGTGGAAGAGAGGAGATTATTGCATCATGAATGGATGCACTTGTTTTGGGGTGTTCCTACTGTTCAGGAAGTATGCAGTAAGAGTAGATCAAGGATTTTAGTTCTGCTAAGAAAGGGAGAAGATAAAACAACCAGCAACATCAATGAATTTTAGAAGGTAGGCAATCATAAAATGTGGGGTTTCAACTAGAAATAATAGGAAGCAAAAAGGTTGAGAGTGTCCTTTAATTTAAACCCTACCCACTGCACCCAGCTGCCAAATACCCTCCCTCCACATCCCACAGCTTAACACAAGTGAAAGTTCAGTTTAAGTTTTAGGTGAATTGACTGAAGGGGAACCCTCTCCCATCCCTGATAAGGAGCTCTCTTTGTGGGGTACACCCTGGAGCAAGAGGATGAGAGAGAAGTGCCAGTGATGACTAGTGAATGAGCTGGAGGGAGTGGGGATGGAGCCGACTGGAGAGACAAGACCATAAACAGAAAGTAAAGAAGACCTGTATATTGACAAGATTATAAAATAAAGTTTATTTCTCCACCTCTGCTGTATTACAGGACAGAAAGACAGCACCTCAGTTTAATGTCTCACCCAAAAGATAAGAAGAAAAAAGAATAAATCAACATGTCAACAAAGTCCCTACCTAGATGGGATCAGACTTCAGTATGGATGGACGAACTGGCAGCAAGTCCCTATCTAGATGGGATCAGACTTCAGTAGGAATGGACAAACTGGCTTTGTAATATGAGGAAGAGAAAGGGTTGTGCAGGATTGGTCAACTTGCATCAGCTGACCATACATTAATCCTCAATTAATGCATGGCTGTGTCTACTGACATTGTCTTCCCCTCTCACAAGAACCTCTTACAGATGCAGTAGTACCATTCTTGTTTGATAGCCATCTGTTGGCCAGCCGTGAATTGCAGATTTAGTGGTTTAAACAGTCTTGTGCAGTTTCGGCCAACAGATGACTATCAAACAAGAATAGATATGATTAAATAAAACTTCTGGTAGTTTCAGCACTTGCTTTTAGTTCTCTTTAGAAATAGGCTGCTATAGTTAGAAATAGGCTGCTATGGTGTATGGTGGAATGCTGTTATGCGTGGAATTCTATGCCTGGGTATGCTTGTTCTACTGCAGTAGTGGCATCATAATGTTGTTCTGCTGCAGTAGCGATGTCACTGCTGCAGCAGAACAACTTGGAAAGCTGCCACATACTTGATTTCACCAATCAGTTAAGCTGGAAGTTGTAGTTTTAAACTTCAACTTGCAGAAACATCTGCAGCACACTGTGTCAGTCATTTGAGACTACCACCAACACTCAAGTGCCCCCCAACCACCAGTTCACTGAAACAAAATGCAATGTCCGAAATAGGCATGAATGCCCATATACTGTATAGAATAGCAGATGGACAACTCTGTGCACAACCAGTATGTTGTGTGCACTTTGGGATCTGATTCCATGGACCTCTTGAGCTTTGCTCTTGAGGTCACAGTGAGTCAGAACCCCTTGGTGGCTAGTGTTTTGTGAAACTTACAGATTTTGCCCCATGAAATATTTTGTAGGATACATGCATTTCACTAAATATTTTGCCATGCGAAATGTGAAATTTCACCCTCAGAGTGAGCGAAATTGCCTGCAAACCAGCAAAACTCACCATTTACAGGTGAAATTCGCCACCTGCTGGTGAGAATTCTGCAATTTGCCACTATTTCCTGAGTCCTGGTGTCTAGTGATCCCACTTCCACTCCCCCAGCCACTCACTGGCTAAAAAACTTATGTATATATATATATGTCCTCTCCCTGGTGTCTAGTGGTACCCCCCACTGGCCGACCTCTTGCCTGAAATTTGAATAAGCTCCCCTGAGTTACCCTCATGTCCCTCTCGAGCTCTCCTTTAGTAAAAATAAATAAAATGTCCAACTCCCTGGTGCTCTAGAGACCCTTCCACCCTGTCAGCGGATGGCGTTCACCCACTCTTCCCCAGTACCCCGATCGGGCCACGCTAGCCTCACTCATCTCCACAGTTGGCAGCCCAGTTGAGCACTTCAGTGAATGAGGGGTGCTTGTACAGCCACACTGTCATTCATCAAAGTGCTCAGTTGGGCTGCTGGCTGTGGAGGTGAGTGGAGGACTGTGCTGTGGCCCGATCAGTACTGGGGAAGAGTGAGTGGCGCCTATCTGCTGACAGGGTGGGGGTCCTTTGACACCGAAGTTGGACATTTTATTTATGTTTTACTAAAGGACAAGTCGAGAGGGACATGAGGGTAATCGGGGCTTTATTTAATTTCAGCTGAAATTGGCCAGGACAGGGGCAACCACTAGACACCAGGGAGAGGATACTTTTTTTCTAAATTTTGGTCAGTGAGAGGAGGGAGGGGACCACTAGACACTATGGAGGGACTCTCAGGAGGAGATGCCTCATTTGCAGGTGAAATTTTGCCATTTCAATCGCAATTTCATGAAAGATTTTGCATGGCAAACTTACAGATTTTAGCAATTTCACCTGCAAAATTTTATTTTGCAACCTTTCTATTGGTAGCACAACAGTCTTCTAGTCTCTGGACTTCAGCTAGAGGAGAGAGAGAGAGAGAAAGTGCCTTTAGCTGCTGAGTGTGTTTGTAAGTTGATTTAAAGTAATTTTTATCTGCCATTTCTGTGTGTTGGACATTGTAATTGAGGTATGTTCCTGACTGTCTTTGTTGTGCTTTAAAATTTGATTTGGGCAGAATTAAGGTATTCTAGTAGACAAATTGGTGATTGTATGTTTAAATGTTGCTCTCTGGCCTGTAAGTGCAGGCATCATATTACAGGGATTAGTGGTGTTAGAAGGTGATGGTTAACTGCTGTTTAATTCAGTCTTCATCTAGAGGAGAGAGAGAAGGGCCTTTAGCTGCTGAGTGTGTTTGTAAGTTGATTTAAAGTAGTTTTCTTAGCTGCCATTTCTGTGTGTTGGACATTGTATTTGAGGTCTGTTAACTGCAGAAGCAGTTGGGGTCTGGCAGAGGTTGTCTGAACCTTTTTGCTGAGCAGTAGGGGACAGGATTTACTTGCTGGATTAGCATTACGTTCTTATTCAGTCTGTGAAGGAGCTAGAAGGGAAAGGATCAGATCTGTTCCAGTACAGTAGCTTCTTCTTGTTGTTTTGCATTCTTTCTTATGGATTTTACTTGGTACAAGGTTATTTCTTTTCTTTCTTACTACTTCTAAGCGGCTAGTAGGGTAATGTTTTGGGGCTGCTGGAATTTTGAAACCTGTTTTGGTGGCTATAAGTGGGCTCATTTGTTTGATGTTCATTGTGTAGCAGGCTGCATTTGTGGAGCCTATTTCTTCTGATTTAAAACCTATTTGGTATGATTTAATTGGGGCTGTTTTGAATTGGAGACTTATATCTTCTAATTTCAAGCCTATTTTGATATGTTGTTGGTGAAGCTGTTTGAATTGGAGACCTGTTTCTTTTGGTAGCAAACCTATTTTGGGGATACGAGTAGAATTGCGATTAATTTTTGCGGCTTCACTAGCTGCAAAGTTTAGTGCATAGTGGGGAAGGGTGCTAATGTTCTGACCAGGGGCCTCAGCTACCTGATTGTTTCTAGAAGACTTGGGCTTGTCCCACACCCAATCCTCACCCCACCCGCCCGGCCCATGATTTCCTTTATACCAGGGGTTCTGACATCACTTCCTCAAATGGGCAAAGAATATGCACCTGTCATAGCTAAGCAGAAATCCAGGAAAGGAACAGCAGCGGAAGTGAAGAGGTGGCTGCTATCTCAGTGGAAGGAAGTAACTGCAAATCAAGGAGCTTCATTGTTACTTTTGCATTTCTATTGCATTGTGGAAAGAAGGAGCAGGAGTTTGAAGACGGTTGTGCAATAGCTACTTATTCTCTTTTTGGGTATGGATAGGAAGCATAGGAATATAAAAAGCAGTTGCTCAATCTATCTAAATGTACAACAAAGAGGGTAAGGGAAATAAAGAAAAGAATGTTTTGCACTGGTAGAGGGGAAGAGGGAGACTTGGGGAGTGTTTGGAATCCTTGATCTGAAGGGTGGGGGTCGCTGAAGGGCAACAACAGCAATGGGTAGGGTGGTAGGCTGCAACAACTGCAGTGCACCAATCTTTCTGAAAATTGCCTGGAGTGTGGGGGATGTTTAGTGTGCAACCACAGAGAGAAACTTAGAAAGGAGAGTGAGGGTCTGCAGGAGGAACTAAGACAGGCAAGGCAGACTGGGGTGGGTTTAGCCCAATACGGAGGGAGGAAGGGGAAAGGGAGGGCGATTTCAGCCAACAGTGGTGAGGAGAGGTCAGAAGAAGGAAAGCAGAGACAAAGGGCCCAGGCCAGGAAGAACAATTGCCAGGAAACCGGGTCAGGAGACAAAAGACAAATGGAACGAGGAGATAGGGACTTGTGAGGAGGCGAAGAAGTGGCAAAAGTCATGGAGTGGAAAGGAGAGAAAAGGTTACTATGAAGAGAGGGAGCGGGCATTTGAAGGGTCTTCAGAAAATAGTTTTGCACTGCTAGAGAGGAAGAAGGTGGAGGAGGAAATAATGAAATTAGAGGAGTAATTGACAAATGCTTGGACCAAACCAGAGCGGGGAAAGTTCTGCTGGGAGAATTGAAACAGGGCAAAAGGGAAATAATGTGCAGGAGGAAGAAGAGGATGGAAATGAGAGCAGGAGATAAATGGAAGCAAGCAGGAGTAAGAGGGTGGAATCTTAGTGCTGGGGACTCAATACTAAGAGGAGTCAGGTGGGGTAGCAAGGGGAGAGGCATAGTCACATCTGGTGGAGACCATGCTTGGAATGACAGCGGAAAGGGTGGGACAGTCTGTTTACTGAAATATGCCAGAAGGGTAGGACAAGCCTCATTTAATTATACATCTTGGGACAAACGCCTGGCTGACAAGACAGTAGATATAGTCAGAAGAGGTTTGAGGAACTAGGACAGTTATGTGAGGGGGCAGCAAGATCAGTAACTTTTCAGTGGTACTTCCAGTGCCGACGCCAAGCACAACAAGAAAGCTGAGAATAGAGGAATTTAAAGGATGGCTAAGAACCTGATGTTGTGCTAAAGGGTATGGGCTGTTCGGGGTGGGGGAACCTGGGAGGACAGTAGTCTCTATGACAAGGACAGACTACACTTGAGTGAGGAGGAAAGAAAGTGTTGAAACAGAGGATGGAGAAGTACACAGAGGAAGTTGGGAATTTAAACTAGAGGCGGGGTTGGCATTTGGGCAAGAGACATGCAGAGACCACAGGTTGGGTAACCATATGAGCTTACCTCCCATAACAGTGACAAAGGACAAATGGCAAGCACTATTGGTGATGCTAGTAAGCAGGGCAGGATGGGAGGGGAAAGGGTGGAAGATGGCTACCCTTAATGCTAGGAGCCTTGGAGGAAAACTGCAGAGTTACAGGTGCTCATGGCAGAGGGAGAGGTGGACATTGCAGCCATCACAGAAACATGAGCCACCCAATACAATGACTGGGACCTGTCTGTTCCAGGGTACAGGTTATTTCATAGGGACAGGGTGATTGGGAAAGGAGGAGATGTGGCACTATATGTGAAGGAAGAACTAAAGTGTGTAAGGGAGGAAGGTAGTATGGATTCACTTTGGATGCAAATCCAGGATTCCAAGAATAGGATTCTCAGAATGGGAGTGGTGTACAGGCTGCCATCTCAGACGGAGAAGTTAGACAGGGAACTAGTGGGACAGTTTAGGAGGACCTGTGAGAAGGGTAGTGTGGTGATTGTGAGGGACTTCAACATGCCAGGAGTGGACTGGAGTACCCCAACAACCAGGAACAGAAGGAGCAGGTACTTCTGGATGCCTTCCAGGACAGTTTCCTGCTGCAAATGGTCAGTGAACCAACCAGGTTAGGGAATACCCTTGACCTTATGCTGTCAAATGGGGACTTTGTGAGAGAACTTACAGTGGAGGAACCACTGTCAGGGTTTGACCACCACTCAGTATGGCTCACATTGGATATGGGCAAGGAAGGAGTAGAATCTGGTACAAGAGTGCTGGACTTCGGAGGGTCTACTTTGGGAGGATGGGGAAGTGGTAGACGGGTACCTGGCCAGAATCCGATTTGGTATGGACACTAACCAGAGGTGGGAGCTCATAAAGTTGGGGATAGTGGAGGCAACCAAAACCTGCTGCAAGGCCCAGAGCAAGAAGGCTAGGGCTAGGGAAACTGAGCTGATTGAGCAAGGAGGTCATGGAAAGGTAAGGAGGAAAAGAGCTGCCTTCAGGAGGTACAAGAAAACAGGGAGGGGAGGACAGGAGGAGTACTTGACAGAATCAAAGGAGGTGACAAGGGCAGTAAGGGGAGCCAAGGCATCTATGGAATTCAGGCTGGCACAAGTCATTAAGAAGGGGAGAAGGACTTATTTATTTACATCTGGGAGAAAAGGAGCTGTAAGGACCACATAGTAAGGATTAGGAAGGAGGGGATTGGGTGGAAGCAGGAGCAATACAGCAGAAGCACTAAATGATTACTTCTGCTCGGTATTTACTAAGGAGAAGAGGAGTGACACCCAAGGGGAGGAATGGCAGAAAGGGGGTGACAGATGGGAAATCACGGAGGCAGAGTTCGGGAGGGTTTGAAGGTACTGAGGGTGGACTAGGTGCCAGGCCCAGATGGCATCCACCCCAGGGTACTGAAGGAGCTGACAGACGTCCTTATGGACCTTTGGCAGACCTATTTAATGCCTCACTACATCAGAGTGTGTACATCAGGACTGGAGGATGGTCATGTGATGCCCCTCCACAAGAGTGGCCCCAAGGATGAACTGGGAAACTACAGACCAGTGAGCCTCACATCCATCGAGGGTAGCTAATGGAGACAATTCTGGAGGAGAGACTGGTGGCCTCCTAGAGTCCAAAAGACTACAGGACGAGACAGCATGGCTACATACATGGCAGATCCTGCCAAACCAACCTGATGGAGTTCTATGACTGGGTATCTAGGCAACTGGACAGGTGCCACGCAGTGGATGTCCTGTATCTGGACTTCAGTAAGGCATTCGACTCAGTGCAGCATGGAAGGCTGGGAAGTAAGTTAGATGGCACAGGGGTAGGTGCAAAGCTGATGAGATGGGTAGGAACTGGCTTCAGGGAAGCCAACAGAGGGTGGTGGTGGTGGGGAGCTCTCACATCCACGGGTAGTGACGAATGGTGTTTCACAGGGCTGGGTGTTGGGACCAGTGTTGTTTGGGATATTCATTGCAGACATATTATTGGACATCAAGAGCAAGATCAGTCTGTTTGCTGATGATACCCAGGTAGGAGCAGTGGTGGATGACCTGGGGATGGTAGGGGTTGCAGGATGATCTGGCAAAGCTTGAAACCTGGTCAGACACCTGGCAACTGGGCTTTAATGCCAAAAGTGGAAGGTGCTGCATTTTGGGATGAAGAACCCAAGGAGGAGTTACCAGCTAGGGGAGTGCAGCTAGCCCAGACAGAGGAGGAGTAGGATCTGGGGTGCTCATTACAGGGTCAATGAACAACTCAGCACAATGTAGGAAGGCAGCTGCAAAGGCCAACAAAATGCTGGGTTGTATTGCAAGGCATATCCTTGAGGAGGCAGGAGGTGATTCTGCCACTGTATGGGTCATTAGTTAGACCACACCTGGAGTACTGCTGCGGCGTACTGGCACCCGTATCTGAAGAGGGACATTGGTTACTAGAGGGGTGCTACAGGGTGACAAAGGTGATCAAGGGGCTGGGGGACTTATCATATGAGAGGAGGCTGAGGGAGTTGAACATGTACTCGCTGGAGGAGAGGAGGACGGGGACATGATTGAAACCTTTAAGTACATAGAAGGAATAAATGGGACAAGTACAGAGGGCTGTTCAAAGTAAGGGAGGAAGGGACACCAGGGCCATGATATGAGACTGGAGCGAGGAACGTTCAGGAGGGAGATGAGGAGACACTTTTTACAGAGAGTGGTGGCTGGGTGGAATGCATTACCTGCAGAAGTGGTATCCAGTAGAACAGTGGACTGCTTCAAAAGGGGTGGGACAGGACAAAGGAGGATCAATGAAGGGAAGGGTGGAAGGGAGGGGCAGCTGCAGGATAAGGGGTGCTAGCTGCACATTCGAAGCAGACTTGATAGACCTCTAGGCCTTTGTCTGCTGGAAATTTAGGTATGTTAAGTAACACACTGGTTGTGCATAGTTGCCCATCCACTGTCCTGTATATAGTGTATATTTAAGGTGGCATCCTGTTGGATAGTTATGAGACGTAGGCTATAATTACCTGTGATTTATTTTAATCTAGCTGGTTTCTGTTGCAGAGCAGCTGAACAGAGATGGATTATACTCTAGCGACACACACTGGTACCTGCGATTCCAGCAGTATGGAACAGCTCAAACGTACTACTATCTCCTTCTTTTATTTTTCCAACCCCTGAGGGCAACTACTATACTACATAACTGACTAAAAGTGAGAGGTAGTAATCCAGAAACTGTCTGCTGCAAGAAATTGTAGTATTTTAAAACTGGTCAGCAATTTTTACATTGCCTGACCAAGTTTATATTCCATTATAACTTCGCGAGTTATAATGGGGAACACACACTGAGTCAGTCACGAAAACCCGCTCCCTGATTGGCTCTGCGGTGGTCCAGGGTGGGCTTTCAGTTCCAAAACATGGTGGCTTCTCACTCACTTAGCGAGGAGCTGCCAGAGGAAGCTTTCTCCTTGCTTTTCTTTTCTTTTTTTTAAACAAATGAGTATTTCGTTGATCCTACCATTTAAAACTGCAGCATTTCTGACTCTCACTCGCTATCTGGCTGGTCCTGCCGTTTGGCGGCCACACAAAACAGGAAGCATCAGTGGGAAGACAACTGCAGTGATGAACATAATCGCAAAATAAATATAAAAATGTAAAACAAAAATTGCTGACCAGAATTATATATATATAAGGGATGGAAAAGTGTGTTAAATTCAAAATTAATAGTTGCCTTCAGTGTGGGATGCCTTAACCTCTAAGGCGCATCCCACCTCAGGGCAACCATAAATTCTCATTAAGCACACTTTCCCATCCATTATTAATATATATTATTATTCTACATTTTTTTCCTGTGGTAGGGACACCCCGTCCCCTACCTACTACTATTTGGAATTTTCAAATCCCATTGTGACAGAATTCTGTGGAATTTCTGAAAATTCCAACATATTCCTTGGAATTCTGTCAGAAAAAATAGGAAGAATTTCAACCGCAGAATATGGATTATCATGTGAACTACAGAATAACAGTATATAGTCAAGCAGTGTTCTATGTAGAAACAACTACCAGAAGTTCCACAGCCATCTGCTGGCCTGCCAAGAAATTGTAGGAACTACCACCAGACCTCAGATCTCTTGTGCTCTTCAATATATGCATTTCCCATAATGCACAGCAGCCAAATCCCAAACATCAAAAATAGCAGAAAGCGGAGATGATTCCACAGTTCACAAAAGTAAGCCAAAATGAGCACATATTCTGAAATGTTGATCACATCTGCATGTAATCAGTAATTCAATGATTGTTCGCCACAGTATTAAAAAAGAAAATCAGCATGTAGTTTCTCCAGTGAGGTGCAACCCGTTCCTCTCCTCCCAGGGCTGGAACCTTAATATCCTCATGGAACCTTTGAAATTTGACACTTTAAAATTACTTTTATACAGATATAACATGGGGAAGAGAAACATATAAAAGAGTGCCGAACCATTTCTCTTCCTCACGCTACAGTGAATAGACCCACCCAGAGCGTGGGTCTACTGAGATTAATGTATGGATGAGTGGTTGAAACCACTCAGCCTTTTGCCTCATGGTTCAACTCCCCAAGCCCACCCCCAGCCATACATTAATCCCCAGAAGAACCACGCTCTGTCATGGGTTAATCCTTACTCAGTAGGGATGGATGAACTATCAGCAAAGCCTGTCTAGATGGGATCAGACTTCAGTAGGGATGGCTGAACTGATGGAATTAGTGGTGACTAGATAGTGCTTTTTGGATCTGACTACTATCCATCACATAGCGGGCGGATCCACCTCTGAATCCAACCATAATCCAAGCAAAGTCAGATTCCTGATCCAGAGTTGGATAGTGAGCATCTGAGGTAAGATCCAGGTATCTGAGTTTGGATCCATGGATCTGATCTGATAGTTGGTTCCAACCACTTCTCTTAAATAACAGTATCAGAATAGGGGCAGCACGATTTTAGCCTCCTGGCTACCACAGTTGACCTACCTGAAAGTATTAGACCTCTACTCCAAGGATCCCTTTCTCTTCCCTGGATATCCTGCAGAATCTCCGGTTAGACTCTTCGCAAATCTTTAAGATCTTCCAACTTAGACATCTAGTACATCAACAGTTTGGCCCTTCCCCGGACACTCCACCCTTTCGACCTCCTCTTACAGTTGAAGGATCTAGCATTTAAACCTCATGGTATGGCTGGGTGCTACTCCCTTCCTCTGGACAGGTTATCCTGCACCCCAGCGAACCTCGAAAATTTGGGACATTCGCTGCCAAACAGTAATTTTAATTGGGAATATATTTGGAGGGACCTTTATGGGTATACCACCAGGTTGGCTTAGGCTCACACAATTTCACATATTAAATAACATGTATTACTCACCAGTGAAGCTGGTAAAATGGGCAAGTCTCAATTCACCTATATGTACTAGATGCAGCAAAGCTGAGGGCACCCTCTTACATATTTCCTGGCAGTGGAGAAAGTGTCCCACTTTAGGCCTTGATTGAGTCCTGGGCTGACCCCTTGTTGGGCTTGAAGGTTTATTTTACCCCAGATTTGTATTATCAGGGATTATAGCATATCAGGATTAAGGAACATAAAGATCATATTGCACTCATTTCTCTGGCAATTAAAGTTAATTTTTTAGCACTGGACAGATCAGTCCTTTCCTCTCTCACATCAAGTGGCTTCACGAGTTATCTTTCTGCCTCAGGACAGAGCAAATGATCGCCAGTGCAGCTATAAGATACCTCTCCTTGATAAAAATGGGGTAAACTTTATGCACTATACCTAAACTCTGATCATTCTCCGCTCTCTCAGGCTCTTCCTAACTGTCTTATACCAGAAGGCCTTTTATCCCATTGGAAGTTGCTGGTTATTATACTTACTAAATAGTGGGCACACTCAGGGAGGAGGGGTGGGGGTAGAGGAGGAGGGCTGGGAGGGTTGATGTTTCTTTGGCCTGTTCACACTATATGATCTGTTCTTATATTGTAATTGTTAGAAAACTTAAAGCCATTTAAATTAAAAAAAGGTAGTTGGTTCCAATAATTGGATACCTGGCTACGATGGTTGGATACATCGTCCTGGTCGGATCCACAGATACCTTGGATGCTTATTGTGGATCCTAGGAGGCCAGATCATTGATCGATGTCTATGCCATCTGAGGCCATTGGAAATCCAGCCAAAATTATGGCATCAGATGGTATCTGACCTAGTAGGATACTACCTGAGCAACAGTAGTATCTATTTGACACTTCTCCAACCCCTACCCATGATTAGCTTGTATCAAATAGGTCATTTCTTAGAGATTCTGGTCCAAACCCAAACTGAGTTACAAATGTCTCATGTTCAGCATTATTAAAAACAGTTTATTGCTATCATGGCAACTTTGGTGAGCTAACAATGGACAGATTGGAATAGGATGGATGGCCTTTCCTCTGCAAAGCTTGGACTTCTGAAATAACATACCTGGAACAGCAATGCAGAATAGTAGCAGCACCACTTCAGCAGTAAGGTATGTCTGAAGGTTATTTTAATGGCCTGTTTATCATACCCTGGGGTGTGATGTGGCATGAGGCACAGCCATGTGCCACGTGCCCCAGGACGTGATTATCTGGCCAGTAACATAGCCCTCAGGCATACCTTGTTGTTATAAAAAAAATTAATCTTTGTCATTTTCATGAGACAACAAGCTCACGTGATCCTTCTGCCATTTGCTGCCTAGGTGTGGGCTGTGTGAAGCTTGTGTGTCACTCAACTCTGATGAGTGGCTTGCAGTATGCCAACTTTTTGAGATTCAGTGTCAATCCTGAGAAGAGGTTAGCTTTCTGATAAATCTCAGTATCCTCCATCACCTCTCTGACATCATCATTACCTCCTACTCTGACCTAACTTATTGATCCAGGAACTCTTTTTATTTTTTACTTTTATTTATTATTGGTATATTGATTTTTATATTATTTATTTTGAACATTTCTATTTATTATAATTATTTCTACATTTATCCTAACCATAAGTTGTTTCCTAGTTACTATAGTATGCCATTTTGAATCTGAATATGAAATAATTGCCATATCGTATCAAAAGTGTCCCTTCCCCAATTCTTGAATAGTGGCAGTGTTCTGACTTCATTGAGCCTTCCATGTGGTTGACCCATGACGTAAATACCAGTGGATCTTTATCCTTCCATGTTATCAAAATGCATTTTTAGCAATGGTCATTGCCATTGCTATAAATTTTTCTGGTGATCCTCAGATCACCATCCTCTCTACATGTGCCAACAGAGTAAGTTTAGAGGAAAGTGACACCTCTTGTTGATAGATCTATTTATTGCTATTATTTTAGACCAACAATTGGAAAGGTAAGGGCAATTCTAATTAGATTGATCAAGGTTCCTGCAGTATGAGAGCATCTAGGGCACTTATCCAAAACAGAAGTATTCATTTTATGTAGTTTATATGGAGTATCATAAGTCTGGTGTAATGTATTGAATTGAATTTGCTGCATCTTTACAGTTTGCAATTTAGTAGAGAAAGTAGATATGATTATTTGCCACTGCTTTCGTTCTGTTTCTAATTCCAAATCATGTTCCCATTTTTTTGAGTGCCTTCATTTCTTTTGAACTGTCTGATATGCAAACTGTATGTAGTTTTAAAATAAGACCCTTATTTTCTTTTGAGATATTAGAATATCTAGCAACGGAGGGGTTTAAGATTAACCCACTGTTTGTTTTGATTATACAATTTTTAACTGAATATAGGAGAAAAATGTGTATCTGGAATATGAAATTTTTGTTTAATTGTGCAGATATTTTAAAATGATTATTCTGAAAAGTTAGTCACATTCAAATGAGCCCAACAACAACCATTCCTTTAAGATTGTATTATTTAGATATTGATAATCTATAATTCTTATATATTGGGGTAAATTGAGTAACCCTAATTTCAAATTCTATTTTCTATGTAGTTCAATCCAACTACTAATTGTAGTTTAGCAAGAGATAAACACCTTTTATGTTTGCACGCATGTGCAAGAAACATAGTGCCACCGTATGAGTTTCAGTAGGTGTGCCTCCCCACTTCCAATGCCCTGCTCCTTTTGCAGGCATGGCTGCATCATGCCAATGAATGTCCAAGCTGTCTATGACAGCCATATATTTATTTGTTTAACCAGGTATAGCACACTAAGCTGAAAGCTTTTTACGGGAGCGACCTGGGAGCACAAGGAGGTTAAGTGACTTGCTCAGGGTCACACAGTATGCAAGTGGATGCTGTGGATTCAAACCCAGGTCTGGTCTGCTGGATGTCACCAGATTTGCAGCTCAGAGCCTTAGACCACTGCGCTGTACTGCCTCTATATAGATGTAATGGTGTACAATCCTGAGGAAAACACTGCCACAATCCGCAGTAGTAATGTATAGGTAATTTGCAGCATGTTCAGAGATGAAATTTGCAATTGCTCATATAAAAACAAAGAAATCTTAAGTCTTCCATCTTCTCCCCTCTCTCCTTCTCACACTGAAGTGTGTTTCATTTCGTATGTGTTTCTAAACTTACTGTGACAGGACCAAACACTGGTGATTTGTTTTACCCACGTGTCTGATTTGTCTTACTCAATCAGCTAATGCAGCTGCAGAGTTAGTGGTCATGGTGAAAGAGATTTAATGGTGTCTGCTGTGCATATTTTCCACCTCCGGCCCCTCTGCTTTGACATTATGACCAGCACTGGCTACTTGCAGCAGACCATGGCCTGCCCTTCTGACTTACCTCCTGGGATGGGGTTATCTTCAGCATCACACTGGACTCCCTCACCATACAGTTGGCCTAAGTGGAGGTGAAATCAAGGGGACCCAGGAGCAGGTAGTTAAGGCCCAGTAAGAATATGGGGCTGGGGCAGCATATCATAGAAACATAGAAACATAGACTTTGACGGCAGATAAGGACCGCTAGGCCCATCTAGTCTGCCCATTTCCCTACCTGAGGATACAGGCCGTAGATCCTAGTTAACCAACAGCCTATTTCTTCCTACCCCCACAAGAATTGCCTTATGTCTGTCCCATGCATTCTTGAATTCTCCCACAGTTTTAGACCCCACACCTCCTCAGGAAGGCTGTTCCATGCATCCACTACCCTCTCTGTGAAATAATACTTCCTCACATTGCCCTGAACCACCCTCCTTCTATCTTTAAATTGTGTCCCTTGTTCTTGCAAGTCTCTTTTCTGAAAGATGCTACCCTCTTGGACTTTGTTGATTCCACTGAGGTACTTAAAAGTTTCTATCATGTCCCCCTCCCTCTTTCCTCAAGGGTATACATATTAAGCTCCTTTTGTCTCTCCTCATACGGCTTCTCTTGCAGACCCTGCACCATTTTAGTTGCCCTCCTCTGGACTGCCTCTACCCTGTCTATGTCCTTGTGGAGATGGGGTCTCCAGAACTGGACACAGTACTCCAGATGGGGTCTCACCAACTGTCTGTACAGAGGATAACAACTTCCTGTTTTCTGCTGATGATGCCTCTCCCTATACATCCCAGTATACCCCAGCCCTCCCTACTGCCTTCTCCACGTTGCTTGCTAACCTTAAGGTCATCTGATATGATTACCCCCAGGTCCCTTTTCTTTTTGTTGTTGTTACTACCTCCCCACCCATTGTGTATTCTTCCCCTGGGTTCTTGTTTCCAGGTGCATTATTTTGCATTTCTTTGCATTGAATCCTAGCTGCCATACTTCTGACCATTCCTCCAACCTTGCCAAGTCCCTTTTCATCCTTTCCATGCCTCCTTGTGTATCAGCTCTGTTGCAGATCTTTGTGTCATCTGCAAAAGGCATACTTTTCCTTCAGTCCCTCTGCAATGTCACTGATGAAGACATTAAAAGGACTGGACCCAATACTGAACCCTGCGGTACCCCACTAGTAACCCCCTTTCTTCAGAGTGGACCCAATTTACAGTTACCTTCTGTGTCCTGTTGTCCAGCCATTGTTTTACCCAGGCTATCACCCTGGGTCCCACTCCCAGGCTGGTTAATTTGACTATTAATCTTTTGTGTGGGACTGTGTCAAATGCCTTGCTAAAGTCTAGGTAGGCCATGTCCACAGCCCCTCCTGGTCTACTACTTTGGTCACCCAGTCAAAGAAATCTATTAGATTCATCTGACATGACCTTCCGCTGTGAATCCATGCTGCCTTGGGTCCTGTGCTCCACTGGCCTCTAGGTACTGGACTATTCTTTTCTTATCATCTTCTTGACTAATGCAGCATTTCTGGTTTTCTAGTTCTCAGGTGGAGTGAACATGCAGTTGCATCATGGTAAAGTTGGGCATGCTTCTGTCCCTGACATGCCAACATCTGCGGTCCACCAACCCCACATCTGCATCAGTCCCTGGTGCACCATCCGTCAGTCATCATTAGGATGGAATGCTAGCTGGGCTCCGAGACCATCCCTCCCTGGAGAAGGAAGGCTGTCCTCTGGATGCTCAGTCCTCCTCCTCACGGCCTACCCTCCAACGCACCAGGCTCATTTCCAAACCTGAGTCATCGCCACTGCAAGCTGTGGCACTACTGCTGCACTGGCGGCCCGGTGGCAGAGTTATAAACATGACACAGGAATACAGAGAGAAATGTATAGGGCATGTACAGTTTGTCACACACATTTACACGAGAGTTAGTAGGTGGGTGGTCTTTGATTCTTGCTTTAAAGGTGGCATGAGGATGAGTACTGGCATGGCATTCAAATTTTAGAGGCTCTAGACCCAAGGTTTTTGCCCGTGGCGCTCATTAAATGAGGAACATACAGCTAGTCAGGAGTAGTGGATCAGAGCGTGCGGGTCTGTTTGAATGGCTCCAGTTAGGAAATGAGATAGTCGGTGACTCATATGTCCTCACCTTCCATGAAAGGGATCCAACATTGTAGACATCTTTACATCAATTAGTTGCCTGTTTAGCCTGGAGTACAGCTGTCAGCGATGAATTCTTGGGTCTAACACACAGGTGAAGTGGGTCCCCTTCTGTATACTTTCAAGTGTCTTATGTTTTGGGGCTGGTTGAGGCAAAATAACTTGTCAAACTTCAAAGGAACCAGCCACACTCAAGACCAAAGTCAGTAGACTCCTTTTCAAGATTTACTGTAATTCATATTATTCAGAACAGGTTTCTCAATCGCTGCCCAAATGCTTCACCCGTTCTGTTGGGCTTCAGCCAGAAATGCTGCTGGTGAAACTTCTGAAAGGGAATATTTAAACACTACAGAGCTCTATAGCTTTCAGTACACTGAATGAACCATTTGAAAAGGCATGACAAACCTACTGAATAGTTTGAAAATTCACATACACTATAGGATACCGAATGAAAGTGAAGAATATGCAATCTCCATAGGATTCCAAAGCAATCAAAGCTTGGTTGATCAGACAGGGATTCTCTCCCTTGAGGAACCCCAGTGGAATTGGTGAAATGTTGGGCAGCGACTGGGGAATCTGTTCTGAATAATATGAATTACAATAAAGCCTGAAAAGAGTTTACTGACTTTGATCATGAGTACGCTGGTTCCTTTGAAGTTTGACAAGTTCTTGAGTCTGCCATCTTAGAAGACACTGCAGTGCAGTTGTATAATACAGTTTTCCTTTGTAATTCTGAGTCAGGGGCAGAATCACAGACTACAGACCCTTACTCAAGTATTGGTGGCAGGATCTGCTGAGCAATAGGGACCATCGTTTCTGGTGCCAGGCAGTGTTTCATTCTATATAGCATGTCTAGTGTCTGTGAACCTTTTCAGCAGTAGCATTTGAATGTTCTGCAAAGGTGAGGGAGGAGTAAAGGGTCATCCTTGTTTTTTGATATAGCTCAAGTTTATCGAACCATCATCAACTTACAGCAGTATGCAGTCACCATTACGACATTTAAAGCAATATATCTGTTGATACATCAGACAGAGTGAATTCTGTGTGTCTACAGAAGACCTTTCAAACATTTGACATTACAATTCATTTCTAGGATGCCAAACTATTTACAAGAAAAAGAAAAACGATAGCAACGGGGAGAACACATGAACACCATACAAAATAAAAGTCCATCATATTTACCATGTTTAAATAGTACATTATGGAAGGAACAGAGGAAGGGAAGGAAAGAGGAGGAAAGATGGACCAAATGACAATATGTTTTAAGATAATTATTTAGATCCTGTCTATCTAATGTGTTCCTTAATGTATTGATCCCTAGGATTTTGAAGTACTCTACACATTAAATCTGGGAGCTGCAGCAGAAGCTTGTCTCAAAACACTTTTGTTCTTGTTTACTGTAGGCTTATTGCCAAAGAGTATTGACCTGTTTTGCTTTTTTTGGTTTGTTTGTTTACAAAAGCCTGTTTGCTTGAAGCTAGACACTGCCAGTAGTTGAGATCAGAGTCCAAGTTGATTATTATTATCAGACTTTGTAAAATAACCACATCATTAGCATATGGCAGGATGCCGGAGTACTTACAGACAGTTGGCATAGATGAACAAAGAAAATAGTACTAGGCCTAAGAGTGTAAGGCCTAAGAGGAAGTGTTAGTGGCTCAGCAGGTTATACATTTGCCTCTAAGGCTGGAGGATTGAAAGATTGTGGTTCTAGCCCCACACCAGGAACTGGGTGGGGATACCAGTACTGACACTATAGTGCAACATGAGGTGGTGTTGCACCCTGAGGTGCCGCTTTCAGATGAGACATTAAACCGAGGTCCCATCTGCCTGTTCTGGCCTACCTAGTCAGAACAGTGGTACAACAATAGTGCTGCTCAGAAAATACAGTCTACACAACACTTCCATGGACAGTGACGGAATAACAGAGCTGTGTAGTAAGCACCCCAGGTCACTGTCCATGGTGCTAGAGGATGTAACAATGGGATGGGAAATCAGGAGGCTGACTGAGCTACTCTGTGGTGTGGAGTGCTAAAGCATGAGCAGCTTGGCAAGAATGGTAGTGGAGACCAGGGTTCTAATCCTGGTCTCCAAATTGGATGTTTTTCCCTGAAATCCAACTCTGATTTGGAGTTGGTTACGTTAAGTATGAGGGTGGAGGGGGCTGCAAAAACAGTTTTTGATGGTAGCAACGCAAACCAGACTTGTGATCGCTGCCAGTGGTGCTGTGCTTGTTTGCAGCATTTGTTCCTGCTGCTTTTATGATCAGTTCTGTTTCGACAATGCTGTTTTTGACAACTGTCCATATAGTCACTCTTCTGACCTAGTGCCCTGTTCTGGTGATATTTCAGGCAGATGTTAAAGATGTCTCAAAAAGAGAGGAGTATTTTATTAAAATCAAAAGAAACAAGAGTCGACCCAGTGGCATGGAGGGCTGAGCTGCTCAGTGCCTCACCTCCTGCCACACCAGTGACCTAGGTTAAAAATGGAAGTGGGTTGCTTGAGGCTGTCTGGAAGAGGGACATTAAGCATCCATGGGACTGCTGTCTTCCCTCAGGAATGGGGGCCACTGTGGCTCGCTATAGCTGCCACCTGGAGTATCCAGGTGGCAGCACCTGACCATGCACAGAGAAGAGACTCCCACATTCAGGGCACCAGGGCGCTCTGCACAGGTGGTGTTCACACATTGCACCTTTGTATCCGTTGTCCCAGTGTCGAAAATCAGCAGAAATACCCCGGTTGCAGGATGACGACTGACCTCTTGCAGGTGCCGCATGTGACTGGTCCTCCCTTACAGGTCCTGTGGTTTGGACACCAAGGGGAGGGTAAGTCCTGAGAAGCCTGGTGATGGGCTGGGAGATCAGTGTGAGAAGTGTTGCTGGGCAGAATCAGGAGGACAAACCAACTGTATTAAAAAAAAAAAAAAATAACAGACACAAGGGTATAGAGAATAATGCCTGTGCAGGTGTGTGTTATGAGGATTTTTACACACCTGAGGTGTGTGATAATTCATAAACCCCAAGAGCAAATCTCAAAGGGTTTATAGGATTGTCACACACCAAGGGTGCGTGAAAAATACTCATAACCAAACCCTGCACAGGCATTATTTTGTACAATAACTGGTGCAAGGTTTGACAGAGACAAAGGCTGTCAGCTGTATTCGTATGAGCAAGCATGTCTCTGAGCAGCTGACTAATCACACAAATACAGTGTGCTTTCTTTCATGCTTTAGTGAAGTGAGGCACAAGGAAGAAAATGCCAGAATAACCCACTATCGAGTTATTATGGAATTCAGTGGATTATTATGGCGTTTTATCAAGACTGATAGTCAGTCATTATAGGAAGTCACCAGTTATTATATTTGGGATAATAAACCCACTGGACTCTCATAACTCGAACTACAGCAACTCAGAATAAATGGATAATCTTCTCTGCCAAATTTCTGCTTGTACCATGAAACTTTCATGGTTTCCCAACTAAGAACAAAACCGTTACCTGGATGGTGGTTTATTGAAAAATTGTTACTGAAGGGAAAACATCCCAAGACCTTGTGTCTGGGACTGCCCTAAAACCTATCTTCTGTCCTATATTGAATTCATTAGTCCAAGCCTGGTTTAAATTATCTAAACATCTGGAATGGTCACCTACATCTTCCCACACTGCCCTTCATGGGAAAATAAATTGATTCCGATTGATAGCAAAACCATTAACTTGTCTACCTGGAAAACCAGAATGGCAGTCATCTAAACGATCTTATAGGCTCCATTATGGGACAGGTTTCTATGATCTCCAAATAATATACATTACCACGCACTGAATTTCATAAATACCTTCAATTAAGAAACAATGGAGGGCCTATTAGGACCCACTTTAGCTTTATCTTCTTTAAAGGAAAACTACATGCAAAGTTATAAAAGCACATGTTGTGCATTGTTTTTTTTTTTTTTTCTGGTGGTCCATGGTATTCTGTTCCATATGTCAGTGACAAGTTTTTTTTTTTTTTTATTACTTTTCCTGCCAGTTTTAAGTCCCTTGGGGGTAACCATTCAGGCTTTCTTTTTGCCTTTGATCTGTTGGAATTTTCCCAGAATGCCTCTGGGAATGATGTGAATTAGACCCAAGTCCTTCAAAGGTGTAGTGGCTTTATTATCACCCAGTGACAGCACTTTACAAAGAAGATTGCCACACATCCAGAGTAACAACAGTTGGTGCTTAGAAAAATCTGACTTCAACTGGGAGGAGGCACACACTTTTTCAAGGCGGTTACGTAACTTTCACAAGCAGATGCAGTTAGATGATGTGATTAGATATGACTAGATTATAATTAGGATCATGTCCTCTTAATTCTAATGCAAGGTCTAACTCACATCATTCCCAGAGACATGCTGGGAAAATTCCAATACATCAAAAGCAATAAAAGAAACCTGAATGGCTACCTCAAGGGGCCATAAAACTGGCAGAGAAAAGTAAAAAAAAATTTGCTTCAGACACAGGTAACAGAACACTAGGAATCATTATAGAAACACAAATCCAATGCACAACATGTGTTTTTATCATTTTTGCAGGTAGTTTTCCTTGAAATATTTAAGATAAGATTTTCACTACTTATAATGGCCAAACTAACATACCATTCAGTTACTGATACTGGTAACAGCCCAATAACTCTAATTGAAATAAAATGTGAAAACGAGCTAGGAGTTAATGTCTCCATGAAATTATGGAATGAAAGTTGGAACCTCACACTGCATGCATGTAGAGAATCCAAGGAAAGGTTAACCAATACAAAATCAACACAGGTGGTATTATTCACCCTGCAAGTTGAAGGAACTGGGTCTCTCAAATGAGAACTGCTGTTGGAGATACTTAAAGGACAAAGATTCTGAAACTCCTATCATTTGGCAATGTTCTGAACTAAAATTTTCTGGGACAAAGTAGGAAGGCTTGTTCTTCAGTTCTTACATCTGACCTCAGTGTTACAGTTAAATTTACATTATTAGGCATCCATATACATTAAAAAAAAAAAGAAAACCTTCTTAATGTCGAATGTTATGCCTACATGCAGCTTTCATTGCTGCTAAAAACATCATCTTAAGACACTGAGAGAAACTGATCCTCCTACTATTTCAGAGTGGCTCTCAAACTTAATGACCAGAGCAAGTTACAAAGATTATACAATGGCAAGAAAGAATGCTGCACTCTGATTGGTTAGTCTGGGACTGGACCCTGGTGTTATCCCAGCATAACACCATGGATGTAGTCCCACCACAGAAATGACTACATTAATAACGTAAAAGAAATCATTCAGCCATTAGCTTGGTCTGCTTCACTGACTGGCCCATACACATACCACCTAAGCAAAAATCCATGTCTTTGCTGGGCTTCACAGCACTTTAAATCCCTCCCGAGACCCCACAAAACCGAAGCCAGTCAAAGGCCACAGCCTCTCACATTCTCGCAAATCTCCAAAGTTTCTATTTGTTATCCAAAAACTGCAAAGTAAAACAGGTCAAACTCATTACAGTCTGGCTCACAGACTGAGCGCCATTAGCAAATAAATGAGCAACTGAGCAAATGTGTCTTTCAACAGTCACTGTGCAGCTTATTTCATACTTTGCTCACTCGCTTTCAACCAGTTGCTTCTGTTGTTTTTAAACTTGCACCATGTAAAACCAGTGAACAAAAACTCTGCCTATCATCTCTCCACCTCCGCACTCTCATGTCCTCTTTTTAACGAACATCCTCGAGCAGCAGACGGCAGCAGAGACGGGAGGCAGCTCAAACAGTGATTGTTACATTAAAATATCGTGCCCCACTTCCAAAATGTCCCCATACAATGTTTTAGCACCACAGAAAGCTGTACCAGAAGATCTTCAAGCAGAACACACTGCATGGCAGTGAGTGGTGTGTGAGGGAAGCAACAGGAGTGAAATCACATATGACGCAGGCAAGCAGATACAAAACAGTCAAAAATTCCAGCTACTGTCCACACAGCTCCACCTGGAGAATAACAGGAAAAAGGAACTTATTTTTAAATAAATATATTTCCACGTAGGTGCTGTGAGCAACATCATGACGGCAGCTAAATAAGACAGCTCCGACTATGAACTTTTAAATACACTAAAACCCTTATTTTCATTAGCCAGATACAGAAATAATCATTATTAATATTCAGTCTGAGACTATCTGGCACAAGATGGCTCCAAACAAAGACAGTAAACACGCTCTCAAAGCTTAGATGTTTTCTGTCTTCAGCAAGTTCCTGTAAAAGCTCTGGGCTGACTCAAATGGAATGGTGGAGTTGGAACTACCTTCTTCGCAGATCCTGCCATGCTTACAGAAATATAGGCAAACAGAGAGGAAGCTTTAATAAAAGGTTTTCTGCAGTGGAAGTCAAACCTCACCAAGAATGAGAATAAAATTCAAGAAAATACTATGGCGCATTAAAGAGTTTAACGAGGTGAACGCTGACAAGCAGACTGCAGCGCAAGATATATGTGCAGGATTTCAATTTTCTTAAAGACAAAACTGAGAGCCTGAGAATACCCAACAACAGGACAATGTCAGGGTTGTAGGTTTCCATCCCAGTTTGCTGGGAAAACAGATATCCTAAATGCCGTAACAAAAATTATTTTTCAGGGCTTAGAACTTTTGTCACATAACTTGGATGTTAAGATATCAAAAGATCTTACTTTGAGAGGATTCCTTCAGTAGGTCATCACGTACAGGACTGGCACCACCTGGCATCGGGCCGCACGGCAGACTTTGCTAGCAATCCTGATGGGGACCGCCCACCTGACATCACGTGACCAACGTCAGCATGACTGTATATAGTGGGTGGTCCCCATGCCTGCTCCTGTTCTTTCCTGCCATTGTCTCATGTCAGTGCATTGCAGACTTCCATATAGCGATCGTCGTGAAAGTATCTTGTGTCAGATTTTCCCTCACCAAAATTCTCCCTTTTTCCCTTCTTTGATGTCTTCACCAAAGAAGAAGTGCTCATTTTGTGGCATGCAGATCCCGCACAAAACAATCACCTCAAGTGCATCCTCTGTCTAGGCCCAGACCACCCTGTTTCCTCCTGCACTGAATGCCAGATCTTCAACCAGGCCATGAAGAAAAGGAGGCAGTAGGCTTTGAAAGGCCCATCTCTTAAAAGAATGCCTGTCTTCTCTAGAAAAGAAGATGGACTATTTGAGAGAGTCCTCAGCAGATAAATCATCTTCATCGAAGAAACACAAGGAGAAGTCAAGGGAACGGAGTGCTCCATGGACGCCACGTGGCCCTCGGCGATCAAGGCCCAGCCGCTGCCCAGAAAATTGGATGGTAAGACTGCAGCGGATCAGTCGATCATCGGCTGCTCCGACGGTGCACCGCGATGGCCGATATGTCGCCCCTGGCTCCTCCGGATCGGCGTGGCAGCCGGTAAGATGGCTACTGTCAGAGGGTACCCACCCTGCACCCTTAGATAAGTTGGCGGGGCTTCCCCATCCGCCCAATGCCACATGCTAAGACGACCATCCCCGACGCCTGCACAGATGTGGTTCCCGTCCTGGGCCCAACCACGCCACCCGATGTCCGACAAAACCAGAGGAGAAAGCCCCTCTTCCTTCACCTGCACTTCCACTTCAACGGCGAGTACCTCCGTGAAGTCAGCGGAGATCCCTCGATGTAGTCGATTCCATGGGGTCAACTCTGCATTCTCCTCTTGGGGTCAAGGGAAGGAGGCTTCCAAGCCAGCAGCCTTAACGTGGGCCCTCCTCTGCCTTCGGACGGGATTCCTGTTGCGCCACTTCTATCCCACCAGAGGACCTGATGACCCTTACCCTGACACCGCATGTCCTGACGACTGTTACTCAACTGAGACCTAGCGATCGGCCCCAGCCACTGGCTCCGACGCTGACATCCTAGCAACAGTCCCACAGCCTGGACCTATTTCATGGAATACCTCCTTCACCTGTCAGACTGCGGTCTTTCATATTTGTTTTGAAGGTCCACCAGTGGGCAATTTCAGCGTATCACGAGCTAGTGGATGGTAAACCTGTGGTTCAGTTGGAAGTCTCGAAACCTTTCTGAAAGGGATTTTCCATCTGAAACTCCTCATCCACAGCCCAACCCCTCATTGGGATTGAACTTCATTTTGAAAAGCTCACTTCCTCCTTTTGAGCTGGCTATGAGCTGCGACTTCCTTCCTTTCCGAAGACGTTATTCCTGGTTGCCATCACGTCAGCCCAGAGGATTTCAGAGCTCATGCTCTAGTTTGTAAGGAGTCTTATCTGATTTTCCAAGGGACCAGGCAGTCCTCAGAATGAATCAAGTTTCTTCCAGGTGATATCGGAAGCCATGCTGAACCAATCAGTAGAGCTTCCTGTATACTATCCATCCCTCTAACAGAAGTGAGGCACTCCTCCATACCATGGATGTACATCGGATCCTCCGGTGTTATACTCACCGGACTAAAGGATTTCGTAGCTGTGATCAGCTTTTGTTTCTTTGCCCCAGATCTAAGAGCAAACCGTTTATAAGCAGGGCCTTTCTAAATGGTTAGGCTACTGCATTAGGTATTGTTACCAAAGTACAAAAAACCCTGCCGGTTCCATCAATGGTCATTCTATTAGGGGCATGACGGCTTCCGCCGCCTTCCTGAGAAATGTCTCTGCAGCTGATATTCATGTCAGCAGCCACTTGGGAGTTCTGTCCATACCTTTACCAAACACTACAGTCTGGACATTGTCATCACTGGAGGCTCGGATACCCTTACTACAGGCTGCTCATGCTAGAAGAGACATTGTGTGGACAGCAGTCGCTGGCTTGCTTCCTGATTTGTCAACACAAACCCAAAGTTGGAGGAAGGGCTGCAAGTCATCAAGAAGGATCCCTGAAAAATGGTATCCAGGTGCAGCTTAATTACCCAGCAAGGCTGCAGATCCATCATGAATCTAAGCAACATATCTTTGTGGATCCGACTTTACTACTTTTGCTGAGAAGATGATTGAAAACGAACCTCCTTAGATCACATCTGATGAGAAAGGGTGATGTATTGTAACTTGAGCTTTAAATCACTCTCTGTGAATGTTGATGGTAGTCCAATCGTATTCTACTCAAATTGGCTGAGCTTTCCTTATCCTTTGTCAGCCTGCTACTGTGTTGTTAATACTGTATATATATATATTCATTAGTCTGATCATAGCTGTAATATTTTTTTAATATCCTAGTCTGAATTGCTGCTCCAGTGAATATTATAATCTACTTTTTTGTCAAGTGCTATGGAAGTTTAAAGGCTGGTGTGTATATGGACCACTCAGTTTGTGAACGTTAATCAGCGCCTTCGATATAATCTGTTAGCCCACAGGGTAGGTTGCCTTGCCTTACCTTGATCTGTGAGGTATATAATGCAACTTAGCTGCGATCAGGACATCGTACAAATTACCTGTTCATAGTTATATTGCCATTCAGCTCCTCAGAGACTTTTAGCTGTAGTGGGATTTGATATGCTGGGTTTATTTTTACTCAGCTGCTAGTGGTGAGAGTGCTATCGATCTGCAGCATAATCAAATCAAACTTTGCTCTTTAGCAAGTAATTGACAGTGTCCCATACTGCATGGACTCATTGACCTAACATAAGAATGCACATCCGTTATTATAAATGTATTTATTGTACATGCAGTTTAGAGGTCTGTGTAACCTCATTTCTCCTAATCTGTGTATTACGTGACCTACTGTAAGTTCATGAAATGTATAAATAAAAGTTAAAAAATATACTTCCACACACAAAAACAAATCAAAAACTGTTTAAAAATATTGTTTTCTTCTTTTGAAAGATTAGCCATTATATAATAGAAGTAATGCACTACCTGTGGCCTTGTGCCCCACCACACGAGGCATGGCATTATCACGGAACAACCACGCACCCTGTTGTGCATTATTCCTTTATTGACATATGAACATCAATCATTTTGATAAATTTGATGAATTACGGGACCCTTTCTTACATTCTGAATTCTGTAAACTACCCAATGCTTGAGACTTGGCCTATATTTTTGCATTGTAGGTACTAAATGTGTATGTCTTTGCACTGCATGGTACTGTTAGCAGCCAGTGACGACAGATTTTCCTAGCAGTGTGGGAAAGCCATGTGGTACAGTACATTGACATTGGATGCTACACAGCATAAGTTGGCAGCTGAATCAGTCATTTCTAAGAGATTAATGACCGATTTAGTAGCCAATCAGGAGCCTCACTAGGCTCCTGAAACTCTAATTAGACTTATAATGCTACTTTAATTTCTGAAGACGTATTTTGTAAAAAGAGATTCCTCACATATTGGTCCTTGGAAAACAGGAGATGATGGAAGGTTTGATAGCTTTTATTGGACCAAAAGTGTCTTGTACAAATCCATCATCTCCTGAAGAAGTACTTAATTTTAGGCTTTGTCTGCATACAGCAGACAAGTCGACTGGCTCTAGAGGGCTCACTATAAAGAGGGATCACTTTGAGTTTACTGTTTCTGCTGCTACATTCCAATTACACATTTTATAAAATGGTAAGAAAAATCTTGAAACGTCATTGGCCAAGAGACGTAATCTGACCATGCATTAAATTCCTAGCTCCACATGGTCAGGTGTTGGATCTCTTTACCCATGCAAAAAACTAATTATCTACTAAATCAGGGATTGTTTTGTGAATACATTTTGCTGTTTAAAATGTATTCAATTTATATTTGACTTAAAAGAGCAGCAAGTCATTTTATAAGCGCAGTAAACTACTCCAGTGTGTACATTAACAGATTTCATGGCATTTCCCAATGGCGTAAGGACACTTGGCCTTCAGTCCCATGCCTCCTCCCTGAGGCCTGCATTAAAATCCTTATAAAATAACAAGACAAAAATCTATAGATTTCATTGGCTGAGAGATGTCAGCTGACCATGTTAAATCTCTATAAACACTCAGCCAGGTGCCAAGTGTCCCTCCAAAAAACTACTTAGAAACACTTTATAAATGTAATAAGCTTCTTCCAGCGCAGCATCATAGATTTAAATGCCCATCCCAGGGGTATAAAGACACATGGCCTTTGGCCTTATTACACCCTGGTGTGTATTAAAGTCCTATAATGCATGCCTTTTCTTGGCAAATTGTTTACATATAGAAATAGGGATTATGACCCTCTGGGGCTTAATTTAATCTTTTTCTTATCTAATGTTCTTTACCCAAGCTGGTAAGTGTGCAGTGGCATTATCTCTTATAACCTCTAATACAGTTACTCTCCCTCCTTCCTTTTGTCTTGCAAATCAGGGAGAAGGCTGGAATCAGGGACACAGCTTAAAAATGGTAACATCAGCTTGAGAAGTCTGCTACATCATGTGGTTCAGTGAGGAAACATTTTCAGAAGAATATCTCGACTGTAAATCCAAAGTCTTTCATTTTTTATTCTTCAACACCCTATTCTTCTGTGACAATAATACCAAATTCAGGAGCCACCCAGGATACTTTTGTACATAAATTAGGGACATTCTCCTGAAAATAAGTTAAATTTAGTGGTATGCTGTCAGGCACATGTTACTTCTTCCCCTACCATGTCGTCTGTAATCTTAGAATTCATGCTCTATTGAAAAGTTGTCAGAAAACAGAAGTCAGATGTTTTTCTGCCTTCTGCTTTTAGCATAGTGAGTCCACATATGGCTAACTAGCTCTGACATAGGGTACTGCACCGCCAAGTAAAAACGAAGGAACTGAGGTTAAATGGACAGCCTTAAAGTTAAAATCACAATTCTGAACTCCACAATGTTTTACTCCCTAGTATTTATGCATTCAAATTAAAATGTCTCTGATTTTTCCACTTAGTATTTCAGATAGCACGTCATTAAGAAACCAATTTAATTTGCATGTGGTTATCTAAGTAAAGTGACTTTTAACTTCTGGTTTGTATGTAGTTTAGTTTTTAACTGTATGTACCTCTTGTGCTCTTTTTGTACAGCAGTGTGCCATGTGTAACGCTGAGGAAACGAAAAGCCCAAACCACTGAAACTCCAAAGCCTCCCGAGGACCACTCTAGGAATAAGCGCACAAGAAGTGACATCATTCTCAAGATCCCAGAAACCATGCACTGTTTGAGATGGCATGTTGCAAGAATATTTTTGTCATAATTAAATTGTTGGTTATTTTCAGATCTAGAGCTGCTTCATGATAGATGTATAGGTAGATAGATATTTTATTTCTATAGTACCTTTCCACTAACCCTCATGCCACTTTACATTACAGTACATCATCAGTTTCAGTATCTGAGTAATATGTATATATACTGTGTTATATATATATACATATACACAGTATATATAGTTATAGTTATATATTGATATCTGTTTCTTCTTTCTTTCTCTCTATATATATATATAGAGAGAGAGGGAGGGACTTACTATGATTTAAACATGTATAGGATGTATTGATTTGTGCATTTCTGGTTTGTTTTTTCAGTTTACATTTCTAGTTTGTCCCCAAGTTTGCTGTAAACTGAAACGAATATTTAAAACCCAAGTTTGTACAACCATTGAAGTATTCAGAGGGTATCAGCACATTTTAAAAAAGCTGTGTTTAAATATTGAATGTTTTCTTTTACATTTTGTAGAGAAAGCATTTGATGTAGTTACAATAATGATATACAGAATTATGCATAGGTGCCTGTGAAGAACAAGGTGTAATTTAATTGTGTGAATCTCAGGCAGGCTAAGCCATGAGCAATGGGCTAGTTACTTCTGTTGCCCCAGCTTTACAAGATGAAACTAACATTTGACCTTCATTGAGGATATCGCTTTGCCAGGCCTCGCTTATGGAACTAAAGTCACCAGGCACTTGGACCACATAGATACGCTTTTGCTAGCAGTCTCTAGGGCTGCCCACAATGATGTAATGTGTTGACATTCTCAGCATTTAAACGTGGTAGGTCCACTGCCCTACTCAGTTCTTTTCTCGCCATCAACCATTACACATCAGACTCCACGGAGACACCATCACTTCAGTCAAATGCCAAATCTTCGAATGTTGTCAGTTTCCTCACTTTATTAGTTTTTCACCCCTAGTTTGTTATCACTTTATTTTTTTAAAGTGATTCCTGTCATTGTGTATGTAGACTGACTCCACAAAACTCTTCCCTTATTGTGGGTGCTGTGGGAAAACCTACAACTGTGACAATCATGACATCTGTGTTCACTGTGTTGGCTGAGGCTCATGACGTTAAGCCCTGTGAGATCTGCCATGGCTTCAACCAGGCTACTCTATGGCACCATCAGAAAGCACAACAGTCCTTTTCTGTTGGAACAGAAGGTAGCCAGAGTGGTGCAGGAACTCCAGGTGAAAAGCTCCTCTGTGTCAGTGGCACCATCCATGGGCTCCCATTCTTTCAAGGCCTGAGCCAAATCTTCTATGAAACACAAGCACTGGGAGAAGGAGAGCAGGGATAAGTCACCCAGCATTATGCTCTTGGTTACCGCTTTGATCACTAGTCGCTGGAATGTCGCCATCCACTTCGGCAGTGACACCTCCTGCCACCCACCCTCACTTCCACAGTGTCAGCTTTGGCAGGAGTTCTGCCGGAGCTTCCTTAGTTGGTGACAGCCTATTGATGTTGAGCCTTTGATGCCCCTGCTGATGCTGCAACTCCTTATGCTCATCCCCAACTTCCCAGGGTGGCTGGCAGTGGATTACGCCATGCCTGCTTTGGCTGATGATGGCCCTTGATGTCAGAATTCCTGCTTTTCCCATCGATGCCCCAGACCATTCTATCAATGTCAGGAATCCTGCCTCCCATCAATGCCCCAAGGCACCCCAGCAACATTGACCACCATCGAAATTCAGACCATGATCTCCTCCTGTATGGTGATTATTTAGTGCCTTGCCCTCCAGGCTCAATGATGCCGGGCCTACCAGACCAGCCCCCGCTACACCTACCACGTTGACATGCTTTGCTCACTCCAGAGCATCAATGTCCTTTTTGCCTTCTCTGCACTATTTGGAACCCATTGATGAGGATCAGGAGTATATTCCTGGCCTCATCCCACAAGAGGAAGAGGAAGATGGGCATTGGAGCCCATCTAGGTCTAACTCCACTGTTTCCTTAGGGGTGAGGACTCCACTAGGTATAATCCGAGGTCCCCGCTGATGGCCCTTCCCACATCTCAGTGATGAAACGCCTCAAACAGCAATGGGGTTTGATGCTGAGAAGCAAGACATTACCTGGTGAAATCTGGTGAAATTTCTGGAACTACCAGATCTCCCCTCTGATTATTCCTCATCTGCTGGCTGCACCAGAGGATGCCACTATGGCCACCTGGTACAGACCAAGTTTGATCCTGCCATACCCAGGAATGCAGACAAACTGTACCAGGCCCTCTCACAGAAGTTATTTTCTCTGTGTAACCACAGGCTGATTTTCTAGTGACAAATGCAGCCATGATAGATCTAAGAGGCCTCAACACCTCATTTCTCTTCCTCTAGAAGTTAAGATGATTGGACCTCATGAGCAAGAGGATATTTGCCTTTGCCACACTGGGCCTCAGAATAGCTAACTATCAGGTTCATATGGTCAAATTCCAGAATATCCTCTGGAAAAAGGCTAAGGTGGCAGCCCAGGCCTTCCAGAGGGCCTTCTAAAACTGGAGTTGTTTAAGGCCTCCAGACTGGGGCTGATAGGTAATCACCTTCTGATGTCTGCATATGATATTTCAGATGCCTCGCCAGAGTAGCTGCAGCTGACATCTGCCTCAGAAGGCATTCTTGGCTAAGAGTGTCAGGATTTGCCAGTGATGTCCGTCAATCCATCCTGAATGCCCCTTTCAGAGGTTACCAACTCTTTGGGACAGATGTGCAGAGTATCCTTTCTGACCTCCAAGCCTTGGGAGGACTCTGCAGTCAGTCCAGTCCCTTTACCACACCTAACTGAAAACTGGACCAGAGGGTGCCTTTCACATGCCACCCATGGACCCAGGTCGGGAACCAAACAGCAGGGCAAGAGCAGAACAGGAACAGATTTTTCTGTTCTACTTCCACCACTGGGAAACCCCAGAGGTGGAGGTGCAGCCTGGCCGCTGGTCTCGGCCTCAGCCTTACTCCCTGCCAGACTCCTCCTCCATACTCCAGGAGGTGGGGTAGGGGTCGCTGCCTAACTTCACCTGGACAGATGGAGGGAAATCACAACAGATGCTTGTGTCCTGCAGCACATAGAGCATGGTCACGCCTAGAACATCTGAATTGCCTACAGAACTGCCACCAGTTTCCTACACTTATCCTCCAAATCACATTCCAGTGCTACTAGAGGAAATACGCATCTCTGCTGCACAGAAAGACCATAGAACCAGTTCCCTGGGAACAAAGGAACTGGGTGTTCTACTCTCATTTCTTCCTTGTCCCCAAATCCACAGGAACTTAAGGCCCATTCTGGATCTGCAGGAACTTAACTTCTGTATTGAGTGCTAGTTCAAGATGGTCACTTTGCAAGACCTGCTGTCCGTCCTGCAAAAGGACTGGTTATGCTCCCTGGACATGCAGGATGCGTACCTGCATATCAAGGTCTGTCAACCCCACAGGAAGTTGCTTGGGTTCCTGTTTCAGGGGCACACTACCAGTTCAGGGTATTGCCCTTTGGCTTGTCATGTGCACCATGAGTATTTATCAAATGCTTATCAGTGGTGGCGGCAGCCTCAGTAGGGAAGGACTACACGCCTTCTCCTATCTGTATGACTGGTTTGCTCAAGGCTGAGCTCAAGAAGCACCTGTCTTAAATCCAGGCATGTACCAGATAGCTGTTTCATGCTCTAGAGATTACGGTCAACCGCCCAAGTCAGTCTTGACCCTTGTCAGCATCTCCAGTACATAGGAAGTATACTGAAAACCCTCAGATATCAACCTTCCTGCCCCAGGACAGGGCAGAGCACCTGATAGCTCAGGCCCAGGTGCTTTACAGCAGCAGGTATGTCACAGCCAGGACATTCCTCAGACTGCTGGGTCTGATGGCAGAAACCATTATTATGGTTCCCCTAGCAAGGCTGCACATACCGATTCCCCAATGGACATTGAGGGTCCAGTGGGCTCAGCACACCAACTAGCTGAAACAGAGGATTCTCATCACATTGCTGGTGAGGAAGGTGGATGGGGCCCAGCAACTTTCTCAAAGGGGTTCCTTTCCTAATCCCTCCCTCCATCAGATCCTCACCATGGAGACTTTGGGGATGGGCTGGTGACACATCTGAGCCTCACCAAACCCAGGGTACTTGGACCAAAGTGGAACATTCCCTCCATATAAACGTGTTAGAGATGAGGGCCATTCTGTATGGCGTGCAAGCCTTCCAGAACCACCTGTGCTTGGGGCCTTTGCTGGTGCAGATGGACAATATCAGGGTAGTGCACTACATAAACAAGCAAGGAGGACTCATTCATATACCTCTTGTGCAAAGAAGCAATGATGGCTTGGTACTGTGCTCTAGAACATGGTCCAGAACTATCAGCAGTCCATTTTCCTGGTGGACAATCTAAGCAGGTTGCAGGCCAGAATGCATGAGTGGGAGCAGCTGACCTCAGTAGTGGAAGACCTGTTCAACATGTGGGGTCATCTGAGCTGGACCTTTTGTGTTCCCACTCAACACAAAACTGCGCTTTCTGCTCGCTTACTCCAGGGCCTGGAGTATTCTGGCCGAGATGTGTTGTCCCTCTCTTGGAAAGGGAGGTTCCTCTATGCCTTCCCTCCCTTCCCTCTAATCCAGAGGGTACTGATCAAGCTCCATATGAAAGGGCAACCTGATACTCATTACTCCCTTCTGGCTTCATCAGACCTGGTTCTTCTTACTGCAACAGTTGGCGGTAGAACCTCCAGCACCCTCTGCCTCTGTGCAAAGGTTTGCTATCACAGGAGCAGGGAACCCTAGACCATCTGGACCTCAAGTCACTCCATTTACATGCATGGCTTCTGAGGAAATAGCCAAGGCTAGATTTGGGGTGTCTCAAAAGTGGTTGATGTCCTGGTGGCTACGGCATAATCCTCCACCAGGGCCACTTGTTTCATGAAGTAGAAGCTCTATGCTCTGTGGGCTGCTTCCTATTGCTTGGATTCCTTCATTTGTTCAGTGAATCAGATTCTGGAGTACTTGCTGTCCCCTTTAAGATGCTGGAATTCAGTACTCTTCCATTAAGGTGCACCAGGCAGCCATTTCAGCTTTCCATTTGCCTGTAGATAGCTGTATGGTGGCACAACTGGAGGTGTCCTGTACATTTTGAGAGGCATTCTTCATTTGAAGCAAACTATCTGCAATCCAGTCCTGGCATGAGACTTGAATTTTGTTATAGAAACTTATGTTGGCTCCAGTGGAGCCATCCACTACTTGTGAGCTATGCTATCTGTCATGGAAAGCATTATTTTAGTTGCTGTCACTTCTGCTGAAATGATTTCCAAGCTTCAGGCTCTTATGTTTGTTCTTCTTATTTGATTTTTCACAAAGTCTTTGTGTTCAAATCCTACATTTTGTCAAAGGCATTGTCTGAGTTTATCCTGAATCAAACCATCCACCTACGTGTTTATTTTCTGGAGCATTCCAATCCAGGAAAACATTCCTCCATACATTAGATGTACATAAATACTAGATATTATGTTCATTGTACGGAGGACTGCAGAAAGTCCTCGTAGCTGTTTGTTTCCTGTGCCCCTGGGAAAAAGAATACCAGTTTCTAAACAGTGCCTGTCCAAATGGTTGGCCAGCTGTATTACTTTTTAGTTATTAGAAGTACGGTAAGGAACTTCCTGGGTTGTAAGTGTGCATGCAACCAGAGGCATGGCCATCTCTGTTGCCTGTTTCAGTTGTGTGCAGAGATTTGTGCTGCTGCAACCTGGAGTACTGTTGACACTTCACTAAACACTACAGTCTAGACATTGCCTCTAGAAGAAGGGCAGGCTTTGGCCTAGCTGTGCTCCATGGCCTCCTGTCTTAGGCCTACAGACTCCAGTCACCCAGACTGTCTCTCTGTCAGTACAGTACTGCTTGGACCTCATTTCATAGGTGTGACCTGTTGAAAGATATATCCTCGAAGAAGATAGTAGTTATGTAAGAACTTACTGTAACAGTAGCTCTTCTAGAGAATCTCTTTCATCAGGCCATGCCATCCCACCCTCCATCCCCTTGGCCTCGTGTGTCTTTGTTCATGTCTCTCTCTCTCTAGGATGGTCTGCTTTCTGTTTTACTTGATTAGTGGCAGGAACCTCTAGCTCTCCTTGGTTCCCCAGGAGGTGGTCCTCTGTATGGTCTCCGAGGGGGAACTGAGGGAGGCAGGCTGCCCATGTTCATATGCCAAGGATGTTGACATATGATGTCATCATGGGCTGCCCCTAGAAGACTGCTAGCAGAAAAGTTTCTTTGTGGTCCTAGTGCCTGTGCTCTAGTTCCATAGGTGTATCCTGACTAAAGAGATTCTCTTGAAGTTCTACTGTTACAGTAAGCTCTTGCATAACTATTTTTCTTCACATGCATCAGTGTATAGTTTGTTATATTACATGCCAATGAATTGGGCTTGAATCATGCACTGTTGCTTTTCCATGTTGGAATGTGTTTGGGAGTGTTAACAGTGTGTGAATGAGGTGTTTCCTAGTGATAGAATGGGTAGTGGCATGTTGGTTTTGCAAATACTGCAAGTGTTACCTAATGTTAGTAGTGGGTAATATAGTCTTTTAATGTTTCGAGATGTTTTCACACTCAGTCACAGTCCATTATTCAATTCCATTTTTCACTACCTGCAGTAAATGATGGCATTTCCCATCCCTGAAAATCTACTGGTAATAGGTGGGTAACCATGTCATATAATGTAATTGGAATTTGACTAGATAGGAAATGTAAAACAAAATGGATTAATCATTTCAGTCAATGAATGAAAAGCTTTGCTGTATGTGTTAACTGGAAATGTGTATTTTATCCTTATTATTCAAAATACACTCTAGTATTAAAAATATGTATTTTATATGCTAAGACTTGTTTTATACCAGTATGACAGATGGATTCCTCATTTCAGCAAAATGTTAAACTTATGGTACAGCCAGTGCTTTGTCATAAACTGTAGATAAAATCAGCAACAATAAACATACTGGGGAATTTTTAGAAGACTGAACTTGGACGCAAATGCAGACTGTGCCGAGTTTACATTTGTTCGACTATGTCATAGCAACCCTGCTACTATTTTAAGAGAGCGCATCCGCTTGTAAACAAAGTCACGATGTGTGGTACAAAATTGATGAAAATTTTAAATCATCTCATTTTAACCAAAATAGCACATTTTTCCGGATGTGCAGTTTTGATTCTAGTTTGGACACATCAGAAGTTTGAAAATAGCTGTGGAGTCTATTTAGCTGATCCTTTTGAAATCTTCCTCCACCACCCGGTGAAAGTGTAAAGACAATTTACAGGATTTTTCATGGCTGAGGGTCTGGAATGTATTGACGAAATCTGACACATAGAGAAGTGTGCAAAATGTCATTGCAAATACAGTACTACCATTCTGTTCATTTGAGCGGCACAAGAAAGACCTCAGTAGATGAACCTTGTATGTGGCATTGCACAGACTCTCCAAAACAGTTGCACTGTGTTATACAGTAGGGACAGAAAATCCTATTACCTGATTGGTTAGTCACAGTCTTTACCTGTGAGTAGATCCTGCAATAAACCATGCCTGACTAAGGACATTTATAATAAAAAAATAAAGCAGACCATAATTAAACACATTTTTGGATTTGTTTTAAACAAGAGTCTATTGTATAATCATGATGAGGAACTCCAGGACATGGGTAATTGGGGATTACCCACTTCTTGTGTGGTTAAGCCACTCTGTGTGCCTGTGACAACATACCTTATTGCTTAATTAGCAGGAAGGAGACGTGTATATACTAGTGGGTGTTGGGGGATAGATGCAGGAGAAATGTGAGTTTTTTTTTTTTTTTATGGATAGAGTGGCTGAGCCATGGAACAGCTTACCAGCAGAGGTGGAGGGTGCACAAACTGTTAATGGGTTCAAGCATGGTGGGAAAACACTAAAGGGCATACTAGTTCATGAGTTACTCTGGGGATAGCAGTAAGGCAGTGAGTGAGGGGAGGCAGGTGGGTGGGCAAATAAGACAATAGGTCACGGGTAGAGTAGGGTAAAACTGGGCAGACTGGATGATCAATGGTCTTTTTCTGCTGACATTGTCTCTGTTTTTAATTTTTCTGCAACTAGCTGCCAACAACTGGGAAAGTAGGCTCTTTGGCTGGATAAAGCTTAGTTTACCAAAGGTCTTCTGGACTAGCCAGTCCATCTGAGTGGTCATTCTGTGGTGAAGGTTTCTACTCATGGTACATATTTGACAGATATGACCAAAACATAGAGTCGCTAGGCAGCACATTCGACTGGTTTCTGCTGCACAGACCACAATGTTGGCATGCACACAGTGGTTAGCGTTGCAGGCCCTGTGGTGGTTAGCACTTTAGTTCCTATATTGAAGTAGCTGTTTTGTGAAACAAAGCAGTAAGTGTGTCAGCTTAAAGGGAAACGTCCACATCTGTATACCCCACACCTCGGTCTAGGGCACCATTTGATTAGCAGTTTTTCCCTGTGTTTAAAATGTTCACTTACATAGAAACATAAACATAGAATTTGATGGCAGATAAGGACCGCTGGCCCACCCGCTGCCCATTTCCCTACTCTAATGGATGAGCTGCAGATCCTAGTTAACCAGCAGCCTACTCTTTCTACCCCACCCCTAGAATTGCCTTATGACTGTCCCATGCATGCTTGAATTCAACCACTGTTTTTGACTCCACAACCTCCTCCGGAAGGCTGCTCCATGCATCCACAACCTCTCTGTGAAAAAATACTTCCTTACATTACCTCTGAGCTGCGCTTCCCATCTTCAAATTGTGCCCCTTGTTCTTGCACACTCTTTTTGAAAGATGCTACCTCTTGGACTTTGTTGATTCCCTTGAGGTACTTGGAAAGTTTCTATCATGTCCCCCCTCTCCTCCTTTCCTTGAGGCTATACATATTAAGCTCCTTTAGTCTCTCTTCATATGTCTTCTGGTGCAGACCCTGCACCATTTTAGTTGCCCTCCTCTGGACAGCTTCCATCTTGTCTATGTCCTTGTGGAGGTTGGATCTCCAGAACTGCACACAGTACTCCAGATGGGGTCTCGCCATCTGTCTGTACAGAGGGATAACAACTTCCTGTTTTCTACTGGTGATGCCTCTCCTATGCATCCCAGTATCCCCAGCCCTCCTTACTGCCCTCTCACATTGCTTTAAGTCATCTGATATGACTACCCCAGGTCCCTTTCCATTTTTGTTGTTGTTAGTATCTCAGCCCTCATTGTGTACCTTCCCTGGGTTTTGTTTCCCAGGTGCATTACCTTGCACTTCTTAGCATTGAATCTAAGCTGCCATACATTTGAACATTCCTCTAACCTTGCCAAGTCCCTTCTCATCCTTTCCACCCCACCTGTGCATCAACTCTGTTGCAGATCTTGTGTCATCTGCAAAGAGACATACTTTTCTTCCAGTCCCTCTGCAATGTCGCTTATAAAGACATTGAAGAGGACCGTCCTAATACTGAACCCTGTGGTACTCCACTGGTAACCCCTTTCTTCAGAGTGGACTCCATTTACTATTACCCTCTGTGTCCTATTCTCCAGCCAATTCTTTACCCAGGCTATCATCTTGGGACCCACTCCCAGGCTGGCTAAGTTGTATATTAATCTTTTGTGTTGGACTGAGTCAAATGCCTTGCTAAAGTCTAGGTAGGCCATGTCCACAGCCCCTCCCTGATCTACTACTTTGCTCACCCAGTCAAAGAAATCTATTAGATTCATCTGGCATGACCTTCCTGCTGTGAATCCATGCTGCCTTGGGTCCTGTGCCCTCTGGCCTCTAGATACTTGACAATTCTTTCCTTCAGAAGTGATTCCATCATTTTCCCTACCACTGAGGTTAAACTAACAGGTCTGTAGTTTCCTGCTTCTGCCTTGCTCCCACTTTTGTGAAGGGAATCACATCTGCCCTTCTCCAGTCCTCGGGTACCACCCCATCCTCCCATGATTTGTTAAAGAGGGTAGTCAGTGGTGTCACTAGTTCTACCCTTAGTTCTTTTAGAATTCTGGGATGAATCCCATCAGGCCCTATTGCTTTGTCCACCTTCAGTTTTAAGAGTTCTTTCAGAACCCTTTCTTCTGTAAAAGGGCTGGTATCAACTTCTGTATCCAGAGTGTTTCTACTGTTTGTTTTAGTTACCTCCCTCTTCCTTTGTTGTTTTTATATTTTATCTGGTTGATCCTGACATCCCTCCCCACCAGCATTTGACTCGCACCTCTAGCGGTGCATCCCATGATCTCCAGCGGCTGACGTTCAAGGCAGAGAGTGGCCACTGGAGCGTGTATAGTGTAATCCTATGGACAGAGCTATTACTCTCTGGTTTATCAGTTAGGGATCTCAGTACTATGCTGACGCCAGCCACGGGGATTGTGGGATGCCGCTAGAGGCACTTAGTCAAAATGCCAGCAAAAGGGATGGCAGGATTAACCAGATAAAATAAAAATGCAACAAAAGTGAAAATGTTAAACACTGGGTGAAACTGCTAACTGGGGAGACATAGGACATGAACATTTCCCTTTAAAGCCACAGTTAAAGTGCACGTAATGAGAGGTGAGGTAGTGTGCTTCAATGCCAGGAGTCTGGGTAATAAAGTTGGTGGACTCCAGGCCCTGGTAGCAGACTCTGGCTGGATCTAGTGGCCATTACCAAAACTTGGGCCAACAAGAACAATGAGTGGGACCTGAGATCACAATCCACCTTATATAGGCGATAGAAGAATGGGTAGAGGGGATAGCCATTTACATTGCGTAGAAATGGGTTTGAGCCATTTAGGTCAGAGAATGAATACAGGCAGTAGAGGATGCATCCGCTGGAAGGAAAGGGAGGTAGGATTACTGTGGACACAAGTCACAGAGTCAGCAGGTAGAAAACTTCACTTGGGGTGGTTTACAGGCTACCAGAGTATGGAGAAGAGAGAAGTGAAATGAGGAACTCACGACCAGAAGCAGGAAAGGAGCAGAAAGGGGAGGTTGTAGGAGTAGGAGATCTCAATCTGCCAGACTTCAACGGGTCCATCCCATCAGCTATCGTCAGAGGCCAGGCCCTGCTTGATACTGTACAGGACAGCGGGTTGGTACAGCAGGTCAGGAATCCCTAGATAATCAACCAGTCTCGATGGGGTCCCCATCAACTCGGAAAGAGTAGACAGAGTGTGGGCTGGGAACCGCAGGGGTCCACCGACCACAATATTCTATGGTTCAAATTGACGCTGGGCACGGTAAGCCCTTATGTAAGGCTTAGGTGCTAGATTTTAGAAGGGTGGATTTCAACCAATGGAGGGAACTAGTCTTGGGCAGGTTAGCTGGGGTAGGCAGCATTGGGAGTAGAAGAAAGATGAGGGGTGATGAAGGGGCTATTCTTGTTGCAATAAAAAATGCACAAGAACAGTTATCAAAAGAAACAAGTATAAAAGGCCAGTTTGGTTCTCTGAAAAGGTCAGGAGGCAGTGAAGGCCAAAAGAAGGCCTTCCAAAAACAGCGGATGAGGAATGGGACGAGTATCAGGAAAACTAGAGAGGCCAAGAGGGCAGTCCAGATCGCAAAGGCAGACACAGAAATGTGTACTGTGGAGGGGTCAAGGTGGGGTAAAACAGTTTTAGATATACTGTATAAAGAAAGAAGATGAGAGGGGGATTTCTCAGGCTAAAGGAGGGGTCATTGTAATAGAGAAAGTGAGGAGAAGCAGATGGCCTCGGCCCAACTGCCAGGTAGGATGTTATCCCAGCATAACTCCCACCCTGTTGGGTATTATTCCTTTAATCAAACCTACCTGAGAAATAGTTACCTTCTGGATTATACTTCTGTCCACCTACCTGTTTATTTTAAAATCTTAAATAAGCCATCATAAGTAAAACCCAGGGTTTATTCACAGAAACGTATTCTGTTGCCTGTTTTTCTCTGCATATTTAAAGGGAACTGTTATCAACGGGATTTCTAAATGTCTGAAAGCCCATAAAAGCTAATTTGATTGAGCTATTGTGTTTTTCTGTGAGTCTTTGCAGTCCAGAGTTATTCATATGTAAATCACCTGTAATTATGGGCTGATTGGCAGCCATATGTTTTGGGCTCCTGACAGGAAATGATGTCACCGAGGGTCTAGGTCATCCTTGACTCTAATCCAACAGGTCAAATAGGAAATCAGCTGTTTTATTAAGTGTGTTTTAAGACATTATTATAACACTTTCTACATCTATAATAATTGTTTTGTATGTGCATTGAAACTAGTGAGTTATCCCCTTACATTTCAAACTGTTAGTAAAATAATCCACCAGGATTGCTTTAACCTCTAGGATATACAGTACTGCCAGCTGAACATGTCAGTACAGATTTCGGGCTGTCAATCAGGTTCAGTCACAAACTATACACTGTCTTAACATTAACAGCTAATACTGATATATTTGTCACTCCCTTTGGGACAGCATGGCGAAAGAGCTGTTAGGTAGTACAGTAAAAAAAAAAAAAAAAATGAATGTAGCTGATCATGTTCTTAACAGGTCCAGTGAAAAATCCAGCGCTTTCTTTACCCTTTGTGTGGCTCACTCAGACAAGCAGGGGCATGGGCCTTGGACCAGTAGGGGCAGACAGTAGACCCCACCAAGCACTTCTATTAAAAGTAATTTCCATCAGAATATTGTGGTGTTCTGAATGCTGAGGAACAAAAGTAGGATCTTTGCTCATAGTGTGAACCAGCCACCTATTCCAGTGAGAGGACAAGCTTCTCCCGATCATTGCAAGAGAATAGAATTTTCTCCATTCTGTAAACATGATTAATCAGTGACCTCACATCGTCATCTCCGGAGCAGTGGGGTAAGTCAGAGTTGAGTAATCACCTTTTAGTGACCGCCATTAATATTCTTAAGCGATATCAGAGGTAGAATCTCTATAACCCATAGGGCATGACAGCAGAAAGATATAGGGATGAAGTAAGCAGGATTGTGGGTCTGAACAGTTTTGCAGCTCACCACTCGGTGTTTGAAAGAAAGACTGTTGCACTGGGCAGTCCCACATATGGTAATGAGTTGCTGTTTGTTCCTCACAAAGCCTCCAGCAAGTAGAGAATATGTGGTGAAGTGCGCTGTGATAACTTGGGGGCAAAAAATCTAATAAATTACTGCCGTGCATATTTCCTCCATTGTTGTGAGCTCATCACCTTGAGGTAGCACAACAAGCTCAGATCCATGTGTCTGTATCCACTGGGTACCCATCTCCAACTCCTGTTTCATGGCAACAAAAGGAGATGGGATAGGTAAGAGGGAGGGGCAGCTGCAGTATAAGGGTTGCTAGCTGTACACTTGTACAGACTTAATAGACCATTAGGCCTTTATCTGCTGGCAAATTCATGTTTCTATGTTCGTATGTTGGAACCTCCCAAGGTGATTTGAAGGATAGGTATAACTGGGAAAGCATATGTGTGTGTGTGTGGCCCAATTTGAAAAAGGTAATACTACAGGTAATCAAGGAAGGAAAGGTAGTTGGCATTTAGACTCGGCAGAAGATATGAGATATAATGCTGTATTTGAAGACACTGCTACAAGTCCACTCATTGTAAATGGTATGTGCCTGTAGATCGGTAAATGAATGTAGAACATCCCCTGAAAAAATTGATAAAGAACCTTCAACGATTGTCTTTCCCATGTTTCAGACCCATGATCCATTCATGGAGGAGCAAATTCAAAGATATTCTATAGGACAGCGATGGGACAGAAATGGAGTGTGATGTATCATATGCCTAATAGCATTCCACACATTTGCCTGATATTGCAGCTTAGGGTTAAGAAGTTATACTGTATCTGGGGAATGCACCACATGGTACATCACTACAATAAATTGCAAGTTAGAAAAAGCTCGCTCTATATCGAGCCACACTGTGTGGTGCCACTCCCCCATGTCTGAAAAGGATAAAGCCCTCAGTGCTGTCCCTTAGGCCTGGAAGGTTGCCAAGGTTTTGCATTTGCACAAAGGTGGTCACCCTCATTCTCTGGAAACTTTCAGTTGACCTCACTCCTTCTCTGTCTTGCTAAGCTGCAGAGGACTGTTGTCTACTATCGGTTTGCTGACTTTCTTGACTCAACTTTCTGTACCCCTTCCAGTTTAGCTATAGAAAGCACCATTCCACCATCGCCTTCTCCTGCTGCGAGTAACTGAGTTTATCCTCACTGGGATGGATCGGGCATATCACCACAGCAATATTCATTGATAAACCCTTTGACTCAGTGTCCCACCCTCTCCTCATCAACAAGCTGAGTCAGCTGTCCTCTCAGCATCCGCTGTTGAGTGGTTCCACTCATGCCTCATGGACTATCAACAGTCAGTACAAGTGGGAGGCACCCTGTCACCTCCCATCCTGGCAGGGGTCCCACAAGGCTCCATCCTGGGCCATATCCTGTATTCTGTTTTCCTAATGACCTCCTCTCTGTGTGTGTCCTCACACATCCACATGCATGCACATGACGTGATCATTTACAACTTTGGGTCCTACCTCAGCCATGGAAGGTCCACCCAACAGGACTTCCACAATGTACTGCACTAGTTCCACACTAACCAAACTCGGGGTCAACACCAAGAAAACTGTGTCTATGACCTTGGCACCAGCCAGAAACTGGCCAGGCTCTCATCCTCCCATTTTTCTACACTGGATGGCACCTCTTGGAGGTTGTCCCTGCCTTCAGGTACCTTGGTGTGACTTAATAGCAAGCTGGACTTCTTGCCCACATCAACCCCATCCATGCCAAACTTCACCTCAGCTTGGTACCCTGTACCACTGTAAGGACTGCCTCTACCTCCATGTCATAGAAACAGAGTTGACAGCAGATAAGGACCGCAAGGCCCATCCAGTCTGCCCATTTTTCTACCTTATGAATGTGCCATTGGCCTTTGCTCTGTCAGTGGCCTATCTATTCATAGTCATTTGTATTGCTCCCTTATGCCTATCCCATGCCTGTTTGAAGCCCTGCACTGTATTCATAGCCACCACTTCTTGTGGTAAGCCATTCCATGCATCCACCACCTTTCTGTGAAAAGAACTTCCTCACATTATCCCTTAATCGGCCTCCTCTAATCTCATGCTGTGGTCTGCAGGGCTGATAACCAAAATGGTTCTTCTGGTCTTTAACTATGCTTATGTGGTCTATGGCACTGCCCCTTCCTCGCCAAACTGATACCTCTGCAGTGCTCCGTCATTTTGTGACCAACTCTCCTTTCCATCCTCATTGCTGATGCCTTTATTCCTCCCTCTCCATCCTCATCGCCAGCCCCACTGTTCCTCCCTTATTGCTAAGTACTGGTTTGGGTTCCCACCTCGAACTTTCCTCACTCATTTCCTCTGCCCCATCTTATTCTTTCTAGACCAGGGATTATCAGACCTTCGTCTCCCACCCACACCTTTGCTGGACAAGCTGCTTTCTCACTGCCTCCCTCGCCTCTGGAACCAGCTCCACTCTCCCCTCATTTCCTGCCTTTAGATACCAGCTAAGGCATCATCCTGCTCGCTCCTGTTGCTGCTTTTACCCTTTTGACATTATCCCTCTTTCTTCTTACTCCCTCACTTGAACCACCCATTACTATTGACAGTTGTGGTTCCACCATCAGTCTGTCTCCAGACACCAATAGCACCGACACTCACCCCATCAGGCACTGAACACTTTCATTTTCTTCGTGAGTGTCCATTTGTTATTGCAGTACTTCAAACTGTTGTTTCTCACTTGGTATCCACTTGCTCCTACATTTGTAATGTTGGCTATATAACCACTATCTGATGTGCTGTGAATTTTTTATTCTCTGTATTTCCCTTCCTGGGTCACACTGAAATGAGCTTCGCTCAGTGTGCCTTTCCGATTACCAATTTTAAATAATAAAGTGTAGATGTTGCCCAGTAGTATAAATTAAGGGAGGATGTGCAAGGCCACCCATACCTTGAGCTTGCCTACACTGCTTTCAGTGAGCACTGCATTGTCAATGCAATCAACAGCAGTGTTGGGTATTATTGGTTCAAACCCTGTCATCAACCCTATGCCTCCACCATTGATGATGGTTCATGCTACTGAGCCCAAACTCCTCTTCCCACCAGAGAAGGAAGATAGTATAATCCAGACATCCTTAAGATAGAGAACTATCAAGAGTAGAAGGAGGGGGACTTTGGCCTCTGGTGGTTTTGGGTGCAGTGCCCTTTTCCTGATGCAGTGAGAATACTGTTATTTACACACCTAGGTCTTCCTGATGATGCTGCTTTCTTTCGAGCTCTGCTCAAACAGATACAGAAGACCTTAGGCTTTGCTGCACAAGAAGAGGTAGACGCAAATAAAAGGAATCTACATGAGTTCCTGTAGATTCCTACTGTGTCCTCAGTTGTGATTCCTCCTATCCACCTACATTGAAGGATGCTACCATGGTTTTGGCATATGTTTAACATCCTACTGTTCTCAGGAAGGCATACACACAGTACCATGCTCCTATTATAAAGGCATTCTACTCATCATGGCCTGAGACTGACTCTAGTCATTATGGCTGCTCATGATAGGTTTAAGCAATTTGTGATATGAGTTCCCTGCCTCCTGACAAAGCAAGATGTTAAGGGAAAATGTACCCTACAGTAGGCTTCTTATCCCTGATTGGATGCTGGGAAGTATCTTTAGGCCAGCCTATGATGCCTCTGAGGCTTCAGCCCGTGTTGCTGCCTCTGACATTTGCCTTCACTGCTACTTCTTGTTTTGAGTAGCTGGTTTTGCTATGGATGTCCAACTATTCATACCTAATTCCCCTCTCTGTCTAGCACGGATGTGGAAATGACTCTTGGTCCTTCTGGTCTTCAGAAATGACTCTTGGATCTCTTAAAGTCCTGAACCCTCAGCCCCAACATGGCATGGCAAGTGGTTATTTCTGGTGGCCGCCCACTCAGCCATCTCATGGTTGCTATGCACAGGCCCTCACGCCAGGATGTACTCCTATGCCCAACCTTTGTCCCTTGCTGCTCATTCCAGAGCCCCCAAAGGTGCAGATTCTGGTGGCACCTTTGCCATCCTTCAGACTCCTCTGCCTCCTTCAGCAAGAGATACAGGTGTGTGTGGGGGTCAAGGTCCCTTTTCAGTCAAAATGGAGGAGTTTCCTGCAAACAGTTGGGCCTTGGAAATAATCAAATGGTGTCATTGCTGTCGATCCCTTCAGGGAATCTCACCCCGTTGTTATCCTCCAGGATACTCACCTGTTCTACTCACAGAAGTACAGACTATTTTGGACACATGGATAATACAAGCTTTGCTCATTCTCCAACTCAGTCAGGGATTTTATTCCTAATATTTTGTTGTCCCAAAATGGATTGGGGCTTGCATACCATCTTGGACCTCAAGGGTCTGAATGAATTCACTGAATTCAAAAAGTTTCATATTGTTTTGCTTCAGCCCCTGCTCCCCGCTACAAAAAGAGGATTGATATGTGCCCTCGATATGAAGAATGCTTACCTTCATATCAAGATATGCTGCTGTCAGTGACAGTATCTGCAGTTTATGCTGGAGGGTCAACACTACCCATTGCATGTCTTGCCCTTGTTCTCAGTGTTACAGGTCTTCATCAAATGCTTGACAATAGAAGCTGTGGCTCTGCAGAGGGAAGTTTAGTATATGTTCACTTATCTACATGGTTGGCCTTTAAAGGCCTGGCCAAGGAGGCTGTCCTTTACACTGTATTTCATATTTGCCAACTATTCAAACAGCTCAGCTTGATGGCAAGCAAACCCAAATCAGTGCTTACATCGAGCTAGTGCATTCAATACATCCACACAGTACTATTTATGACTATGGCTTGAGCTTTACCACCAGAGGACTATGCTGACACCCCTATAGTACAGACTCATCTGGTAGCCGTAAGTTCTTATGTCTTGGCCAGATAAATGCTCTGACTTCTAGGCCTGATGTCAGCTGACATAATGACAGTTCCTTTGGCACATTTCTGATGCTCATCTCTCAGTGGCTGCTCCATGACCAGTGGGTTCACTAACAGATGAACTAAAGTGAGTGAGTGTGCACACAGAAAGGTGGTGCTAAAGGAACAACCAGTAAAATTTAATAAAACCGCTCCAAGCACAAACCAAACCCTTAAGAAGGACCCCACAGCAGTGAAAGCTAAATTTCAAACATATTTTTACCACAGACATATGGACAAGAGATCCCATCTGACATGTTTTGAATTGTTTCCTTCTTCAAAGACTTTGAAGTCCTTCTTGTGGAAATGGAAATTCCTATATGCTTTTTCTGCAGTCATTCTGATCCAGAGTACTGGTCAAGCTTTGGGTGGAACTGGCCACAGTTATTTTAGTGGCACCATTCTGGCCCAGATAAATTTTCTTCCACTGCTTCAGAAACTGTCAGTGGAATCACTGGTCCTACCTCCTTAAGACAGAACGCCTGTTGCAGGAGCAGGACTGTCTGTTGCATCCAGATCTCAGATCCCTGCATCTTCATACTTGACTCCTGAGGACACAGAATTCTCTTTAGGTATCTCCCAGGGTAGCAGACGTTCTACTTGTAGCTCAAAAGCCACTTACTAGGCATGCATAATTCCAAAATGGAAACAGTTCTGTATATGCTATACCTCCCATTCTTTGGACACTTCTTCACACCCAGTGAGACAAATCTTGAATTACAGTGGCAGTCATGAAAAAGTTTCTCAGTATTGAGGTATACCTGGATATACTGAGGCAGAATGAGGTAGGATCACATTACAGTCAATGCAAATTGCTTCAGTGGTACCTCATGTACCACATTTTTAGATAACTACCTTCTGTCCATAATGGACTCTGGCTCCAGTACTCTTCTGTGAAGGTACACTTAGCAGTCATTTTGGCTTTTCATGCCCTCATACACTGAAAGATGGTGACCCAGCTTGAAGTATCCTGCACATTCCTTAAAAGGATCCTGCATACATACTGTAGTCTGTTAGCCAGTGCTGGTATGGGAGCTTGACTTTATTCTGGAGTCATTTATCAGAGCTCCATTTTTAGTCTGCAAAATAAACCCACTTCCATTTTAATTTTTTCTGTTCTGTTTATTTTGCAACTGCATGTCTTTCTTTCAGCTGTTGCTCCATTTGAACCCACTGCTACCAGTGATATGTGCTTCCTATAATGGAACACATTGTTTCTGGTATGTATTACCTTCACATGGAGAGTGTCAGAGCTTCCGCATATAAACGTAGACTCTGACAGCAAATAAGGACCACTTGGCCCATTTTTCTACCTATTGGATAAGCTGCAGATCCTAGTTAACCAACAGCCAACTTCTTTATATCCCACACTAGAATTGCCTTATGTCTGTCCCATGCATTCTGTATTCCCCACTGTTTTGACCCACAGCCTCCTCAGGAAGGCTGTTCCATCTATTCACCACCCTCTCAGTGAAAATACTTCTCATGTTGACCCTGAGCCGTCCCTCCTATATCTTCAAATTGTGCCCTTGTTCTTGCACATCTGTTTTCTAAAGATGCTACCACTTGGACTTTGTTGATTTCCTTGAGGTACTTGAACATTTCTATCATGTCCTCCTCTCTCTCCTTTCCTTGAAAATATACATATTAAGCTCCTTTAGTCTCCCTTCATACTAAAATCAGGTGATTTGACATGTGGAACAGCTGGTTCAGGTGCAATGTACTTCTGGTGGTTGTTGGATTCAAACTCATGACTAGTGCGGTCTTTTGGTTCTTAGCTCAGTGCTTCAACCTCGTGCTATCACGAGAGCTTAGGGCACTGATGTGGAGCCCTGATACTTGTTTTTTCACCAGGATAGGGTCTCACAACTGACTTGCCCTCACTTTCTGCCAAGATGGTCTCAGATTTTACACTGAATGAGGCAATTTATCTGCCTGTGTATTTCCTTCCCTTTCAAATAAGGGAAACATTTAGTTGCATTCTTTGCATATCCATAGAGCATTACACTTCTGTTTGGACTGCACTAATGTCTGTAGCAAGTCATCTCAGCTTTCTGTTTCTTTTACCACTGAAAGGGGGCTCCCCTGTTTTTAAACAATACCTTTCCAAATAGTTGCCATCCTATATTTCTTTTTGTTACTGGAAACAAGGTAAGGCACTTCCTGGTCCTGCATGGGCCACTTCACACATGGTGTGGCTTCATTATGTTTCAGCAGCTAACATATGTCCTGCTGCCACATGGAGTTCTGCTCACACCTTCATGAAACACTATAGTCTGGACCTCGTCTCTTGTAGGCAAGCTGGCTTTAGCCTTGCTATCCTTCAAGGCCTTCTTTCTTAGGTCGTGTGGATCCATGCCCTCTTCCTCCTCCTGGGTACCTTTTATACTGCTTGAGAATCTTTCTAAAGTTGTGACTGTATGGAGGGAGATATCCATGAAGAAGATAGTTTAGTTGCTTAGAGAGAATCTTCTGCATAGATCCACAACTCATCCATCCACTTTTTTCTTTTCCGTTTGTACATGGCATCTTTCCAGAATCCTATCTGCTGTTGCATGCTGGGTACTCTTCCTCTGCTCTATTTTTGGCTTCTTCTCCCAGTCCATCACCTCTCCTGTGCTAGGTTCTGGTTCTGGTTTTCCAGTTCCTGTTGGTAGAATATCCTCCAAGCTATTATCTGGTGTGGAACTGAGTAGAGGAAGGGCCACCTGTGTTTTACTGCTGGTGGTGTTGATGCACATCTCACACACTAGTTCTCTCTGAGAACTCAGCCTGTAGCTGCTACAAGTTTCACAGCCCCTCAGATGCCTGAAAATGTTACCTTGGTATGTTGCCATCTCACTGGGTATCTCTAGGTCTTAATCCCACCAGAGCCACTAATCACACAGTACGGTGCTCCTTACCAAAGGGCAAATGACCCCTCCTTCTGTTACAGCTGAGAATCTTGCCTTAGATATGGTAACTAACATACTAAACACCAGCAGAGTAGGCCTGTTGGTCTATCAAGTATGCTTATGCTTCAGCACCCTGATTGGTGTACCGTAGCCCTCTATCTGTCTTGTTCCACTATTACTCCCTCCCCAGTCCTGCCTCTCCTGGGCAAACCAGCCTCTACTTCACCCCTTGCCTTTATCTGTCCCACCCTCTTGAATCCTCCACAGTAGCTGCCTGTACCAGCTCCCGGGCAGCACATTCCATGGTTCCACCACTCTCTCGGTGAAGCACTCCTCCTCCTTTCCCCCAATCCTACCACCTCGATCTTCCAGCTGTGTCCTCTAGTGATTCCACCCTCCTTCAGTCAAAAGGTCCTATCTCAGCTTACCTTATTTACTCCCTGAGGTACTTGAAGACTTCAATCATGTTCCTCCAGTCCCTCTCTCCTCCAGTGAGAACAAGTTGAGCTCCCTAGTTGTTCCTCATATGCCATATCCCCCAGAACCCAGATCATTCTGGTTGCTCTCCTCTGAACCCTCTCCAGGAGTTGGATGTCCTTCCTTAGGTGCAGCCTCCAGAACTGCATGCAGTACTCAAGATGTGGTCCAACTAGGCTGTTGTACAGTGGCAAAATCACCTCCTGTTCCTAAGGTAATCCCCTAGTAATGCATCCCAGCATCCTATTTGCCCTGACTGCAGCCCTTCTGCACTGCTCTGAATTATTCATGTTAACATCCACCACGACTCCTAGGTATCTTTTCTCATGGCCTGCAACTCATGCCCCCAAGGGTGTACACATAGTTGGGGTTTCCTGCCCCAGGTGTAGCACCTTGCACTTGGAGGAGTTAAATTTCACTTTCCAGGTGCAGGACCACCTATCCAGAGTATCCAGGTCCTCTTGCAGGCCAATCTCCCTCCTCCCACTCCACCACTGCCCCAACTTAGAGTCCTCCACAAAGAGACTCATTTCTCACCTAGTACCTTCCCTGATATCAGAGATGTAGGCATTGAACAGCAGTGGCCCCAGGACTGATCTCTGTGGGACCCCACTTATGACCTCCCTAGAGACAAGACCTCCCTCTGACCACTACCCACTGAGTGTGACCTGAAAGCCAATTTCCAATCCACCTAACTGTCAGTGAGCCTACCCCCATCCCCTCAGCTTCCCCTTAGGCCAATGTGAGGGACCACATCAAATGTCTTGCTGAAGTCCAGGAACAGTACATCCACTGGTCTCCCCGTTGAGTGCTGATGCCACCCACTCATAGAACTCTAAAGGTTTGTTTGACATGATCTACCTGGCACAAACCCATGCTGCCAGTCATCCAGGTAACCCATCTCCTCAAGAAATCTCCCAGCCTTTCCTTAAGTATGCTGTCCATTACCTTCCCCACCACCGACATCAAACTGATGGGTCTATAGTTTTCTGACTCTTCTCTCGATCCCCTTTATTGGTGGGCACAACATGTGCCTGCTTCCAGTCCCTTGCACCCTCCCTGTCTGGAGCGACAAGTTAAACAGATTCGCCAATGGCGCAGCCAAAACATCCGCCAACTCCTCAGTACTCTGGGATGAATAGCATCAGACCCTGGAGATTTATCCTTTTTAGGGACTGGAGGGCTTCCCACACCTGACCAATAGGAATATTAGTAACAGTGACATGCCTCTTCAGAAATGGATCACAGACTTGGCAAATTACCACTGGTTATCTATACCTGAAATGACTTGGTCACAGAAATTCACTAAAAATACCACCATCAGCTTAATCTGGTTCAAGGTCAGTTGGCATTCATCTGTATCCCCTCCCGGTCGTGCCTGAAAATAGGCAGGATTTGCCTAGTGCACTTACCTGGTCAACAAAAACTAAATAAATAATAAATAAAGAATGAAGTATGTAAAATAACATTTAATACTCTATGATATTTACATATATTACAGGATAATGCACACAAAGACTATGGAAAAACAGTATTTCTACAGAGATGAAAATAAACACATTTGAAAACATAGAGGATGCATAAAATTCTCTAACTCAAAGCTATCTAAATTCTAAGTAGAGTAGAAGAAGCTTATCTGCAACTGGGAACTTGGTGAGTTATGGCAGACTCAAACACATGATGTTGCTAGTTTAAAGTCCCAAAACATAGCTGTCTCTAAGAGTAGACACACAGAAAGAAATGTCTTCAGCTAGCTGGCCCACTGTGCTTACATCATCATACATGCCTCTCTGACATCACAGGATGGACCAGTTCTTTGTTCTATGGGGACCAGCCTTTTGAGAAAGGGTCCAAACTGGACTGGTAGAGTTTGGTTTCTTGGATTGAAGCCTGGGCCTTTTGTTTGCCCAACTGGCTTAGTCAGTAGTGATCTGTCTCCTGTGCTGTGGCACTGTTTACCTCAAAACCATGTCTTATGTGATGAAAGTGAAGCAACCCTTTGAAGTTTAATCCAAAACAAAAACATTTTATAGGACAGGAACTGGATTGCTACACAAAACTTTTCTTAGCTGAGTGCCCTCAGGCCCGCTTATGGTGGAATGTAATTTTCAGTTCCCACCAGACCTCTCCTCCTGAGCTGAAACACTTTATAGAGGCATAGATGCTATCAAATCAACACATCACAGATATATATATATATATATATATATATATATGTGTGTGTGTGTGTGTGTATATATATATATATATATATATATATATATTTATACAATAGGGTGAAGTGATATGCTATGAAGTAAATGGTGTTATTTTCACAGCCATTGTATAACACTGTGATGACATCACCACTGTGGATTTATTTCCTGATAAACCCACAGTGTCTACGCCACCAGCAAATATACAACAATGGTGATGTCACCAGAGTGAGACCATCTACACTGCAGCCTGCATTTAATAGCTTCACAGTTCTCTTCTCACTGAATCCTGCAACTAACTCAATTAGCATTGTAAAAGAGAATCACCCGTGTCTCATAGTTATTCTGACAATCCTAGCCCATTACTGTGCTGCTCTAATCTTCAAACCAGCCTCCTTCATAAACCAGTTTCTCTTTCTGAGTGCTGACTGCAACAGTTTGTCTCAGTGAAGCCAGCAACTTATTGAATAAACAGTCTGTTTCTCACTCCTAGCTGCAGGTAACACAATTATTGCAAATCACATGCACCTGTTTCTCATAGTGTCTAACAGTCTCAGCCCATTCAGAAACACTTACGCACACTCACACTACACACAAACAGTGCTGTCAGTATAGCCTAGAGTTTAGAGTTTAGAGTAACAAGCAATGCACAAACTTCCTACATCCAGCAGCCCAGTCCAGTGTTTGGTTCTCACAACTTCCATTTCAATACTGTGTGACTCTGAACAAATCACTTAACTGCCCAATGCTCCCAGGTCCCCCCAAAAAAATTACGAGTTACCAAAATAAAAAAAACAGAGTAAACAGGGAGAAAACACAGACAAAATGTTCCCAATGGATAGTGGCCCTATTGTATAAATCGCACATGATATGCGACTTGTGGAATATGGCAAACATTTCACTCGTGCAGAGTGAACTGCAACAATATCACTCTGCACTCATGCAAATATTTTCCATATTCCACACTCGCCCATCATGTATCCCTATATATATATATATATATATATACAGTATATATATAGAGGCAAAACACTCCATTTAATGCATTAGATTGGGATTGTTCCTAGCGACAAAAGTGAGGAAATTCGGTGTTAGGGTTGAATGGACCCCAGCCCACCCCAACCCGGCATCAGGGTGCGCATTGGGGTTGTTGGCCCTAACTCTCCCCCATCACATGTGTAAAGAAGCTGAGGAATAGGAGAATGAGGTGAGAGTTAGATCTGACAACCCCAACGCACACCCTGATGCCGGTTGGGGATGAATAGCTCAAGGGGGCTTTCAACCCTAACACCAAATTTCATTGCTTTTGTCACTGTGGAACAACCCTAACTAATGCATTAAATGGAGTTTTGCCTCTAATTTCTTCTTTTGAGAATGATGATGAGAATAGTGACTGTTATGCGGTGGCGGGAGCGTCTTGTGACATAGTAACAGAAACTGCAAGCGCAAACAGAAGCATGAACAGCGGCACATGGCAATGCAATGTAAATGGTAAAGTATGCTTAAATACACGCAAGTGGCGCGAAGCAAACAGTGTCGCAAACGGACATTGAAGCGTGACAATAAAACGCAACTGGTAATGCGAATAGTGATGGCAGTGGTATTTTAAAATGGAAATGTTAAGTGTCACGCAAAAGAATGCAAAGGGAACAGAAACGGAACGCTGAAGCGCACACATAAATGCAAACCGTAACGCACACAGGCACAGTACGCAATTGTAAATGCAAATGGTAAAGGTAACATGAAGATTACGCCAAAGGAAAGAGAAGCAGAAAAAGGAACAGAAGCTCGTATGGAAATGCAAACCAAAACGCAGTGGGCACAGTACCGCAATTGTAAACGCAAATGGTAACGGTAACAGCAACAATAACAGCAAAAGAAACAGAAGTGTAAAAGGAAATGCAAGTGCTTTTTGCCTTTAATTTCTGTTCTTTTGAGAATGATGACAACAATAGTGAAAGTAATGCAGCGAGGAAAGGGCCCCACGCTCCGCCACGTGATGCGTAAGGCACAGTACCGCAATTCTAATGGCAATGGTAACGTAACAGCAACAATTGCAGCAAAGGAAACAGAAACGCAAAAGGAAACACAAGCATATATGGAAACAGAAACCATAATGTGACTGGCACAGTAACGCAATTGCAAATGCAAATGGTAACAGTAACAGCAATGAAGACGAAAACGAAAGTGAAATGGTAAAGCAAACGAAAGGGTTGCCATAAACGCAAATGGTAATGCAGATGGGGATGCAAACTGAAATGCAAACAGAAAGAGTAGAGGAAATGCAAATGTTAACAGTAACGCAAAGCTCAAACGAGAACGTTAAGGGTAATGGACGCTGTACATAACGGAACAGAAATGCCAACGGATACGTAAAAGCAAGTAGAAACAGTAACTGTAACAGGAGCACATAGCCTGTTTTTCCCAAACAACTGCATAGAGAAACACAGTGTGCACAAAGAATGTATGCATAACAATGGGACTAGGAGCATAAAATGAGGACTTGGAATACTAAATTGTGTATATCTCAGGAACCATACAACGTGGAAAAAAAATTAAATTTCATATGAATTATGACTTTCCTGGCTAGTTTTGTACTTAGCCCCTGTTTGGGGGCTAAGCATTTTACATGAAAGAGTCCGATCACATCGTTCCAGATACGGGTTCGAAAAGGCTAACGGACGCCGAATGTTATCCAATGGGAAAAAGTGTCAACTTCGATGCCATCAGTGTGCTGCCCTGTAATATTTTTTCACCAAACCACCAAAAGGTTTATCTGTGGGATGTTGGCTTTTTCCTCAAATTTCAGGCCAAAAGACCAAAACATTGTTTTGCAGCAGGGTGGCAAAGAATTCCTGTAATGTGGCGGACGCTGTAATGTTATCCTGTGGGGAAAAGGTCAACTTCAGAGTATCGTAACTTTGCAGCCCTTGAATATTTTTCACCAAACCACCAAAAGGCACATATGTGCATGTTGGCTGTCTTCCTCAAATTTCAGCCCAATAGACAAAGCCATTCTTTTGCAGCAGGGTAGCAAAGAATTCCTGTTATTTTGGGCATAGTGTTGCAAACACGACACTTTCATAAATGAAAGCAAGAAAGTGCCATGAGTGCAACATTACTTTGCGAAAGTACTTTTCCAGAAATTTGAAAACATATATTTCTGGGACATGCCTAGCATCCTCAGGTTCCGACTAGGTGAAAAAGAATGAACTAGCTGCTGAGGGTCCCAGATTTAAATGGCAAGCATTTTTCTGATCACTATCTGAAAACAAATGGTGGATTTGCAAAAGTAAAGGGCCATTCTACGAAGTAAAACTGCATTTGCGACACTTTCAAACTTTTTGTTAACTTTTCCCATTGACTTATAATGGGAACTTGTTTTGAATAACTTTTGAACCGTTCAATATCTTTTCAAAATCTTCAAAAGGCACATCGGGGACCCAGGCCGACGTTCCTGAAGTTTCGGACTGGTCGCACAAACCATGTGACCTGTAGGCAAGAGCAAAGAATTCACAAAAGCATAATTACTCATTTCTGTCGCTTTAATAACTCCGTAGTCGATATTCAACTGGTACGAAACTTGGCAGATCCCAAGATCTACCATGCCCCATCATGCATGCCAAATTTCAGGCAAAGCTGTTGAACAGTGGCAAAGTTATTAAGGTGTAAAGTTTGACCCTTTAACCTAAAAGTGCTACTCAACTTAACTATGGTGGTAGCACTACTGTGCTACTATAATATGTATGTGTATATATATATATGTGTATATATATATATATATATACACACAAACACACACACATGGATGAAAATACATTGCATGTTGTCAGATCTCCTTCCCTGAAAGAAAATGAAAAAACATATTTTAGTGACCTAAATTATGTTTTCTTCAAGTTAGCTGGTTTGCTCCATAGAAACATAGAAACATAGAAGTTGATGGCAGATAAGGACCTAAGGCCCATCCAGTCTGCCCATTTCTTTTCTACCTTATAAATGTGCCATCGGCCTTTGCTCTGTCAGTGACCTATCTATTCGTAGTCATTTGTATTGCTCCCTTATGCCTATCCATGCCTGTTTGAAGCCCTGCACTGTATTCATAGCCACCACTTCTTGTGGTAAGCCATTCCATGCATCTACCACCCTTTCTGTGAAAAGAATTTCCTCACATTCCCCTTAATCGGCCTCCCTCTAATCTCATGCTGTGTCCTCTTGTCCTGCTATTTTCTTATATTTAAACGTTAGACTCTTTCACCTTGTTTATGCCCTTAAGGTGTTTAAATGTCTCGATCATATCACCTCTCTCCCTCCTTTGCTCAAGGGTATACATATTGAGCTCCGTTAATCTGTCCTCATATGTCTTCTGATGCAGTCCCTGCACCATTTTGCTGCCCTTCTCTGGACTGCCTCAATTTGGTTAATGTCCTTGTGAAGGTGTGGCCTCCAATACTGCACGCAGTACTCCAGATGGGGCCTAACCAATGTCTTGTACAGAGGGATTATTACCTCTCTTACGACTTGTGATACCCCTACTAATACACCCTAACACCCCCTAGCCTTACCTACTGCTTTAGAGGTCTGGTTGGATGATTTTAGGTCATCAGTGATGATGATGCCCAAGTCTCTTTCTTCCTTGTGACTGCTAGCAACTCCTCCCAGCCTATAAGTGGCTTCAGGGTTTCTCTTCCCTATGTGCATGATTTTGCACTTCTTTGCATTAAATCCCAGTTGCCACTCTTCTGACCATTTTGCTAGTTTATCCAGATCTCTTCTCATTCTCCCCACCCCATCTGGATCATCTACTCTGTTGCAGATCTTGGTGTCATCTGCAAACAGACAAGCCTTACCCTCTAGTCCATCTGCGTGAGGTCACTAATGAAGATGTTGAATAGGACTGGCCCCAGGACTGATCCTGAGGTACCCCACTTGTGACTTACATCTCTTCTGACTGTATACCATTTACCACCACTCTCTGTTTTCTGCCAGTCAACCAGTTTGCCACCCAGTTGACCAACTCTGACCCACCCCGAGCCTACCTAGCTTATTTATCAATCTTCTATGTGGAACAGTGTCAAAAGCTTTGCTGAAGTCAAGGTAGGCGACATCAACTGCTCCCCTTGGTCCACCACTCTGGTTACCCAGTCAAAGAAATCTATGAGATTAGTTTGACAGGACCTTCCTTTGTAAACCCATGCTGTCTTGGATCCTGTGCCCTATGGATTCCAGGTGTTGCACTATCCTTTCCTTAAGGGTGCCTCCATAATCTTGCCCACTACTGAGGTAAGACTGACTGTCTGTAGTTCCCGCCTCCTCCTGCTACCACTCTTGTGGAGCGGGATCACATGAGCCCTTCTCCAGTCTTCTGGGACCTCTCCTGTGCTCAGAGACCCACTAAACAATTCTGCTAATGGCTCTGCTAGTTCCTCCTTTAGCTCCTTAAGTACCCTGGGATGTATGCCATCAGGTCCCATTGCCTTATCCACCCTGAGCTTAGCAAGCTCTTGTAGGACCCTTTCTTTTGTGAAGGGGTAGTGCTCACCTCCCTCCCCTGTGTCCATGATGCTGAGCTGTGGGCCCTGCCCTACCTTCTCTTCAGTAAATACTGAGCAAAAGTATCTATTTAGGATAGATGCCTTTACAGGGTCCTCCTCCTCACATGCTCCCTTTTCTCCATTAAGCTAGCAATACCCCCTCTGGACTTTCTCCTTTCACTAATGTATCTATAGAAAGTCTTGTCACCTTCTTTACTGTTCGTGCTAGTGTTTCCTCAGTTTGGGACTAGTACTAGATCTAGGATAGCCCTGTCTCTTGTGGGTTGCTGTACCAGTTGTTTGAGGCCCTCCCTGCAGGGAATCCACTATGAGTCTAGTTCTGGCAGATGTTCCTGCTGGTATTGACCAATCTGTATCTGCATGTTGAAGTCTCCCATTATCAGAACCTCCCTTTAGCTGTCATGTTTTGTATATCTTCTAACAGTAATGTGTCTATGTCCTCCTCTGGTCTGGGGGCCTGTAGACAACCCCAGTTCTTATGGCTGTCCCATTTCCTGTTTCCAGGGTGACCCACAGTTCTTCTGGCTCCTTATGTGTATTCTGAATTTCTGTAGCTTTGATATTTTCATTAACATTCAGGGCCACTCCTCCCCTTTTGCACCTCGGTCTCTTCTGAACAATACATAGCCAGGTACTGAAGTCTCCAAGTGTGATTACTGGTAAACCACGTCTCACTAATTGCTACTATGTCCAGTTTAGCCTCTGACATTATTGCCTGCAGGTCTGGGATCTTATTTCCCAGGCTGTGAGCATTGTGTACATGATTTTCCATTGGCCAGATTTTGGTGTTAGTTGTTGGGTGAAGTTTGGCATTACCCCTGTGCATCGTATGGGAGACAAACCTTTTTCTTACCTGGTGATGCAAATGAATGGCAACACGCTGAATTCCTGTTTGACCACTAGCTGAGGGGAGGGTCTTCTTCCCATTCGACGATGGGGTGCTGCACCCCTCTCCCATTTGCTAGTTTAAATATTCTGCAAAGACGTCAAACTTCTGCCCCAATGCACTGACTCCTCTTTAGTCAGATGCAGTCCATCAAATTTAAAGAACTTTCGCTCCCAGAACTGTTGCCAGTTCCTACAAATCGTGTCCTTTTCCTGGCACCAGTCCTTGAGCCACGGTTTAGCTCCCCTATCTCCCTTCTCTGACCTTCCGTCCATCTGTTCCTTCTCCCAGACCGGCAGGATCTCAGAGAAGGAGATGCGGACTGAAATAGATGATAGTTTGTCACCCAGCTTAGTCAGGTGTTCCTTGGTCTCCACAACTGACCGGCTGGCGAGATCATTAGTCCCTATGTGTACTAGGACATCAATGTTTTCTCCTGCTTTGTGAACACTTTAGTACGCGTCAGTGTCTCTCCATGCTGATGTACCTGGAGACATCTGACCATCACCCTGGCTGGAGATGGGTATCAACCTCTGGCCCGTGGTGCTGAGGGTTTAGGCGCTGGATGCCACATCACGCCACGCTAGTGACCTGGATTCGGGAGCAAGCCCGGTCATCAGGGGTTGGTAGGGAAGGACAGGATTGAGCATCCAGAGGATGGCCTCCTGTTCCAGCTGGGAGGGGACCTTGATCTTGGGCTCTAGGGACTCCTGGCAGAGGCTAGGGGTACAATGAGCCTGAGATCCAGAACTAGCGGGATTGGCTGTGGCAGTGACCCTGTAAGCATGAAGTGTGCGTCCACTGGGATGCATTGCATGTCCAAACAATAGGGAGGACTACTTAAGAAATGCCCCTCCTCCTGGTGATAGGCAACACACACCCCCCACTCCAATCCACACTCACAATGTCAGATGCTCCTTTCCGTGGGTCCCCCAGCCCGGAGCTCAACACTAGAAATAGAGCACCCTGGGTGGCTAAAGGCGGCCTTCCTGGAGGGATCAGACCCAGGGGATGTGCCAGGCTAGGGGTGCAGAGCAGGTAGGCACCACGACGGAGGTAGAGACCAGAGTTCTTGGAGGTCACCGGGAGAGTTTACGGTGGTGGTGGAGGTGAATAAATAGAGTTTAAAAAAAAAGCTTGTTTGCTTTACCTGCTATGTCTCTTATTTTCCTCTGTTTTAACAAACAATTTATGCACCTCCTTTTCTTTACTGGGCCACTAGTTGCCCCAGCCACTGGGTGTCATACAGACGAGGCACACTGATGAGTCCTGGTAGGACCAAACATGTGTCTGTGTCTTCTGTTGGCACCCTTTGCAGTCTGTGTGAGAGGCTTTTGGCACCATGCATTTCTGCTTAAAGTTGAACTAGCATAATATTTTGTGGGTAATTTGCATATACAGCCCATGATGCTTTGCAGTTTGGGGTATGTATGATTTTGTGTCATTAGTTAGTTGCCTAGACAAGCATCTGCATTGCCATGCTGTGACCTACTGCTATAACTAATGTCCATGTTATAGAACTATAGCATCAGGCTCCATCACAACAAATTGGGATTTTACTGCTGGTCCTATGGAGGCACGTGAGAGGTTGTGTTCAGTGACCAGAGTGGACACAGTTCTCTACAAATATGGTTGCAGCTTCTGCAGAGCAGATAATACTCAGTCTCTCTCAATTGTGCTGTAGGCCTCCTTTTTGGGTAACAGCTTCCTGCTCAGGTACACAACTGGGTGTGTTTCTCCCTGTGTGCATGACCTGACTTAGTGCTATGCCTAGCCTAGAATGGAGGCATCCACATATACAGTGAACTTTGGAGAATAGTCGGGGCTCGTGAGCACAGGTACTGACACCATACCTCCTTCAACTGGTGGAATGCTGTTATACAGTGAACTGTCCACTGAACGCTTTCTGGCCTTTTCTTCCTTGGGTGATTGGAGAGGCTTTAACCATGCTACTGAAGCTGGCACAAAGTTTTGATAGTACCCTACCATCCCTAGGAAGGCCCATACTTTTTCTCTGTTGTGCGGTGGCCCATCCCTGTAAAGCCTCACTTTTTACTGACTCAGGCTGGATGTACCCACTCTCTCTGTGTGTGCTCAAGGTATGACACCTTTGCCATCCCTGTATGGCACTTCTTCCCTTGAGTGTCAGCCCAGCAAACTTCAGTCAGCAGAGCACCTCAGTCACATGCCTGACATGATCCTCCTTGTCTGGCTATATATGACAATGCTGTCTATGTATGCCAGAGCAAGGTCTCCTGCTCTAGACAGAATGTGGTCCAGGAACCCTTGAAAGGTGGCTGCGATTCTTCATCCCAAATGGCATTACTTAAAACATGACTAGGCCAAATGGAGTGACAAAGGCCAATCTCACTGGCTTTAGGGTTCAGGAAACATAGAAACCTAGAATTTGATGGCAGATAAGGACTGCTTTGCCCACCTAGTCTGCCCATTTCCCAACCTAATGGATAGGCTGCAGATCCTAGTTAACCAACAGCCTACTTCCTTTCTCCCCCACTAAAATTGCTTTATGTCTGTCCCATGCATTCTTGAATTCTCCCACTGTTTTTGACTCCACAACCTCCTCAGGAAGGCTGTTCCATGCATCCACAACCCTCTCCATGAAAAATACTTCTCACATTACCTCTGAGCCGTCCCCCATCTTAAAATTGTGCCCCTTGTTCTTCCATATCTGTTTTCTGAAAGATGCTACCCTCTTGGACTTGTTGATTACCTTGATGTACTTGAAAGTTTCTATCATGTCGCCCCTCTCCTCGAGGGTATACATATTAAGCTCCTTTAGTCTGTCTTCATATCGCTTCTGGTGCAGACCCTGCACTATTTTGGTTGTCCTCCTCTTGACAGCCTCCACCCTGTCTATGTCTTTGCAGAGATGGGGTCTCCAGAACTACATGCAGTGCTCCAGATGGTGTCTCACCAACTGTCTGTACAGAGGATAACAACTTCCTGTTTTCTACTGGTGATGCCTCTCCCTATGCACCCAGTATCCCCCAGCCCTCCTTACTGCCTTCTCACATTGCTTGCCCACATTTAGGTTATCTGATATAACTACCCCCAGGTCTCTTTCCATTTCTTTTGTTGTCAGTATCTCACCCACCATTGTGTACTCTTCCCTGGGTTTTGTTTCCAGGTGCATTACTTTGCACTTCTTTGCGTTGAATCTAAGTGCCATACATTTGACCATTGCTACAACCTTGCCAAGTCCTTCTCATCCTTCCCAGCCCCTTGTGTATCAACCCTGTTGCAGATCTTTGTGTTGTCTGGAAAGAGACATACTTTCCTTGCAGTCCTGTGCAATGTCACTTATAAAGACACTAAAAGAACTGGACCCGATACTGAACCCTGCGTGTACCCACTAGTAACCCTCCCATTCTTCACTGTGGACTTCCTTTACTATTACCATCTGCATCCGTTGTCTAGCCAGTGTTTACCCAGGCTACCACCCTGGGACCCACTCCCAGACTGGCTAATTTTTATTAATCTTTGTATGGGACTGTGTCAAATACCTTGCTAAAGTCTAGGTAGGCCATGTCCATGACCCCTCCTGGTCTACTACTTTGGTCAGCCAGCCAAAGAAATCGATAAGATTCATCTGACATGACCTTCCTGCTGTGAATCCATGGTGCCATGGGTCCTGTGTCCCACTGGCCTCTAGATATTCAACAGTTCTTTCCTTTAGAAGTGATTCCATTATTTTCCCTACCACTGAGGTCTAACTGACAGATCTGTAGTTTCCTGCCTCTGTCTTGCTCCACTTTGTGAAGGAGAATCACATCTGCCCTCCTCCAGTCCTCAGATACTACACCATTCTTCCATGAGTTGTTAAAAGGGTAGTCAATTGTGTTACTAGTTCTCCCCTTCGTTCTTTTAGAATTCTGGGTGAATACCATTAGGCCCCATTGCTTTGTCCATCTTCAGTTTTAGGAGTTCTTTCAGAACTATTTCTTCTGTGAAAGGACTGATATCAACTCCACCCATCCAGAGCACTTCTATTGACTGGATTAGGTACCCCCTCCTCCTCCTCCTCTTCCTTGATGAATACTGAGCAGAAGTATTCGCTCAGTATCCCTGTTTTTCACTGTCCCTTTCTGCCCACCCACTTCCTCTTTATTCAGCTTCAGTATCCCTCCCTTTGTCTTTCTTCACTCTAATGTACCTAAAAAGGTTTTATCCCTTTCTTAACTGAGTTGGCTGTCTTTTTCTCACTTTGTGCTTTGCTATTCTGACTGCCTTCCTGCTTCCTTCTGCTTTAACTGGTACAGTTCTCTGTCCTGCTCCTTCTGTGTTTCCTTATTTTCTGAATGCTATCTTTTCTCCCTAACCTTCCCGCCACCTCTTTTGAGAACCATACTGTTTTTCTTTCATTTTGATTTGTTTATTTGCTTCACACAAAGGTTTGTTGCCTCTGTGATGGCAGTTTTGATGTTTCTCTATTGTTGCTTCACCCTCCTTCTTGCCTGTTTGCTAGTGCTTCTCTGAGGCACTCTCCCATTTGACAAATTCAGCTCTCCTGAAGTCCAGTACCTTCACTTTTGTATGGCTTGACTCTACAGCTAAGTTTATCATGAACCACATTGTTTGGTGGTCACTTGTTCCCAGATGGATACCCATTTCTGGATCTGACGTCCTCTCTCCATCCCCATTTGAGAGTACCAGGTCTAAGATTGCTCCTCCCGAGTGGGTTCCAACACTTGCTGTCTGAGGCATGCCCCTGTAGGACATCAAGAATGGCTCTGCTCTTGGATGTGGCTGCAGCAAAGGTACTCCAGTTAAAATCTGGCATATTCAGTCCCCATCAGCAATATCTCCCCATTCTCTGCCATCCCAAGGTTCCTTTCTTTCATTTCATCATCCATTTCCTCCCCTGAGATGGGGTCTGTTTACAACCCTGTACAGATTGTGGTGCCATTTTCAGTCTCCAGGGTGACCCACAGTGCCTCCTCCTCCCTGTTTACCCTTTAGTTCCATTGCTTTGATCCCTTCTCTTACATGAGAGCTACTCCTCCTCCTCCTCCTGTTCTACCCTCCTGTCCCTCCTGTAGATTGTGTACCCTGGTATGTTGACATCCCAGTCATGGTTCTCTGTGTACCATGTTTCTGTGACTGCCACGATATCCAGGCATCCCTCTTCCATCAAGGCCACCAGTTCAGGGAGTGTGTTACCTAGACTATGGGCATTGGTATTCATTACCCTCCATTTTTTATGGCCTTACCTCTTTTGCCCCATCCCTGTCCTTACTGTCTCTGTCAATTTCTCCATTTACCCTGCCCTTCTCCCTAGCAACTCTCTATCTTGGTGTTTACCTCACTAACTACCCTGATTTTGGGGCTAGGATTTTCCTTCTCCTTTCAGTGCCCTCCCTTGGCTAGTTTAAATGCTTGCCAATGAAGCATTTAAACCTATCACCCAGGATCCTGGTTCCCTCTTGGACAGATGCAGACCATCATGCCAGTATAGGCCTGCATCCTCCAGGTGGACCCCAGACCCCAATGAAGCCAAACCCATGAGCTCTGCACCAGTTTTTAACCACTGATTGAATCCCATGGTGTGGGCACCCTAGCCTCACCCATACCATAGACAGGCAGCACCTCTGAGAAGATTACATTGCGTGCTACTTGTCTAAGGCCCTCCCAAACTCCACAAACTCCCCTGCACTGCTCTGATCCCTTTTCCAGCCAGGTCATTTGTCCCTAGGTGGACAGTGACATCCAGCTCCCCTCCCCATGCTGCTGCTCCCATGATCCTGAGGATTCATCCTTGTTTCTCCAAGCCATGGTGCCAGGCAGGCACCTACCTCCCTCTCCTCCCACAGTTCTACCCTCCTAACAATGGAGTCCCTCACCAGGAGTTGTTTCTTTCCTGTGGGGTCCCATGCCACCCTCCTGTGGGTCTCCTTTGTGGAGGTTCCCGCATCCTCCTTGGTCTCCTCTGTGGATGTCTCCATAGAGGAACCATACTCTACCAGAATGACATATGAATTGTGGAGTGGCACAACTGGAGGGATGTGCCTCTGTCCACCACCCTCACCCTCCCTGGAGCCCACTGTGGTCCAACCACTCTCTTCTTGGTAATATCTGAGGCAGCAGCAGTGGCCCTGGTGGTCCCTGGGTGGGAAAGGAGTTCCTCTGAATCCTGGCCAACTCAGCCTGGAGATGAGCAACCTCCTCCCTCAGCCCAGAGCGGTGCCTGCAGATGGGACAGCACTGCATCCTCCAGAACATCTCCCGGAAGACTGCTGCTCCACAGCCACTGCACTGCACCAATCCCATCATGTCTTATTTGTGGCCCCTTAACTGTTGTTTTGTATACTTACCCTTTCCTCTCTCTTTATTTTACTGTTTTTTATATATGATTTCTTTTTTTTTCTCCCTACTTTCCTACTGCCTCCGTGCCCTTAAAGCTCCTGATCTTCATGTTCTGGGACAGTAAGTCTTATATTCCTCAGTAGTCTCCTTCTTACTTGCTCAGAGTCAGACCTCCAGCAGCTTGGGTGGATGGAGAGCTACTCTTTCCTTCTAGGATGGTGAGTCTTTTGTGCCTCTGTGATCATCCCTTTAGTGCTCCCAAACAGGGAGTTCCTGTTGTCAGTCAAATCCTGTGCCTATAAATGTAGAACCGGCTAACGGTGGAGGGAGGGATGGAAGGCAATATAGTCCCAGTAAAGTTCTAACAGCAGCTCCTTCCTCTTGCTGTTTTCTGCCACAAGCTATCAAGGTCAGTTTTTAAATGCAAACACCTGGCTTCCTTCTCTCTAAGCCACTCCCTTAATTCACAGTTTCTTTTTCACCTAGCTAACTGCACAGATAACAATTCCAACTCAGACAAACCTACTCTTTTTTTGTTTGTTTTACCCTAAATTGAAGTTCCCAGTAGTAGAGTTCTCATTCTTCAGTCCAGTAGAGTAGTAAAGTTCTAACAGCAGCTCCTTACAATAGCCTTTATTAGTTCTGTGGTGATAAGGTACATGGTTTCCCTAACCTATCTAGGACCTCACCTATACTAGGCATGAGATATATGTGCGACTCCATACAGCAGTTTAGCTTGTGATAGTCGTGTAGAACTTCATGATTCCATCCTTTTGGAGATCAGTACCATTGGGGAGGCCCAGGTATGACTGTACTTCTGGATTACCCTAAGAGTCAGATTTTAAAACATAGACAATGATGACAGAAAAGACAAAATATCCATCTAGTCTGCCTAGGGTTCCCTATCTGCCCAGGACCTATTGTCCATACAGGATTTTCTCTCTCCTGGTCCCACTCTCCCTCTCTATTGCTAATGACCTCGCAACCATCTTACCCTTCACACTGTCCCAGACATGCTTGAAACCGTTTACAATAGAGGACAAAAAAGTTTCAGGCACACAAACCTCCTGAAAGGACACAGTCATCACACTGGATTCAGAGATTTAAAAATCCATTTTATTAGCAGCAAACGTGCTTACTGCCTGACATGTTTCGGGCATATGCTGTCCTTTCTCAAAGGCTAAAGAGCTAAATAAAACTAACCATACCATCTGTGCAAGGCTGTGCAACATGGATGGTGAATGAATTATTGCTTTCAGAAGGTGTTCTTTGCTTTAATGGCACTTGAAGCATATATTGGAAAAGGTAACCAGTATGGTCCTGGTATCAATTATTAGAACATGTTGGCTATTGGTCAGCTAACACCACATGATTTTTGAAATGTGTCTTAAATTGGTATGGTTGGTTTGTGCCCTTTAGCCTTTGAGAAAGGGCAGCATATGTTCAAACATGTCAGGCAGTGACCACGTCTGCTGTTAATAAAATGGATTTTTAAACCTTTGAATCCAGTGTGATGACTGCATCCCTTTCAAGAGGTTTGTGTGTGCCTGAAACTTTTTATCCTCTACCTTGGTAAGTTTCAGGAGTACCACATCCCAGTGTGTACTTCTTTGGTAAAAACATTTATGGTCTTGGCACCCATAACCTCAACTGGCAGGCTGTTCCAAGCTCCACCACCCTTTCCATAAATAGAACTTCCTCAAGTCCCTCTTAAACCTTCCCTCCTCCAGTTTCTACTGTGACCTGGGGTTCTTGACTTTTACTCCTGTTAAATAGTTCCTGTACTTCTCCTTGTTTAGTCCCTTTAACAACTTGAAGGTATCTATTGTATCCTTTTGTCTCGCCTGGTCTCTAGTGGAGAACATGTTCAGTGCCTTCAGATGGTCTTCATGAGATCTGTCCTGTTGGTCCCAAATCATCTTGGTCACCCTGCATTGCATCATCCCTAACCTGTTCATTTTCTTCCTTAGGGAAGGCTCCAGAACTGAGTACAGTATTCCAGATGAGGCCTCACCAGTGACCTATATCGTGGTAGTAGTACCTCCTTTTTCCTGCTGTCAGTACCCTTCCGATACACCCGGCATACTATTAGCCTTACTGTAGGCCTGGTTACACTGCCATGATTGTTTGAGGGAGTTACTAATAATGACTTCCAGGTACCTTCCTCTGCCATAATGCACTGTGTAACCCTTCCCAATACAGTACATTGTCCTGTTTTATTTTTCCCCCAGATGCATAACCTTGCATTTGTTGGCATTGCATTTCAACTGCCTAACCTTAGACTACCTCTGTAGCCTTTGTAACATAAAAACATAGAATTTGCCACCAAGATAAGGACCACTTGACCCACACCCTGCCTACAGTATCACCACAGATCCTACTTTATCTTTCACCCATTATGCCTCCCACTGTAAGATTCTCTGTGCCTATCCAAGGACTATATAGAGACCTTAGTTAATAAACATTAACTTATTCCAGTATTTATTCTAGGGATTTAAATGCAAGGATCTACAGTGAAGCTGTATGATATTCATTTCAGGATGAATTCATCAACGTAGTGAATCAAAACATAAATTCTATATGTAAAACAAAAGATAAAGTGACAAACACCCAAGGCAAAATATTGACAAAAATAATGGCTGCTTTTAATTTGTGTCTCCTCAATGGTAGGACAAATGGTGATTCAGAAGGTAGCTTTACTTTTAGGACAAAAGGGTTCTTCTGTAATAGACCATATATGGGCCAGTTTGGATGCCATTGAGATGGTGACAAATCACGGAAGTACTGGATATTTATTTATTTACTTGCTTTTGTTTACCAGGTAAGCACACTAAACAGCCAAGTGCCTATTTTCAGGAGTGACCCGGGAGGTTACAAAGATAACAGATATAAGCAGTACAGGGAACAGTAACATCAGCCTTTGAGAGAGCCAGAGGTAAACATACAACAACATCAAGCAATTGACAGATTCATAGATAGATAAATAACAACAAATATGCAGTCAGTAACTTACAATCAGGGGTTCAGCCATATGTCCTAGAGGAGGGGAGAGGATAGGAGGTTTGGGAGGAGTGAGGAGCTGAGGAGAGGGACAGGGAAAAGTGGGAGGAATTTAATAAGCAAACCCTCAGAGGGCAAACAGGGCAAAGAATGGGCCTGGCGCTTAGGGATAAGTAGCACAGCTAACTGATTCAAGATCATCAGCAGAGGAAGAGCAGATCGAATAGAACAGGATATCATGCCCCCCAGCAGGTAAGGCTGAGAATGAAGAGTCTCTGCCCTGGGTCTAGTTTGCACGGAGACAGTCAGAGGCCAATTTAAGGAAGCTTCACAGTGAGGCTTTAAAGCCAGGATGTGAGGTAGCAGAGAGGGTGATGGCAGGAAGGAGTTCCACATTCTGGGCACAAAGTAGCAAAGCCCGATCACCTGTGAGGGTGCGGGTTTTAGGGACCAGTAGGGCCTGTGAGTCTTTGGATCTCAAGTGGTAGAAGGAGGTTCCCTGAAGAGGCATTTAGCTAGAGCAGAAGGGTGGCGGTTCGGGAAATGTTGGCAATAAAGTTGCCAATGACAAATGTGCAGTGCTTATCAGGAGGGAGCCATTCCAGCCATGAATATAGCTCACAGCGACGGGTAAATGCACTAGCCATAAAATGACTATTTTCAGGCACGACCCGGGAGAGTACAGACATGCAGAAACTTAAAAGGCTAACAAATTATAAGTGCTTTACATACAATGAGTTAAAGAGGATACAATATATCAGAACATACAAAGTAAAGCGCTTTACATACAATGAGTTAAAGTGGATACAATATATCAGAGACATACAGGGTAGACCATTTATAAGTTCATAGGTGCCTACCTATGCATTGAATAGAGAGGACCTTGGACAATAAATTATCAGGTGACATATTATATGGACAGAACAAGGTACACGTAATACAAAATTAAGAAATAACCATTGAGAGCAGGGGTGTCATTAAGGAAAAGGTCGGTAAGTGAGGAAGAGGGCAAGCCATGAAATTAGATTATATGAATGTATGTAAGTGTAAGGGAGATGTCTGCAGTGCAAGATTGCATATGGGCAGGAAAGGGCCGGGACAGGCTGAGGCAGTAAGAGGGCTATATAGAGGTGAGGAAATACTATTGTATGCCACATGAGCAGCTTCCTCCCGAGACAGAGATCAAAACCCTCCTCCCCACAAAGCAGTCCACATAAAATATTAAGGCTCCCTTAGGACAGTCCAAATCAGTTGAGAGAACTCAAATTTAAGGCACCCCACAGTAGTGCACAGGAGAGCAAAGGTTTGTAGAGAGAGATGGCCAAAGAAAACTATCAGCACCAGATAGACTGGAATCAGCACATCTTCTGGTCTTAGCCAGTGTAGATCTGATTTTTCAGAGGTTAACAAATGAAAAGGGAATGACAGAACACAAAGATTGAGATGACATATCAACAAAGAATTAGATGGCAACCTCACGTAAAATCAAATTTACTGACAAATTAAACTCAGACTGTCTAACAACCCCAGAAATCAGAAATGAGATCACAATGGGCATGGCAATTATGGGCTATTTAAAATTGGGAAGAGATTCATAGTTTTATTAGACCTTTTTAGCAAACTTGTAGGGGTAAAAAAATAGATAAAATGTGGCTTAACAACATCTGTAAACATGGAAAGAGAAATTTTCTTTTTGCCACCTTACTTGCCCCTGGCCTGCCTCTCCTTCTGGCTGCACATGCCCCCTGACCTCCTCGCCCGACCCCTTCCTACTCTTCTCAGACCGCATGCCGCCAGGGTGGCCCAGTGTAACCCTTCGCTGGATGGGTCCCTCTCTTCTGAGGGAAAGGCGCCAGGAGGGATACCAGCACACTCTATGATCTGTCCCCGCATGCTGCTGAGGTGGATTCTGGGGTGTTGGAGCATCTGAGGTGGCGAGGGCGGCAGCCATCATCCGGCAGACCAGGCAGCTACTTTTCTGCTTTTCTGTGGGGAGTGATGTCCTGACGTCAAGGCATACGCCAACATCTGTCACTCCCCTTGAACACTGAGCCCAGCTGTATTGCTACACTCCCAGCCTCCGCCAGGAGTCAGCCTATGTCGGTACGCATCCGTTGCCTTCCCCAGAGAAGGAGAGCTGTCCCCAGACGCTCCATCCTTCTACCCCGGCTGGCCCTCCAGTGACCCGATTCCGCTTCCCAAACCCAGGTTGCCAGCATCGCAGATGGAATCCAACCACTGCTCCGACGTGCGGCCATGCAAAGAGAAAATTTAATGTCTCAATATAGGAAGCAGCTGACTATAGAGAAGCTGAAAATATTAAATCAAAGTAGAAAAGAGTATAAAAGTTTTAGAAGTAAAAAAAAAAAAGTATCAATCTCTCATGTGGACTGAATTAAGAAATGCCGTAATAAATAAAAATGTCAAACAATTTTGGCTGCTAGTTAGTTATGTCTACTCTCAATATTTGAAGAAAATTGAAGCTTGATAATGCTTAAGATGTGGGAGGAACATTATAGACTATTAGTATGTTATGTCTGAAGATGACTGTTAAAATGAGAGACATCAACCAAAACAGAATTTCCTAAACCAAATTATATTGATAAACAAGAAATCTGGTTGGCTATTAATAAGATTGCTCCTAATAACGCCTGGGTCCTGATAACATTTTAGCAGATGTATGCAGATCTTTTCCACAATAATGATTGCCACTCTTCCATATTGTAGTTAATCAATATGTACAGGGGACAGCTTCCAGAAACCTGGAAAGGTAACCTAATATGTCCTGTACTTAAGAAAGGAAATTGCAAGAATCCATCTATGTACTGACCAATAAATTTGTTGGATTCTGGCAAACAATATTCACCAGAATTATAGTGACTCGCTTACTGTACAAACCTGGATAGATGATAACAATATATTAAACAAATGTCAAAATCAATTCAGGAAAGGCAGATCTACTGTACAACACTGTTTTGTGTTATCTCACAGTTTGAAGTATGTAAAGATAAACTCAAAGCTATTTTGTTGTTTTATTGATTTAAAGACAGCTTTTGATTCAATCAGTAGACATCTTCTTTGGACAAAATTACAATCATACAAAATAAATTCTACTTTATTAGACATTCTAATTGGACTGCGCCAAGAAACTTGGATTAAAGTAAAATACAATCATGAGGGCAATTTATCCACATCAATAAAACAAACCAGGGCATAAGATAAGGATACATTCTGGCCCTAACACTATTTAACCTATACATAAATTCATTAATAGATAGCACAGGCCACCCAGATTATCATTCCTCCATCTATAGTAAATTAGAGAATATCCTGTTTAGCATATGCAATGATTTGGTACTTATATCTACTTCACTTATAGGGCTGCAATGTAAAGGAAATCAGTTTTCTATACAATGTGGGATTAATAAATTGGTTATAAATAAAGATACAATGAACCTTGTCATAGTTGTAAATAAAAAGAAGTCACTTCCTTCTGTACATATTGGTAAAGTAAAAATTAAAACAGCCAACTTCTATGACTATCTAGGACTGGATACACAGACATTTTGAAGTGGACAGCACATATAGAATATGTGAAAGCAACATTTCTGACCTCATATAATGCATTTAAAAGATTTAATGCCAGATTGGGAAATGGCTCTATTGTTGGGATAATTAAAGTAATTAATGGTAACATAAAAACAAGTATACTTTATGGAGTAGACGCTCTGTGCACAAGATAACCTCAAACCATTAGAAGTAATACTTAATAGAACATATAGGTATATCCTGCATGTACAACAATCAGTCCCTGTGGAGGTTATATATTCAGAATTGGTTCAGGTTTCACTAGGAAGTTTATCCATTGAAAAGAGGCTTAATGGTATACTTAAGCTTTTTCTTCTCCCTGAGAATCGCTTTCCAAGAATGTGCTTGGAAGAGGCTATGAAGTATTATGAAAGAGCTTTTGTTTTCCCAATAATCAGATATATTAAAATAATTTTATCCCATGGGCTTGGGTCATGTTCTTTACGTGGTCTGTTACAGACCCTTCCAGAGATATCTTTACAAATGAAATCTAAGAAAAGAGATCTAGAAATAGCAAAAGATCACATGCAATTAAGAACTTAAAACATGTAAGATGGTTTAAACCATTGAAATTGGACCATTTTTGTAACCATATTTAAGAATTTTAGAAAAATGGATGAGAGAAGACTAATGGCAAGGTATCTTATGGAATTATATGCAGAAAATGATCTGTCTGTCTAGTTTGCTACTAAGAGATCTAGGCAGCACTTTGACCTTTCTGCCTACACCAATGAACTAAAACACTCGTACACTGGCAAGAATTCTACTTGGCAAAACACGCAATCAGCATTTGACATATTCAGCAAAATTATCCTAGATGCCCTAATTAAATATGTCCCATAGTTAAGGTGCAAGTAGCAAAAATGCATGTCAGTGGTTCACACCAGAATTAAAATCTGCATTGACTGAAAGAGACAACCTTTAGAAAAAAACACGCAAAACCCAGACCTCTACGGACTGGTGCCAGGTCAAGAGGGCAAGAAACTCATGCACTAGAATGCTTAGAGACACAAAAGCTGCTTACAATCATTCTGAATTCCTCTCTGCCTCCAAAATCTAACACAATTTTGGAAAACCATCAAGGATTTGTCCGGTTACACGCATGGTGGCTCATTACCTGATGAGATCTCTTTAAACAATAACACCATCAGTGATAGATTGGAAATTTGAATGTTTTCAGTAATCATTTTGCTACTGCAGGCTTAGCTTTCGACAATTCCCTGCAAATTTGATATGCTCCCAGGAGGATAATCAAGGTGCTGATCCCAACGTCACTGACTCAGTATTCTCCTTGCGTCCTACTACTCTAAAAGAAGTTGAAGACCTGTTGCTAAAATTAGATGTAAAAAGTGCTGGTGCGGATACCCTGGACCCATATTTGATGGCCATCCATGTGTTAGCTGTGCCCATAACCCATTTATTCAACCTATCACTGACCCAAGGATTTGTTCCCTCAATCTGGAAAACAGCACACATCATACCCCTGTTCAAATATGGAAATCCCTGTGATCTAAATAATTACAGACCCATCTCAATTCTCCTTGTTCTGTTGAAATTACTGGAAAAGTAGTAAGCATCCAACTGAGGCAGTACCTAGAAGCTAAGAACCGCTAAATCCTGTCCAATCAGGGTTCAGAGCTAAACATAGCACCATCATAGCACTTGCCAAAGTGACTAATGATTGGCAAAGAGAGCTTGACAACAGGAATTACACTTGTGCTGTGTTCTTGGACCTGAGTAAGGCCTTCAACACTGTCGACCATTCTCTGCTACTCTCTTCCCTGACCTCATCAGGTGCAGACCCATCATCTTTGCAGTGGTTCAGCAACTACTCTCTGATCAATTCCAGCGGGTGAAAGCGGAAGGAGATCTCTCGACCTCAAACCTCTCCTAAGAGGCATTCCCTAGGGTTCTATCTTAGGACCCCTTTTATTCACAATCTACATCAACAACATTGATGAAAGCATAACTAAGGTCAATATCCATCTGTTTGCAGATGATACAGTTCTTTCGTAAGCCACCCGTCATTACAATCTGCATGAAATGACCTTCAGTCTGAGTTCAACCTGCTGTAACACCAACTTCTAAATAAAAAACTATTACTTAATGCCAAGAAGACAAAAGCAATGCTCTTTTCTCCCTCTGCTCAAGTGGTAAAGTCAACCCTATCAGATCCTGTGCCACAGATTACTACAATTCTTGGTGAAAAGTTGGAATTCTCTCTACATTCAAGTACTTGGGAGTATGAGGACCATAGGCTCTCTTTTATAGAGCACACTGAAGAATTACTCAAAAACTATGGCAGAGACTTGACCTGTTCTTTAGGCTAGCCTGCTTCTTAACCAGAGGTGCTAAACTGCAGCTGGTCCAATTGACCTTTCTATCATTGATAGACTATGGTGACATCCTATATAGTCATTGTCCTACCTCCTACCTCACCAAACTTGACACACTATATCATAGAGCTTTGAGGTTCATCACAGGCTTTCCTTACTCAACTCACCACTGCTCCTTATATCAAGCAGTGGGGTGGAGTTCTCTTCAGTACAGGCACAACAGAAATGCAACCTTATGGACCCTGAGAACCATCTCCAAAAACTCCCCAATACATTACAGACTGTCTTCTCTAAAACCAATAGGCAATTATGCCCTGAGAGGTTGCACATCCATCTTACTGAAGGTTCCCAAAGTTAACTCTCGCTTGGCAGGGCTGCTATAAGCTTTACATTGTCCTCCTTGTGGAATAAACTGCAAAAAGCTAAAATTAAGGTCACCCATCAGCATCTCATTCTTCAAGTTCTTATACTCTTGTCTCAGAAATGAACAGTGCAATTGTTTTCCATGTCCCTGGTTGGTGATCATGTTAACCTGTACCATTTGTGTTGACTCGGTTTCCCTTCTTGATATTGGCCTACTTTCCTGTTTTTCCAACCTTCTCTTCACAACCCTTCACAGGGTGTATCCATCATATACAGCGTATTCAAACATTATTAGTCCTACCTCCCTACCCCCCCGTGGGCCCCGCCACCTCCTCTATTTTATTTCCCTATCTATGGGACCTACACATCTCACCGTGTTATCCCCTCATTCATACATTACATACCCTCCTGGTACCCCATCTGCCATTAGTTGGCTGTCCCTCATGCCATCTTCGTGGCTGGTTCTTGTGATTGCCCCTGGAAATGGACTCTCTGGTATTTTCTACAGTGAATATGGATTATATGTAACCGTATTTATGTAATTAAGGTTTGAATGGTGGATCTGACCTTTTGTATTTGGATCCTCCTCTGCTATGGTTCTTCTTTTCTCCCTTTTTTATTTGAATCTCCCAATATTGCACCAATGTGATTGTGTTTATATACATGTGTGTGTGTGTATATATATATATATATATATATATATATATATATGTTGGATGATACCCTGACCCTGTTCTAACCAGGTCCATCTTGTAAAAGAGCTCTGCTCAATGATGTTCGCCTGGATAAATAAAGATTTTGATCTATCTATCTGTCTATCTCAACCAGAAACTAATTGGAATTATAGATGGTTATTGTGACTGCAGACTGAATATCAAAGATTACCTAAAATACACTGCCCTAAATACGAAAAAGTGAGAAAATTCTGTCTGGAGCCAATTCTAGCATTATCTGACCTTCCAATAAAAGAACTTGTACTGGCCTTATTTAGATTTAGAGACAGGTCAGTTTTAAACAGACTAAGTTTTACAGGGATTAAAGAAATGATGCTGGAATAATAGCTTAAACACCAAATACTGTTCTGTACTGTAAACTAACATTAATTGATCATTTGATGACCTTGATGGTGAAACAAAATTGCTTGGCATTTTAGAGAAATCAAAACAAAATGAATAATGGATGGAATTTTGTAACATATATAAAATCTCTTGCTTATACAGGATAGGAATTGCATCATAAAATGGTTTATGTGTGTAAGTTTTTAACTGTATTTGATATTGTAAAGACTAAGTGTTGAACAATAAATCTTGTTGTACTTTTGCCCATCCTATGCACTCTGATTCCCCATCACTGTTATCACCCCTACCACCTCCACTGGAAGGGTGTTCCAGGGATTAACCACTCTTTCTGCTGAATAAGTACTTCCTCAGATTTCTCCTGAATTTAGCCCCCCAGCTTCATATCATGTCCCCTTGTTCTTGAACACCTTTTTCTTGAAAAATACTTCCCTTTTGTACTGTTCTTCATTTACCCTCTTTAGGTATTTAAAGGTCTCTATCATATCCCTCTTTCCTTCCTGTCTTCCAGTGGTGATGCATTCAGGTCCATAAGTCTCTCCTTGAAGGCTTTTGATGTAGACCATGCACCATTTTAGTTGCCCTCCTCTGGACTGCTTCCACTTTGTCTGTGCCGTTCGAGATGTGTTCTCCAGAAATGGACACTGTACTCTAGGTTAGATACAGTATTACCAGCAATCTGTACAGAGACAAAACACTACCACCACCTCTTCCTGTTGGTGATGCCCCTCTCTATGCATCCCAATGCCCCATCTAACCCTCCCAGCTGCCTTGTTGCACTGTCTGGCCACATTTAGATGATCTGATATGATTACTCCTGTTCTCTTTCCTGTTTGGTGATCATCAGTGCCACCCTACCCATTTTGTACTCCACCCAGAGTTTCTCTGCCTCAGGTGCATTATTTTGCACTTTTTGCATTGAAACCCAGCTGCCATACCGTTGACCACTCCTCAAGTTTTCTTAGGTCACTGCTCATCCTTTCAACCCTCCCAGAGTGTCCACCCTGTTGCAGATTTTGGTATCATCCACAAAGAGGCAGATCTTCCCTTCCATCTCCTCTGCAGTGTCACTTAAAAGACATTAAAGAGGACCGGTCCAAGCACTGATCCCTGAGGGACCCTGCTGATCACCCTCCCTTCCTCAGAGTGAACTCCTTTACTACCACCCTCTGCTGCTATCCCTAACCAATTTCTTACCCAGTTAACCACCTTTGGATCCACCCGGCTACTCAACTTGCTTGTAAGTCTCCTATGTGGAAGTATGTTGATAGCCTTACTGAAATCTTGATAGGCCACATCCACTGCTCCACCTTCATCTTGTTCCTTGGTTACCAGTAAAACAATCTATCAGATTTGTTTGACATAACCCCCCATGAATCCATGCTGCCTCAGATCCTCTAACCCCTTGGAATCAAGATACCCCACAATTATTTCCTTCAGCTGTGATTCCATTAACTTCCTTACCACTGATGTCAGGCTAACTGGCCTATAATTGCCAGTCTCTTCCCTGCTACCACTTTTGTGTAGTGATACTACAACCCTCCTCCAGAACCACTGTTGTTTCCAATGAGTTGTTAAATAGGTCTGTCAGAAGTACAGCCAGTACTGTACCTCCATGAGCTCTGCAATACCTTTGGATGCACCCGTCTGGTTCCATCACTTTGTCCACTTTCAGACTAGTGAGTCCTTCAGGATTCTCTCTCTGAGAATGGACTAGTACCCACCTCCCTTCCTCCAATGCTCCTATTACTTTTTATGACCCTCCCTTCTCCTTCCTTTGTGAACACTGAACAGAAGTATTTCTATAGGATATCTGCCTTTCCTGGCCCCTCTGCACAGTCCCTCTTCCTTTTAGCTTTGGAATTCCATCCCTAGTCTTCCTCTTGTCACTTACATACCTAAAAATGTCTTGTCCCTTTCATTTACCTCCTGGACTATTCTAGCTACTGTTTGCACTTTGCACCTGACTTCCCTACCTGCTTCCCTCTGTTTCTGCTGGTACACTTTATCCTCCTCCCTCTGTGTCTCCTTCTATCTTCTGAATGCTGCCTTCTTAGCTTTCACCTTTTCGCCACTTCTTCATGAACCATAGCGGTCTCTTTTTTCCTCTTGCTTTTGCTTACTTGATTGGTGCAGAGTTTTATTGCCCTCTTTATGACCCTTTTATCTTTGCCCACTATTCCTCCATCCCCGCCAGGTCATTCTGGAGGCATTCACCCATCTTTATAAAATATGCTATCCTAAGTCCAGGTCCCTCGCCGTGTGTGGTTCAGTTCCACAGCTGTCCTTATATTAAACCACACTGTATGGTGATCGCTGGTCCCGAGGTGACCTCCTACCTTGACATCTGCAACACCGTCCCTGTACCAGGTTCAATATTGCCCAATCATGAATGGGTTCACTAACTAGTTATCTGATGAATGACTTCTGCAGGAACTCAGGATGTCATTGCTCCTAGCTGAAGCTGCAGCAGGGGCTCCACTCTATGCCTGGCAGATTGAGTCCCCCACCAGCAGCACCTCCTCTTTTTCTGCCATTTTGCTAATGCCTTCCACCAGTACCTTATCAAACTCCTCCTCTGTGCCAGAGGTTTTAAATCATGCCAGTGTGAATAGTGGCTCCCTTCCCATCTCCAGTTCAACCCACATTACCTCTGCCCCCCATATTCCACGTATCACTGTCACTTTTATGCTTTCCCTCACATAAAACTCCCTTCCTTTCCTTCCATCTTTTCTTTCCTAAACAGGTATACTGTATACTGGTATGGCCATGTCCCAGTCATGGTTTCTCAGTACACCATGACTTGGTAATGGCCACAGTATCCAGATCAGCCTCTTCCATGATGTCCCCTAGGTCTGGAATCTTATTTGCTAGACTTCTAGCATTTGCAACACATGGCCTTCCAGATTTTGTTAGCAGTCTGTAATGCTTGCTGAAGGAACTGATTTGAGTGTTTGCCTTCACAGCCCTCCGAGAATCCAATAAACTGGAAGTTATTCCTCTGAACTCGGGAGTCAAGGTCCTCGACTTTATCCCACAGGAGCCTGATTACTCTATCTTGATCTCTATGTTGTGCGGATGGTTGATCTGAGGTATCTTCCGTATGGGCTATGTGCTGTTCTGTAATGTTCATCCAGTTGCCAATTTGTATTATGTCAGTTTTAGTCCTTTAAGTAGCAATTTCAGTTTATTAATTTGGCTGATCAGTTGCTCAAACATTCCTTTGATTTCTCCTTGCATTGATGAGTTGGATCTGTCAACTTGCACCACCTTGTCTATGTGAATGCCGCTCTGACAGGATCTGAAGCTGTCAGATACAGATGATGATGCTGCTATTGCTCAGGCCCAAAAGTCAGTACATTTGACCTTAAAATGTTGAGCCAGAGATACCTCAACAGACTAGATGCATGTTGGGTGCTGACCAAGACAGATTTTGACAGATTAAGGTATGGGATTTTCAGAGCAAAAAAATTAGCCATCTTGTGGGTGCCTAGCCAAACCCTCCCTCTCAGAAGATTTTAAAACAAAACCCCTTCCTGATACTTTGGAAACATTTGAATTCATTTTGACTACTTGGCTTGAAACTTGATGCCAATAGTTATGGTTTGTGACACTGTCTTCTGGCTCAGAATCTCCATCTTCCTATTGTATTCACATTGTTCTTGCTCTTCCTCTCTCTCATACTCTCTCAGCTGGATCTCATGCTGGTGCTGCCTTTCTCACACCTCTCACTCTTTCTCATCATCTTCCAGTTTTGTCTTCTGCAGCTCTGATTCTATCTTTTGCTTCTCAGCCTCTGCTTTTGTCACACAGCCTGTACTTCGCCTTAACCAGGGCATGCATGAGCTGCATCATCCCTATCAGCATGGCTGCTCAAATTGTATGTTTTGGCTCTTTGCATTCTTTCTATCCTCTTTCTCACAACTTTTGCACCACTTCCCTGGTCACTTTTCTGGAGGATGTCTATGAGTGCTGCCCTTGACTGGCCTTTGTCAAAGACAAGTCCTCTTCTTTTGCACATTGCTCAAAAGTCTACCACTGTGCACCTTCCATATATCCCAGACATAGTGTCCTTAACTATCTACTCTTACTTAAAAATGATAGTATATACTGTATCCTGTTCTGTGATTGGACAGATAACCTTTTTTTTGACAATCTGCATCCATTCCCACCACTGTCACCAGTTTGTCACAGGCTGGTTCTCTCCCAGAACTCAGGCTGCAACTACTACTCATTTTACAACCCTTCAGATTCCTGAAATGTTTACCTTAGTATGTTGTCACAGCTCAGCTGCAACCTCACTCAGGGTATCTCTAGGTCCAAATCCTACAAGAGCCACTGATCACAGTACAGTGCTCCACATCAAAGGCAAATGACCCAACCCTTTGGTTATGACTTAGAGTCTTTGCCTTAGATAGGGTAACTGTACCTCCTTGGAAATGGATTCTGAACTTTCAATTTACCCAGCTTGTCTGTACCTGAAATGACTCAGCCACAGAAAGCATGAAGTATATTAAAATAACATTTAATAATCCATTAACATGTAGTATAGAAAACACACACTGTAGACTATGGGAAATATAGTATTTCTACAGAGATGAAAATAAATGCATTTAAAAGGTAGAAACACACAGAACAGTCTTATGCAAAGCTGTCTAAATTCTAAGTAGAGTTGAAGAAGCTTATCCCCAACTGGGAACTTGGTGAGTTATGCAAACTTGGACCCATGATGTTGCTATTTCAAAGTCACAGAACATAACTGACTCTAAGAGCAGGCACACACAGAGAAATGCCATAGGTTGGCTGGCCCAGTTATACCTGTATCATCTTACATGCCTCTTGACATCTTAGGTTGAACTATTTCTTTGATCTCTGGGGACCACCCTTTTTGAGAATGGGTCCAAACTGGATTTGTTATTTAGAGGTTGTTTTTGGATTGAAGACTGTGCCCTTTGTTTTCCAGGCTGGCTCAATCAGTGGGGTTCTGTTTCCTATCCCTTGGCCCTGTTTACACTCAAAATTATGTATTTTTGTTATAAAAGGAAGTAGCCCTTTGAAGTTTAACACAAAACAAAATCTTTTATAAGGCAGGAACTGGATTTTGCTGACACAAATGATACCCTTAGCTGAGTTCCTCCAGGCCTGGACTACAGTGGAACATAATTTTCAGTTTGCACTAGACCTACCCCTCAGCTGAATCACTTTATAGAGGCATAGATGACAATAAAATAAACACACACACACACACGCAAAAAGAAGAAAATACATAGCAAGTTGCCAAAGTACAGCTTTGTGGGTGGCCCCATCTAGCAACAGTTTCCAAGTGGTCCTGACATTGTTGGCTTACAGTTTCAGAGGTATGGCTCTTTTCAAGAGATTCTCTTGAAGAACTACTGTTATGGCAAGTAACCAAACTTTTCTATTTTCATTTAATTTTATTTTTGTACTGGAAGACATAGTGAGCTTAATCATCATTTTTCACGCCTAGTTATCTACATACATTATCAATAAAACATATCAAAACAGTCAATTGCTACAAACAATTGCAGTTAGATTGTGCAGACAAAAGTTCACGACAGACTTATTATGTCCCCCTCCCTTTCTCTCTCTCTCTCTCTCCTTGTCCATTAAAGATACATATTGAGGCGTAACCATTCTCTCTCTCCTCATAGGGGACCAGTGATCACCGTGATGGTGTGACTCGATATAAGATCTGTGACAGAAGCAAATTGCACAAAGACAAAGGTCCTGACTTCAAAAGGGCTAATTTTACAAAGATGAGGGAATGCCTCAGGGATATCCTGGCAGGTGGTAGAACTTTGGTGGAGTGGAGGGACAGTTGGCAAAACTAAAAGCTGGGATATTGAAGGCAACAAACCTCTGTGTTTGGCAAGTAAGCAAAAGCAGTAAGAAAAAGAGACTGCTATGGTTTTCAAAGGAGGTGCTATGAAGGTAAAGGCAAAAAAGGTAGCATTCAGGAGCTAAAAGGACACACAGAGTAAGGAGGATAGGAATAGAAAACAGAAAGAAACAGGGCAAGCAGTCCGAAGTGCAGACAGAGAAGAAAATAACCCAGGCAGTAAAGAATGTGGATGACATTTTCAGGCATGTAAGCAAAGGAAGAAAAGACCAGAGTAGCAGATTGTAAGGCTAAGGAGGGCAACGTGTGTGTGTGTGTGTGTGTGTGTGTGTGTGTGTGTGTGTGTGTAAGGGGACCAGGACAAAGCAGACATTCTGAACAGATACTTTTGTTCAGTGCTCACAGAGGAAGGGAATATGAGGGTCCACAGATAAGAGCCTGGGTAGAGTGGTGATACCAGCCCATTTAGGAGGAGAAAGTCCTGAAGGAACTCAGCAAATCTGAAAGTGGGCAAAAGCAAATGGGACCAGTTGGGATATATCCAAGGATATTGAGGGAGCTCAGAGAGGTGCTGGCTACACCTCTAACAGTCCTGTATAACCACTCACTGGAAAAAGGAATGATCCAAGAGGACTGGAGGAGGGCAGACATAGTCTCATTTCACAAAAGTGGTAGTAAGGAGGAAGCTGAAAATTACAGGCCAGTCAGCCTGACCTCCAGTGGTGGGAAAATTAATAGAATCACTACTGAAGGAAAGGATTGTAGAATATCTTGAATCCAATGACGTGACAAGGTCTGAAGCAGCATGGATTTACAAGGGGAGGTCGTTCAACAAATTTGATAGATTTCTTTGACAGGGTGACCAAGGAAGAAGATCAGGGTGGAACAGTGGATGTAGCCTACCCTAGATTTTAGCAAGGCCTTCACACTGTTCCTCATAGGAGACTCATAAATAAGTTGAGCAGCCTGGGGTGAGTCCAAAGGTGGTAAACTGGGTAAACAATTGGTTGGGGAATAGGAAACAGAGGGCAGTGGTAAATGGAGTTCACTCTGAGGAAGGAGGAGGGTGACCAGTGCAGTGCCACAAGGATCAGTACTGGACAGGCCTTGACTTTTGGTGGAGGCTGCAAAAACTTTGTTATATGGCGGAGAACATAATCATACTCATTTTTTGGAACTGGGAGCCTGGAAAGGCATAATATTGATTGGGACTTGTGAGGAAGATTTGAAACACATTTTTACTGATACTTTCATTTTTGCTTATTTGAATTAAGAAGAGGCTTGCAGGATTAATTTACTGGTGGTGGTGGCCCATTAGTTATCATAGCAAAGGCTGCAATTTGTGTATTAAAATCCAGACAGAGCTCAGGTGGAGGAGATTGTCTTCCCTGATTGCTTTCAGAGCACACAACACCAGGCTGTAGGGTCAGGAGCCTTACCTGTGTTGTGCTGAACTGCTTGATTTTCTGTTTTTCCTTTGCTGGGTATTTTCTCTGTTAAGTCATTGTGCAGGTTGTCTTGTTGAAAGGAAGTTCAACACTCATCATAGTGGTGGGTCACAGCTAGGAGTTGATTGTGTCTGGACGGCATGGCTTAGGCCCAACCCCTTGGTGTCACTTCCTTTATACCAGGAATTCTGACATAATTTCCCTGTATGCATACTACTGTCATATCCTTACCAGCACAGCACACTGCATTGACAGTAAAACGACACACTATTTAAAAAATAATAAATAATTTACACAGGGTAAACTAGAAAGACAGACATGTGGGAGTAATGCAGTGGCTGTGGGGCAGCAGTCTCCAGGAGACTTTCTGAGGCTGAGATGTTGCCCATTTGCAGCAACTCTGCTCTGAGAGAGGAGGTTGCCTGTCTCCAGGCCAAACTGAACAGGAGTACAGGAATCCCCTCCCATGCAGGAACACCAGGCCACCACCTCTGGCTCAGAGGTTGCCGAGAAGGAACAGCGTTGTACCACAGTGGGCTCAGGAAGGGTGAGGGTGGTGGAACAGAGGTGCATCCTTCAGATGTACCACTCTACAGTCCATACGCCATTCTGGTGGAGCATAGTTCCCCATGGAGGCACACATGGTAGAGACTGAGGTTGCTGGCACTGTCACAAGGAAGGTCTACAGGAAGGTGGGTACAGGATGCAGCAGGGAAAGAAAGCAGCTCCTGGTGGGGGACTCCAATTTTCAGGGGATAGAACGGGGGCAGAGAAAGTGAAGTAAGGTGCCTGCCTGGTGCTATGGCTTGGTGGGACAGAAAGCGGATTCTAAGGATCACAACAACAGCTGCAGGGGAGATAGTGTGGATGTCATCGGCCCACCTAGGGACAAATGACTTGGCCATGCATGGGATTAGAGCAGTGCAGGAGGAGTTTGTGGAGTTGGGAGGGCCTTAGACAAGTAGCTCATACAGTATCCTTCTAAGAGGTGCTGCCTGTCTATGGCATGGGTGAGGCAAGGTATTCTGCACCATGCTGTTCAATGAATGGTTTAAAATTGGTGTAGAGCACAGGGTTTAGCTTCATTGGGGACTGGGGTTCCACCTGAGGATACCCACTTATACTGGCATGATAGTCTGCTTCTGTCTGGGAAAGGAACCAGTCTCCTCAGTGATCGGTTTAATGCTTCTTTGGCAAGCTTTTAAACCAGCCAAGGGGGAGGCACTGATAGCAGCAGGAATTCCCAGCCTCTCTCAAAACTGGGTGCTAAATGAGGTAAAGACCATGGTAGAAAGGTCAATAGGTGCAGGACTGGGGTAAATGGAGAAGCAAAGTCAGTAAGGGCAGGGATGGGGATACCAGAGGAAACACCATCAAAAGTGCAGAGTAATGAGTATCAATGCCTGTAGTCTGGGTAACAAGCTTCCTGAACTAGTAGCCATGAAGGAAGAGGAACATCTGGATATTGTAGCAGTCACAGAAACATGGTACACACAGAACCATGACTGGGATGTGAACATACCAGGGTACACTACCTACAGGAGGGACAGGGAGGGTAAAGAGGAGGTGGAGTAGCTCTCACATAAGGGAAGGAATCAAAGCAACAGAACAAAAGGATAAACCAGGAGGAGAGGAAGCACTGTGGGTCAACTTGGAGACAGGCAATGGTACCACAGTCCACACAGGGTTGTATACAGACCTCATCTCAGGGGAGGAAATGGACGAGGAAATGATAGAAGGTATCCATAGAATGGCAGAAAAAGGAGATATTGCTAATGAGGATCTAAATATGCCAGATGTTAACTGGAGTGCATTTGCTGCAGCCACATCAAAAACGGGTCATTCTAGATGCCTTGCAGGGGCATGCCTTGAACAACTAGTACTGGAACCCACTCAGGAGGGAGCAATCTTGGATCTGGTACTCAAGTGGAGATGGAGAGAGATCACAGATGTAGAAGTGGGTAGCCATCTGGGAACTAGCAACCATCGAACAGTATGGTTCACTATAAACACAGCAGTAGAGTCAAGCAACAAAGGCAAAGGTCCTGGACTTTAGGAGGGCTGACTTACAAAATTGGTAAGTGCCTAAGGAATGCACTAGCAGATAGGCAGGAAGGAAGGGTGGAAGAACAATGGGGAATAAACAATACTGCCATCACTAAGACAACAAACCTTTGTGTGAAGCAAAGAAACAAAAAAACGATGTAAAAAACCACTATGGTTCTCAAAGGAGGTGGCAGGAAGGTTAGGGAAAAGATAGCATTCAGGAGGTACAAAGAATCACAGAAGGAGCAGGACAGAGAACTGTATCAGTTAAAGCAGAAGGAAGCAGGGAAGGCAGTCAGAACAGCAAAGGCCCAAACCGAGGAAAGGCTAGCAACTCAGTTAAGAAGGGATAAAACCTTTTATATGTACATCACGAGAGCTAAGGAAGATCAAGGAGGATAGTGAGGCATAATAAAGGGAGGGGTGGGCAGAGGTGACTGTGAAAAGGCAGAGATACTAAACAAATATTTTTGCTCAGTATTTACAAGTGAAAGAAGGAGGTACCTAAACCAAACAACAGAAACACTCTGGATAGGGGGTTGATACCAGCCCATTCATAGAAGAAAGAGTTCTGAAAGAACTCTTAAAATTGAAGGTGGACAGAGCAATGGGGGCCTGATGGGATTCATCCTAGAGTTCTAAAAGAACTAAGGGTAGAACTAGTGACACCACTGACTACCCTTTTAACAAATCATGGGAGGATGGTGGTACCTGAGGACTGGAGGAGGGCAGATGTGATTCCGCTTCACAAAAGTGGAAGCAGGGCAGAGGCAGGAAACTATAGACCTGTTAGTTTGACCTCAGTGATAGGAAAATGATGGAATCACTTCTGAAGGAGAGAATTGTTGAGTACCTAGAGGCCAGGGGCACAGGACCCAAGACAGCATGGATTCATAGTGGGTAGGTCATGTCAGACGAATCTAATAGATTTCTTTGACTGGGTGACCAATAAGTATCAGGGTGGGGCTGTGGATATGGCCTACCTAGACTTTTACAAGGCATTTGACACAGTCCCACAAATGATTAATATACAAGTTAGCCAGCCTGGGAGTGGGTCACAAGATGGTAGCCTGGGTAAAAAATTAGCTGGAGAACAGGACACAGAGGGTAATAGTAAACAGAGCCCACTCTGAAGGAAGGGAGTTGCTAGTGGGCTACCGCGGGGTTCAGTTCTAGGACGGTCCTCTTCAATGTCTTTATAAGTGACATTGCAGAGGGACTGGAAGGAAAAGTATGTCTCTTGCAGACAACACAAAGATCTGCAACAGGGTTGATACACAAGGTGGGGTGGAAAGGATGAGAAGGACTTGCAAGGTAGGTGGAATGGTCAAATGTATGGCAGCTAGCTTTAAATCCAAGAAGTGCAAAGTAATGCACCTGGGAAACAAAACCCAGGGAAGAGTACACTATGGGTGTGAGATACTAATAACAACAAAATGGAAAGGGACCTGGAGTAGTCATATCAGATGACCTAAAGGTGGGTAAGCAATGTGAGAGGGCAGTAAGGAGAGCTGGAGGATACTGGAATGTATAGGAAGAGGCATCACTAGTAGAAAACAGGAAGTTGTTATCCTTCTGTACAGACAGCTGGTGAGACCCCATCTGGAGTATTGCATGCAGTTCTGGAGACCCAGTCTCCGCAAGGCCATAGACAGGATGGAGGCAGTCCAGAGGAGGCAACAAAAATGGTGCAAGGTCTGCACCAGAAGACATATGAAGAGAGACTTAAGGAGCTTAATATGTATAACCTCGAGGAAAGGAGGGACAGGGGGGACATGATAGAAACTTTCAAGTACCTCAAAGGAATCAACAAAGTCCAAGAGGGTAGCATCTTTCAGAAAAGAGATGTGCAAGAACAAGGGACAATTTGAAGATAGAAGGGGACTTGCCCAGAGGTAACGTGGAGGAAGTTTTGGTTTTTTTCCACAGAGAGGTAGTGATGCATGGAACGGCCTTCTTGAGGAGGTGGTGGAGTCAAAAACAGTGGAGGAATTAAAGAATGCATGGGACAGACATAAAGCAATTTAGGGTTAGGATAGGAGGAAGTAAGCTGTTGGTTAACTAGGATCTGCAGCTTATCCATTAGGTAGAGGAAATGGGCAGACTGGGTGGGCCAAGTGGTCCTTATCTGCCATCAAATTCTGTGTTTCTATCTTTCTATGTTAATGTCTTTATTCGTGACATTGCAGAAGGACTAGAAGGAAGGTATGTCTTTTGCAGATGACACTAAGATTTGTTATAGGGTAGACACTCAAGGAGGGTGGAAAAAATGAAGATTGATCTAGGAAAACTTGAGGAGTGGCCAAGAGTGTGGCAACTGAATGTCAATGTGAAACTGCAAAACCATGCACTGTGGGGATGCAGAAACAGAGGGGCAGAGTATAAAATGGGTGTGTGGTACTGGCAACCACCAAACAGGAAAGAGACCTAGGGGTAATAATAGCTCATGCCCTGAAGGTGCCAAACAGTGTGAGAAGTCATTGGGAGAGCCAGTGGGATGCTGGGTGCATAGGAGGGGATCACCAGCAGAAAGAGGGAGTGGTGATACCACTGTATAAATCACTGGTAAGACCTCACCTAGAGTACAGTGTCCAGTTCTGGAGACCACATCTTAGGAAGAACATAGAGTATACATAAGATATATGTAAGGTTCATGAAGAAAGTCTTTTCAGAGGAAAAGATGTTCAAGGACCAGGGCCAGGCTATGAAAGGGAGGTAGACTCAGGAAGATGTAAGAAAGTACTTCTTTACAGAAAGAATGGTGGATACCTGGAATAGCCTCCCAGAGGAGGTGGTGGGGCAGAAACTGTAATGGGATTCAAGAAGGCATGTGATAGGCATAAGGAACCTTGTGGCAGGGAGGGAGATAAAGCTGGAGATCATGTAGGACCTATGGTGTTACAGTAAGTAGGGGAAAATGGTCAGACTGGGTGGGGAAATGGTCAGACTGGGTAGGGGACATGGTCAGACTGGTAGGGGAAATGGTCAGACTGGGTGGGCCAAGTGGTCCCTATCTGCCATTAAATGATGTTTCTATAGGATTCTGCCTGCTGCCCTGGTCCATTTTATTGCCATACCCTGTATGTAACCTATCCTTATTTTTCTTTAGATGAGAACAGCACACAGTATCCAAGGTGAGATCTAACCAGTGACCTATCCAGCAACATTATCAACTCTTTCCTGAGACTGGTGACCCCTGTCTGATGCACCACACTATCCTGTTAGCCATTTGCTTTATTGAATTGGGAAAACTGTTTTAGACTATTGCTTATTATACAATGGCAAGAAAGAATCTTGGACTGTGATTGGTCAGTTCAGAGGACCTGTGGTGTTATCCCAGCATAACACCACGGTTCTAGTCTCAGGACAGCAGCATTTGGCACTTGTTTACATCTTCTTTTAGAAACAGATATTTTTCCACACTAAAAAAACATGCTTTATAATATTTTTTGTATAATCTATATAACAACAAACCATTGTATAAAGGAATAATGCACTCCAGGGTATCTGTTGTGCTGGGATAACGCCACACCTGAGTATTGATGCACTCAGCCTGTGGCCTCGTGGCTCAACCTCCCCCAGACATGGTGTCATCTCAGCATGACATACACCCTTTCATGCATTATTCCTTTATTATTACCTTGTCTGCCTTTGTAGCTAAATCCCAATTGGTCTGTCTAGCCATTACGTTACATTTATGTCTGTTTGAACTGTCAGCTTGATATGTAAACACCTATAGGTTACTTGTTTAAATCTCTTTGCTGTATTTTATTATGTTGTACATCATTACAGTATTATGTTTTTTCATACCTGTTCTGATCATCGAGTCCTTGGTTGTAGTCTCCTGGCTGTGCCTGAAAATAGGCATTTTCTAACCCATGAATCCTCACTTGATGTTTGCACCAAGCATCATAATTTCTTATTGTTTTGACTGTATACTGTCCTACCTAGGACCTCCTTTAGAACAAGCATAGCTCAGTGGAGTCTCTTCCTGGTAAAATAAATAAAAATCATCTTCCTGGGTGAGAGGATGGCCAGATAGAACCTTATACTGATGATGGCACTTTAGAATGAAGGTTCAGATTCTGCATTGTGGTCACGCCCACGCTGGCTTCCCACAGCAGATTTGTTACCCACCAGAAGAGAGCAGTCACCCCAAAGTTAGCTCCGGTATTCTGGTCTCCAGATAGTTTATTTGTTTTGAAAAAACTACACCCTCATAGCGGTACATTTTATTTTCCATGTTAACAGACATCTCTTCTCCTGTAGCTGTAGGGGATATTCACGTTTGCTTTAATTTGTTTTCACTGTGCAGGCTAGTCCCTTGTAACTATCCTAGGGGTATCCATGTTATAGTTGAAATCTCATTGTTCATGAGAGCTGCATTAGCATATGATGTCACAGCAGCCATTTGTACCATGTATCTCATGATGAAAGTACTGAATATCCTGAAAATAAAAGCTCTCTGACTGTAAACACAGAAACTGAATGCAAATTAAAGGAAAACATACTGCATTACAACTCAGTTTGCAAAGCTAACTGAAGGTAAATTGATATTTCACACTGTGCTGCAGCTTGTTTTGTTAAACTCTAATTAAGCAGACAGGCATACTGTGGAGTCAAAATGGTGGTGACACATTATGTTCTTATATAATGCAGCTCTCAGGGACAATACGATTTCAGCAACCAGAAAATGGAAAGCCCCATGAGAGGAGTTATAATTTATTATTATTGAAGTTTGGTGACCCGGTAGGCCCACTGAGACTAGAAATCCTTTTTCAGGGTGACCAGGGGAGGGGGATACAGATGGTAACCAACTGAAACTGAACCAGATTAAGCTGTTGGTGGTACTTTAGTGAATGGGGAAATTTGACAAGACACCATGGAAATTCCCTACTCTCCTGTAGGGAGACCCTTGGCTGGTTCCGTTTTGATTCCTTCAGTCTGTCTCAGACCATGGAAGGGGATGAAGGTGCTGTTTGGAGCGTGCTCCTGATCAGGCTTGTGCCTTACCTGAAAGTTCTGTGCCATCAGTGGATGCAGCAGTGGATGTATTGCGCTGACTGTCAGCTTACTTTGGATATGTCTTTGGAGCTTTATGTTTGTTGTCTTTAGTTCAAGATCCTGGTGGAACAAGGGCCTGTTGTGGACGACAAGAAAAAGAAGCATATGGAGCACAGTCCTACTGCGCTCCACTCAGAAGAAAGGTTTTTTCTTTGATGGTACGACCGCTGTGGAGCCTACTGACTCGAGCCTATCCCTTCCGTTCGATTTGATACTCTTTCCTTTACAGCCAAGGACGCCCCTGGCACCCTGAAGTTGCTTGGCAGAGATTAGGATGGATTTGGTGGGTGGTATCTGTCCTGATCCTTACATTCTGTTGCCTGGTTCTTCACAAACTGAGTCCTTCTGTTTCGGCTGCTACTGTTTTTCCACCTGTGTCTGGTTCTGATGGCAGCCGACAGGCCATGGTTGATTTGCCTGGGGATTGCTGGATGCGCCCTTCCTACTTCTGTGTCAGACACTGACTGAGGCGCTTTGTTCTGAGCCATTGGTCCATGGAGCAGGATTCTACTGAGACACTCGTGCCTGGGACATCTAGGCATAGTTCTCCTTATTGTCACAGCCTTTATCTTCAGGTATTTCTCCTGATGCTCTGGATCCTTCCTGTCCCATTCTTGCTCTGGATATACTGCAGGGCAGGAGTCCGGGACTAAACCTAGTAGTTATGCTAGTTTATTTAAAAACCTGAGGAAGCTGCAAGGCACAATTTTGCGCCATGACTGTTGTATAAAGGGGGCTTGATTATCCTCCTGATAGGAATTATGTGGGGAAACAGTTGCTGATTGACTCTTGCATTTTTCATTTGCTGAGGTATATGCTTTGATTCATACCTCCGGGACCACAATTTTGATGTAGTTTCCATACTGCAGGTCTTTTGGACAGACTCTGTACTATCTATTATGAGGTTTGCATACTACCTTGAGAAGCCTTTTGGCTATTCCATTACTAAACCTACTGCAATGGTAGTGACTGTGTTGTTTCGTAATGAGGGGTGAACGCTTTGGATATTCTTTACTGGCTGGAGAAATGCTGTACTATGAATGGTTTGTCTGTGCTATTATTGATGATAATTGATTTTGATAGGTGGTTGGAAGTTTCATGTCCAACTCCCTATTTCTGATGATGGCATTCAACATCTGCCAAATCATTTTTTTTTTGGGAGAGATAGGTGGAAATTGTTCTATCCCGGCAGCCATGCTCATATTATAGGTGTGTCTCTTAAACATCTAAGCTCTGATTGTGACCAAATGAAGTGTTCTGTGTGTGGGTTGTGGGTCATTCGGCTGTCAACATGTGGTCCCACCTACGTGTAATCTCTGTGGCTCCATGGATCATAATTTTTTTCCTTGCCCGTGGTGGCGCATAACAACGCTGATTACACAGAGCTTGATTTTTATATTAATAAATCCTCTGAACAGTCTCATTCTAATCCTGATACTACTGGCCAACAGCCTTCGCCCTCGGCTCTTCACCTCCTTCTTCACGATGAGGCAGAGAGCCCTGCTCGGTCCTCTCTTGTACGCCTTACTTGTTCTGTCATTTGTACCCAACCGAGCTCCCGTCCTCCCCAAGACCCACCAAGTCTCCCTCCTTCCCGTCCTTCTTGGTGCCTGAATCCCTGTTGTGTGTAAACGTCCTGCTGACCCTGATGGTTTTGTGCCTGTATCACATAAGAAACCTTGCCTATGGGCTGTGAGGAGTAAGTCTGAACCCACGGTGGACGTTTCCAATCCTTATGAACCGTTGCAGAGTTGGGGGATATTATGGAAGATGCTGATTTGGATGTCTCTCTTTTCTACTCCTGAGGATCCTCGTGGAACCTCAGAGACTGGATCCACTTTCTTCTCAGTCGATTGTTACTAAGAGGGTCACCAGGGCTACTAAGAAAAAGTTGTCCTGATTTCTTTGCTGTTTTTTTGAATGTCTCTTCCTATGTTTTGTTTGTAGTTTGAATGTGAACAGTATTCGCCTCTATCTTTAAACGGAAGGCTACGCTTGCATTATTGCGCCTTTTTCATTTTGACATCTTTCTTTTGCAGGACACTAGATTGTATACTACTCGAGATGTGCAGGTGGCTTTGAGAGTGGTATACTGGGACTTCTTATTGTTCTGTTGGACAGGACTTATGCTCCGAGTGGGCATTTGCCTCACTTCTTCTGCTGTTTCTGTTCAGAAGATGGTGGATATAGAACCGGCACAGCCATGTTACTGGATGTGAATATTGATGGTGTATTTTGTAGATTGATTCAATATGTATGCTCCACAACAGAAGGCCCAAAGGGTTGCCCTGTTTCATAAGGTTCTTCCATATTATGTAACCCCCAAGGGGCGCAATACCCTCAAGGTTACCCTGCCTGCCCCTACAGAGACAGGGTAAGGGCCCAGATCCACGACGGGTGCCTCCACCCAGAGATCAGGGTCAATATTGTCAAGATTGCCTCGGTTACAGCCCTCTGGGTTACTGCAACGCCTGCTTGTCCCGCTAGTGGCTCACACTGGTACAACCAACACTTTCCACCAATACACTCACCCCGGCTAATATCACTCCGCTCCCTTCAAGACCCCTGTAAAATAAGGCACAGTTATATTGCAATCACCAAGCAACAGATCCCAAGTAATATACACAGTAGCCAGGGTACAGTTGCACAGAAAACAATCTGATTTATTCAGGGGAGAAATAACAAGGACAAGGGGAATCAGGTTAATCAGCTTATCCTCTACTTATCTACCTAGGGTTCTGTGCACAGGCCTACAACCTAGTCTCTACTGTCCCTTGGGTACCCAAGCCCTAGCTGCTAGTCCACACGTGGCAGCTGGTTGGGGCCCTAACACAGATAAGCATCACAATCCTGAGCAGGTCAGAATAGGAGGAAGGTTTAATTAGACAGTCAGCAGTATAATAATGCACAGGAAACCACTGTGTATGCACTCTGCAGGAGTTACCCGATTAGTACTCACAACCCCAGCAAATAACAATTCCTTCAACGCTGCCAGGATGCAGCCTGAACTTCACCAGCCTTCTCACACATTTATATGGCAAACAGCAACAGAGGGTACCACACCAGGCAGCTGCTTCCAAGGTTCCCACGAACTCACAGCCACTGCAATGCTGCAACGGCAGCTTCAGCCTTCCTAAAATCAACGAATTCAGAAAATTCTCCAGTCCACCTACAGGTCGAGCCTGTGGTAGCTGTACAGGGCACAGCCTCCTCTGACCGCCCACCGGTGGATTTAAGAGCGAACTCGCTTGCAGAAAAAGCGGCCCTCAGGCCTTCCTGCTGCCTCGTGTGAACACTTCCCAGCGCAGAAGCACAGAGCCCTCTCCTCCTTCAGCCACAACGCATCTCGCCACAACAGCCAGGGGCTCTTCCTTCAGTTCGCTTACCGCTTCTATTGGCTGGCTGAACATGCCAGTCATTTCTCCTGCCCTTAGTGGTGCGAAAAGTGCCAGTAGCCCATAATGCCTTTCCCAAAATACAAGCAGTCCTCTATTGGTCAGCCGACTCTGTAGGGTCCCGAGGTACTGATTGGCCCAATTCAGCAGTTCTGGAGCAAAATGGAGGAGGCAATCATACAGTCCTTACTGCAAAGGAAGACAGGTTAGAACAACCACATTATCATTATTATTCTTCTACATCGCTTTCCATCAAACAATCGCAGATCCCCAAGAGAACTCCTCTACACCACTAGCGATGGCAGAAGAGAGTCATTCTTTCAGTGTCCCGGCGGAACTCGGCATACAACCACACAGTCCCTCCATTTTAGTTCTTACGGCTGCAACAGGCAGCCCTTAAAGGGACAGCTTACGGAGGCTTTAGAGACGCCAACTGTTCCCCATTTAAGTGGCGTTTATGCCGATTACTGACCAGGCATGGAGCATAAAACGAGCTCCAGAAAGCGTCACAAACCCCCATTTACAAGGTGGTTACACCCTTCCTGGCCTGGAAAACTTGGCATCCACGCCAAGGAGTTACCCTTGAATCCTGTAAGGCAAATATCTTGGTTAACTCTATACCATACGTAGTATCACACACATGAATATTACATTTTACAAAGTACTATGGTTTATACAACCTTATAGACTCAAACCCTTGCTCCCATTTCTTAACTCAGGTCATTAATTCCTGCTCATAATCCCGGACTGGGGAATCCTCCCTTGCAGTTACGGGTAGGTTACTAAAGCCAGGGCCCCTACTTTTCATGTGCACGGTGGGGCCAATTCGTGGCAAGATTAAATTGTCACGAGAACTTCAAGGGGTGGTTTGTAATTTCATGAAGTTCTATGCACTAATAAACCACTACATCAGTGACAGCTTGTCATCCTGACTTCACTTTCATGGCAGTTTTATAGCAATCAGGAAGGTGGAAAGCACAGTAACACTAGTTCAAAAATAACAGAATTATAAAAATAATTTTCGCCTAAAAACAAAACAAATGTCTCTCCCTTAAGGTCCTAGCCTGTTAAATGACAAATGCAGAGGGATCTTATGTGATAAATAAGGTATTTCTATATGCATGCTATCTATCCCACTAATGAGGTTTCCACAGTCTATCACTTATATATTTGTATGTGCTTTCACACCACTCATGAGGTTCCCACTGTGTATCACTTATATATTTATATGCAATCTGTAACATACATACAAATGTGGGTGGGTGTGGTGAGAGAGACAGAGATACTGTATATATGTGTGTGTGTGTGTATATATATATATATATATGTTTGTTTTTTAATTTCCATGAACTTGCATCCTCATTCATACAGGTCCCATTAGAAATGGAATAGAGGAGTTATTGCAAAACTCATTTTGATGTCAACCTGCTTTCCTGACACACTGTAACACCATCAGGCCATAATATGCATGTTAACAGATTGTGAGATAGAGCTCTCCAGACCAGCACAATGTGTCCACCATGTGACAGAACACTGCACCATACCTTCCCAGGCTCTGAGCAATGATGTGTTCCACCAATCCTTGTGCTGTCCAGCCAGCTCCCAGAGCTAATCTCTGAACCTGAGTTGCCAGCACGGAAACACAGCATGCTACCCTCTGGCCCAACAGCTGTCCCTGCACACAACATTTCTCCATAACTTTTAGGTGATTCTATCAATCAGTGACAATATGCAATCAATAACCCTGCAAAATGTGCAGTGCAATTATTTATTTAATAGGTCTATTCTTTCAACAGGTCTACACATTATTATATTCCACTTTTCAGGCATAATTACTTTATTTTTCTTAAAATTACAGTTAACTTAATTTTACCAGTTATTCATTTCAGATGGCATCTCTATACCTTAAAGGCACAAATAGGGTTGTACAAAGTGAGGTATGGACTTAACAGGTCTGTGCTATTGGCAAGGTTTTGTTTAAGTTGGCCCTAGTGCAATAATGTAAGACTGAAAATTGTATTAAGCTGTAGCAGGTTGAGCAAATATCACCATGCCTGATGTGCTGTGCCACCTGTCTCTGGCAGTGGAGCTGTGGTAGATAAGTGACTGTTCATTTCTGTTGCAGATTGCAGCCATTTCTATTAGCTAATGTATGATGTTATAGCAATGATAACATCCCATTCTGAGCATATAGGTGTTTAGGATATAAAAAGAGGGAAGGTAACCAGATTCTATGGAAAACAGAAATATTAATAAAAATCAACAAGAAGAGTGAATTCATGCACCGCAGAAGTTCTGCGGTAGATTGATGTTCATGCAAAATCTCTGGCGGCAAGAGAATTCTATGACCTTGCCTAATGCAGGACTCACTCAAAGAGTAATACCAACAGTCTGGAGTCATCCCCAAGGCTAGCTTAGGCAAGGAACCTGGGACACATACACCCTTTGTGGACCATATTCATGGGCAAGTCCACCGCTGACCTCTAGACTCATAACTCAACTTTATTACCGGTCAGATTTCCGCCAGATCACCTAGGGGTTTCGGAGAGGGACCTTGAAACAGGCCCTGATTCCACTTCAGTCTCCTTGACATTAGTGACGGAATCTCTACGGGGAAAAGGCTCAGCACTCATAGTACTATTGGGACCTGACCTTCTATCGCGGACCCACCCCACTGGGCTCAGCTGGGGCTGTCTAGGTACAGGTGAGGAACCATCAGGCATTTAAAATATTCTTCCGGTTCGGCATATCACTTGCTTGTTCCCCCATCTCACTCTCTTCCTCAGAAAAGTCAGACAGTTCAGCCATGCTCAAGATCCCACCTCCTGGGCATTATTGCCACCCGATTCAAGGTCGGAAGCATTGGTCCTGGAGACAAAGCTGGGGCTCAGACAGTCCAGAAGGCCAACCTCATCTCCAGAGTTAACAAGGGGATTGCCCTAAAATAACTGGCTCAATTCATAAGAGGGATAGTATTCAATAAGCTTTGCCATCTTCTGACACTACTGGTTGCTCACTTCCTCTGCAGACCTTGGCGAGGGCCCTTTAGTCGGCCTGCTGAGGAATCAATGGGTTTGATGCCTTTCCTGGTAGCCGACCTAGTCATAGGCCTGGGGGTATTTGAAGATTCAGCTTCAATCAGGACTTGTCCGATTGCAGCAGATGATTTCTGTTCATAGTTTTCACATCTTTAGAATTGTTTTCAGGCCGCACTTTATATACAGGCAGATCTGTCAAGTTTCCCACAACAATGTGAGGGAGGTGATGCCATCTGTCAGCAATTTTATGTTTCCTATGTAGTCCCAGATTCCTCAATAACACTCTGTCCCCTTCTTTAACTCCATTGCTTTTACTTTCTTATCGACGTTTTGTTGGCCAGGTTTGCTTGAGCCACCATAGTCTGGGCCAGTTGATAGGCATGGTTTAATTGGGCTTTAATTTTCTGTACATATTGTAGATAGTTCTCTGCTTGCACTCCATCAGGGGAAACCCCAAACACACATCAACTGGCAGTCTAGCCTCTTTCCCAAACATCAGTCGGTATGGGGAAAATCCTGTGGCGCACTTTTAGTACAATTACAAGCGTGAACTAAGGTGCTAATCTGCTGACTCCATCTCGGTTTATCTTTTGGTTGCAATGTGCCCAACATGTCAAGCAAGGTGTTAAATCTTTCAGGCTGAGGATCTCCTGTGGATGATAGGGGCGGTTCTTGACTTTCATACCCCCACAAGGATAGCATCTCTTTAATCAAATGACTCTCAAAGTCCCTTCCTGGTCGGAATGGATCCGCCATGGGCCCCATAGTGGACAAAAAGTTCTCAACAAGTATCTTAGCCACCGTGGTTGCTTTCTGATCCTTAGTCGGAAAGCCTGTGCGCACTGGTAAAATGGTCAGTGACCACCAATATGTTGCTGACACTTTTCAGATTGGGCCTAAACTCAAGAAATCAATACAGACCAGTTCCATAGGGCACTAGTGGTAATGTTGACCAGGGAGCAGCTCTGGAGGTAAAGCTTTTCTTTGGAAACAGCGACTACAGGTCTTGACATATTGCTCTACATCCAGTGCTCATTTTCGCCAGTAAAATTGAGCCTGACTAGAACAAGAGTCCGGTCTATGCCGAGATGCCCATTTGATTATGCAAGGACCCCAAGACCAATTCTAAAAGCTAAGGGCAGCACCAGTTGCTGTTTGTCTACCGGCCCTCCTTACTCACAGTCTCTCTGTATAGTAGTTGGTTAATCAGTTTCAATTTGGGCCCTTCCTTATACAACAAGGCAGTCCTTAGATCAGTGGAATGTAACTTGGACACGCCGTTCCCTGCACAGAGGGCTTCTAAAGCTGATTTGATCATGGGGTCGCGGGACTGAGCCTGTTGAAGACTATCATTGTTAAACTGTGGCAATGAGCCAGTGTCTAGTGCAGAGAAGTGACAATAGGGTGTCGGTATGCAATTTTCGGATGGTCCCAAACAATCCACCATGCAGTCCACCCCAGTCAGGAGACACCTGTTCTCTTGTCAAATTTCTGGCAAAGGGCTCTTATGTCAGGTTCAGATAACCTGACCTAATCAGTTCGTGGCATAGGCCTCCGAGAGAGAGCATCCGTATCTATATGGTTTAGGCCCGCCTCTGTATTCAACAGCATAGATAGGTGGCCAAGGTGGAGAGCCACCTATGGCCTGTGACATCCAACTTAGCAGAGATCTGTACATACGTCAGAGGATTGTTATCAGTCTTACCAATATCTTGGCACCATACAAATAGCCATGAAACTGGTCAACAGTGGCCCACTAGAGCCAGGAACTCTAGTTTGTGCACTGGATAATTTTTTTTCTGAAGGAGTCAGGCTTCTGCTGGCAAATACTACAGGTCTCAGACCATTCAAGTGCTCCTGGTATAACACAGCCCCCAATCCCTGTAGACTGGCATCGGTATGAAGAATGTACGGCTTGGCCGGATCAGCATAGGCCAACACTGGGGCATGAGTAAGTTGATATATGATGTCATAAAGGCTTCTCACACTCAGCAGTCCAACGATCCCCAAACATATAATTCGCCGGAAATACTTTTTCTGTCTCCGAGCGAAGCAGCCTTCTTATACTTTTTGTGCGTAGGCAGATACCCTGAGTGAGGTTGAGGAGGTGGCTAATCACCTAGAATAGTCCTTAACAAACTGCCTATAGTATCCACAAAACCCCAGGAATCATTGCAGCTCTTTCAAATTCCTGGGCTGAGGCCAAGTGGTCAAAGCTCCACTTTGCTAGGTCAGTCTCTATGCCCTCAGTGGATCACTATGTGGCCCACGATTTTACAGAAGTCTGGAAGAATTGACACTTGTCGATAGACAGCTTGAGGCGAAATCCTCCAACCGATCCAAGACCTTGAATAATCGTTGCTCGTGCTCTTCCAACGATTGACCAAACACTATGACGCTCATCTAAATAGACCAGACATCTGAGTAGTTTCATGTCCCCACAAGCCCATTCCATCAGGCGCTGAAAGTGGCTGGGGCACCAAACCCTTGAGGCATCTGGACAACCTATACAAGCCCAGGGGGCAAATAGACAGTCTTCTCCCGGTCGTCTGGGGCCATCGGATCTGGTAGTATCCACTGCAAAGATCCAACACAGAGAACCACTTGCTACCATTTAAATAATCCAATGCATCCTGTATGCGTGGCATGGTATACTGGTCCGGAATGGTCCGCCATTCAAAGTGCGAGTAGTCTACACACATCCGAACTGCCCATTCTTTTCCTTACTACTACTATGGGGAGGCATAGGGGCTCCTGGACTCTTGTATTACACCAGCAGCCAACATTTCTTGTAGATGCTGCCTTACATCATCTATATCAGCGGGGCCAGGTGCCGGGATCTCTCGAAAGGCCTTTCATCATGCAGCTGAATGTGATGCTCAGCCTTGTACACATCCCACATCCCACTCTTTCAGGGAGAAAACCTGGCCTCTATTGGCAAGCCTCTCACTGACCCTTTGTTTCCACTCAGCTGGCAGCGGGAGTCACCAAGTCGAACAAATCAGAGTAACTCTATCATCTGTCCTGGAACCCTTTTGGTTTGGCAGTACTGCAGTATCCGCACAATGTACGCTGGCCAAGGTGCACCTCTTCTTATTTGAACCGCCCTATCGGACATATTATGCACTTGAACCATCACCTCTTAACATAGGCATGAGCTTTAGCTGCAAGATGCTGGGTTTGACCAACAGTCCCTCAGGTAATCTTCCTTTCCTCCACAGGCGCATCCAACATCAACAACTTATTCTTAACATCGGTTTCAGTCGCACTTTCCATGCAGGACACATTGGGCATTCGGGCAAGTATCACCGGGCCGGATCCTTTTCCACACCACTCCCACCGGTCTTCAGGTTCCTCGACTAACCTTCTTCTGAGTGGCACTTGCCTGTTGAATCACAGCAGGTATGCTTAAAGCTCGCATAGTCTGGAATGCTTGTTTTTCAGAACACAATTGGGCCAATTGTCTGAACATATGCGCGATTCGTCCCAATCAACAGAGGCACCCCATCATACAGTCCAGTGGGTGGGCAAACTAAAACTAGGTTTCCACCTGCTCATCCATTCCAGCCACAGTTGCAGAAAAAGATAACCAGACCTAATGTACCCCAAATATGGATAGGCCTTGTCTTTCAACCCCCACACATGTAGACCATTCAAGGTTGCAGGGCACCTCAGGTAAGTGTGCCTGGTACCAGTCCTGAAACATGATGGTTACCTGAGAGCCACTGTCTAATACAGCTCGAGTGGGAATTCCATTTACCTGCACCGGGTCTCCATTGAAGGCCCAACCACATCAGACCAGTTGGGGCCACAGCATTGATAGTCGCCTGGGCATGGGCCTGAGTCGCAAAACTTTTCCTGGGAGCCTGAGACTGGGCCTGGTGATGTCGGGCGATCAGTCTGTTGTTAATCTTTCCTTAAATTCTCGGGCCTCTGGCACTCGGGTTGAAATGCCAATCTTCCCGCAATGGTAACAGAACTTGGGGTCCCGGGGTCACTATTCTATGGGGTCACCTTATCTGTGGGGATCTGAGAGGTGAGAGAGTCTCTTTGGCCAGGGCTTGGGCTTCTACCAGACTCAGGGCCCCGGTCCTAATAGGGTACATGGTAGATTGCTTCAAGTCCCTCACCAGTTCCTATAATTCCTGACCTCGGCCCTCAATTCACTCTCTACGTGGAGGTCGGAGGAAATAACTCACATTCCCACAGTACCTGGAAAATCTGGGGACCCCTCAGACCCTCCTGACAGACCGGTCTCCTCGGGGTGTTAGGCTCAGGGGTCCCACTAGGGTGTACCACCCCACACATGGCTCCCACCCCTCTTTATCAGTCTCCACTTCCTAATTTCCCTCATTAATTGACAATATTCAGGCGGGGTGGTCTGCCGATCCTGTAGCTTAAGTTTCAGCAGCATCACACTAGAAAATCTGGCAGACTTTAGAACATGTTCTAACCAGACCTGTTTCAGGGCTGCGGCAGTGATTCCCTTTTCTATAGGCTTCTGCAAGGCCCGCTCCATTCTAGTGACAAAAGCAGACAGTTTCTCATTTCTCCACTGCTTAGCAGACCTGAATTTCCATAATAAGTCTTCACCAGTCTCGGTACTCCTAAACCCCTTCTAAAGCAGAGAGATACTCTGCAGCGGTGGCTTCTGGACGGGTGGCCGGAAGAATCTAATAGCTTCTAAAGCAGGGCCCCTCAAGCTCTCCATTAGCCTCTTCCTTTCTCCCTCAGAACATTGCCATTCCTGGACTAACGGGTGGCATAGTCCATCAAGCCTCCAGGTCATCCTCCTGGGGCACCGCACGGTGGCAGAGAAAAGTTTTAGCCTACGGTAAGAATCGAGCTGTATGGGTGGGACCACCAGGGCAGGGAAGCCAGCACAGAACTCTTAGGTGGGCAAGGGAAGTGCCAGGAGCCCTGAGGGGTAGCATTACTGGATAAATCTAAGGCTTGTAGCAACTCCTGGGTAGTTCTCCTCCACGGCCAACAATTTAAGCAGTTTGTCTTTAAAATTGTTCATTTGAGAGCCCCAGGAGTGACTGACCCACTTCGAATATGAATTAGCCTCCATCCTGTGAAGCACCCTCCGGATAAATCACAGGAGGTACCTTCTCGGTCGATGGCCACACTGCATAAAGTAACACCTGCAGCGTCTGGTCAAGCAAATCAGCCATACGCCCTTTACCTCCACTTTGCCCAAACATTTCTTCGCTCTGCAGCAGAAATAATGTCAACAGTTGGGGTTCCTAAAGGCACATCTAACAATAACACAATCTTCTGGGAGTCTAGCTCTTCAGCTTCACTCCACCCCATCAGTCTGTGTACCATGGTCTTAATGGGTCCCAGTTTAATTTTTCCCAGCATATCTCCTTCCATTTTTTCCATTTCTTGTGTGCTTCCCCACTTGGTCACTAGGGACGCTGTATCCCAGTGGTGCCTCCAATTTGTAACCCCAGGGGGCGCTACCCTAGGCTACTACCCCTGCCTGCCCCACAGAGACAGGGTAAGGGGCCCAGATCCGTCGACGGGTGCCTCCACCCAGAGGTCAGGGTCAATATTGTCAAGATTGCCTCAGTTACAGCCCTCTGTACTGCAACCCCCGTTTGTCCCGCTAGTGGCTCACACTGGGTACAACCAACACTTTTCACCAATACACTCACCCCTGGCTAATATCACTCCGCCTCCTTCAAGACCCCTGTAAAATAAGGCACAGTTATATTGCAATCACCAAGCAACAGATCCCAAATAATATACACAGTAGCTAGGGTACAGTTGCACAGAAAACAATCTGATTTATTCAGGGAGAAATAATATGGACAGGGGAATCAGGTTAATCAGCTTATTCTCTACTTATCTACCTAGGGCTCTGTGCACAGGCCACAACCTAGTCTTTACTGTCCCTGGGTACCCAAGCCCTAGCGGCTAGTCCACACGTGGCAGCTGGTTGGGGCCCTAACACAGATAAGCATCACAATCCGAGCAGGTCAGAATAGGAGGAAGATTTAATTAGACAGTCAGCAGTATAATAATGCACTGGAAACCACTGTGTATGCACTCTGCAGGGAGTTACCTAGAATTAGTACTCACAACCCCAGCAAATAACGATTCCTTCAACGCTGCCAGGATGGAGCCTGAACTTCACCAGCCTTCTCACACATTTATATGGCAAACAGCAACAGAGGGTACCACACCAGGCAGCTGCTTCCAAGGTTCCCACGAACTCACAGCCACTGTAATGCTGCAACGGCAGCTTCAGCCTTCCCGCAAAACGAATGAAATTCAGAAAATTCTCCAGTCCTCCCACAGGTCGAGCCTGGTGGGTAGCTGTACAGGGCACAGCCTCCTCTGACCGCCCACGCGTGGATTTTAGAGCGAACTCGCTTTGCAGAGAAAAATGGTCACTTCAGGCCTCCCATGCCTCACGCGAACACTTCCCAGCGCAAAGCACAGAGCTCCTCTCCCTTCAGCCACAACGATCTGCCCACAACAGCCAGGGCTCTTCCTTCAGTTCGGGCGCCACCCGCTTCTATTGGCTGGCTGAACATGCAGTCATTTCCTCCTGCCCTTAGTGGTGCGAAAGTGCCATAGCCCATAATGCCTTTCCCAAAATACAAGCAGTCCCTCTATTGGTCAGCCGACTCTGTAGGGTCCCGAGGTACTGATTGGCCCAATTCAGCAGTTCTGGAGCAAAATGGAGGAGGCAATCATACAGTCCTTACTGCAAAGGAAGACAGGTTAGAACAACCACATTATCATTATTATTCTACATCGTTTCCATCAAACAATCGCATCCCCAAGAGAACTCCCTCTGCACCACTAGTGATGGCAGAAGGGAGTCATTCTTTCAGTGTCCCGGGTGGGACTCGGGTATACAACCACACAGTCCCCTCCATTTTAGTTCCTTACGGCTGCAACAGGCAGCCCTTAAAGGACAGCTACGGAGAGCTTTTAGGGAGCTCAACTGTTCCCATTTAAAGCGGCGTTTATGCGATTACTGACCAGGCATGTAGCATAAGCGAGCTCCTAGAAAGCGTTCACAAACCCCATTTACAAGGGGTTACATTTATGTACGGGAGGTTGGTATTTTGGGGGTGATTTTAATACTGTATTGTTGAGAAAGGTGGAGCGGGCAAGCTGTACTGTGATAGTGTTGCCCTGTGTAAGGTTTTAACTCAAGCTGCTACGGATGTGATCGCTGATGTGGCCAAACCAACTTTTTTAAGGGATCTCTCCTTGGATTGATTATTGGTTTCTTTCTGATAAGATTGCTGTTTTTTCTCCTCAGGTCCTTATAGTAGAAACCTCTGATCGCTGTCTGGTTGGGATCGCTGTGTCCCGTCTCCTGCTTTGTATGAAAAGGTGTTTAGCGGCTTAATGCTAGTTTGTTGCATGTCCCGATACTGTAGCGTTATTTCAAGATATTGTGGTGGATAGATTGTCTGTCATTGATTTATATGACTCCGATTGAGTGGTGAGAGGATACTAAATCCTGCTTTACTGCTTTTTTACGCATCATCAGCCATTTTGTGCTTTTTCTAAATATCAGGACTATTTAAAATGCCGACATGACCTTCAGGATTTCATGTCTCGAGTGGTACACAGGGGGATCCTGTGTTGATGAGATTGCTCACTTGAAACTAAACTAATGCAGCTCCAGTATGATCGACAGAAATTCTTGGAGATGGAGCAACGGTTTGGGACTCAGGGAGGAAGGAGCAAATGAATCCTTTATGGATTGTAATAGTAGGACTAAATTAAGTCATATGACGGTTTTATTGATACCGCTGGTCATTTAGTTTCAGAAAAGGAGGGGATTTTCAGTATAGTTGAGGATTTTATTACCTCTGAATTTCGCCTTCTGTGGTACCTGGAGAATATGCGCACCTTACTGGATGCTGCTGATCTCCGAGGCTTGAGCAACAGTTTGCAGATGGGATGATATCAGATTTTTCCATGGCAGAATTGGACTTAGTGGTGAAAATTTAAAGGACACCACTGCCCTGGCTGGAATGGTTTGCGGGAACTTTGTAAATTTTGTGGCCTCTGATGGCTCCAGAGCTGTTGATTGTGTACAATGCTTTTTGGGCTAAAGTTAGGATCCCGACCACTATGTATCATGGTCTTATGATTTTTCTCTATAAAAGGTGATCGGGCCTCTTCACAATTGAGGCCCATTACCCTTTGAATGTCGACTTTAAAATCTTTTCCAAGTTGTTATGTAACTGTTTGCAGACTGTTCTAGCCCGATTATTGCATCCTTTGCTATTTTGCTTGGTGCCTGGGAGATTGATTCAGGATGCCCTGATTTTACTTCGAGAATTGTTTGACTCACTGTCTTGGGGATATGTTTTGAGTATGGAACAAGCTAAGGCTTTTGATTGCTTATCGTAGGACTTTCTTGGTGTGCTCTACGACGGTATGGGATTCCTTCTTTATTTGTTGCATGGTTACAGATTTGTTATGCTTTGGCCTATGTTACGCCTGTGGTAAATGGTTGGGTAGATCGTCGGTGTTCTATCCATCGTGAGTACGGCAGGTTGCCCGCTCAGTCCTATTTTGTATGTTTTGGCTTTGGACCCGATTATTAGACTTTTAAATAGATCTCGCTTCTCCGTATACAGGGCTTTGGTTTGGATACTCTTCTTACTGTCTGCTATGTGGATGATCTTTGTGTTTTATTCCTGATTCTCGATGTGGAGAATTATTCCTCATGGTATTGCAATCTTTTTGGTGTTATAGGTCGGATTAATCCTGAAAAGAGTATTTGTTTGCCCTTCCTGGACAGCAGAATCCTGTTTCTAGTATTGGTGGGTTCCTGTTTTGGATTCCTATGGAAGATTCTAGGGCTTTATTTTGGGGTGGGGACCCAGCAGGTTATAATTGGGAGCTGGCTATTAATAGAGGGAGGTCATGAATTAGTACATGGGGTACTTGGAACATGGGTAAATGTAAACGGATTTTATGAATAAATCTTTTGCTTCCGCCTTTTCTTTATGTGGCCCATATTTTTCCTTTACCAAGCGACTGAAACGGCTGTGTTGGCACTTTTTTACGGGTTTTGGGGAGCCGGGAACCCTAAGGAGGAATTGTTTATTTTGGATATTCTCGGGGTTGGAATACTTCATTGTGTTGTGTTTTTTACCCTATTTTTGGCTACTAATTTGAAGTCGTTGTTTTGGGGTCTTCAAGATTTGGCGGCTGCATGTTGCTACTATTTTGTTGGAGGTCTTAAGAGAATGGGAACATTCTTGCTTTGTTCATAAAAATAATAGGAAATATGTTTTGTTCCTGGGATGGGTTTTGATTTTGATCATATCAGGCATTGGTCAGTCTCCTTTCAGAAGGTTGTTGGGATGTCTCGAAGTCTTTGTATGGGGTATTCTGGTCCGCATTTCTCTGCATCACCGCTTGAACAGTTTACAGATTCTGACCGACATCTTATTAAGTCTCGCCTTATAGACACTGTTCCCAAAACAAATGTGGGATATTATGTGGCTGGGAGTCCATGGGAAGATTAACACTAGAGGGAATCATAAGCACAAAATGTTGACTGATAGGGATTGCCTCAGACCCACTTGTATTGGCCCCAAGAGTGTATGTGGATCATTTATATTTTGATTGTACTTTTATTCAAGATTTTTGGGTCATCTGGGGAACGGTGGAAGTATACACTTTTTCTGCTTTTACTGCTCGACAGTTGTATTTTGGGATTTTTCCTTCTTGCTGGAATCGCTATAGTTTTAGTACCCTGAATGTGATTTCTGTTCTTTATATTGGATCTGGCAAGTCCGATGTCAATTTATTTTCAGCAGCAGCAAATTACTGTATTGGAATTGTATCATTCTGTATTTGCTGCTATTACTACATTACGGGATCAGGAATTTGTGGCTTTGAAACGGGGATCTGGGAACGATATTGGCTTATATTTAACTGCAATTGATCATTTGATACTAGTTCTCCTACTCTTAGAGTGAGGGGTGTCAATCGAGAATTGTTTTCTGTTTTAAGGTTCTGTGAACTATAAGGCTGTTTTGTACTTATTTTTGTTATAATTTTGTTTTGCTTTCTTGTAGGAGCTCCCTGTTCTTTTGGGGATTGTTATGCTCGGCTCACATGATGCATTACTTGTTTAAGTTTTTTGCTTTACGTTACTATGAGTTGCATGTTGTAATACTGTTTTGTGTTATTTGTTTCAATAAGAAAATTCCCTACTCTTTTCGAGAAGTGCCACGGGATCTTTAACATCCATCTGAACTACCACAGAACAGGCAGGTGGGACCTCGGTTTAACGTCTCTTCTGAAAGACGGCACATCAGGCGTGCAGCATACCCTTATGTTGCACTGCAGTGTCAATATTGGGATATTAACCCAAGTGCCTGGTGTGGGATAGAACCCACAGCCTTCTGATTTCCCAGCCGCAGAGGGAGTGTGCTACCTGCTGAGTCACTGACACTGCCTAAAAGGACAAGTATGAACAGTGAGAATAAACTGAAGTAATCACATTTATGCAACAGGCATCAGGATAAATTCTGCTGCATAAAGGCATTTATTTAACACACTGTACAGATAATGACATGATGTAATCACTATGAGAATAACTTAAAGTTATTCCCATAGTGATTACATCACAGCCCATTTATCTCTACAGTGACTACGCCACTACCCACCACCTGCCAGCACTACCTTCTCCCACTGTACAACAAAACAGAACTACACAACTTCAGTTACTCCCACACCATTCCCAAAATGCAAGAAATCCAACAAATTCTGTACACTTATTATTTTTTCTCACAGTGGGCATTTTATTTCTCCCAACACATCTTATAAAACCACCTCCATCACGAACAACTATCCTCGTACTCGCCTCCCTCTCCAGTGGTCACCTGCTTCCCCCATCTGACACGTAATATCCTTCAAGCCGACCCCGCCAGCCACATACCAACAGCACTTCCTTCGTAACTTTGAAATTTCCCAAACAACATTTCTCTCCATTCCTTCCATTCGCATCACAAAACATACCTTCTGTAATCTGCAGCAGCGTAAGAACCACTTCCCTCCTGCTGCAACGGTATCCTTCTGTATGCCATACCAGAGTGTTGGAAACAGCTCCTTCTACTCAAACGACAGCACTTCCTCTGCATTCTCCCACAAAATCAAAAGCGTATTTTTTAAACAAAAAATAAATAAAGGAAACAAATGCCATGGAAACAAACTACTCAGTAAACGCTTGCATGGCTTACTCACTAGCTACCGCTTAGTGCAGCCAATATTTTTCAAAAACATTTTTTAAACCACCAATCATCGAAGATATTGCCACATCATTCACGTGGCATGAACCAAGCATACAGAATGCAGAAATGGGAGCTACAAAAGCGAACACAAAAAACTACAGTTCCACCACAATCTAAAAAATATGCTACCATACAACAAAACCCAAAAACTGATGCCTGTTGCATCATCCACTATAGGTGGGCGCTGTTGATGTCGGTTATTTGTACAGTAGCCTGTCACTCTTCTGTTAAACCTCACCATGGCTTCGCCCACTCGTGAGGTTACCGAGGTCACAGGCTACTGTACAAATAACTTCAGTATCCAACAGGCGCACTTCGCATATCCCTTATATATCCCGAATAGCTACTAAAAGAGTTTCCTGTTGACATGGAAACAAATAAAATTTACTAGATATGAAAGTATAGTGTTCCTTTAGTATAGTGTTCCTTTAACTTCAGTATTTGTATATCTCAGTTAGTTTATGAGTAATTCTGCATTAGATTAGGACTACTTCTGTTGTTTGACTAAAACGGAATTTATTTGCTGTTCTTGATCTTGAGCAGATCACAGCATAGCATGGTTCCCACCTTTAGGAAATCACCAATTTTTGAGTAAAGCTTTCATAAATTGTAAGACTAAACCACTTTATTTTGCTGTAACACAGTTTTTTTATATCCAACAGTCATGGTTCCTGCCTTTAGGGAACTAGACCGTATTTTTGTAGAAGTAACTCTAATGAACCGCTTATTTTTTTTTAGGATTTGGCAGTTTTTGGTGATAACTACTGTACGGTCAGTTCCAGGTTTAGGAAACCACAATTCTAATACATTTTTCCTTAGAACCACCTTACTCTATTCAGGTTCTGAAACACATTTGTTGCCTTTTTGTGGAACCAAAAGATTGTTGTCCTGGGTTGTCAGTGGTTGGCATGACTGGCAGACCTAACTAAAGAGAGGACCAACAGGCTTTAAATGTAAAACTGTTTCCAGCTCCTGGCAAAGTCAGACTGACACAAGCTTTGTTTAAGTGCCTGGGTCCAGATCATGATTTCACCAACTGTGAGCTCTGTATAAAGTTTTGTCCAAAAACAAAAGAAAACGGCTAAAAAGTGACACATTTAAAGCTTGTCAGTGTGCTTCCATGTCACCAAAATAGAATAAAAAGCTCTGAGGAAGCCCTACTGATGATGGAAAGCACCCATTAGGGGGTTGTCAAATACAGAAGCAGTCCCTGTCAAAGAGGACACAGAATAATGGTAAAGCTGCTCGGCCATCAGATAATCAGCAGACACGTGATGCTGCAGCATCTGATAGCGGTTTTATCAATATGAGTGGCAAGTGAGCTCAGGGTTATCACGAGTGGCTCCTGCGAAGCGGAACCATGAGTGCTTAATCCCTGAGCTCACTTACCACGAGTGTTGATATAACTGCTATCAGATGCTGCAGCATCACGTATTCATTTTATATTATGGGGTTGACTTCATTGTGTCTTTTGGTTGTATATTTCATGTTATTTTGCTAGTTTTCTGCTGTGTTTGGGGCTTCACTTGTGCTTCTGTGTTGCTGCGCACAAGTTCCTACTTTAATTTGTGCTTTACTGCAGCTGAAACATTACCAGCAGTGTTACTACTGAATGTAGTTCAGCATTGATGTTATCAGTGAAGTGTAGAAAGGGCTGATAGCAGCACCTATGTAATGACAGTGCTGATAACCTGCAGTTCTTGTTGCCCATCTACACGTCATTAGAAGGAATCTGTTTAGTAGTGCTGATAGCTGTTTTATCAAAAGAGTTATCAGTCAACCCCTATAATATAAGCATGGTAAAGACAGCAAGGTGTCTGAAAGGGGAACCCTAAGTGCAGTTATGGCAAAAATACAAATAAGAGAGTTCTCAGAGGAGGCACTGGAACAGTGCCTGCCAAGAAGAAAACAAAAAGAATCTCCTTCCGACTCCTCCTGAAAAGGAATGGAGCAGGCTTTGGACCAAAGGCAAAAGTAAATGTAAAGTAAAATATTTTATTTTTAAACAGGAAAAAGTCATTAGGACAAAATAGTCCTGTTTACAAGACAGTCCTGTGTGTGAACCTTCAGTTACTTAACACAATAGAAGACCCCAACAGAGGATATAACACAAATGTTGCAATTTTTCCAGGAATTCCAGGTCATGAGAAACTTTATGAATAAGCCTGCCCCTCAAGCTCAGACTCCACTCTACCCACCTGTGGAGGAGGAAGAAGAAATGTACTATGAAAAAGAAGAGAAGGTGAAACAAAGAAACATAGACTTTGACAGCAGATAAGGACCGCTTGGCCCACTCAGTCTACCCATTTCCCTACCTATTGGATAAGCTGCAGATCCTAGTTAACCAACAGCCTACTTCTTCCTACCCCTAGTAGAATTGCTTTATGTCTGTCCCATGAATTCTTGAATTCTAACTGTTGTTGACCTACAACCTCCTCAGACAGGCTGCTCCAAGCATCCACTACCATCTCTTGTGGAAAAATACTTCCTTACATTGCCTCTGGAGCCGTCCTCCGCTATCTTCAAATTGTGCCCCTTGTTCTTGCACATCTCTTTTTCTGAAAGATGCTACCTCTTGGACTTTATTGATTCCCCTGAGGTACTTAAATGTTTCCATCCTGTGCCCCCTCCTTTCCTCGAGGGTATCATGTTAAGCCCTTTAGTCTCTCTTCAGATGGCTTCTGGTGCAGACCTTGCACCATTTTAGTTGCCTCCCTCTACTGCCTCCATCCTGCCTATGTACTTCATGGAGATGAGGTTTCCAGAACTGCATGCAGTATTCTAGATGGGGTCTCTCCAACTGTCTGTATAGAGGGATAACAACTTCCTGTCGTCACCGTGATGCCTCCCTATGCATCCCAGTATCCCCCAGCCCTCCTTACTGCCTTCTCACATTGCTTGCCTACATGTAAGTCATCTGATATGACTACCCCAGATCCCTTTCCATTTGTGTGGTTGTTACTACCTCCTCCCACATTGTGTACTCTTCCTCAGGGTTTTGTTTCCCAGGTGTATTACTTTGCACTTCTTTGCATTGAATCTTAGCTGCCATACTTTTGACCATTCCTCCAACCTTGCCAATACCGTTCTCATCCTTTCCACCCTCTTGTGTATCAACCCTGTTGCAGATCTTTGTGTCGCTCTGCAAAGAGGCATACTTTCCCTTCCAGTCCCACTGCCATGACACCTATAAAGACATTAAAGAGGACCGTCCCAGTACTGAACTCTGGTACCCCAACAGTAACCCCTTTCTACGGAGTGGACTCCAGACTACTATTACCTCTTCCAGGCCCTGTTGTCTAGCCACTGTTTTACCCAGGCTATAACCCTGGGATTCACTCCAAGGCTGACAAACTTGTTTATTAATCTTTTGTGTGGGACTGTGTCAAATGCCCTGCTAAAGTCTAGGTAGGCCATGTCCACAGCCCCTCCCTGGTTTACTACTTTGGTCACCCAGTCAAAGAAATCAATTAGATTCATCTGACATGACCTTCCGCTGTGAATCCATACTGCCTTGGATCCTGTGTCCCACTGGCCTCTAGGAACTCAACAGTTCTTTCCTTTAGAAGTGATTCCATCATTTTACCTACCACTGAGGTCAAACTAACAGGTCTGTAGTTTCCTGCCTCTGTCTTGCTCCCACTTTTGTGAAGGGAATCACATCGCCCTCCTCCAGTCCTCAGGTACCACACCATCCTCCCATGATCTGTTAAAAGGTTAGTCAGTGGCGCTACTAGTTCTCCCTTAGTTCTTTTAGAATTCTGGGTGAATCCCATCAGGCCCTATTGCTTTGTTCACCTTCAATTTTAGTTCTTTCAGGACCCTTTCTTCTCTAAATGGACTGTATCGACCCCCATCCAGAGTGCTTCTATTCTTTGGTTTAGGTACCTCTCTCCTCTTCCTTTGTGAATACTGAGCAGAAGTATTCATTCAGTATCCCTGCTTTTTCACTGTCACCTCTGCCAACCCCCTTCCCTTTATTAAGCCTTACTATCCCTCCCTTGGTCTTTCTTCACTCCCTACTGTACCTATAAAAGGTTTTATTCCTTCTTAACTGAGCTGGCCATCTTTTCCTCAATTTGGGCTTTGCTGTTCTGACTGTCTTCCCACTTCTTTCTGCTTTAACTGGTACAGTTCTCTTCCTGCTCCTTCTGTGTTTCCTTATACTTCCTGAATGCTACCTTTCTCCCCAGCCTTCTCCGCCACCTCTTTTGAGAACCATAGTGTTTTTGTCCTTCATTTTGTTTTGTTGATTTGCTTCACACTAAGGCTTGTTGCCTCTGTGATGGCTGTCTTGATTTTTCCCATTGTTCCTCCACCCTCCTTCTTGCCCATTTGCTAGTGCTTTTCTGAGGCACGCCCTATTTTCCCAAAGTCAGCCCTCCTAAAGTCCAATACTCTTGCTTTTGTATGGCTTGACTATATGGTTTGTTTATCGTGAACCACTCTGTTTGGTGGTCACTTGTTCTCAGATGGCTGCCCACTTCTGAATCTGAGATCCTCTCCCCTGTGTGAGAGTACTAGGTCTAAGATTGCTCATTCCTGAGTGGGTTCCAACACTAGCTGTCTGAGGCATGCTCCCTGTAGGGCATCGAGAATGACCCTGCTGTTGGATGTGGCTGCAGCGAAGGTGCTCCACTTAACATCTGGAATATTCAGGTCCCCATCAACAATATCTCCCTTTCTGCCATTCTAAGAATGCCTTCTATCATTTCCTTGTCCATTGCCTCCCCTGAGATGGGGGTCTGTATATAACTCCATGCAGATTGTGGTGCCATTTCCTGTCTCCAGAGTGACCCACAGTGCCTCCTCTAATCCCTGTTTACCCTTTAGTTCCATTGCTTTGATACCTTCCCTTACATGGAGAGCTACCTCCTCCTCTGTCCCTCCTGTAGATTGTGTACCCTAGTATGTTGACATCCCAGTCATGGTTCTCTGTGCACCATGTTTCTGTGACTGCCACAATATCCAGACGCCCTCTTCCATCTAGGCCACTACTTGTTACACAGACTATGGGCATTGGTACTATCACTCTCCATTTTTGATGGCCTTACCCTTTTAGCCCCATCCCTGTCCTACTGCCTTTGCCTCCATTTACCCTTTCCTGCTCCCTATTGACTTCTTACTTTGGTGTTTACCTCACTAACTACCGTGTTTTGTTGGGGATGCTGGGATTTCCTGCTCCTTTCAGTGCCTCCCCTTGGCTAGTTTAACTGCTTGCAAATGAAGCATTTAAACCTGTCACCTAGGATCCTGGTTCCCTTCCCAGACAGATGCAAACCATCGTGCCAGTATAGGCCTGTATCTCCAGGTGGACCCCCAGTCCTCAATGTAGCCAAAACCCTGAGCTCCACACATATCTGAATGTAGTAGTGGTATGGTTGCATGCCCATTGGCTCACGCTGGAACCAATGGGCGGCAGCCCTACCGAGGTGTCAGTCGGTGGGAAGCGGGCGGCAGGCGGGTGGGTGTTGCCGCCCGCCGCTGACCGAGGGGAGCGGTGGTGGGGCCCAGTGGGCGGGTGGAGAGGGGGTACCACCAGACCACCAGGGATATTGGTCCTTTCTTTGTTTACAGATGCCCACGATCAGGCAGAAAGAGGTCCACTGGACCACCAGGGATGTTGTATCTTTTAATAATACAGATGCCCGTGATCGGGCAAAAAGTGGTCCACTGACTACCAGAGATGTAGGCTGAAGTCTTTAACAAAATGCCCACGATCGGCATGGGGGTGCTGCCAGGTGCAGCCAGAACTCGGTGGCCACCCACAGGTGGCAGCTGTCGTGGTTGCGCCCCTGCACACGGCAGATCACCTGTGGGTGGCCATCAGTTGTTCCTTTTGGGGTTTAACTTTGTGCTGGCAGGTAGGGGTGTGCATGCATGGCTCTGCACATCCCGGCTGAATATCGGCTGTGCAGGTTATGCATAACACACTCCTACCTGTGCTCATATACATTACTGATGCATTCCAGTGCATCAGGATTTGTGCTGCACACTTTTCCTTTTGAATATCGCACCAGGGCATTATCAGTGGGTTGCAAGATGGTGCAAATACTGTTGCACTATGCACAACCCTTTCGAATATCTGGGACAATGTCTCTAAATCCTTTAAACATGCTTTCTCAAACACTGAAACTACAGTATTTTGTGGAGGAATAAAAGTAGATTTTAGTCTAAAGGAATCACATGTCCCATCATTTGAGTTCACAATAGATGAATCAGTAACTGCAATAGAAGCAACACCATTAGAAAGTTCATTACTATCCCTGTGGAAAAACTTAAAGGTTAAGTTTACGAAGTGAATTTATAAATGTCCACCGTAGTATCAAAATATTTAAATTATGAGTGGGCACAAAGGAAAGTCCCTTTGTAGAACTTGAAGCTCCATTTCTGTTAAGTCATAGTCGAAATATTGAAAAGTATATTATTTATTTCTTCCCAGAAATGACAGTCATTGACTGTTTCATGGAGAAAGTATTGACAGTATCAGAAACCCATGCGGTCTGCTGCCTCTGAAAAGCAGATGCGTGTTTACTGGATTACTGTTTAGACTGAGGAGCGGGTGATGCCTTTATTTTAAGGCACTTGTTTTGGGAGGCTTGGGGTTTCAGTCCATGGGGTCTGCAATAACGGCATATGGCAAATGGCAGACCAGGCATGCGAACTGTGGAAAGCTCGAGGAACAGACATGGAGTGATTTTTTCTGTTTTTACCATTCAATGCGGCCGTAAGAGCGCTGGCACTAGATCTGTGGTGTTATTCCAGGATAACAACCTGGGTCCAGTGCCACACTGACCAATAAGAGCCCAAGTTTTTTCCCTGCCATTGTATAATATTCATTTTGACATTGGATGCCTAACTGAAGTGAAAAAATATTTGTTATTTCTGTTTACAGTTACAGTTTTGGCTAACTGCATTTAAAATGCAGAGCAATTTGGTACTTTCTTTTATACTTTGAATACAGCATTTTTCTGTATTGTAAAGACACTGTTTTAGGATAGGAAGTTCAGACAATACGGATATTCATAAGTGACAAAGTAAGGTGATAATTTAGTTCATCATTATTATTGAAAGTGGAACATCAAGCTGGTTACAGTGAACACCAGACTTAGTTTTACATCACATTATGATGCAGGCAGATGCAAGATATATTGTACTTTCTGTATCTTTGTCAAAATCTCGATGTTTCCTCTGAGGCTATTCTTGCAACCTAGGAAAGGTAGAAATGATGAGGTATCTCCTCCCTATTCCTGGATGCAAGTTTTCTGCCCTGGGAACACCTGCTTGCCCTTAGTGGGTGGCAGCTGCTTGCCTTCTCCCCCAAACCTGTCCATCTAGGTGTCCTGGTCATGCCCCTAGACAAAGACCTGCCTCCTTTGATGTTTTGCAGGAGGAAACACGAGCCAGAGGAAAATAGTGTTATCTAAATCCCATACACACACAGGCAGCGAGTAATGAGGCTTCAGGAGGACACTATTTTAACACTCTACCATGTTGTTTGGAAGGTAATTATGCAGGAGTCCTTGTCTCAAAGCAATATGTCTGCAGGCTCTGCCTACTGCAGCTGTAAAATGGAGCTTCAGGAAGTACTGTATGTTCTGGGTGGAGTGGAGGACAAATGGACCAGATTAAAAGAGGGCATAATAAAGGCAATAAGCCTTACGTCATACAAGTAAGCAAAAAGAAGAAGGAGGAGGAGGAGGAGACCGCTGTGGTTCTCCAGGAAGGTGGCAGAAAAGTAAAGGCAAAGAGTGGCATTTAGAAGATATCCGAGAGCCCAAGAGAGGAGGATAGGGAAGTAGTTGCAGAAGCAGAATGAGGCAGGGAAAGCAGTAAGGAGTGCAAAGGCCCAGACCAAGGAAAGAATAGCTCAGGCAGTATCAAAAGGGACAAGATATAGTTCAGTTATGTTCATGAGAAAAGGAAGACGAAGTGAGGGATTGCATGATTAAAGGGGGAGGGAACTGTACTGAGTAGGAAAAGTTAAACACCTTAAACAAATACTTCTGCTCAGTGTCCACAGTAGAAGGGAAGGAGAGGGACCACACATATTTATTTATTTGTTTTTTGGTAACCAGGTAGGTACACTAGACAACTGAGTGCCTATTTTCAGGTACAACCCAGGAGAGTGCATTACACAAGAGCACATCAAGTTGGTTTTAACACAGTTCAGTGAGTTGGAACAATTGTTATACAATCAGTAGTATATTAAAAGTCAGGAGGGGTACAGCTACTGTATATAGAGCAACCTATACATATCAAGGGTTTGTACATAGTGAACATATGCAGGCAGTAATGCTATAATGTCAAGGGAGGAAGGCATAGAGAGCATCCTTTATACATTAAGATGTATATGCATAGTGGCAATATACAAGCAGTAGAGTAACAAAAGCATAACACATAAGCAGGAGGCAGTTGTCCCATAATGTCAGGAGGGTGGGGCCATAGAGAGCAATCTAAACACGTTATTTAGTACACTGCAACAAGTATACAAGCAGTGGTGCAGATAGTGTTGGGAGGGGTACGGTCAGAGAAGGCAACACTTTTGGAGAGAGAGGGATCTAAGCAGTAACCAAATAGAAGAGATTGGATTGGGGTGTTGAAATTCATGGGGTTGGAAGTATTTACAGGTTGTAGATTAGAAGAGGTGGGCTTTAAAGGCAGACTCGAAAGATAGGATGGAGGTGGAGCAGCGGATTGTTTGTGGGCAAGGGTTCCAGAACCTGGGCACAAATGATGAGAAGGCCTGTTCCCCTATCGCACGTGGGCAGCATCACGGGATCTGAGAGGGTAGGCAGCACTTGCACTTGAAGGAGGCGTATGGTTATGATGGGGAGAGAGACTTTAGTTGCTTATACATGAAGCAGCCTAGGGCAGAGACTTAGAGGAGGGAAGTGGACACCAGTCCCTTTCTGAGGATAGGGTCAGGAAAGCACTTGCTAATCTCAGAGTGGACAAAGTAATGAGGCCGGATGGAGTGCATCCAAGAGTGCTAGAAGGAACTCAGGGTGGTGCTGGCTGCACGCCTGGCAGACTTGTTTAACAGTTTGCTGTAGATTGGCATGGTCCTGGAGGACTGGAGAAGAGTGAACATAGTGCCACTTCACAAAAGTGATAGCAAGGAGGAGACGGGCAGTCATAGGCCTGTCAGCCTGACTTTGGTGATAGTGAAATTAATAGAAATACTATTAAAGGAAAGGATTGTGGAGTACCTGGAGTCCAATGGACTACAGGACCCAAAGCAGCATGGTTTCAGAGGGAATGTCATGCCAAATGAATCTAATAGATTTTTTTAATGGGTAACCAAGGTGTTGGATCAAGGAGGGTCATGGACATAGCCTACCTAGACTTCAGCAAGGCCTTCACACCGTCCCCACATAGGAGACTGGTAAATATGTTGGGCAGCATGGGGTGGGCAATTAGGTGGTAACCTGGGTAAGAAAGTGGTAAGGGATAGGAGGTAGAGGGTGGTCATAAATGGAGTTCATTCCAAGGAGGAGAGAATGACCAGCGGGTTCCTCAGGCTCAGGGTCAGTACTAGGACTGGATCTCTTTAATATCTTAATTAGCAATATAGCAGAGGCACTGAAGGGAAAGTCTGCCTCTTTATGGATGACACCAGATCTACAGTGGAGTGGAGACTCTGGAGGGGTACAAAGGATGGTAACAGATTTATAACAGCTGGAGGAGTGGTCAAAAGTTTGGCAGCTAGGGTTTAATGCAAAAAGTGCAAAAGTATGCACTTTGGTCATTGTATCCTGGGGTGGAGTTCAAAATGGGGGAGATACTTGCAATGACCAAGCAGGAAAGGGACCAGGGAGTAATCATATCGGATTACCTGAAGGCAGGCAGACAATGCAACAAAACGATCAGGAGAGATAGTGGGATGCTGGGGTGTATTGCAGAAAGAGGGATGTGGTGTTGCTCCTATACAGGTCATTGGTGAGACCCTCCTGGAGTACTGTGTCCAGTTTTGGAGGCCACATCTCAGGAAAGACATATACAAGGTGGTGGCAGTCCAGAAGAGGTCTAGCAAGATGGTACAGGGTCTGCATCAAAATCCTATGAGGCCAGGCTAAAGGAACTCAATATGTACACCCTGGAGGACAGGAGGGGAGGAGGATATGACAGAGATCTTTGGATACCTCACGGTGGTGAATAAGCACAGGTGGGAGGTATTTTTCAGAAGAAGGGTGCTCTAGAACAAGGGGTTATGACACTGGGCTGGAGGGAATCAGGTTCAGGAGAGAGGTGAGCAAATACTTCACAGAAAGGGTGGTGGATGCCTGAAATAGGCTTCCAGTGGAGGTGAAGATAGTAGTAGGATTCAAAAGGTCTGGATAGGCACAAGGAAATTATAAGGAAAGGAAGAGGATGGAAGAGTCAGTGCTGTAGACCAAGGAGGGTCTGCAGCAACAGCAATCACAATGAAAACAGGCAGACTGGATGGCCATGTGGTCCTTATATGCCACCAGTTTCTGTTTCTATGTTCCAGAAGTTCAGGTATAAGAGCAATAGGCATAAGCACCTAAGAGTGCTTTCTCTGGCTGCTACCAGTTGGAGGTGGCTTGCAGGCTCAGGATGGTGAAAGGTCCTGGGTCCAAGGTGGTATGTGCTCCCACAATTTATATTTCCACAAAAAGGACAATATTTACCACCCCAAAATACATGGTATTCTTTCATTAAGGCTATTATGTCAACAACACAGACCACAAACTACCCTCAAACATGTTCTGTTTTTAGCATGCAAATGTTATTGTTTTCTATGCTTTTGTATAACTAACTCATAAGAAAGGTAATTTGTTTCACTCATGAAAGCAATTTTTATACAAAAATATAAACATTTACACAAAGATAGTTATCCTTAAATGTTCATTTCCTTACTGTGCATGCATGAAAATACATGTTTGCCAAGATGTCAACAACAGTAATAGCTAAGAAAAATCTAATTAGTAAGGATTCACCCTTGAACTACCCTTAAAAATCTAAAAGTTTTAGATGTCAGCCTTTTTGACTATTGTGCAAAAAATGGTCTTAATTTTGGTGAATGTGTCTAATTTTAGCCTTCTACAACTCTGCCCTTGCTGAACTGATCACTACAAAATGCACAGAATCAAGAGATCCTGAGGGTGGGATTTTAAACACCAAGACTGCCACCAACCCCTGGTGCATTGAACACATGGTACAGGGTGCTTGCAGCAGTGTCTGGTTGGCAGTTGGGATTTTCAATCCCTTGCTCCACTTGCCGCACTGTAGACCACATTTTTGTGGTCTTGCATGGACCACTCCAGGGCTCTTATACAGAGCTTGCACCAGATAGCTGGCACAAGCTGCTATAAACCATGGAACTGTCACAACTGCACCCGAGATTGGAAAATTGGGCGCACTTGTGGTAAACAGATTTGGCGCACCGCAAAACCTAAGTTCCATGGTGCAGGGCTTGATGCAAACCCTGCATCACCATTTGAAAATCTGGCCCTCTGACTCCATGCTCTCAATTTTCAGCAAATCGATCAAACAGTGCACTATTAAAAGTGCAGAAGCAGGGTTTAACATTACAGCCGACTCAACCCTTACATAGTGGCATTACTATACCTGTAAAATATCATGTCATGTAATGTAATGTAATGCAATTTAATAGTGTTCTGGGAAACTCTTGGACTTTTAGTGTGAGTCTCTGGAGGGTGGGTTAGCAGAGAAAAAGTTATTAAAAACTTTTTTCTATATACAGTATATTTTGCTTCCTGCATGGGGTCCCCACCTGTCCTAAGCTGGCTTCTGCCTTCCTCAATGGTCACTTACCAAATTAGAGTCTCCCCATGAATTCCCCTTATGTCAGGGCTGGAGCAGTGAGGGCTGCCGCCCATCCCCGTGAATAATCCTAGACAGACTGGGTCACAAGTGGAGTGGCAATGCAGGTTCTGGAACAGATGGACTGGGCTTCATTAAGAATGCTGACATTCCTTTTCTGTGTTCTCCTGCTCAACTGTGGCATGTTGGACTCAAGCGCCGAGGTGCACCATCTAACATTCTCCACAGCTCCCTCCCTCCCTCATGTTGCCACTATGTTCTGCTCTGCCACCCGCTTTCCAGACAGTGGCAGTCTAAGGCTGAGCAAACATGCCTCCTCATCTCAGGAGAGAGAGGAGAGCTGTCCCTCAGACATAGAAACAGAGAATTTGATGGTAAATAAGGACCGCTTGGCCCACCTAGTCTGCTCATTTCCTACCTGATGGATAAGCTGCAGATTCTAGTTAATCAACAGCTTGCTTCCTCCTACCCCCACTACAATTGCCTTATGTCTGTCCCTGCATTCTTGAATTCTTTCACTGTTCCTGACTCCACAACCTCCTCAGGAAGGTGTTCCATGCATCCACAACCCTCTCTGTGAAAAACATACTTTTAACATTACCTCTGAGCTGTCTCCCATCTTCAAATTGTGCCCTCTTGTTCTTGCACATCTCTTCTTCTGAAAGATGCTACCTTCTTGTACTTTGTTAATTCCCTTGACATACTTGAAAGTTTCTATCATGTCCCCTCTCCCTCCTTTCCTTTTCCTCAAGAGTATACATATTAAGCTGTTTTAGTCTCTCCTCGTATGTCTTCTGGTGCAGACCCTGCACCATTTCAGTTGCCTCCTCTGACCAGCCTCCACTCTATGTCTTTGCAGATGGGTCTCCAGAACTGCACGCAGTACTCCAGATGGGGTCGCACTGTCTGTACAGAAGGATGACAACTTCCTGTTTTCTACTCTTGATGCCTCTTCCATGCATCCCAGTATCCCCCAGCTCTCCTTACTGCCTTCTCGCATTGCTTGCCCACATTTAGGTCATCTGACATAATTACTCCTAGGTCTCTTTCGATTTTTGTTGTTATTAACTCACCCCCATTGTGTTCTCTTCCCTGGGTTTTGTTTCCAGATGCATTACCTTGCACTTCTTTTGCATTGAATCTGAGCTGCCATATATTTGACCATTCCTCTAACCTTGCCAAGTCCCTTCTCATCCTTTCCACCCCACCTTGTGTATCAACCCTGTTGCAGATCTTTGTGTCATCTGCAGAGAGACATACTTTTCCTTTCAGGTGCTCTCCAATGTCACTTATAAAGACATTAAAAGGAATGGTCCCAGTACTCTACCCCTGTGGTACCCCACTAGTTACCCTCCTTTCTTCACTGTGGACTCACATATTACCCATTAGTCCCTGTTGTCCAGCCAGTTTTTATCCAGGCTACCACCTTGGGACCTACTCCAAGACTGAGGCTGTGTCAAATGCCTTGCTAAAGTCTAGGTAGGCCATATCCACAGCCCTCCCTGGTCTACTACTTTAGTCACCCAGTCAAAGAAATCTATTAGGTTCGCCTGACATGATCTTCCTGCTGTGAATCCATGCTGCCTTGGGTCCTGTGCCCCACTGGCCTCTAGGTACTCAACAATTCTTTCCTTCAGAAGTAATTCCATCATTTTTCCTACCACTGAGGTCAAACTAACCAGTCTGTAGTTTCCTGTCTCTGCCCTGCTCCCACTTTTGTGAAGTGGAATCACATTTGCCCTCCTCCAGTCCTCAGGTACCACCCCATCGTCCAATAATTTGTTAAAGAGAGTAGTCAATGGCATTACTAGTTCTACCTTGGTTCTTTTAGAAATCTTGGATGAATCCCATTAGGCCCTATTGCTTGTCCACCCTCAGTTTCAAGAGTTCTTTCAAAACGCTTTCTTCTGTGAATGGACTGGTATCGACCTCTTATTCAGAGTGTTTCTCTTGTTTGGTTTAGGTACCTCCCGCTACTCTTCCGCTGTGAATACTGAGCAGAAATATTCATTCAGTATGCCTGCTTTTTTCACTGTCAACCTCTGCCCACATTCCATCCCCTTTATTAAATCTCTGTATCCTCCTTGATCTTTCTTCACTCCCTAATGTACCTATAAAGGTTTTATCCCGCTTCTTAACAGAGTTGGTTAGCTTTTCCTCAGTTTGTGCCTTTGTTATTCTGACTGCCTTCCTGCCTTCTTCTGCTTTAACTGATAAAGTTTTCTGTCCTGCTCCTTCTGTTTCCTTGTATATCCTGAATGCTATCCTTTCCTTAACCCTCCCTTCCACCTCTTTTGAGAACCATAGTATTTTTTCCTTTTTGTTTTGTTGATTTGCTTCACACAAAGGCTTTTTGCTTCTACGATGGCTGTTTGATTATTCCCCATTGTTCCTCCACCCTTCCTTCTTGCCTGTTTGCTAGTGCTTTTCTGAAGCACTCTCTATTTTCCCAAAGTCAGACTTCCTAAAGTCCAATACTCTTGTTTTTGTATGGCTTGATTCTATGGCTGTGTTTATTGTGAACCACACTGTTTGGTGGTCACTTGTTCCCAGATGGCTACCAACTTCTAAATCTGAGATCCTTTCTCCTTCCCCACTTAAGAGTACCAGGTCTAAGATTGCTCCTCCCGAGTGGGTTCCAACACTAGCTATCTGAGGCATGCCCTTGTAGGAATCAAGAATAATCCTGCTCTTGGATGTGCTTGCAGCAAAGGTACTCCAGTTAACATCTGGCATATTCAGGTCCCCATCAACAATATCTCCCTTTTTCTGCCATTTTAAGAATGCCTTCATCATTTCCTTGTCCATTTTCTCCCCTGAGATGGGGGCCTGTACACAACCCCATGGGATTGTGGTGCCATTTCCTGTCTCCAGGGTGACCCACAGCGACTCATCAACTTCCTGTTTACTCTTTAGTTCTGTTGTTTAATCCTTCCCCTTATATAGAGAGTTACTCCTCCTCCTCTTTACCCACACTGTCCCTCCTGTAGATTGTATATCCTGGTATGTTGACATCCCATTCATGGTTCTCTGTGTACCATGTTTCAGTGACTGCCACAATATCCAGGCATCCTCTTCCATCAAGGCCACTCATTCAGGGAGCTTGTTACATAGACTGTGGGCATTGGTACTCATCACCTTCCATTTTTTTATGGCCTTACCCTTTAGCCCCAACCCTGTCCTTACTGCCTTTTTCTGCATTTACCCCTGTCCTGCTCCCTACTGACTTCTCTGCCTTGGTGTTTACCTCACTAACTACTGTGTTTTGTGGGAGAGGCTGGATTTCTCTGCTTCTTTTCAGTGCCTAGTTTAAATGCTTGCCAAAGAAGCATTTAAACCTATCACTTAGGATCCTGGTTTCTCCCTGGACAGATGCAGACCATCGTGGCAGTATAGGCCTGCATCCCTCCAGGTGGCTCCCCAGTCCCCAATGAAGCTAAAACCCTGAGCTCCACACCAGTTTTTCAACCATTCATTGAATCCTATGGTGCAGAATACCTAGCATCATCCTTACCATAGACAGGTAGCACCTCCGAGAAGGTTACCGTACATGCTACTTGTCTAAGGCCCTCCCCAACTCTACAAACTCTTGCACTGTTCTGATCCCATTCACAGCCAGATCATTTGTCCCTAGGTGGACAATGACATCCAGCTCCCCACCATGCACCTGCACCCGCGATCTTGAGAATTCACTTCCTGTCCCCCAGCTTGGCCCAGGCAGGCACCTTACCTCCTATCCCCTTCCTCATCCACTTCTACCCCTAATGATTGAGTCCCCCACCAGGAATTGTTTCTTCCCTGTGGGGTCTCGTGCCACCTCCTGTGGGTCTCCTTTGTGGTGATTCCCAGCATCCTCCTTGGTCTCCACTGCAGGTGCCTCCATAGAGGAACCCCTTCACCAGAACAGCATATGAATTGTGAGAGGTGCAACTGGATGGATTCACCTCTGTTCCACCACCCTTTCCTCCCTGAGCCCATCTTGGTCCAACTGCTCCTTCTTGGCAACCTCTGTGGTAGCAGTGGTGGCTCCAGGCCCCTGGGTGGGGAAGAGGTTTCACAATCCTAGCCAGGTCAGCCTGGAGATGGGCAACCTCCTCTTCAGACCAGAGATGTGCCTGCAAACAGGGCAGCATCGCAGCTCCAGAATGTCTCCTGGAACACTGCTGCCCCACAGCCATTGCACTGCACCACTCTTACCTTGACTTATTTTATGTCCCTCTCCTGTTGCTTTATATACTTACTGTCTCCTCCCTCTATGTATTTTTTACACTTACTTTCCTACTGCCTATATGCCCTTACAATTCTCGTCCTTCCTGTTCTGGGACAGGAATTTCCTGTAGTCTTCAGCAGTCTCCGTCTTCCGTGCTTGGATTCAGACCTCCGCAGCCGGGAGAACTATTTTTAGGTTCCTTCAAGGTTGATGAAACTAATGTGTCTCAGTGATCCTTCCTGCCCTACTGCCAAACAGGAAGTTCCTGTTGTCAGTCAAATCCTGTGGCTATAAAAGTAGAACTGGCTTTGGGTGGGAGGGTGAGGGGTGGGAAGGAGGCAATTGTAAAAGAGCTATAGTTCTAGACTGCTATTACTTGTTCTGACAGCAAAGTTCTCTGTCAAAAAGCAGGAAGCTGTAATTGGAGACACCTGCTTTTGTACTCCTAAGCCACACCCCCATTAGCCTCAGCCTCTGCTCCTGACTCAATAAATTAAGCTGATACAGCCCCTTCCTCAGAGAAACACAGAGTGACTTCTTCCTTTTTTACTTAAATGAGACCCCTTCTTCTAATAAAGTATCTGTTTGCTTAATCCAAACAGGCACCGCTGAGATAGAAGTGATTTATCAGTAAAAGGCTGTAATTTAGACTGTTGTTACTTGCTCTGACAGCAAAGTTCTCTGTCAAAAACAGCAGGGACGTCGATCTTCTCATGTCCCTGCTGACCCCTGACGACCCAAGTCCATTCTCGAACCCGGTTGCTTGCATCGCAGGCAGTAAGGCAAAGTTTTGAAAATCTTATCTGCATGTTATCAGTTTGTAAGAAACTTAGAGCAGAGTGCTGAAAGAGAAATTAAGAAAGATGTATACAGTTCTATAGGCAAAGAGAGGTATTGTAGAGCTTGACTAGTCTAAAATATAATTTCTATAACTTTTAATTGGTCGTTATACATTTCTAATTGTATCAGTCTGTTTTCTGATTGTTTTCAAATGTACTTTTTAAACTTTTTATTTATAGAGTTTGTGAAATACAAACCTTCATTACAAGAAATTAGGACCACATGCCCTACATACAGTTATGGTAGTTATTCAGTTACCTTCTGCTTGTTATATTTATTGTGGATACCACGAGAGTCCCATGGACAGGATTACTCAATAGTATTAAATATACAAGTCCCTTGCTACCAATGGGCAGAGGTCCACAACTAAATGCATATTTGTGCATGCAAAATATTAACAAAAATGCAGCTCTAGCATAGCTGTATGGACCCCCATTGTGTCTTCAACTAAACTTGTCATTATTGTTAAGCCCCTCAGAGCCATTTAAATTATGTAAGTGCTGGATACATTTAGTAGCACAAGAAAACGTTATAACAAGCACATATCCTCTGGATTTACTCAAACCTCCCACTGCAAACTTGAGCTGACAGGGAATAAGGCATCTGGGATTGTCAGCATGGGGAGGAGTGGCAGCTGCCAACATTCCATGCATAGAAGCATACATTGTACACCACCTCAGGAAGAAAATGGGAAAACTGGTTTCCCAAGTGGCCATTGACCCCAGCCGCCCAGTAGTCCTGAACCCCAATAAACACCAGGCCATGCTGCGTATGTGGGACAGTAAGTTCTGGAGAAAACTGAGGGAGTGGGACTGGAGTAACTAGCATCCAGAGGGCTGCTTAGGGGCCAAGGAGAAGCATCACTAACTAAAAACTCTGGCCAGAGCCAGTATGGCTGCAGCTGAGGTCACAGAGGAACATGGCACTGTCCATTGTGTCCAAGATGACTGCTGGAGTTCTCTGTGCATGCACGATGGCTCCAGTGGCCATCTTGGACATGGCAGGCTGTGCCGTAGAGCCTCGAGTTCAGTGCACATGCTCGAGTCATCACGCATGTGCAGAGAACTCTAGAGCCATCTTGGACATGGCAGACAGTGATGTGTTCCACTCGGCACTGACAGACAAAATAGTGCAGTGAATGTGCAGTGACTGCCGCTCACCTCCACTATTTAAAGAGTCTGTTTAGTATCCGTAAGCCCCTTAATTGCAAGATGTCTGCAGGGCTATGCCCACTGCAATCGCAAAAGCAAAACAAATGTCAAGACTGGGATCTTCAAAAGCTAGGCAGTTCCAGAAGTAGACTTCATATGCAGGTGTAAAGGCATTAAACAGTATATGTTTTCCACTTTTGTTAAACAATATACTTTACTTACCACTATAAGCAGTTAAGGAAAAATGATAAGAAAACAGATCCAAAGTTTAAACACTAGAGTCTTCTGAAGAGAAGAGAGTGCCATTTCAATCCTGCAATGCGGTTAATGATTGTTTGCTGCCCCTTCCCCAGCAGTATATCAGCACAGTATGCAGCATTTCAATAAAAGGCATGTCAACAAATCAACTGTCTAGTGTTATAGTTCTTGATCCGAGGTCATCACTACCATCAAATTCTATGGTAAGATGCTGATGTGAATCCAAAACTCTGAAAAATTAATGGTTTAATTTTTAACTACTGACTGCATCACCCACTTCATGTTCTGAATCGCTTTTTTCTCCAGTGCATTTCTGCAAGGCCATCTTCATTTTAAAATAAGTTTGTCCAGATCCTTGAATCCCTAATTACACATGTTTCAGTGTCCAGTTGCAGGGGCACCTTGGTGGAAGACTGATGTGAATGGGATACTTATTCCCTTAGAGGCCTTTTGCCACCATCAAAACCTTTTGCTTGGCTGGCCCGGTGGTGCTGAGGGTTGAGGCACTGGACACCACACCTCATGCCACGCCGGCGACTCCGGTTCGGAACAAGCCCAGACCATCGAGGGTAAGCAGGAGGACTGGGATTGAGCATCCATAGACTGCTCTCCTGGTCCTGGGTGGGTTGGGGAATCTCACCATGCTGTAGCGGCCCCTGGGGACCCTCGGGGCACTACTAGTGTTGGAGATACTGAAGGAGAATGCAGCGGACATCAGCACTTGTACCCAGACATCACTACACATCTGTGTTCCAGGGGTCCAATCGAGGAAAATGGCTGGGCGCGACCATGCAGCTTGATGGCCGTGATCCGAGCCGCCTGGAGGACTTTTGGAGGAATCCTGTCGGGAGGATCTGAGGCTGTCCTGGCTGGCTGAGGCAGAGGGAACCCTCCAGCAGGATGGCAAGATGGTCGTCCCGGATCCTCCTGGGTGCAGTTTGAGCTACCCAGTTCTCCGGTGGGCGGAGCTGGCGACTGGATGCCCCAAGCTGGTAGTGTGCCGCAGCAAGGCAGAAAAGCACTACATGAAAAAAATACCTTTTTGCTTGATACATAGCTTAAATTGAGGTAGAACTGCACTTTTCTTTGTTCACTTCCACAGTCTGGGTAACTTTTGGGTTCCTTCAGGTGACCTTCGGTTCTCTGGGTGACCCTGAGGATCATGTCAAGGTGTTGCAAAGAACCCATATGTATTAGCAAAGTTCTTGGGCCTGTGCTCTGTGCCATACAAGGTGTCACTGGACACATGCACTCTATTTGTAGGAATCTGCTCCAATACCCAAAATGTATTTTATTCATATCAACACAGTGTCGATCACTGGCTCTATAAGACCCTTGAATCCCTCAGGCAACACATTTACACTGGCATGGAAGTCTCAGAGCTGATTCTCAGCATGTTCAAGTTGTGATTTTAAAGAGGGACTATGGTAAAAATTTTGGCATCAATAAATTCAGAATTTGGATTAGCATTGCCCCACTCAGCCTCATGCCAAAATGAGATCTCCAAGTTACTTTGTTTAAAAGTTACAAGTCATTTTACAACCCTAAATTCACTGCCTGTTCAAAAACTAGTTTCAGTGAAGAGCTGGTGATGATGTCATCTCCTGAACTCACAGTCTAGTCCTCCCTGTCAGTAAGCTTATGACCTGTTTCTCCAGAGTTTAAAGATTTATGTGCAGTGGTTTTCTGAGTGAAACAGGCAGCACCATTCAATAAATGTTGCTTTAAAACTATACATGTTTCAGGTTTTGTAATAAGGTTGATAAATTATTTTTTTTTGGGGCTTTTTGTTGTGGTCCTTTTCTCCAGGGCTGCTGGATGCTGTCATCATGGCACACTGCTCCAAGATTTGCAGACTGGAGAACTCTGATGTAGTGAAAGGCTGTGATCATTCACACCTATCATTCAGTTGAAGTGACTCTCAGGATGGCACTTTTAAACAATTATTCCATCTCCTGTAAATGGGGTGGAGAGATAATGCTATTTTGAAACCTTATTATGAGTTTCTATGCAGAAGCCAGCCCATAGTTTTCTCCCTGGCAGGCTGTTACTTGACCTATATTAAAGGGAAACTGTCATCTACAGGATTTCTTAATGTCTGAAAGCTGATTTGAGCGTGGCAAGGCAAGTCAAATTTTATTTAAAAGACGCCCATCCGGAGGCTCTGGGCCGACATCAATCAAATAAAACAACACAGCACAATAACAATCAATAAAATATACAACTCAAACAATTAAAACATAATTTGCTACACAATTTGTTTCATTCTCTAAAACTAAAATAAACTTTAAAAATTAGACAATATAAGCTATAAAACACAGTCCAGGAATGCCTGATCATATAAAAATGCCTTGAGTTGGGCCTTAACAACCTCAACAGACAGGGCCTCCCTAACAACTAAAGGAAGAATCCACAGGACGGAGCGGCGACACTAAATGCTCTGTCACCTGCAGTTCTTGACCTCGTCCTGGGAATTGCAAGGAGGCCCCAAGAAGAGAAACGTAGGAATGGACCAAGACAGCAGGTGTAAGAAGGTTAGTCAGGTAGCCAGGGCCCAGGACATGTAGGGCCTTAAAGGTGAGCAAACCCACCTTAAAGAGGACCCTCCACCTAACCAGCAGGCAGTGCAGATGACGCACTGGGGTAATATGATCATTTAGATTGTCCTGTCAACAACCTCGTCAGTGATTCTGCACCAGCTGCAGTCGGTGCAGGATACCCCAGAGACCTTGAGATAGAGTGCATTACAGTAGTCAAGCCTGGATGTCACAAAGGCATGCACCAAAGTGGGGAAGTCCAGAGGCGGAACTAAGGGCTTGATCCTGGCATATTCCTCAGATGATAAAACTAGTACGACAACAGAAGACACCTGAAATTTGAGTGTCAAACCGCTATCAAGAATAACACCCAGATCACGCGACTCCTAGAGGAGGCCTTCAATGGTACAGAGCCAGGCAAAGTCCTGTCTCCGCACCAGAGGCCAACCTATCACGTCCTCTGTTCGATCGACCACCAGTACCCTCCATCTTACTGGGGTTAGCCACAACCAGCTGGAGGCCATCCAGTCATTGATTTCAGCAAGGCAGCTGTTAAGCACTTCTACTGCACAAGATGTTTCAGGGCAGAGAAAGTACAGCTGGGTATCATCAGCATAGCAGTGAAAAACCGTTGTACTTCCTGGTGAGCTCTCCCAGGGTAGCATGTACACGGCAAATAACATCGGCAGGGACACTGGTTTACCGGATTGATAAAGCGATAATCCATTTTGCACATTGTAAAAATGGCATTGTCACTGGTGTCTGCTAAGCCAAAATCCAGTTTTACCGGTGTTTGGTTTTGTGTACTTTATTTAACAATTTTAACTCTGCTAACATGCATTTTAGCAATTTTGACCTCCACTATTACACATGCTTCCATCCTTGTACCAATTTAAAGTTATTTTAGGAAAAGATGTGATGGCAGCAGCAGCAACACTACAGCCCCTGTCCCTAGGGTGTGATGGAAGCAGCACTCACGGCCCCCGTCCTCTGGTGTGACAGAATCAGCAGCACTATGGTCCCCATCCATTAGGTGTGATGGCAGCAGTACTACGGTCATCATTCCTCATGTGTGATGGCAGTATCAGCACTATTGCCCCCATCCTCAGGTGGGACAGCAGCAGGCCTACATTCCCCATCCACTAGTAGTGATGGCAGAAGCACTACAGCCCCCACCCCTTCGGTGTGATGGCAGTAGCAACAATGCAGTACACATCCTCTGAGGTGATGGCTGTAGTGACAGCACTATGATCCTCTTTCTTCAACACCCACACCCCACATGCACAAGTTACAAATGACTTGGTCTCTGCTTGTTAGAACTCAGATGTGAATTAATGTGAATCATCACCACTAAGGTGGACTACCTTTTGTTTTTCCTATCTATAATTTAAGTGTCTGAATTAGATATCTGCCTGTGACACCGCTGACCAGGGTTAGGAACAGACTTGGATGTTGGAGGGCCAGCTGGTAGGTGAAGGCTTGAGTGTCCAACGACCACTCCCTTCTCCTGAGAGGAGGATGGGTTCACGGCTCAGCATTTGTTGGCCCATGGTGGAGGCCAGAGGCACGACAACACGTCAGTCCTCACTGTGGGAGGAGTGTGACGGATGTTGGCTTGTGCCTTGACATCATGTAGCCTGTCACGCCTCCCAATAAAATGGGAAAACACCTGCTGGCCAACCGAAGGATGGATGCTGGTCCCACCATACACCAGAAACCCCATACATGTCCGTTCTGACCCCGACATGCCCAGGATACACAGGAAGCTCTTTGGGGCAATTCTCCTTCCCTGGTAGCCTCCCACAGGGTAGGGCCCACCAATGAAGGGTTACTGGATTACCCAGCACAGCAGTAAGGGTCAGTGGATAGTGGTCAGAACTCAGCAGTGGTGGTAGGCCTGGCAGGCCTGAAGGAGTGGATAGCCAGGGGTAGGAGGAGCAAAAAAACCTGCTTGAATTTGCTTCTTTGAAATAAAGTGTTTTCACCTAAAAAATTCACAAATGATTAGTGGAGGAACTTCAAATGGATTCATGCATCTCCCATACATGTGGATGCTTTTTTTCTACTTGGTGTCCATGAAAGGTTGTCTCCCAGTTTTCATGTCTGAGCTCAGATGTGAATTGAGCACTACTCTGCCCATCAGCATCATACAGCCCTGGGGTCTTACCTTGTTAAGTACTCTTAAATACTTAATATTTGTTTTTGTTGAAGCAGTCTATCAGAAAACATTTTGTTGTGACAGAGATGGAACCAGCAGGTGGGAGAAAAGGTGCAAATGATCCAATTCACCTAAATGGGGTGCTAACTGTGAAGTCTATTCATAAGTAGTAAGGCAGTTTCTTCTTTGTGAACATACTTTCATTCAGACTAGTTTTCATTTAAACAACTGAGGATCTTGGATGGTCCTACTGATTATAAACTTGAATAAGTTAGTTGGTAACAGTAGTCCTGCATTTAGCAATCTACAGCCTAGATGCTTATATGCAAAGAATACAATAAAAACCTGACTAAAATCTAAAAACAAGCTTATAAAACGTATCTGAATATTTATCTTTACCTATACAAAATCATTGCAGCCCAAGTAAAACTCAAGGTAATTACATGGCTCCTGACTACTATTCTATGATGTAGTAAACATATATTGGTATTTTTTTTATATTCTTTGTAAAGCAGATAAGTCCCACTAGGCAGAACTGTCTGTTTTAAGAAGTGACCTAGAAGCACTTGGGAGGTTAAGTGACTTGCTTGGATGCGAGTGGAGGTTGTAGGACTCAAACTCAAGTCTGTTGGATGTACCCAGTTCAATCACCATTTGTTACTCTAACCACTAGACATAGGTGGTTAAACTGAATGACTGATTACAACAAAGCGGTGCAGGTGATTTCTTGCTTTCTATACGCAGCAAAGCAGAAAGAATGCAAAGCACAGCAGCATTCATTTTAAGATGCTGAAATCTGGGCTGGCACACTGGCGCTCAGTAGCACTATTGCTTGCAATGCCAGTGACCCAGGGTCAGAAGCAAACTTGGGTTGCTGGAGGTCTGGCCAGGGAGTAGGATCGAGCACCTGAGGGACTGCTCTCCTCCTCCGGGAGGGTGGGCTGCAGGTCCTGCTTCTTTACCACCACCTGCTGTCACCATGGGTGGTGGTGCAATGGTGCTGCAGAGTGATCAGGAGGAGGACACTAGCCAGGATCTGGAGCAGTGGCATGTCTCTATGTGACCTACCTCCTTGGATCTCTAGTGCCAATGCCTCAGGGACAGAGACCAGAAAATCAGAACAATCACCCCACATCAGCCACTGGCAGAAGGGAACCCAGATGCCCCAGACTTTATAACCAGGCTCCATGAGGCCCACTGGGCTGCCCAACACACACTAAGGGAGTGTGGAGGGTGACCTAGGGTCCTCCTTCCTACCTGGGAGGTACAACCCAGGTAGGATTGGGGCAGCCCACAGGAGCTCCTGAGCATTACCTGGGTGAATAGATTCCAATGCTGTGAGAAGAGGACATAGAAAGAGAAAATAAAACAAATTTAAAAGATACTGAAATCATAGAGATTCTGTGCAGTGACATGCAATTTCCGTGAGGCACCGGTACAAGAATTCAAAATCCACAAACCAAGCAGGATTCCGTGATTGTTACTGGTGTTACTGGTAAAATGGAAGCCAGGGTCCCTGAACATCAGTGACAAGACTGAACCCTGGAGAACTCCACACAACAGGTGGTCAGGAGGAGGAGAAATTCCCATCGCTACCCTCTGCCTCCTGTTGGATAAAAAGACTCAAACCAGTGGATGACAGAGCCGTGAGTCCACAGAATTCCTTAGGTGGTCAAGTAACACTCGATAGTCCACTGTGTCAAATGCTGAAGAGAGATCTAGGAGAACAAGAATTGTCCCCTCCCTTGATCTCTAGCCCTAAGGAGGTCATTGTGCACCTAACTAGTGCAGTTTCTGTGCTATGCCTTGCATGAAACCCAGACTGGAGTGGTTCATAAAGATTATGGGCCACGAGATGCTCCTCAAGCTGAAGCACCACCACCTTTCTTAACAATCTTACCTAAGAATGGAAAATTGGAGATAGGACAGTAATTTGCCTTTGACGTCAGGGTCCAACGATGGTTTTTCAGAAGGGTCTCACCAATGCTCTTCAAGACATCAGGAAAGACCCTCTGACAAGGAACACTGGACAATCAGGGCAAACACCGGCCAACAGAGTCAATACATCTCTTAAAGAAACAAGTTGGCACCGGGTCCAGTTCACAAAGGTGTGCCAAGCTTGAGGCAATCTCAATGACCTCAGCCACCTCCACCAGTCTGAACTCACCCCAAACAGATGGAGTGCTCTTGAAGCCCATGGCGACCACTGTCGGACAGATTCTGGTCCACTGGGAACCCCGTGCCTGATGGCAGACACTCTGTCCGAGAAAAACCGAGCAAGCCCATCACACAATGCATTCGAAAAGCTACCTTGGCTGTAGACAGGAAGGATGAAGAAGCCTGTCCACAGTCCGAAGAGCACAGTTGGTCGGTTCCTCCTGGCAGCAATCTCCTGACAGGAATTCTGCCTTCTACGGTTGATTGCCCCATGGTATGCACCATAGTGCATACGCAGGGCCAGTTTGGATACCCCCAGGCCAGACTTCTGCCAGCAGCGCTTCATCTTGACCTGTCTTCATCTCCTTGAGCTTCCTATCAAACCAAGGGGACCTCAAGGAGAAGACCTGGGTCATACACGGACTGGTGCGGAGAGTCAAGTGCACCAGAAAGCACCTTATTATAGGCGTCACTACTGTGCACCCTCCCACATGCATTATCCACACTAGATAGGTCAGCCACCACCAAAACCCTTGTGGGTAAGCCCCTCAAAGGGTGTAGCTGACCATCTCTGCAGGGGAGGCTGCGAGGGGCCCCAACCGAACTCACCGTGCAATGATCGGACCAGACGACCTTCATCAACACTGAGACTATTTATCTCAAGCTCCAGGGAGAACACCAAATCCAGCATGTGGCCACCCTGATGAGTCGCGAAGACACTCCCCGCACAAAGCCCACAGATGACATCATCTGGAGGAAGTTATGACCCAGCCGAAGATTCATCCTTGGCCCAAACATTGAAGTCCCCAGCACTAACATCTGGGGGCCTCCAATGTTTCACCGATGATGAAATCGGCCACTTCCTGCAGGAAATCTCCTATTGCCCTATCAGGGTGATAAATCAGGAGGACCAAGCAACCTGTGCCCGGTCCCCACGGATGGCCACACACTCATATGAATGTGGTGCTCTCACTGGGTGCATGGTGAAGCCCAGCTCAGATCTAAAACAGATGGCTAGCACCCCACCCCTCTGCTTCCACTCTGGGGCAGTGCACTATGGTATACCCAGACGGGATGGCAGCTCTCAAAACTGGGCCAGCATCATCACTAATCCAGGTCTCCATAATGCAAGCCAGATCAGCCAGAGAAACCAAGTCTGCTATAATTGCAGTCTTGTTTCTGACCGATCTGGCATTGCTAGCACCGCCTCAGGGATTAGTGGACATCCAGCCCTTCTGGCTACCTGCCCACTCAGTCTGGTGATAACCCTGTTGACAGGAACTAATGCTAGGCCTCTCCCCAAGTCCGTCTAATCCCAGGGCACCTTCTGCACCCCACCACCTTGATCCTACCACCCATAGTGCAAGGGCACCCAGCCCTGATCGAATCCTATGACTCCTCCCAATTCCAACCTCCCTACAGCACCTAGCTGTAGTATCTGATACGGGGGACTGAAAAGGGCTGAAGATCAAGTAGCCGGATGCTCCATACACTATCCTGGCCCGACCCAGGTCTACATGCATTCCCAGACACATCCTCCCCAACTACGTAATCCCAAAAACAAAACAAAGCTCAATCGAACACAAAAACACACACACTCACAAATCAAATCACCAATAAACCCCCAAACAACCCCTAAAACAAAACTCAAGATAAGATCTTCAAAAGAATTCAAGAAAACAAACTGCAAATCGCATAAAAATGCCAGTACTCAGAATGGCACAGCACTTTATATTCAAGATTTCCAAAGTCTTTCAGTGATCAATTCCCAAGATACAGTCCAAAATATAATCCTCAAGAAGCCCCAGCACCGCCTCACCAGCCGCTGGGACCTCTAGAAAGATCCCAGAAATTTCTTAGGCCCCCCAGTCGATAAGTCCACGGGGCCCAAGTCCTGAAAAGCAATCCGCAGATGAATATCCCAACTGGCACTCTCACTGCCAATAGGAAGATCTTTCAAACAGTCATTAAAACCATAGAGGTTCTCTCACTGCCTCTGAAGTAAAAATTCAATTCAAATGCAGCAAATAAATTCCCAATGAGTTATTTATTTGGAGATCGAATCTTGCTTTCAGAATATAAGGGCAAAAGGAAAAACCCTCCACCACTCACCCCAGGAGGAAATACCCTGTGCTAAGGAGCCGCGACTATGGTCCCCAGCTGAAGACCGCTAAAGAAGACTCTCGAGACCTGGAGGCTCAAAGACAGCACATCCACTCTTCATTAGACGTGCATTGGCACCTCCCGTAGCGGCCCCAATGCACACACAGGCACCCCTCAAAGGACGAGTAGGAGAGGAATACGAGTGCCCAGATCGTCCTCAATTCAATGAAGCATTGCAAGTCCGCTGGTTAAAAGCAGCGAGTGAACATACAAAATAAACTCACCAACATAACATGCCAGCAGTACCTTGAAGGAACTCACAAAACCACTATCCAACAACCACAAGGTACTTATCTCCCAGTGTGACCCCTCAGTATTTGTCCTCCTCGGATGGAATATCTTCCGGTTCACTTTCTGGGCTAAACCACAAATGTCCAGGTCCAAAACCGATCCTCTCCTCCTCAGCCCCACCAGTCCGGTCAGCGAGACAGCAGCAGCACCCCAAACACGGCGCACAGTCCGATATGAAGCATAAACTGCAACGCACGTCCCGACCACACACCAAACACCTGAGTGGGAATGCAAATCAAGTCACGCCTGCCCTCCAAGCCCATTCAACTGCACTGCTCTCCCGTCTCCCGATCCGTCGACGGACTACAGCAGCCTCAAACTCAATAACAATCCAAAATAGGACTCGTAACAGCTTCAATATAGGACCGATGTCCAAGGGACCAAGACTAAGCAAATAAAAGCGAACTGCTAAATAAATAAAGTGGGATTAAAACTCTGCAAAACGAAATTAAAGCTCTGCAAAGAAAACTATGCAGACGGTCAGCCCAGCGTGGCGCCATCTTGGAATCAGATGAGTGCCATTGTGTTTATCTGTGAGTATTTACAGTTCAGAGTTATTCATGTGTAAATTAGCCTGTAAGTAAGGGCTGGGGCATCCATCTGTTTTAGGCTTCTGACAGGAAATGATGTCACCAAGGGTCTTGGCTGTCCTTTGACTGTAGGTTCAATAGGAAATCATCTGTTTTATTAAGTGTGTTTTATCTGTTGTTACAACACTTTCTACATTTATAATTGCTCTGTATGTGCATTGAACAGGGAGTTATCAACTTTACATTTCAAACTTTTAGTAAAATAATCCATCTTCAGGATTGCTTCACCCTCAAGGCTGTGCTGCCAGCTGATCATCAAAAACTACACATATATGGCCGGCCCGTTGGCGCAGCAGTGGGATTTCTGCTTGCGGCGGCGACCAGGTCGAACGGATCCGGGTGCCGGAGGGCCGCGGGGAGTAGGATTGAGCGTCCGGCGGGCAGCTCTCTCTACTCCGGGAGGGTGCGGGCAGCATTCGGTGCTGGGGACCCTGGTGGAGACCGAGTGCCACGCAGCTGACGCTGACATGGGGGAGAGGAGGTTGGGCGGACGCTGCGTCATTGCACGTCCCCGCCCTCTGGGGAGAAAAACCAGGAAAAGGGAGGAGCTGCCTGCCGCGCCAAATGGCCTTTCGCCAGGCGGCCAGTGTGCCCCCAGACCAAGTTTCCCAACTCTAATCCTAGTGCCTGCATAAGGGCAGTGTCAGAGGCCCCACCCATGGGGGCAAGCCACGGGTATCAGTGGCTGTGGCCGATTTGGGGGCAGAGAGCCGGGCGGCTCGTGACCGGCTGAAGACTAGAAGTGGGCGGTTCGGGAGTAAAAAAGGAAAAAAAAAACTACACATATGTGCCGCCCAATGATGCTGAGGGTTGAGGCTCTGGATGCCACACTTCACATATACCAGCGACCCGGTTTGTGAATGGACTCGGGTCGTCGGGGAATCAGTCATGGTAGGTAGGTAGGATTAAGCGCCCTCACAGATACTCTCCTCCTCCAGGGGGCAGGTTCCAGGGCAGCAATGCCCACAAGCACTACCGCCAATGGAAGCACATGCCATGGGTCAAGAAACAGCTTTCTACATGGGAGCCGGAGGTGGGAGGGCACTGTGGATGCTTGACAGTGACGTGAGTAAGCATGCCATCTGTCTGCATGTCAGTCCTCTGAGTTGGTGCCTCAGGGATGGGATCAGGAGAAAACAAAAGGCAAAAATCTCCTCGTCTGTGTGAATGATGCTGGGTCCTTGTTATGTCGGGACCCAGTTGAAGAGACCCGAGGAGTGGATTCCTCGGGCAGGAATGGGGAAAGTAAAAACAAAAAACAAATACACATCTCAAGGCTGGATCTGTGTTGCCAACAGGTATTGGGGCCCCTATCAGGATATCGAACTCTGGCTGTGTTCATGTCAGTACAGATTTCTGGGGCTGCCACAGCATCAACTTTTGTCTTTTTCCATTCCTCTTACATATTTATTTATTTATTGAAATTGTTTCACCAGGAAAGGCATGCTGAGCAACAAGTTGCTTGTCTCCGTGTGACCTGTGGGGGAGGGAACAGGGATGGATAACACACAGGTTATCAATTGCAGAACATTTAACAGTAAAACACACTTTGGTTACACTTTGTGTGAGTTACAGATAAGATCATAGACAGCCAGGTTACAGATAGGCACTTAATACACATATATGAATATACTGTAGTAGAGATTGCACGGGTTGAACAATTGCAGACGTGAGACTCACAAGAAGCAGCTAGCAATAACAATAACATTTAGTTCATAGGTTCAAAAGTGCATCAGTTCGGCAAACAGGCCAGCTTTGTAGCTTTCTCTTACAATTTCAGGTGTGAACTCAGATCGACAAGATACAAATGCAGGTATATACCTACCGCCTGGCATCATGGGACCAGCCTTGAAAGGTGTAGTTTTTGATTATTAGCTGGCAGTACAGCTTTGAGAGCTGTGAACACATTTTGTTCATCCAGAAGAATGGGTTTTGATTCCAGCATGCTCTACTTGTATATTGTGTGACCAGAGCAAGTCACTTAATCTCCTGTGCTCCCAATTGACACCTGGGAACAAGTTGTAGCTCAGTGTTAAGCAACACCACTTGCATGCGTTGGGTGTATTTATCAGATTTATTGAACCGTTCAAGAGATTTATAAATTTGTTGCATCATTTTGTGGTGGGAGCATAGTGTCTCCTCAGGCTCACTGATGCTCTGGCCCCCTACTTCTTTCTCAGCCTCTTTTTCAGCCCTCTTAAGTTTGAAAGTCTTGTGACGATGCAGTCACATTTGTAGGTTTTCCACTGTAGTAATCCTCCCAAACTTTCTCTGACTGTACCTCATCATCTATATCACAACTAGATCCTATTGTTGAAGTTCAATTATAGTATAACCTGTAAAAATAACAATTACTATCTTTAATTGCAGAAACTCACATGAGGCATGCCTGGAAGCCCCAGTAACTGCCAGTAACTCCGATTGGCCAGCATCTCAGCCACTTTTCTGGGACTAGTCTCTGCTAAGCCTTGGTTTGTGCTCCTTGCTGGGTACTGCTCCAGACCTGCTTATCAGTGCAAATCTTATTTATAAAACCTAATTTTACTTATTTTATTGCACAGCTGCTTTATTTACTTAATTGTACAACTGCCTTGTAACTTTTGAAATTGTAATGCTTGACGTTAATCCTGGTCTTAAATGCTAAATTAACCTGCTGCTAGCAGTAGCTAATTTCCTTTCTGCCCAACTTCTGTGCTCAACTGTTCAACCCTTGATTCTTTTTTTTCCTGTGGAATTTTCTGCTGTTTTAGAGTTAATCCTGATCTCGTCCTACTTCCCCACTGTGTTATTTTACAATTTTTGCCCTCGGTGTTTGACCCTGACCCACCCTGCCCTCAGACACTTATTCTCCCCAGGGCAGTTATCTTTGTCTCCAGTGCTATTGTCTTTAAACCTGCCCAATGATTACTCTTTTCTCTCCCTGTCGCTCTGCCCCTACTGCTTCCCCTGCTCATCCTTTGTCTCCCTCAGCCCAAATCTTCCAGTTTTTAATCTTGTACCTCTTCTTTCTCCCACAGATCTCAAGCCCTGATCGGCCTTGAACGCCCGAGCAGTAGGCATTCCTCTGACCACCACCGCCCACCTCTCCTCAGCCTAACCAGCCTGAACTTTCTAAAGTACTGTCCCTGAAATAATCCTGCTTCAATTTTTGGCACTTGTCTGCCGCTAACTCCATTGGCCAGCACTCTGGAACACTTCTCCAGGATTGGACCTGCTAAGACTTGGTCTGTGCCTAGCTGGGCGCTGCTCCTGCTCTGCTTATCAGGGAAAATTTTCTCCCACCCACCCCACCTCCAGCACTCTTTAAATGCTGTAGTTGCTACTAGTGCTCCACCCTTAGTGCTGTAATCCAATCTCTTCTGTCTCATCTGCATCTGCTGGTGTGTTGACCTCCCACTGTATGACCTCCCACGGATTTATCTCTTCTTCTCCCAGTACCTCTCTTGCTGTGGCTCCACATCAGTACACCTCTATTTACCCCTCCACATCTGCTTATATTTCCCTGCATCCTTTCCCATGGCCCCTTCTCACTTTCCCAGCTTACCATCTATGCCCCTATGTCTACCCTCCGTGACTTCCTCTCCCCTTCTACTCCTCCTTCTTCCTCAGTCCCCTCCTGCCATTCGGTTACTAACTTCTCCTGTGGCCCCTGCTCACACCACAATGTTGCCACCTCACCAGCCACCTCCTCTCTCCTCCTCTGTCCCCCTGTCTTCACCCCCTTCCTCTATCCACCATGGGCTATTCTGCTGCTATTGCCTTCACTTGGCAGCTATTCATCAACTTCACCCTCACTGACCCCCTTGTGAGCTCCCCTATGTCTGCAGAATCAAACACAAGTCCCATGCTCCACACCTCCACCTCCTGGTTCTCCTGCTTCTTCCAGGGGACATCAAGTCAAATCCTGGCCCTACAAGCCCTGACACCCATCTCCCTCAGGCTCTCCCAAAGGCTTGCAGATCTTCTATGTAAATGCACGCAGCCTCTTTCCCAGACTGGATGACCTAAAAGTGTGGGTCACCCTACACTACTGGACATACTTTGCATCTTGGAAACCCTGGTTATCCTCCTGTGTACCTGACTCTCAACTGGCCTTCCCGACTTCACCCTCTTCTGGCAGGACTGAGAAAAACATGGCGGTGGGGTGGCCATCTACTCCTGTACTTCCTTAAAGTGCTCCATCTCCCACCATGAAGCTGTCCCCAGCTCTCATGAATTTCTTTAGCTCTATCAGCCTTCCTTCTTCTTCTCCCTTTATTGGGGTGTCTTGTATGCCTCCTAAACCTCCCTCCTCATCCCTGGTCTCCTGCATCACTACCATCTCTGCTCTGGCTAATATTGGCAAACTCATTATTCTGGGTGATTTTAATCTTGACTGGCTCTCCCTCCTCTCTTAACTCTTGTCAACAGATCGAGGTGTAAAACCTTTCCCAAATGATCAAAGAGCCTACCGTCCTAATATTAGATCTCAGTCTAACTCACTGCTAGACTGGTGCACTTTTCTCATCCCATTGCATTTGCTCTGCTGGCATCTTACCTGATGCGCTCAATGACCACTGCCTTACCTACTGTGTTAGAAAAGCCCATCCTCCACCCATTCCCCCAAATATATCCAATTCCACCCTAAAACCCCTTGATATACATAAACATCTCCAGGACCTGCACAGGCCAACTGGAGCCCATCCTTTCCTCCCTCTCAGTTGACTCCACCCTCTCCCATTTCACCTCTATCTTTCTGAAGATCTGGGATATCCATGCCACCCTTAAAACAGCCAGAGTAAGGCACACCCACCATCCCTGAATAATCCTTAATATCCTGGCCAAGAGCAGAGCTTGCAATCATGCTTGGCACTGCTTCAAAGCTACAGGCATCCAAGCCCATCTCCGGCCTTCTGTACTCTCCGCAACAACTGTACCATTAGCATCTGGCATGCAAAATCTGACTTCTTAAGTCCCAGCTACACCCTTCTAAAAGTACTCTGTCCTCCTTCTGGCAGGACCTTTGCTTGCTTCTTCATTACTCCTCTGACTTCCATCCGGATGGATGGCACTTATATCCGATCCAGCTCATGTTGCTGAAGCCTCTAATAAATACTTCACTTCCTGTGCCATTTCTGCAGGGCCCCCATCCCACCCACTCTCCCCACCCTTCCTCACAGCCTTTTGGCCTCCATCTACCACCTATTCTACCATCAGAAGTCTTGAGACCCTTACTTCTCTCAACCCCAACAAGTCTAGCCCCATGGGCTGCATCCCAGGCTCCTAAAATCTCTGCCCTTCAATAGTGACCCCTTAACTCACATCCTAAATCTCTCTCTCTCTCCTCTGCCATGGTCCCTAATGCCTGGAAGTCTGCTCAGTTTTCCCCTTCACAAAGGCCCACTATCTCTGGAAACGTCTGCCCAATCTCACTTATCCCCGCCCTTGCCAAAGTACAAGAATCCCTAATTCTGACCAGACGTAACGATTTCCTATCTTCATCTAGCACCCTCTCACCATTCCAATCAGGATTCAGAAAATCCCACTTGACCACCCCTCCTCTACTACGCTCACGTATGCCATTCACTGAGCCATGGATCAGGGTCAGATCACCTCAGCTATATTTATTGACCTCCCAAAGGCCTTTTACTCTGTTTCCCATACCCTCCTGCTCTATAAGCTAAGCTCTATTGGACTTCACCCCAGCTCAGTAACCTGATTCAGCTCTTACCTAACTGGCCGCTTTCAGTCAGCCTATATCAATAACGTCCTCTCCATCCCTCCCTATACTTGTAGGTGCTCCCAGGTTCAGTCCTTGGGCCTATTCTCTTTTCCTCTTTATAAATGATCTCCCCTCAGCCTGTACCCATGCCTACATTCACATGTATGTGGATGATGCCGTCCTTTTCCTGTCTGGCCCATCTATCCATGTCATTCAAATTCACCTTCAAAAGATCTCTCATCGATTATAGCCTGGTTTGAAGCCAGCTGCCTTAAGCTTAATACTAAATAAATGTGGCCATGACCTTTGGCTCTAAACAAAAACTTGCAGGCTTCTCTCCTCCCAGTTTTCTCTCTGTACAACACTCCCCTCGATAATGTCCAGACCTTAAGTATCTTAGCATCTGATTCAACCCCTCTCAATTTCTCCTCCCACTTCAATGCTCTCCACACCAAACTGCACCTGAAACTAGATTTACTTTATCGCCACAAATCCAGTCTGTCTCTCCCTGTAAGACATGACCTCTTGGTAAATGGATCCTCCCATCCCTTGACTATGCAGACATTGTTTACAGTGCTGCTGCAGCTACCTCCTTGCCAAACTGGATGTGTTGTTTCATGCCTTCTGTAGGTTTGCTTCTAATTCCCCAACTCACCACTGTGACTGTTACTCTTCCCTTTCCTTCAGTCTCTCTCACAGAGGTGCTCCTCTTATTGCTCTACCTTCATTGCTAAATACTAGCTTGGGTCTCTCCCATCCTGTCTTGCCTCTGTCTGTGCTCCTGCTGCTCCCTCATGCTATAACTCACATTCTAACAGTACCTGCACTTTCTCCTTCCCACATGTCCGTATCTCCATGGGCAAACTGTCATCCTATGGATTCCTTCCTCTGAAACAGCCTTCTTTCTCACTTGGGCATCTCTCCTTCCTTCCCTCTGTCAGATGCCTACTCAGACTACCCCAATACCTCCTGCATCTGTTCTTCCACCTCAGCCCTCACCAGTCACATCTGACTTCTCTCCGCTCCTCACTTGTACATATCTTCATTAATAATCCTCTGTTTTTCCACCCATTGTAAATATATTTTGAATTGTACTTCTGTTTTCTATACTGCCATGCTCTAAGTACTCTATCACTTTTATATATATATTTCACTGTTTTGTACACTTCATTGCAGTTTGCCAAATGTATTTGTTGCTTCTGTGTCCACCTGTCCCCAGGTTACACCTGGAAACAAGCGTCTGTTCATTGTGCCTTTCCCAGTTATCAACTTTTAATTTTATTTGTTTCTTTATTTATATATTTGAAGATACCTTTGAGCCAAAGGCTCATTTACAGAGGTTCCACATCAAACAATGACAGAATATAAAGAAAATAACAATAGGAATAACAGAGACTTATGGACATGGAATCCAGTCCGTTGAGTGAATAATAGGAACATTTACAATGGTTAAATTAGACAAGGATGAAAACATAGGCAAGATCCACCAATTGAAGCTAGACCTATTATCTAAGCATTAGCAGTACAAACAATAAATTGTTTTGTATTTCTTTAAGACTAGGGAGGGAAAATGGAGAGTGTAGGGAAGAGAGAGTGTGGGAAGAGAGGGAGAGAGAGAGAGAGAAGGTAAAGGGAAGGGTGGAAAGGTGGGAGAGTGATCAGGGAATAAGGAAGAAGGGTTGGTAGTGGCTAAGGGGGGAAACTGTAGGTGGGAATGCAGCAGGGCAAAGGTAGAAATGAGGGATGAGAGAAAGGGAGCACAGTTGTAAGAATAGAGGGAGGAAGGGGAGAGGGGTCCCAGGAAGGGGGCAAAGAGAGGAGAAGGGAGCAGGGTGGAGTTCTAGAGGATGCAGAAAGGGGTCAGAATAGAAGGGATAAAAAAAACTGACCATGCACCTCAAGTGTACTTTTACAAAATATCAGAAATCTAAGGCTTTAAAAGTTTCTGTTCCTGTTATGAGCTGAAGGGTTACAGCTGCTTCCTCTAAACCACAGTGCCAAAGGACAATCCCTGGGTCTGACATATGCCCATAATTCAGTTTACAGATGTCTCTAACAAGCTGGGGTAGGATATTAAAGATGCAAGTACAAATAGTTTAGGTTTAAGGACTCATCTGACAACAGGACTTTGAACAAAATGTCACATATTTTAAGACATGTTGTGGTTTTGTGGCTTTGCTGTATGTTGTAATTGTTTGACATGCATCTTGCTGTGTATTGGATGATGAACTGAATTTTTCTCTAACTTACTCACCCCAGTTTTTGAACCTCACCTTAATAAAACAGTCTATTTAAATTTGTGTTGTAGCTTTTGTTTAAATGTACTGTATGAGAGCAGCAACTTTAAGCTGATGATGTACACGGGGGTGACTTAACATAAAAACAGTTTAGCAGAACTGAGGCTGCCAATGGGAAAATCTCAGAAAACCTACAGTGGACAGTACAAACATGTAGATCATAGCTGCGCAGTTTAAAATAGTTCTGGCTTTCCGGAACAAGCTTGAGTTGTCGTCAGGGCAGCTGGGAGACAAGAAGATCAAGCATCCACAGGACTGCTTTCCTCCTCTGGTGTGGAAGTGGCATGGTTCTCAGTATTACACTGCCCTCTCTAATGGGGCTGCTGGGCAAATGTACCAACAACGGAGGCAGCAGACATCTGCCATGTCAGAAACAGGACAGCACATGGTGCCACCAGTGATATCATTGCATGCTGCTCTTCTGGGCCACAAAGAGGAGGAGGGCAGCACAGGAAAAAGGGAGAAACACCCCAGGCTGGCATAGATGACCACCACCTTCACAGGTCCCATACCTGGCCACTTGAGCATGGCTGCTGGATCCTTGAGATGGTGGGTCAGGACATAGAAACATAGAATTTGATGGCAGATAAGGACCGCTTGGCCCACCTAGGCTACCCATTTCCTACCTGATGGATAAGCTGCAGATTCTAGTTAATCAACAACTTACTTCCTCCTACCCCCACTAGAATTGCCTTATGCCTGTCCCATGCATTCTTGAATTCTTTCACTGTTCCTGACTCACAACCTCCTCAGGAAGGCTGTTCCATGCATCCACAGCCCTCTCTGTGAAAAATGCTTTCTAACATTACCTCTGAGCTATCCTCTATCTTCAAATTGTGCCCCTTGTTCTTGCACATCTCTTCTTCTAAAAGATGCTACCCTCTTGTACTTAATTCCTTGAAATACTTGAAAGTTTCTATCATGTCCCCTCTCCCTCCTTTCCTCAAGGGTATACATATTGAGCTTCTTTAGTCTCTCCTCAGATGTCTTCTGGTGCAGACCCTGCACCATTTGGTTGCCCTCCTCTGAACAGCCTCCACCCTGTCTATATCTTTGCAGAGATGTGGTCTCCAGAATTGCACGTAGTACTCCAGATAGGGTCTCACTAACTGTCTGTGCAGAGGGATAACAACTTCCTGTTTTCTACTGTTGATGCCACTCCTATACATCCCAGTATTCCCCAGCCCTCCTTACTGCCTTCTCACATTGCTTGCCCACCTTTAGGTCATTTGATATAATTACTCCTAGGTCTCTTTCGATTTTTGTTGTTGCTATTAACTCACCCCCATTGTGTACTCTTCCCTGGGTTTTGTTTCCCAGATGTTAGGGAGGCAGTATAGCGCAGTGGTTTAAGGCTCTGCGCTGCAAATCTCGTGACATCCAGCAGACCAGACCTAAGTTTGGGTCCCACAGCTTCCACTTGCATACTGTGTGACCCTGAGTAAGTCACTTAACTTCCTGTGCTCCCAGGTTGCTCCTGTAAAAGCTTTCAGCTTAGTGTGCTTCTCCTGGGTAAACAACTAAAAAAAAAAAAAAAAAAGATGCATTACCTTGCACTTCTTGCATTGAATCTGAGCTGCCACATATTTGGCCATTCCTCCAACCTTGCCAAGTCCCTTTTCATTCGTTCTACTCCACCTTGTGTATCAACCCTGTTGCAAATCTTGTGTCACCTGCAAAGAGACATAACTTTCCTTCCAGGTGCTCTCCAATGTCACTTATAAAGTCATTAAACAGTACGGACCCATGTACCCGCTAGTTAGCTTCCGCTTCTTCACTGTGGACTCTGTTTACAATTACCTTTTGTGTCCTATTGTCCAGCCAGTTTTTAATCCAGGCTACTACCTTGGGACCCACTCCAAGGCTGGCTAACTTGTATATTAATCTTTGTGTGAGACTGTGTCAAATGCCTTGCTAAAATCTAGGTAGGCCATATCCACAGCTCTCCTGGTCTACTACTTTAGTCAACCAGTCAAAGAAATCTATTAGGCTCGTCTGACATGACCTTCCTGCTGTGAAACCATGCTGCCTTAGGCCCTGTGCCCCAATGGCCTCTAGGTACTCAATAATTCTTTCCTTCAGAAGTGATTCCGTTATTTTCCCTACCACTGAAGTCAAACTAACTGGTCTGTAGTTCCTGCCTCTGCCCTGCTCCCACTTTTGTGAAGTTGAATCACGTTTGCCCTCCTGCAGTCCTCAGGTACCACCCCATCTTCCCATGATTTATTAAAGAGAGTAGTCAATGGTGTTACTAGTTCTACCCTTAGTGTGCTTCTCCTGGTTAAACAACTAAAAAAAAAAAGATGCATTACCTTGCACTTCTTTGCATTGAATCTGAGCTGCCACATATTTGGCCATTCCTCCAACCTTGCCAAGTCCCTTTTCATTCTTTCTACTCCACCTTGTATATCAGCCCTGTTGCAAATCTTTGTGTCACCTGCAAAGAGGCATACCTTTCCTTCCAGGTGCTCTCAATGTCACTTATAAAGACATTAAACAGTACCGGACCCTGTGGTACCCGCTAGTTACCTTCCTTTCTTCACTGTGGACTCTGTTTTACAATTACCCTTTGTGTCCTGTTGTCCAGCCAGTTTTTTATCCAGACTACCACATTGGGACCCACCCAAGGCTGGCTAACTTGTATATAATCTTTTTTGTGAGTCTGTGTCAAATGCCTTGCTAAAATCTAGGTAGATCATATCCACAGCCCCTCTGGTCTACTACTTTGGTCAACCAGTCAAAAGAAATCTATTAGGTTCTGCCTGACATGACCTTCCTGCTGTGAAACCATGCTGCCTTAGGCCCTGTGCCCCACTGGCCTCTAGGTACTCAACAATTCTTTCCTTCAGAAGTGATTCCATTATTTTCCCTACCACTGAAGTCAAACTAACTGGTCTGTAGTTTTCTGCCTCTGCCCTGCTCCCACTTTTGTGAAGTTGAATCACATTTCCCTCCTGCAATCCTCAGCTACCACCCCATCTTCCCATGATTTGTTAAAGAGAGTAGTCAGTGGTGTTATTAGTTCTACCCTTAGTTCTTTTAGAATTCTTGGGTGAATCCCATCAGGCCTCATTGCTTTGTCCACCCTCAGTTTCAAGAGTTCTTTCAAAACCTTTCTTCTGTGAATGGACCGGGTATCGACACCCTATTCAGTGTTTCTCCTTGTTTGGTTTAGGTACCTCCTCCTCCTCTTCCTCTTCTGCTGTGAATACTGAGCAGAAATATTCGTTCAGTATCCCTGCTTTTTCACTGCCACCCTCTGCCCACATTCCTCCCCTTTATTAAGTCTCTATATCCCTCCCATGGTCTTTCTTCACCCCTAATGTACCTATAAAAGGTTTTATCCCCTTCTTAACAGAGTTGGCTATCATTTCCTCAGTTTGTGCCTTTGTTATTCTGACTGCCTTCCTGCATCCTTCTGCTTTAACTGATAAAGTTATCTGTCCTGCTCCTTCTGTGTTTCCTTATATTTCCTGAATGCTATCCTTTTCTCCTTAACCATCCCTGCCACCTCATTTGAGAACCATCGTGGTTTTTTCCTTCATTTTGTTTTGTTGATTTGCTTCACACAAAGGCTTGTTGTTTCTGATGGCTGTTTTGATTTTTCCCATTGTTCCTCCATCCCTCCTTCTTGCCCATTTTCTAGTGCTTTTCTAAGGCACTCTCTCATTTTCTAAAGTCCAGTACTCTTGTTTTTGTATGACTTGACTCTATGGCTATGTTTATTGTGAACCACACTGTTTGGTGGTCACTTGTTCCCAGATGGCTACCCACTTCTAAATCTGAGATCCTTTCTCCTTCCCCATTTGAGAGTACCAAGTCTAAGACTGCTCCTTCCTGAGTGGGTTCCAACACTAGCTGTCTAAGGCATGCCCCGTAGGGCATCAAGAATGACCCTACTTGGATGTGCCTGCAGCAAAGGTACTCCAGTTAACATCTGTCATATTCAAGTCCCCATCAGCAATATCTCCCTTTTTCTGCCATTTTAAGGATGCCTTCTATCATTTCCTTGTCCATTTCTTCCTCCTAAGATGGGGTCTGTACATAACCCCATGCGGATTGTGGTGCCAATCACACAACAGGAGGCCTCATATGGAACCAGGACTTCTGCAGTATCTGTGGCAGATTAAACAGCAGAAATTTCCCTGGTAGGTAAGGATTGGGGTGAAGGGGGTCATGGTCCGAAAGAAACAAGAAAATTAAAACTGTAACTTCTGTGGTACTTCACTTTATATGCATGTATGTGATTGTAACAGAGGATTATGAGGGCAAGTAACATTTAACTATTTTTTTTTATTTTTAGGGCCTACTCAAGGGATTTACATGAGGAAGGTAGCAGCCATGGCTGTGATGATATTTAAGGATGTGTGGTTTGTATTGATTTTGTTGTGAAGAGGCTGCTGAATCTTTATCTAAAGCTGTTGTGCTGAGATAACAGCATGTGTAAAGATGGTTGTCAGCCAGTCAGGTTACATGATTTTTCAACCATTTTACAATTAGGGTCAGAAGAAAGAAGGAGCTGTTTTGACTGTCTGAAGTCCTTGCCCAGGTATGACCCGAGAACCATCCTAATATCCATGAGCAGAGTCCTTTCCTCCTCATCCTGGAAGTTGGCAAAGTGTGTAGGCTGGATTATAACCTGATTAAGATGGAACTATGGCACCATCATGAGTACAAACTTGGGGTGTGTTTGTGAACTACCTCATCTTTATGGAAAACAATATATGGAGAATCGTGACCAAATCATGGATTTCAGGTACTCTGTGCAGAGTTGACAGCTACTAGACATGTTGCTTTCTAGGTTAGAAACTTCAAATCACTAGTCACAGTAGGTTTAAAGGCTTATGAAAAGCATTTCATCACATGATTGACATCCCAAGGAGCCACCAGTTTCCAGACAGAAGGCCTTGTGTGAAGAATACACCTAAGAAACGTTTTAAACAGTGGCAGGTCTGCTAAAGAGAGGCACCTGTAGTTGTGGGGTATGCTTATATAGCACATACTGTAGATGAACCTTAACTGTGGAATACTGCAGTCCGCATAAGAAAAGTCCAGTAAGTACTCCAAAACCTTTTCAGATGGGCACCTTGTGTCATGGCAGTCTGAATGCATCCTGACTGGAAAAGCTTTGTCCTGGATTTCTGTAACAGAATTGAAGCAGTTTGGCATTGAGTGGGGATGCAAAAGTCCATGACTGGGGTGCTCCACTCATTGAATAATGATCTCATGATATATGGTGCTGTGATCACTCATGAGGATCTGCCTCTGTTCCACTTAATTCATCTACCAGAGGTTCTGGACCCTGGCAGATAGATTACTTGGAGGAAGATCCCTGTTTGAGGCACCATTATCACACTCTCATTGCCTCGCCACAGAGAGGGTAATAGTGTCTTCTCCTTGCTTGTTGATGTAGTATATGACAGACTTGTCTATGTGGGGAGAGCTGTCTTTCAGCTGATCAAGTCAACTAGGGCTTTCAGATCATATTTTCTGATGAGTTCCAGGCACCTTGTGTTTGATGATACCTGAAATAGGCTCCCACCCCAGCAGGGAGGAATCCAGGATGAGAGTCACTTTGGCTCTGGTAGAAAGAAGGAAAAGCCCTGGCAGGATTGTCCTCCAGTGACTGCCACATCAGGGACATCACTATGGATTTGGTCACCTGACTGGGATAATTTAAGGGTGTGATGCCTGTGACCACTGGGTACTGAGAATCCACTGAGTTGTCCGTATGTTTTTCTTCATGTGCAGCCTTGCTTGAGGCACTCTGAACACTGAGGAGGCTATTAGATCCAGCATGCATAGCATAGAGTTGGCTGGCACAGTCTTGCATTTCATGACATAGCATACCATCTGCAAGATCACCTGTAGCCTGCTGTCTGGGATGAAGACCCGAGCTTGGGTCATGTCCAGAACAGCTCCTAGGAACACCACTTCTAGGAGGACTCCAGCTGAGACTTTGAGGAGTTCAGTAGGACTTCCATGGACACTAAGAATTGAGAGGCAGTGGCCACTGCCTGCTCTGTGTCCTGTTTGGATGGGCTTGAAATTCGAGAGCCATCCAGATATAGGCAGACACAGAGTCCTAGCTTTCTGAGGTGTGCCATGAGTATTGCAAAGCACTTTGTAAAGATTTGCAGCACTGAGGAAAGCCTCAAAGGGCAGGACTCCAACTGGTTGTGTTGCCTTCATGCAGAACAGGACTGAGGGGACGAGAATGAAAATAAAAGTGGACTTAGTTGAAAGAAATATATTATAGTACTTCTCAAATAGAACAGGAGAATAAGAATATCATGACAGGGTGTGGGTCGTGCTGGATAACATCATACCTGGGGTGATTGTGAATAAGGCCGAGGCCGAGTGCAAACCACTCACCCCAGAAGTGGATAAGTAGCCCAGCATGACACACACCTCTGTCATGCATTATTCTATTATACAATGACTTGTTTGTAATACAAACAAAAAATGATGAAAACATATATTTAAAGTATATTTTTGTCATTTTATGAAGGTGTAGGCTTACCTTATGGCAAAACAGTACTGATTTTCAGCCAGTAGGTGGAGCTGTTGTATTCAGTGTGGCTCTGCAAGCCACATAGCATCTTTGTCAGTGATGCCAGGTTTTGTTAGTCTGCTCCTTACAGTTTTTGTTGTCAGCATTTTGTTGTCTTGTCTTTTGATAATTGGTTGTAAGTGCTGCTGCTGGGTGGCAATTGGTCTTGTCAACCCCCATTCCCATCTTTCATTTGCCCTCCCACTGTGAAGATTTCTGTGAAGAAGGTAGGGAGGTGGTAGTGAGAATATTTCACATTTGTTTGACATGGTCCTATTTAAAAACAAAATCGAGTATACTGACTTCCTAAGTGAGCAAGTGAATATTTTGTAGTGAGAGGCGATGACTGCTGAAGACACATTTGATCACATGGCACTCCACGTGCTCACTCGCTGAAGCACTAAAAATTCTCAATGTGGCAAGATTTTGTAATGGTTGCTGAGTTCTTTTGGTTTTGTTTCTACTTGGCAGACAGTACAGGAACTGGGACACTGAACACTGCCTCTGGATGAGATTTGGGGAAGCGGGCTACCCGGTTGGCAGCTGAGCGGGGATCAAAGGGGCTGTGTGAAGTCATTTTGCAGGAGGCAGTGTTTGCACTTGACTCATGTTTTATTTTATTTTTATGAGAAGTAAAGATTTACTGCATGGGGGTGATTCTGAGTGGGGTAGGGAGTGCAGATTGTGAGCACAGTAGCAGAGCGGGACAGCTGAAACTGCTTGTAGGCAGTGGAATAATGTTTTTTAACTTAAAATGCGGTCATAAATGTGTTGGGACTAGAGTCGTGATGTTATGCCAGGATAACATCATGGGCCCAGTGCCACCCTGATGAATCAGAACACAAGATCCTTTCTTCCCATTGTATAATCTGGAATACTCTACCAAGTGAGGTGATTACTAGTGGATCATTATTTGAATTCAAAAGAAAGGCTGATGAACTGATTGTGGAAATAGGATCAAATGCACCCACTAAGGTGGGGAATGGTTCATATGGCCCTAAAGATCTTCTACCATTCTATTCCCAGTATATGAGAACTAGCATACAAGAACAAGAGGTACATGTGTTGGCTGGGGTGTATTGGTATGTGCTGGTATGTGTCCCACATATCCAGAGATGCTAGCCAATCCTGTTGCCTCGGTAGGGTAGTAATGATCCCAGGGAATCCATTTTGAATTTTTCTCAATTCTGAAACACATCTGGTCAGCTGAGACTGAGGTTGGGAGCTTCAAACCCCAAAATCTGTCTTCCACTGACATCTGCTGCAGTATCTAAAACTCCTAAAGGCTGACCTCCACAGGAGTTGTCTTCCTTTGCTGAAACAAATAAATCCCACCAGGCTCTCATGCAAGTCATAAAACAATTTGATGAGAAATTAGATGCTCTAGTTATCAAGTGTGAGAGTGTTGAGCATCGCATCACCAAGAATGAAAAAATTGTTGAAAACAACCAGAATCTACAAATGGTAATTGTCACAGATTTATCAGCAGGTCAGGCCTCTACTCCCAAAGTGCCAACCTCTGAGTGCAGTCTTGTGAATAGTGCAACAGACAAGGTAACCCTCTTGTCTGTTTTGTGAGTTTGGATCAACCTTTGGTCTCAGTTCTGAGGATTCAAACTGTTAACCTCTTGCTAGCATACCCAATGCACAGACTCAAATATATCTGTCTTTGGGGGCCAGATATCTTTGCCTACAGGCACCTAACCAGGTATTCAGAGATGAACCCTTTAAAAATTTAATAAATACCTAGAACCATTGCTCCTTAGATTAGCGGCCAATGTTAAGAATTACGAACTGAGTAGGTGATGTTAGATATGCATTTTCAGTTTACGCGACAATGTCTTATTACATTTGAGAACCCCAAAGTCTCAATTCCCGTAGTTTTAGAGGAAATTGAGGAGTATTCTAAATGTCCCACTATAAGTTAAATCGGAAAAAGAAGGTAATCCTCTTGAATCATAGAGTTAATAAGGTGGAGTTGGTCCCCTAGGCCTGGCATGGAAACAAATTTAGTTTACCTAGGAATAAAGATTTTAGGATCCTATCGCTATTCGGAGAAACAACATAGATAGCCTTATGAAAATAATCTCTAAAGATCTTGAGAGGTGGCAATGCCTCCCTATCTCACTATGGGGCAGGTTAAATATAATTAAATGAACCTCTTACCTAGGATTCTATATCCATTGAGTATGCTGGGTATGTACCTTCCTAAAATATGGTTCTCTAAGTTAAGAAGAATGCTGAGTTCCTTTCTGTGGAATAAAAAGAAGGTACGTAGGGCCTACCTCAAATTAACAGTGCCAAAAGTGAGGGAGGACTGGCAGCTCCTTCTTTCTTTGTATATTACATTGCTCAACATTTAAGTAAGTTATATTATTGGCAGAAAGAAGTGGACCACACTACATATCTCCCTCTGTGGGTAGCTATTGAAGAGTATTTGGCATCTCAGGAAAGGTGCTCGCTGCATGCCTTGCTGTATGTCTCTCCGTCACATATCCCCAAAACCTTAGAAATAACCCTATGGGCTGGTCAATAAAAGCCTTGCATCAGGCCCAAGCTTATCTGGCGTGTTAGGTGGAGCCAATCCTCTGACCAACCGATTATGGACAACCCACATTTTAAAATTGGTAGTGTGCCGATAGCCGATGTTTTTGGTCTCAGTTGAGACAGTGTAAAGTCTCGGAGTTATGGAGATGGAGAGATGGTCACTCCGGTTCAATTGTGTGGCTCTGATAGAGCTGCTAATAAAGAACTTTAAATATTTACAAGTTAGTAAGGCCCTATCCAAATTTCATAAGCTTTCTCCATTAATAGACATAGGGGAAAAGGGTCCCGCTGCACTTCTCCAGGTTGCTTCTCCACGCACAAAGTCTCAAATCTATACAAAGCTTTGCAAGGTTGGGATAATAGATCACCTTCGGTGTTTGCTTCTATTGGGTAAGGGAACTAGGTCTCCTGAGGATGTTAATGTGTGGGAAAAACTTTGGATTTCTTTATATAAGCTTGTCAAGCAGGACAGACTCAGATTAGTACATTACAATATTATGCATAATTTGTACTTGACACCATCCAAACTGTGTAGATTTGGACTGTTGCAAGTACCAACGTGTAATAGATGCAAGATAGATGTGGGGTCCCTTTATCATATGTTATGGTTGTGTCCGCACATTAAAGTATTTTATGAGGCTATCAACAACTCCTGGACCCTATCCTTGGTTTGAGGGAGCTGTTTATCTGAAGTGTGCCTAGTAAATTCTTTCCCAAGGTACTCAGATAGTAGGAAAGCATATATGGCTTTGGTAGCAGCAACTGCCAAACTAACTATAGTGAGACATTGGATGGATGAGAAAGCACCCTAGTAATGGAATGGTACAGAGAGTGTGTTTTGGCTTTGCAGTTAGAGACATATAGCACTCATGCGAAGCAGAGGCAAAACTTTTACCTCTCGGTGGGGAAGTATAGAGGCCATCATGGTGATATGGGAATCACAATGTAAGGTGGGATTGCAGTATTTAACTATAGTTACAATGTTGGTAATAATGCACAGTCTGCGATGTGGGAGGGAAGGGGTGGGTTTTCTTTCTTCCTTTTCTTCCTTTATGTTTTCTTTTCTTTGATGTAAAAGATGCACCTAATATTCTCAAGTGTATATGTCTGCTTGATATTGATATTGTATTTTGGTGCTGAAATCAATAAAGAGTCTAAATTTAAAAAAAAAAATTAATAAAGACCTCAGATTTAAAATGCTACTCTTTCCAGTTTGGTACCACCCTACATGCTTATGTCTCCTGTCTGCTATAACCATAAATATTTCTTAGCAAAATAAAGCAATTCAAACACAGACCAGGCTTTCTTTAAAATGAGAGTTTTTACTAAAATATAAAATAATATGTCAAACATACAATACAGAACTCTTATGTCACAGGACATACATATCTTTAAACAAAACAAGGTTTAAAACAATGCAATTCCTACAACTATATTTAGATTTGTCTAGCTTTCTAAATGCCACTTTTCAGTGCTCAGATGTTTTCTTGGTCAGTGTCTGATACAAAATGCACATCTGTAGTGAAGATAATAATCTTTTCAAGCAATATTGGCTAACCCTTTGATGAAGTCATCCAGCCCCTCCTCCGGTCAAATATCTAACAAAATATATTTTATACAACCATAGGATGTAATTTCAAAGTATCAATTCTGCAGCCTTAGCATAACTCAAGTTTCAATGACACCTCTTTTGATCTCATGCTGTACTCTCTTCACACAGACTTCATAGGGTCATTTACAACCTTACACCTCTATGTAACATCCTAGCTTCCTTATTTTAACATCATAAACCTAGTTTATGATTTCTCTCAACAAAATTAACTTAACGACTCTGTAATTAGCTCAGAGGAACAGGATCCTTAATAAAATCTTCCAGTAACACATTGTCTCTAAACTGAGTGTGTGATACATGTTGTCAGCGGTTCTCTTGGCCTGCATCTGTCAGCTGAAATCTGGGGAGAGGTCATTCCTACAGCATTTGAATTTTCAGCAGAGACATTAATACATTTTATATGAAAAATATATAACACAGCACTCAGAACTGGCTGTTTATGTCACAGTAATCACTACTAAATTAGACTGCATAACCTCTCTAGTTAATGCCATGCTATGTTATAATGTTGTGCTACATGATAATGTTGTAGTATGTGATCATGTTGTGCTATGTGATAATGTTGTAGTAAGTGATAATGTTGTGCTATGTGATAATGCTGTGCTATGTGATAATGTTGTAGTATGTGATAGTGTTGTGTTACATGATAATGTTGTGAAAGTAAGAAACTTAAAAACAGTCTGGCATGGCTACACAGAGGGCTGAGGTGCTGGTGCCTTACCTGCACTACACTGGTGACCGGGTTCAGAAATAACCTTGGGCTGCCAGGGTGCCAGCTTGGGGGTGGGTTGGAGCAAGAGTAAGCCACAGCTCTCCCTCCATAGGGGTGGATGTCTGCCCATCCATAGTCCCACTCCCACTGGGTGGATATCCGTAGGCATGTAGGTGGTATGGAGCAGCAATGAAAGTTGAGAGGGGCAGAAGGGGCCACTGGATCCAGGTGTGTATGTGCACCTCCATGCATATACACTGACAAGTATGCCATGGTGTGGGGGAATGGGAGAAACCTGAAAAAACTAAAAGTGTATATGAAAAAAAAAAAAAAAAAAATTTAAAACTGAGAGAACTGAGTAAGAAAAACAAACAAAAAATACATTTAGTTGGACACCCCATATTGGAAAATTCTGCTAATGTAACCTGGGATACTGTTAAATTGTTTTTCTCCAGCTGCCTCAGCTGTACACCTGAAGCTATACCTTGGCTAATCAAAGCATTCCATTTGTCCAGCTGCTACAAGGCACAACCTCGGCACTCAATGTTTCTGCCAAAACTTCAATGGTTCTTGGTCAGTTTTCCTAGAGAATGATTGAGAGTGCGTGATAAAACAAGCTGATTGTGGAGTATAATGACTTTTCAGGTGTTAAAGTATATATTTACCTCAACGTGTGCCTCAAATCTGAGCCAGATGACATTGCTTTATTCAATACTGCTCAGAAGTTTAACATATTCAACAACTCAGGGGCAATGAGGAAGTTTTTTTCATGGAGGTGTGGTGAACACATGGCATAGCCTTCCTGAGGAGGTTGTGGGGTCAAAACAGTGGGAACTCAAGAATGCATGGGACAGACATAAGGCAATTCTTGTGGGTGTTAGGAAGAAGCAGGCTGTTGGTTAATTAGAATCTGCAGCTTATCCAATAGGTAAGGAAATGAGCAGACTGGGTGGCCAAGCGGTCCTTATCTGCCGTCAAAGTCAATGTTTCTATATTGGGGCAATTTCTCTTTGTTTTACTTATTTAAAGCAAGGATAAGTCTGAATTCTATCAAATAATATTTTTACCCTGATCAACTTTCTGACATCATTATGTGCAAAATGCCCAAAGTTGATCTAGCAATATTCATCAGTATCCTCAGATGAAAATGATACTGATGCTGAAAATGCCAAAATCATGGTTCTTTTGATAATGTAAATGGAGAGATAGCTACTGTATCTAAATTGCTTTCTAAACCTGCATTGAGTACTTTAGGCTATGACATGTACTCTCTATCTGTGGGTAAATTGAATAGTACAGGTAATATCAGTGTTCATTTCAGTCTCCATTTTAGCAACTAGACTTTAAAGAGCTGGTGACATGTTCAGAAGAACTTTAATAAACCTAATATTTAGACACAGTCCAGCTTATATTTCCCATTAAAGCTATATTCTCTCTTCATTATTTATTACTGAGGTCATCTGTATGAAAATAGAATCTTTGCTCCTTAAGAGTTTGTCTAGTCCTACTGCTTTTTCCCTACCTGAAGTCACAGAGCTCTGCTTGTGATATCACAGCTACTCCCATGGCAATATATTGTGATGTCACAAGAAAGGATTATGACTTAAAGTAGGGAGTAAGCTATACAGGCAGATGAACTCTAAAGCAACTCAAAGGAATAAATGTCATATATTTGTGCACATTTCCTTAGTAATAAATAACAGGAGGAGAAAAATATTAAATATCAATGGAATGCAAGGAGAATTGTACCTAATTATCATGCTTTTTAAAGTTTTCTTTGAGGAGTCAGTAGCTCTTTAAGTAATATAGAATGCTGTAGCTTCCTTGTATATGCCAAGGTATGAAAGTATGGAAATCATTTCCATTCTGAACCCTATGGTGGCCTTTTGGAGTGAAAATATTGCTTTTGCTATGTGAAGCTGGAATTTGATTTTTTTTCTGATCTAATAATTGATAGTCAATGTTAACTTTCTATATTTTTTGTTTAATTCAACCACCTTGCAGACAATGTTGTTCACACTTGTGTTGTGTATATAGCTAGTTTAATAAAACAAACAAAAAAAAAAAAAAGAAAAGCATAAGGGCTAAAAAACACTAGAAATGTGGTGTGCAAAAATATCCAGTAATACATTGGTGAAAAAATGCCAAAAGAGAAGCAAGAAAAGTATAAAGGGAAAATGAAATGAGATTGGCTGGTAAAGTAAAACATAATTTCAGATATTTCTGTAATTATATAAATAGCAAATATGGTGGAAATAAATAGGTGGGATTACTGGTTGAAGAGGAAAACAGTATCAACCAACCCAAGTGGTGGAAACATTCAATTAATTCTTTCCTAATGTATAAAGAGAAAGGAGGAAATTGAAAATGGAAACAAAGATTATGGATAAAATACAAAATAGGATTAATCGATGAGGAGGTGAAGAAACAAACTGAAACACATTAATCCAAATAAGGCCTTAGGTCCAGATGATATCCATCCAAAAGTATTTAGAGAACTGGCTGCTGAACTGGCAAGACCCATAACATACATTTTGCAATACTGTCTGAACAGTGGATAAGTGGTTGATAGGTGGAGGGAGGCTAATATTGTAAGCATTAGTCAATGCTGCATGTTCGCTGCTTGCATTGCTGTTGTATCAGGTATTGCTTGTACACATTTTTATTACATATATTTTTTTTTTTGCAGTTGTTTAACCAGGTATAGCACACTAAGCTGAAAGCTTTTTACAGGAGCGACCTGGGAGCACAAGAGGTTAAGTGACTTGCTCAGGGTCACACAGTATGCAAGTGGAAGCTGTTGGATTCAAACCCAGGTCTGGTCTGCTGGATATCACCAGATTTGCAGCTCAGAGCCTTAGACCACTGCGCTATATGGCCATATTTAGCCAGGAGAGCCAGATAAGATGCAGTACTGTATCTCAATTTCAGTGGTATTCTGCTTTTACACGCTTTTAGATTGCATTTACCCAGGATAGGCCAGCTGACAGACAATATCTAGTTTTCAGTGGGCTCCCACATTTGAACTTAAATTTCCAACAGTCTTTCCATGACCTGACATCATAATCAAGACAGGTGGAATTTTTAAAATCACATCTCAAAGGTCATTTCACAGTGCAACTGTGAAAACAAGTTTTGAGGGATTTGTAAAATGGCACCTTTTGTTCATGAGGGGGTAGCAAAGGGATATATTGAACATTAGGGACCAAAATTTGCAAAATAATTAAAATTGGAACAATTCAATTTTCTTCATAACGTAGTTGTTTTTTTTCATATTTTGACCCCACATTTTCAACATGGTCTTTTTATGACCACTCCTTCTAATCATGACATGCGTATTTTATAAAATAATGGCAAAACATCATTTTGCACCACAACTGTGAAAACACATTTTGGCCAACAGCTGAAAATGGCAGCTGTCATGTTCATGAGGTGGTGTGAAAAAATAGCTATGCTGACAATTTGGGCTCAAAATATTGAAAATTATCAACGTTATGAGTGTGCTATGAAAAATTCCAATATATGCTCATAACGTTGCTGTTTCTAAATATTTTACTTCAGATTTTCAACATACCTTTCTTATAACCCCACCTTATGAACAGGGGCAGAGAATATTTCAAATCCTGCCCAAAAGATAATTTTGCACCATAGGTGTGAAAACACATTTTGCCAGGATTTGAAAATTGACAGCTGTCGTGTTCATGAGGTGGTGTGAAAAATGACTATGTTGAAAAATCTGGGGTCAAAATATTAAAATTACCAAAGTTATGAGCTTGCATTGAAAAATTCCAACATACACTTTTAACTTTGTTAGTTTTAAATATGTTTACCCCAAATTTTCAACATAGCCTTCTTATGAATCCAAGGGGGATAAAATGTTCATATTCTACCTAAAGGTGATTTCTTGTGATGACTGCAAAATCACTTTTTGGGACAGATCTGCATAATTTCACCATACTTGCTCATGAGGTAGGGTCCCAAAAAGGCCGTGTTAACATTCTGGGGAAAAATATCTAAAATGGACAAGTTATGAGAGAAGTTCAAAACTTATTGAAATACATTAGAACCCGATTTCTTCAGTTCTCAGTCCGGTGTTGAAGAGTAAAGACGTGTCTGGTCCTGAGAGGTTTATGGCATTGGACCCTGGTAGGTAAGTAAGGAGTGGGTGTGTGGGGTGGTGGGTGATGAGTGGGAGGGTCAGGTGAGGGAGGGTAACAGCTGTGGTGTGCTGGTGGCAGCAAAAGACATTGATGGATGTTTTATTTTTACAGGATGTATAAAAATAAAAAAAGACTAAAGGAACAGTTTTCTTTATTTCAGGTTTTGACACTGGGGACTGAACACCCGGTGTCAGTGTTATGTTTGGCACTACTAGGGGTGGGCTGCCTGGATCACACAGTGAAAATGGACAGGGTAAGGGTACTAGCCAGCACCAGGGTTTGAGCACCCCAGTGTCAGTGTTATGTTTGGCAGTACCAGGGTGGGCTGCCTGTGTCACACAGTGAAAATGGACAGGGTAAATGATACTAGCCAGCACCAGGGATTGGACACCCCAGTGTCAGAAAATTAAAAAGTAGGGGTGTGGAGTGGTGAGTGCTAAGTGGTAGGGTAATGGTGATGGTGTGCTGGGGGCAGCAACGGACATTGATGGGTGGTTTTCTTTCTTTACAGGGTGTATAAAAATAAAAAGTCTATTAGGGATGGTTTTCTTTATTTCAGGTACTGACACTAGTGATTGGGCACCCCGGTGTTGGTGTTATGTTTGGCGCACTGGGCCTGGGCTCCTGGTGTTGCACTGTGATAACGCGTGAAGTGGGGAGTACTAGCCGGCACTGGGGATTAGGCACCCTGGATCAGAAAATTAAGAAGGGGGAGCAATGGAAGGTAGGAGGGATACTTGACAAAGGATAGGAGGGATTGTTTTACAATGGGGAGGACTGCAACAGGCTGATCCAGACACTGATCAGTTCTGCTTGCTGGGCAACTTATGCAGACCAAAGGAAAGTCACCTTATGATTTGGGAGGCTCTTTCTTTGTACTAGTCAAAGTTCCCACCCAACAAAGGCCAGAAGAGTGCCATGATCAGTTTAGATGATGATCGGACTGACACTGGTCAGCGCCTTATAGACTGCCCTACACTGAACTGACAGGGACACATCTCTCAAAATCCACTATCATACCAATGTTTACTTTATGTAAGTGCAAAGGTGAACGTAAACTGGGGCAAAATGAAATCACAGACTACAAACCCATTAGCTTAACCTATGTATTAGAAAAAGTTTTGGAATCCATTATTCAGGAAAAGGTCAAAATTTCATCACTGAGAACAACCTAAGAGGTCAACACAGCATTGTTTCATAACAGGAAGATAATGTCAGACAAACCTGATAAAGGGCAGTGGATATGGGGTTACCTGTATATGTGCTGTTTCTTGATTGCAGCAAAGCTTTTGATAGCATATCACATAAAGAACTTATTTCTAAACTAGAGGATGTGAGAATTAACTGCAGAACAGTGAGCTGGTTAAGGACTTGGTTAGGGTTGCCACCTTTGGATGAGGTGAAAACCGGATTCTAGGCTCTGCCCCTAGCTCCACCCCTTTCATGACTCATCATGCATTGTTCCTCCTAGAAGTCCATTTCTTATATCAATAAAAACAACACTTAAAGTAGCAGTTAAATCAAAATGGTAATACTGTACTGTGCTTGTTAAAATTACTTTCCTAGGTTCTTCCTAAGTATTTATTTGTTTACGATTTATTTATTTATTGACATTGGTTAACCAGATAAACATACAGAGATAAAATAAATCTCATTTACAGATATGATCTGGGGAGACAAGGAAATACTGTAAATAGCATACAATAGTATATATACTTTATATCTTTTCTGGCTCCATTTCCTGTTCTTTCCACATTAATATTTCAAAGCTAAAGAAGTGACTATACTGTTTTCTTGAAGAAATAAAATAATTAAAACATTTAAAATGCCTACATTCTGTTAGAGATGAAAACGTTTACCAGCAAATGAAAGTGGAGGATAACTGGCTCTGTTACTGTTACAAAAGATGGGGCAGCTGTGCTGCTATGCCACTTTAAGATGCAGTGGAAAGATTAGATTAAGTATGTGCTAATGGTGTTGTTAATGGCCATACTTTACAACTCCCAGGGTGACTGCATTCACAAACAAAAGGCTACATTGACAACAGAACTTGTTTGTAACCTGGACATGTAGCTGAAACAATGAATGATATGACAAAATTTGTTTCAAAAGTATGTGGGCACTCCAAATGGCTCAAAACCTGACCAGCACAGAGCAAAACTGGATTACCTGATAGGGACCCTGAAAACCTGACCACCAGGTAAAAACCTGACAGGTGGCAACCCTAGACTTGGTTGGAAAATAGAAAGCAAAGAGTCATCATAAGAGGACATAAGTCAAAGTGTGGAGATGTGACAAGTGGGTACCACAGGGTCAGTTCCTGACTCCTCGTTATTCAACATATTTATATTATCTATTAATTGTGAAGGGTTGTGTATACAACGTTTGCCAATGCCACCAAAGTGGGTTTGATAGTGGATACAGAAGAGGAGATAAATAATTTTAAAAGGTAAATAAGAAAACTGGAAATGTGCAAAGTACATATGTTTGAATTTAATATGGACAAATGTACGGTGATGCATTTGGGAGGAAGAAATAAAACGTTAAATACACACTGCAAGGACAAAATATAAAGGAAATATTAATGGAAAAATACCTAGGAGCAAGAAAGGAGAGCAAAGAAACCAAGCTGGCTGTCTCAGGAGGTAATGCAAGGAGTTAGGGCCAAGAGAAAAGCATTCTGAGGCTTAGGAAATCGGGGCGCAAGGGAACAAAGACAAGTACACAAAGAAGTGCAGGAGGTTACCAGGCTAGTCAGAGTGGTCAAGGCTTCCAGAGAACTGTAAGGAACAGGGAACCAAGGACAGGGCAAAGGACTTCTTCAGATGCATTGGTGAGAGAAGAAGAAACAAAGACCAGATTGTGAGGATTAAGAACGATTTGGGGGTTGGTGGAGAGGGAAGACCAGGCAGAGGCACTGAATGAGTACTCCTGCTCTATGTTCATGATGGAAAGAGGGGGAAGATACCCAAGGGAAGGTGAAGTGGGCAGAGAGGGCGGGTGACTGATATCAGAAATCTAGGGACAAGGTGCTGGAGGAACTAAGGGTACTGAGAGTGGACGAGGAGTATAGCTAGATAGCATTCACCCTAGGGTACTTAGTGAGCTAGCAGAGATCCTGTTGGGGCCACTGGCAGACCAGTTCAGTACATCACTGGACACAGGATGCATGCCACAGGACTGGAGGATGGCCAATCTGGTGCCCATTCATAAAAGTGTCCGGAAGGATGATCCAGGCAACTACAGACCAGTGAGTTTCACTTGAATCATGGGGAAAGTCATGGAGTCAATCTTAAAAAGAGGCTAGTGACCTTTCTGGAAGACAATGGGCTTCAAGATGGCTGTCAGCACGGTTTTGTATCGGGCAGATCCTGCCAGATGAATCTAGTTGAGTACTACGACTGGGTTACCAGGAACTGGACCCTCTCATTTCCCTCCATCCTTTCTGCCTAACTCGTCCTCACCTGACTCTGCTCTCTGGCAGGGTTCTCAGCATCTTGAAGAGGCCTAGTCTTAGGCAAATTTCTCCCACCCCTCCTTCTCCTCTTTACCAGCTTCTCTATTATCTCTACTTAACTTGTCCTTGCCTAGCCCTGACCCTTATTTTAAGTCCTTGCCTTATTCCATCACTGGCAGTGATCTCCGCACTCTGAAAGGGCCAGTTCCAGGTATGACTTATCCTTCCCTACCCTATCCCTTACCTCACCTCCCTTCTTCCCCTCTCCTACCTCCCTGCACTTAAACTAAATAATTAGTTCATCTGAGCTAATAACATGCACTTTTTGTTCTGTCTGAGCTGCTCCCAGATTGCACTACCCCTGTGTTTACTTGCCCTCACAACTGATTTTTTCTCACTTGCTCCAGTCATGTTCCCCCCATTGTTATCCTCTCCTTTCCCAACTATTTTCCCTGTCTACCCCATTACCTGCCTTGATGTCCCTCAGTGCACCTCATTCATTCAATAATTGGTAACTTATCTGCCTTTTAACTGTGATCCATTCCTGTAGGGATTTGGCTCCAAGGTTACATTAAAATTTCTGTACTATGTTCCTCAGATATGCCTCTTGTAATTAAATGCATATTCCACAGGTATGATATATTTAATAGTATGTTATATCACAATGCGACTGTATGATTATTTATTATTTTGTAACTGTATGTCTTGTTACAAATGTACAAATATAATAGTTTAATTTCTTGGATATGTTAAATGGTAAACTGTATGTCTAATTCTTCATCCAATTGTACCCTCCCCAGGTCACACCGAGACGAGCAACTTCTTCAGTGTGCTTTCCTGGTGAAACATTTCAATGAATAAATAGAGAATAAATAAATAACAAATAAGGGCCATGCAGTGAACATCCTATATTTGGACTGCAGCATGGCCTTTGACTCAGTGCCACATGGGAGGCTGGGGAAAACTGGAATATATAGGGTAGGTACAAAATGGTCAGCTGGATTACCAACTGGCTGAGGGTAGGCAGCAAGGGTGGTGGTGATGGGGAACCTCATCACCAAGGGACATCATGAGTGGGTGCCTCAGGGTTCAGTACTGGGACTGGTACTGTTCGGGATATTCTATAGCCGATATCTCAAAAGGATCCGAGTAGGATCAGTCTGTTCACAGACAATACTAAGATCAGTGCAGTGGTAGATGACACAGAGGGGTGGAGGGCTGCAGAAAGACCTGACCAAACTACAGGAATAGTCAGAGACATGGCAGTTGGGGTTCAACACCAGTGCAAGGTATTGCACTTCAGAGCAAGGAACCAGGGAGGAAGTATCAGTTGGGAGGGGTACAGTTGGAAAGCACAGTGAAGGAAAAGGATCTAGGGGTACTAATAACAGAGAATATGAACCACTCAGCTCAGTGCAAGAAGACGTCCTGCAAAGGCAAACAAGATGCTGGTGTGCATAGCGAGGGAATCTCCTCCGGCACAAATAAGTGATCCTACCCTGTACAGGTCACTGGTCAGGCCACACCTGGAATACTGTGTGCAGTACTGGTGTCCATTCCTGAAGAGGGACATCAGATTGCTGGAGGAGTGCAGCGTGGGGCAGCAAAGATGATACAGGGACTTGAGGGAAATTCTATGAGGAGAGGCTGGGACAGCTGCAAATGTATTCTCTGGAAGAGAGGAGGGATGGGGGGATATGATTGAAACCTTTAGTACCTAAAGGGGTATTAACAAGATTAATACAGAAGGAATTCTTCAGATCAGAAGGGGAGGGACACAAGAAGGCATTGGCTGAGATTGGGGGTATTCAGGAGGAAATCAGGAGACACTTTTTCATGGAAAGGGTGGTAGATAAGTAGAACACTCTGCCTGAGGAGGAGGTATTGAGTAGAACCATAGGAGGATTTAAGAGAGAGTGGGACAGAGTGAGGCGGTGGTTATGAGGAGGGAGGGAGGGTGGGACAGCTGCAAGTTGAGGGCTTGCTGTACAATCAAGCCAACTCGATGAACTGTGAGGCCTGTTTCTGCAGGCTTTTGTGAGTAGGGATCATGGTAACAGATGATTTAAAATATGACAGGTAATTTAAGTCATCTACCAGGAATTGCTTCAGAATATTATATAGTATTAGTAGAACATAGCTAGCAGAGATAGCAGGGTACTTACGATCATTGTATGGAGCCCTGGTAAGACTACCCTGGATTACTGCTTCCAGTTCTGAGTGCCACAAACAAAAGGAGCAGCTGGGCAAATAGAATGGGTGCAGAGAAAGGCAGCAAAGGTGGAAACCAATATCAAAATTTATCACATGACCAGAGATCAGGAAATCTGAACATGTATTCTATTGAGTATAGATGGCTAAGAGGATTTATGTTTAATTTACAGGCCCTTTCATGAACTCGATTGTGAAACTGTTTAGGGCTGATAAGGAAAGAAACCCCACATGAAACTAAAAGCCATGAATGGCAATTGAAAGGCGAGATTTATGATACCAAAAAAAAAAACAGGCTGCAAATGCAATGGGCTTCTAAGTGAAGTGATTAGTAGCGGAAATATGGAGGCATTCAAAATAAATTAGACATATGACGGATATAACAACAGGCTAAGAACAAACCATTGAAAATGGCAAGCCATTATGGGCAAATTGCCTTACAGGCTTGAAATAAATCTATTAACCCTGCACAGCCAGAGATTGATATATCAGTTCAGAATTCCTATATATTCTAATTCTGTCGGCAGACTAATGGATACATATGAATTCATAGGATAACTGAGACAAGCAGGCATCTGTCAAATCTCATGGAGATTTGTTTTATCTAATCCATAATTAACCTCTTTGGTGTTTTCCCACAGAAATGAATAGCATATGTATGTACTGTATTGTTCAAATATAATGCTTGACAAGGAGGGCTCCGTTTTTGTGGGGGTGTAGGGAAGTCAACAAATAAAACTCTGTGTAAACTAGTTCTTACTTGATTCTGCAACAGTGTAATTCTATAAAACAATTCTAACTAGTTGCTCTATATCTATTTTGCAACCTACTTGCTGTAAATATTATCTTTGGTGGATAAATTTCATTGTATACAGATTTCATTGTAATAATTTGAATGCCTCTCCCAATTTTAAAACGACCAAGTCTTCACTGCCTTAATTCTATTTACCTCTGTATAAAGTTATATTGGAAAATACTAGCTTTTTTGTATCTGTTATGCAACATATGCATCTAGAATGTACCCTCAATATGTAAATATGTATTGAAAATTTAAAAACAAGGGTCAGTCTATCACAGCCAAGTGTATTTCAGCCGGATTATAAATTGCTTTACCACTGCTAGGCCATGGCAGGGGTAAAGCTGGAGGACAAAGTGCATGCCTGCTCCACCAGAGTAAAATGCCATGTCCTTGGCACAAATAGACTTAATGCAAATCGCAGAGATTTGGTTGGTTGCAGCTTGAATCCCAGGGCATACTTCTACCAAGCACTATGCCACGGATGTCCTTGTCAGGCAGCAGGCTTCCTTGACAGGTCAATTCTGAATGGATTGCTATCCCGCTTGAGTCCTGAGCTCCAGCCTTTCTAGCCCAGGGTTATTTCTCTGAGCTTGGTAATCTGACTCATTAGTGGAATTTAAGGAGAACATGAATTATTGAAGATATGAAAGCTACGCACTTACCATAACTGTTGATCTTCCTGAATATCTTCTCCATGAATTGCCACACCTTCCCACACTTTTTTTAATTTAGTTTTTGTTGACCAGGTAGTGCACTAGACAAATCCTGCCTATTTTCAGGCACGACTTGGGGAGGGGATACAGATGAATGCCAATTGACCTTGAATGAAATTAAGCTGTTGGTGGTATATTTAGTGTTACATTTCATCTTCAGCTATCTTCTTTGGTTTAGGCTATGAAGATACTGTGTTACTGGCTTACTGGCCCTTCTTACAAGGCCCACTGTGGGCTATGTTATGCCCTTTAGGTTAAGTGCATAGGTTATTCGGTAGTTTCATGCTGCTCACCTCCTCAGTAAAAAAAAGTACTTCTGGTACCACTGTATTATTATTACTATTTCAAATGTTTCACCAGGTTAGGCATACTGAGCTGGTATCAGCTCATTTCAGATGCATCCTGGGGAGGGAGATGAGTGAAGAGGAGAAGAGAACATATACAAAGTGTAATGTGTACAATAATACAATAAAGTGAAGATAAATAAATCAAAATATACTATTTCAAGAATACTTAAAGAATAAATTGTCAAACAGTAAGTCATTGTAGAATAAGTTGTGAACAGGCAAAAGAACAATAAACAGCAGCATAACAACAACAAAAAGAAACGGAGAAATACTGGTAAGTGTGCAGGGAGCTTTCTCATATCACAGGTCTCCTCCAGAAAAGTTTTGGCTCCCAGGGGTCCTAGCAGCACCTACTCAGAACCCTTCATGGTAATCTATGGTGGAGATATTCATGAAGATAAATAGTTATCGTACATTTGTAACTGTCATTTCCAGCCAGGCTGCATGGGTTTGCTTTCACATCCATTTCAATCAGAGCAATGATCGGAAGCCCTGATTCTGTCAGGAGTACTGATGCATTGTCTATGTCAGCAGTGGTTGGTGCCTTTGATGTGCACGTACAGGGACCCTTCAAGCAAGGCAATGCCCCTATTGGGGTGGTATGACACCTAGATTTAGAAAAATAGAAAATGTCCCCAAATAAGGACCCCAAGGCCTATCCAGTCTGCCCTCAAGTCCTACACTTGTCTACGCCTCCTGACCCTATCTTGTCAGTGACTTTTCTCCACTCCGTCCCAGCTCCAAGGTTCCTTTATTCCTATCCTAGGCATATTTAAATCCTCCACTGTGATTGCTCCCACCACCTCCTGTGGCAGACTATTCCATATGCCCACCACCCTCTCTGTGAAGAAGAACTTCCTCATATTTACCCTTAATCTGCCACCTACCAATTTCATGTCATGCCCCTTGTTCTTGTACTCCCCTATAGTGGAAGATGTTTCCTGCATCTTGTTCATGTCTTTAAGGTACTTGAATGTTTGTATCATGTCCACCTCTCCTCCTCTCCTCCAGTGAATACATATTGAGGTTCTTTAATCTCTCCTTATGTTTTCTGGTGTAAGCCCTGTACCATTTTTGTCACCCTTCTCTGAATCGCCTCCACCCTGTCAATGGCCTTATGAAGGTGTGGCCTCCAGAACTACACACAGTACTCTAGGTGAGGCCTCACTAGTGTCTTATGCAATGGCATCACCACGTCCTGCCTTCTGCTAGTAATATAATACCTCTGCCTATGCACCTCAGCATGCCATTGGCACTCCCTGCAGCCTTTGTACTCTGCTTGGACACCTTTAGGTCATTAGAAATAATGACCTCTAGATCCCTTTTCCTTGGTGATTATCATCAGCTCTCCCCATCCTGTAACTCTCCCTAGAGTTCCTTCACCCCAGGTGCATAGTTTTGCACTTCTTAGAATTAAACCTCAGTTGCCACACTTCAGACTATTTTTCAAGCTTCCCAGGTGCCTCCTCATTCTTTCCACACCTTCTGGAGAATCCACTCTGTTGCAGATCATGGCATCATCTGCAAACAGGCAGACCTTTCCTTCCAGCCCTTCCACAATATCACTAATGAAGACATTAAACAATACTGGCCCAAGGACTGAACTCTGTGGTACCCTGCTGGTCACCCACCTCTCCCCAGATTGGATTCCATTTACCATCACCCTCTGCCTCCTGTCCATTAGCCAGTTCCTAACCCAGTTTTCCACCTTGTGCCCCATGCCTAGACTACCCATCTTGTTAACCAGCTTTTTATGTGTGACAGTGTCGAAGGCCTTACTGAAACCGAAATAGGTGATGTCCACTCCCACCCCGATTTATTCCTTTGTTACCCAGTCAAAAGGTCTATCAGATTTGTCTGACATGACCTTCCTGCTGTGAATCCATGTTGCTTCAGATCCTGGGCTCGTTGGCTTCTAGGTGCACCACTGTTTCTTTCCTTAAGCAGTGCCTCCATGATCTTACCCACTACTGAGGTGAGGATGACCAGCCTATAGTGCCCTGCCTCTTCTCTACTCCTGTTTTATGCAGAAGGACAACCTGCACCCTCTTCCAGTCCACTGGGACCACTGCTGTGTTGAGTAACTCAGTGAACATAGCTGACAGAGGTGCTGCTAGCTCTCTTGCAGCTCTTTTAATATCCCAGTGTATGCCATCTGACCCCATTGCTTTGTCCACCTTCTGTTTCGTGAGCTCCTCCAGGACTGTCTCCACTGTGAAGGGACTGATGTCCACTTCTCCTTGTATTGGTTGCCCAACTGTGGTCACTGACCCTTCCTTCTTCAATAAATACTGAACAGAAGTATTTTTCAGCATTTCTGCCTTTTCTAGGTCCTCTTTCTTACAGTCTCCCTCCTCCCTTTAGTCTTACAATCCCTTCCTCGGTTTTCCTTCTTTCACTGATGTACCTATAGAATGTCTTGTCCCATTTTTCATTGTCTTTGCTAATTCTTCCTCAGTCTGTGCCTTAGCACTCTAACAGCCTTCCCTGCTTCCCGTAGACATTCTAGGTACACCTCCTGTCTTCCTCCCTTTGGGTCTCCTTATATTTCCAGGATGTCATCCTTTAGCCCTCATTCAGAGTGCCATCTCCATTCCGAGAACCATTGTGGCTTTCTTCTTTCCTTGCCTTTGGATACCATCCTGATGCATTGGTTAGTCACCTCTAGTATGACTCCTTTTGGTGCCCCATTGCTCTCAACCCCGTCCCCTTGCCTCCCTCTTCTCTAGGGCAACTTTGATACATTTGCCATATCCGTGAAGTCTGCCCTTCTGAAATCTAAATTTTAGACACAAGTTAAAATGTAACTGCAGATTTCATAGGATTTTGAACATTTGTTTGCATTATGTTGTGAATTTCATAATTTTGCAGATGAGATTGGATTAAAGCAACAGCCCAAAACTATTGATTTAACAGACTTCATAAGTGGCGTACAGTACATATAGATATAAAAATGTATATGTGCCATCAGAATAATGAGCGACAGGCAGAGCCTTGCAAAGCAAAATAAATATAAATAAATAAATTGTTAAAGGGAAACTGCACCTCATATCTTGTAAATGTTATCTGTTTCCATGTCAACAGACAACTCTTCCGTGTAGCTGTTAGGGATATATGTTTTGCTTTAGTTCATTTCACTCTTCAAACTAGTCCATTCAACTATCCGGGGGTTGTTTCCATTTTCTGGTTGTTAAAATCCAGTTGTCCTGAGATCTGCATCAGCATATGAGAACATAATGTGTGACCACCCTTAGACTCTGCAGTGTGCCTGTCTAATTAGATTTCAACAAAACAACTCTCTGCAAGCTGTGAAATACCACATTTACCTTCAGTTAGCTTTTCAAATTGTCTGAGCTGTAATGCAGAGTTTTCCCCTTTAAACTGCATTTAGTGTGCGTGCTTCCAGAGAGTTTTGTTTTCCAGGATATCTGTTCTTTCAGCAGAGACACATAGTATTAGCAGGAGCTGTGACATCACGTTCTCATATGCTAACGCATCTCATGGGCAATGAGGTTTCAACAGTCATACAATGGAGACCCCAGATAGTTACAGGGACTAGTATGAACACTGAAAACAAAACTAAAACAAACACGCATCTCCAACAGCTACAAGAAAGAGTTGCCTGGTAATACGGAAACAAAATTTGCAAGAACTCAGGGTGCAGTTTTTTAAACCAGGCTGAATTCCATCCATGTGCATGATTTATGCCAATGTTAATTCAAATACATGCTAAACCTCAAACGAAAGCTCTTTCTGCCAGCAGCTAATTCCTAGGGAACTATGAAACAGTTATTTAGTCTTCCCAGCAGACCCATTCTGTGGAAATACTTAAGCTGTAATTTTTTGTTCCTGGGGAGCGTTCACAGCATGTGTGTATCTTATACTTTATTATAATCCGTTCAGAAAACAGTTCACATGTTGTGTGGCACAGGCTGGGGGTTTCTTGGGTTTCACATCTGGTTAATGTTTGGAACTGGAAGCTACAGACAGTCTCCAAGAGTTTACAAAGGTATCCAAAGAAATGTGCATTTGAGCCTACACAATGATGCCTTTTAACTTAAAACAAAATAGGTAGACCTCTAGAAAAACAAAATTATTTCAAGAGTAATAGTAGACAGTGTGGTTTACAGTAGCAGACAAATTACTTTAGGCAAGTAATACAGTGATCTAATCAATAGGAGATCCAGGTTTGAATTACACCACAGTCACTGGCTCACTGTGTTTTTATTTTGTTTCCATGTGTGTGCTAGGAACACAAGGACATTCATTGACTTGCTCATAGTCACACAGTATGGAAGTGGTGGCTGTGATTTAAACCTGGTTCTTCAGGTTTGCAACTCAGCATACTTAACCACTGTGCTATACTGCCTTGCTGTAAACACCCTGTGCAAGTCAGCTGGCCTCCCATGTGTCTGTCCTCCAAGCTGTTAAATCTGCAGGACTCTAGTGAAAACAAGATGCAGTGTCTGAGCTGGACCATCCTGCACACCTCTCAAGAGTCCCACTTTATGGTGACCATACCTCATGTTACCATACAAGTTAGTACTATGGCTCATGCCATGTTTACAAGGAGCAGAAGGCGGCTTAGGTGCCCATTTTATTCCCTGCAATATGATTTTTTAATCTTCTTATTTTTATCTACCATGCCATTCACCATAAACTGTATCAAAGCTCCTCACTCACTGTGCGTAAAACATATATTTATGTTTTCTGCTTCACAGTTATTGCTGTTTATCTGTAATGGCTGGTCCCTGTACAACACCTGCATTATGTGAATTATACGCCATGTTTAAATGAGATAAGTTCATGATCTTTAACAGCATCAAGTCACATCTGATAACATCTTTGTGTGTTGAGGCAAGAAGTCGAATTTAGTTACTCTCTCAGTACAGGGAGTTTGTAGAAACCATCTATCATTTTGGTGACCTCCGCTGTGTACAAGCTGTGAAACACCTGTTCTACAAAGAAACATATACTCCTTAACTGTGGGTCACCTGGTGAGAGGTCCAGCAGAGTAGTGTGGGATCTTGCTACACAGAGGTAAAAAAACTAATGAATAAAATAATCAGTCATGAGCATATCATTAGACCCTGAAGTAACAATCTAAGAGTGGAGTAGGGTTGAGAGTAATTGCCTGCACCCACTTACACTGTATATAGTCTGTGACTACATATACAGATGCATTGCACCATTTCTACACAAAATGGATGTGCATTATTTGGTAGCCATGGGCTAGTAAACCTGGTACCCTGGCTTGCATTTACCCTAGAGGTCTACTGGCAAATGTAAGCGGGACCAGCCTGGAGGTATGTGAAAATACATGTGGTGCCTTAATATAGCACTGTTTGTTTTATGTTTGATAAATAGCCAGAGGTTATTTAAAACAATTAAAGCAGTTGTTTTTATTTTATTTTATGCAGAGTTGCAGCTGTGCTGCACTGAGCACCAGGAGAGAGGAGCTGAGCAGGTTCAGTGCTCACACTACTGCACTATGTCAGAAGGGTGGGTCTCAGACAGAGATGTCAACTCTAGGCATCGCAAATCACTACCTTCGATTTTAGAGCAGGATGAGGACTAGAAGAGGAGGCATGAGTACTGCAAGACAGCAGGTGGCTCTTGGCAGCCAGACTACCAGTGTCAGTACATAAGCATACATTAATTGGCAGGCGGCAGGGCTGGTGATGTAAATAAATCTGGGACTGGCTGCTATTTTAAATAATTATAAACTTGGGGAAATATAAAAGAGATAGGGGCGAGATCACCATGCAAATGGGGTGGGCTCACAGAGAGGCTGTGTGCCATCTCAGGCAGCAGCAGGCTGCGAGCAGAGAATCACACACAGTGACAAACACTTAGTGAAAACAAGTGAATAATTAAATAACTAGCTAAACAAATGCCACAGAGAAAAGTTAACAGTCTAAAGAACACGGGCATGTATTTGATTTACCCCAGAACTGTCTAGTGTTAAAAACGGAGGCAATTAAATCCAGAGTGTTTGAGAGAAATGAGAGGTAGATTTAAACTGCAGAAATGAGCACACCTTTTAGGGATGGAGTGGGTGGAGCCCTGCAGACCTGCTGTGATCAAAAGGAGATTTTCTCACCAAACAGCAGTGCAGAGTTGCCTTACAGTCACCTCCATGGCCGTGAAGCACTCCGCCTCTCCATTAGCAGTCGCACAGCACTATTTTTCTTCAGTCAGTTCAGTGAAGTTCCACTCACGGACATCACAGTGGAACACAGCAGAGTCTGCTGTGTCCAAGATGGCCATCAAAGCTGTACTGCATATGTGCAGTAGAGTTGATTGGCCATTTTGGACATGGCAGAACTGTGCTGTGTTCTGCACGTGTTCCTCTCCAAGCAAGACTGCGGATCGAGACTGTGCTCATCTTGTTTTGTTTCTTTTTATATATTTTTCCTTCCCACCCACCTGACCCTCCCTTTCAGCACCCACCACCCACACATCCCCAGAAATGTAACAGTGACACCGGGTGCCCTCTCCCAGTGTCGCTATTAGGAATCCTCAGTCCATTTCTTTTGTGATCCTGTCCAGTACTGTGCATGCACAGTTATTTATTTTCGATATATGTATTTTTCCACACCCACCTGACCCTCTCTCTAGGAAAGTACACTCCTCCCACACTCACACACCCAGAAACATAACAGTGACACTGGGGTGCCCAATACCAGTGTCATGAACATGAATCCTCGTTCCATTTTTTGTTAACCCTGTAAAAGAAAATGATCCATCAATGTCTTTTAACATAGAAACATAGAATTTGACTGCAGATAAGGACCGCTTGGCCCACCAGTCTGCTCATTTCCTACCTGATGGATAAGCTGCAGATCCTAGTTAACCAGCAGCCTACTTCTTCCTACCCCACCCCTAGAATTGCCTTATGACTGTCCCATGCATGCTTGAATTCCACCACTGTTTTTGACTCCACAACCTCCTCTGGAAGGCCGTTCCATACATCCACAACCCTCTCTGTGAAAAATACTTTCTTAAATTACCTCTGAGCCGCCCTCCTTCTATCTTCAAATTGTGCCCCTTGTTCTTGCACCTCTTTTTTTTGATGCTACCCTCTTGGACTTTGTTGATTCCTTGAGGTACTTGAAAGTTCTATCTTGTCCCCTCTCCTCCTTTCCTCGAGGCTATACATATTAAGCTCCTTAAGTCTCTCTTCATATGTCTTCCGGTGCAGACCCTGCACCATTTTAGTTGCCCTCCTCTGGACAGCTTCCATCCTGTCTATGTCTTTGTGGAGACTGGGTCTCCAGAACTGCATGCAGTACTCCAGATGTGGTCTCACCAGCTGTCTGTACAGAGGGATAATAACTTCTTGTTTTCTACTGGTGATGCCTCTCCCTATGCATCCTAGTATTCCCCAGCCCTCCTTGCTGCCCTCTCACATTGCTTGCCCACCTTTAGGTCATCTGATATGACTACCCCAGGTCCCTTTCCATTTTTGTTGTTGTTAGTATCTCACCCCCATTGTGTACTCTTCCCTAGGTTTTGTTTTCCAGATGCATTACTTTGCACTTCATAGCATTGAATCTAAGCTGCCATATATTTGACCATTCCTCTAACCTTGCCAAGTCCCTTCTCATCCTTTCCACCCACCTTGTGCATCAGCTCTGTTGCAGATCTTTGTGTCATCTGCAAGAGACATACTTTTCCTTCAGTCCCTCTGCAATGTAAGCTTATAAAGACATTGAAGAGGACCGATCCTAATACTGAACTCTGTGTACCCCACTACTAACCCTCCTTTTTCAGAGTGGACTCCATTTACTATTACTCTCTGTGTCCTATTCTCCAGCCAATTCTTTACCCAGGCTGTCATCTTGGGACCCCTCCCAGGCTGGTTAACTTGTATATTAATCTTTTGTGTGGGACTGTGTCAAATGCCTTGCTAAAGTCTAGGTAGGCCATGTCCACAGCCCCTCCCTGATCAAATACTTTGGTCACCCAGTCAAATAAATCTATCAGATTTGTCTGGCATGACCTTCCGCTGTGAATCCATGCTGCCTTGGGTCCTGTGCCCTCTGGCCTCTAGATACTCAACAATTCTTTCCTTCAGAAGTGATTCCATCATTTTCCCTACCACTGAGGTTAAACTAACAGGTCTGTAGTTTCCTGCTTCTGCCTTGCTCCCACTTTTTGTGAGCGGAATCACATCTGCCTCCTCCAGTCCTCGGGTACCACCCCATCCTCCCCGATTTGTTAAAGAGGGTAGTCAGTGGTGTCACTAGTTCTACCCTTAGTTCTTTTAGAATTCTGGGATGAATCCCATCAGGCCCCATTGCTTTGTCCACCTTCAGTTTTAAGAGCTCTTTCAGAACCCTTTCTTCTGTAAATGGGCTGGTATCAATTTCTGTATCCAGAGTGTTTCTACTGTTTGTTTTAGGTACCTCCTCCTCTTCCTTTGTAAATACTGAGCAAAATATTTGTTTAGTATCTCTGCCTTTCACAGTCACCCTCTGCCCACCCTCCCTCCCTTTATTAAGCCTCACTATCCCTCCCTTGGTCTTCCTTGGCTCCCTGATGTACCTATAAAGGTTTATCCCCTTCTTAACTGGGTTGGCTATCTTTTCCTCGGTTTGGGCCTTTGCTGTTTTGACTGCCTTTCCAGATTCCTTTTGCTTTAACTGATACAGTTCTTTGTCATGTTCCTTCTGTGATTCCTTGTACTTCCTGAATGCTTTCTTTTCTCTTGAACCTTCACTGCCGCTTCCTTTGAGAACCATAGTGGTTTCTTACCTCGTTTCATTTTGTTTATTTGCTTTACACAGAGTTGTTACCTCTGTGATGGCAGTTTTTATTATTCCCATTGTTCTTCCATCCTCCTTCCTGCCCATTTGCTAGTGCATTCCTTAGGCGCTCACCCATTTTGGCAAAGTCAGCTCTCCTAAAATCCAGTACCTTTGTCTTTGTAGGCTTGACTCTATTGCTGTGTTTATTGTGAACCATACTGTTGATGGTCACTAGTTCCCAGATGGCTACCCACTTACATCTGTGATCCTCTCTTCATCTCCATTTGAGAGAACCAGATCTAAGATTGCTCCCTCGGTGGGCTCCAATACTAGTTGTCTAAGGCATGCCCCTGTAGGGCATCTAGAATAACCCACTCTTAGAAGTGGCTGCTGCAACTGCACTCCAGTTAACATCTGGCATATTCAGATCACCCATCAGCAATATCTCCCTTTATCTGCCATTCTAAGTACACTTTCTATCATTTCCTTGTCCATTTCCTCCCCTGAGAGGGGTCTGTGTCTAACCCTGTGCGGATTGTGGTGCCATTGCCTGCCTCCAAATTGACCCACAGTGCTTCTTCTCCTCCTGTTTACCCTTTTGTTCTGTTGCTTTGATTTCTTCTCTTGTAGAGGCTACTCCTCCTCCCTTTTACCCTCCCTGTCTCCTCCTGTAGATAGTGTATCCTGGTATGTTTACATCCCAGTCATGGTTCTGTGTGTACCATGTTTCTGTGACTGCCACGATATCCAGATCTTCCTCCTCCATCAAGGCCTCTAATTCAGGAAGCTTGTTACCCAGACTACGGGCATTGGTACTCATTGCTCTCCATTTTTGATGGCTTTAGCTTCTGTAGCGGCATCCCCCACTGACCTTCTACCTTGGTCTTTTCTCATTTAGTACCCTGTTTTGTAGGGAGGTTGGGATTTTCCTGCTGTTATCAGTGCCTCCCCTTGACTAGTTTAAAGGCTTGCCAATGAAGCATTTAAACCAATTGCCCAAAAGACTTGTTCCTTCCTGGACAGATGCAGACCATCCTGCCAGTATAGGCTGGTGTCCTCCAGGTGGAACCCCAGTCCCCAATGGAAGCCAAAGCCCTGTGCTCCACCATTTTTCAACCATTTGTTAAACTGCATGGTGCAAAGTACCCTCGCCTTCACCCATGCCACTGACAGGCAGTACCTCTGAGAAGGATACTGTGTGTGCTACTTGTCTTAAGCCCTCCCCAACTCTAAAAAGTCCTTCTGCACTGCTCTAATCTCACGATGAGCTAAGTCATTTGTCCCTAGGTGGACAATGACATTCAGCTCAGACTCCCATGCAACTGTTCTCGTGATCCTCAGGATGCGCTTCCTGCCCTCCAAGCCATGGCACCAGGCAGGCACCTACTTCAGTTTTCCTGCTCCCCCAGTTCTATCCCCTAATAATTGAGTCCCCACTAGGAGCTGCTTTCTTTCCCTGTGGTGCCCTCTGCCTCCTTCCTGAGGGCTCCCTTGTGACAGTTGTCTGCACCCTCCTTAGTCTCCTCTGTGGGTGCATCCATAGAGGAACTATGCTCCCCAGAATGGTGTATGGATTGTGGAGTGGAACAACTGACTGGTGTGCCTCTGTTCCACCACCCTTACCTCCCTGAGCCCACTGTGGTCCAACTGCTGTGCTTTCTTAGCAACCTCTGAGGTAGTGGTGGTGGCTCTGGTGCTCCCTGGATGGGGAGGTTCCTGCCACTGTCCAGTGCGGCCTGAAGACGGGCAACTTCCTCCTCAGGGCAGATAGTTGTCTGCAAACAGGGCAGCATCTCAGCCTCCAGACGACTCCCAGAAGACTGCTGCCCCACAGCCATTACATTGTACTACTCCCCACATAACTGTCTACCTTGTTTAGTTTTTTTTGTGTGTGTGTGTGTGATTGGTGGTTATATAGAAATATATGTATTTATATAATGTGTATGCTTACATTGTCAGTGCAGTGTGCTAGACAGGATATGACAGTGATATGTACCTTGCCCTCTTGAGGAAATGATGTCAGAACCCCAGGTATAAATGAACTATTTCCAGGGGTGGGTGGGGTGAGGGTGGGAAGGGGTTGAGCCTAAACTTTGCCCTCATGAAACAATCAGCTAAATGCTCTGACCTACCGATGCAATGAGTGCCTTCCTGTCAGCAAGATGCCATACACGACAATTTGTAATACTGCTTCAAACCAATTTGACAGAGAAAATACCCTGCTAATCAAACAGAGAAAAATCCAAACATCCAAGTCAGACACAGGTAAACCTCCCAGCCCCAAAAGAGCCTGGTGACTTGTGCTCTGAAAACAGTCAGCCCCACAACACGTCAGCTGTGCAGAAGGCAGACACAGAAAACAGTATTCAGCAGTATTGTGGCCATTATTGTCCTCCCCAACTGACCCTCTCACTCAGCACCCACCACCCTACACCCCCAAGTCCTTACTTACCCATTGGAGGTCCAGTGCTGTAATCCTCTCTGCACTGCACACTCGTCTTCATTCTTCAAAGTCAGACTCCAAACTGAAGAAACAGGTATAAGATTCAATATATTTCAATGGTGTTTTGAACTTAGTGGCATAACCTGGACATTTTTGCATATTTTGGCCCAAATTTTAACATGCCTTATTTAGGACCCTGCCTCATGAACAATTACACTGACATTAGGCAAATCTGTCCCAAAGGTGATTTCATGGTCCCTCATGAGATCACCTTTCAGGCAGGCGTTGAACATTGTCTCTGCCCTTTTTTCATGGGGTGGGATAATAAGAAGGCTATGTTGAAAATTTGTAGTAAAATATTGTAGAGGAAAAAATACAACAAATATGATGCAGGTGATACCTTTTATTGGACTAACAACATTATTTTAAGACTTGCTTTCGAGAGGTGAAACTCTCTTCCTCAGGTCAAAAGTGAAAACAGCTGAGCAGTATGACAGATATAAAGGTTGGATATGGATTCAAAACCTGGACCAGCAGGTTATAAATCAAAGTATTGCAGTCAATTTTCACCTCTTACAGACAGGAAGACTACTTTTCACTGGAGTGTGTATGTTGGAGAGATCAACTTGTAAAAGCAAAGGCTGCCTAATTCTACTCTGACTCTGGACCATTAATTAACATTTTTAAACTATCAAGACATAAAGAAAATAAATAACATTGTCTCAAGAAGGTACCTGTTAAAACAACCAGAAGGTGCTGATGTGAGGGTTTAAAAGAAACTCAAGCACTGCTTTAAGCATAATGACTGGCAGTGTATCCAAAAACATCTTTATTAAGTCCTTTTCTGTAGTGTCAAAATAGTGTATCATTTTTATTTCAAATGTTTTCCGATCCTGGCTGTTTTGAAGTTCCTTTTAACACTCTGACAGTAAAATCACTGGTGGAGTGATCTGGTCTGGAAGAATATTCCTTATTGGTGTATTTCATTTTATGGGTAACTGTGAAACTGTGGTGATTCATTCTTGTTTTGAGTTCTTGTCCGGTTTCACCAGTATAGCAGCCTTCCTCACATTTTCTGCAATGTATCATGTATAGTACGTTACTAGAAGAACAGGTATATGAGTTTTGGATTGTAAATGTTTTCTGTTGTAACTGACACATGTCTAAGTAGAGATATGTATACATAGTTTTGCAGCGAGGTGCTTTGCATGGTTTTGTACCTTTGTCACCTAGTTGGAGCTCAGAAGGAAGTTTGCTTCACCCAGTTTCTACTTCAGGTTTGGTGACTGCGGAAGGCAAGCACTGGTGGAGTGGGAAATACATTTTTAGAAATTCATCTTCAGACAGTAGTGGCTGTAGATCTTTAATTATTTTCTGTAGTTTTTCCAGTTCTGGGTTGTAGGTTACTACCAGAGGTGTGTGATCAGATGTTCTCTGTGGCTTGTACCATAGTAGTTCTTCCCCAGGTCTATGCAGTGCAGAATGGATATTCCTGTCAATGGAGCTGGTTTTACATCCTTCTGTCTGAAAGCTTCTTTAGTGTAATAAGGTGTCTGTCCTGTTGTCTTGATTAGAGCAAATGCGGTGGTACGGATGGCCTGGTTGCGTGTAATGAAAGTTTTGGTATAAGAGGATGGTAGCTCGAACTGTGCAGGTAACTGTATCTGTCTGTAAATTTTCTGTACACAGATGTTTGCAGTGTTCCATTTTTAACATGACTCTGGTATCCAGGAAATGTACACACTTAGAGTAATTTATTTGAAATTTAATGGAAGGATGGAAGTTATTGAACCTGTCAAAAATTGTTTTAAGTTTTCCTCTCCTGCTGTCAATATGATAAAGAGATTATCAATATATCTATAGTATTTTAATGGTTTATGGTGTTGCGTGATGAGGAATTTTCCTTCTTGATCTGCCATGAACAGATTGGCTTACTGTAGTGCCATCCTGGTGCCCATAACCATTCCATATTTTGAAGGTAAATGTTGGTGTTGAAGCTGAAATAATTGTGTGTAAGGATGTATTCCATATGTTTGGCTATCACATCTGGTGGATATTTTTGTCTGTGGTGACTTTTGCAGGTATTCATGGCATGCTATTATGCCATCTCTGTGAGGATGTTGCTGTTTAAGGATTCAACATCCATTGTGACCAAAACAGTGCCAGGTGGTAATTGGTCTATACTGTGCAGTTTGTTTAGAAAGTCTGTAGTATCCTGTATGAAGCTGTTTGTGTTTTTCACCAGTGGTTTGAATATACCTTCTATGAGTCCAGAGATCCCTCAGTTAATGTGTCAATTCCAGATACTATTGATCTGCTAGGGTTTCAGATTTGTGAATTTTTGGTAATGTGTAGGGTCCTAGTGCTAGCCTTCTTGGTATCAGATTTTCCAGTTCCTGATGTGTATGTTCTGGAAATATGCTGATCAGTTGTTTCAATTCTTTCATGAATTTCTTTGTGGGGTTCTTGGTTAGCTTCCTGTAGTAGGTGTTGTCCAAAAGTTGTCTGTAGCCTTCCTGTATGTAGCTGGTTGTATCCATGATCAGAGCTATACCCCTTATCAGCAGGTTTAATGGTGATGCTTGTATTGTTTTATAGGCTATCAATTGCTTTTCTTTCCAAAGGTGAGAGGTTGTATAGAATCTTCCTCTGTTTGCTGGAGATTTGTGATTGTACCCTGTGTCTAAAGCTGTGTATATAGTTGTCCAGTTTAGGCTTACGTCCACTCAGTGGAGTAAAGTGGGAGTGCTTCTTTTGTGGTTATAACTCCTATCAGATGAGCCCTCTTGATCATGGAAAAATTTCTCAGTCGTAGCCTTCTAAAGAATTCCTCTAGGTCTGAGTACAGTTGTATTTCATCAAGTTTTGAAGTGGGACAGAATGTCTGACATTTAGAGAACTGACATTTCTGGCTGTGATAGCCGATGGCTAGAGAGGTTAATTACTCCATTGGACATGGTCATCCAATTGTCAGTCCTAGTGAGTTCTGATTCAGGGTTTGTTGTGTACCATATCTGAAGTGTATATTCACTTCCATTTTGCAACTGGTGTGTTGCAAGGTAGGGTCCTCTGTGTGCTTTATAGTTTTAATTCCAAGAGGTTGGATGTCTAAGGTTCCCTCTGAGGCTGACTATTGTGTGCACTGTGAGCTGGGCTCCTCTCTAGTCTGTGTTGTATTGGAAGCAGTCCAGAGGAAGGTTATATGCTCAAGTTCTATGTCACTGTCATTGTAAGACATGAAACCATCATGCTCCTTCTGTAGAAGCTGTAGTTTCCTCTGTTTCCGTTTAATTGCAGCTCATTGTTCTCTGATGTAGAGGCTCTGGAGTTCCTTTTCTAATTTTCTGTTTTTCTATTTTGCTGTCATAGATTTTGAAGTATTAGGCTAGTTTGTGATTTTATCATTTTCTTTTCTGTACAGTTGGTGTAAAAGTTCATTTCACAGTATTTCACTGGTACACTTGCAGAGTTGTTGAGCATATCATGAGTTGTGTAGTGGCCAGTGGCTTCTTGATGAAAAGACCTCTTGGAGTGTATTCCTTTTCTTGCAGGTTGAGAGAAGAATATGTCACTATTGAGTTTGGTTTCCTTCTTTGTCAGCTTGCTCAGTTTCCACTTTTCGACTAAATGCGGTATCTTCCGTGTTTGTAAAAAAGAGAAATGGTAGATGTGTTAGTCCAGTCAACAATGTAGAGAAAATTACAACAAATATGTTGCAGGTGATACCTTTATTGGCCTAACAAAATTATTTTTAAGACTAGTTTTTGAGAGGTGAAACTCTTTCCTCAGGTCAAAAGTGAAAGTCAAGGCATAAAGAAAATACATACCATTGTCTTAAGAAGGTACCTGTTGATCTCTCCAACAGACACACTTCAGTGAAACTTAGTCTTCAGTGCTCATGTTGAGCCCAAAATTGTCAAACTCACAGGTAAGACTATGTATTTAGTTACAAAATGCCTCTAGTTCTCTCCCAACCTGCTCATTGAGACTCAGATACTCACACACAAACTGCTCACTGCTGAGCTGACCACACTCCCACTGCAACTCTTGGCCCTTGCACATTGAGGATGTTGGCACTTTGGTGACAATCCCAGATTGCAGAGGGAAGCACGCCACCATCAATACCAAACAGAATCATAGTTTTGCTAGCAGCCTAGCATAGCACCTTGAAGGTGTGGTACAGATACTGTAGCTACACAGCACCCTAGTGATACCCAAAAACATGCCAGGGCCTCTAGTGACAGCAGAAGACATATAGAAGCAGATGGGCTATTTATAATAAAATTAGACTTTTTAACTCATTTTTTTGCAATTTTTAAACAATATTACAGTTTCTCATGTGTATACCTATGTTATAAGTGCAAAAAGCACCTCCAGGGTGTGCATTATGCTCTGATAAATGCATTTCTAGGGGCAGTAAGGCACTCAGCATGTAGCCTCATGCCTCACTACCCCCTAGTTATGCATTTATCAGAGCATAAAGCACACCCTGTTGTGTACTTTTTACAGGCGGAAGTCTAGCGTGGGCTATCAGGGAAAATAGTACTGTTGGTCAGAGTGACTGCAGGAGCCAGCCTCCATCTCAGTCCAGCTGCTGCCTTCAGGACCTGAACTGCAAACCAGGGTTGAACATGGGCCAGTTGTCATCTTTGGACTCAGCCACCCCTAGTTCTAGGTGTCCAGTCTGCTTCCAGCCCTTGCTACAAAGTCTTCATTCCTGCTAAGCTTCCACCAATTGGGTGGATTGTTGGCATTGCCTCCTGTTCCTTTTCAGCCACATTCCACTAGTGGCTCTCTGCCCTGCAGCCTCGGTGTTAAAGATTGAGGCAAAGGATATCAAAGAGTCTGCTTGGAGTCAGTCATGTTAACCATTCAGCCAGCCATGCTAACTCCAGACCAGCCTCTTCTCAACCTAGCTGCTGCTCTGCTTTGCTGTGAGTACCCAGCTTAATTGATTGAATAGTTACTGCACTGTCAATCTTTTATTCTATTGCATTGTTAATCTGATTCCACTTGAATGCACCTGTCTTATATCAACCTGACATGATCTCTGGTTAGCTAGTTTTGAGTATATGTACCTTCAGTGCTACCTGTCTAATGTTGTCTGTTCATTATTGCCAGTCGCTCAGTCCTCTTATGTAGTTTGCTGCCTCTAGATGAATTAGCCACTGTTTGTTGACTTTCGAAAATCCTGTCTGGCTGCATCCACATTCCACAATTTGTCTCTTATTAATTTTCAGTTTAATGGTAACGCATCGGAATTTATTTGTGCTAATTCTATCTGTTAGCACTCTTCTTCATACTTGTCCTTGTTTAGCAACTCCTTCTGCCACTTTGCAGCAAACTGCCCCTTCACACGCATACGATTGCTCACTGTATTCATCCCTTCCATCCTCCTGCCCTCATGTTGCCAGGCTTACTATACCTAATTCATGTCCAAGCATACCTCTCAACCTTTTGTCCCCAAATGTGAACATTGCCTGTCAAAATGTGGAACAAATGGACAAAATGTGGAACATTTATTCAAATCATTACCTAAGAAGCTCATAATGGTGTTAAAATGTTGCATTTATGTTCAGAAAGTCTGTTATTAGTTGAATGATATATTTTGGCATAATTTACTATGAATTTTGCTTTAAAATGTTGCCTTTGAATGTGGAACAAGTCCTCACAATGTGGAACAGGAGCTTTTGTGAAGCAAAATGAGGAACGTCCTCGTAATGTGGTACAGTTGAGAGGTATGTGTCCAAGTACTGGTTTGGTTCCTTCCCTCCTACATCTCTTCCTCCTCTCCAAACTCACCCCTGCTTCTTGTTCCCTTTGCTCCAGGACCATCACACATTTAGCACTCCTCACCCCCACTCCACTGCTGGGCAGTCTGCCTTCTTCTGTTGACCTCCTCCCCTGGAACCAACTCACCTCCTCCACACACCCTGGTTCCCTTAGGCACCAGTTAAAACTCCAGTCCCTCCCTACCCATCTTGTGCCCTTCCTCCTAACCTCTCCAGGGCGAAGCTGTAACTATTCTGGTAAGCAGGTGGCTGGGCCCCAATCCTACTCCCCACCACTACAGTATTCTACCTCCATTATGAACTTAGGCAATATAGTAACTCACCCTTCGGTCTATTACCTGTTGTCAACAATGTTCTTGTTCACTGTGTATTGTTCCCACTTTTGAATATGCACTTATTTAGGTGTTCTTATTGAACTGTACCGCACTTTATTCTTTTCACTTACAAGTTTTGTATTCATTCTGATTTTGTACTAACTTTTTTTTTTTTACCAAATATTGTTCCACTTTTTTCATTTATGCATTGTGCTGCTGTTCTTCCACTGTTCCTCTTCCCGCATCAGACCTGGAAATGAGCCCTGGCTCAGTGTGCTTCTCCTGGTTACCAATTTTCAAATAAATAAAAACATAAATTAACTAAAAGGCAGGTCACTGACCTACAAAGGCATAGTGGTCACAGAGACGAGCCTGGAGCCCTTGGGAGAGCCCTGGGAGGAGTTTTAGACAACCATATTTTTTATAGATTTTATTTGTTCAAGGTGCCCTTCCCAAAGGCTCAGGACACCTTTATAAAATATAAAACAGACAGATAGCATATCACAATAGAATTATAAGCTAATATAAATAAATAGAAATAACACACTCTAATAACACCCAATCTCCGGAAAGACATAGACAGGATGGAAGCTGTCCAGAGAGGGCAACTAAAATGATGCAGGGTCTGCACGGAAGACATATGAAGAGAGAGACTTAAGGAGCTTAATACATATAGTCGAGGAAAGGAGGTAGAGGGGGACATGATAGAAACTTTCAAGTACCTCAAGGGAATCAACAAAGTCCAAGAGGGTAGCATCTTTCAAAAAAAGGTGTGAAAGAACAAGGGCACAATTTGAAGATAGAAGCTCAGAGGTAATTTAAAGTATTTTTTCTACAGAGAGGTTGTGGATGCATGGAATGGCCTTCCGTAGGAGGTTGTGGAGTCAAAAACAGTGGTGGAATTCAAGCATGCATGGGACAGTCATAAGGCCATTCTAGGGGTGGGGGTAGGAAGAAGTAGGCTGCTGGTTAACTAGGATCTGCAGCTTATCCAGTAGGTAGAAATGGGCAGACTGGGTGGGCCAAGTGGTCCTTATCTGCTGTCAAATTCTATGTTTCTATAATAAATAAATAATATACCCTACAAGTCTAAAACACTAAAACTGTTAATCATAATTTCATCGTAATTTAGTCCCCAAAGGATTGTTGAAAGAAAAAGACTTTTGCTTTTCTTAAATATTTCTATGGAAGATCCTCCCTCAGGTACCCTATTAGAGTTCCAGAGGATCGGTGAGGCCAACCAAAGCCCGATCCCTGAAGACTTCAGTCTCACTCTGGGGACCTCCAGGAGCCCTCCCCTGCTGACTGCAGAGAATATCCGGGCGTACAGATGCAGAAGATCCCCTCAGGTAGCTCAGACCCTTGCTCGTGCAGGTCCTTATAGGTCAAAGGAGTTGCACCAGTGCACCAGCAGCCAGTGCAGCTTGCACAGCACTGTGTAATATGACAGGATCTTGGGAGACCTGTCAATAGCCTGGCTAAAGCACTCTGCAACTACTGCAGGTGCCGCATCACACTCCTCTGATCCTGAGGTATAACACATTGCAGTAGTCGAGCCTCAAGGTAACAAATCGTGTATCAGTGTGGCCAGGTCATCACTGGGGATAAGGATCTTATTAGGGTGGTATTTCACAGATGATAGACTCCATTCTGGACAACTGCCAACACCTCAATATCAAGTGTCAGCTCACGGTCCAGAAGGATGCCCACATTTTCACCTTGGTGGAGCCTCCAATTTGACTGGGCCAATAAAAGGCTTTAAATCCTCCACAGAGGCCTCCACTCCCCCACCTGGCTCATCTACCAACACTTCCATTTTCCTGGATTGAGGTCCAATCAATTAGATGACATCCATGACTGGATCTCTGACAAGCACTTATTTAGCATGTCAACGGCATCTGTTCTTTCAAGTGTAAAGACAGTATCATTGGCATAGCAATGAAATCCAAGCTCAAACCTCCTTATGGCCTCACCCAGGTGCAGCATATACAGGGCAAATAACATGGGGACAGGACAGAACCTTGGGTTACTCCACAGGGCGGGGCAGTCCAGTTTCAAGACTAATTCTCCAAAACCACCCTCTGGGATCTGCCTTAGAGGAAGGACTCAAACCAGCTGATGACCTTGCCAGCGAGTCCAGCATACTTCCTCAGCCTGTCCAACAACACCCCATGAGCCACAGTGTCAAATGTTAATGAGAGATTAAGGAGGATGAGAAAAATCTCTATCTCTTGCCCAGAGCAAGTCACTTAGCACTTTCGTGTTAGTAAAATCTCCATGCTGTGCATAGCCCTGAATCCAGACTGGCGAAGCTCATAAATCTGAAGTCAATGAAGTGACCCTCAAGCCAATCTGCAACCACCTTCTCAAGAACCTTACCTAAAAAGTGAAGATTCAAGACACGCCAATAGTTTGTCAAGATGTCAGGGTCAAAGATGTTTTTTCAACAGGGGCTTCACCAGAGCCTGTTTAAGAGGCTCGGGAACCCCCCACACTAAAGGACATCTAACAACCCTCGCAAAAACGGCTCCAAAGTTTCAGTGCAATCAACAAGTAATCGTATCAGGCTTGGGTCCAAGCTGCAGAAGGTTGATTTCAGCCTTGAGATCACCCCACAGACCTCTGCCATCGCCATCGGTCAGAACTCTTCCTAGGGAGACAGACTCAGACTGTCTGCCCGAGACCCAACCCTGTCAGACTGTACCAATCCTCCATGAGAAATTCCAGCCCTACTGAAAGACATCCTGCCTGAGGAGAACTGAGTGAACTCCTCACATTTCTGAGCTAAAATGCTCTAATGGGCTGCAGACAGCCAGGATGTTGAAGTCTGTCCACAACCTGAAAGAGCTGAGCTAGTCGATTCTTCCCAGCTGCAATCACCCTAGACATAAAAAGCTGTCTTTTTCTGGGTGATTGCATTCTGATACTCATCATAACGAGCCATTAGAGCCAGTCTGTCCTCCTGAGCCCAATCTTTCTCCAGCACCTCTCTAACCTCCACCCCTGGTTTCAGTGCTCTCAGCTCACCGTCAAACCAAGGTGAGCCAAGATGCAAGACCAGCGTGTGTACATGAACTGGCACCAAAAGGTCCAAGACCCCACAACAGCCCTCCTTAGGACCCTCTGCACAAGCCTCCAGCACAGATGAAATGTCCAGTTCCACCAACAGTCCTTCCAGTTGTAACCTTTTTAAAGCGCAGAACTGTATCATTTCCACAGGGAAGGAACAATAGGAGGGTTTTGAAACTGAACCTGATGGTGTTCACTGTCCAACCAGATGACCAGATCAGTCTTGAGGGTGTAAATCTCAAGCCCCAGGAGAATATCGGGTTGAGCGGGTAACCAGAATGGTGAATCCTAGCTGTGGTTACAAGAGATAATCTGAGGGCCACCATGTTAGACACAAAGTCCCTGGAACAAGATGAACCTTGTCATCCACCAGGTGTTGAAATCACCAAGAACAAGCCATCTCAGGAACTCCAACACCCTCTCTCAGTGATGAAGGCCATCACCTCCAGTAGGAAGTTCCTGTCCCAACCTGGTGGACGGCAGACAAGGAGCACCCTAAAATCCACCCCAGGACCTTCCCTCACTGCCACGCACTCAAAAGAATAGGATGTCTCCCCAACTGAGTGCACTCACCAGGCCCAGCAACTACCTGCAAATAAATGGCCACTCCCCATGTGATCCTTCCTTGGGCAGTGGGCCATGGAAAACCTGTCCAGGATTGCCAACTTCAGCACTAGGCCAGAGTCATCCTCCAGCCAGGTCTTCGTAATGCATGCCAGGTCAACCTGACGCCACAAGATTTGCCATTATGGCGATCTTGTTCGCCATCAACCTAGCATTGCACAACACTGCCTGAAGAGGACAACAGGTGGAGGATACTTCCCCCTCAGTATGGGAGATTCTCTGGTCAGAGGAACAAGGCACAGGGGACCCATTCCATCTGTCTCCTCATCCAAGGGTGTCTCCTGATCCCCACAACCCCAATCGGTCTCCCCTGATACCATCCCATTTAAATCCTCCCTCTTTACAATTTCCAACTCCCTACAATGCTAGCAAACTGTGGCCAGCAAGGATGGGTCATAGAAAGGTCACAAAGCCTTAAGGAGAGAAGGAATAACATAACCTAGGGGCTGCACTAAAAAAAAACCATCACAGACTTTCTCCAATAAATCTACTAGTCACAACTAAATTTACATCTAATAACACACACTTAAAATACAACCCAACCCAGAAAAACCCTTACACCGCTATTCCAACCACAACCCTCACACAGCCACAAACACTCTGCTCCTCCTCTCCACTAAATAAACCCACAAAATAACAATCCCCCACCCTCACCACCCTTAAAACTATATTTATTGCCATACCCAACAAAATATACAGAAATAATTTGAATGGGAGTCCAGTGTACAAGGAGCGGTAACCAGAGTTCGCATACAGTTACTAAGTCCCACGAAAGAACTCCTACAATCAAGAATACATCTCCTATCTTCAGAGGTGTTCTACCCCAGATTCCAAGTCCAGTCAACTAGACAGCAGAATAACCCTAATCAGGCCTAATAGTGTCAGTCCACAGGGAATATCAGCACCCAGAGCACTCTTCAAGACTCGGCAGTATAGGGTCTCTCACTTCCTAAACTGCAGCAACCAAGCCAGTCCTGATTCCAGGTGACACTAACGGCCTCTCACAGCCCCTTGCTCCCTTCCAGTTTCCAGTCCTGGGGATCTCGAAGTACTCCACTTGCATAGCTCAGCAGAAAAGATGTTACAACACAGAGCACAATTTCCAGGGTGAATCAGGCAGTCCCAGTTCCATATTAGCATACATAATGTGTCAGCCTCAGACAAAGGAAAGGGATTCATTTAAGAAGTGTTTCTCCTCACAGAAAGGGGCTAAATGTAAATAGCAGACTGTCAGCTTTCACACAGTGGGAACTTCAAATAAAAGTGACTTGAGTTTCCTTAGCACAATTTTATTGTAAAAATACTGTACTGCAGAAAGCCTAGAATGTCAACTTTCCATCTGGGAAAGTATAGAAAGTAATTGCATTTTATTTTAATACATTTTATTGTTATTTATCAAATGTGTATAGAAATAGACCTATGTGAACAGAGCAGGCTTGGAATTTTATGGGCAGTTGGTTGAAAATTCAAACTAGAAGATTCTAATGTGGCTCATCCTGCAGCAGAATTCAAGGTAGAATGGATGAGATGTTAAACTGAGGTCCCATCTGACTGGATTGGTGGTAGTTCAGGTGGATGTTAAAGATCCCATGGCACTTATTGAAAAGAGTAGGAGAATTTCCCGGTGTCCTGGCCAAATTTCCTTCATACACTAAAAATACCACCAACTGCTTAATCTGGTTCAAGGTCAGTTGGCATTCATCTGTATCCCTGCCCTGGGTCATGCCTGAAAATAGGTAGGATTTGTCTAGTGCACTTACCTGGTCAACAAAAACAAAATAATTAGAATTCCAGCTGATTGATGCTGAGGTTTGGAACACAGTAGCTGTCCACCAGAGACCAGGATTTGGATTTTAGAGAATGTCATTCAGCTGATTGGTGTTGAGGTTTGGAACAGGGCTGCTGTCCACTCAGAGACCAGGATTTGGGTTTTAGAGAAAGTTCAATCAGTATAAAGGGAGCTGCATGGCTGACTTTCAGAGAGACTGAGCAGGGATGCAGACATCAAGGGACCAGACCAGACCAGAGGGTGTCCAGGCTATAGAGGCCTACTACCAGATAAGGCATGGGGACTAGTTCTCATCAAGTATACCTAGCCTATAGGTGATCACCTGTATCCCAGTGCCAAGGTCAGTAGGGCGCTAAGTGAGTACAGGGAAAGCATAGTTATTGCCCACTGCATTTGTACCTCTTCCAATCAAGTTGTTTCAGCCTGCATTCAGCAAGGATCAGCATCACCACAGATCCACTGCTTATCACCAGAGGGTCCAACTTTTGTCATCAGTATTCCAGAGCTCATTCAAGGAAAGTGGTACAGTCATTTAAATATATTGCGGGGCTAGTTCAAGAGGGACACTCTTCTGCTATACTGGGATTTGTGATTCAATGAAATCCAAAAAGACTACTGTCCAGCAATTTAACAGACTTTGCTCAGAGACTGAGGGGAGGGATTGTATGTGACTGCATTGGAAGTAATTGTTACTGAATGTCGAATATTTGAGAATACAGAGTATAAGTGCTATAGAGTATAAATGAATGCTAATTGTTTAGATACCAGGGGACTGTATCTGGGTAAAAAGGGTGAGTGGGCTCACTGAGATGGGTATAGCCCATCTTTCAGATGAGACATTAAACTGAGGCCCTGTTTGCCTGTTTGGTGGCTGTTCAGGTGGATGTTAAAGATCCCATGGCACTTCTTGAAGCGGTAGAGAATTTTATTGAAAAGCAAATTACATTACATCATGAGGAAGCAAAAAAAAAAAAAAAAAAAAATTAAAAAAGAACAAATTAATACATAATAATCAACATGCAGATACTGTTATACAGTCACCCCCTAGTGTTCACCACAATCATACAGACATTTTTTTTCATAATTTTCAAACAAAACACAGTTCCTCAAATCTCAACCCAGCCAGCTTGCTTTCTTGAGACATAACTAAGTTGTCTGTTTCTCAGAATATTGTTCCTAGACTTTTTCATAAATATCCCACTTTTCTGGGGAATATCTTTGTGACTCCCTTTCTTTGACTCTCAGAACTGCTGCTTCAATTTGAGTAATTACCCAGCTAAAGTGGACTGAATCTGCTGTAATACATACTGGCACCTACTCTGCCATAAATAATACTGTAACTCAAATATAACATGTAATGTACTAATATGAATGGTCGCCCTATCCCAGAGTAATCTCCTAAAGAAGGGTATTATAAGTAAGTCTCTTCCAAAATGTCAATGCCATCTAGTGGCGAGATCAGACCAGAACCTGACACTGTCAGGACATGAAAAATAAAAATGCTGTATTGTTTCTTCAATGCAAATACAAGAAGGATTAGGACAAAATCTTTCCTGAATAGCTTTATACTTAAGATTCCCTTTAACCCCTAATCCCTTGGCAGCATAGCCAGGAGATATCCCATACATGTTGTGTAATCCTATTATTAGTTGAACTTATTGATTCTGCAGGCATTCTAGAGGGCACACATTCTGGGAAGACTAAATAAATTTTCTGTACTGGAAACACCACATGATTATAGAGCTGTTTCTGTGCTAATGTCATGATTGTCCTCTTGTCTATTTATTTATTTTTAAGTTTTTGTTGACCGGTAAGTGCACTAGACAAATTCTGCCTATTTTCAGGCATGACCGGGGTGGGGATACAGATGAATGCCAACTGACCTTGAACCAGATGATGCTGTTGGCGGTATTTTTAGTGAATGGGAGGAAATTTGGCCAGGGCACCGGGAAATTCTCTACTCTTTTGAGAAGTGCCATGGGATCTTTAACGTCCACCTGAACTACCACTAGAACAGTCAAATGGGACCTCAGTTAATGTCTCATCCACTGCCTAATCTTTCATAAAGATGAAGTAGCATAAGTAGAAATTTTGTACTGTGCTAGCAACTTTGGAGGATCCTGCCCCATTTCCCCATGTAAGTCTCTAAGGCACGTGTAATCCAGAGTTACCAAGTAAATTGCTGAGGACCCCAGCACCTTCTAGAAAAATAAAAAGGAATGAAAAACACTACTGGATTGATCATATTCAAGCCACCTTCTTCAGACGGTAAATGAGTGAAATCTCTTTTAACTAAATTTAAATGACTCCCAGAGCATTTGAAAGAAACCACTCAAAATTCTAGTTTCTAAATGAACTGGGGGAGCATACACATAACTGAGGTATGTAAAGAGAGGTAGTAACATTTTTTATAATCATCACTCTCTTTTCAAACAACATGAAGTCTTGCTATATTATGACATATGCAGTGAGTCCCAACTTCGAACTGCTCTGGAGGTGAAAGAGTTAACAGTCCATGCCAGGCATGGAACTTAGAGCTCGAGCTCGGTTGAAAACTCTATCTGTTGTTCTTCAAACTCAAACTGTCAGATTCTTTACTCCGCCTCACTGAACAGTCGCTCTGGAGATTTCTCCTTCTGCTCGGTTCATTTTGTCGGTTAAAGTATAAGTTTTCGGTTTTAACGAAATTAAACATAACCGTCAGTTCAAGCTCTATCTGTGGTATTTGTAAGTACTAGATAGGTTTACATTTACTTTCTGTGTGGAACTTGTAAACAATTTCATCGGTTCGGTTTGAGACGATCAAGTTATTTTCTATTACATTACTGTCTGTTAGAAGTGCGGTTCCCGTTCTTATCGGTTCTAAAAAAGCGGATTTCATTATGGTTTTCCACGACCCGTGACACGGTTGGGAACCGATAAAGTCTTGCTTGGCGGATTGCCATAAACAGGCAGGTTTTGGTTAGGCTGGCACTATGTCTGAGAAATCCAAATGAAAAACCGGGCCCACTGGGTTTCAACACTGTGTTGTCTGTGGGAAGCCTTTGCCAGGCTGACCCCACACCACATGTGTTTATTGTCTGGGGTTTGACCACCTCAATTCAGACTGCCAGATTTGTAAGAGTTTTCCTGCAGCTACCCTGGATAAGAGAGTTGGTAGACTCAGGAGCGGGAGGCCTAAAGTCCGCTGAACCGGATGGCCAGCCTGGTTCGGTTGAAACCGAACGGAGGGAGTGCCCTCTGACCAGGGTGATACTTCCTCGGGCAAAGGAGAGTTGACTCTGAGGAGTCGGTTCCAACAAAGAGAACTAGAAAATCAGCTGGTGTGGGCCAAACTTCCCTCTCCAACCACTGAAGAAATAGCTAAAGCAATAAAAATTGTTCAGTCACTCTCTCCGGTTCCAACCGAACGGCACCATCAGGTAAGCGTTCGGTCTGTCTGTTCCACCGTTCAAGAGTATGATTTAGAGGAATTTTATGAACCAGAGGAGGGGAAGAGGAGTATGAGGAGAGTGAATGTGGTTTTGAAAGTCTGGATGTGCCCATTGAACCGGACGCTCTCCAGACAGACCTTCAGGAGTCTCTCCTCAGGCTTTCTGAGTCCCTTCTCATTTCATGTTTTATAAAAAAGTGGCTGAAACCCTCCAGCTCCCTATGGAGGAAGCTGTGGATGATCAAGAAGAGCCTGATTTTGTAGAAATGATGGATATCCCAGAGTCTAGAGACTGTCTATTCCTCTGCAAAAATCTTTTGGAAACAGACAGTGAAGATTGTAAAGCTCCTCACGCCATACCTCCTGTTGATAAAAGAATGGACAAAGGTATGCATTATCAGGCTCTGATACAGAGTTCCTTACACAACAATGCAGCCATGTGGGGGTGGTGCAGGCTGAAGCCTGTGACAAGGCAAATATTCCCTTAGCCTCTCACCCCCTGACAAGGACTCCAGAAAGATAGATGCCATGGCAAAGAAACAGTACATGGCAGCATCCTTAGGACTCAGACAGGCAAATTATATGGCTTATGTTGCTAGATATCAAAAATCCAGATGGGATACTGTTTTGGCTCTAGCAAAGCAGGTCCTAGCCAGCTGGCAAAGGAGCTGGAGCAGGTGGCCGCTGATGGTATTGAGGCATCTAAGGTGCAATTCCATGCTGCAGTGGACTCAAATGATGTATCATCTAGAGTCATGGCTACATCTGTGGTTCTCCGTAGAATGGCTTGGCTCAGATGTACTAGCCTGTCACAGGATACCCAGACTAAGGCTATGGATTTCCCTGTTGTGGGCAGCTCTGTTTGGGGAGCAAACAGAGAACTGCATAAGAAGAAAATGGATGAATATAGAACCACCTATAGGAGTGCACAGGCCAAGGAAAGGCAAGTCACTCCCCAAAGGCAGCCTCCCAGGGGCAGGGCAGGCCTTTCATAGCCTTTTACCAAGTCAGGCCTCCTCTTCAGCTTATGCACAGAGGGGTTCTTTAGAGGAGAGGCAGACGGGGTGCAAGCAGACCTGCTTCCACCCATCAGCCTAAAGCCCCTGCCAAGCAGGCACCCTGATGGGGTGCCAGGCCATTCTCCACTACCTGTAGGGGGCAGGCTGACTTACTTTGTCTAGGACTGGCAGTCTTTAACATCAGACAAGTGGGTCCTGGAAGTAGTAAGCCAGGACTGGTTTCTCAGCTTCAAAATCTCCAAAGATGAGAACCAGATCCTTTCCACCTGCAAATCCTTCAGAGGCTCTTGCCCTGGAAGCAGAAGTCTCGACCTCCTGGCTCTCAGAGCTGTGGAAAGGGTTCCACCCCACACCAAGGCTAAGGATTGTACTCCAGGTACTTCCTTGCCCCCAAAAAGACAGGAGAATGGCGGCCCATCCTGGATCTCAGGTATCTAAACAAGCACCTTTTAAAACCAAAATTCAAAATGGTGACTCTGGGAATTATTTTACCCTCTTTAAGGCCAGGGGACTGGCTGAGTGTCCCTGGACCTCAAGGATGCCTATTTTCATGTTCTCATCAGAAGCTCCCATCGAAAGTACCTCAGATTCGAACTGCCCTCAGGCCATTACCAATTCAGAGCATGCCTTTGGCCTCACATCTGCCCCAAGGGTATTCACAAAATGCCTGGCAGTAGCAGTTGCTCACTTAAGAAGGCAGAAAATTGCAATCTTTCCTTACCTGGACGACTGGCTCATAGTAGGCCAGTCCCCAGACCAAGTCAGGTTACATCTTCAAGTAACTCAGCAACTGCTAACTTCTCTAGGTTTCCTTCTCAATCTTCCAAAGTCAGTCCTAGAACCTGTCCAGCTTCTCACCTTCATAGGTGCAGACCTGAACACAAAGAAGCCAGAGCCTTCCTTCCTCTGGAAAGAGCAAGGACCCTGATTTCCTGGCTTTCTCCTTCACCCTGCAGGTCTCTTGACCAGCAAGGCACTTTCTACAGCTCCTGGGGCACATGGCTGCTTCGACAGCAGTAGTGCAGGGAGCCAGATTTCAGATGAGGGACATCCAGTTCCATTTGAGAGCCTTTTGGTCTCACAGGAGGGACCTCTAACCAAATTAATTCCAGTGACTCAAACCCTTATCCAGGCCCTCCAGTGGTGGCAGGACCAGGGCAATTTGAGAGGGGTCCCTTCACCCCGCAGTCTCACTCCTTAATCCTTACTACAGATGCATCCCTATTGTGGTGGGAGCTCACATGGGCGACCACTACCCAGGGATTGTGGTCCCTCAGGAATCTCTGCTCCACATCAATCTGTTGGAGCTCAGAGCAGTTTTCTAGCACTTCAAGCTTTTTCCAGATCTGTTCAGAACAAGGTTATTCAGGTCAGAACAGACAATACCACCACAATGTGGTACATCAACAAGCAAGGGGCACTCGGTCTATGGCCTTGTGCACCGAAGCAATGAAGTTATGGTCTCTGGCTTACTCCTGAACACCTTCCTTGTAGCAGTTCACCTCCCAGGCAAGGACAATGTCCTGGCAGATACTCTCAGCAGGATTTCCCAGGGCCATCACGAATGGGCTCTGGATCCCCTACTTCTGGAGGTGGTATTTGCCAGATGGGGCACAACACAGATGGATCTGTTTGCAGCCCCAGACAATCACCAACTTCTCCTTTTTGTTGCAGGCCCCAGTGTTGGGTTCAGTTCCCATGGATGCCTTCCTTCCCAGTTGGGAAGGGAAGTTTCTCTATGCCTTCCCCCTTCCCTCTCCTATTCAAAGTGCTAGTCAAAATCAGTACTCAACCCTGCAAGATGATCCTGATTGCTCCAGACTGGGCCAGACAGCCCTGGTACCCACTTCTTATGTCCTTGGCAGTCCACCTTCCCTGTGTCTTCCCAGGAATCACAATCTGTTATCCTGTGCTCAGGGAGAGTTTGATACCGAACCTCAAATCTCTCAATCTCAAGGCCTGGCTCTTGAAGAGTTAGAGTTTGCTGACCTATACCTCTCCCAAGATGTATTGATATCCTGAAGGCTTCTAGGAAGCCTTCCACCAGGGCTACTTATAATTCCAAATGGAAGAGATTTTCCATATGGTGCTCTGAAAGCATATTTCCCAGAATCTGCTGACTTATCCACAGTCCTGGATTATATGGTCCATTTAAATACTTTGGGGCTGAGACCAGCTACCCTAAAAGTGCACCTGGCAGCAGTGTCAGCTTTCTTATCAGCAGGTAAACCCTCTTCTCTTTCAGCTCATCCTGTATTCTCCAAGTTTTTCAAAGGGTTGCTTCACACCAACTCCCCATTCAGGGATCCTGCCCCTACCTGGGATCTTAATATTTGCATTGCCCAGCTTATGCAACCCCCTTTTGAGCCCTTGTCTTCAGCAGAGCTTAAGTACTTGACTTGAAAACTGTGTTTTTGTAGCCATCACTTCTGCCAGGCGATAAGTGAACTACAAGCATTGTCAGTGGAGCCTGATTTTATCTCCTTTCATAGAGATAAGGTGGTCCTCAGGACTAACAGAAAGTTCTTGCCTAAGGTGGTTTCAGATTTCCACCTTAATCAATCTATGTCTCTCCTGTGTACTTCACTGACCATTCCTCCTCTGGTGAGAGGAGACTGCACAGTTTAGATGTCAAAAGAGCCCTTAGTTACTACTTAGAACGTACCAGGGGTCACAGGTTTGACTCCCTCCAACTGTTCCTCACTTATGGTGAGGTTGGTAAGGAAACCTGCCACTAAAGATCCATTGCCAGGTGGATTGTCTCTTGTATCCAATTTTGCTATGAAAACCTGGATAAGGTTCCTCCCTCAGGCCTGAGGGCTCACTCTACCAGAGGTACAGCTGTGTCTCTGGCTGCTGCCAGGGACATCCCTATCTTAGAGATATGTCAAGCAGCTACCTGGAAAACAGTTCACACTTTTACCAAGCATTACTCCTGGACATCCAGGCTAGGAGTGTTGCTCGATTGGCACAACTGTGCTTCAGAGCCTATTTCCTAAGTAGGTTCTGTCCTCCTCCATGGAGGTACTGCTGTGTAGTCTGCATAGTCTATAATATAGCAAGACTTCATGTTGTTTGAAGAAAAAATTACTCACCTTAGTAATGTTTCTTCTAATGGAGTCTTGCTATATTATGAACTCCCCGCCTGCCCCTCTCAGAACCTTACTTTTGGGGATGTGGATGGGCAGTGCAGTGTTGGCGCTTTTAGATGCCCACCTTGTTTTCACCCTCCTTTTGGGGTGATCTGTGTTGTTTGTCATTTTTGGGTCTCCTGACTTGAGTCTTTGTTGTGGCACCAAAAATGTGTTGATGTAGTTAGTAACCAGTTGGCTAGTGTAGGTTTACAGCTTCCACACAGAGTCTTAGTGAGTTTTTGCTCATAAAGATCTGACAGTTTGAGTTTGAAGAACAACAGATAGAGTTTTCAACTGAGCTCGAGCTTTCAAGTTCCATGCCTGGCATGGACTGTTAACTCTTTCACCTCCGGAGCAGTTCAAGGTTGGGACTCACTGCATATGTCATAATATAGCAAGACTCCATTAGAAGAAACAACATTACTAAGGTGAGTAATTTTTCTTTCTTCCCTAGTTTTCAGTGTTTCCTGACACAGACTTTAGACTCACAAATTGTTAACATAGAGACATAGAATTTGATAGCAGATAAGGACCGCTTGGCTCACCTAGTCTGCCCATTTCCTACCTAATGAATAAGCTGCAGATCCTAGTTAACCAACAGCCTACTTCCTCCTACCCCCACTAGAATGCCTTATGTCTGTCCCATGCCTTCTTGAACTCCCTACTGTTTTTGACTCTATGACCTCCTCAGGAAGGCTGTTCCATGCATCTACAACCCTCTCTGTGAAGAAATACTTCCTCACATTATCTCTGAGCTGTCCCACCTCTATCTTTAAATTGTGCCACCTGGTTCTTGCACATCTCTTTTCTGAAATATGCTACCCTCTTGGACTTTGTTGATTTCCTTGAGGTATCTGAAAGTTTTATCATGTCCTCCCTCTCCCACCTTTCCTTGAGGCTATACATCTTAAGATTCTTTAGTCTTTCTTCATATGTTCTAGTGCAGACCCTGCACCATTTGGTTGCTGTCCTCTAGACAGCCTCCACCCTGTCTATGTCTTTGCAGAGATAGGATCTCCAGAACTGTACACAGTACTCCAAATGTGGTCTTACCAACTGTATGTACAGAGGGCCAACGACTTCCTGTTTTCTACTGGTGATGCCTCTTCCTATGCATCCCAGTATTCCCTAGCCCTCCTTACTTCCTTCTTCTCACATTGCTGGCCGGTCATCTGATATGACTATCCCCAGGTCCTTTCCATTTTTGTTGTTGTCAGTATCTCACCCCCATTATGTACTCTTCCCTGGGTTTTTTTTTCCAGGTGCATTACCTTGCACTTCTTAGCATTGAATCTAAGCTGCCATACATTTGACCATTTCTCCAACCTTGCCAAGTCCCTTTTCAGCCTTTCCACCCCATCTTGCGTATCAACCCTGTTGCAGATCTTTGTGTCATCTACAAAGAGACATACTTTCCTTCCAGTCCCTCTGCAATGTCACTTATAAAGACATTAAAAGGACCGCCCTAGTACTGAACCCTGTGGTCACCCACTAGTAACCCCCTTCTTCACTGTGTATTCCATTTACTATTACCTGCTGTGTCCTGTTGTCCAGCCAGTGTTATCTGGTTTATATAACCCTGTCATAAGAAGTTTACATGCCATATAGGGATTGACTGCTGGATATTTCAATGTCCCAAATCTCATTTCAGCCTCCAAGGACTTTGACCTATAATACTGATGGGCAAACATAATTTTTGTTATTTCAGTAATCTGTGATTTAACTTTTATCTGTTCCTTTGGAGGAGAGATAACTTTATAAATTTCCTATACCCAAAATATTTAATATATGCAGAGTTAGATTGTTGTTTTTCAAAGGACGAAAAAAGTTGTCGTAAATCATTTTAGTATCAACCCACCATTCCCACAAATTTTCAGACAAACATTGAGTAGATATTCTTGCACTTAATAATTGAGGCAGTATAGCGAGTGGTCTCAAGGCTCTGAGCTGCAAATTTGGTGACATCCAGCAGACCAGACCTGGGTTTGAATCCCACAGCTTCCACTTGCATTCTGTGTGACCTTGAGCAAGTCACTTAACCTCCTTGTGCTCCTAGGTCGCTTCCTGTAAAAGCTTTCAGCTTAGTGTGCTATACCTGGTTAAACAACTAAATAAATTGTTTTAATTTGACTTGCATCTCTGGTAATTCTAGAACTGAGAAATTCAATTTCCACCTTGAAGTCTGCAATAGAATTTTGGAGGAGCTGTTGCAAACTAAAACTTCCTGTGATAATATGGTGATCTGAGAATTCCATTGGTCGAATAGAAATTGTAACTGGCGCACAGAAATTGGAAACAAATATACAATCCATTCTAGTAGCAAATGTACATCTGGATAAGTAGCTCAGCATCTTTTCTAAGATTTCTATAAGCATCTATTAAATTAGCATCTAGCACTATATTTTCAACACATGGGCATCACAATAATTTTTTTGACCACGTCACCTGATATTTTAAGATCCAAGCTTCAGTTATAATCTCTGCCCCAAATTATATGTTTCCTAGTGTACATATGTGATCTAATTGCTCTCAAACAACTCTATCCTAGAGGCTTTTGTCGGGGGTATATGTATTAACAAACCACAGGTCCTTATACTTACAGTCCAAAATCAGGGCTCTTCTTCCTGGTAAAATATAAATTACCCTGGTTATAGAGAAGCAAGTACAGATAACCAAATCCCAGTCCTGTCTGCAACATCTGCCCTGAAGGTCCAATAAGAAGGCCCCATACCCAGCTCCTCCTTATCTGTTCAACTTCAAAAGGGAAGCTGATCTAGTTTCTTGAAGAAAACACATCACAGTTTAAATGTTTTAGATAGGCTAAAATAAACTTTTTATTTGTTTATTGAAAATGTTTCACCAGGAGAGGCACACTGAGCAAAAGATGCTCCGTCTCACGGTGTGACCTGGGGGGTACAAGGGAGGAGGGTATACATAAAACAGTCAATAGGTTGAACCTGGAGTCAAGCAATTCAAACAATTGTTACATAGTTAAGTGTGGTTATTACAAGCTTGTTACATGAGGAGACGCTACATACATGTGCCACAAGGAGGGTGGCAAAACATATTTGATTACACATCTACAACTATACATGATAAGTGCCTATATCTAGAGATTGATTTGAAATACGATGCCAAGTTGGCAGAAAGAAATGGAAGTCTGAGCTTGGGCCAAGGAGAGGTGACTGGTCTGGGTAGTAAACACTGGGAAAGATGAGGGGAGTTGTCTTAGGAAAGGCGTTAGAGCGGGAATAGAAGGAGATAGCAGAAGAGTCATGAGAGGGTAAGTGCATGGGTTGTTTAGGGCAATATAAGCCAGTTATTTGGCGAAGGCCAAGCCTCTGGTCAGGCACGTGAGGAGGAGGGATTGGGGAAGAGAACAGTTGGTGGGGGAGTCAGGGCAGGTACAATTAGGTGCAAGGAAGTTGGTGAGGGCAGAGGATAGAGAGTGTTTGGAGGAAGAATGGCGGTTGGGCGGCAGGTCATTCCAGAGCTTAGGGAGGAGGTAAGAGAAAGCCAATTGGCCTGCAGGGGTCCTTCGTGAGGGATTACTAATAGCTTGGAATCAGTAGACTGAGGGCGTGGACGGGGTTGGCAGGGAAGATAGGGAGGAGACGAGGTAGGGTGGAAGGAACTATCATTTTTCAATAGTTCTTCACAGTACATACATTTTAAGGAAGTTACGTGTATAGTAGCTATTGATGATGTAAATCGAGTGTGATCATTTATCCTGTCATGTTGTAGGGCCTTTTCTTCCCTTTTTCTTTTAACCTTATCAACTGATGTTTTTCCTCCTGTTTCAGATACTCATTCCAATCTAAGAGACACATCAGACTCTTGATCAGACTCACCATTTGCTTTTTGTAAGGGTGAAAAAGTATTTTGGGTGGGCACCAGAAAGGGAGCAGGAGTATACTTCACCACTGCCCTGGTCACCCTACGATTCTGGGGAAAGATGTTATGCATCGGGAGGGCCATGTCTTGGTGTTTTTCTACTTATTTTACCACTTCTTTTTCTTGTTACCCACAATCCTTTCCTCCTCTTCCTGTTCTCTGCTGTTTTTCTTCTGCTGCTGATCAGCTACCAAGACTCTACTAGTAGCGCAGGGGTTGACTTGATTATCCTTGATTTCCATTTCTCTTCCTACCCTAACATTCATGATCTCTACTTCAGAGGGTTCTAAAGGGGCATCCCTTTGTGAAGAATCTGACACGGAAGGGGTAAGAGGTGCTACTGAGCCACTTCTTTGTCCTGGGCATTTTGTACCAAGTTTTCCTGATCCCATCCTTCTCTCCTATTATGCCTAGCCCATAGATACTGATGAAAGGCATGGCCTTTCTCATCACAGAGATTGCACTGCAATATACTCTCACAAAAGTCACTCAGATGTCCATACCCCCCACAATGCATATTTTAGCATATCACAGGTACTACTCAGATGCATTTTGCTCCACATTTATAACATGCTCAGGGCTGCCCTCCTCAAAGCAGACCCCTCTATCTTTCCCAAGAAAGAAACTATTCAGTAAATACACAACCTCTGAATTCACTTGAAAAAGTTTAACTTTGAATTTCCACCCTCATGTCCACAGTCCTTCATCATCAGTAATAGCCTCTGGGAGGCTCAATATCAACTTGTTCTGAAGCCAGTGACAGAAGTCATTAACTTTTACCCCTCATTCCGGAACATAATGGTATTCAGTTTTATCATGGGTTTAGTCAAGGAATACGAACACATGAACATACAAAGCGCCAGCAGAAAAGCCATTTGGTCTAACAAGTCTGCTCGTATTGCAGGGTTCCCAGCTTGAGCTAATGTCCCTGCCTCCCTCCCCACTCCTCCCATCCTCCCTACCCATGATCCTTACCTTCCCCATGCCTATCCCAGCCTCTTTAAAGCAGACCACTGTCTTCAACTAGATGACCTCTTCTGGCAGCGCATTCCAAGTTTCCACCACCTCTCTGTGAAGAAGTGCTTCCTGGCCTTCCTCCTAGACCTCCCACCCTCCACCTTGAGACTGTGCCCTTCGTGTTATGGTTGCCACTCAGCTTAAAGAGACTCTCCTTATCAACCTTATTTATCCCTTTCATACAAACATACGAATGTGCCAGCAGAAACAGACCACCGGTCTATCTAAGTCTGCTTGAGTGTGCAGCTAGCACCCCTAGTTTTCAGCTGCCTCACCCCTCCTCCTTTGTCATCCCACTGCCACCCCCACCTTCTCCTCCTCACTCTCCCTGTTCCCTATTCCATGCCCTTTGAAGCTGTTCACAGATTTACATGATACCACCCACTCTGGTAGGGCGTTCCATTTTACTACCACCCTCTCTGTGAAATAGTGTCTCTTCATTTCCTTCCAAAATCTTCCCCTCTATTCTTAGCCCATGCCCCTGGTGACCCTCCACCTCCTTAACTTAAAGACCCCATCTGCCCCATCCTTATTGATTCCCTCAGATACTTGAATGTCTCTATCATGTCCCCTGTCCCTACCATCCCCAGGGTGTACATATTCAGGTCTCCCAGCCTGCTGTCATAGTCTCTCTGCTCCATTCCACATATCATCTTTGTTGCCCTCTTCTGCACCCCTCCAGTAGCCTGATATCATGCTTTAGGTATGGCCTCCAAAACTGCACACAATACTCTAAGTGCACCTTACCAGCGATCTGTAAAGGGCAAGATCACCACTCTTCACCTGGACAAAACCTCCCTCACTATGCACCCCAGCATTTTGTTAACTTTGCAGCTGCTCTCCTGCACTGGGCAGTATTGTTCATGGTCCCTGTTATCATTACCCTAGGTCCTTCTCCTCCTCAGTGATCCCCAGATTAACCCCCCAGCCAGTATTCTCTCCTTGGGTTCTTCACCCCAAAGTGCATAACCTTACACTTCTTTGCATTGAACCCCAGATGCCACCTCTCTGACCACTCCTCTAGCTTGCTTGGTCCCCTGCAGCTGCATCCATCCTCCTCTCCATCCACCACTGCTCCAATGTTGGTGTTGTCAGTGAACAGACTTACCTTGCTCACCACCCCGTGTGCAATGTCTGATATGAAGAGCCCAAACAATACTGGCCCTAACACAGGCGTTGTGGCACCCCACTCATCACCGGCCTTGGAGTTGAGAGCTCTCCTCTCACCACCACCATTGCAGCCTCCTCACCAGCCAGCTTGTAATCCAGTTCATCATTTGTGCTCCTGCCGCAGTGCAGCTTTCCCCAAGTCGCCCATGAGGCACAGAATCAAAGGCCTTGTTGAAGTTCAAATAAAGAACACCCACCGTTGACTCTTATCCAGCTCACCTGTCACCCAGTCATAATATTGTATCAGGTTGGTTTGACAAGACCACCCTGAAATCAACCATGCTGCCTCACACCCTGGAGGCCATTGTCCTCCAGGTACAAGACCAGTCTTTCCTTTAGTATTGTTTCCATGAGTTTTCACACTATGGAGGTGAGACTTATTAGGTGATAATTACCTGGTTCATCCCTTGGCCCGCTCTTGTGTGATGTACACATGTGCCATCCTCCAGTCAAGTGGCACACATCCCAACTTCAGTGAGGTGCTGTACAGATCCACCAGTGGCTCCACCAACACCTCCGCCATCTCCCTCAGCACCCTGGGTGGATACCATCCAGCCCTGGTGCCTTGTATACCTTCAGTGCCCTCAGTCCCTCTAAGACTCTACTTGCCTCAATTCTTCCATCTGAGGCCTCCTCCCGGCCCCACCCTCCCAGCCCATGGTGGTAGTGGTCCCCCTTTTCTTCCATGAACACTGAGCAAAGTTATTCATTCAGCACTTCTGCCTGCTCCTCCCCTTTTCCGTCCACTCCCCACCCCTTTTATCCTCACTATTTTCTCCTTGCATTCTTTTCTCCCGATGTATCTGAAAATGTATTCTCCCCTGCCCCATTAATTCCCTGCACTAATCTCTGCTCCCTCTGGGCCTTGGCTTCTCTCACTTTTCTGGTCACCTCCTGGACCATCTTGCATACTCCTCCTGTCCACTTCCTTCCCCGTCCTCCTATACCTCTGGTGCGCTCTCATTTTGCTGTCACCACCTCCACTACCTCACTGCTCAACCAGCATGGTTTTCTTGCTCTGCTCCTCTCACTCTGTGTCTTGGTGCAGGCTTCTGTTGCTCTGTAATCCCCATTTAATAATGTCCCATTTCTGCTTAAATCCATCTCCTGCCTTATGCCTCTAGTTTCCTTTCAATACTTCCTGCATTCTCCCAAAGTCTGCCTCCCTGAAGTTTACCACCTGAGTAACTGATTTCTCTGGCTCCCTGCACATTGTGATATTTAACCACACCATTTGGTGATCACTGTTGGCTAGTGGGTCCTCCACCTTATTTCCCTAACTGCCTCCCATTCGACAACACCAGATCTAAAGTGTTCTTTAGCCTGGTGGCACACTAACCAACTGTGTCAGGAGAACCTCCTGGATTGAATCCAGCTGCACTTGCTCCCTAGCACTGGAGGTGACTGAATGCTCCAGTCAACCCCGCAAGTTGAAATTCCCACGATGACCACCTTCCTTTTTACATACCTTTCTGGTGTATCCGCTAATTCCATGTCAAGCTCCTCATACTGGGATAGTGGCCTGTATACCACCCCAAACCTCAGTTTTCTACCTTTGAGTCTAGGAGCTGCAGACAGATTGCCTCTGTTCTCCTTCTTCCCCTCTTCCCTTTTGCATTTGATCCCACCCTCACATAAACTGCCACCCAACCTCCCTCCCTTCCTTACGGTCCTTCCTGTATAATTTGTATCCTGGGACTGCCAGATCCCAGTCCCGGTGCTCAGTTGCCCATGTTTCTGTGACAGCTGCAATATCCACCCTCCACACTGCTAAGAGTGCCTGTAGCTCAGTTGATTTGTTGCTAGCTTCTTGCATTCAGAAAGACCACCTCCATCCTGCCCCCCTTCCTTCATTGACCTCCATTTCCTTCCTTCTACCCTCCTTTGTCTGCCACCCTAGTCCTTCCCTGCTAGCCTGGGGGTAGGCTGTGACTCCACTCTATCAGATCCCTGCCTACTTGCTGTCCACTTGCCACCCCCCATCTAGTTTAAATCCACCTTTGTCACAATATACCTCCCCAGTCTTTGCTTTTAATACCTCTTCCTCTCCACTCAAGATGCAGCCTATCCCTTGCAAACAGATTGTTATTATCCCAGGTACTGCCCTAGCCTCCCACAACCCCATATCCCTTAGTTTGACACCATTCTACCAACCATGTGTTCAACTCCCTAATCCTCTCCTTTCTCACTCTGCTTGCAAGGTACTGGGAGCACCTCGGAGAATGCCACAGACTCCCCAGTCTCCTCACATAACCTTCCCACTTCCTCACTGCTCTCTTTTGTTACCTCCACCGTTTCTCCCCCTAGGTCATTTGTCCCCCATGTACCACAATGTGTGACTTCCTGTTACCCCTCCTTATGCACCTTTGGATTGCCTGTCCTGCCTTGTCTTCCTTTAATCTCTGGTATGGACTCCACCTATATCTGACTGTGCCTCTCCCCTTGCTGCCCCATTTGATCCCCTTGAGTATGGGTCCCCCAACACCAGTACACCTCCTCCTCTTTCCTTGTCCCCGTCACCACCCCTCACCCAGGTTCTCATTTCTGGGGCCACTCAAGACAGTGCTTTTACAATGTGTTCCAGTGTCTCCCCCTTGCCCTTCTCAATTGAGACCTCCCCTCCTCCTGTTTGACTGCCAACCTCCTCCTCTTCTCACCTCTCAGTATTATTCCTCCCTGCCATGCCATGTTCAATCTCTCCACTAGTAATGCCCCTTTCTCCCTTCTCTTTGTGAGTATTATCTCTTGTGCAGTCTCCTCCTGCATCCTCTTTCCTATGTTGCTAGTACAGCAAACATATTCCCTTCCCCTTGCCTTACTGTGTGTTTCCTCCTCCCTCCTGCCTACTGCTGTTTCTCTTTTCTAGATCCTACAAGGTCCACCTTCATCAGCTGGCTTCCTGTCTACTGTGCCCCTCCCCTGACACCTCCCTTGCCCCACTGTTCCTTCTCTGTGGTGCCCCACAATACTCTCAGATGTCAGCCCTCCTACCAGCGTAATCCTCCTCTCCTCCCTCAACCTCCCAGCTCCCTGCCAAGCCACTGAACCTCTTCCTCAAGCCTCCTTAGCTCAGGTATTTGGGCACCTCCCAGCCTCCACAGTATGTTCCTCTGCATTGCTGCCCCACAGCCATTACACCCTACAATCCTACCCATGGTCCACACTACCTATACAGACTCTCTCTACAGCAAGTAGAATTAACTAACCTAGCCCAGCCTGTAACATAAATTATCCTAAATGCCCTTGCATGCAGCATAAGACAGCCAACTACAGTACTAACTGGAAACCACAATCCTACTCATAAGGACTATAGATCTACTAAATCACTTTTATATATTTATATGTCTTTGAGAATTAGCTCATATAGCTGCTCCTTGTTTCCCCCTTCTGGCCTGTTCTGAGGGCTGTGGTCAGTTTGCAGCTCCCAGCTCCTTCCTCACAGCCTTCAAACCCAGCCCCAGTGGTGTTTCAGTATTTAGGAAAGGCTCGTGGAGGTGAGTGGAAGGGCTTTTACAGTCCCTCCAGCCACACAGAAACATTTAGGCTAAATTCCACTTTAAGCTAAATTAAAAGAAAATAAAACAATATAAAACTTACTAAAATCCTCTATACATTAACTCACCCAACATCTAGTAGAATTAGCTAATCCTTCTCTCCTGTAGTTTAAAAACAATAACAAAACTTACAGAAATCTTCTCCACAGCCAGCAAACAGACTTAACTAATCCTTCTCTCCTGCAGTTTGATGGCTCAGTCAAAATTTAAAGCTATGTGGGTAGGCAAGTCTGGGCATGCCCTGTGCAGTCACTTCAGCCACAGAACCTTTACAGTCACTTCAGCCACACACACCCTTTAAACTAAATTCCACTTTAAGCTAAATTAAAAGAAAATAAAACAATATCAAAACCTGCAAAAATCTTCTATACATTAACTCCCCAACAGCAAGTAGAATTGACTAATCATTCTCTCCTGTAGTTTAAAAACAATAGCAAAACTTACAGAAATCTTCTCCACAGCCAGCAAGCAGACTTAACCAATCCTTTTCTCCTTGAAGGTCCCAATCATGTCCCTCTCTCTCTCTCTCTCTCTCTCTCTCTCTCCTGTCTTCCAGGGAGAACATGTTCAGTGCCCTCAATCTCACCTCATACACTGGCCCTGCTGACTGGCTGTCATCTTTGTAGTCCTCCTCTGACCTTCTTCAGCAGGTAATGTCCTTTTGAGGTATGGGCACCAGTATTGAACTCCATACTCTAGATGTGGCCTTACCAGTGACATGTACAAGGGCAGTATAACCTTCTCTCTCCACTATTGATCCCCTAGCTATGCACCCTGCATCTTGTTTGCCTTTGCTGCTGCTTTCTTGCACTGGGTGGAGTGCTTCAGGTCACTAGTGATCATCACTCCCAGGTCCTTCTCCTCCTCTGATGTAGATACTCTAATTCCACCCAGGTAGTACTCTGTCCTGGGATTCTTGGCTCCAATATGCATAACTTTGCATTCATGGTTTGAAGCCAGCTTCCAAATCCTGGACCACCTCCCCAGCTTTTCCAGATCTTCCTGTAGGTCCTGTATCTCTTCAGCTGAGTGCATTCTCCCACAGAGCTTGGTGTTATCCGTGAAGAGGCACATTTTGCTCTTAACGCCATCCCCAATGTAATTGATGAAGACATTGAACAACACTGGTCCCAGCACCGAGCCTCTGTGGGACCCCATGGTTACCTCTCTGGTGCCAGATAACTCTCCCCACGCAACCACCCTCTGGGTTCTAGTTTTCCACCCATCTGGCTATCTTTTTCCAACTCCAAGATCCACCAACTTCCTAATCAACCTTTGTGGGGCACAGAGTCAAAGGCCTTGCTGAAATCAAGATAAAGGATGTCTACCGCTTGGCCCCTGTCTACTGTCTTAGTGACACAGTCAAAGAAGTCAATCAGATTTTTTGACACAATCTCTTCCCCATGAACCCATGCCTGCCTCTCATCCTGGAGACCATGTTCCTCTACATATTTCACCAACCTTTCCTTTAATATGGTCTCCATGAGCTTGCCCACAGTGGAAGTCAGACTGACTGGTCTGTAATTCCCTGGATCATCCTTGGGGCTGCTTTTGTGGAGGGGCACTACATGTGCTGTTCTCCAGTCCTGCAGTACCATGCCTGACTCTAGTGAACTATTAAACAAGTCTGCCAGTGGCCCTGCCAGCTCCTCAGTCAGTTCCTTTAGTACCCTTGGATGTACTCTGTCTGGGCCTGGTGATTTGTCCACCTTCAATGTCATCAGACTCTCCTTCACTCTTTCCTCCTCTATCACTACATCTGTGTTCCCTCCCTCCTGCTCCTCTTTTCCTTCCTGAAGGTACTGGCCCATCCTCCTCCCTGGTGAAGACAGAACAGAAGTATTCATTTAGTATCTCCGCTTCCCCCATTATCCTCCACCCACTCCACTCCATTCTTAAGCCTAAGAATCCCTTCCTTCTTGTCCCTTTTCTCACTTATATAGTGAAAGAAAGCCTTCTTCCTCTTAATTTCTTCAGCTATCTGCAGCTCCTTCTGTGCCTTTGCTTGCTGGACTTCCTTACTTGCCTCACTAGCCAACCTAAAGTAATTTTCCCTATACACCTCTCTCTTGGTCTTCCTGAATCTTCTATAGGCCAATCTCTTTCCCTTATTGCCTTGGCAACCCCAGAACTGAACCAGCTGGGAGCTTTGGCCCTTGTGTTCTTCTCCCTGAGCCTAATGCACTTATCTGGCAACCAGTATTCCTTCCTTAATGATGGACCACCTCTGATCTACCCCATATCTGCTTTGATGCCTGCCAGATGGCTCCTTAGCACCTCACCCATTTTACTGAAGTCTGCCCTGCTGAAATACAAGATTTGGGTCTTAGTCAGGATGCTGTACCTGTCCATATCCAACTGGAACCACACTCTGCAATGGTCACTTCTACTCAGTGGCTCCTTACCATTATTTCCTGTACATGCTCCCATTTGTGAGTACCAGATCAAGAATTGCCTCAGCTCTTGTTGTTTCAGTGACGCTTGAGTCAGGAACCTACTCTGCAGTCCTTCCACCTGACTCTTAGCACATGTTGTGGATGGTATGCTTGAGTCCACCTTGGACAGGTTGAAGTCCCCTCAGTTACTGTCACAAATGCACTCTGCAGGTCAGGCCCTCTGCTCCCACAGTGCCAACCTCAGAGCACAATAGTGTGAACAGGTAACAGACAGGGTAACCCTCCTGTCTGTTTTGGGTCCAAACTCCCTGGTTACCTCAAGTTCTAGGGGATTCAAACTGTGAACCTTATGGTAGCATACCCAATAGCAGGCTCAGATATGTACCCTCTTTGGGACTGCAGTACAATCTTTCACCAGGGGCACCAAGCCAGGTCTCCAAAATGAATCCTTAAAACTCTGTAAGAGACCTTAGGTATATTCTTACATTCTTTCCCAAGCTCAGTAACAACATCAAGCTATTGAACATTTGTCAGACTTAACCACATATCGTCACATGCAAAAGAACTGACAGACACCCAGGCAGTCTTTCAAAGAAAATGTTCTTTACTAAAAAATTGTAAAACAAGTAAGATAAAATGCAGAATGATATATCATACAGCTTATAATCTTATAAAATGAAAAGGAAGTTTCAGAACAAACACTCTTACCACAAATGAAGTAATTGCTTTATAACTATTACCTTTCTAAGTGCTCTTTTAGTAAGAGCGTTGTTTCTTCAGAGCCTAAGATGATAATACTTCATGTACAATGTTACGTGTCTTTTCTTCGTCTTCTCCCATCTCTTTGGATGAGGTCAGCTAGACCTCCTCAGAAATAATTCTAACATACTTTCTACCAGGAGGTATCTTTAATTAATGGAACATCAGAAAATGTTTTTCTAAATATGACATCCTTTAATTAAACATTTCTCTTTGATCTTAGCAATCCCAGCATTTGTCATTTAGGTGTTAAACTTGATAGGAACAGCCAAATTACCCTTTCTTTCCTGACATCATAAACTTTATATTTAGTTTCCACTTCAAAAGCCTGAGCAGGTCATAAAAAGGTAATAAGTGCCATTTCTTTAAGGAAGTCTTAATTAAATGGTTCCTGGTCAGTTTTATTACCTCATGTAGTTTCAACCTCTCACACACTGAAATGTCATACACAGACCATGCATTTCTAATACAAATATCATACAATAATCATAAACAAGGCAGAGTTCCCACCCTCCCTCCCTCCTAGACTGAATTTGGGGGCTCTATCCCTGCATGGGATGAGCTCCTAAGTCAGTTCACTGCTCATACAGACACAACAAACCATCTGCATTCTGATTGGTTACTCCAGCCCTATGTAAGATTGTCATGTCATACCCTTGCAAGACAAGACTCCATCTTAATAGTCGACCATTCATTTTTCCCATTTGTGTCAGCCAAACCAGGGAGTTGTGGTCAGTTTGTACCTCAAAATGCTGCCTGTATAAGTATGGCTGTAACTTTAGGGCCCACACCATGGCAAGACACTCTTTTTCCACAGTAGAGTATGTCTGCTCCTGGGAAGTAACTTTTACTTAGGTACACAATGGAGTGATCCTTCCCTTGGTTGGATGTCTGACTTACACTGCCTCAATACTCACATCTGAGGCATCAGTCTGAACATAAAGGGTCTGCTATAGTCAGGACTTGTCAACACAGGAGACTGCACAGTGCCTCCTTCAGTCTGGTAAAGGCTTTTTCACAGGGTGGTTCCTAGGTAATTTTCTTAAGCATCCTTTTCTTTACCAGGTCAGATAGGGAGCAGCCAGGCACTGTAACTGGGTACAAATTTGCTATAGTACCTGCTGTCCCTAGAAAACTCCTGACCTGCTTTTGCATTTCTGGTCTGGGCCATGCCTTGATCGCCTCTTTTTCACTTGGTTAGAACAGAGCTGTCCCAGCCTACAACATCCCTGAGGTATGCCACTTCAGCCATGGCCACTTGGCAGTTCTCAGCTTGACAGTGAGCCTGGCCCTCTTTATCCTGTCCAGCACTTTCCTAAGGTGGGACAGGTGTTCATCCCAGCTGGCACTAAAGATGGCAATGTCATCCAGGTATGCCACATCATACTCCTCAGCACCATTTAACACCTGGTTCACCAACCTTTTGAAAGTGGCGGGTGTTCTTCATTCAAAAGGCATTACTTTAAATTCAAATAACCCTATCGGAGAGATGAAGGCTGATATCTCCCTAGCTCTGTCAGTTAACTCTACCTGCCAATACCCTTTGTCAGGTCATTAGTCATAAGGTAGGTCACCCTCCCAACTTGTCCAGGAGTTTGTCTGTCTGTGGCATCAGGTGGGTGTCTGGCTTTGTGACTGCATTCAGTCCATGATAGTCCACAGAAAAATGAGTAGAGCCATCTGGCTTGGGCACAAGGACTACAGGTGAGGACTAGAGGCTGTGGGATCTCTGGATTACCCCTAAATCTAGCATTTCCTCCACCTCCCTCCTAATGTCCCTTTGGACAGCCTCTGACACCTGGTATGCTGTCTGTTGTATGGGCATCTGTAGCCCTGTCTCCACATCATGGGTTGCTAAAGGGGTTAGTCTGGGCTTGGCTCTAAACAGTGGGGTAAAGTCTGTTAAAACCTCTCTTACTTCCTGGATCTTGTTCGGGCCAGCTGGGGTGACAATTTAACTGCTTCCACAGAGGACTCCTACTTGCTTTCTTCCAGCAAGTCCAGAAGGGGGTCTCCTTTATCTGTCCCCTCCCAAATACACACTGCATACATCATGTCAGCCCTATTAGCATATGGCTTCATCATGTTGACATGGTACATTCTTTCTGTTTGTCTTCTGTCAGGTAACTCTATGATATAGTTCATGTCATTTACCTTTCTGACTACTTTTATGGTCCTGCCCACTCAGCCTGCAGCTTGTCCTTCTGGACCGGGTAAGGACTATGACTTCCTGACCCATCATATATGGCGAGCTCTGGCTCTGGTTGTACCACATTTTTGTTTTTGTTGTGCAGCTGCCAGGTTGCTCTGGGCTGTCCCCATATGCTCCTTCTGCTTTTCTATAAACCTAAGGATGTAATCTACTATGGGTGTTCCCTGGGTGGCATGCTTGCCTTACCAGTCCTCCCAGATCAAGTCTAGAGGCCCACATGCCAGGCATACATATAAAGAGCTGAAAGAGGAAACCCTGTTGACTCTTGGGGCACCTCCTTGTATGCAAACAACAGGTGGGGAAGGTACTACTTCCCATCCCTCCCATGCTGTTCAGCAAATGGTTTGAGCATTGACTTCAGGGTACCATTAAATCTTTCCACAAGCTCCATTAGCTTGTGGGTGATAAGATGCTGAGCATCTCTGCACCACCCCACACCTCTCCCACAAACATTTTATCAGGTCCAACATGAAGGAACCCCTCAATCGGTGATAACCTCCTGTGGAAACCAAACACAGGAGAAAATCCAAGTAAGGCATCTGCCACTTTGTCTGTCCTCAGTGAGGATAGGGCAACTGCCTCTGGATATCGGGAGGCATAATCCACCACAGTCAGGATGAACCTCTTCCCAGAGGAGCTGGGGTATTTAAAGGCCCCACAATATCCATTCCTACCCTCTGGAATGGCTCCTCCACTATGGGCTGTGGAATTAGGGCAGCTTGGATTTTCTTACTCACTTTTCCTATTTTGTGGCACCAGTGACAAGATCTGCAATATTCCTTCACCTGCTGGGTGAAGTTGGGCCAATAGAAATTCTGGGCCAATGCTGCATAGTGCACATGATTCTCAGATGACCAGACAAGGGAATATTGTGTGCAATCTGAGAAACTGCTCATGGTACCCCTGGGGAATGACAAGCTGCCTGCCCATAACCCCTCCTCTGTCTTCACAGCCTGAGTATACATCAGTCCATTTTCCCAATAAACCTTGTTTCCCATCACCTCCTTGTACTCCATCAGAGTCTGCCCAAGTCCTCAACTTCTCTAGACTAGGGTAACTTTCTGAGCAGCTGCAAATGCCTTACACAATCCCAAGGCATGGGACAGGTCCCCTTCAGTTTCTAAACTAGGGTCCCTAGCTCTAGTGTCAGGGCACTCAGGATCACTGCCATCCCTAACCCTCTGAAAATGAGTCACCCCTCCTTCTTTGGCATAACCCTCCATAGCTGTTTGGTTAACTACTACCAGGGAATTGCTACCCCTTCATTAGTCTCCATAGCAGAAGACACAGGCTGGGAACTAGCCTCCCAGTGGTTTCCATAATGGCTTCTACAGGGTCCAGGGAACTACAATTTTCCTTGCTGCTTGGCTATGGATAACTGCACACACATCCCATTTGAGATTATTGCCAAGGATGACATCAACTGCTAAAGTTTTGCTACAGCCACCTGTTGCACAGTTCCACCTGTTTCACCCCAGTCTAAGAGAACACTAGTGAGTGGCAATGTTTTTCCTCCCCAGTGAACCCTTGTACAGATGCAAATTTATTGGGTATAAGCTGACCAGGCTCTACCAGATCCCTTTACCAACAACAAGAATGCCCATGTCTCTTAACCCTTGTGTCTGTACACCATTCACAGTGACTGGGTGCATGTGTTCCTCATGTTCACAGGCATGCTTTCAGGACACACAAACAACCCACTTCTTTCCTAGCACCACCTTGCATATTGCTTGTCCTTTGGAACACTGTCTGGCAACATGCCCAGTTTCTTTGCAAACCCAACATTTATTTCTTTTCTCAGAAAATGTTTTCTTTGAAACCTCGGGCTAAGTGGTTTCAGTGGAGGCAGTGAGGGTTTTAGCTTGCCCTGAATGTCGCTTTTCCCTTTCTGCGCTGCTACACCAGACCCTTTCGCTTTCAGACCAGTTCTGCTCTTGGAATATCGGTTCAAGAGTTTAGCAGACCTCTGCACTTTTTGGATCTTGGTCTCCAGCCTGGTTTTCAGATCTGTGGGCATGCCCCAAAAACTGCTCTAGCAACATAGCATTTTCAATTTTATCTACAGAGTTTGCTTCAGTTCCTTCCACCAATGTTTTAAAACTGATGTTGCTCTGTGGCTACTTCCTGTAGCAGGGCTTCTCCTGAGCTTACGAATTTAGCTCTGTGCTTCTGCAGTTAAATCAAACTTTTTAAAAGTGCAGCTTTTAGTTTGCTGTAATCATTACTGCCCTCATTGTCCATTTGACCCAATGCATCCCAAGCTTTCCCAGTAAGTAGTGGGTTAGCTGAAGCTGCAGGACCCTCAAGGAATATTGGCTTGAATATAAACTTTTTCAAAGGAATTTAGAAAGGCATCTATATCCTCCCACCTTTAAATTCAGCTATCAATTTGGAATTTAATTTGTAACCTAGTCCTATAGTTCCAGTTAAACCCAAGCCACTTACCTGCTCTGGTGCTGGTGGTTGGAGTCATAGCTTCTCCAGTTCATGTTGCTTCTGGCACTCACGCTCTTCATGATCAGACTCTCACTGTTCATGCTCTGCTTCTCACATGTCACTCAGCTTCTCGCTGTTCTCACTCCCTCTTCCCCTCTGCGCTCACTGTTCTCACTCCCTCTTCTCCTCTGTGGCTTGCTGCTTTTGCCTCTCTTCTGTCTGGAACTCCAGCTCCATCCTTCACACCTCCATCTGCAGCCTGATGGCTTCTGGCTCCAGAATACTGGTGGCCTTCCCTCCTGCTCTGGCCCTTGGCTTGCACTGGCACTGCTGTCCTCCTCACTGGATCTGGACACTGCACTGGCTGCTGGCTCCTCCATGCCCAAGGTTTGGTCCTTTACAGTCACAGTCTGTGACTCGATGCTCTGGGCATCTACTCCTAGGCATCTATGAGGTTCTGCTTGTTGGTTTCCCTCATACTGGACTCCTGTATCCTAGCACAACTGCCTCAAGTAGTCTGCAGTGTACTCACTGTAGTTTGATGCCATCTTCTTCCCTAACCACGGCTAGTTTAACTTGCACTATAGAAAAAAATAAAGCAGGTAGGAACTTTGACTGTAAGCAAAATTATATAGTTCTATTTTCTCTTTGAAGTTAAATCATTGCCTTATTTTGCAAGTGAGCTGTATAGTATTGCTGACACACTGACCTGTTAAAGCTTGTGTTATCGATATTTTATCCCACCACTGCCACCAAATCAAATCTGTCATAAACACACTCTGCATGTCAGGCTCTCTGCTCCCACAGTGCCAACCTCAGAGTGCAATAGTGTGAACAGGTAACAGACAGGGTAACCCTCCTGTCTGTTTTGGGTCCGAATCACCTGTTAGCCTCACGCTCTGAGGGGATTCAAACTGTGAATCTTATGCTAGCATAGCCAATTACAGGCTCAGATATGTACCCTCTTCGACTGCAGTACAATCTTTGCCAGGAGCACCAAGCCAGGTCTCCAAAATGAACCCTTAAAACCTGTAAGAGACCTTAAGTATATTCTTACCTTCTTTCCCAAGCTCAGTAGCACCATCAAGCTGTTGAACAGTTGTCAGACTTAATCATCTATATGTCACGTGCAAAATGAACAGACAGACACTCAGGCAGTCTTTCAAAGAAAATGTTCTTTATAAAAATTTTAAAACAAGATAAAATACAGAACAATATATCACACAGCTTACAATCTTATAAAACAAAAGGAAGTTTCAGAATAAACACTCCTACCACAAAAGACGTAATTGCTTTCTATTACCTTTCTAAGTGCTCTTTTAGTTAGAGAACGTTGTTTCTTCAGAGCCCAAGATGATACTTCATGTACAAGGTTACATGTCTTTCTCTCTCTCTTCTCCCATCCCCTTTTGGATGAGGTCAGCTAGACCCTCCCTCAGAATTAATTCTAACATACTTTCTATCAGGAGATATCTTTAATTAATGGAACATCAGAAAAAAAATTCCTAAATATGACATCCTTTAATTAACATAGAAACATAGATTTTGAGCGGCAGATAAGGACGCTTGGCCCAGCCAGTCTGCCCATTTCCTACCTAATGGATAAGCTGCAGATCCTAGTTAACCAGCAGCCTACTTCTTCCTACCCCTATTTCTCTTTGATATTAGCAACCCAGGATTTGTCATTTAGGTGTTAAACTTGATAGGAACAGCCACATTATCCTTTCTTTCCTGATGCCATAAACTTTATATTTAGTTTCCACTTCAAAGACCTAGACAGGTCATAAAAGGTAATACAATGCAATTTCTTTAAGGAAGTCTTAATTAAATGGTTCCTGGTCAGTTTTATTGCCTCCTGTAGTTTTTAACCTCCGACACTTTGATGTTACAGGCCAAAATTCCTCACACACTGAAATGTCATACACAGACCATGCATTTCTAATGCAAATATCATACAATCAAAAGCAAGGGCAGGCGTCACAATTATCACCTCTCTTTGTCCACGGCTTCCAATATTTGTGAGATCAGTTCCTAAATAAAACAATGGCATAAAAATGGGTCCATAGTGGAGTTTGCTTGAGATTATTTTACTTCCACCAACATTTCTCCAACCTAGTATTAGTTTTAAAACTTATGTCAAAAGTGTCTTCTCCAGACACATGTGCAAATGCATGTATATCAGAAGTTGTAAACTGCATTGATTGTTTTAGTAAGTACTGTATCTAGCAACATAGCATCTGTCAGGGTGCTCGGGAGGCCTCGCTGATACCTGAGCCTGACAACATTTTCCCTGGGTGCCTGTTCTAATTTATTTTTAAATATATCAGCCAGTGTTAAAACCCTGCTCATGCCCCTAGCATTGTCAATAGGCCCCACTGTCTCATTTCCTTTATTCTCAGTCCCAGAAGTATTTATAGCATGTCTGGAATGATTCCTATCAGTCCATTGAAATGTGATAGTAGGAGTGCTCTTAATAGAGATACTGGGTTGCTCATCATAGTCATTTTGTGCACAATTTAGACAAAAGGCCATACATAGAGCTACCGACTTTGCAACATATATCTTATTGCACATACATTTTGCCACATAGACCATGTGTGGTACTGCAGTTTATAAAGTCTCTAGTATCAAATGTTTGTCCAGTCACTGAATGCACACAATTACTGCTTTTGCTATATGTTGGCAAAACATGCAATTCCACATGTAAAAGTGCTTATAGGTAAAGGTCTGTCTTGTTGAAATCCAGGTGCTTTGTACATACTACTGGTTACAAAGTCCACAACATTCTTACCTCTCTGAAAAACCATCCGGGGTGGGTGAAACAACAAATCTTTTCAACTTCGGTTCCATTGCTAACAGATGCCAATGTCTCTGTAATATCTCTTGTACTTTGAAACTCTGTGACGAAAGTCAGAAACAAAATTAAACTGGTGTGCACCTTACGACTTCTTACTTTTGCTTAACAATTCTGTTCTCTGCATATTATCCACAGCATTTTTAGCTTTATTGATGCAATCAGCACTATAACCTCTGATAGCAAATCTATCCACTAGCTGTTCTGCCCTCTAGATACTTATTTTCATCTGAAGTATTCCTTCAGAAAGTTAGATTAGGCCTCTCGGGAGGGATTTAGATAATGTGCTACTGTAAGCGGAGAGTAGATGGCAATATGTCATGAGAGCAAGTGAGGATGATGGACTTAATGACATATTTAGACTCGTGCCATTTTTAAAGAAAAAGGTGAATCCTTATGAGTTGGCACTTTAGATAATGATTCTGTAGCTGCATTTATTTAATTATGAGCAGTTTGAACATAAGAAATGAGATTTATGTGTTTATGTATATATAAATATATATATATATATGCTATATATATATATATATATATATCTAGAGAGAGAGAGAGAGAGAGTTGTTTTAACACTTATAGTATGCGCTGTAGTTAAATGAATGTGTCTGTATGTATTTTTAGTCTGCTTTGAATACTTGCATATTTAAAGTACTGTATATTTATATTGGTTGTAGTACTAATAAAGTTAGGTAGGGTTATTGATATATGTGGTTACTGGCTGTGGATATGTATGACAAAATATTTTGTGTGCAATACACATGTTGTGCACAATGATTGTTAGGGGCCCCTAAGTTATTTTGTTCAGGTACTTAATTTGTATTCATAGCACTGGAGTGCTGAGATGAAAGGGTCAGTGTTCCTTAGTTGCAGGCCTGTTTGAAAACGTTGATGATCCCAATGAATTACTGTCCCATAATGGGTCTGGAACCCACTGTCCTGCATCATCCTGTATCCATCTGGAGCTCCACAGTGCAGTTCGGCCAACCAGGTATATCCTTGCGGCTTGATGCTGCTGTGTTTCTGTAAACCAAACTGCTACCAGTATCTGCTGTGTCACAGACACAGCATCCTGTTTCCTTGATCACCCATGTCATCTCATGGAAGCTGTGTTCCAACAGCAGCTGTCTCCAGCACCCGCTCTTCTTCTCCTGAAGATGGGTGAGCACCCAGCGCATCGTATAAAGATATCTGCTGGGCTATCAGTTGATAAACCTCCATGCTCCTCCCGAATTGGCAACTCAGCATTTGCAGGTATACTCTCCATAGGCTCTAACTGTACAGAACCTGCTGAGATATATACTTATTTCCTATATTGTGTACCAAATCTTCATCCTCAGTACTTGCCTGGGCTGGGTGCAAGGATCGCCACAGCCTTCCCTCCATCTTTCTCCAACACAGGTTCCGCCATCTTGGTGAACAGAGGATCCCCTACTGATGAGTAGGAGAATTTTTATTGATATCACATCATTACAACTCAAAAGAACACATCTAGTAATACAATAATACAAACAAAAAAAGAGATACGAATGTAAAATACAAAAGAAAATAACTTCAAAATTATAAGAAAAGAGGAAAAACAATAGTTTTAGTTCATTATTTAAACTATCATCTCAAATAAAATCTCTAAGAATAAAAAAAATATTTTATAATCCCTTATTTGTTTTACCATCTCCTTATCCCTCTTCCCTCAAGACAATACCTCTGTCATTCTCTTTTCCATGTAATCCCACTCTAGTGCTTTGTCTCACTGGTTATGTTTTGGGAAATGGAACGTATCTATATTTGATAAATATAGATAAACTCTTCCACCATTTCCATACTTTATCAGAGGTAAAAGGTTTTACCCTTTCAGTACACTTCATGCATTGCTTGTTCCACTAAGATGAAAAGGTGTCATATGACACAATCTTTTATTGTACTGCTCACTGACACCTTGCTTGCCATAAATAAAACTTCAGGCAGCAGAAAAGTACCGAGAGGGTTTCATGGTGATATTTATTATTTGACAGGGGGTAGTTCCTAACACTAATATTTCATAAGTCAGGTTCTGGAGCCATTTCAGTCCCCACCTGTCAACAATGAATCTCCATAAGGTCTGAACATAAGAAAACTCAAACAGAAAGTGTTGCATCAATTCTTCTGTTGCCTGAGATTTGTTATAAGGGCAGTATCTTTCTTCCTGCACCTTGTGTTTTACTATTTCCTCTTACACTCAATTTGCTATAGTCTCAGTGCCATACTATTTCCCACATCTGCGTAGGAATTCTACTATTGTTTAGTCATCTTAATACCAGTTTATTCTGGTGTGTTGGACATTTTTTCATTCTGGGTTTGAAGGGTTAAGCTTTGTTAGCAAAAATTATATAACTGGGGCCCAGTATTTTGATTCACCACTGTTTTTGTGAGTTCCCATTTAAAAAGTTTCTGAGCCACAGGTTTGAAAAACCCAGGTATTTGTCATTTTAAAATTACCGGGGGTCTATCCCACGTATGCAGGTAGTCTGACATATTATTTTGCAACCATTGGTGGTGTAAAAGGTTAGTGATATTTAGAACTGGTTTATGTTTTGAGTTATGAATAGTGCTTGAAAAAGTTATGGGTCTATAATTAAACAGCCTTGTGCTTTTGTTAAATATGTGTAACACCGTTTCACTGAGTTCAGTCTGTTCCCCAGAGCATCTGAAAAAACAAAACATGCATATAGTCTTGTCTCTAAAAGTGATGGCGGGGTAAATCATGGCACTATACAGAAAACAAGGTATAATAAACATTTTAATAATAAAACCTGTTTAATTTTAGACAGTTTCCAATTTTCCATCTGAATACCTTATTTTCCACTATTTTTAAAGACCTATCTCAATTTCCATATGGGTCATGTTGTGGTCCAAAAGTGATCCCTATATTTTCAATGGTTCCAGAAAGATGTTTATTCCAGCAATTTATGTTGCACAGTGTTGCAGGGGGCCTATAAATAAACCTCTGCTCTTACTAATATTCAGTTTGAAATGGATATTTCCAAATATTCTTGAACTATAGATAATACTCCAGGTATTTGTTAGGAGTCAGTAAGAAACAAGCATATGTCATCGGCATATGCCTGCAGTTTTATGGTGTCTATCTTGCTGGTCCCTGTGATCCCTTGGAATCTAGGGAAATAATTTATTTTCCTAATAAGGGATCTAAGGTAAATATATACAATAATGGGCTTAAAGGACAGCCTTGCCTGACTCCAGTTCTAGTGTGTATGCTGCTCATTATTTGTTCTTTAATAACTGTAAAGACTTCTGCTCTGGAATAAAGAAGTTTAATCCATTTAATAAAATTTTGAGGGATCCCATACTGGTCTATGGTGTAAAATAAAAAGTCCTGGAAACCCTATCAAAAGCTTTAAATTGGTCTAAAGAAATAATCACACCTCTTTTTTCTTAGTACGATAAAATTCTACCACATCTGTTATAATAGACATGGCATGTTGTTTCTGCCCATTTGGTAGGCCACAACATTGGGCTGGGTGGATCATATGTCCTGCTATTTTCCTTAGTCTGGTATTTAGAAGTTTTGATAATATTTTCAAATCAGAATTTAGTAGTATGATTGGTCACCAGTTGATTATCTTTTGTCTATCTCCTGACTTTTATAGAAGCACTATTAAACCTTGTGAAAAATAGGAAGGATTCTGGATTAATAAAAGAAAGAAAAGACCCTTTTCTAGACAAGCAGCTGTTTCTTTTGCAGATAGCTGATAGGAGTCATTTGATAGGCTATCAAGACCAGGAGAAATTCCTGTTTTAGTTTTTATGGTTGTTTCAATTTCTGTACTTGAGTTGGGGAGAGTAAGAATGTGGACAGTGTCTGGTGGAGGGGGCATGTCCTGTCTGAAAAAGGCATGTTTCCTAGATATGTGGGCACACTACTTGTAGCATGTGAATGCATGTGTTTGAGATAATGGAGTGTATTCCTTCATCATTTTCTACTATTCTGTCTTGGTCATTGAGCAGACTTTGAAGTGCCATATTCTCTTTTCTTGCCATAAAGGCTTCAAAAGGGTCTCCTAAGGAGGATTTCTGAGTGCCATTCTGTAGTTCTGCCCAAAGAGTCTTAGCCCTATCATATTGGTACTCTTTAATTTCCAATTTTATTTTCTCGTCTGAGAGAAGTAACTGTATCTGGTGGTAAACTCAAGAGTATACACGTATTGTAAGTGATTTCTTAGCTGTAGATATTTAAAGAATGTTTCCCTCTCTGGTGTTTCCAAAATGTTTGAACCCTCTAGAGATATCCTCTTTAGTGTCAGCCACCAATCTCCCATATCATCATATAAATCACTTGCAGAATCTCTTGCCCATAACAGCTGTGAGATTTTCCTCTGGACAGTCAAGTCAGAAAGAACTGAGGAATTTAACTTCCACCTATTTCTTTTATAGTTTTGAGAAGGAGAGTCTGGAAACCTTAACTATATTAAAGGTGGTCTGAAAATTCCAGCGTCTAGTCTCTAGCATGGGGTGGCGGCAGATTTTTGAGATAAAAATGATCAATGTAAGAGGTTAAATCTTCCTCTGAAAGGTGTAGTGAGATCCCTTTTGATATTCTGCACAATTTATCAGGTTACACCAATGCACTTTTTAATGCATTGGAGTCAAAGTAGGTTTTTCCTTCTATTTTTCCCTGGTTTAGGCAATTCACAATAAAAGTATCCTTTTAGTATAGTATTAGAAGAGGTCATTAAGTGTGGTTGAACCACTGAGAGGAGTGAAACCTTTCAGCCTTAGTCTGGGGTCCATAAACTGTAATAAATCTGAATGCTGCATTCATCCACAAGCCATCTACCAATAACAGTCACCTTGGTATTAAATCAACCAGTTTTGTTAGTGTAAATGAAATGGAATTAAACAATATTGCAACCCATCTGCCCTATCAGCCCTAAATGACCAATAGGAAGGACCCCAGATCCATTCTGACTGAAAGAGGCAAACTTGATCTAAAGAGTACATCCACGTTTCTTGCAGGAAACATATGTCTATATTATGATCAGGTACAAGCTGAACAATGGCTTGTCTCCTGTTATCATTCAGCAGGCTACAAGAGTTTATGGAGCCTATGTATAGTTCCTTCATTCAAACTTCGGGAGTGCAGACTATGGGTTTTGTTTCCTCCTTTTTCTTTTTCCTTTGTAATCTGCAACCTCCTCACTAATAGGAGGGACATCAGTAGTCTGGGATAGACAATCTCCTTCCCTATCTTCATATCTGATTCACCCCACGAGATAGTAAGAACCTCATAGGGATTTTTAATTCAATTTCGGGAATGTCAGTGGTTGCTGCTGTGACCTTAGAATTCCTTGTTATCGTCTTCTGGGTAAGGGGCCAGTACCACAGCAAGGAGTTTGGGAGGATGGCTTTCACTTTAAGGGGTTCAGAGGGTGTTGGTAGCACACTGTAGGAAAGTCCTGGCTATCACTCACACTTGGAGGATCCTGAAACATTATCTCCTGGGAGTTTTTCTCTCATTCCTCGCTATCTTTGGTCTGGTTCCTGTAATGGGGAGGGATTCTCAGTAGGAGTTTTGGGAGGGACTTCTTCTGCTTCCTGGGCTTCCTGTATAAGGAGTTCTGGGCTGATAACACATGCCTTGTTCTTGGTAGCCCAGGGGCAGTCTGAAAACCTATGATCTAACTCTTCACAAAGATCACATTTGGTCTGGTTAGTACACTGGAGGCTTATGAGACTTATTTCTCCACAGATGTCACATTGAGCCTTGTCACATATATTGAACAGGTGTGTTCTAGAGCCACATTAATAGCAGGCCCTTGGCTGCCCAGAGTAGAAACATACTCCCTATCTCTCCCTAACAGGAAGGAACTGGGATGTGCTCTATTTTGTGTTCATTTTGTCTCAAGTTTACTTTATACTTCCACGCACCTGTCCGAAAAAGTTGGGAGTCAAGTATTGCTTCAGGACTGTTTAAAACCTTACATTTCTGTGAGAGCCAGTAGGTGTTATCTTCAACATGTACACCTTCATTCCTGAACATTACCATAACAAATTTGATCAGTGGCTTAGTTAGGGGATTACCAGAAAGAGTGACCAAAGTGGGAAATTTCACCTGGTTATACACCTGCCAGAAGGGTTCAAGAACATATGGTGACCTAAAACTCACATCAAAATTATCTTCACGAGATATATTGCTAAGCATAAAAACTTCCTTTGGGGAAAAATGCAGTGATTCATTTAACAATCTCCTATCTACATATTGTCTGTCAGGCCTAACCTCCGTTCCCTTTGTATCTAATATCTACAGCATTTCTCTGAGAAGCCAGCTTTTTTTGTTATTAGAAAACAATTCTGACAATAAACATCTCTGAGGAGGTCCCCTAACTATTAGAAGGTTTTGATCTATAATCTCAGAAACAGAAAGTTTTGTCTTAATTGGGTGGGGGGTCATGCCTCCAGCTGCATATCACTGTTCAAACCAGGGATAATTGCCTCCTGGACCATATTACCAGTTCCTGAGTTTATAGAGTGAAAGGTTTTTTTTTTTGAGTAGCAGGTGCCTGAGTTGTTGGGTGCCATTTTGGGAGTCCTGGGTAAGAATAGTAGTAACATTCCAATTATCATCCGGCATCCGTTTCCATCGGGCATCTTTTTCTATCTGGCCTCTAAGAGAGCCTTTTCAGGGGACCATTCTATGAACGGGTCAGCATATACAGGTTTTAAAGTAAAAGCAGTTTGAATCATTTTGCCGGGTCTTTAGGTTCTGTATAGTTCCTGGATGTATTCCCCAGGTTCCACATTTACACTATTTTGTTGCTCTAATGGGATATTTCTTTTAGCACAGGTTATAGCACCTCTTTTATTTTTGAGTCTTCTTTCAAAGTTTTCTTTGATCCTGGGTTTCTAGTAGAGAAAGAAAACACTGTAGCCCCTGTCTGATCCATAGTCCCAATCCGATAACAAATTTCAGGTATAGTCTGAAAAAGTTTTAGATTTGTCTGGAAAATCTACAACAGGTTCTCTATATTCTCAGCTTGTTCATTTTGAAGGACTTTATCATGATCAGAGGTAATTTCATTTTACACTGCTCTCGAACCCTGTCTGTAGAACAACAGATTTTGCATTAACATTCTGTTAATTCATTTTCAGTCCAGGAGCTTCCTCCACAGCTCTTGGCACTCGCTGCACTCAGTGCCATCATTGCCAGCCATTTTATTAATGTTAAACATCAGAGGAAGCTATTACCTGCAGGTGCGACAGAGGCTGGGTTCACGAGTGGTGAAACTCTTTGATGCTCCTATGTCAGCTTTGGGTGTGGAGTCCTGACAGCCTGATTGGCTGATTTGACAGGGCTGCTTTCACACGCAGTGCACTCAGTTATTCCTGTAGCTGGAAGCTGCATTTAGCGTGGCTCTTTTCTTCTGCCTCGGTAACAAGCACCATTTCTCTAGGCATCATCCTTATTTTCTGGTAAGAGAATATCTTTTACATTTAAGTCCATCACATTGAGCTGGTTTCCCATGTTTAGATCAGTCAAATCTTCAGTTGAAACAAATACTTCTACTACCTAGCTGTCCTCAAAGTTTCAGCAGTAACAGAATCCATGTCACCGACCTCTTGAGAAGTGAGTGCAGGGAGGAGGTTGGCTCCCTGCCTCAGTAACATCCATACCTTCAGCCTTTGAAGCGAAGCCCTGATTTTTGCCAACTCACTGCATTCACTTCCTCCTCCTCCTCCTCTGTCTGGCTTCAAACTGGGCTCCTCCATCGTTGCTTGCTCCTGAGAGCCCCCTGGTTCAAAGTAGGGAATTTCCCAGTGCCCTGGCCAAATTTCCCCATTTACTAAAATACCACCAACAGCTTAATCTGGTTCTATGTCAGTTTTCATCTGCATCTTTCCCTCTCTCCTGGGATGAGGCTGAAAATAAGCAGAATTGCCTAATTCCTCTCTCTCAGGCAACAAAACTAACAAACAAACAAAAAGACCTAGTAGCCACTACATGCCCTTAAGGCAACTGAAAGCAAAGTGAAGCATCTGGGGCTCAAGGGGTGGCTAGTGCTAGTGATATTGGTATATTGGAGGGCTGGCAGGTAGAGGTACAGCCTACAGTCTCCAGGATTAGCAGCCACAAACCTGTAGAACAGACAATAATAGAGTATAAGTATGTACATGGAGTATGAGATATAGTCAGTTTAAGGAGTCATTGCTTAAGTATTTACTATTGTTATTGATTTATCTGCATGCTGTGTCTGGCATGCTGGCATAACTACTAAGTACAATTCACTTGAGAGGTGTGTTCGAGTCATACTTCAAGGTTGTGTGAGTCTCACAGTTCCTTTTGTCTCCAGTGTCAGTCCAGTACAGTGCCTTCTATCCTACACAGGTTTCCACACCTATCTGGTTGGGGAGTTATCTGAGCTTGCCATTCCAGTGTACCCAAATTGAAGTTGTGGGTACAAAAGGAAGTAGAAATAACCTTTTGACTCACTTGCATTTATAAATGGGGGTAGAGAAAATACTGCATCCTGATTGGCTAGGACCTGTGCATTGAGTGAGCACATTGCATGGATGAAAACAAGTGCCAGCAATCATGACTCAGCACACCAACAATATCAATACTTTTCTTTCAAATTCTTGACTACCATTACAAACATGGCTGCCACCTTTACTCACTAAAAAATTACCTAGGTCCTAAAACTAAAACTCCTTTGAAATAAAAGAACAAACACACTGATTAAATGTTCTTTTCCTTTATAGTCACTTTTGTACACATATGAACAGATGAAAAGAAAGTACTAGACACAGCTTCATATTTTGGAGCTTCTTTTCTGACCAGGGACTCCCCCAGATCTATCTCATTGCCTACCACGGAAAACCTTGCTGCTTTCCCTGCTTCAGATAAAGTTGAACCCCTAGCTTTACTGAGGCCTTCTGCTGTATGTGTTTGTGTGGGTAGAGGTGATTATTCAGCAGGTAGAATTCTGCAGAAGTTTGTATTTCTGCATTCCAAGATAAACAAACATTCCATTTATTGCATGTGTGGATAGACATATACTTGAGAGCTGGACAGGGACTACTTTTACTAGTCACTTTTAACAAAAGAAAATACCTGCTTTTAATAAAAAAGTTTCATTTTTCTTTTTAATTTTTCAGTTCACTCATTTTACAAGCACAATATGATGCTTTGAGGTGAGCGTTGTGCTGGTACAATGCACTTCCTGGGGATAAAGGCACTCTGCTTGCAGTGTCATGCCTCACTATGCCTTTGGGCATGTGTTATGCCAAGCATAATGCGCACCCTGTCATATCTTATTGCTTACATAGAAACCTGGCTGTGAGTGCTTGCAGTAGTTACAGCTGGACTCAGTCCAGTTTGCTCTGCCCCATAAGGTAAATATGCTGTCCTAAATGTATAGGATGATGTCTTACATTGTAAACTCAGATTTTAATACGTATTATGAAATAAGTATAAAAAATCCAGAAATGCCAGCCAGTGGTGCCGAGGGTTGAGGCGCTGGATACCACAATTACACCATGCCAGCAACCTATGTTCTGGAATGAGCATGGGCTGGCGGGGTCATTAAGGGAGGAGACTTGATTGTCCTGCCACATGACTGCCCCAGTGGAAGCCTGAGAGTAGGACAGGCAGAGGGTTCCAATGGAAGGGTGGGTCCCGGATTCGCGAATGTGCGTATGCCTCCACATACACACAATGATATGTCACACCCAGCAATGAGGAGGAAAGAAAATGGAAAATCCTCGCAGTGGCAGGATGAAGACTGACCCTCAGGCTCCACACAAGTGTCTGGGTGACCATCTTATAGCCAGTGTGGCTAAGGTAAGACCCCCTAGAGGAGCTCAGTGATGGGGTTGGGGGAGTCAGTCAGATGGGAGCTGCCACAGGAGAACAGGAGCATAAATTATGAATAAAAGAACATCCAGAAACTTGATTGGCTTGAAGAGCTTGGAACCCAGTGCTGATATTCCAGGACAGCAGAAATGGAAAAGATCTGTGATCTCAATAGCCTGTTTACATTAAGCAGGAATAGTGGTATCAATACAGCTCAAATAACTTTAATTTTTTTTTAAAGTAGCATCTGATATCTTCTGACCAAGCTGAAAAATTGCAATGTCTTGATATGATTACTTTTGACTTTCTCCTCTTTAACTTACTTAAATACATTTTATTTATAAAATGATTTCTTTATTAACCTCAGTTGACCTATTTCATGATTCCAATACTCCACTCCAGGGTGTTCTTTGTGCTGGGATAAAGGTACTTTTCTGCCAGTGGAAGCACTCAGCCTTTGGCCTCACACAACAACCCACTTGAGGTGCCCTGTTGTCCCAGCACAAAGCCCACTCTGTCATGTCTTATTGCTTAATTATAAAATAGATAGTAAAAATCCTGAATCTATACTGTTTGCTGGAATGTACCAAAACAAATTCAGACTCTATGCCAAAGTACATTAACAGCTTCTTACACTTGGGACAGAATTTTACAGTTAGTTAAAATTCAATATAATATATCTAAATTACTTTTTACTTAAATGGATATTTTGGTCCATCCACTGCAGACATATAAAATAATGCATAGGGAAGTGTGGTTTATGGGGATTTATGCACAACCAAGGTGTGTGATGCCCATAAACCCTGAGGGTGAAGCCCGAGGGTTTATATATGGGCATCACGCTATGTGAGTGCATAAAACCCCCATTAAACTACACTTTCTCATGTTTTATTTTTATATTTACTGGTTTTACGAAGGTGCCTGTCAGTGTCGCCAATACAGTATGCCTCTTATTGTGCAGGGTTCATAATTAGAGCCATCTGCTTTTGTTCACAATGAATGAACTTTTGTTCCCAGGAAAGAAATGCAAACTGTTGCCGTATTTATTTAAAATAATGTACCATTTTTTTTGTTTATTTTGTGTTTTTCTTGCCGCTTATGAGGTTCTGTGTGATTGTTGACAGCTTGTCTCTCGCAGAGAGTGTTTGAAAGACTATGGCTCGTGGACATCCAGCATGAGGACAGCTTGTCTGATGGCTTTTTCAGGTGCTGCTCAGGTTTAATTGTGCCCATGGTTTACGGAGTCTACTAAACCACATATGTGGTTTAGGGAGCTGTTGAGATTCCACTGGCAGTAATTAATCAATATCATACAATGGGCTAAAATACTGGCTCTAATTAGCTGGCTGGCATGATTTACAATGTGTGTCGTGCCACCACCCAACAGGAAAAAAGTGCCAGCTGCATCAGGAACCCCCTTTTGAAATCACTCGACTCCCCAGATCAAACTGGAAGCATAAATTCACAATACTCTCTTTAAATAATAAACAGGAGGCTCCCAAAAGCAACATAATGGGAGAAATGTTAAGTTCCCATAACACTTGAGCAAACAGCATGTGGACAGATCGGACAAATTATATTTTATAAGTCATTCCCTCAACTGCTTCCATGCAACTCACCTAAGAATTCAGACTCATTCCACTCCCTTGCCATGCTCATTAACACATTCCCTAAATTATAAACTGCTTGCTCCAGTGACAGGTTCCTTTAAAAATATATAATAATCCCTTTCATAAAAACTCATTATTTCCAGAATTTCACAGCAAAATTATAAGGCCAAGACAGACTGTGTCAGGAAGTGCTTAAATCATAGCTACTTAACAGCCAATAGCTCTGGAAAAATCTTACAGACCTTGATAAAGTACTAATTTTAGCAGGCTCATCAGATAACCTCATAGTCTTCAGGTGAAGCTACTCTGGCTGCAAGCTGCAACACTGGACTTAATTTTCCTAGTCAAACTATCTCTTGTTGGGAACTGCAATACTGAACATAGGATTTGCAAGAAAGTTGTACTCACAACAGAGGAGGAACATTTCAATTGTCTTTGCTTTGTAGCATATACTGCAGGTGGAGGCTGCTTCTAACTGAAAGGTGAAATAAGGTATTTACAATATCAGGAAAAGACAGTCTTGTTACAATTCTTAAGATTTTCAGTGCAGGAAGAGTTCAAAGCACAGCTCACTTATTTTGGGACTGACTGCTTTCAGAGCACAAACCACCAGGCTGTTTTGGGGCTGGGGAGGTTTACCTGTGTCTGACTTGAATGTCTGGATTTTTCTCTGTTTGAGTAGCAGGATTTTCTCTGTCAAATTGTTGTGTATAGTATCTTGCAGACAGGAAGGCAGTCATCGCAGTGGTGGGTCAGAGCTCTTAGCTGATTGTTTGTGAGGCACAGTTTAGGCCCAACCCTTCCACCCTCACCCCCGGAAATAGTTCCTTTATACCTGGGGTTCTGACATCATTTCCTCAAGAGTGCAAGGCGATATCAATGTCATATCCTCTCTAGCACACAGCACAGAAAATATACATACACATTGTATAATATATATATAACAAACCAATCACTCACACACACACACACAAAAAAAAAAAAAAAGTACATAGTCATGGGAGTAGTGCAATGTAATGGCTGTGGGGCGCAGTCTTCCGGGAGTCTTTCTGGAGGCTGAGATGCTGCCCTATTTGCAGACAACTCTCTGCCCTGAGGGAGGAAGTTGCCCGCCTTCAGGCCACACTGGACAGCAGTAAGAAAACCTTCCCCAGGCCAGACTGGATGGTAGGAAGGAACCCCCCATCCAGGGAGCACCAGAGCCACCACCACTACCTCAGAGGTTGCAAAAGAAAGCACAGCAGTTGGACCACTGTGGGCTCAGGGAGGGTGAGGAGGGTGGAACAGAGGCACACCCAGTCAGTTGTTCCACTCCACAATCCATACAACATCTGGGAGCACAGCTCCCTATGGATGCACCCACAGAGGAGATTAGGGAGGCTGAGGACACCTGTCACAAGGGAGGCCCACAGGAAGGAGGCAGAGGATGCCACAAGGAAAGGAAGCAGCTCCTGGTGGGGGACTCAATTATTGGGGATAGAACTGGGGAAGCAGGAAAACTGAAGTAAAGTGCCTGCCTGGTGCCATGGCTTGTAGGGACAGGAAGCGCATCCTCAGGATCACGAGAACAGCTGCACGGGAGTCTGAGCTGGATGTCATTGTCCACCTAGGGACAAATGACTTGGCTCAACATGAGCTTACAGCAGTGCAGAAGGACTTTGTAGAACTGGGGAGAGGCCTAAAACAAGTAGCACACACAGTATCCTTCTCAGAGGTGCTGCCTGTAAATGGCATGAGTGAGGCAAGGGTACTTTGCACCATGCAGTTTAATGAGTGGTTGAAAAATGGTGTGGAGCACAGGGTTTGGCTTCATTGGGGACTGGGGTTCCACCTGAGGGACACCAGCCTATACTGGCAGGATGGGCTGCATCTGTCCAGGAAGGGAACAAGTCTTTTGAGCAATCGGTTTAAATGCTTCATTGGCAAGCTTTTAAACTAGTCAAGGGGAGGCACTGATAAGCAGCAGAAAAATCCCAGCCTCTCCTACAAAACAGGGTACTAAATGGGAAAAAGACCGAGGTAGAAAGTCAGTGGGGATGCTGCAACAGAAAGTAAAGCCATCAAAAATGGAGAGCAATGAGTACCAATGCCCATAGTCTGAGTAACAAGCTTCCTGAATTAGTGGCCTTGATGGAGGAGGAAGATCTGATATCGTGGCAGTCACAGAAACATGGTACACATAAAACCATGACTGGATGTAACATACCAGGATACACTATCTACAGGAGGGACAGGGAGGGTAAAAGAGGAGGAGGAGTAGCTTTACATAAGGGAAGGAATCAAAGCAACAGAACAAAAGGGTAAACAGGGAGGAGAAGAAGCACTGTGGGTAAATTTGAGACTGGCAATGGCACCACAATCCACACAGGGGTTGTATACAGACACCCTTCTCAGGGGAGGAAATGGACAAGGAAATGATAGAAAGTATACTTAGTATGGCAGAAAAGGGAGTTATTGCTGATGGGTGATCTGAATATGCCAGATGTTAACTGGAGTGCAGTTGCAGCAGCCACTTCTAAGAGTGGGTTATTCTAGATGCCCTACAGGGGCATGCCTTAGACAACTAGTATTGGAGCCCACTCGAGAGGGAACAATCTTAGACCTGGTCTCTCAAATGGAGATGAGGAGAGGATCACAGATGTAGAATGGTAGCCATCTGGAAACTAGCGTACCATCGAACAGTATGGTTCACAATAAACATAGCAATGGAGTCAAGCCATACAAAGACAAAGGTACTGGATTTTAGGAGGGCTGACTTTGTCAAATGGGTGAGTGCCTAAGGAATGCACTAGCAAATGGGCAGGAAGGAGGGTGGAAGAACAATGGGGAATAATAAAACTGCCATCACAGAGGTAACAAGCCATTGTGTAAAGCAAATAAACAAAACGAAATGAGGTAAGAAACCACTATGGTTCTCAAAGGAAGTGGCAGTGAAGGTTCAAGAGAAAAGAAAGCATTCAGGAAGTACAAGGAATCACAGAAGGAGCAGGACAGAGAACTGTATCAGTTAAAGCAAAGGAAGCTGGGAAGGCAGTCAGAACAGCAAAGGCCCAAACCGAGGAAAAGATAGCCAACTCAGTTAAGAAGGGGATAAAACCTTTTATAGGTACATCAGGGAGCTAAGTAAGACCAAGGGAGGGATAGTGAGGCTTAGTAAGGGGAGGAGGGTGGGCAGAGGGTGACTGTGAAAAGGCAGAGATACTAAACAAATACTTTTGCTCAGTATTTACAAAGGAAGAGGGGAAGTACCTAAAACAAGCAGTAGAAACACTCTGGATACAGAAGTTGATACCAGCCCATTTACAGAAGAAAGGGTTCTGAAAGAACTCTTAAAACTGAAGGTGGACAAAGCAATGGGGCCTGATGGGATTCATCCCAGAATTTAAAAGAACTAATAGAACTAGTGACACCACTGACTACCCTCTTTAACAAATCATGGGAGGATGGGGTGGTACCCGAGGACTGGAGGAGGGAAGATGTAATTCTCTCACAAAAGTGGAGCAAGGCAGAAGCAGGAAACTACAGACCTGTTAGTTTAACCTCAGTGGTAGGGAAAATGATGGAATCACTTGAAGGAAAGAATTGTTGAGTATCTAGAGGCCAGAGGGGCACAGGACCCAAGGCAGCATGGATTCACAGCGGAAGGTCATGCCAGACAAATCTGATAGATTTTTGACTGGGTGACCAAAGTAGTTGATCAGGGAGGGCTGTGGACATGGCCTACCTAGACTTTAGCAGAAGGCATTTGACAGTCCCACACAAAGATTAATATACAGTTAGCCAGCCTGGGAGTGGGTCCCAGGATAACAGCCTGGTAAAGAATTGGCTGGAAAATAGGACACAGAGAGTAATAGTAAATGGAGTCCACTCTGAAAAAGGGGTTAGTAGTGGGGCACCGTAGGGTTCAGTATTAGACTGGTCTTCAATGTCTTTATGTTTACATTGCAGAGGGACTGGAAGGAAAGTATGTCTCTTTGCAGATGACACAAAGATCTGCAACAGAGTTGATGCACAAGGTGGATGGAAAGGATGAGAAGGGACTTGGCAAGGTTAGAGGAATGGTCAAATGTATGGCAGCTTAGATTCAATGCTAAGAAGTGCAAGGTAATGCACCTGGGAAACAAAACCTAGGGAAGAGTACACAATGGGGTGAGATGCTAACAACAACAAAATGGAAAGGGACCTAGGGGTAGTCATATCAGATGACCTAAAGGTGGGAAAGCAATGTGAGAGGGCAGCAAGGAGGGCTGGGGGATACTTGGATGCATAGGAAGAGGCATCACCAGTAGAAAACAGGAAGTTATTATTCCTCTGTACAGACAGCTAGTGAGACCCCATCTGGAGTACTGTGTGCAGTTCTGGAGACCCAATCTTCAGAAAGACATAGACAGGATGGAAGCTGTCCAGAGGAGGGCAACTAAATGGCAGGGTCTGCACCGGAAGACATAATGAAGAGAGACTTAAGGAGCTTAATATGTATAGCCCTCGAGGAAAGGAGGGGAGGGGAGACATGATAGAAACTTTCAAGTACCTCAAGGGAATCAACAACGCCCAAGAGGGTAGCATCTTTCAAAAAGAGGTGTGCAAGAACAAGGGGCACAATTTGAAGATAGAAGGGAGGCGGCTCAGAGGTAATTTAAGGAAGTATTTTTCACAGAGAGGGTTGTGGATGTATGGAATAGCCTTCAGAGAGGAGGTTGTGGAGTCAAAACAGTGGTGGAAATTCAAGCATGCATGGGACAGTCATAAGGCAATTCTATGGGTGGGGTAGGAAGAAGTAGGCTGCTTGGTTAACTAGGACCTGCAGCTTATCCATCAGGTAGAGAAATGGGCAGACTGGTGGGCCAAGCGGTCCTTATCTGCCGTCAAATTCTATGTTTCTATGTTTCTAAATTCAAATGCAGCCACACAAGTTAGAAGGATGACACAGTTGCATCACACTGACTAATAGCATGATGGAAACAATCTCTTCTCCTCCCAAGCTCACTTAAAAAGTGTATTAAAAATATTCATGACTCCTACGCTCTGATAAAAATTAAAAAGAAAAAAGCAAACATGACAGCAGTTTACAACATGAATGCAGTTGCATTAAAAACTAGACCAGTGTGTGTGTGTGTGTGTGGTGGGGACAGCTGCATTAGGGGCTCTGCACTAGGTAAAAGGATTATTTCTTCTTGCATAAATAATGTAAATAAAAAAAAGAATAAACAACTAGGTTCTCTTTATTTTTCTGTAAAGAAATACAGAACACCATTATATAATCACAATATACCACTTGAGGTATAGTTTCCTCACTTGGCTGTGCCTCGTGAGCAAAACACCACACCAGCCATGGGTAAATTCTTCTATCACCCACACCCTCTCATGGTATATTGATTAAGTAACCAGTAAATATATTATAGTAAATAGTTCCACGCATAATTTACACAAACTAAAACCAAATGGCAGAAAATGCAAAACCAGTATCGCAAACTGAGAAGGGGAAGAATTGTGGACTACACAAAAGGGAATCCTTTTCCACAAAACTATGGCAGATATACTTTAATGTTATTCACAGAAATGTACTCCACATCATCTGAATCTAATGAACTCTGAAGTCAGCAACTTATGTCCTAGAAGTAACAATGAAGAAGGTACTTTAGAACATGTTACTCATGCACCAAATTAAATACCTTCTGGGAAAAAGTACTTAAGTCTCTAAGCTTGACTACCAGAATTCATATTGAGAAAACTGTTGCATGTATATTATTGAGCATTGGCACTTTATATCAGTTACTTACTCCTCACAATTATGTTTTGGTATTAATAGGCATTGTTAATGCATTTAAATCACTAAAGTCATTAAAGCTAAAATGGGTGCTCAGGCTTTTTCTATCCAAGCACCAGAATACTGGAATGATCTTCCAACTGAACTGAGAATTATGAGTAGTCATAATTTATTCAAAAAGAAATTGAAGCATCATTTATTGAGTATCTTACAATGTCACTGCTATTTTAAATAATTTGTATTATATTGTTTGTCTTATGTATCATGTATTTGTATTCCTGCATTAGTGAATGTAAAGTTATCTTTTGTATAACATCTTGTGACTATTTTATAGTCTCGGGTCTCATATGAAAAAGGGCCTTGGCTCATATGTTTACCGGTTAACAAAAGAAATAAATTTAAAAAAAAAAGTACCCTTATGAAATGAAAGGACACTCAATCTCCAGATTACTGCACATGGATGAACTTCATGATCTCAATACGAAGATAGAAAAGTATGTTATGTTTTAAGTAGAAATCACACAAACAATGACAAAATCTGCTCAATATTTGGGCAGAAGATCAATATTACACTAGTAGCTGAACTTATAACCCAACAGTATACACAAGAATAAATAATTTGTACTTTGGAATCCATGGATTTCACACTTAAGGTCAAGACTGTATCTCATAAATTAACCCTTCATGTATTTTCCAAGTTGATAAATAGAAAGCTTTTGTGATGTCTACTACGGATAATGAATGAACATAGCAATCACACGATACAACAGAACAGAACAGAGTGATATAAGAAGGATGCATGTATATATTGCATTTCTTGCAGCCACTTAAATTGTATGCAATTATACTATGAATAAAAATAAAAAAAGTAAAATCCTCAATCACAATTGACTGAGAGATGCTTTCAGCCCGACTGTTTTCCCAACACAACAGCACTTTCAACTAAAGCACCTCTGGCCAAAAAGGCACAGCACTTTCCCAGATCACTCCAACTCAAAGTAAAGTAAAGAAAATTGTATTTGCTTAGCACCCATTTTCTGGGGCTTGAGGACAAATCTTAGATCACAGAAACATTCTATAATAATTTTATTGTTATTATTATTATAATATTATTATTATTTTCTAAAATTATACTATTAGGCTGGGAATGTAATTAGTGTGTAATACAAGACACCTGGTTCAAATACTCTAAAGGTTGTTTTGTTTTGTTTTCGTGAATGGAAAAGGGTTTCAAACTGGCTGCAACTTTGCCAGCATGGATTTCCTCAAAAAAAAAAAATGATTCTGTGACTTTTAAAAGCAGATGAGCCTAGTTCACCACCCCATCTGTGCCTCTCATGAGTATTATTAAAGGAGTAGTCCACAAAAACTTGCAAAATATATTGTGCAGAGTATTTTAATCTGTATGTGAAGTTCTAGTTGGTCCTTCCCTCTGACTGTTATTAGACGTTTTTCCTAAATTAGCCTGCTAGCTTTATTCTAGTTTACGACCCTGGGGATCTTCATCTGAGACAGCTTTATTGTATTACTTGTTCCCACAGTGCATCATGTCTCATGTGACAATGATGTAGAAGAAACTCAATATTCAGCACACATGTGCCAAACAAACTACATATCTTGGAAGCTTTACAAGCTGCACAACAATTACCAGTAGCAAAGTTCTTCAGGACAGTAAGACATTTACAATGAGGGTAGTCACTAAGCTGAATTCTACAGATCTTAAAATGTAGCCATCTCTACTGTTGTGAACTTATTATAAAGCAGTGCTTTATGCTGAATGTATGACCTCTGCTACATCACTGTCACATGAGACAAGGTGCATCATTAGGACAAAGGAAACAATTAAGCTGTCTGAGATGGAGATCTCCAGGGTTGTAAACTACCCTAAAGTTAGCAAGGTTAATTTAGGAAAACCCTTAATAGCAGATAAAGGAAGGGCACAGGAGAACTTAACATACAAATCAAAACACTCTGTACAACATATATGTTTTTGCAAGTTTTGGGTGGACTACTCCTTTAAAAGGGTCTTCTTTGAATCTTAGCTGCAAAAGACAAGAAAAGGTAAGGGAGCCATAGTGACTGCATGCCAAGGTGTTAACCTAAAATGTATAGCCTAGTAGTGCTTTATACAAGAAGCTCAGCTTCTCAAGAAAATAAAAGACTGAGCTGAATCAATATAGACTTCAATGTAAATGAAAAACTTATTTGCTACTAGACAATGTAATATGTTGCCTACAGAATAAACTACACCATTTGATAAATGACATATTAACCTGCCAAATGATTACGTTTTACTTGTGCAAGTTGTATGAAGCTAATTATCTGCAGAAAGATTCTGTGCTAGTCTAAGAGCTAGAATACCTGTGTTTGGCCTTAAATGAGAACTGGTATCATGACAAATCTAAATGGGACTTTTGTGTGTGCATTGTGGCAGAGAGAAGTTATACCACTTTGAATCCTTATGTACCTTGAATCCTTCTCTAACAATTTTTTAGCTGTAACGGTCATGATTCATTGGTCTAAACAAAGAAAGCTCTCCTCAGGATAGAGTTTCTGTCTTTTAATTAACTTCCAAAGAGCTATCTGGAAGAAAATCACCTATTTTTGAACTGGAAAAAGTATAGATCAAGCAAACGTAAGTATTTCTAAGAAATTTGCAAGGAAACTATCTACAAAGTACTTTTGATCTATGGACTTTATAATACAGGCACCCATATGATGTTCATAGATACACATACAATTTTTTTTTTTTTAACCAGGGGAGACATACTAAGTTGAAGATTGTTTACAGGTGTGACCTGGGAGCACAAGGAAGTTAGTGACTTGCTCAGGGTCACACAGTATGTAAGTGGGGGCCGTGGGACTCAAACCCAGGTCTCCAGATTTGCAGCTCAGAGCCTTAAACTATTGGGCGCTATACTGCCTCCATTGTCAAATTGTCGGCAGATAAGGACCGCTTAGGCCCATCTAGTCTGCTCAGAACTGGTATCAGTATTAAACTGCTCAGCATTTTACTCTGAATCTGAAAATGAGTGTTTCCAGTCTGTACCTGATTGCATGTGAATGCAAAGAGGAAAACTGTTTTGAAAAGAAAAACTGCACACTCAAAAACGTTGCAAGGGGCTCTCCTAAGAAAGAGGGATGAGCCATCCCACCCACCTCATTTGCAAAACCTATCTGAACTGGTGAGATGCTATCTGAGCAAGACAGTGAGGGCGCTCTGGTCCACAGGTAATAAAGCCACGTCCTGGAGAGGCTGAGTTAGTTGCCTTCTAACTGTGATGCTGTGAAGATCTGTGTGGCTCAAGTCTGTGTCTTATGGTGAAATGCAGTGTTCCCACCAAACTTTGGACTGACTTTCTGAGTTTGTTAAGAGAAGCCACATGTTTCTTTCTGTGCCTGCAAAAAGAGACTGTCTGATCCTTTTGTACTGATACCAGAAAGGATTTCTAATAACATTGTGGCGGTGGGCTAAAACTGTTGCAGAGCCAACAAGGGGCCAGATTTTCAAAACTTTGCCCGGTGCTAAATTAGTACTGCCTGGTGTGCTAACTTAGTCCAGAACCATTAGCTCACTGTATTCAACAGAGATAGACTCGGTGCTAAACCTGATGAAGATAGCATGCTAAGGAAGCCGTAAAAATTGGGCTTGGGTGCAGTGCAAAAATAGCCCAGGAATAAGATAGTTATGAATATAGCAACCAGGAAGTACAAACCACAGCAGCATCCCAGTTCACAGTGATGTGAAGGAATGTAAAGGTGAACTATGTGGCCAATGTGTGTGCTGGCAAATTAATGGAGTCACTAAAGCTGCAAGCATCAGCACATGTGAAATTACATTGTGCAGAAATGTTCAATGTTTCTGAAATGTTGCTGGTACAAACACATTAGTGTAGGATTAGCATGGAGATTAGCAGTTTGCCTAGTGCAATCACATTTGCCCAAGACAAAACTTTGCTATATTCAAAATTGACATGCAAATGAGCCTACTTAGGTAGTCTGTGGGCAAACATCTAGATTATTTAGTAATTTAGTTTTTGTTGACCGGGTAAGTGCACTAGAGAAATCCTGCCTATTTTCAGGCACGACCCAGGGAGGAGGATACAGATGAATGCCAACTGACCTTGAACCAGATTAAGCTTTGGTGGTATTTTTATTAGCATCTCAATATGACCTGATTGGCATGCAGTTTGCCCAGTGCTATTGCAGGGTCCAACAGCTCCACCTTTTGGTCAGTCTGGAAGTACAGGGCTGGCTGGGTCTGCCCACAGCTCCACCTGTAGGCCATTTGGCAGTGCATGGTGCTACATTTGTACAGTACAGCATAGAATATTGTGCCCCAGGAGACTATACAGCACAGGCACAGGTGGTGCTGCTGCTGCATGCGATTGTCAAACTGTAGTTCATGTTACAGTGCACAGCAGACACTACGTAGCAACTGGGCCAGTAGTGTGAGGGACACAGAAATGCCTGTGATATGTAGGGCAGTGATGACCGCTGCACTGTACACAGTGACAGGCCCAACTTGCAGGTGTTTATTGACAGTGGACATTACTGCTATGCTGTTGTGCGACCCACAGATGCTGCACCACTGGCATTGGATGCTCACAGTGACATACAGGGCTGAGGTGTAGCTCTGGTGTCTGTATGATGTGGTATGTGGCTGGGGACCACATACCATCAGACAGACACACTGGGGTTATAGTTTTCCAACACTGGACCCATTTGCACTGCATGCTGTGTCCAAACCTTGTGGCTGTACCCAGTCTGTGGTGCAGCCTGGCCACTTTTACACCCTCCCTCAACACTCACCATGCCCACAGTGCATGTGTGTGCTGGCCTCTATTGGTGTCCACCGAATGGTGGTCTGCAGGTGTGTGCTGTATGGCTGCACTGCCATGGTGTCCACTGAGATCCAGGGCACCACTTACTGCCTGGCATGGCTAGGAGTGGTGGCAGATGATGGTATCATAGGGATGCCATCTGTGAGCAGCATGTTTCCTCTCTGTCTAGCTTATTTCTATGTGTCATACCTACTGGTTAGGGTCGTGCAAAGCTGCACAAAAGTCATGCAAAGCCACAGCCACAAAGTTGTGCAAAGCTGGTTTGCCCAGAGGAAAGACTACCTTTCCTAGGTGGTAATTTGTACTGTGCAAAGTGTTGCACTATCTCGCACAAAACACTTTGAGCGGTGCTATTCACTGAATATAGCATTGCACCTGTATTCGTGTACACCCCTCGGTTTGCCCCTGCAAACATTATAATTTTGCCCAGTGCTAATGCAGTTTGTGCAGGTTATTTGATTTTTAAATATGGCGGACCTGCACAAACCCGGCGCTTAGCTCTGCGAAATGGTTTGCGCCAGTGCAAAGCTTTGAATATCTGACCCAAGGACTTCTGCCATTCAGGGAAGAAGAATTCTCACCAACATCCTCAAATTAAGACTCTACAGCTAACCATATGTCTTGAGTATTATTTTAAATAATTTTATAATCTGATTGGACTTAGCTGGGAGGTTTCATGGAAAAATAATTTCTTAAACACTAGTATGTTGGGTATACAGGGCAGCTCAAATCTATACAAAGATAAGCATTTTGCATATGAAAAGTGTTTGAATTGGTTATACAAAATAAGTTTTGAAATACTTATATGACAAAGTTGTTTGAAATCTTTATGCAAGGAAAAACACTTAGATTATTTATGCAACTAGATTCTTTGAATTACCCATAACAAGGGACTTCTAAAGTTTGTGCAAGAACAGTTTTACTGTTTGCAAAACTTACCAAAATTGCAAGCTGTGTGCTTTTGTTTATTTTTATTTTTATTGCAAGTTGTTTTTGTGTTCATGCTGTTTTTCACAGTGTTTACAGTATTCAGCAACAGTTATTAGTGATTAGTTATATCGATAGGAAAAATAAATCTATTTTTATATACTGCAAGGGTGTGACAGAAATATTATTCAAAATTATCAGAACGCTTTATTCAGTAGGCTGTGAAGTAAGGATCTGAGCCTGTCGTATATTGTTTTATATGGTCTTATATATATTTTATGACAAGGGGCTGAAGGCTTAGCTGAGTGCCCGTGAATAAATAATTGAGATTCCAGCCTATTGATATGAAATTTTGGGTTACTCATCTGTTGGATAATTGTTCAGTGAATAAACAGTACACCCTGAATGCATATATGGACAGAAGTAATTTTAAGATACTTTAAACTGCAAGTTCTAAACCTTAGAATAAGTGTTCTTGTTTTTCCTTCAATGAGCCTAAAGTTACCCCTAGAGGAAGGTGAGAAACAGAGAAAGAAGTAAATGTCTGACTCAGTACTACTGTAAGCAAGCAGAAGGTCCCTGAGGCATACTGAGAAGAAATATTGAGTTATTGAACTGTTGTTGTTTAAAGGTTATTGCCATTATTATAGCTATTGTAAGCCATGACAGCCCTAGCCATGAGTACAAATGTTCTTAAACTGAGGTAGTGATATATCCTCCAACATGTATAGGCAAAATAAGTCAGGCTACCAGCTGAAATAAGACCTGTGCATTACATCAGGTTAAAATACATGTTTATTAAATGCTAACGAACAAACAGTACTCCAAAAAGCTAATGTTTCATGTCATACTAACGCTTTATCAAGGCTTGGCTTACTGCTTACAAACTATATCATTTATAATACCTTATTAAAGAAGCAACATCCTATTTTTCTATGGATAGAATTAATAAAGTGCTAACAGAATTAATAAAGAACAGTCACTAGAAGCAGAAACCCATAGATAAAAGTTCCATTTATTCCCAGAACACCAAAATATCCATAAATTCCTATATTATAATTACAATAGTAAAAAAAAATAATTCAAATCAGAAAACACAAGTAGGAAAATTCCTTCCAACTGAGAAAACTAACTACATCGATACATTGCACAAAAAGTCCAACTTTTCAGGCTCACTAGTACACTATGCAAATATCTTATTTCAAAGCAAAATATAAGAGAGTTCATTTTATGTTTTCTTTAGAATTTTTTTTATTTGAATAGAATCAGAATTACAATCCTTTGAGTCATAGACTTTTGCAAAGGCTCCACGACAGATAAAATTAAAGGTACAAATAAAGTAAGAGTGCAGAGTAAAATTCAAGAGAAAAATATACATACAGTATCAATGTATGATACAGAGTTAGACATTCCTGGCTTAAGTTTATGTTGTTGGTTACATTAACTGGGAGCGTGCGGGAGGTCCGGTCAGTGCTAAGATAGAAAACAGTTTCATAGGTCTTGGGGACCCAGGTCATAATACCAGGTAGGGGAAGGGGATGTTGCAGAGTGAGAGGAGGGAGACTAGCAACAATCTAACCAAGGGCTACAGGAAAAGTTACTGAGACAGATTAGATTCCTGAAAAACATTATCCTTGGAAAGGAGGGCAGTGGGTAGGGTGAAAGAGAGGGTGGGTTTAGTAACAGTCACAGGTGGTGGCATCAAGTAATAGGGTTGTGAGACCTGACTTAAATAGGTTGAGACTATGAGTCAAGGAGATGGAGGATGGTAAGCTGTTTAGCCATAGAAGGGCCCAATAGCGGAAGGATCTTTGTCCAAGAGATGTCCTACAGTGGGGGATTAGAAGGGTATGGTTAGCTGTGTGCCTTTGTGTCTGTCTATTGGGGGCTGTGTGGATAAGTGGGTGGAGGCCGATTGCTTAGTTTTATCTTTCTGGCAGGGAGGCAGGTAAAGTACTAAGCCTGCCTTTGGAGTTAAGCCAGCCAGTATGCTTATAGACCTGGCATGTGTGAGTTAATTTGTCACATCCTGAGACTAGACAGAAAGCTTTGTTAAGGGAAAGGTTGGCTGGCCTGGTGGCACAAAGGCTCAGGCACTGGACACCACACCTCACGCCCGTGCTCATCGACCGGTTTGGGGATGGACCTGGGGAACCAGGGGTTGGCAGGGGAGGGAGGGAGAGGATTGAGCATCCGGAGGATAGCTCTCCTCTCCCGGGGAGGGATCCTGGGGCTGCTCGGGTGCTCTTGTGACTGCCAGTGGAGATCGGGAGTACTGCAGGGATCACCAGCCAGATGAGGGGGCGGAGTGCGGCAGACATCAGCAGGCAGCCTTGCAGATGTCATGACACGCTGCACTCCCGGGAAAACATAGCAAGAAAATCCCTGACTCAGGGATAGGCAATGGCAGACCTGCCCACCCATCCACACTCCACTGCTGGTCATCGTTCATTCCTGGGCCTAGCCTGTCCTGAACTCAATTAGATAGAGCACCCTGGGTGGATAGGGCAGCCCTACCTCGGGGCTTACAGCCAGGGGATAGCTAGGCTGGTGCCAGGAAATTGGAGACTTCTCAGGCACGGAGGTAGAGCACGATGATATGGGGAATGCCGGAGAGAGTTCCCAGGGTCTGTGCTAAAACAGAACCCCCCAAAAAAAAAGGGCAAGGTTGATGTTGCACAGGGCAGATTGGTCAGCTGACCCATATATAACGATGCCATAGTCTACCAAGGATGGATAGATGAGGACACAGCGAGGTGCATGGCCTGGGGAGGTAGGCAGTGCTTATGCCTGTAGAGGATCCCTATTCTAGTGTTAATGGAGGAGGAGACCTGTTTTATGTGGGTGAGGTAGGTGAGAAAGGTGTCTAAGGTGATGCCGAAATACTTAAAACATGGGACCTGCTTCAGCTTCACCATGAGTGTTTTTTTCAACTAGTGACACATGACTTTGGGGTTTTGGTGGTGAGCAAAGATCATGGATTTTTTTTCTTGTAGTTGATATTAAGACGGTGTTCAGCGAACCAGGTTTCTAGCTCCTAAAGTAGCCCTGCAGGGCTAGTTGAAGAGAATTTGGGTGAGGGTATTTCAGTATACTACCGCATCATCAGCATAAAGCAGCATGCATCCACTGCAGAATTTCGGAGGGAGTTTAGGAAGAGGGTGAAAAGTAAGGGACCAAGTATTGACCCCTGTGGGACCCCTATGCGAACTGGCTTGCACGTGGAGATAGTTGTATTAATTTTGACTTGTTGAGTCTGACCTGAGAGGTAATCTTTGAACCAGGCGGTAACCTCTGGGGCAAGGTCAAGGGATGGAAGGAAAGGAGTAATAGCTCATGACTGATGGTATCAAATGCCTTAGTCAGGTCAATGTAGATGGCCCCGCCACTGATCCTTGTTCTAAGGCCTCAGGAATAAAAGAAGTGAGTTCAGTGAGGGCGGTGAAAGTGCTGTGGCCCTTCTGGAAACCATGCTGTTCGTGGCAGAACAGGTCATGTTTGGATAGGTAGTCATTAAGTTGACCTGATACTATTCTTTCAAGGGCCTTAGCTAGGGTGGCAGGATAGAAATTGGTCTATAATTGCTTGCTTTGGTGGGGTCGCCACTCTTTAGTATAGGGGTTATTGTTGCTCTCTCCAGGCTACGGGAAATTGACTGAGGCATAAAGACAGGCTGAGGATTTTGTGAGATGAGGTAGTATCACATCCAGGTACAGGCAAATGAGTTTGAGGTCCAGGGAGTCACTGTTATAACGAGAGTTTGCCAGGGCTTTGGTGAGGTAGTACTTTGCCTCATTACAAGAGATGACTTTTAGCCTAAAGGGAGCTGAGATGTTAGTGTCTGGGGGATGGGGGGGGTGATGGGGTCAAAGAAGTTTGGTGGGAGAATGAGAGAGGTCAGAGAAGGAGGTGCTGAGGGCATCAGAGATAGCAGTAGGGTCCTGGGTAGTAACCCCATTTACTGTGATCTGGGTTGGGGTAGGGAAACAGATTTCCCACAGAGTTCCTTGATGTTGCTCCAAAAATTTTTCCCAGAGCCCCAGGACAGGGAAATGGAGTGAGACTGAACATTTTATTTAGTTCCTTGTCCTCATTTGCTCTCAAAGTATACCGCCACCTGCTTTCACATTAAAATAACTTATTATCGAAATCTCCTTCCCCACATATATTTAAACTGATTTTATCCAGTCCCTGAAATAAAAGATTGTGATCAGGTCCTTTCTGCATAACATGAATTTGTATGGCATTCTTTTTATCCTTCCTTGTGATGCTTCCCAAATGTTCAGCAATATGATTTTTAAACGATCTTTTGGTTTGCCGACATAAAAATCTCTGCAGACACAGCTAGCACATAAATCACATTCTTAGTCGAACAGTTCACAAAATGTCTGTTTCAAAAGTTTGTTCTAATACAGGATGTACAAAAGTCCTACCTGTGTTTATGTGCCGCAAAAGACACAGTTACCACATCTGAAGGTTCCACAGGAGGGTTTACCTGTCTCTGTTCTTCTGGTCCTGTGTAAAGGCTTCTGGTCACAATGCTGCAATGTTCTCCCTCTTCTATACACCATGCAGGAGAATTTCTTACCTCCAGCTCCAATCTAGGTTCCAGTGTTAAAAATTCCAATTTTTCAGTAGAATCTTCTGATTTTGTAACTATGTGGGGCACGCTAAGACCCAGTCTGCTAGAATATTTCTGACAGCACCTAAGGTTAATTGATTGGTCACCTCTTGACACCGCCAGAGATAGTAACCAAGCCCTAGATTACTTCTGCTCAGTCTTTACAAACACTTGTGATGTTTTCACCTCCTAAAACTACAAAATGTAAGAGGGTCAGTAACCCTGGCTCTCTGGAACCCTAATTGACTGTATGCGACTCTAGAACAACCTCTGGCATAGGGCTAAAGCATCAGGGAATATGGTCGACCTCACTGCCTACACAGCAGCCAGAAATAAATGCACAGCACTTATCAGGGCAGGTCAAGGCCTTCTAGTACAAAGGCCTTCTAAACAGGAGTTGGGGAAATGGAAAGGAATTCTGGATCTCAGTGAACTCCCTTACAGGCAGGACCACCAAGGCACACCCTGATCTTCTTGTTACCCCATCAGGGACACTGCAGGATCCAAGTGACATTGCTAATGCATTTAATACTGCTTTCACTGACCTAAGTGCTGTGCTTCCCAGGAATACCTCCCTCCCCCAGTCTGGACAGCCCCTCACTTGAGCCTGCCTCCTACTACACCCTATGGCCCACCACCTTTCTACTTCAGACACTTCTCCAAGGCTGAGACCAAGTGGTACGTCAGGTGGGTACTTGGCAAGACCAGGATGGGGAGTGATGCCATCGACATGAAGCTAGTAGCCCTAACACTAAATGAGCTAGCTGAACCACTTACAAAAATCTTTAACACATCCCTATGAATGGGCGATTCCCAGACAAGTGGAAGACAGCGCACGCCACCGGGTCCAAAAAGTGCAGACCAGCTTGCTCTCTAACTATTGCCATATCTCCATTTTACCACCTCTTCAAAGCCTTTGAATGTGTAGTATTTGAACAACCTTACTGAGCATTTAGAGAAATACAACCCGCTGAAGTACGCAGCAGCACGGATTCCGTACATTACTCCACCCAAACAGCCCTGATAGACCACACCACGCAGATCTATGAGGCTCTGTATAATGGAAGGGCAGTAGGATCTATATTCATTGACCTCACCAAGGCATTCGACACCATTAACCACCAACTCCTACTACAGTGTCTCCTCTCTATAGGCCCTTCATTTAGCACTGTTACCTGGTTCAAAAGCTACCTTTCACATAGAACACAATGTGTGAAGATCCTTAACATTCTCTCTGAGCCTAGGGGGTCAGACTTGAGTCCCACAAGGCTCCATACTGGGTCCACTCTTATTTAGTCTATTCATAAACTCACTACCTGTTGCCAGCCCAGCAAATATGGTGCTTTATGCTGATGATGCGGTCATTTCTACATCTGGTAGGGACATCACCACTATAACCAATGACCTACAGGCCAGTTTTAAATGGCTAGAATCTTACTTCTCCATCACAAACTGTTACTCAACTACAAAAAACAAGTGTATGCTCTTCATGGTGCCACAAAACAGGAAAAGGCATGGCTTCTCACACATAACAAGTCAAAAACATGGGCATCAGCACCATAAAACATCTAGGAGTATACCTGATGACATGTTGTCCTTCACAACACACATTGAACACGTCGTCAAACAGTTAGCACCAAACTGGGAATTTCTACTGACATAGACACTCTATGCCCTCGGAGGTTCTTAAACTGGTTACCTGCAGCTCTGTGTTATCTACCATTGACTATGGTCTGTGAACTATGGTGCTGGCTTTGATACTGCTTTGAAGAGGATCATAACCTCCTCAACAAGGCCTGCTGCCTGGTCCTGGTGCTGACTATCAGATGCATACATGCACCTTGTATTCAGACACCAGTTAGCTTCTCTCCATCACAGAATCAAATATCAGGCTTGAATACTTGGGAAAAAGCATTGCTTGGCCTTATGCCTGAGTCCACCTCCAGACTATACAACACACCCAACCAACTGTGAACACCAGAAGTGCTACCAAAGGAGTGTTCCTAGTGCCTTTAAGCATACCACACTCGTACAATGATCCCTGTCCTACAGGGGCCCTAAATGGCTCAAAGACCTACCTACTGAACTCCTTGGGTCCACAAAATCAGCTATTTCAAATCTGGACTCACAACCTGCTGGCACGTGAGACCACCTGCAACTGTTAGCTCTTTATCAAAGCCCCGAGGGCCTTCTACATTCCTTAGCAACCCCATATTGCCCCAACAGCTCTCCCTCCTCCTCACCCACCCCCACCCACCTGACAATGCCTTCCTGGCTGCACCCCCTACACATATTATCCCTGACCTGGATCTGTCTAGACCTTCTAGTTCCCCACATAGCAATTCCTCACTATCACAGACACATGGTTGCTTTGCCATGCACTCTATGTGCTCTGCCTGATCTACCCAATTACATTTAGTAACCTGTATTTTTGTTTTATGTAGCCACCAACTGTTTCACTCTTCATATGTCAATTGTTGTCTAGTATCACCCTTGTTCCTCTCTCTGTACAATTGATGTAACTCAATGGCTCTGTATTGTGTCATCTGACTTGGAACTTTGTAAATGAGCCTCTAGCTCAAAGGTATTACATCTGAATAATAAATAAATAAAAATATTCTGAAATAAAATTCAATCAGTATTGCTTGATCTGTCACTGCTGATAAGCAGATCTTTCTGCTGATTCGTTCTAGAGTGTTTTAGCTTTTTCTACACTTTCAACATCATAACCTTTAGCATAAAATCTGTTGCTGAGTGTGTCAGTATTTTCTCATACTCTTCTAGTTGCTAGTGTTTCTTTTTACACATAAACCGCCCGTTGATATATTTTTGCCATGTGTCTAGGGTGGCAGCTATCAAATGTTAATAATGCTTTTTATCAGTTGGTTTCCTGTGTAATTCTGTACTGACACCCTGATACAATTATTCTCTATTGTGAGATCCAAAAGTAAATTTTTTCTATGCGTCATTCTTTTGTAAATTTTAAGACCTCCTCCACACCACTGTGAAGTCATCAATAAAGCATCAATACAGGTGTAGATTTTCCTTGTTTGGATTTAAGTCTGATATCACAAACTGCTTTTCCCACTGTGCCAAGTAGAAGTTAGCATAGTTGAGGTGAAGGAGACCCCATTGCCGCTCCCTTAACTTGTAAGTAAAACAACCTTTCCAGAAATCAAGGCAGCAGACAAAGGTGGAGATGTAGTGATCTTTAACAAAGATAAGTATGAGGCTGAAATAAAGACTCAGCTGGGCACTGGGTGAATATAGCATGGACAGAACTGCATGGGAATACCGCACTATGAGGAAGCAAGTATGGTTTACAGTGGCAGGGGTCCTAAGTGTGCAGTAAGAACCGCTACCCTGTCGATGTAATCTCATGTTAGAGAAAGTGAGGAACACTGCTGGGGTGGTGCCTGGCCGAGATGCTCCATTGGTGGAGTGGCTGGAGCACCTGCCTCTGGTGGTGTCGGGGACTGGGGCTATGGTTCATTTCTCCCCAAGTCCCAGTATGATGCTGCTTTTTTGGTTGGGAAACAAAAAATCCCTGCTCAGATTGTTTTGTTTCCCCAAAGTTTAACCCCCAGAATTGGTTATATTTAATCCAGGGTGTGGGACGGAGCCCCTGCAAAACAAAGGTACTGCTCTGGTGTGCTCAGTGGTTGTTCTGGTTGGTGGTTGTGCCGATGTTGTTATGCTGCATGCTGATTTGTGCGGCATTCTTGCTTATGCGCGGTTTTAACTGAGATATTATCACCCTGTGCCGCCATCAACTGTCCGATAAAGAGTTTTATCAAAACTACCTAGGACACGACAACAGTGTACAAAAACTAAATTGATATGTATGTATATGATATATGGGTAACGGGTACCAGCAAACAAATGTATGAATTTATGGCAGTGGATCATCCAGTGAGAGCCACTATTTACAATTTACCTAAAATTCATAAAAGCCTCATAGATCCTCCAGCCTGCTCAATAGTTGCAAGCATTGGTTCTGTTACGAGCACCTTGCCCAACTGTGGATGAACACATTAAGTCCCTGATGCCATTGTGGGATGTGCATGTCAAAGATACCACACATATATTGCATACCCTTGGGACCTACAGGTGAATGAGAACAATGTCTTAGTAACCATAGATATCAGTGCTCTTTACACCAACATACTGCACAAGGAGGGCAGATATGCCCTGAGGTTAGCTTTGTATGAATCCATGGGATATACAAATGCTTTTATTGAATGTCTGCTGACCTTAACAGAGAAGGTATTGCATTGTGACCTGTTTGTTTTTAAGGAGCAGTTTTACTTACAGGTTAAGGCAATGTGACCTCCTTTGCACCCAACTATGCTAACATCTATGGATGGAACATGTAGCAGATAGGGCACACTATGTTGTACACACATGAGGATTGCACACACAATGTGTACAATGCACACAGCAGTGTTGCAGATATGGAAGGTGTGGGTGGCCACAACACTGGAATGTGAGATACAACCCATGTGTGGCAGTGTTGAATCGGCCCTGACTCATTTGTTATGCAAAAAGAGTTGAAAGCAAGTAACTGTTCTGTACTCTCCTTCTCTGTCTCTTGTCTATCTGAATGTGCAGTCAAATTTTCTTGTGAGACAATTCTCTGCCTCCCACTATCTCTCTGCCTTCACTTGTTATTTCTGTCTTTTCTTCCTCCTTGTTTTTCTGCAGATGTAAAAGTGTATGTGAAACTGTTTTGTGAATCTGAGATCCTTTGGTTTGAAAATGTATATAGTTATACTGTTGAAATGAATTCAAAAGTTATTAGGAATTTAGCGGGTTAACACTGAAATGCAGTTTGACCTCTACAAACTCTTTTGCAGAGCTGTCAATAAGAGGTCAGTTCTGGGTCACCATATACTATTTTGTTGCACCTGCAAGGAAGGAAACTGACAAAGCTCTGATGCATTTGTGAGAAACAGGATATTTCTTAACAGGCTCAGGTTTCAAAAATTAATTGACAGGCAAAGACTTCTTATATAAACCGAGCAATCTTTTATTAGAGAGAAAGAGACAGACTTATAATTAGAGATTTCTTAGATGGAGGACTTTGTTTTTGTTCGTTCTGCCTTTGTAAATAGTTCTCTTGAACAATTTATTTTTTATTTTACTGTTATTGGAAATAATAAAACACTGTTTGTGAATTTTATAACTGCTCATGGTTTTACTATGCTTCCTAACCTATTCTTCGATGACAGATGGTGTCAGACTAATGGGATTTATGCTGTGCATACACTAAGACAGGAGTTTTGTGCATGAGTATTAGACCTGGTATCAGTGAAGCATAGAGGAAAGGCATGGCTCCTGCAACAGCAAGCTCAGGAGTGACTGCCAGAAAAATGGCAGCCAAACTAGAAGCAGAAACAAATTTCCAAATTGAGACTGTAGAGCCAGAACCAGTGATGGAAGAAGAAGAACAGTCAGTGACAGAACCTGAAAGTCTGACTGCCTTTTTCAAATGGTGGGCTATACAACAAAGAGCAGGTCTGACAAGGGTGGCCAGACAAGAATCCAGCAGAGGTGTGTCAAGAATAGGCATGACCGCCAAACAGATGACTGGCAGTAGTGCTCCTAACTGAGACACTGTGGAGTGGCTGAACTATTATTTTGGGCAGTGAAGGAAATGATATAGATGGTGAAAATTTTAATAGAACTGGTGAACTGGCCACAGAACGATGGATGGAGGCTGAGCAGAGATACAAAGGGTCCGAGTAATCCATCAGTGGCAACACCATAAGTCTGCCAGGAAGGCAATCCTCTGAATAAGTCAGACATGGTTGAGAGGTGAGAAGAGGCCCATCTGTTGCAGACAAAGGCCAGATGGAGTCCAGACAAAGTACCGAGAACCATTTCAGAGCCATGATACCTGAGATAGAGCTGGAGCATTTGGAGCTTCCTTAGTTTCCTGGGTGCTACCTTGTTGATCAGAGTGAAGTTGAAGGAATGCCTCATGCTGGGTCCTGGGGGATCAGGTGTGAGTGGTGCAGAGACTGCTCTTGAAGAGGTACTTGATTGTAGTGGAGAAGAAAGGACAGCCTGAGATGCAGATCATGTGATCTGAGATGGAGACATGGCCCCTTTAGTGGAGGACTTGAAAGGTGGGGAAGAGTCCTGTGAGATGGATGAAGGACTGATGTTTTTGCTAAACCAGGGATTCCTTGGAGATTCAGAGAATGGGGTATGCTACAAAATGGGGGTACACATGTTTGCAGGTTATACCAATATGTAAAATGATTGATGTTGTATATATTGGTCCTGGGATGGTTAACAAATCCTGTTCCCATCATATCATGAAGAAAGGGTATTATTCAGGTTACGTTCTAACCCTAGGTTAAACAAGATAGAAGAGCAGGTGGCTCTTCCCACCAAATGTCGGATGCAGGTGATACAGTGAGTACACACTGATCACAGTAGGAGGCATCTAAGTAAGAGGGAAATCTTGGCAAGCCTTCTGTTATATTTTTACTGGCCAGGAGTCTACAGGCAGGCAATGACCTACTGTAGATCCTACAAGGCCTGCCAGTTAATGTTGGCTGTATCCCCAAAGAGAAGAAGGTGGTTACCCTACAGATAAAAAACTTTACTTTTCAGAGACCAGGAGAAGCAGAAGGCCTGCAAAGGAAGACCACCTGGGGAAAGAGGTGGCATTCTGGTGAAATAGGTATGCTTTCTCTAGGGCTGGGAGAGACATAAAGAAAAGAGATATAACAGTGTAATGGTTTTGCTGCAATGCTAATGGCTCAACTAATAAAATGGAAAACATTAGAACTGAGAATTGTGAAGGCTGAAAAATACGTGAGTTTAAACTTCACTATTTACTGTACTGGTTGTTATGGAAAAAAAGATTCTGCATATGCACTTAGGGTTACTTAGGTTCAGTAGGACAAAAGAAGGCCAGGGCCCATCGTGATTGTGCCCCATGGATGAGGGCTATTATTCCATCAGAGTAACAGATGAGAGCCATTTGTCCAATCCATTTTAAAAAATTAAAGTTTTCTAAATGTATTAATTCCTGTAGACGAGTGTTCCAGATTTTGGCCACTCTGATATTATAAAAGTGGTACCTTTAGTGGTGTTAGCCCACATTACATCTAGTATTTTATTGTGAAACCTGCCCACTATATGTCTGTTGGCAACTTTTGTGTCACAATGGTGCATCATATCAGTATTTTTAAAGTTTTATAGGAAAATAAATCACCTCTACATTTTTTTTTGTAATTAATATTTATTAGTTTTAACCACCAAAAACATCAGATACACAAATAATGAAGTGTAACACTGAAAGTGCATAGTCACCCCCTAATATTCAAAATTTACATTCACCGCACTTTCTGCTGCATAACAACAAAGAAAAAGAAAACCCAAAACCTACTACCCTCCCCCATCCCCCAACCCCTAAGGTTATAAGCAATAAAATCAGTAGAAAGTAAGAAGTTGATCATATCGATCTGGGAGACTACTTAATTTTTCGGCTTCAAGTCATCAAAAAGTGCTCTAAAGGGCCCCATAGAGATATATAATACTCACGCTTACCCGCATACCAGCAATATGTTTCTCGAGTTGTAATGCTAGGGTACATTCCTATGCCACTCCAACAGTGTTGGAGCCTTATCCGATGATCAATGTCTTAAAATGAACAACTTCATAACTACTGAAAGCGAGAGAGACACGTGCTCTCCAAACCTTGGAAGTGGTCATTGGGAAAGCATGTAACAAACAAATCTCGAGCATCCATATTATTTGAGCCAAGGATAGGGTCTAATAGTCTGCTAATAGTTCTCCAAAGAGTCCGAATCGCGGGCACAACCATAATAAGTGATACAGGGTACCCTCTTCCTCTTACAATTCCAACAACGAGGTCATCTGAGTGCTCCTTCTGAATAGATGAGTAGGAGTCAGGTAGAGGTGATGCATGATATTAAAGTGCACCATTCTTAGCCTATCTTGTTTAATGTACCTATACGTGGTCATCCAAAGTGTTTTCCAAACCTCTGGGGAATCTCGTAGATTCAGTTCTTTTACCCAATAATAACATATACCTGAGGGGGCCTGTGATCCCATTCTTGGAGGAGCTTATAAGCTTTGGAAACTGCATGTGATTGCGTAGGCTGCTGCCAAAAGAGTATCAACATTTTTCTCCCCTGACCAAAAAGGAGACCGACGAGAATACCTGGGCTAAAGCTTTGCTAAGCTGCAGCCACTTAAAAAGTCAGAGTCCACGAATCCATAAAGCCTTCTTAAGAGATCAAACAAGAACGGGCTGTCTTGGTCCCAAAAATCGCTTACAGAAAAATGGCTTATCATGCCAAAATGCTGTGGGTATCGGAGTTCCACCTATTTTAATTTGTAGATTTTCCAATATAGGTTGGGAACCCGACAGCCACCAGCGAACCCCAAATAACGTTGCAGCTGGTGATAAGCCCTAAGTGACCACCCCATAGGGTTATTTTTGAGGAGTTTAGGCACAGCAGCCAATGGAACAAACAACAAAGCATATAAAGAGCTTTTCACCTTCTTCGCCAGGTCTTGTTCAATATCGAGCCATAAAGGTGAATGAGCTAACCTTCCATGTTCCTTATTCCATAAGGCCAATTTACAAACATGTTGGGCCAAATAATACATGAATAGCGAGGGGCAGCTAGGCCACTTTTAGATCTGGGAGCTGTCAAGTTGAAATATGATCGACGGGTTACTTTGCCTTGCCACAAAAAGGAGTTAAATATCTTCTGTAAATTTGTGAACCATTCCTTTGAAAGGTAGGTCCCCAGCATACCTAAAAGGATATAATATCCTCGAAGAGTAATCATTTTAAGAGATTCAACCTACCCCACAAAGATAAGGAGATTAAACTCATTTGTTGAGATCCTCCGAGATCTTATGAACTAGAGTACCTAGGTTATCCTTAATCATTAAGGCGAGACTCGTACCAATGGTAATGCCTAAAATGTTATGGATTTGGTTTCCCAAACCAGGTGAGATCCTGGAGATCTACTTTTCTAACATAATGGTTTAGAGGGAAAATTTTTGTTTTGGAACAATTCAGCTTATAAAGGATAATCTGGAGAAGCTATTTATTTCTTCTAGTATGGGTGGTATGGAAGTCCCTGGGTTCTCAATATGCAATAGCACATCATCAGCATAGGCGAGCATATATATCTGGACTCCCTACTTGTATGCCTTTGATGAGTGGGTTCTTCATCAGTCTACGCAACAAAGGCTCTAAATACAGGTTAAATAACAAAGGGACAGAGGGCAACCCTGTCTAGTACCTCGCTCTAGCTTGAAAACGTGACAACATTCGCTGCACTTCACTCGCAGAGGAAAAGAATACAAAATTCTAACCCATCTTAGAAAATTCGGGGTAAACCAAAAGTAAGGGTAGCAAATAAAAAGCCCAGGATACCCGGTCGAAAGCTTTTTCAGCGGCCAAGCAGAGGAGTACTTCTGGGATTTTAGATTCTTTAGCCTCTGCAATAAGATGCAACAGTTTCCTAAGATGATCATGGGGTAACTCTCCTTTCATGAAACCCACTTGTTCCCTGCACACCAGATTATCCATAACTTTAGACAATCTATTAGCAAGAATTTTCGCCAGTATTTTAATATCTGTATTTAGAGAGATATTGGCCGATAACTGTCCAAACTAGAAGGGTCCTTCCCAGGTTTTAATATTAAAGATATTGTAGCCTCCAGGAAGCTTGGATCAGAGATGCCAAATTAAACCAATATCTAAATGTGTCTAATAAAATTGGAGAGATATTTGGAAGAAACACTTTATAGAAATTACTGGAATCCATCAGGTCCAGGGGACTTATCAGGGGCAACTGCTGGATAGCCTGATGTATTTCAGAAATTGAAATTGGTGCATAAGTCCTCGGTCAGCTTCTGTTAACGGGTAAATTAATTGTGCTTAAGTATGCAGTAATCTCTGAAGCCGAGGGCCCAAATTCGGATTCCTCCGCATATAATTTCTGAAAATATTCCCAAAATTCAGGTATTTCTCTCGGTCCATGCAGACTTGATCACCCTGACCAACACGTACACTCACTATGTAGTGGACCTCTACATTTTTTATATGAAGAGGAACAGGCCAGTTTTTTAATCTGGTGGCATAATCTAGATTAGATAATTTAGGCACCATTTTAGTTGCTCTTCTCTGAACATTTTCCAGCAATGCAATATCTCCCTTTAGGTACGGGCTCCAAAATGGTGTTCTGTAATCTAAATATGGTCTAATATAGTACCTATAAATTGGAATTAGACACTATTCACCTTGGAAACAAATGTCCATCTAACTCTATTTAGTAGACCATTTGCTTGTTTAGAAATGTTGATACAGTGGTCAGTTGATGTAAGCTTATTGTTTACCAAAATGCCAAGATCCCTTTCACATGTTGATTTAGTAGATAACTGGATATTGTTGAGAAAATATTTTGTACCAGGTTTCTTTGTTCCAAAGTGTATCACCTTACACTTGTCAAGACGGAATATCATATCATTCTCATTTGCCCATTGTTCAATCTGTGATAAATCGTTAGAGTTTTTAAGCTCTCCATACAATCAACTTTACCTCCCAATTTTGTGTCATCTGCACATTTTGACAGGATGTTATTTTTGCTGATCATCATGTCTGATATATAATTATACAATGGCAAGAAAATTTCCTGGACTCTGATTGGTCAATGTGTGCTTGAGACAGTGATGTTATTACACAATAACATCACTGTATGCTTCTGGATCCCATTGATGCTGATCATTGGCATGCAATTGATGACCATTTGGATTCCTTAAAATAATTTTTATTTTATTTTTTATTTTGTATAACAACGAGCCATTGTATAATAGCAATAAGGCACTCAGGGATGTGTGTTATCGTGTAATAACGTCACTCCTGGGGTGGTGAAAGCCTCGCTTCACCTCCTGCTTCAACCCACCCAGAAGTGATATTTATTACATGATAACACACACCCTGTCATGCCTTATTGCTTAAATATTAAACAGGGTCAGCCAGGACGGAGCCCTGGGGCACCCTACTAGTTACCCTCCTGATATGTGATAGGAGACCATTTATTCTGATCTGTTGTGACCTGTTGGTCAACCATTCCTTGACCCAATCCATTAAACACTGTGAAATACCAAATTTGGTAAGTTTCTTTACTAAATTTAGGTGGGGAACCAGATCAAAAGCTTTGCTGTAATCAAGTAGAATTACATCCATGGGTACCCTTGATCGATTTCCTTGCTAATATTTTTGTAGAAAGAGATTAAATTGGTAGTACAGGAGTAACTCTGCCTGAATCCATGCTGTGTAGTGTCTGTAATACCCAGGCATTTAATTTCACTTTCAATTAATATTTTTATGATTCTTTCCATTAATTTACAAACAACGGATGTTAGGTTAATAGGTTGGTAGTTGCCAACATCAGACTTGTCTCCCTTTTGAATATTAGAATAACAATAGCTTTATGCCAATCTGATGGTCTTTGTTTATCAGTTAATGATTTATTGAATAAAATAGTTAATGGTATATTACTGAGAAATTGAGGATGACTATCACGTCAGGCCGTGGGCTGGAATTTTTTTTTAATTAAGGGGCATAATGCTGTTAGTACATTGACCTGGTGAATGATAAAGTTTTTATTATTTAAATTATTTAAATTAGTGTTTGGATTTTGGGAGAGGTTTGTTCCACTGATTTAGTGTTGAAAACTGAACAAAAAATCATTCAATCTATTAGCTGTTTCTGATCACTATCAATTATTTTACCATTTTGAGTAATAGGACCAATAGTTTTTACAGTTTGCTTTTTCTCTTAGATATGAATGATGTAATGATTTTTAATTTTGCTTTGCTTTCTTAATCATTTTTTAAAAGAGCCACATCATTTTGTAAAGTTTAGTGTCATCCTTACTTGGATTAGATTTTGCCTTTTGAAAAGTCTTTCTTTTCTTTTAGTAAGTCTGTTTATCAGTTTGGAAAACCAGAGTGGTATTTTGCCATTTTATTATATTTTTTCTTGTTGGGACATAGTTCTCTCAAGTCTAATATAATAGTTTTAAAGTAATTCCAAGCTTTTTCTCCACAGTTTGGTGGTCAGAAAGGTATTCCAATCCACACCATTCACTATTTTATCAATTTCATTATAATTGGCTTTGTCATAGTTTTTAATGTAGTTGAGGTGTCAGTTTTTGTGTGTTTGATAGGCATTCTAATTAGTACAGAGTTATGGTCACTATTGCCTAGGGGTTCTTTGATTAAGACATTAGTTATTGTATTATCATTGTTGGTAATAACCAAATCAAGACGTTGTCACCTCGGTGGAATTTTTACCAGTTGTTCTAAATCATTGTTCATTAGGGTGGTAATTAAGTCTTTATCCATTTCACATGATCCTTTTAGTGTGCTCCAATTGATTCCTGGTAAGTTAAAGTCACCAAGAATAATGGTATTGCCCCTTTCTGACATATCTGTTATTTCCTCTAATACAGTTTTATTATAATTGTAGTCAGCTGATGGTGGTCTGTAACAGTTACCAATTATTAATTTATGATGTCCCTTAAATCTGATGTTTGCCATATACTTTCTGAGTTATTCTGTTGGTTAATTTGATGACAGTCAATGTCGCCTCTGTATACAGACAGACACCACCCCTATCTTCCTATCTGGTCTTTCACGATATAGTTGATAGTTAGGGATATTCTGAAGTCAACTAGAGTTGGCATCCCACCATGCTTCTGTTACGGCAATGATCCCAAGGTTGCACATTAAGGCTTTAGCTTCTAGTTCTGCCATTTATATGTTTTTTGGGCTTCTGGCATTCAGCATAAGAATTTTCATACATTGTCTGGATTGTCTGAGGACCCTGTCATTAGAGAAGGAGCACTCCCTTCTCCCTTGACATGTAGTTTAAATAGTTATCTATGAACTTGACAAAAGATTTCCCCAAGAGTGTACTTCCTCTTTGCTTAGATGGAGTCCATTCCAGCAGAACAAGGAGTTTCTATCTGAAAATTGTTCACAGGGCCAAACATGCAATATTTTGTTTGTAACACCATTTCCTTAACCATTCATTAATTTGTTTTATATTTTGTGTCTTGGCTTGTGATGCTCTGGGGACAGGTACAATTTCAGAAAAGCAAGAGGTACATGCAAGTTCAGTTAAGCTGTTGGTTACAGCTATGAAATCCTGTTTAAGGCCATTTGGGCATGTTTGTCCAATATCATTTGTGCCTGTGAGAATGATTACTAGTGAATTTTCACCAGCATTCTGTAAGATATTTGTAACCATTCCAGTTATTTCAGCAACTTTGCCCTCGGAAACTTGAACAGAATCTGAATTCTTTGTTTGGATTACAGACGGCCCTATCCAAATGTTTGATAATAGAGTCGCTAACACAATTACATTTGTTTTAGTGGGATTTAGGGTGGGAAGTTCATTTGTGTCAATTTCCTGGTCTACCACTATTTCATTTGATGGGTCATTATTCCTAGAGTGATTCTGACTAATAGTGTCACAGTGTGATTCAGGGTCTAAATTAATAAATAATGTATCATTCTCTAATTTAGACTTTTAGTCAGGATGTTAATGGTGCCGTAGGTGTAATATCTGTGTTATCAGGGTTTCACAATCTTCATTCATAGGTAGTGTGCTGAAACTGTTAGAGATGGGGTTGGTAAATAGTTCAGCTTTTTCTCCCTTTTATGTGCCCTGGCTGTTATTATTGTCCATTCATGATCTAGTTCAATACCCTCTTCTTCATCTCTTTTCTTTTTTTGATGTTATTTCAGAACTAGGTACTGTGGTTCATACGTGTACTTGGGGATGAATGGATCCTGGGTTGTTCTAAACATATATTATCTGGTAATGCAACAGTGGGGTGCGAGGATCATTACTAAGCTCCTCTGAGCTAAACTGGATACTTCAGGTTAAGGTTTAGTGGGATTTAGAGATTCAAAACATCTTACCATTTCTTTCTGACTAGTTTCAATGTTTTGTAGTCTAGGGACCAAGACACAGGCAGGAAACTACAGACCTGTCAGTCTGACCTCTTGTGGTAGGGAAAGTGATGGAGTCACTTCTGAAGGAAAGAATTAGTTGAGTACCTAGAGGTCAGTGGAGCACAGGATCCAAGGCAGCATGGGTTCACAGCGGGAAGGTCATGTCAGATGAATCTAATAGATTTCTTTGACTGGGTGACCAAAGTAGTAGACCAGGGAGGGGCTGTGGACATGGCCTACCTAGACTTTAGCAAGGCAATTGACACAGTCCCACACAAAAGATTATTAGTCAAATTAACCAGCCTGGGAGTGGGTCCCAGGGTGGTAGCCTAGTAAAACATTGGCTGGACAACAGGACACAGAAGGTAATTGTAAATGGAGTACACTCTGAAGAAAGGAGTGGTTACCAGTGGGGGCCTGCAGGGTTCAGTATTGGGTCCAGTCCTTTTAATGTCTTCATCAGTGACATTGCAGAGGGACTGGAAGGAAAAGTATGCCTTTTGCAGATGACACAAAGATCTGCAACAGGGTTGATATACAAGGAGGCGTGGAAAGGATGAAAAGGGACTTGGCAAGGTTGGAGGAATGGTCAGACGTATGGCAGCTAGGATTCAATGCAAAAAGGTGCAAAATAATGCACCTGGGAAACAAGAACCCAGGGAAGAATACACAATGGGTGGGAGGTAGTAACAACAACAAAACAGGAAAGGACCTGGGGTAATCATATCAGATGACCTTAAGGTTAGCAAGCAATGTGAGAAGGCAGTAGGGAGGGCTGGGGTATACTGGGATGTATAGGGAGAGGCATCAGCAGCAGAAAACAGGAAGTTGTTATCCTCTGTACAGACAGTTGGTGAGACCCCATCTGGAATACTGTGTCCAATTCTGGAGACCCCATCTCCACAAGGACATAGACAGGATAGAGGCAGTCCAGAGGAGGGCAACTAAATGGTGCAGGGTCTGCAAGAGAAGCCATATGAGGAGAGACTAAAGGAGCTCAATATGTATACCCTTGAGGAAAGAAGGAGAGGGGGACATGATAGAAACTTTCAAGTACCTCAAGGGAATCAACAAAGTCCAAGAGGGTAGCATTTTCCAGAAAAAGAGACTTGCAAGAACAAGGGACACAATTTAAAGATAGAAGGAGGGCGGTTCAGGGGCAATGTGAGGAAATATTTCACAAAGAGGGTAGTGGATGCATGGAACAGCCTTCCCTGAGGAAGTTGTGGGGTCTAAAACTGTGGGAGAATTCAAGGATGCATGGGACAGACATAAGGCAATTCTTGTGGGGGCAGGAAGATATAGGCTGTTGGTTAACTAGATCTGCGGCCTATCCTGTAGGTAGAAATGGGCAGACTAGATGGGCCTAGCAGTCCTTATCTGCCGTCAAAGTCTATGTTTCTATGTTTCTACGTTTCTAGTTGAAAATGAACCTATTTCCTTTGTAGTTCTAAGTTGGAAAGGCATTTTTCACAATTAAATTCCTGGTCAGCTGTTATGTTGCTGTTTGTTAGTTTATCGTGTTACAGACAGAACATCTGAGCCCCATGTCCCCATTCAGTGTAATAATGTGCGCACTTTTTATTAGTGCAGACATATTTATTTCTGAGTGACAAATCTATATTCACAATATAATAAATGGCTCTAAAGATGACCAGCTATATCTAATTCAAGGGAACAAGATAGAATCGCTGCTCAGATGAAAATATGCTACTTTACATTGTAATACTGGACTTACCTGGGATTCCAATGTTAGTTACTCTTCGGGACTGTATACAATGTCCTAGTGTCATTACTTCCACTCTCCTCGCTAGACATGCTTGACATGCAATGCATGTGTCTCATGCGAGTCTCCATGCGTAGTTGCTGTACACCCAGCTCAGCTCACCCTGCTCACAGCAGGGCATGCTGAATCCTGAAATAGATGCAGGAGTACCAGTGGGGTCATGGGTGAAGCTCCATACTATTGTACCAAAAATAAAGCTTATAATTTGGGAGGTCACTCATGCATGACCCTGACTCATTCTATTTCAACAACGTATGCCCACAAATTAAGAAAAAGGTCCCCTTTGGACTTGCAGTTCTCATTTATCACAAAGAACCACAGTCCCTCTTCCTACTTCTGGTCTGGATTTAGTAGACTCCGTGGCACTAGAAAGAGCTAAAATGCACACAGGTTTTGTTTTAAAATAATAAAACAGCAAAGTTTAATCAGCGTGACTTCCTATGGTCAGATTCACTGCTGCAGTAATACAATCAAGTCACCCACTCACAGCAGGGCATGTTTAAATCCTAAAATAGACCCAGAAGTACCAAGCAGGGTCATGGAGTGAAGCTCCATACTATTGTACCAAAAATAAAAGCTTATAACTTGTGAGGGCCACTAATCGTGACCCTGGCACATTCTCTTTCAACAATATATGCCCACAAATTAAGAAAAAGGTCCCCTTTGGACTCGTAGTTCTCATTCATCACAAAGAACTACAGTCCCTCTTCCTACTTCTGGTCTGGAATTAGTAGGGCTCTGTGGCATTAGAAAGTGCTAAAATGCACACAGATTTTGTTTTAAAATAATACAAATAGCAGAGTTTAATCAGTGTGACCTCCTATGGTCAGACTCACTGCTGCAGTACTACAATCCAAGGTTATACGGTCATATTAGAAGTGAATTAAAATAACAAGTTTTGGAAACCTGTTTTTGTTTTTTAACAGGTTCCTTCTTAAACAGGGGGTATGTGGTAGGGTTGAATAAGGCTCTGTCCCATTTGTAATGCAGAAAAAGTTAACAGCAAGGATATCTTCTGTTCTCTCCTTCTCTGTCTCTTGTCTGTCTGACTGTGCAGTCAGATTTTCTTGTGAGATGATTCTCTGCCCCGCTATGTCTCTACCTTCACTTGCTGTTTCTGTCTTTATTCCTCCTTGTTTTTCTGTGGATGTAAAAGTGTATGTGAGAACTGTTTGTGTGAACCTGAGATCCTTTGGTTTGAAAATGTACTGTATATAGTTATACTGTTGAAATGAATGCAAAAAGTTATCTGGAACTTAGCAGTTAACACTGAAATGCACTTTGACCTCTCGAACTGTTTTACAGAACTTTCAATAAGAGGTCAGTTTTGGGTCACCATGTACTATTTTGTTGCACCTGCTAGGAAGGAAATTGACAAAGTTCTGATGCATTTGTGAGAAACAGGACATTTTTAATGAACTCAAGTTGCAAAAGTTAATTGGCAGGCAAAGTCTTCTTATATAAAGAGAACAATCTTTTATGAGAGAGAGAGAGAGAGAGAGAGAGAGACTGAGACTTAATAGATTTTCCTCAGATGAAGGACTTTGTTTTTGTTTGTTCTTCATTTGTAAATGGTTATCCTGAACAATGTTATTTTTTTATTTTACTGTTATTTGAAATAATAAAATGCTTCCTCTAATTTTATAACTTCTCCGGTTTTCCTATGCTTTCTGACATATAACTTGATGACACCATGACATATCTCTGTGCACAGTCAGGTATAGCATTGTGTGATCACCAAAGGTGAGAGGAATGTGCAGATGTTGCTACTTACAGTCCAGTGAAAACAGCACTGTGCACACATCTGTTGGTGACGCAGTGTACACTGCACGAGGGGTTATAGTGCATGCCACACCCTGTGACTATGTAGTGTCAGCAGGCGTGTGTGATGCAGAGCTGCAGACTGTGGAATGTGTTACCCAGGCCATGTTCTGTGGCTGGTGGGAAAGTAACATACAGTGCATGCATGGGTCAAGAGGGTGCCACTGGCAAGAGACCCAGGAGATATGGCATGAAGGTGTACAATGGTGTGCATTCTGCTCACAGTAAACAAATGGTGTGTGAACATAGCAGATGTTGCGCAGCAGCACCATATAATGTGTGGTTGTCATGGGACGTGCAGGCCAGGCAGAGTGGCCTGCAAGAACCCAATCCATTGAGGCAAAGTGGCTGCTGGCAGCACAGTGGATTATACTAAACATCCATAAGGGGCACAGTATGTCCACTGCTGGGCCCCACACCAAGACAACAGATGCCACCAACATCTGCAATGTCAATATGTTCTGGTTATGCATCACTAGCCTCCAACATGCCAGAGCAAGGTTCAGGCAGCAGCCATTGATAGGTATGATGGATGGTCCACTGCCATCTGTACTACACAGGGCCCCATGAGAAGCTGCCTGCACACAATGAGGGGCATTATTGGACAGTCCAGTCAGCTGGCCAGACAGACAGATGCCCACAAAACAGGGCAGTCAGGCCAGCAATGCATGCGATGGCCAGAATATAGAGTCGAGGGACAAAGGACATGCAGTGTCCCAACACTGCAGTCAGGTGGGCACAACACAGCATGCAGCATGTAATGCAACTGTCCACCCACCAACAGGGTGGCATCAAACAGCACTGAACTATGCATTGTATGCCTAAAACAGAAACATACTGATATGGCCCTGCAGCACAGCCACCAACCTTGTAGATTTTGCCTCCACACAGGTACCAGCGGTGTTCAGGCCAGAAGCACATCCACTGGCAGAGCCACAGACACCCAGAAGCAGTGCTAGCATGGAGAGAGAGGGACACAGTCACTGATTCCTTAGAGAGGTCTGATGGGACACAGGAGGAAACTGAAGTGGGTTTGGATGCCAGTGGCTGCAGTAGCCCACACACAGCATGCAGCACAGCACCAAAAGTGATGCCACCACAGGGACAACACACGCCACAGGTGCTGGATTCTCTAGTGATGGTGGGGACATGGGCAATGTGGACAGCATACAAGGTGAAAGCACAGAACCATCGGTGACCCAGATAGAGTCACCACACCCACAACCAGTAGACCTTGATGTTCAACCCTCACTGTAAGATGACCCAGGCAGGTACTGCCATGATGTCATGATATCACAGGAGGCTGTACAATGTGAGATAGCAGGCATATGCACAGCCCTACAGGGAGCTTAACACCACTCTGTAGCACAACACAGCCATGTTGAGGGCATTATCATGGGCCTGCATGATGCCATGCAGACATGTATATGGAGAGTGCGATACATCATGCAGATATCACCACCATACTGCATGGCAAACAGATGCAATGGGGTGACTGGTGGCAGTGATGGAGCACAGTGTAGCAGAACAATACACCCAGACCAGTGCCATGACCGCCTTGGCAGAGGCCTGCAGTCACTCGCTCAGGCCATGTGGTTCAACAGAAGCACAATGTCAACCAGTCCGCACATGTACAGCCACATGTGTATGGTAGTGAGGAAGCATGCACCATGGAGAATGCTATGAAGCTGGACAAACACACATATAGTAAATCCAATGATACTGCAATTCCAACAGCTAAACATCCATGCAGCAGTACTAGAGATGACTTGCCTCCACACAACAACAGCTTTCCAATAGGCAGTGCACACTGGGTATGTCCTGCCACAAGTAAATAAAGGAATGTCCAAATCAAACTTTTGACAATGAAGTTTCTTTACTCAGTAAGTCCCAAATGTGTAGCAGGCAAAGTACAAGCAATACAAATGGCAAAGCGTGCCCTAGCACCTTGACTCTCATGAGTCTTCAGGGGTGCAGTTTAAGGGAACATCCACTCTTTTTAACTAGTGCCCTATTCAAATTAAAGTGACATCATAGTTTAAGGTCAAAGGTCCCAGGCACCTATTAACACTACAAAGTTGCTTTCTCTTACAGTATTTAATATAAGGCAGATTTAAAAAAATATATAATCAGATGTTGAGTACCTGTGTAACATTTTTTAACTAAAAGTTTATATTTAAAGAATAAAGATAGAAAAACTTAATAAAAAAGAACCCTGTCATGTCGTCATTAGATCCTGGGGTGATTGTTAACAGTGCAATCAATCAATGCTCCAATTTCAGTGAAATCTGGGTAGGAGGAAGGAATAACCAGGACCCATAATGCCAGCTGTCTTTGGGATCCAATAGAGGAAGAAAAACAGATAACAAGTTTAGCAATAAACACTGATGCATAAACAAAAACCTTGATGCAATATAGAGATGGTGTAAGATCACAGACATTTTTCCCATTTATTATTTCTGTCATAAGATTCTTATCTGTGCATTATCAAAGTTATAACATCTCTGATTACTGCATCTAAAATTAATTTCATGTTCATTTCAAAGCGTCGCCTTGAAACTTTTATTATTTCTTCAGAAAAGGTTTTATGACCCATTTGTCATTTAGACCTGTTGGTTTTATGGATTTCATTTTGAAAAGCCATTTGCTTTCTTTCTGTAGTAACATGTTAGGTCAGTCCCCACCCAATGGTGGTGGTGGGACCCACTCAATGCCCATGAACTGTAAATTCTCAGATGAAGAATTGTGGCACATAGAAAAATGTGTACCTACTGGAGTGTCCTATCAATCATTGATGATCAATCTGACATGTTCCTGAATTCATTGTTTCAGGGGTCGGACTGTTTTCCTATGTATAGAAGGTTGCACGGACACCAAGGGCATAAACTATGTAGGCAGTGCCACATCATCATTTCTCTTATGTTGATCTTCAATCCATCTAGCTTTGGGTGTGCAAATGTTTTACATGACTTTCCAAAGTTGCCCTCTACCTGACCTCCATAATTTTCTTGTGCCTATCCCAGGCATTTCTGAATCCATTTACTGTTTTCACCCCACCACCTCCTCTGGAAGGCTATTCCAGGTATCCAGTACCCTGTCTGTGGAAATGTACTTCCTCACTTCCCACCTAAATTTAACCCCCAGCTTCATAGTATGCCCTCTTGTTTTAGAGCACCTTTTCCTCTGAAAGACACTCTCCTCCTGTACCTTATTAACCCCTTAAGATATCTGGAAGTTCTTATCATATCGCCTCTCCTCCTTTACTCCAGGGTGTACATAATTATCATATGATGCACACCTGCATAATTTGGTAGCCCTACTCTGGATCACCTCCACTCTGTCTTTTCTGAGATGTGGGCTCCAGAACTGTACACTGTACTCAAGGTGGGGGTCTTACAAGTGATTTTTGTAGGGGCAGAATCACATCTCTCTTCCTCCTGCTGGAGATACCCCTTGCCTATGCACCCCAGCATCCTCCTAGCTCTCCAGAGAGCCTTATCACACTGCCTTGCCACCTTCAGGTCATCTAATATGAATATTCCTTGGTCTCTGTCCTGCTTGGTCTTTGTCAGTATCACTCCACCCATCTATGGAGTAGGGTAAGGGGAAGATTCACAGGACACCAGTGTTGTGACATGACTAGCACATATGGCCACTAGTGGACTGCCTGCCACACTGGTGCAGGATATGGCATGTTAATGCTGTGGTTCCAAAAGCCATGGGCATCCATCCTGGGAATGGGTGTGCACAAGCAGCATACCTGGAATAGGTCTGTGCCCATGGCAATGTGGCTGATGTGTAGGGTAGCGGAAGGTAGGCTGGACACCCATACCCGCATACATGGTGTACCACATGGTGGTGGTTGCACTCCACCCCACATGTAAGGCAACAAAATCACTGTATCATATCACAATCCATGTGGCACACATTGACTGCACAGCTGAGACATGGACCGCCATCCATGGTGGAAGAATAGGTGAAAGACACACAGACACCAGATACATAATAAAATATATAGTTTAATGGTAGAAAACATTAAAACATTAACTACTAGATGGGGAAGCATAACAAGCAGAAAATATAAAAACAACAATAACAATTAAAAGTTACCATGCGGGCGCTAATGAGCAGCTGAAGTGGTTGGATGCTATCCTCCAGAGCTCCACACCACAATGAAAAAAATAAGGTTTTTTCAACGTTATTTGTAAAATACTGAAACTTTCTAACTTACAGACTTGCTGACATGGACAAGTACCTGATGCAAGGGAAAACGCATGGCAGGGGCCAAGAATCAAAAGAAAGTACCACCACAGGAGCCCTCAGCACATGGAGGAGTAGGCTTGATTTTTTTTTTTCATCAGCCGAGCTGGGACTGAATAAAGTAGTAGCTGAGCAGGTAGTCACGGACCTGCAACCGCTGGGATAAAGTGGAGAAATCAATAAAGGGCCTCACAAACGAGTTTAAGCAGTATTCGGGCAGCTGGAGTGAAGTTGAACAAAGGGTCTCAGACCTAGCAGATGCCATCAGAACTGCCCCAGAGAAAAAGTCAAACTGGAGCGGGAAATGGAAGAACTATGAGATGCCCTGGATTACCAGGAAAACTATAGCCACGGAACAGTCTGAGAATTAGAGGTCTCCCGGAGGGCGAGAAAGGAAATCTGATGGGATTCTGCTCCACAATACTCCTGAACCTCCTCCAAATGAAAATAAAACTCAGTGGCCTAAAAGTTGAGAGGGCTTACAGGGCGCTGGCCCCCAAACCCCGGGATCAGCCTCCCCGACAGGTTATATTCTGACTGCATAATTACCTGGAAAGGCAAGCCATATTAGCAGCGCATAGAAAGATAAGAGAACTTAAGTACGGAAGGTCACAAAATAACAATTCATCAAGACATCTCGATTAGGATTCAGAAGAAAAGGGAGCAATTTAATCAGCACGTGGATCAGCTAAGAGAACATGGCCTGGAGTTTTACATGACGACCCCGCGATTGTTTAAGTCAGGTGGGAAGGGACTACTTACTCATACTGGGAGCCAGAGAAGCTGAGTACGCCTATCGCAGAATGGGACAAGAAGACCAAGGGAAGATGAGTCACTTTGGACTGGGGGCTGGTTTGTACTTGATTTCCCTATTGAGGCATCCTGAACCATGTGGGGAATTAAGAGACCTGTTACTCGGAGGGAGAATTGAGAGGCTGAAAAGGGAGGGAGGGGAGGGTTGAAAGTGCTTGCGGTAAAACATGGACCATAAGATGTTACTGAATAAGTTTGAGAGAAAACGCTTAATTGGGACAGTTACTGAGACTTTCAAATTTGCACCATAGTATGATTGGGGGGCTAAGTATGAAGGGAATCAAGCTTAGGTAATGATGATACAGTGCTAGTGGACGATGTCCCTAGAGCGTCCGGAAGGATAATGAGCAGGATTATGGGGAGGGAGGGACGCAATAGATGGAAGGTAACGTGGATGGTACATTTGGACATGGGAAACGGCGAAGAAGGGTAAGAATGGGTACATTGCCTGAGTGTGTCGGGCGGAGGGGAAGGGAGGGGGAGGCACAGACAGAACATCCGAGTGGAATGACTTAGCATATGAGCAGACATGCTAAACCCACACGGAGAGGAGGTTCTCGGAGGCGGAACAACATGCTTTCTCTACAGAAAGCACATAGGGCATTTAAAAAAAAGGTTCTGAAGACAAAGAAACTAGTGAGATAAGTCGGAGATGCCAGATAAGCTGCTGAGCAGTTGAGAAAGCCAGCTGCACTGGATAATTAAAGTGGGTGTGGAGGGAGGTGGGCATAGGGATTCTTGAATTTGACACACGAGGAAGGGAGAATCATATCTAGAAACAAGACTAATAAACTACAGAGTGTGAGAAAGCATAGGACCCTTGTGTTACAAAGCAGGAGGTCTGTACCCACACACGGATCCACTTGTTGATTATGCTGGGTTTGAAGTTCACCCAGAATAGTTACTGTTCTTATATTTTTACTATATCTTACTTTTAATTTTGAGAGGAATGTGCCTAGATGAGATTAAACAAGCTCTATGTGGAGTTGATGCGGAGATGTATGGCAGGGCTGTACAAAAGAGACACAGGACAAATCAGAAAGAAGGTTATGGCTAGGCCCCAACCATGCACCATGACTTCATGGAAGTTAGGGTTTCACATCCCTAGCAAAGAGAACAAAATTCTAGGGGTGATAAAAAGAAAATGAGCCATGGTGGCAATGCTGCAAGAACACATTTGTTGCAGAGAGAACATGAAAAGCTAGTGGAGGGCGGGTGGGGCATTCTATGCATCCTCTTATGACTCTCACAAGAGAGGGGTGGCAATATTGTTACACGGGAGACTTCCCTTTGAACATATATGCACCATAAGAGACACCGCTGAGGGAAGATACGTGTTTGCTGTGGGGAGAATACAAGGGAGGAAAGTAACACTGGGGAACGCTCCACGCCCTGCAACTCCGACCCGACATTCTGTATGAAACTGACAGACCTCATGGTTGGAGAACAATTCTCAAACCTAATTTTAGCAGGTGACTTTAACTGTGTCTTAGATCCAAGGCTTGACTACTCAGGCATGAGACTCAGGGCATCAGGCCATGTCAGACAATGGTAGCTGAGTCTCTCGGACCTGGGGTTGGTGGATGCGTGGAGAAGCATGAAACCGAGTGCCTGCGATGTACACTTTCTACTCAAACCCTCATAGTACGTGGTCCAGGCTGGACTACATGTTTATAATGGAGAACTATACCACAAAGTGAGAAAAGTTATGCATAGCCCAAGCTTTCTCTCCAACCATGACATGGTTCAAATGGAGGTGGATATATTATACAAAGTGGGGAGCTAGGGTCCTGGAGATTTCGATGTACCTATTGTCCAGGCAGGAATTTAAAAGTTCCTCAGGGACAAGTGGAATGAATCTGAGACTGCAAACAACATAGAAAGATAGAATATGATGACAGATAAGGACTGCTTGGGCCACTAGTCTGCCCATTTTTCTACCTAACAGATAAGCTGCAGATCCTAGTTAACCAACAGCTTACTTCCCCCTACCCCCACTAGGACTGCCTTATGTCTGTCCCATGCATTCTTGAATTCCCCACTGTTCTTGACTCCACAACCTCCTCAGGGAGGCTGTTCCATCATCCACAACCCTCTCTGTGAAAAAATACTTCTTCACACTACCTCTGAGCCGTCCCCCTCTATCTTCAAGTTGTGCCCCTTGTTCTTGCACATCTTTTCTGAAAGATGCTACCTTCTCGGACTTTGTTGATTCCCTTGAGGTACTTGAAAGTTTCTATCATGTCCCTCTCTCCCTTCTTTCCTCAAGGGTATACATATTAAGCTTCTTTAGTCTTTCTTTGTATGTCTACTGATGCAGACCCTGCACCATTTTGGTTGCCCTCCTCTGGACAGCTTCCATTCTGTCTATGTCTTTTGCGGAGATGGGGTCTCCAGAACTGCACACAGTCCAGATGGGTCTCACCAACTGTCTGTACAGAGGGATAACAACTTGTTTTTCTACTGGTGATACCTCTTCCTATGCATCCCAGTATCCCCACAGCCTTCCTTACTGCCTTCTCACATTGCTTGCCCACCTTTTGGTCATCTGATATAATTACCCCAGGTATCTTTCCATTTTACTGTTGTCAGTATCTCATCCCCCATTGTGTACGCTTCCCTGGGTTTTGTCTCCATGTGCATTACCTTGCATTTATTTGCACTGAATCTGAGCTGCCATACATTTTACCATTCCTCCAACCTTGCCAAGTCCCTTCTCATCCTTTCCACTCCATCTTGTGTATCAACCATGTTGCAGATCTTTGTGTCATCTGCAAAGAGACATACTTTTCCTTCCAGTTCCTCTGCAATGTCATTATAAAGACATTAAAAGGACTGGTCCCAGTACTGAACCTTGTGGTACCCTGCTAGTAACCCTCCTTTCTTCACTGTGTACTCCATTTACTACTACCCTTTGCTTCCTGTTGTCTAGCCAATTTTTATCCAGGCTACCACCTTGGGACCCACTCCAGGGCTGGCTAACTTGTGTATTAATCTTTTGTGTGGGACTGTATCAAATGCCTTGCTAAAATCTAGGTAGGCCATGTCCACAGCCCCTCCTGGTCTACTACTTTGGTCACCCAGTCAAAGAAATCTATTAGATTCGTCTGACGACCTTCCCATCATGAATCCATGCTGCTTTGTGTCCTGTGCCCCACTGGCCTCTAGGTACTCAACAATTCTTTCCTTCAGAAGTGATTCCATCATTTCCCTACCACTGAGGTCAAACTAACTGGTCTATTTGGTACCTGCCTCTGTCCTGCTCCCACTTTTGTGAAGAGGAATCACATCCCCTCCTCCAGTCCTCGGGTACCACCCATTCTTCCATGATGTGTTAAAAGAGTAGTCAGCGGTGTCACTAGTTCTACCCTTAGTTCTTTTTAGAATTCTTGGGTGAATCCCATCAGGCCCCATTGCTTTGTCTACATTCAATTTTATTAGTTCTTTCTAAACCCTTTCTTCTGTAAATGGACTGGTATTGACCCCCATCTTCAGAGTGTTTCTCTTGTTTGGTTTAGGTACCTCCCTTCTCTTCCTTTGTGAATACTGAGCAGAAATATTCATTCAGTATCCCTGCTTTTTCATTGTCACCCTCTAACCACATCCCTCCCTTTATTAAGCCTCAGTATCTCTCTATTGGTCTTTCTTCACTCCTTAATGTACCTATAAAGGTCTTATTCCCCTTCCTAACAGAACTGGCTATCCTTTTCTTGGTTTGGGCCTTTGCTATTCTGACTGCCTTCCCAGCCTCTTTCTGCTTTAACTGATAAAGTTCTCTGTCCTTCTCCTTCTGTGTTTCCTTATATTTTCTGAGATGCTATCCTTTTCTCCTTCCCTGTTACCTCTTTTGAGAACCATAGCGTTTTTGCCTTCATTGTGTTTTATTGATTTGCTTTAGACAAAGGCTTGTTGCCTCTGTGATGGCTGTTTGATTACTCCCATTGTTCCTCCACCCCTCCTTCTTGCCTGTTTGCTAGTGCTTTTCTGAGGCACTCTCTCATTTCCCAAAGTCAGCCCTCCTAAAGTCCAGTACTCTTGCTTTTGTAGAGCTTGATTGTATGGCTGTGTTTATCGTGAACCACACTGTTTGGTGGTCGCTTGTTCCCAGATGGCTACCCACTTCTAAATCTGAGATTCTTTCTCCTTCCCCATTTGAGAGTACCAGGTCTAAGATTGATCTCTCCCAAGTGGATTCCAATACTAGCTGTCTGAGGCATGCCCCTGTAGGGCATCAAGAATGATCCTGCTCTCGGATGTGGCTGCAGCAAAGGTGCTCCAGTTAACATCTGGCATATTCAGGTCCCCACCAACAATATCTCCCCTTTTCCTGCCATTCTAAGGAAGCCTTCTATCATTTCCTTGTCCATTCCTCCCCTGAGATGGGGGTCTGTATACAACCCCATGCGGATTGTAGCACCATTTTCTGTCTCCAGGGTGACCCAGAGTGCCTCATCTGCTCCCTGTTTACTCTTTAGTTCTGTTGCTTTGATCCATTCCTTTACATAGAGAGCTACTCCTCCTCCTCCTCTTTCCCTCCCTGTCCCTCCTGTAGATTGTGTATCCTGGTATGTTGATATCCCAGTCATGGTTGTCTGTGTACCATGTTTCTGTGACTGCCACAATATTCAGGCAACCCTCTTCCATCAAGTCCACTAGTTCAGGGAGCTTGTTACACAGACTACGGGCATCGGTACTCATCACTCTCCACTTTTGATAGCCTTACCCCTTTAGCTCACTTCCTGTCCTTACTGCCTTTTTTATTTACCTCTGTTCTGCTCCTAATGACTTCTCTACCTTGGTGTTTTCCTCACTAATTACCATGTTTTGTGGTGGGAAGCTGGGATTTCCTGCTTTTTCTCAGTGCCTCCCCTTAGCTAGTTTAAATGCTTGCCAATGAAGCATTGAAACTTCTCACCTGGGATCCTGGTTCCCCTGGACAGATGCAGACCATCGCACCAGTATAGGTCTACATTTCTTCAGGTGGCTCCCCACTCCCAATGAAGCCAAAACCCTGAGCTCCACACCAGTTTTCAACCACTCATTGAATTCCCTGGTGAGGAGTGCCCTAGCATCACCCTTGCCATGAGACAGACAGCACCTCCGAGAAGGTTACCGTATGTGCTACTTGTCTAAGGCCCTCCCCAACTCTACAAACTCCTCTTGCCTGCTCTGATCCCATTCCTAGCCAGGTCATTTGTTCCTAGGTGGACAATGACATCCAGCTCCCTCCCTCATGCAGCTCCTCCCATGATTCTGAGGATTGCTTCCTATCCCTCCAAGCTGTGGTGCCAGGAAGGCACCTTACTTCCCCCCTTCCTTTCCCATTTCTACCCCTTAATGATTGAGTCCCCACCAGTAGTTGTTTCCTTCCTGTGGGGTCCTATACCACCCTCCTGTGGGTCTCCTTTGTGAAGGTTCCCAGCATCATCCTTGGTCTCCACTGCAGGTGCCTCCATAGAGGAACCACTATCCACCAGAAAGCGAATGAATTGTGAGAGGTACAGCTGGAGGGATACAACTCTGTTCCACCACCCTCTCCTCCCTGAGCCCACCCTGGTCCAGCCTCTCCTCTTTCTTGGCAACTTCCAAGGTAGTGGCATTGGCCCTGGTAGTCCCTGGGTGGGAGGAGGTTTCTAAATCCTAGCCAGGTCAGCCTGGAGATGAACAACCTCCTCTCTCAGACCAGAGAGGTGCCTGAAAATAGGGCAGCATCGCAGCCTCCAGAATGACTCCGGAACACTGCCATCCCACAGCCATTGCACTGCACCACTCCTATCATGTCTTATTTTGTGTCCCTCTACTGTTTCTCTGTGCTTACTCTCTCCTCTCCTTACAGCTCTCACCCTTCCTATTCTGGGACAGCAACTTCCTATCTTCTTCAGTATCCTCTTCCTTCCTTGCTCAGTATCAGACCACCAGCAGCGGGGGGTGAGCTACTTTTCCTTTAGGGTTGACAAATCCAATGTTTCTCTATTTTCCTTCCTTCCTACTGCCAAACAGGAAGTTCCTGTTGACAGTCAAATCCAGTGGCTATAAAAGTAGAACTGTCTTAAGGTGGGTGGGTGGAGGGTGGGATGAAGAGCAATTAGTAAGAAAAAGGCTAGCAACAGGATGTTGTAATTTGAGTCACCTGCTTTTAGTGTCTAAGCCACACCCCAATTAAGCTCTCTTTCCTCCTACTGGTTTAGCAAAGTCAGCTGATACAGTACCCTTCCCAACACAGAACACACACTGACTTTCTTTCTTTTCTTTCTTTTTAGCCCTAAATAAGACCCTTCTACTTCTACTAAAGTATCTGTCTATTTGATGTCAGCAGACACTGACTCCTACTGAGATATAAGTTTTAAATTAATAAGAAAATGTAGCTTCTTTTAGTTAGCTGCTTTCTGCTCTACAAGCAAGGCTAGCAACATGACTTTGTAATTTGAGTCGCCTGCTTTTAGTGTTTAAGCCACACCCCCAGTTAGCTCTCTTTCCTCCTACTGGTTTAGCAAAGTCAGCTGATACAGTACCCTTCCCAGCACAGAACACACACTGACTTTCTTTCTTTCTTTTCTTAACCCTAAATAAGACCCTTCTACTTCTAATAAAGTATCAGTCTATTTAATCTCAACAGACACTGACTCCTACTGAGATATAAGTTTTAAATTAATAAGAAAATGTAGCTTCTTTTAGTTAGCTGCTTTCTGCTCTACAAGCAAGGCTAGCAACAGGATGTTGTAATTTGAGTCACCTGCTTTTAGTGTCTAAACCAAACCCCAGTTAAGCTGTCATTCCTCCTACTGGTTTAGCAAAGTCAGCTGATACAGTACCCTTCCAGCACAGAACACACACTGACTTTTTTCTTTCTTTTCTTTCTTTTTTTTTAACCCTAAATAAGGCCCTTCTATTTCTAATGAAGTATCTGTCTACTTAATCTCAACAGACACTGACTCCTACTGAGATATAAATTTTAAATTAATAAGTAAAAAGCTTCTTTTAGTTAGCTGCTTTCTGCTCTACAAGCAAGGCTAGCAACAGGATCAGTAGACTCTGAAGGGGTGTACTGGGAGGCTAGTAAAGCTTTTATGAGGGGGCAATAATTGGATACACAGCTCATGTTAGGAAAAGAAAAACAGAAACAAAGGGAATTGGAGAACAGGGCCAAGGACCTAGAGAATAGCATGGCCCAGACAGCAGATCCTAAGCAAATGAAAAAATTACAAGCAATGAGGATGCTTTGAGTATGGGTGTGACAGAGGAAGCAAGGAGGAAATTGTTTAATGCTAAACAAACAGTTTATGAATGGGAATAAGGTGTGACCCTTATTGGTGAATTTAATGAAGGGGGTGAGAACTATGAAAAGGGTACTAAATATCTGGAACAAACAAGGAAACTTTGTACAGGAAGGAAAATATATTAGAACCTGCTTTAAACTATTTTATGGAGCCTATATAAAGCGGAATGCAAAGGAAAAGGAGCGATACTAGATAAGTTCCCAGAAGGGATGCAGATCCCCAAACTAGAGGAGCAACAAAGGTTAGCATTGGGCAGTCAGTCACAGTGAATGAAGTAATCAGGGCTATTGGTACACTTAAGAGAGAAGGTGGCAGCCCTGATGGATTTGGCAGTGAATATTATAAAGAACTCATAAAGAGGTGGCAGCACCTCATCGAGATGTACTTGAGGAAGTAGGAGGGACAGGGGCTCCCCAAAACCTGTTGTGAGGCTAACATTTGTGTTATCCCAAAGCCAAATAAAGAAGTCACAGACTGTGCCTCATACAGACCTATTTCTTTACTAAATTACGACTGTAAGATCATGACAAGGTCCTGGTGATGAGGTTGGAGCAGGTCCTACCACAGATAATACACACAGACCAAGGGGTTTATACAGGGCAGAATGTCTTACCACAATATAAGAAGATTATTAAGTATAATTCACGGGGCTCTAAAACCAAAGAACAAACCTGTGTCATGTCAATGGATGCCAAAAGGCATTTGACAGGATAGAATGGGAGTACCTGTTCAGCCTGTTGGCTAAGTTTGGGCTTGGGGACAAATTCATTCAAATGATTACAGCTTTTATAAGACACCCACAGCCAGAATCCTAGTGAATGGTTCCGTCTCCGAGGCTTTAAGCCTGGAATGAGGCATGAGGCAGGGCTGCCCCTCCCCTCTACTTTTGCATTAGCCAGCAGCCATTGGCTATTAAAATCGGGCAGTCTCCACAGGTGCATGGGATCCTGGGTAGGGAAGGATGAAGCCACACCATCATACTTTATGCTGATGACATCCTCCTCTTGCTGATGAAACCAGAGCAATCAGTTCGGCAGTGTTAAAAATCATAGAGACCTTTGCTACCTTCTCCGGGTATAAGCTAACATAAATCAAATTGTTACACTTGAAAATGATGGGATAGGGAAGAACAGATCATGGAGCCAAAAGCCAGTGAAGAATGCTTTTACCTACCTGGGGTTATGAGTTAGCAGGGACCTAAAAGAGCTATATAGCCTTAATTACATGCCACTCCTAGAAACGATACTTAAAGATCTCCATGAGGGAAAGCCCTCCCTATTTTGTGGATGGGCAGGATTAACCTTCTCAAAATGAATGTATTCCCTGAATTTTATATATGATACAGATGATGCCCTGGGGACTTAGTAGAAAGGATATTAAACACTTGGAAAAGGGTTTCACAGACTTTATATGGCAGGGGAAGAAACCAAGGATCAGTCTAGCAAGGTTGAAAGTGAATCACCCAATAGAGGACTAAACTTCCCAGATCTTAAAGGATATTATTTAGCCACTCAATTTAGATATTTGCACTACTGGGTGAACAGGGAGAAGCTGCGAGTTGGCTGGATCTTGAAGAGATGGGTTGCCTGGAGGGTATTGGCGATCTGGGGGACAACCCTTTAGTGGTGGCCAGCCTAGAAGCATGGCAGGAGGTGAAAAGAGAAGAGATCTCCCAAATTAATACATTGTTAGTCCCCATAGTAGAGAATCCAGATTTCCTGCCAGGCCTGGAAGATGAGGGTTTCAAGACTTGGCAAAAGAGAGATTAGGTGTATAGGTGATCTGATGATACACAATGAATTAACTTTGTTTCAGAACTTACAGACAGCAATGAATATACCATCATCACATATGTTCAGATACTTCCAGGCCAGAAATTACTGGAAAAGGTTGAGCAGGCTGAAAATACAGGAACCCCATGGTGGAGATTGAGCAGATAATATTAGGGGCAAAGGATAAAGAGAAAGGCCTCATCGGAAAGGTCGCCCAAATAGATAGAACTTACTTTCAAGGTGAAGCAACCAAAATAAAAATAAAAAAAGAGACCTACGATTGGTGATAATGCAGGAAAACTGGGAGATGCTTTTAAACTCATATGGGCCTGCTCCTGTGTAACAAATTCAAGGAACGCAGTACAAATTTCTGCATAGACTGTATTACCGACCATGTAGTGCACCAGTTTTGTCCAGCAATCTCCTCTACATGTGGCAAATGTGGTAGGTTCAGGGCACGTTTATGCACTATTATTAGGAATGCCCTGGGTGCGACAATACTGGAAGGATATTTGGACGTAGTTGTCCCAGATGTGTGTAGGCACATTTGAGTTCTCCTCATGTTTCCTGTTAATGGGAGTAACAGCACATGACGATAGGGACTGGGAACTTTATCCTCGATGGCTCAGGATCCTCCTGGTTGTCGCATACAGCAGGGAATACAAAACCTATGGCCCACAAAGCATACCCCTACAGTTGCCCATTGGAAAACACTTGCAATTAAAATCCTGTCACTGGATAGGCTCACACATGCATTAAAAGGAGGAGGAGTCCTTTATAGGCACCTGGGGAGACTTTATGGAACTCTAACGCCAGGGAAATTCACATTTTACAGGAAGGCAGCATGACATAGGTGGGAGTTGAGCGCATCTGGCACTACAAAGGACCTCCAGAAATAAATACACAAAGACTTGGTATGATAGGATTGATTTTATTCTTCACATAAGAAATGATTAGTTTTGGGCTCAATGGCACATTCCAATCTACTTAACTAATTAGTTTGGGCTTCCCACAGTTTGTTTTTTGGTTACTAATTAACTTCCAGGGAATCCTAGCATAGTCGGTTTTATTATATCTTCTTCTGTCTTGTTCTTTTTAACATTTTCATACAGTCAGATAAATCTAACTTGATAGCATGGTTGAAAGATATAAAGGACAAATGCTGACATAAAGTATACAATTATAATACTTTAATAAGAAAATGTACTAAGTAGTTCTACTTCCTCAATACAGAGATAGTTGGAGAGACTGCTTGGATTATATGCTGAATAACATAACAATTACAGTCACGACGGAGGTAGAAGAAATGTAATGATTGGGTACAACTCAGAAAAAGGAGACAAAGGTTAACATTGTCGTTTGTATACCTATGCTTCAATTTGTCTGTACCAATGTCCTCAATTGTTTTGTGTTTTCCTGTTTTTAAGAAAAAATAAACACTATTATGCAAAAAAAAAAAAAGTTACCATGCAATACAACAAGCACTGTAGTGGCATAAAACCACCCAAAGGCTCACCCATGAAGACACTAAACGGAAATCCGCATCTCAGGCATCTCTCTTGTGGAGTATGGTATTGCAATCTACAGATCTGCAATGGACACAGCTCTCCACCATATCTAAGTCACCTTAAATAAGGCATGCTGCCTCTCCGCCAGTTCAGAACGTCAAGCCCACACCTGTGACCTTTATACCCGCACCAACTGGCTCCAATTCAGTAGCAGACTTGTACCAGACCTGTCTGCTGGCCAAAAGCAAGTCTAGGCATGTTACCCATAGGTGTCCAGAAACTCCTCACCCCTGTGAATGCAGCCACACCACAAGAAGCTCCGGAGCATGGTCTTCAAGGTTCCAAGATGTCACACTACTTTAGGACAAAGGGCCTTTGCCCACCAGGCACCTAAATGGACTGACAACCTGTCACCAAGTCTCTTTGCTATTCCAACGCTAGGCCCTTTGAAACATGGGCTGCGATCATATCTGGTTACCAAAGCAAGTTGTGACTGTTTCCATTAAGGCCTCCAGCCCCTGGCTGTTCGTCAACCTAAGTACCTCCTAGCACCATCTATACCCCATTTCTTCCCTCCCTAAACTGTACCACCCTCCTCCCTTCTATTCTACCCAGGCACTGCTGGGCACCTCTCACCCCCTACTATGTCCCTCCATAACTGACTCAACCTCTTCCCTCACCTCTACTCTACCTCCCTCATCCCTCTCCACCACTCCCATTCTCCCACCATTCCCTCTTCCCTTCTTATACTGACATCCTCCTCTGATCCTGCACCACCCCTCACTCTCTCACATGACACCCTCTGTTAACACTTCCCGCTACTGGCCTGCCAATATATGCTTAGCATAAGCCTCCCTCACCAGTGACGAGGCCCACCTACTGGGCTGATTTTCAGTATATATTCTCTCTCTCAGTTTGTCTTCTCATTATCACCCTCTCTTCCTGAACCAACCCCTCCCTTGTTCACTCTCTCTCTCACTCCCTTTTTCCTTTTATTTTGGAAAGTACCATTGTATATAGTGTTTGCTTATTTCAATCACACATGTAACCTCTTGCCTAATTACCTTAATTGTTGTTGTCCTCTTACGGCTTCCCATAAGCTGTAGTCTTGTTTGTTACTGTAATGACCTGACGTGGAACCTTTGTAGTGAGCCTATACTCAAAGATTAATCTGAGATCTTAATAAATAAAAATAAATAAACAAAAGACAGCTTAACAGCACCCTGTGATGCCTCAATGCCAGAGTAGGGTCTGCGTGGGCATGGAGAGCATGGAGAACTACCTGCAGCTGGTCCACATTTTGTACAGTTGTACAATTGTGCAGAGGTGTTCCCCAAGCCCCTTGCAAAGTCCTGCAGACTCTGCCTGAATGTGGCGCCCCTCTAACTCCCAGGTATCAGAGAGTCTGCCTTCCCTCTCCACTCTGCTCATCCTGCCGCTCGTAAGGTGCAGGCTTAATGAGTGGATCCATATGGCCTGTCTCGCAGGACCCTGTCTCCTCAGCCTCCTGTATGTCCACATCCTGTGGGGTCTCCATGTTCTGCACTTGTGCAGCACTGTCGCTTCTATCCTGTGTGATGGGGCACCGGGTGGTGGTTGTTGCCCCTCACTGGCCTCTGGGGTTCCCTGCTGCTCTCCTGGTACATCATCAGACTGGGTCACTATCCTCTCTGCTCAGCTGCATGTCCTCACAGCATAGGCCCTGGTCTCAGTCCTCTTAAGCCTCTGCATGGTCCATTCAATGCACACCACCATGCTGTGCATGCTGGATGTCCCTTTCAGCAGCCCGCTGGCACCTGCAATGCATCAAACATCTCTGAGTCAATGTACATACTCAGAGGGATCTGGCGAATGGACTGCATATTCAGAATGTGACAAACACGACCCCAAACCCCCAAATGTCTCGTGCACAACATGGCCATGCCACTGGGACAGGAACGCCATGCAGCTGCTACATCCACATCCTTAATATGCACTGGTGGCATGTGGTGTACTGATGCAGCCACACACTGTGTCCCTGCAGCAACACAGGAGCTGGCTGCACAGCCTGGGGAGATGATCATGGGATGGATGGTTCCCTTGCCACTGCCGTCAATGCTTGATGCCCTTGTGCAACACTGCGCCCAATGTTCCACAGCATGGTACCACCTGACCATTTGGATCCTTGCCTTGTGAGGCCTGCTGTGTGACAGGCATGTCACTCTAGATGTGCTGGACACTGGGCATGGTGAGACATATGGAATGGTGGCTGGGGCACAATAGGGGGTGCCAACGATGCCTTGACCGTGTGAGGCATAGTGCTTTGGCCCTTGACTCTAATAACAGATGGCACCTTATGTGGACAAACACACAGTGACCAGCTTGGTGGGTGCACTGCTGGGTATGCTGTGGTGCTGTATAGCACATGCATAGGCATAAGGCATAGGCAGCGTGGCATTGAGAACATCATACACCCACCTGCCTGTTAGGTGTCTGATGCTGACCTACAGCATGTGCACCCGCGGCTTAGAGACATGTATGCCATGACCTCAGAAAGGCATGTAGGAGTCACCTGGGAACAACGTTTTTCAGGCAGCGTGGTGTATGTGCTATTTACCGTCCCACAGGTCCTGCATTGGGACAGGGCCCATGAGTGGATTGGTGGTTGGATGGCACAGTCACATGACCAATGTGCACATTGCATTGATGATTTCTGCACCATGTCAGTATGTGTGTGCTGTGGAAACACCTGGGGCACAGGACAAAAACACCCGTATCATGTCTGGTGTATGACCATGTAGGCCACATATGTGAGGCTAGTGTTCAGGGAACCAAGGCATGTGGCCCCAGGACCTAGTAACCATGTACCAATGTAATGTGGCCCCGGCAGTCTGAGGACATGCCGCTGACAACAACCAGTCATGGTGGTAGACACACAGACAGTGAGTTGGAGAGTTTCCTGGGCATGTCTATGTCACATGTTCACCAGGCTATTTCGGCCACACAGTTTCGTAGCACAGTGGAGTACATCCACTGTGATGGTGGCTAGCGTGTAACACATGGCTCAGATGCCTGTGGCATCTGTGATGGTGTATGAGCAACATGCATGACTGACAGTGTAATGACACATATCCCATATACGTATATACAGTGGCTATTGGTGCCATAGTAGCGTATGCCGCTACTGTGGCACCATTGACCACTAGGTGTACCGCATGGATACATGTCATTGCCACTGTCAGCCATGCGTGTTCCACCCTTTACATGGCAGATTAGGCAATTTACTGGTGGTTACTAGGTCCTGGGGCCACATGCCCTGGTTCCTTGAACACCGGCCACACATATGTGGCTCACACGCTCATACACCAGACACGATATTGGTGTCATTGCGATACCTTAGGGGTTCCCTGACAGTGTGTGTATCATCATCGTTCCTGTACCTGGTAGACACCTGCCTTTGCCTCAGTCTGGGTGTTTTAATGTGGCCTGTATTATACCTTTTGGGATTGGTGTTTGCATGCTCATGTTCCCGCCCTTAGCTTGGGGCTTTGCCCCACCCACACTGCTGTGACAGCTGCCAACCCTCCCTCCCCATTGCCCTCCTTGCGCCTGCTAGAGGGATGACCTCAAGTGTTAGAGTGTCCTCTGTCACTGCATACAGGTACACACCTGTGGCTGCAACCACCATAGGTCCAGGGCTGTACAACTAGTGCTGGCACAGCTGTTTTGGTTACACATCACAGGCAGTATACCCTGGCATGCTTTGGCCATGCCCTGTGGGTGGTTCATTAATGCAATGTCCTTGGGTAACTGTGGTGCAGTGTGTCACATGACCTACCTGGTTGACTCAGTCCTGGCCTGTCTTCTCCCACCCTATCACCTGTCCCTCCTCGCAGTCTGCCATGTGTTGTCCCCTGAGGGTACAGATGCCTGGGCTCCTGTGGAGACAAAACAGGGATATGCAGATTACAATGGGTGCACTGCTGTCACTCTGTGTAGTTCTGTAAGTTTGTCTATCAGATGTTTGTGCCAGAATGTACCTGTCTGATAATGGCAGCCACCATGCATCTCCACATCTGCATCCCTGGCCATTGTCCACAGATGTTCAAGCAGGTCATTCTCCTCCAGGAAAGATTGTTCTACTGATGCTTGAGCCGACAGATGTTCCTTTAATACCTGCTGGAGTATGGAGCCAATTATGTGCCACACCTGCCCCATACCCATGGTGTGGTCCTACTGCTGCCAGGTGGCAGCAGTATCCTGGACCACTGCTCTACCAAAATGATGAGCAGAGCCATCTCCTCATCTGTGAAGTTTGGTGTCTGCTCCAGAATGACATTCCTGGCCTGTATACTGTTTTTCTCCTCTGGGCTTTTCACATACAGGTGTACACATCTACTGTGCTGTTCTCCCATGAGTATACCGCTCAGGCTTGCATTTTCCACACTGCAAGGCCCAGGATTGCATCTGATGCATGGAGACACAGGCAACACAATATTGACGTAACATGCATCATTTTAGTGGTTGACGAGCTTGCATGAAAACTAACCTCTGCAGCCAGCCACAACCCCTTTACAGTTCACTTTGCCCATCACCCAATACTAGCCCCGCCCCATCCACCCACTTCTGTTGGCATGCTGGGGTTCTTACTGCACTACGTCCATCCATGGGGCAGTTTCCATATGTCCTACACCACCACCCTGTTCACCAAGGCATGGGGTAGGGGGCATGTTGTGTGTCGGGCACTGTGCACCTGTGTCAGGGGTGGCCTGTGTGTTCAGTGATGTCATGTTGTGTGTGAATGGGATCACCAACCCATATATGTGCATGCCTATGGCATCCCCACCGCTCCACAGCTCATGGCCATCCGACATACCTGCCATGGCAGTGGAAGGTCCCATGCATGCTTGTTCTCAACACTATCCCACATGGTCCACAGACATGTGTTTCATGTGGCACGTGGTATCCCAGACTGTGTCGTACAGGTGTCTGTCCCAGCCATTGAGTCATTACCTGCGGGTGGAGAGTCCCATCTGCTAGCCTCCTTCCCATGCAGTACCAGGCCACTGCTGCACAACAGTGGCCCTCTGTGACACCCTAGTCTCTGATGTCCTCCTGCAGGCATGACTGCCACCTGGCTCTGCACACAGGCGATGGGCACTTTTATGTTTCAGTGCTACCATTACCTGTGGATGACCCCAGGTGATCACACCTCCGCATCACTGCAACTGGGACCAGGTCCATGTCATTTGATGTTATCACTGACATGTCCTGTGATGCTGCCCGCACTGTGTTGTGGTTGACTGAGGCATCCAGATCCTCACCCTGGTACACTGGTCACAGCACTGCTACTGTGTTGTCAGTGTTGCTATTCCCATGCCAGCATGATGGCTGCATTGGTATGAGGGCTGCTGTGAGCTGGTCATTGCCCTCCAGTCTGGAGCTGTCACTGTGCCTTGTGTGTGCTATACATTGGTATTGCTGTGTATTCAACTGAAGTGACTGAAGATCAGGTGAGCTCTGATACATTGTCCTGCCACTGTTGTTTGTGTCCATGGGATCATCTGCATGCCTTTGTTGTCCTGCTGTTCCTCTTTTCCACCCTCCATGTCCTCACCTGGCACCAGTTCTGGCTCAGGCCTGGTGATTCAGTGCACTACTGCAATATTATGGGTATAGCAGCATGCAGCGAACAGCTTGCATGCCATGGCTGGTGTGTACTACGGGCATCACCGGACCTGTCGAGCCAGCTGAACCACATCTTCAGCAGCCTGAATGTCCTCTCAAGTCATGGACCATGTTGATGTGTGTGTCCTGTTATAGTGCATCTGTGCCCCAGTCTCAAGGTGTCTGACTGGTGTCATCAGCCATGGTTGCTGAGGATGTCCTCTGTCTCCTGTGAAGAGTAAATACAATGATTACTGTTGCTGGCACAACCTAATCCTGTCAGTGTGCATCTACCCTGCTGGCTGCATGGCTCAGGCATATCACGCCTTGGCAGGGTTTTTCCAGTGTGCTGTCACAGGTCCCGCACAGCCACCCATGGGCCCTCTGACACACGCTTGAGGCACACTGCATACATCATATGTGCGACCATGTCCCTGGCTGTCAAGCCACCTGCATCATCCACAGTGCACTATTTTCAGGGTGCATGACAGTGTCACTGTACCATGCTCAGTGTGGCACTATGCCACCCGATTGAATGGCTCATCTGTGGGCCTACACATGGGGGTTAGCCTGTGCGCATGTTTTGCCTTGTGTGTACACCTGCCATGGCAGACCCTGCAGGGTACCACTGTCCCTGTGTCCACATCCTGCATCTACCTAGGAGCTATCCATCCTGTATGGTTCCATTTTCAAAGGTCTGACACAATCCACTGTTTTGTGCCTGTATATGCATGCATCATGGCATGATCCTGGATACTGGGCAACTACATCAAGGATGCAGCTCTGACTATCACACACCACCTGTATATTCATGAAGTGGTACACCTTTTCCTATCAACATAAGCTTCCTGTTCAGCTGCTGGTTCCCTTATGGCAATATGGGTGCAGTGTATTGCACTCAGCACACATGGGGTGCCAGCAATGCTGTAAAACTCCTGTTTCACTGCCTGCTGCTGCTGTGTGTCACTGGGGAACATGATGCAATTGTGTGCTCTGCATACCAGTGCTTCCACAAACTGTTTAAGGCACCTTGACACAGAGGCCTGTGGAAATACCACAGTATCACCACTCGGGTCTGGGACCCACCACTTGCTTGAACACTGAGTGCTGCACTCATCTTCGCCTCGATGAGTATTACGTGGCCTCTCCATGTCCTGCTCTTCAGATCACCTCTGAGTTCCTGGTACAGGTCCATGATTCGGTCTTGCTCAGCCAATATTGAACAATGCATTGCTCCTCAGTGAGATCCTGGTAGGATGTCTGCCTGAGATATACCCATCTTGCATGTCTCCTGGTTCTCAGCTGCTGTTTCCTGGTATGCCTTTGTGCCGTTCCACTCTGTTGATGGGCACGCTCTTCTATAGTAGCATGGCCAACCAAATACCCAGGAGGGCCACTGCCTCTGACTTAACTGTCTCTCTCCTTTGGTGCTTCTACTGTTGCAGTGTAGCCTCCATGATGATTCAACTCTGACTGCCTGCTGTATGCCTCCTTATATATGCTCTACTGTAAGTGTCTTTAGATCACCTGGTGCTGGTCTAACAGGTGTTTGTTTGAGTCTGCACATTACACATTTGTGAATCCCCAGAAAAGGGATGTTGTGGCATTTTTTCGACACAAGGCTCCTTACACCATGCCGCATCCATTATTTGATGCAAGGGTGTCAAAACACATTTTGCTGCAAGGAGGCTACGTTTGATGCAGACTGCAAATGTGAATTTATCTTGGTGCAAATTCTGATGCAAGCCACACCTTGCATCATTTTTTGATCATGCTCCTAAGTCACTCCAGATTCTTTGAGAATCAGCCCCATGTCTTTAAGTTGTTCCACTAAACTGTGTGTTCATAGTTCCACTGCCATTTGGTTTTTGACTCTGAGAGGCTTCTTAAAGCTGCAGCTTTGGCTGTCAAGTTTGGTACAGACTTGCCCAAATAGTTTATTAGACCCATACATTCTCTGCAGATCTGTTTTATTGTTTGGGTTTGCCATTTCTTTTACCACTCTTACCTTTTCTGGATCAGGTTGGATCCCATCTGGTGAGAGTTTATCTTCTAGGTATGTCAGTTCTAGTATCCTAATTTGGCAGTTTTCATAGTTCAGTTTCAACCCTGTTTGTCATACCTTCTGCAGAACTTGGCAGTCTCTGATCATGTTCTAGTTTTGTTCTCACTGTCACAAATGTACTCCGCTGGTCAGGCCCTCTGCTCCCACAGTGCCAACCTCAGAGCACAATAGTGTGCACAGGTAACAGACAGGGTAACCCTCCTGTCTGCTTTGGGTCAGAATCACTTGTTAGCCTTGAGTTCTAGAGGATTCAAACTGTGAACCTTATGATAGCATACCCAGTTTACAGACTCGGATATGTACCTCTTCAGGGATACGGTGCAGTCCTTCACCCAGGGCACCCAGCCAGGTTTTCAAAATGTATCTTAGAACTCTATATGAGACCTGGGTATTTCTTACCTTTAAGTAAGCTTTAGTAACACCATTCAAGCTCATCAGCTGTCAGACTTAAACACAAGTTCAGCAAATCACATGTAAAATAACAGAAAGAGCACAGGTAGTATTTTAAAGAAAGTGTTGTTTACTAGAAAATGTTAAAACAGGTGAAATAAAATACAGAACAAATTATATCACAAATCTCACAGTCATCTACAAATAAAAAGGAAAGCTACAGAATACAAACTCCTACCACAAACACTTAATTCTGCTCAAAGTGTTACCTTTCTAAGTGCTTTCCAAGTCAGAGAACTATCTCTCTCAGAGTCTAGAATCAGGGCTAGAAATAATTTTTGAGATGCCTGTCCGAGGGACAGGTGGAATGTAAATGTTGCCTGTCCGGACAAAGTTTTACCTGTCCACATTTTTGTGAGGTGAATTTTAAACTTAAAACATAAAATGGACTGTAAAATGGAAACAGAGAAAACTGTTGCTTTGGGGGTTATTTTTCAAGGTAAAACACTGATTGAGTCTAGTCTATTTCTGAATCAGAACTTGAATCTAGTCTGCAGCCATATGGTCTCACATGAGGTCTTCTTTTGTTTTCCAGATTTGAACCATAGTGTTATGGCATCCTGCAGGTCAAATGTAGCAATGCTAGCATCTGATAGCTTGACACGCATTAGTTCAGATGTAGTCATAGGAGACAGACAGGACTGCCAGTCAGACTTTCTCTGCCCATCAAGCTGAATCCTCTCTCAACTACTGCAGTTTGGGTTGGGATCAGTAGAGCTATTGTGACTAAGACCAGAATATCAGGGAATCGCTGTTCATGTGCATCATTATGGATAATTTTTGCCAGAAATCCAAACAGTGAAATTTCAGAGGCAGCTCATTCAGTGATTTTTTACGTAAGTGGTTTAAGCTCTAACCATTGCGCTTCAATCAAGTTTACATTCGACTGCGTTTCTTTAGTAGGTCACTGTAGTGCTCTGTGAGGGTTCTGACTTCCTCATTGCCATGAAGGGCTAGCTGGTTTAGTTTAGTTTAGTTTATTAGTCTAGGAATTAATACTTTTGAGCCAGGGCTCTTTTACAAAGGTTCCCGTCACAAAAACATTTAACAAAGCACGATACACATTACAGGTAAAACCAGACAGGAAAGTTACATCATAAATTTGCTATTAACAGTTTAAGGCAATAGCGTTTTAAGTTTCATAGAAAAACAAGCTATAACAGGTTCAAGCGACTAGACAATTTTGAGGTTAAGGAAACTTCCAGGAGAGGGTGATCATTAGGCACCAAAGGAGGCTAGAGAGTTGGGAAAGGTGGTAGCGGGAGAGTAAGTGAGAGGGACATGAAAAAAGGGGAGTGAGTTTGGGTGGGAGACAGGAAGTAGTAGAGGTACCAGAGGGTTCATTAGTCAGGGAGGAAGAGGCCTCAGATGTGAGGATGGGCATGAGGGTAGTAGTCTTTATCTAGTGCAATCACAGTTGCTAGTGGTGGTGAGGTGGGCATAGAGCATGGATTTGAAAGCTTCAAGCGAGGTTGAGGATAGAGTAGGTGGACTAAGTGCATTGAACCATGTCGGGGCCCTGTATGCAAAAGATCTTTGTCCCTGTGCAGTCTGGCATCTCGGAACCAGGAAAAGGTTGGCGTTCAGATCTGGTGGAGGGTCGTGAGCCAGGATTCAGTCGGAGTAGGTTTTGAATACATAATGGAGTCAGTCCCAAGATAGATTTTTTGCCATTGTGCAGGTGAGATATATAAGATGATTTAATAGGTTCAATCAGCCTGATTCATAGTACAGATCACACGCATGAGTCAGTCTTTGAGCCCCGTGAGGAGCCGCAGGCCTTATTTAGAGTGATTGAGATAGCCTTAGAGCAGTGGAGGTAGCTGAGCCATAAATAATAAGGCCATAGTCAATGATTGAGATTATGGAACTCTGTATAGCTATTCTCAATGCCGCTTGATTTAGAAATTGACGGTTACGGAATAGTATTCCAAGGCGTTGGTTCACTGTTTTCGCAGTGTTGTCAATGTGGGTTGCAAGGTGAGCCCTTGGTCAAAAGTGATGCCAAGGTATTTGAAAGTATTTACTTGGTGGTGGTCACTATCTAGTAACTGTAATGAGTTAAATATCCTGAATGACCGTAGGACTTTGTCTGTTTAAAATTGGAAAATTGAGTTAATACTTTCAATTGTAGATGAAAGAAGGCTTATAACATCCGCAACACTGCCTGTTTGGTTCTATCTATAGAATATCCCTTTCTAAGTTAAGGAAGATATCAGATCCATGGTACTGAACCTGAGTAGTGGCTGAGCCTGTCAGTCGACTTGTGCTAGTGTCACTGTCAGCTGTGTCAGAGTCAGAGCAACAACAATTCCTTACAGGCTTTGTCAAGTTTATCCTGCGCGAGGTAGTTCTCTAGCCAGAGCACTGTGCTTTCAACTTTGCTGACTATTGTTTCTACTGTTGAGCTGTCTCTCTGTAGAGTTAGACTGAAGGTCATCATGACAGAAAGGTATTCATCAGAAACTGAGAAAAGAGGACAAATCTCACAGTACTTATTGTTTTGAACAACCCACTGGCCTGATCTTTGTTTGCCCTGGTGTGGAAGCAATGTGCTGTAAATGTACAACTAGGGCCTTGTAGCTGGACAGAATAACAGACAGAGCCCTTTCTCTGTGTGCAACCCACGGGTCCCTGACACGTTAACTGGTTTGTGAATGGTGTAGCTCATATTTCTGGCTAACTCTTTGAGACCAGCCCAGTTTTTGGGAGACTTATGGTATATTTGATAGGTACCCATTAAGAATTCATCTGTTGTTTTCCATGTATGGAATAGATGTTGCTGATTGCTTTATAGCAAGCTCCAACTTGTGGGCACTGCACTGAATCCCTAACAAATAAGGTACATCTTTCAAAATCCTGCCAAACACCCCAGTCACTTTACCCAACATGATGGTGCCCATCAGATCCAAAGCAACAATTTTTCTTTTCCAGTCTTCACAGTCCAAGGTGAATTGTAAGGCATCACCTATTGAGTTATAAATGCTTTCACCATTTGGAATAAAGACTGGCTGAAGAAAACAAATTTGGTAACTGGATGGAAATTTTCCATTGTCCTAATATAGACTGCCTCCTCTTCTATTACTGAGGCATCAGTGCTCGAGGCACATAAGACAGAGATAAAAGTGTTACTATTAACCGGTTTGCATCTTTTATCCTTATTGATTCTGAAATAAAATGTGTGAATGTTGCTGCCTGTTTGTCACTTCTATAACTGACTCCGACATTTGTACCATTTACATGTTGTAATTCTAAGATGCCAGGAAATCTGTGAATGGGCGTTCTGAATTAATCAAATAAAGGGTTGTTCTAAACAAATGTTCTACTTGTGTCACCTCATTTTTTCCATTTGTATTATTCCTTGTTCTATTGCTAAGTTGGAAGGTTTAGTGTTAGACACAATTTTTTTCATTGGCTAATTTATGAGGTTTGGAGAGTTCATGAGCATGTACATTTTCAAGTCTCATGCTCTTACAGCCACTCATGAAAGAGTTTGTCTCCCGTAAGTATTTTTGTAATATGAGCAGGTCATGCCTACATCAGGCTCATATAGTAGCCACTCCTATTTTTCTTCAGGTCTCCTGGAACCCCTTTTCTTTTGTCCTACTTTCAGTTATGACAGGAGTAGTGAGAGTTGCTGGCATATCAGCACTGGCAGTGGCACTACCAGTGAAACTAGTTGTCACATCTGTGGCCACAATGGTGGGGTGAGTAGTTGGTGCTACTGAGTCTATCAGTAATGGCGAAGCAGTACACATAGAGGAACCCAAGCTTTCTCCTCCCTCTTGGCTTGAAACTGAAGGCTTTCCAGTAATTTTTAAATCCAAACTTTAACAAAGACATTTTTCCTTTTGGCTTTGCTTAGCTGGGGGTTACTGTAGTAGTGCTAATGACAATGTTTAAGTAGAGCGAAGATGCACACTACAGTGATGATCAGATAATCTCTTGATGTGACAGTGAAGGTTTGGTTTAGTTTTCTTTTTATCGAGAGAGAGAGAGAGTAGTCTAAAGTACAACAAACTTAATTAGCTCTCAAGCTGCCAACTTTTTCTCAAGAATGAATCTCCCTTCTCTTCTGTGTTGGTTTTGGTTTACTTAGATATGTTATCCAAGTTCACACAACAGTGTACAGAGTTTGAGGCGCCTGCCTTCTCTAATTCACCAGCCTTTCCTTTTATAAGGACCCCACCCTCCTTTCCCTCCACTGGCAGTGGCGGAGCAGCAGAGTACTTACTCAGTGAAAGTACAGCAGGAGGCAGCAGCCGCTTAATAGGCTGGCAGGGCAGAGGGCTAGCAGGTGGTAGGTACCACAGCCACACAGTATCTTTCAAGCTGCAGCCACCTGGAAGGGCCAGGAAGGCTATAAACTGAGCAGCCAGGTACTTAAAGACTAAGGCAGTTTCAATGATCTCGAGCTGGTTAGGTTAGGTAGGTTTATACTGGGATGCAAAAGAATTTAACAGAGCAGGAGAGTGGGAGACTAGAGCTGCTGCAGCCTAGATTTATTCAGCCTCCCTCCTCTCTCCTTCACAGACTACAGTGTCTGCCTGCTTTGTTTTATTAATTTTTGTTATCAAATATTTCCCTGCCTCTCCCTCCTGGCTACACATAAAAGAGGACTGTTTGGGAAGAACTCAGCTCCACACAGAGACACACACACTACTCACTGAAGGATGTTAGTGGGATATGGTAATACAACGAACAGCCCCTCAAGTCTGTCTCTTAATGCAACTTAACTTAGCAAGACTGAGGTAGTTTCAGCCTAAATAACTGTATATGGTGGCGATCTGATCAGTGATCTATCTCAATCTGGTTTTGGTAGGTTAGGGTAAAGGTAGGTACTGCAGAAATTCAAACGAACAGAGCAGGAAAGTGGGAGACTAGAGCAGCAGCTTAGATTTATTCAGCTTCCCTACTCTCTTCTTCACAGACTACAGTGCCTGCTTTGCTAATTTTTTTTATGAAATAGTTCCCTGCCTCTCCCTTCCCTTGCTACACATAGAGGACTGCTTTGGAGACAACTTAGCTCCACACAACACACACACACACTACTGTCTCAGTCAAATGTGAATGGTAACACAACAGCCCCTTAAGTCTGGCTAATATTTTTTTTCAAAATTCCATCTGTCCTGTCCAGAATCCCTTTTTTAGAGCCTCTTTTGTTCCTTCCTCCCCTTGCTTTAAGATATTCTCCTGTCCTGTCCCACTCCTCTTCCTCCACCACCACTTAGCTCTGCTCACCCAACAGCAGAAGTCAAAATTTCATTTACTTTTTTATTGTGTACTAGAATATCTGCACAAAAAATGAATGAGCCCTGAAAAGGGCTGTTGTGAGTATCTGTGAAGTTAAACAAGCTATCTCGTGTCATTTAGCTCTGTGATCACTCCTTGCTCCTCACTATTGAACCACCAGACAGAAATGTTTGGCGAATTCAGGCAGCAACCTCGCATGCGCAGTGGCGTTTCAGCATGTAGCGATTGCAGAACTGAACTTTGGTGAAGGTCAGGTGACATCCAGTAGCAGCAGTCATCTGACCAGACCCAGATCAGAAATGGCAGGGCGAGCGTAGCAGGAGGAGTTGGTAAGTGGCGCTACACTTTCCCGGGGTGGGGGCATGTACGATGTCAGAAGGGACCCCAGTGTCAGGACTTGGATTCTGCTAGGTCCTAGTGCCACAGGTGGATGATGACAAGTGCTAATTTAAAGTGCCTGTCCGATGGACAGGTGTACTGAAAAAATCAGCTGTCCCACTTGAAAACCGACTGTCTGGGACAGGTGGACAGCCCGTTATTTGAGCCCTGTCTAGAATCATATATCACACATTTCCCAGATATAGTATTTCATTTTAGATCTATCTTTCCCACACCCTGTTGGTGAGTCAGCTAGCTCCTCCTTTAGAGTTCATTCTAATGTAATTTCTACAAGGAGGTATTTTAATTAATGTGAACATCAGAAAAAGACCATTTCCTACATATGACAGTCTTTAATCAAACATTTCTCTTTGAGGTTTTACAACTTCACAATCTGTCACTAAGGTGCAAGAAAGCCAAGGAAATCAGTCAAATTACATCCTTTCCTGGTGTCATAAAATTAATATTCAGGAACCAACATCAAAGCAGCAGCAGTTGATAGGGGCCATAAACTATCACTCTGGAAGGAAAGCATTAATTAAGTTTTCCCTGATCAGTTCAGTGACATCCTCATTGACACCTTCAAGGTTAAAAGCCAAACTGCTAACTGTGGAGACAATTTCATGCACAGACCATTGATTTATGATACAAATATTATACAATAACCATAAGCAGATGGCAGAGTGTCACAATCACTGCACTATAATATCATCCAGAACACACCTACTCCTTCCATACCTTCAAATATCTGTTGCACTGTATGGTGGGATACTTCTGTGGCTGTGCACATGCCAAGGGCATGTGGAGGAAGCACTGTCTGCCAAGCGATTGTGTTAAATGTGTGCAGATCTGCACTTTCCTAATTCAGACAGATTTGATAGAAAATCGATGAGGCATCCAGTTTAGAAAAGAATGCAGCACCAGCCATGACACTAGTAATGTCTGACCTGGTGGGCAAATAGGTAATGCTCTCCTTTTATCCACCTATTCAAATCTTTTGGATCAATGCAAAGTCTCAGATCACTACTTTTCTTTCCCACTATGACTAAGGAGTTAATCCAGTCTGTAGGCTCTTCTATCTTTTCACTATACCCAAGCTGATTAGTCTGACTACTGTAGTTCACTTGTGCCGTCTTTCCTTTAGTGCTACTGGGACTTTCTTTGCAGCTTGAATTACTGCCTATGCATTCTCTCTAAGCTGTATTTTGTACTGTATTGGTAGACACCCAAACTGTTTTGACATATTTCCTAGTTTGTCAGCATCAAGCAGTGTCTCTGTAGTTGTTGGGTTTACAGTTGGCATAATTACATCAGCAGTCATTACTTGAATGTGTTTTACCAAATTCATTTTTTCACATGCTTTTAGATCTAAGATGGTCTGTCTCTCCCTTCCACAATAACAAGAAGTACATCAGTGGACTGTCCCATACAAGTCACTTTGGCTCTGTGCATACCTTTGGTAGGACTGACTCTTATTATAAGAACTTAGTGAAATTGGCTTTTAGAACATTCTTAGCTTTACTCTAAGCTGCCGTAGTAAGACGATGCCAAAATATTCAATGGTGCCCCAGTGTCCAACTTAAAAGGAATAGTAGATCCATTAACTTCCAAAGGGTGACCCATTCATCTTTGGCACAGTTTCTAGCTTCCACAATAAAAGTTTTTCCCTTACTGGAGTTATTTGCCATATCTGTCTGGCCCACTAGCTGAACCTTCCATTTGGAAAAACATTGTCTCCCTAAATGCTTCTTGTCACCACATTTTGACCTGTTTGTTTGACAGCAGGACAGCTTTTTGGTTCATGGTTATTTCCACATCTTCCACATAATGATGATCCACTGACTTTGCTTAGTGAACCTTTCCCTTTGCCAGGTAATGTCTTTTTTGGCTTTGTCTGAGGACCTGTGTACACCACTGATTGTAGTCTCACCCTCTTTACTGAAGCTTTCCATGTGAAACCTTGCATTTCTATGGCTTGCCAAACCTGGACAGCTTTTACAAAAGTTAAATCAGTTTCTCTGAAGAGACGAGCACAAACTCTGTTACTACAGATGCCAAACACAGTTTGGTCTGTTATCACTGAGTCACCTAAAGGTGCAAAGTTGCATGACTGGCTCTTGAGACACAAATTAGTAACATATTACTCAATAGATTCTGTTTCTTTTTGAAACCAAGACTGGAAAATATACCTTTCATGTGTTTAATTTTTTGTGGTGTGAAGTAAGATTCAAACTAACTCAACACCCATGAGTAGTTACCATCTTGCTCTGTGAACTCAAAGGTATTATAGACTTCTAGAGCTGCATGGCCTGCTTCTTAATGGAGTACTACAGTCAGAATTTGAAAAAACATATGTTGTGCAGTGTTTGATTTGTCTGTAGTCTTAGTGTGTCCTTCCCTCTGTTTGCTATTAGGAGTTGTTTCTAAATTAGCTTGCTAGTTTTATGGTAATTTTATGGCCCATGGGAATCTCCATCTTAGTATAGTTTATTGCTATTCTTGTTCCTACAATGCTTCCTGTCCCATGTGACAGTGATGTAGCTGGGACCATAGATTCAACAAGCACTGGTTTAGAGTCAATTTACAACAGCAGAGCTGTAATATTAAGTAACTTTCCTTACTCAGTGAGCCCTAACTGTTGCATTTACAGTTTTGCAAACACTTGAGAGCTAAATGAGTGGGTTATTCTGTAAGAAAATAGCTAGTCTTTACTAATTATAGAGTTGATGATCTGGGGTGATTTCTGTGCTTTTTATGGCTTTGTGTAGTTGGATGAAATGAAGTTTTAAGACCAAAACATTTACTCTTGCTATCTAGACCACAACACACACACACACACACACACACACACACACACACACACACCACCATCAACTAAAATGTTGAATTAGAGTTATTTAGTGGAGCGAGAACATCAGGGTCCTAGCTGTAGTACTTGCTGAATCAGTGGTCCTGGATGCATCATTGTCACATAGGACAGGAGTCATTGTAAGAAAAAATAGTGCAATAAATCTGGCTAAGATAAAGATCCCCAGGGGCCATGCAACTACTATATAACTAGCAGGCTAATTTAGAAAAAAACTCTGAATAGCAAACAAAGGAAAGGGCACACCAGAACTACACACAGAAATTGAAACACTCTGCACAGCATATGGTTTTGCAGATTTTGACTGTAGTAATTCCTTTAGGGCAATACAGTCACTGCTGGTCTCTTTAGTCTTCTGCTCCACTCATCGTAAAATATAGAACTCAGAACTTTGTTTGAAGGTTCTCCAGTGCTCATACACATCACCTGTTAAGGTTAGATCACCTGGTTACTGAATTTCATCCATATTTTCCCCAGATGGCAATGAATTCTAACTCTTGGTGCCATGTAATGATAGCAGTCCTGCACACCATGTTGGTCTACTCAGCAACAACCTTTATTGAATGCTTTCCACAGTATATATAGTACAGCATGCCATCTAGTGGCACACTGTAACAATTGCACCACTGTCATTTTATTGTTAGTCAATTGTTAGTACAAAATCCAGTTTATTTTTATTATTTATTTAAACTTTGTTAACTGTGAAAAGCACACTGAGTCAAAGCTTGTTTCAGGTGTGACCGGGGAGAGGGCAAGGGGAGTACAGAAAGAATAAAATGACAAAAATTACCAATAATTACAAAACATCAGGCAGCAGTTACACAGACAACTAAACAGGTGCAACAGTACAGTGATGAACAAACAAGCAACAACAACATGACTCACAGCAATGGAAATGTAGCCAATGGTGTACATTTAATTATACAATGGCAAAAATATTTCCTGGACTCTGATTGGTCAATGTGTGCCTGAGATAGTGATGTTATTACACAATAACATTACTGTGATTTTTTACTTTTTTTCAGAAACAAAGATACACCGCCTCACTAAAATCTACTAAAAACATTTTTATTTTTTGTTTTATATAACATTGAGCCATTGTATAATTGCAATACAAGGCACTCCAAGGTGTGTGTTATCATGTAATAATGTCACTCCTGGAGTGGTGGAAACACTTGACTTTGCCTCGTGCAAACCACCCCAGGGTAGCGTTATTACACGATAACACACACCTTGTCATGCCTTATTGCTTAAGTAAGCAAACAACGACGAATTGTGGGTTATCTTAGGATTATCTACTTCTGGTACAATTTCGTCATGAGGCCACAAGCTGAGTGATCAAATCCATACCAGAAGTGGGTAAATCCCAGCATAACCCCAACCCTGGAGGTGTTATTGTGATTAAAAATGGGTAGAAAGTTAAGTTTAAAAATTATTTAATGACAAGCTCAATTTTTTTTTAAAACTTTTTATTGATTTTTGTTGTGATGTCCTTCCTCAATATGTGAAATAGTCCCCTGCTGCTAGGTGGAATACATAAGTATGGCTGCGGACTGTACTGGTTAAGAGTGTGTACTGGCTGGCACAATGGCAGTCCAGGTGTTGGAGGAATGAATCACAGCAGGGATGCAATTGTGCAGCTCAGTTGGGAGCTGAATTTTTTCCCAGTTTTCTGATCCATATGTAGGGACTCTAAGTATGCTACTGAACTGGGAGGTAGTGGCCAGTGACCAAAATGTGGGTAAGAATGAGTGTCAGCGGTCATGGAAACTGAGGCCAGAGGGAGTGAGTGTGCAACAGTGAGCACTCAGCACTGACCACTGATGTGATAAAATAAAGTGATTTCTTTTTTAAACAGGGTTGCTAAGCAGGAAACAGGATGGCGAATGGTCAGTGGTGACCGTTCATGTGATGAGATTAACTGAACTGAAAAGAAGGAGAGTTTCTGTAATTAAGCTGGCAGCAAAAAATCTCCTGGGGAATGCAGCATGAAGTTGATATTTTCAAAAGAGCGTTGGGCGGTGTGAGCAGTCATGGAGGACAGGCAGTTAAAAATGGTTTTGTGTTACATAAAGTGGTTTGGGGGTTTACAGTATACCACTGTACCTTGGGAGGTACATAACTTGTGACATTTCTCATCTGTGTTTAGTGAGAAACCAATATGGTGGACATTTGATTATGATCTGACAGGGTGAGAGGTAATAGTGTGGCTTTTGGTGAGGAGGCTGACTGGTGTCCCAATTCTCAAAGACATGGCACAAGTCCGTCAAAGGTGACTTGTGGCAAATGCCAGGGACCCTGCTCCCTCCTCCGACCCATACCCAGCCAGCATCTGCACAGCCCACCTCTCACCACCACGGCCAGCCCCAGACTGAGATCTGCATGAGTGTGTACTGTAAATAGTATGTGCTCAGTAAATGACAGCTGCAGTCAGGGCCGATAGCCCACCATAACATCCCCGGGAGCCTTATTGCGATTATGAAATGGGTCCTGACACTGTCAACAAATAAAAATAAAAAAAATGAAAACATTTCTGTGTGTTTCAAATTTATAAAACATAAAATATTAAAATGACAAAAAAGAAAAAGGAGTGCTTGCCGAGTATAGGCAGCAGTCTGGAGAGTGAGGGCATCAGCGACTTCACAGTAGATGGCAGGAAGGCACGATCTAGGCAGGTTTTCAAGAGCTGTCTCTAGTACAATGGGATGGTTTGCCTAAACTGCAGCAAGTGTGGGAGGTTGTGCGATTTTTCTTTTAGTCTGCGATTACCGGCGGAGTTGGAGCTGCCAGTGTAACTGTGGAAGCGTTAGCATGTATGAGGGCCACTGGTTTAAATCATGGTTGCCAGCTCGTTGCTTGTGGTCAAGAGGTAAAACAAAATAAATAAATGAACACTACTGGAGAGCCATTTTTGAGAGTGGGACCCAAAGTATATGTGCGACTGTGGAGACCGGAGCTGCTATTTGAGGTATGTATTGTGGGTGGGGTGGGATAAGCAAGTATGTCTTTTTGTGGGCAGTTGAGCCACAAGTACAGCTATTTGTCTGGTGCAGAGTCCATTTTACCAGGAGCTAATTTCATCCAGTCAGCAAATTGGGATACTGGCCCAGCTGAAAGCAGCTCTCTACCAATCAGGAGCTGTCATTCTTAAGACCCATTTTGTAATACTTATTATAAAATGGAGCGAATAATTCATGATCTGTCATTGGTCAGTCTGCTCTAGAGATAATGATGTTATCTGACAATAACATCACTTCGTCTAGGGCAGATACAGAACAGACTGCATCACCATCAGGAATTACTCCTTCATCTCCACGGAAGGCAAACATTACTTCATACTTAAGCCATCCTGTCTCCCTCCCAGACATCAATTTCACCACTCAGTCTGTCACTCATGGCAATTATCATATTTCAGTATACAAAACAAATGTAATGTTCATGCCACCTTTTCCCCCAAATGAAGTGGCTTCAGTGAACCATGCAGACCATAGTCACATTTTTTTATTTATTAGGTCTAGGATTACAATACCTTTGAGCCAGGGCTCTTTTACAAAGGTTCCACGTCAGGTTACAATTCAAAACATAAGACATGTAAGTCAGATTACAAATTCAATGCATAGGACAAGGTTACAAAAGTGTAAACTAAACAGAGTTACAAGGCATGTGAGAAACAAAAACAAGTTTTGAGGCTAGGTTACAAGGAGATAGCGGATGAGGTACAGAGAGAGAGAGAGGACAAGAGAGAAGAACAGTATAGGGGGACAGAGAGCTGTAGAGAGGAGCGCAGCCAGAGGCATTGTCGTAGATATAACATGGGAAGTGCAAGCTAAGGGGTAAACAAGTGCTAATAGGAGAGAGAACTACATAAGGTTAAGGAAATATTCATGAGGTCAGCTAGTAGAGGCAGTCACAGGATCTAGAGGCAGTGAGAGAGAGTGTAGCCTTGATTTAAATGCACCAAGGATAAGAGTTGAGGAGATGTAACTGTTTAGACCATTTAGCCAGCTAGGAGCCCTGTAGGCAAAAGATCTTTGGCCTTGAGGTACAACAACGTGGAACCGGCTATGACTTCAGAGGAAGTGAACAGTGGCTTAGTGAACATGGTTCACTGAAGCCACTCAGTGCAAGGGAAAAAGAGCTAGCATGAAAATTAAATTTACTTTGCATGCTGAAATTAACCTCTGCCACACATCTTCAATCCCTGCCCTGCTACTCCTGTACTCACCAGCAAAACTGTAATTAAAACAGACCAAAGCTATAACACCTAGTGGCTTTTCCATGTCCTCTTCAGCTCCAAAATGATATTAGCGGTATACGCTTTACTGTCATGCTGCACAGTCACCAGGCAGCTCAACCACCAGATGAACAAATGATAATACTTTCAACAAAAAAAAAGAAATAAACCTAAAATACAGGCTAGTTTAACAGGCAGCAAATGGACATTGGGGAGGGACTGGTGTCAAAGATCACAGCATGCATGACACAGAAGAGAAACAGTGAGAAACTTTAGGGGCTTGGGCAGGCAGCATTATTGAGACAGTAGCTCCACCTACTGGTGGAAAAATATTCTGGACTTTTTGAACACATACATCCACACACACAATTCAAATAAAAATGCATAAAAATGTTTTTATTTTCTTTTTTATTAACAAATGAGCCATTGTATAATAGCAACTATGTCTACTTGTAATGTGTCTTCATAATGCAGCACAAATGTAACACTTTTTGCTGTCTCCATACAGTGTTCATCAAATTTGAGGACTTCTGTTGCCAGGATTCCTAGGTCCCTTTCTTGTTGTACTTCCTTAAGTTCCTGGCCTGAAAGTATGTATTTCACCCTTTTGTTGTTCCCCAGGTGCATCACAACCCTCTTTCCCATATTAAACTCCAGCTTTTTCAAAGCCCACCTTTCCAAGTTCCAAATCTCATTTTGAAAATTTGTTGTAGCCATGTCTGAATCTACTACTGAATCCAGTTGGTGTCATCTGCAGATTTAGGAAGCCAAACAATCTCCTTGCATTCCATAGATGACACAAAGATGTTAAACAAAAGTGGCCCCAGAACCGATCCTTGCGGTACCCCACTTGTCACTTTTGACCACTTTGAGTAATATCCTTGCAGTGAAATCTTTTGTTTCCAGTCTGTCAGACAGGACTCTATCCAGCTAACCAATCTTGAATTCAGGCCCATATTTTTCAGTTTGCTAATCAATTCTAAGTCTGGCACAGTGTCGAAAGCCTTACCATAATCAGAGAAAACATATTCCACCAGACTGGCATATCTAAAACTTTACTCACATTATTAAATAATTTAAGTAAATTTGTCTGTTAGAGCTTCCTTTGTGAATCCATGTTGTGTCATGTACACAAGGTCATTCTCCTTGATATAGTTTTCCAATTCATCCTTAATCATGCCCTCCAGGATCCTCCCAGCACAGAAGTGAGACTAATGGGACTATTGTTCTTGTAGTCTACCCAATCTCCTTTTTAAATAGTGGAGCAACCGTGGCCTCCTTCCAACAAAGTACCACTTGCTTACTGTCTAGTGAGTGCTGAAATACTGCAGTAATTGAACCTGCTAGCTACTCAGCACATTCCTTAAAATTTGGAGTGCATTCCGTTAGGGCCATGTGCTTTAAATGGATTTATATTTTATAAGCTTTCTTTACCTGACTCCTACACAGTATTATTCTTGGACTATTATTAGTAGCATAAGTTCATATAACTTCTCAAATGTTAAATATCAGCCAATCAGCATGCACCACATCATTTGACAGGTGAGGGTGGTGTCAATGGACCAATCAGAATTGCCCCTGGATCTATACCCACCCCATCCTGGTGCTGGAAGTCCATCCTCAAACCTCAGAGGTGATCCATTCTCAAACCTGGAAGTGACGCAACATGACCTTTCTATGCCTTTGTCCTTCCTCCTGATGCATTTCTCCCATTTACCACCCTCCTCCTCCTCCTCCTCATACCTTCTCCTTCTTCATAATACCTCATACCTCTCCCTCCTCATCATGCCTCCCTCATATGCTGCCCTTCCTCCAGGTTGTTGGACTTTAGGACTGTGTAGTTTTATTCATTTGCCACATGTTGGTCTTGAAGTATAAGGACAAGATGATATGTGTTGGTGCTTTTACTTGAGTTGTTTCAGGAATGTTGTATTAGGAGAGTACATCATCATACAGAGGCTTTCAGTCTTCGGGCAGGTTTGGTGGCTGTGGTTTTCCTAACAGGAAAAGCTGTCTGATGGCGTAAGCACACTTATGTTTCAAAACAAGATTTTAAATATTTCACTGGAGACAGGAACCTCTATTCTTTCCTATATGAAATTGTTAAAGTATTTAGGAGAAAGTGTATCCATAACCTGGTGTGTTGATAAATTTGAACTTTGCAGTCAAAAACAAGATATGAGATTACTTTTTCCTTTAACGCACAAATTAAAATGATAGGCTACCTCCCTAAGGGAAACATTGTGTTGTTGTGTCATTAGAAGTATTTAAACCCCTCACAGCTATACAAATTGTGTAGTCAGAAAAACCTTCTCTGTTCTGTGCTAGGTAGACAAAAACACATTACACAACTTCTTGTGCTCTTATACTTTTTGAGGGGTGGGGCTAATAGTTTGCATTAATATATATATATATCTATATATATATATATATATATGGAGAGAGAGAGAGAGAGATAGATATATGCATGCAAAAACATTGTTAATATATCAGTTAGGGTTCTACAGTGACAAAAGTGAGGAAATTCGACATTAGGGTTGCCATCCCTTGCATCCCACCTCCACCAACAGGCATCGGGGTGTGCATTGGGTTCATCAACACTAACTCTCACTCCATCCCATGAGTAAAGACACTGAGGTGGTGCAGTGTAAAAGAATGGGGTGAGAGTTAGGGCCAATGACCTCAACGCACAACCTGATGCCTGTTGGTAGGAGGGATGGTGTGGTGCAAGGGTGGCAACCTTAATGTCGAATGATTCAGAAAATCTTCAGTGCTGCACTCACTCCAGCAAAAAGGACAAAACAAATATTTAGTCTGTAGTGACTTTTATTCACCCATCTTGCACAAAATGCCAGAGAAGCTGGAAGTTCTTACGTATCGCCCTAAGGCTTCATCAGGCATGGGATAGGCATAAGGGAGCAATACTGATGAGGATTAATAGATAGGCCATTGATAGAGTAAGGCCTGTGGCACATTTATGAGGCAGATTCTCTGATGAAGCCTTAGGGCACATCGTAAGAACTTAGCTTCATGCTTTTGTACAAGATGGGTGAATAAAAGTCATTACGGAGTAAATATTCAGTTTTGTCCTTTTTGCTGTGGTGAGTGCAGCACTGAAGATTTTCTGAATGTGTGTTAAATGTGTGCTTCAGCACCACTGTCCTAGTGCAGACCCTTATTTGTGTGATTACCTAATGTCAAATTTTCTGCATAGAATTTCCTTACTTTTAAGAAAGAGTAGAAAAGTAGAAAGTTGCACAAGTTGCACCCCATACTCCCACCAACTTGAAGTGTCAGGCCACATTACACACCTAATGACTAAAAGTACACTAACAACAGCACAGCCAGCCACCAAACAAATGTTTATCTAGTAGAACAATAAGAAGCTGTCCATAAAATCTAAACTGCATACATAATATCTCCACAAAAATATATTGTCCGACATGTAAACACCACAATTCACATCTACGACATGTCATCAACAGTCTCCAAATTTCAAGTGAAAAGACCAAACCGTTTCCAGATATAACATGTCAAAGTTTGACATTTTCACTACATCAGTTGCATAGTTTCACACCTGTTGACATTTAACACACATAACAACTGAAAACTACATCCATTGCACTAAGGCTGGGTATCCTGTCAATTTCGAGGCACCACCACAAGCAAAACACTGTCCACAGAACATAAGCTGCACCACGTATTCTTACCAAGTTTAATTTATTGTTGATCAGTTACAAACCATTACAACGCTACATAGTTTAAAAAAAACTGACATGCACATTACATACAATATAAATTGCATTATACTTATATATATCTATCATCTTCCATGCTTCAATGAATAATAATAAAAACATACTTTCATATTGATCTTTAAATTAGTAATTTTGCTGTAAAATCAAAATTGGTCAAAATTCCTGTCTTCAAACCATTTAGATTACCCTTTTCAGTTAGTTGTCTGTCAGGTCTTCCATTAGGAGCAGCCTACCGATTCAGGGAGTTATACTGAGACTGTCCATTGTGCAGGCACAATTTCATTAGACATGTATACAGTATGTTATTAAGCACATTTAAAGACCTGATACTTTTCCAGGGCATATTATGTTGGAAATACTAAGCACAGTGTTGTGGCTCTCACTGACTAGAGGCCCACTGCGTACCCATAGAACAAACTCATAATTTCCCTTATCCCTCACTCCAGTATAAGGGAAGAGAACATAAAAAGTCCAATGGCTAATCTGAACAAGGGCAATCATTGGCCCTAATTCTATATGCGTTTCCTTCCTATAAACCATTACTTTACCCTGAAATTTCCAGACCTTGAAGGATATTTATGCAACCTACAATCTCCAACAATAATTTCAATACCTTTTCTGGGCATAATCACAACACCCATATCAGATAAGTTAGCCCCATAGAATAGCCAGTTAGCTAATCAGAGACATAACATGTCTGTAATTTAATAAATTAAAATGGAACGATTTCAGTATTACATAATTACATAAAAATCCCAAATTGGACATTACCTGTTTGAAATTCTATCTCTGGATAAACTTCAGCAACGTTTACATATGAGCTGATATAACATTTCAACAGTTATCTATAAATCAGACAAAAGAATCCTTAACCTGATAGAAGAAAAGCAAGACATGGGCTCTAATTATTGCCCCGTCCTTGCACATCCCATCAATGGGAACATTGCCTTGTACATTACTGCATGCATAAAAATACATAGAATGAACAGAGAATCTAAATAACTGAACTAAAATAAAAAAATAAAACATTTTTAAATATTTTTTCATGGTGGCTCTAGTCCACCTAGCAAAATCCATCAATGCAATTAATGAAAGCACTTTCATATAAAATTTCTTAGTTCAATTTCAGCTCCATAATCTTATGCTGCAAATTTTTGTATTCGTATTTGAGTTTTAGGCTAAGTAAAATCTGAAGAAAATAGAAAAAATATCTGAAGCTAAGTAAAGTCCTGAAATTTGGAGCAGACCATCAAAATGCTCCACAATAACACCTATGTAGGAAATGGGCACAGTGACCCAATTTAAAGCACAAAGGGTCCCACTGCCAGATTTTAAAATATATAGTGAACATTATGTCTGCTTCACCACGCTTAGTGTGAATCATGATCATAGTTACTAACAGCATAATCATTAAAAGCTCAAAGTATGTCTATGAGACTGGAAATGCATACATGGCTTCCACTATAACATAACACTACCCAAAGTGGTTGAACATAGAAAATGCATGAGTATGTAAATGTAACACTGATAAAGAGGTAGCAGTTTTACAAGTCACTCATACAGCATCCTTATGGAATAAAATATGACTTAATAGAGCTCCACCTGTTGTAGGGATAAGACCATATGGCAATAGTTCTGTTCCTATAAATATTAGAGCATATGCCTATTGTTTATCCTGGTCAACTTAATATCTGTATTGGTCTTATTATAGTAAATTTGTCAAGTGAGGCCAAAAGCATGGTGTCTATGAGGAAATTACCCCGTGTCCATCCTTCACTTATTATTAAAAGAGTAATTCCATTATAATCGACCACCTCTGTTTGCCCACATAATACCTCCCATGCCTTTAAAAAGTGCATCTCTACAGGAAGGCCCACTAATACAAATATAAAGGAAAACCAGTAATTCAGACTATGTAGCAGAGTTCTGAGTGGCAATTATCTGATACATTGCATGGTACCCAAACCGAGATTTCTTCTCAATTAGGACTTAATCAGGTATTTAGTCTCAAAACTTGATAATATCAGGCACAATACCTTTTAAAGAAAGGCGTTTCTTAGGGTCATTTTCACCATCACTGTATCAGCATCTCTGATAATATTAGAATTGACTACCAGCAACATTCAGGGTGCCAAAGACACTCTCTTTCTCTAAGCCGGGATCACACACCACCTCACTTGAACTTATTGGCTTTTACACCCTGTATGCCCTCATATTAAATTGCTGGGCACCATCATCTCGGCTCCTTTTCTGCCAAATTCACTAGAGTTTCCACACAAAATTCATGTCACCTTAAACACCCGCTCAGCTGCCTTCTCACTCAGGCCAGTATCTATTTCATAACACAGTTCACCAGGCTGGCGGAATCTATTAAAGGAAAGAATACAGCATGTCAACACATACTGTGCTTTCCACATGTCCTTCTTCTTCATAATACCCTCATTCTCATGAACCATATTATGAATTGAAACATGCAGGCAACCAGGAATGCTGCTACCACTAAGTTCTAAAATGTTTCCTGACAGACTACTTCTGTTTAACCGTAGCAGCTTTCGGATTGAAATACCAGAGAGTCAAAACAATGCCACATTGTTGAAAGGGGCCAAAATCAGCATACGTTTCATTCATCAATTTTAAAATGAAATAAAACAACAAGCTTCATCAGTAAAAAACCTGAAAACGACACTTCATGTTCAGAGCAGCAAGGGAGCGAAGCAGCAGTTCTGCCATCATCTTGCTTGCCCCACCCACTGTTGACGATGGGAACCTTTCCTATAGCCATATCTCTGCAAAAACTTTTCAACACATAAACACTGCAATTTACATCCACAGGACATGCCATAATCACCTTCCAAATTTCAAGTAAGAAGACCAAACCCTTTCCGAGATATTTAAACTTAAAAGTGGTAAATTGCCCTATCTAAAGCATTATACAATCTGGCCATCTTGTCCCTCCTTGCGATCAAAGATGGTGATTAAAGACTCTCACGATCAAAGAATTTGCAGGCTCACAATCAAAGAATTTGCAGGCTCATGAACAAAGAATAACAAATGCTATAAATCAAAAATTAAAGGTATTGTAGTAAACCGCTGCCATGGTTCGACAGAATGAAGCCCCTGAGCAAAACCCACCCTCATTTGACTTCCTAGGGTACCCCAGGCTGATAAAATTGATTTTTTAATCTGGCCATCTTGTCCCTACTTTCAGCGATGCATGATCGCAATCAAAGAATCTCACGATCAAAAGAATTTGCAGGTTAATGATCAAGAATGAAAAATTCCGTCATTTAAAAAATACAAAGAATTGTGGCAAACCACCACCATGGTATGACAGAATGAAGCCCCTGAGCAAAACCCACCCTCATTTGTCTTTCTAGGACATCCCTGAGCTTAGAAATTATAATTTTTAATCCAGCCATCTCATCCCTTGCTTGTGATGCACGATCTTGATCATAGAATCTCACGATCAAAGAATTTGCAGGCTCACAATCAAAGAAAGTGCATGCTCACACCAAAGAATAAAAATGGTAAAACGCGATTGCTTTACTGATTTGAACTGAACTAATGGCATGCCTTGATAGAACGAAGTCCCCAATCAAAACCACCCTCATTTGTGTCCCTAGTCCACCTGTGAGCTGAGATATTTGTGTATTTAGGTCACGATGCAAGATCACAATCAAAGAATCTCGCGATTAAAGAATTTGTAGGCTCACGATCAAAGATCACTAGCGAACCTCGATCAAAGATTTTAAAGCTTATAACTCTATTTTTGACTGATTTTGATGAAACCAAAGGAATGACTCAATAGATTGGAGCCCCTGAGTAAAACCATCCAAGTTTGACTTCAGGAGTGACCCTGAGCCGAGATATTTGTGTTTTCCGATCAGAAAACTAAAAACAAAATAGTAGGACCTCGCGATCAAAGGATTAAAAAATTCTCGGGAACAAAGATTCTTGAACTGTGAGGCTGCAAATTCTTTGATCGCCAGGTGGGACCAGATGGCCAGAACCCCATTCTTTGTTTGCAAAACACATATATAAATTTTCCATTGACTTTATAATGGCAAAGTGGCATAACTTTTGAATGCCTTAATATTTTTCACCAAATGAAAAGCGACATGATTGGCCATGAAGGCTCTTTCAAATGAGCCATCTCACAGAGTAGCACACACACAATGGCCACGCAGGACCATGTCAAAATCAAAGCTGCCTCAAAAATTGATAATTTTGCATTTTTCAGCGTTTTACGTAATCAAAGTTCTAAGTCCGACCGAAACAAAATTTGGCAGATCAAGAGATCTACCACGCCCACTGTGCATACTAAATTTCAGAAATCCATTGAATGGGTCCAAAGTTATTAGTGCAAAATGTTGACTTTAACATAGAAGTGACATCTGAACCCTAACTATAGTGGTGCAACCACCATATATATATATCTGGAGCATATTATCAGTCATCTTCTTTCATCAACACCTGAACACATCCGTTAGCTAGCAAACCTCTTGTCACCAGTAACATGAAGTATATGTGTGTGTTCTTTTTTATTAAAATTCAAGTATTGGGTGGGGCAGTAGAGCCTGTGCTAGCTAGTTGCCTTAACGTCAGCTCCCTGGAAGCTATAAGAAATAAACTTTTAAATCACATTCCCAGCATTAAAAGTTGGGAGGTTTTATAGCATTTAAAAGAAAGTGATTTGGGCATCAAGATGGGAAAGTCACAACATAACCAGAAGCAAGCAGAGCCTCACAAAGATGGTGGAAAAGGATCGGAGGCAGGCCCTAGCATGAGGTCTGCAAATTAAAGCTTTGCTGATGCTGCAAGTTCAGAGGAAACCCTGCAAACCTTGGGTAATAAATAGAGAATAATGGATAGGCAAGTGTGTGTTATGAATATTTTTGCACACCCAATGTGTGTGATGACCCATAAACCTTGAGAGTGAAGCTCGAGAAGTTTTGCAGTCATCATACACTGAGGGTGTGTGAAAAATATTCATAGGCACACTTACAATCTTTATTTTATAATTACTGGGGCAATGTCTTATCCAGCATTTTTCTAATAGGAAAAAAGATACCAGTAGTCCAAATGTCCGTGAGAAGTCCAGTGGAGTACGTTGCAGGCGTCCGCTGGTGATTGCAGTTAAATGGTGGATGAGTGAAAGATTAATTAAAATTTAAGAGACTGTTTTGGAAAGCGAGAAATGTAAAATGCTGAGTTTGTTTTAATTTGTGCCTTTAGCAGTGCACCAAGTAGAAAGTGTTGTGGTGGCCATGGAGATCTTCTGGCTGCTGTGGTGACCTCTGAGAGAGACAAAAACTGAGCAGATGTCTTGAAATTACAGTATTTTGTTCTGTTTACAAAAGAAAGTGAGGATTTTTAAGTAACAACTCAAATGGAGGCAGTTGGTAAGCAGAAGCGCTTTAGCTGGGAAAATCTGAGTTAGCACCTGAGCTGTCTCGGCGCAGAGTACAGCTCGAGTGACTCTGAGATTGTGAAACACCATAATAACTCAATTTCAGGTTATTACGGTGTTTCACATTATCTAATTCAGGTTGTTAAAGGGGTCACCAGTAATTCTAATGCAACCACTACGTCTCTTCATCTTCTATGGACAGTAAATTGGACATTTTAACAAGCAGGCTTGCCTCCTTTGAAAAGTCGGTGAATGTTCTAAAAGGCAAAATGGAGTATATCTGACACCATTCAGACACCTGTAAGAGCACCTTAATACAATGAACTAAAGAGACACAGCATTTTAACAACCAGCTGGAAGTCTTAGAAAATCAAACATGGAGCCAAAATATTAGACTCCTTAGTCTTCCAGAAGGTACCAAGCGAGATCATGTGGTGCAGTTTTTAAGGAACTGCTGAAAAGCCAATTTCACGCTCAGGCACCAAAATCTGATTTCTCAGTAGTGAAAGCTTACTGTGTCCGATCCAGAGAAAACAACTGGAGGCACTACCATGGGTGCTGATGCGGCTGGTGAACAATGTTGGCACCGGGGCAGAATCCTAAACTTGGTGAAACGATCGCGGTCCTTTGAGTGTGGAGGGAACAATGGTCCACCTGTTCACATATATTTGTTATGACACCAGGCAAAGAAAGAAAAAGTCTGACAGGATTTGGACTGTTCTCAAGGAACTTAATATCCCCATTCCATGCAGTTTCCAGCAAAACTACAGATCACTCAAGACAGTAAAGTGTACTTATTCACAGATCCAGGAGATGCAGGAAATGATCCTCTTTTCCGATCAGAAAACTAAAAACAAAATGGCGGACCTCGCGATCAAAGGATTAAAAAATTCTCGGGAACAAAGATTCTTGAACTGTGAGGCTGCAAATTCTTTGATCGCCAGGTGGGACCAGATGGCCAGAACCCCATTCTTTGTTTGCAAAACACATATATAAATTTTCCCATTGACTTATAATGGGAACTTCAAAGTGGCATAACTTTTGAATGCCTTAATATTTTTCACCAAATGAAAAGCAACATGATTGGCCATGAAGGCTCTTTCAAAATGAGCCATCTCACAGAGTATTTACACACACAATAGCTACGATAGGACCATGTCCAAAATCCCAAAAGCTGCCTCAAAAATTGATAATTTTGCATTTTCAGCGTTTACGTAATCAAAGTTCTAAGTCCGACCGAAACAAAATTTGGCAGATCAAGAGATCTACCACGCCCACTGTGCATACTAAATTTCAGGAAATCCATTGAATGGGTCCAAAGTTATTAACGTGCAAAATGTTGACTTTAACATAGAAGTGACATCTGAACCCTAACTATAGTGGTGCAACCACCATATATATATCTGGAGCATATTATCAGTCATCTTCTTTCATCAACACCTGAACACATCCGTTAGCTAGCAAACCTCTTGTCACCAGTAACATGAAGTATATGTGTGTTCTTTTTTTATTAAAAATTCAAGTATTGGGTGGGGCAGTAGAGCCTGTGCTAGCTAGTTGCCTTTAGCGTCAGCTCCCTGGAAGCTATAAGAAATAAACTTTTAAATCACATTCCCAGCATTAAAAGTTGGGAGGTTTATAGCATTTAAAAAAAGTGATTTGGGCATCAAGATGGGAAAGTCACAACATAACCAGAAGCAAGCAGAGCCTCACAAAGATGGTGGAAAAGGATCGGAGGCAGGCCCTAGCATGAGGTCTGCAAATTAAAGCTTTGCTGATGCTGCAAGTTCAGAGGAAACCCTGCAAACCTTGGGTAATAAATAGAGAATAATGGATAGGCAAGTGTGTTATGAATATTTTTGCACACCCTAATGTGTGATGACCCATAAACCTTGAGAGTGAAGCTCGAGAAGTTTTGCAGTCATCATACACTGAGGGTGTGTGAAAAATATTCATAGGACACACTTCCAATCTTTATTTTTATAATTACTGGGGCAATGTCTTATCCAGCATTTTTCTAATAGGAAAAAGATACCAGTAGTCCAAATGTCCGTGAGAAGTCCAGTGGAGTACGTTGCAGGCGTCCGCTGGTGATTGCAGTTAAATGGTGGATGAGTGAAAGATTAATTAAAATTTAAGAGACTGTTTTGGAAAGCGAGAAATGTAAAATGCTGAGTTTGTTTTAATTTGTGCCTTTAGCAGTGCACCAAGTAGAAAGTGTTGTGGTGGCCATGGAGATCTTCTGGCTGCTGTGGTGACCTCTGAGAGAGACAAAAACTGAGCAGATGTCTTGAAATTACAGTATTTTGTTCTGTTTACAAAAGAAAAGTGAGGATTTTTAAGTAACAACTCAAATGGAGGCAGTTGGTAAGCAGAAGCGCTTTAGCTGGGAAAATCTGAGTTAGCACCTGAGCTGTCTCGGCGCAGAGTACAGCTAGAGTGACTCTGAGATTGTGAAACACCATAATAACTCGATTTCAGGTTATTACGGTGTTTTCACATTGTCTGAATTCAGGTTGTTAAAGGGTCACCAGTAATTCTAATGCAACCACTACCGCCTCTTCATCTTCTATGGACAGTAAATTGGACATTTTAACAACAGGCTTGCCTCCTTTGAAAAGTCGGTGAATGTTCTAAAAGGCAAAATGGAGTATATCTGACACCATTCAGACACCTGTAAGACACCTTAATACAATGAACTAAAGAGACACATCATTTTAACAACCAGCTGGAAGTCTTAGAAAATCAAACATGGAGCCAAAATATTAGACTCCTTAGTCTTCCAGAAGGTACCACGCGAGATCATGTGGTGCAGTTTTTAAGGAACTGGCTGAAAAGCCAATTTCACGCTCAGGCACAAAATCTGATTTCTCAGTAGTGAAAGCTTACTGTGTCCGATCCAGAGGAAAACAACTGGAGGCACTACCATGGGTGCTGATGTGGCTGGTGAACAATGTTGGCACCGGGCAGAATCCTAAACTTGGTGAAGCGATGCGGTCCTTTGAGTGTGGAGGAACAATGGTCCACCTGTTCACATATATTTGTTATGACACCAGGCAAAGAAAGAAAAAGTCTGACAGGAGTTTGGACTGTTCTCAAGGAACTTAATATCCCCCATTCCATGCAGTTTCCAGCAAAACTACAGATCACTCAAGACAGTAAAGTGTACTTATTCACAGATCCAGGAGATGCAGGAAATGATCCTCTGAAATGTCCGTGGCCATAAGACTGCACAGGAGGATATGGACAAAGACCTGAGTGACTCCTTTTCTTTTTGTTATAATGAATCTTTAGAACTTCTTATTAAGGAGCTATCCCTATTACTTTACTGCTGAGCGATTTCCTATAGACTACATTTATAGTGATAGTGTTTGAGTATTCTAGTTTATTCTTAACGTAAGCTGCAGACATGGTGAGTAAACTGAGTTGATGATAACACTATCTTTACCGCTTTTGCTACCGATATTTACATTTGGACACTGGGTGTTATAACTATTGGGTCATGTAATATTAAACTGCATATTTACATTTGGGAATTGTAAGTGTGGTACCTTATCATCACTCAAGCAGCAATTATATGTTGGGAATGCAACAACTTAAAAAACTACTTTATGGTACCATTTTCACACTGAGGATTAGGCAGGGGTTAACTGTGCTCTGCATTATTTGGACTAGTTGTTTCTCTTTCAGGGAGAGAAAAGTCTGCAAAGTGACTCATTTATAAGTTTGAGTGTTACATTTTGGGCATATTCGTGGTGCCCAAATTCATGGGCACAGGATGTTTGGACGGACATATAGTTAGTTGTTAATAGGGAGACATCATGAGTTCCTGGGCTACAGTTTCTGCAAATGTTGTTAACTTAGGGAGGCAGTATAGTGCAGTGGTTTAAGGCTGTGAGCTGCACATCTAGAGACCTGGGTTTGAATCCCACAGCCCTCACTTGCATACTGTGTGACCCTGAGCAAGTCACTTGACTTCCCTGTGCTCCCAGATCACACCTGTAAATAAGTTTCCAGCTTAGCGTGCCACTCCTGATTAAACAACTAAAAAAAAAAATAAAACAGAACAAAAACTTTAGATATTCTATTAAATTTAACTTAACAGTAGCCCCTCTACTTTGTAGATGCAAGGGGCTGTTAATACCTATGTATTAATTAGGTGTGGCATCTACTTGGGAATTATGTGTTTCCTTGATGTTCCTTGTGCAGAATTAAGTATGTTTGTATTTTATCTGAAAATGAATAAAATATACATTTAAAAACATTCTATTACAACCACAAATGGCAGTGCATGATTATGGTTATTCATGTCATACAAAATATAAACTGATGCATTAGGCTGGTACAGACAAAAGTCATAACTGTATTTTAAAGAGATTTTATATGCACTGTAACATATAGCAGGCATACTAATACAAAATATAACCTATCCAGTAGTTGCAACGTGATATAATGTTTCTACCCTCCTCACTGGCAGTCTGAAGTACAAGATGTGAATCTAAACCCCATTAAACATGAGCTGTTACACTTTAAGCAATAGGGTACTCCCAGGGTTATGTTAATGTCCTTCTTAATCACTACCTGAAGTTAATGGGGCACGAGGTGCAGCCAAGTGCGCCACGTCCCCTGTGAGTGATTAACCTTAAACATCAACATAACCCCTGGGAGTACCTAATTGCTTTTATAAAAAGTTAAAATGATTGCACACAGTACAGATGTGTCAGCCATGATGAAGTGCAGTAACTTGCAGTAATGCCATGTCACAAAATCCTGCATGACAAAAGGGCTTAATTGCCATTGACTTACAATGGCCCGCAGTATATTGCAGTGTTCAGAGATATTCTGCTATATTTCTGTGCTTCATCCTGGCTTGACACATCTGTACCTTTTGTTGTTGTGTTTTCTTTTATTTTCAGGTGAAAACAATGCCAAATAGTTCTTCCACCTTAACTGCCACATAATGGAATGTCCATCTTCAGCAGATTGAAATCTGAAACACTGTCACTTGCTTATTTCAGTTACTCGATGTTGCCTAGCAATGCACCTGATGTGTGGATCGTGACCCCCACATATGCAACTGGTTGCTATGGAGTTGAGGGGGGAAATACTGTCATGGCAACCAGACTAGCACTGAAGGAGGCACTGTATTTGCCAGAAAACATTTTTTAATAATACAAAGTACACACATCAAACAATAGAGAGCAGTTTTCCTTTTTCATTATGGGAAGCATTATAGATATGGGGCAGTGTCAGAACCCGTTTCGGACAGATTACTGTAGTTGGTGGTAATACAGTAGGTGAAGGAGTATTAAGGGAACCATTCTGGATATGTGGGTCTCATTCCGATGTTGGTGGGGATTATTTATTTATTTACTGAATTTTGGTAACTGGGTAGGCTCTCTGAGACAAGACAGTTCCTTTTTCAAGGCGACCTGGGAAACTGCAGTGGGTGCAGGAGTTTTAAGGAATCATTTTGATTACATGGGGGTCATGGTTCCAATGACAGGCGTGTCTCTGCAGCAGGTGGTGATGCAGTGATTGCAGAATTACAGTACTGATTACTCAGTAAAATACATAATTTTCCCACTTTCAGTTTCATAATAATTTTACAAATCCATTTGCACTGTCTGAAGCTGATCGTAGCCTGCAACCATGTTGCAGTTGAATGGTAACATTTCATGATCATTGCTCGGTGTTGCTCGGCAGTGCACCTGTCATTGGGATCATGAACCCTAGCTTTGTGATGGTTCTATGTGATAATGGGTAGGCGCTTGAATGGCGTCCCGCGTGCTCGCAAAGTCAGGGCAGTGAAACAATTTCGCCACCCTGACAACCTTGCGCATGGAGGAATGGCACTGGAGACTCAATACATTTGCTTTCTGTGGGGGGTGCACCCCTCACCCCCCACTTAGCAGGATTCTCAACTCCAGGGGTGCATGTCGGGGCGCTGAAAGCAAAAATAAACACAAGTTTTGGGCCAGGCCCAACAAAAGTGCAGTAGCACCCAGACCCAGACCAGAACCCAGAACCCCATGCACCGCAAGTGAAGGCCAACCCCGATGCCACAGCGCAGCTCGGCAGCCGACCAGCACCACCCCCTACATCCATTCAGTTCCTCTCCCAGGCCTCGCTTGCCATGCTTGCTCCCCCAGTGCGTATGTACATACAGCAACATCCTGTTGCTAGGGTCACCCACTCCACCACATCCGGTCACCTCGCTGCCCCTCACCTTTCGGACTTTCGCCTACATTCGTTGCCTTTTCGGACAGTGCCTAGATTCAGGCGCCTACGCCTCAGACTACCCTTTGTGACTGGTTGGTATTTGAAATAGCTTTCAACACTTTTAATTGTGTTTTGCTGGCAAGCGTTTCTGGTTTTATGAGACGTAGCTTTACTATGAGTTGCTGCAAGTGGCAGTTTTGCCATAGCGGTTGATGAAATTCAGTGTCAGCAGAAAGGAACAGTTTAGAACATAGGAACAGAATTCTTTGAAAAAGAGACTTGTTACAGCTGATTTCACCACATATGAAGCAGCTGTACATGGGTACTACAAGAGATTAAAGTGGACCTACTGGACTGTCAGTAGCCAATCAGAGCCCTTGGTTTTTATTCTGCTTTTTGTAATGTAACTTAATGATATCCAGTGACAGTAACTTCTGGGCAGCATGTTTCACACAGGCACAGGCTTCAGCTACTCTCCCACTGGACATGACATGGGTACAAAACATACACATATATGTCATACAATGGTCAAAAAACATGGTGGTGTTTGAGGCCAATATCACTGCATGAAATATGTTTTCCACAGAACACATGACAGTTGTTTTTCCTTTAATTAAATTCACATCAGTATGTCACAAAAAGGGGTATACTGGTAATCAGACCAGTTGTCCTCTCTGCCAGTGAAGGCACTGCAGGTATTAATGCAGGGTCCTTTCATACATCCTTTATCACATGGAACATGGTACTCTCCAAGACTGTCCGCAATATTGGGAGCATGTCATTATCCATACTCCATACCATCTGAAAGTACATCATAATACATATTATGCAAAATAAGTGCATGATCCATGCAGATTAGCCTGTCACTTTGTCATGTCAGAATGAATGGCTGCTAAAGTGCATTTATTGAGAACAGCATAAGCGCTATATTCAGAGGCTTGCATTATTCATTTAGTTTTTGTTGACTGGTAAGTGCACTAGACAAATCCTGCCTATTTTCAGGCACAACCGGGGAGGGGGATACAGATGAATGCCAACGACCTTGAACCAGATTAAGCTGTTGGTGGTATTTTTAGTGAATGAGGGAAATTTGGCCAGGACACTGGGAAATTCCTCTACTCTATTCGATAAGTGCCATGGGATCTTTAACATCCACCTGAACACCACCAATCGAGGCCCTACATTGCGTCAGCTTTTTGACAGTGCCTTGATTCTGGTGCCCATGTCACAGGCTACCCTTTGTGACTGGTTGGTATTTTGAAATAACTTTAACACTTTTAATTGTGTTTTGCTGGCAAATGTTTCAGGTTTTATGAACATAGCTTTACTATGAGTTGCTGCAAGTGGCAGTTTTACCATAGCGGTTGATGAAATTCAGGTGTCAGATGGGACCTCGGTTTAATATCTCATCCAAAGATGGCACCTCAGAAGTGCAGCACCCTCATGCTGCACTACAGTGTCAGTACTGGGATATTAACCAAGTGCCAGATGTGGGAACTGAACCCACAGCCCTTGATCTCCTGGCTTCAGAGGCAAGTGTTCTACCTACTGAGCCACTGACACTGTATGACGTCAGACTCACTCCCCTTCTGCAGACTAGCATGCAAAGCTCAAGAACTGCAGCAATGAAACCAAAAAGTGTAGCACATCATAAGAACTATCAACAAAATCTATAGCAACTGATTTAACTGCTTCCTGAAGGATAGCTTCTGATCCTTAAAACAGTCCTCATGTTCTTACAGGATCCCATTTGGGATATTTGAAAATAATTCATTGCCTGTTTGTAAAAGTGAGAATGGCGCTTCTCATTTAGTCAGATTTAAAGCAGGTTGTTTAAATAATAGCTTAATAGCTCAAAATAAGTGACTTGGATGCAATTAAATAGTGCTTTATTTTTATTTTTATTTTTATTTATTGATTTTGCAAGTAAAAAAGCAGGTACATTACATAGGAGGATAACATAAATATACATTGCAGATGATATTTGCTTATAAAGATCTAGTGAACAAGACCCCTCCAGTGAGACATCATGGGGGATTCCCAAAACGTAACTTCTACAAGATAAAATCACCCATTGCATGCAGCCAGAAAGGTCAACAGGGAATCAGAACAAGATGCACTAAAGAATTACGTTGTTACCAACATGACTATGCTGTCTAAATGATTCCCCAGTTTAAATTATATATCTATATGATAGATTCTCATTCTCAAGACTCCCAAAGATTTAAAAAGGAAAAAAGGAAAATTACACTCCTCTCAACCTAATTAAAGCAACTATGCAAAATAAACAGCATTAAACTAATTTTAATTAAATATAGGTAGTTTTGTTCCCTCCTCACATCAGAATACCCATTCCATCCCGTATCATTAAATAATGGCAGGAAAGCAACATAAAACCTCCCCAGTGAACTAACACGCATTTGAAAACAAAAGTCCAACGGTTAGATGACTTTAAAATTGAAAACCTTACTCAAGCTCAGCAGGGTCAGACTCGAGCCACAGTCCCAATAGGTACTATAGTCCCAGATTCAAAAGTAAAGATGAAAATATTAGGAAGTCCCAAACTTGTAGTATGCCTTAGTATCACATTTCAATTTACCACTCCCTTAGAATACTGCTTTTAACTTAAATCCGATCGATTAAGTTTAACAGTCTTAACCACAATAAGATGAAATTTGCATTGCCAGGCTAATCGATTAATTCAATCTTCTTCAGATAAGTCTCTGACCTCGTCTGGCCCAGATCTCTCCTGTTCAATCCGTTGAACCAGCATGCTTGCTTTTTTGGCTCATTGAATAAATACTGTTGACTGTTCCACTGCAAATGAAGCTTAGCGGGAGAAGCAGTTGGTGTTGTATTTTAAGTGGCGCCAGCTGGCCCGTGATTCCATCAAATGCCTTGCTACGTTGGTGGGTGCTAAATAAACGATCTGGGTATAATAGGATCTCATCCTCCCCATATTTCAGAACTCTAGGGCATCGAAAGCAATAGCAAGAGCCTGATCTCTGTCCCCGATCCCCGCACACACAATCAGGAAAGTCTATGGGGACGAGGAATCCAGCACTGCCTCTGGGGGTGATTCTGTAGGTCTTTTCTAAAGACAGCAAAAGATCAGTTTCTTCAAGACCAAGCAAGGCTGGCAAGAACATTTTAACAAAATTAGGCAGTCTCCCCTTCTGCGATCATCCGATAGCCCTAGCACTGTGAGATTCTATTCTCTGGCTTGGTTCTCTACAGTTTCAAGCCTCTGGTGGAGGTGAACATTCTCTTTTATTAGTTTAGTAGTTGCATCCATAGATTTAAGAGTAGAGAATTCAAAGCATTTTGCTACATCTTCACAGTGCTCCATTCGTTTCCAGAGCAGATACTCTTGGGTGAGAGTATCACATTTTTGTCCAGATTCTGGACTGATTTAAAAGTTGACAAAGCATAGCAAGTATAGAAGACAACGGGCCTCCTACGGTTGAATATCAGGAGATTCCCCAGCTCCACCATGCTGTACAGGCCTATCCTCCCTTGTCATTTTTTTGGGAGCAAAAGTGCCGTCCTGGCACCCCAGACCCTTTGTTTTTACTTAGCTTTGCTCTCAACATTATCCCAAACACTCTGGATCAGTCCTGAAACTTTCTATGCAGAATATACACGCAATTAATAGGTTTGAAAACCTATTTTCTGGGAACTCGAGTGAAATGCTGCTTCCTCTTGTCTGCTCAGCAGCACTCCACAGAGTGCTTTCAATATTGTTTACTCTGAAAAAAATACAACGTGATGTTTAGTAACCTTTCAATGCATATAGCAGTATAATGATTGGAGAAGCTGTTTTCCCATTTGAGTGCTATCACATTCTTTTCCCAGTTCCAAAGCTGAGATACACATTCCTACTACTACCACTCGAAAAAGAATACAGAGACATTCAGGATCTGTGAGTTCTATGAATATAAATTCAATCAGTTTAATAGTTTCTTAAAGTGTCAACCCAGATTCTTTCATATATTCATCTATATTCGCCCACATTTGTGGAGACATATAACATCAGTTCAGTGGCAGAATGTACATGAGAAGGAGATATTTCAGACTTAGGTAGATTTAAAACTGGGGGTTTACAGTAATGGCTTATGATCAGATGTATTTCACCTTACCTCTGTTCTGTCCACTGTCGAGCCCAGTTCTGGAATTACAAAATTTGTGTCAATTATTTACTGCCATCAGTGTTACCTGTGTCTCTCTTTTAACCTGGTCGGACATTGCCTCGCTTAACCTCTCACAAACCATCTCCAGAGCCCACACGCCTAAACTCCAAAATGAGAAACCACTCACTACTAGACTGGGGCCTCACCAGCCACCCCACTGGGTTATCGCTCACAGCTCCTACCGATCCCTAAGAGATCACCACATTATTTATCTAGTCCGGAAAGTCCACTGACCTCGTCCCCTCCAAAGTTCATTCTCCAACATTCCTACAAATCTCTAAACCTCATCTCTATGCTCGAAGACTTAGCTCTTGCTTGATGGGAACCCCGACAAACCCTGCTCTATTGACGATGCCTTCCTTCATTTCCAAAACATGTTCCTCCAAGTCTGGGATGCTCTTGCTCCACTGCATCGCTCCAGGGTTCGTGGCTATCACCTGCTCTGGATCACCCAGGAGTGACAGCCTGCCAAATTGCTCAGGTCAAAGCATGGAGCACTCACAAAACCTCACACCTCCCAAGTGACCTTGCCATCTATCGGTCTCTATGCAACAAATGCACCAGAGCAACCCGCCTAGCTAAAGTGGAATACTTCAGCTCCTCCTTCGTTCCAACTTAAACTGTCCATCCAAATTCTGGAAGGTTATTCACTCTGTATTCTTCCCCTAACTGCCCACCTCCTCTCTCCTCATGAACTACTCTCTCCTCACTCGATCCACAGGATGTTGGCACTGAATTCAACACATATTTCTCCTCCTGTGCCTCAGTCCTCCCTCTCTTCCTGCCCACCTCGGTGCCACTCTGTCCTCCCCATATGTTCAAATTCCAGTGAGCCTCCCACCTTCACATTCAAAGAAATGTTGCCAGTTGACATCCTCAAAGCCCTTCAGGCCTTGACACAACAAAAGGAAACCCCCGATGGTGTCGACTGCAACCTCCTTCACCTCTCTCCCCAGCCATAGCAACCCCCTTCACCACCCTCTTAAACATCTCCTTTTTACTCTGCCACTGTCCCCCAGGTCTGGAAGCAGGCCATCATCATCTCCCTTCCTAAAGGGGGTATCACTACCTTCCCTCCAATTATCACCCTATCTCCATCCTCCCTGCTCTCACAAAGCTGCAAGAACACCTAGTGCTCAACCAACTCACCTCCTTCCTCTCTGACACAAACTTCTTCACACTGTTCCAGTCTGGTTTCAGAAGGGCCATTCCACAGCCTCCTCCATGTTTAGGTTCATGGATTCCATACTCTCAAGCAAGTATGGAAAAGGATTAATCACTTTGGCCATTTTCATAGACCTTACCAAAGCTTTGATATGGTCTCCCACCCCTGCTACTCCAATATCTCTCAGAAGCAGGCCTAGCTGGCTCAGCTACCAATTGGTTCGGTGCTGACCTCTCTGACAGAACTCAATCAGTAAGAATCGCTGACGTCACCACCTCACCTCTCCCTATAGCCACGGAGTTCCCCAGGGGTCAGTACTTGGCCCTATCCTGTTCTCCACCTTTCTAAATAACCTCCCTCTAGTGTGTTCATCCACTTATATTCAAATGTACATAGATGATACTGTGCTTTTTGCCTCTGGCTTCTCCCCAGAAGAGGTAACAGCCAACCTCCAGGCTGACTTCAACAAGGTACAGTTGTGGTTTAGCTCTCACTAGCTCTCACTCAATGCAAAAAAACTACCACCATGACCTTGGCACTCGGCAATGTCTAACCAGACTCTCTTCCCTCCCTACCTTCCACACCCTTGATGGGACGGTACTGGCGGACATCACTTCCTTCCGCTACCTTGGGGTTTAGCTCGACATTCACCTGTCCTTCTCCGACCACATTGATGCCATCATAAAAACTGCTCCCCAAGCTCGGAGCACTTTACAGGGAACTGCATTTGCCTCCCTCTCATGGCCAGGTGTGAGCTAGTGCATAAGATGATCCTCCCTCATTTGACTACTGCGATGTAGTATACAATGCTACTCCCAAATCTACATTATCCAGACTGGACAAACTTTTCCATGCCTTCTGTTGCTTTGCCCTCAGTGCCACCCACCGCACACATCACTGCAACCTCTACCATGCCCTTGCATTCCCTTCCCTTCCCTCGAAAACCATCACTTACAGCACTGTGCTAAATTTGTAGCCAAATTCTGGCATGGCCCTGCCCTCATACCTCTCTACCTTACTTACCCCAGCTCCTCCCTTCTCATGCCCTCAGATCACTCAACAACCAGAAGCTACAAATCCCTAGGCAGAAAACCACTATTGGGCAATCTGCCTTCTCCTACCATTTCCCAAAACTCTGGAATGAACTCCCTACCCAAATTCACCACTCCTCCTCTACCCACTCCCTGTCTTCAGCACTAGCAAACTACCTCTTGGTAAATTGTTCCTGCATCTAAGCCCCCAAAGTGTCCCCTTATACAGCCCCACTGCCTGACCAGCGGTACCTAGCTTATGCTATGGAAGCTGGCTTATTTATACCACTTCAGCACTTCTTGGTACATGATCTTGCCCTGTCCTAAATCCTACTTGATACTGCCTGATCCTCCACATGTTCTCCACTCCCAGTGCCACACCTCAGCTATCCAATTCTATCACGAAGTTATAAATTATCCAGCACATTTCGCTGGTTAAGTCTGTACTATAATCTATGCCTTCCAAGTGCTGTTGTTGAACTGTATTGAATGTCTTGTCCCTATTCCATCACACAATTGTATAACCTTAGCCCTTCCTCTGCATCCTGCAACTGTAAAACTGAAACTCATTCTCTGTAAACTGTTCAACAGAATCTCAGTCTACTGTATTGCTTTAATTGTGTTCATCTATGTTCTACTGTTTGTATATATGTAACTCTTGATAACCTGCGAGTTATCTCCCACTGTCTCCTACCCCCAGGTCACACCAGGAGGCGGGCATCTTTTGCTCAGTGTGCCACCCTGGTGAAACAATTTCAATAAATAGATAAATAAACATAGATTGTTTCCTTTCGAATTGTAATTGCCAAATGCAATGCCTGGCATAGCCTGTTAAGAATTACCTCACTGTATCCTTGTACTATATTTACTGTATGTCTTGCACTGTATACATTTCATGTACCTATTTTTGTCCAAATGTCTACTGTTTGCTGTATATTTTGTATGTTGTCCCTTTAATGTATCAGGACCTCCTTGTGAATGAGCCTGCTCAGTGGAACATTTCCTGCAATAAACTTGAACATGACTTTAACTATGTTATTAGATACTTCCAGTGTAAGCCATATATTGCCTTTCACATGTAAAGTACATTATCAGTGGTTTGTAACCTGTCATTTGATGTGTTTTTGCCATGTAACTGTGGTTTTGACTGTTCTTTGCCGAACAGGTCCTTCAAGGGCCCCCTTGTAAATGAGCTTGCTTAATGGTGTTTTCCTAACAAAATAAAAACTTGAATTTAATTGAATTATGATAAGATAGTAGTATAAGTTCATATATCTCGTCAAATGTTAGAAATTTCAGCCAATCAGCGGCGTGCCCGCGTCATTTTGACAGGTGGGCGTATTTCACTGGACCAATCAGAATCGCCCTTGTTAAACCAAGTCCCTCCAAAATGTGCTAGCCCGCCCACTTCTGGCGGAGTGATGCAACCTCAAACCCGTGCCCGCCCTTGTGCAGGAAATGACACGCATTAGAACCCGTGTCCAGCCCTTTTGGCGAGGAAAATGACATGCTTCAACCCCAGTGCCCTGCCCCTTGCAGGAAATGACCCAACAGCACCATTTTGTAAGTGTCTTATGCCCCTCCTTCTCGACACTCTCGAGCCCTGCCAGACCATCCTGTCTCAAACCCAAGTCCCACCATGCTAGGTTGAACTCCTGCATCCCCACCTGTCTCCTGCACTCCACCATCCTGGCTCAAACCCCTGTCACCCACCCTCATTCTCGTACCTCCTCGGGCCCCTGCCAGACCATCCTGTCTTGAACGAGTCCTATGCTGGGTTGAACTCCTCGTCCCCACCTGTCTCCTGCACTCCCACCATCCTGGCTTGAACCCTGTCCCCTCTTCATCACCGTGCTTCTCCACCCAAAAATCAGTTAGTGTTTATGTAGTGGTGTGTGACCCCTGTAGGCCTATTGTATAACTGCAGGAGGCATGTGTGTGTTTTTGATTAGGATATTTTCAGAAAGAAGTATCTAGAAGGAACCTGATCATGCAGAGATGTCACAGATCTGTGTGGAGACCCCCACCAGGGGAATTCATCTGCCTGTGTGAGTACCCCTTTTTCTGTTTTTGTAACAGTATACAAAATTATTTAACATGCATCTGTAGGACTGTGTCAAACTTGCATCAAAGGATAGCTTTATGTATACGCATGTAACATTTATAAGCTAAAGCAGGGGGACCTCTGTGTAAATAAGATGGTTCAGCAGTTTTCTCTGGATAGCATTGCAACAATCGCTAAAAACTAATTATACTTTTGTCATGAATTAGAAAGAATAAAACTATATAAGAAAAAGGAATACACATACCTATAGTTCACCCCCTCAGCTCTGTGTAGTATCAAGGAGAAGGCTGAAATGAAATGTGTGTGATATTTATAATTGTTTTGAAAAAGGGGTGGGGGCTACAACAGATGTACCTCGACACGTTACCATGTATAGTATGATGGGGTGTGGTGATGGTTTTACCAAGGGTAGTCCATCTTGCTAAAGCTATATAAACCCTGCATTTGAAGCCAGAAGGCACAGCTTTTGAGAGATTTCTCAGATTCTGTTTTAGAGACTTGGAGCAGATTATCAAAAACATTAAGCAAGAAGATGGCAAGCTTCTCATTTCAACATCCCTGTAACAGGTCAGATTGTCATACCACCTAATGAAAATTCAACCTCCCTGTAACAAGCCAGATTGTCACACCACCTAATGAAAAGTCTGGAGATGAAAAGCCAAGCAAGAAGATAGCTGTAGGGCCCACAACCCAAGCCAACGTATGTGTACTAAGTGAGGTGTGAAAGCGATGCCCACACAAGTCTTGTTGAGTGGAAGAGTGTCTGACATAAAAAGAAACTCGCTGAACAGTTTGGTGAATCAGAAAATCCTAAACCTGACTGTCCTTCTGAAGAGACACCACTGCAAGACCTTGAAGAGTTGCTGGGTGTGAATCTGATGCAGAAAAGAAGTTACTATGAAACCAAAAACAGAGAGTGACAAGAAGGGAGCCAGAGATGATGGTCAGTGAGACACTGCCAAAAAAGCATCAGAGAAAGTTGTGAAAAAGAAATGCAAGACAGAGCCAAGAGGGCACTCTGACCAAGAGGTGGTGATGATGATAATGCAGCCACAAGCAGTCAGGCCCAGGCTAAGAAAGAGAAAGATGAGAAAAATGAAGAAAAGAGTTGCCTTGATGAGGTAAATGCATTTTAACATTTAAAAAATGTGAGTGGTGACATGGTGTAACTGAGGAGATGAGTTAGCAGTAGAACTAAATCTTACCTATAATGAGTCAGAGGACCAATGCTGTTTTTGTTTTACTTTAATAGACTGAAAGGATTTGCGATGGAGCAGCAGTCATATTCGGACAGCATGGATTCTTGACTTTCCACAAATCTACTGCTCGACTGTCTTTGCTGTGTAAAGATACAAATGTGGTTGTTAATGAGATGTGTGAGAACCAGTATGTTAGAAATACAGAGAGCGATAGAATGTTTCAAAATGTCACAGAACAGGCTGTGATCACCACACAACCCTCTTCTTCTACTGAGATTAGACAGGGGGCCTCATGTGAAAAATCAGGCCTTAGTAAACCCCCAAAACTGACAACGATATGTATTGTAAGTACATTATGTATCATACCATCCGTGGTGCAATTGCTTCAGTGATACAGAGGGTAATACATTGTGAATTGGTTGATTCCTGTCCTGGGTGTGAGATAGATGATCCAGTCAGAAAACCATTCATGTGTCCTTGATGACTTAAGGTCTAAAAAGCATACAGAAATGTTTCTGAAGCCATATAGGGCAGCTCATGCCGTGATCTTAACAATCAGCTATGAAGCATCAGGGTTAAATATGACCAATTGTACCTGGAAACTATAAGTCATGTTTTAAATGATGTGAGAAAATCTGATGACCCCATGTGGTTGAGTTATGCAAATGTTACAGCAGACAGGCGGTGAAATTAAAAAGATGCCTGCCGTCTGGTCAGCAAAACTCCTTTAAAAATTTCTAAAAAGAAATTCAGGAACACTGTTTATATTGTAAAAATTACCCCAACACTGCCCCTACCTCTCCCCAAATTACTACATGGAAACATTTCAGTACCAAAATGTGTCATATTTTATTTTTACAGATAATCATGCGGAATGCAAGTACAGAGAGAATCCAAAGGTTTATGTATCTGATCCTAAGCCATTACTGTCATCCATCACTGTTTGGTTCCCTCAATATGACATTTGCCTTTGTGAGATACATGCAGCCTATGAACTGATGATGTTTGCCCTTCCAGAAGTATGGGAGGATACAGATAAATATATAAATGAATCTGTGTTACCACTTGTAGAAAATGTTAAAGTGATTGCCGATATATTCATGGAAGACTGAATGTCTTTGTGGACTTTATATCATGGTCATCATAGCTATGTGTGTGTACTACAAAGCAGAAAAACCTTGTGATATTATGCGTGTTGTTAACCTGGCTTCTCTGCTTGCTGAAATAATCCACTGGTCAAAAAGGACCCTTTAAAAATGATATAAGGAAATTCAGGAACACTGTTTTCATTGTTAAAAACACCCCCACCCCAAAAACTGCTACTTGTTACCATTTTAATATTGTTCATATTGTTACCCTGGCTTTACCACTTGCTAAATGTATGTTTTCCAGATTATACAGACGAGGAAACACCCTGTCAGTGCATCCAGAGGCTTGTTTACCAACTAGTCAGACACAAAGCTAAACAACCTGGTTTAAATCTACCTACAGGACAAGCACCGTCTGTACTTTTAGAGACATGCCAAGGTCTTTTTGATGGTCTCCCAGAGGGACCCCAAAAGGAAACTATGGATTATTTTAAGGATGAGGGGCTACTCTTGAGGAAGCAATGTTTAAAATTGCTATAGAGTTTATGCATAACCCTTATGATGTAATACAGTTTTGTGGTTTTATCTGTACTGCTGTTGACTTTTTAGTGTTTAGTTTGCAGAACGGGGGTCTGAGTCTGACATCATAAATTTTTGCTTTTTATCGCTTTTGTTGTGTTTCATAAACCAGATTTAGCATATGCTTTTCCTAAATGGTGTATTATAATGTACTTTCAGATGGAACGTACTGGCATGCTTCCAATATTCCAGACAGTCTTGATGTCTACATTGTACCGCGTGATAAAGGACATTTTAAAGGAACCTATATACTTTGGAAAGCAGCCTGCATTAAATGTCTGCTCTGAAGATGCTGCTGCTTCACTGAAGAAAACACACTGACTCTGATTAAAGTTGCCACCTTGTATGGAGATTCTATGTTGACCTAATGGAAAACAGTAACCTGAGAACAGTATGCAAGTGAATGTCATTTTGATGTAACAGAATGTCTTCAAAATCAGCCTTATTATTTTGAGTGGTGTATAGGCATATGTGTGTATGTATTGTGCATACCTCATCACTAAGGGTGAAATGGACGATGCCAATGCATGTGTAAAACATGCAGCTCAAAAGTTACTGTTTCAGGGTATTGTGAGCGTGTAAAAATTGAAGTAGAAAAACAAAATTATTATATAATCTGTTGCATGCTTACCATGTGTTATGCCTTTTGTATGTAGAACCTATATGCATTAGTTGATGTATTATAAAGTAAATATTCAAATACTGTTATGATGTGTATTTATAAATAAAATATAATCATGCATTGCCCTTTGTGGTTGTCATAGTGTTATGTCTTTTGTATGTAGAACCTATATGCATTAGTTGATGTATTATAAAGTAAATATTCAAATACTGTTATGACATGTGTATTTATAAATAAAATATAATCATGCATTGCACTTTGTGGTTGTCATAGTGTTTTTAAAAGAACAAAAGAGCACATACTTTATTTTACTGGTGACAAGAGTTTTGCTAGCTAGCAGATGTGTCGGGTGTTGACGAAAGGAGATGAATGATCACCTGTTCCAGAATATATATTTTAATGCAAAAAAAGTGGGTAGTTTCACAGGGGTGACTCAGCTGTATAAGGCTGCAAAAAACTTGATAAGAGGTCACCAGGAAAGGTGTTGCAGAATGGCTTACGTGAGCAGGAGCCCTATTCATTACACAAAGCAGCCAGAGTCCGATTTAAGAAATCCTGTCATTGTTTCTGACATAGACAGACAATGGCAAGCTGATTTAGTGGATATGAGTCAATATGCAAAAGTACAATAATGGGTTTAAGTACATACTGACGTAACATCGATGTGCTTGTCCAAGTATGCCTGGGTAGTGACTTTAAGAGACAAATCAGGCAAGGCCGTGATGCAAGCCTTTAAAACTATTTTAAAAGTGGACGCACACCTCAGAAGTTGCAGACTGATCAGGGTAAGAAGTTTCTAAATGCTTCCTTAAAGAACCTATTAAAACAAAATAAAATACATCATTTGTGACGAATAATGAAGTTAAGGCCAGCATTGTAGAAAGATTTAATAGGACACTGAAGTCACGCATGTGGTGTTACTTTACAGCCCAGAATACTTGGAAATATACAGATGTGTTGTCAGACCTGGTGCACAGCTATAACCATACTTATCACAGAAGCATTAAACACAGACCTGTGGATGTTAACCCTTCAATGCCCTGGGTGTATGGAAGATCCTATATGGTAATTCTGTTCTTGGCAAAAAACAAAAGGGTACCCTTCAGAAAGATGATCACGTGAGACTATCTAAGCTAAAAGGGTGTTTGAAAAGGATATGAACAGGCGTTACACAGATGAGATATTTATTTGACGGAGGTCTTAAAGACACAGAGGCCCACCTATAAGCTAAAAGACTATCAGGGGAAGACATTAAAAGGTACTTTTTCGCCAGAGGAGCTGCAAAAATTGAACCTGATGAGGACCCGTGTACAGGGTGCAGAAAATACTGAAGGAAAAAAAGCGTGGCAGAAAAACTTGGTATCTGGTAAAGTGGAGAGGGTGGCCTGATAAATTTAATAGCTGGGTTGAGGCAACACAAGTTCAGGACATTAGAAGCAGATAAGGCTTAATATGCTCAAAATAGTTTATATCCATTGCCCAGCAATGCATCGCTAACATTTTCCCCAACAATACTATATCCACTTTTACTGTAAAAGTTACACAAGCGCTTGAACTACCTGGTGAATGGGAAGTGGGCTTAGCAGAAATTCAGTACCCTCATACCTGGGACAATGTGCCTGCACAGAAAAACAGGTTCAGTATGCTCTATCAGCCTCTAAATGTAGCCCACAGTAAAAACACCACCAACTGGACCCTTTACTGAGTCAGCAGCATTTAAAAATCCCATCGGTATTATCCTAACATGGCTGGTGTGTATTGCCAAATTAATAAAGCATATTTGAAATAAATGAACTGCCAGTGGTTTTGGAACAACAAACCGTCGGGAGAAATAAGCATTGACAGTGACATCAAATGTATTTTGTTTATGCATGGACAGTTACAGTACCTTTTGGGTTTTAGCAGACTCGAGGTAGGTGTAGGAAAGAATCTAGCAAAGAACCCTCCAGATATTAATGGGGCACTACATTATATATATACACTGACATTATCACACATGAAATAGTGGGTGACAGTCTAGTGCCTTTGCTGAGATCAAGTACCCGTCAGGAGCCAAGACAATGAGATTAGTGACCGTGACCTCGATAAACCCAGTATCAAACAGTCAGTAAACATCAGATCGATACAGTCACTATTGAAATAAAGGAATGATCAAAAATGAACCTGTACCATTTCGATTTGGAAAGGTGATCGTGAAGTTGCATTTTCGCCCCCAGAGAGTGCTCTAAAATTTAAACAAGGATGGTGATTGTTCGACATTATGGGGACCCTGCTTGTAGCAGAAGCTATTACAAGGCACAGGCAGGAATACGATCTGCCAGGCTTTCATGGTCTTCCTACTATGTATGGTTCTGGTATAGGAGGGATATTTCGTAGTCTGTTCAGAAAAGCAGTTCCATTTTAAGAAGGGGTTTGAAATTGCAAAACCACATCTACAGACAGCTGCTAAAAATGTTGCAAAGGATGTTGTGGGGCATGTGACTAGTGCTGTCGCTCAAAAGATGTCAGGGGTGATAAGCCTACTCAAGGTGGCTCAGGGCTGATTGTATTCAAGAGAGGTAAAAGAAAAGTGCAAGTACACCTTCGCTTCTCATGGCCCCGGCTACTTTAAAGAGGTGTTTCAGCACAAACTTCACATAAAAGAAAGCGCTCAAAGGCAAAAAGGATCTTCGAGGGGTCGTAAAAAAGCAGAGACCTGTTCTAAAAACATGGCTTTCATGCACTGTGGTTCTGAAGAATGCACAAAATCAGAACTTGACTTGTTGCCATTTCTCCCCACACAGACAAGCATTGAAAAAAGCATTTATGTAGAGATACCCCTCTGGCTGCCCTTTCAGAAAACTCACTGATTGAATTTTTATATTGACAGGACTGGTGAAGACTTATTTGGATCTAAACAACACACTTCTTTACCTGGTTTGCAAAATCACTGAAGCGGATGGTAGTGATATACCTGCAGCGGCCAAAGTGTGCCTTATAAACTACCCAGTGGCAACCATTTTCAGTCAGCTGGATGTGACTGTGGGTGATCGGCTCATCAGTCAGAGCAATAACTGTTACCCCTACAGGGCTGTCATAGAATCTGTGCTGAACTTCAGTGAAGAGACCCTTTCTACACAATTTACGCAGAGTTATTTTACAAAGACACCCCAGAAACATGAAATCCAGAGCAGAGATGGTGATAATGTAGGTTTTAATAAAGAAGCTCCTTCACACATCTCAGTAGAGGTAGAACTGCTGGGACACTTGCACACAGACTTGTTTTCAAGAGAAACTGATGCTGAATAGGCGTGGATATTAAAATTAAACTGACGACATGTAACAGGGACAGCTTTTGCCTGATGGTGGAGATGCTGAGCCTTATAAGCTAAAAAGTCATGGCTGCCTCTTGTTTGTCAAAAGGGTTAAAAGAGACCCCGAGGTCCATCTGGGACACTCAGAAGCCCTGCTCACCTCCAACGCTAAATACCCTATAGACAGAGTGGGTATGAAAGTGTTCAGCCTCCCTGCAGGCAGCAGGGTCTGCAACCAAGATAATTTGTTTTGGGACAGTTACCAAAAATGATAGTCATGGGATTTGTTGACAATGTTGCTTTTAGTGGTTCCTACACTAAAACCCTTTAACTTTAAGCATTATAACATTAATTTTGTGGCTCTGTATCTGGACGGTGAACAAATCCCACTAAACCTCTGCAGCCAGATTTTAGAAATGGGAATGCTGTGAGAATATTTTTAATCTAGTACTAGCGGCCGGAAATCTATGAAAGATCGACCGCTTTTAGTTAACAAATCAGAAATTTACCCAAGGTACACCCTGTTTGCCTTTGATCTCAATCCGACCAAGAATGTGCTGATCATTATTCTTTAATTAAAACTGGGAACCTCAGAGCTGAGATCAGATTTGCAGAAGCCCTTCCACAAACAGTTAATCTCATTATCTATACAGTGTTTGATAATGTCATTGAGATAAACCAGAGAAGAAATGTCATTTTGATTATATGTGATAAACCATAAAATGAACACAAAGCAGCTGGAAAAAATTGTAACCAGTGACACCCACATCCGTGACTACTTTCTGGGCATGTTTCCCTGTGATCTGCTACCCAAGGAGAGACAGAGAAACCTTCCCATAGCACTAGTCCTCAATACTGGCCCCCCATGACCTCCCTGGACAGCACTAGTTGGCATTATACATTTCAGAAAATGGGACTGGGGAGTTCTTGACAGCAACTGGGTTTTCATCCTGACAATCATGCACAAACTATTGGGGTTTTTAAACAGAAATGCAAACAACATTTTGTACCTAAACACACAGTTACAAGATACCTTTTCTACCACCTGTGGATTTCACTGCATATTTTCTTACACCACAGATGCAAAGGACTTTCTTATGATCAGATTTAAAAATGTACTCTAATGATTTGCTGAAAAATGATGCCATGGTAACTAGTTTTGTGCGTCACTTTTCCAGACATCTGAACATGTCAGACGCTAACGTATCAGTAGGTGGCAACATGTTCGAACTTGTTTATCTTGTAATGAATTTAAAATATGCAGCAGCTTGTAATTTATTCAAAACCAGTCACTTATAAAATCATATATAAACACTCATAATTGTGTGTCTCTGTTTGCTGTGTGTTTAAACTGGGGGTGGGGCTGTGTTTAGCAGCTTTCAGATATGCAATGTCTTCAATAATGACAAAAATATATAAAATATAAAGGTGTTTATTGTAAAAAACTGCCAATAAAATACAACAAAAATCAGTGGTAACTTCATGGATAAGATATGCAATGTCTTCAATAATGACAAATATATAAAATACAAAGGCATTTATTGTAAAAACTGGCAATAAATACAACAAGCATCAGTGGTGACATCATAGATATGATATAATAAAACAAAAGCATCTCCTGTTAAAAATGCACACTATATACGCCATAGCCCTGAGGTAGAATTATAAGCACATCTTTCTAAAAAACATGTTAACATATTTAACTATGAAGTAGACTAACATGCATCAATATAAACACTTTTTTGTAAAAACAGGATTACATATTCAGTATGAGGTAAATGGCTAACATAGGTTGTACACAGCAGTCACTGAGGTAGGATTACATATTTAATATGAGATAAAATGTTCAACATATGCTGTACACAACAGGCACTGAGGTATCTAACATTTATACATAGAGATTGCATTTAAGTTTACATAGTGATCCACACAGGTTTCTTAAAGACTTTTGTCTTTAGGGCTCACTGACCATTGGCTAACTGGAGATGGCTGTGGCTGTTTTGCACCAGCTACCGATTTCAGCCTTTCCACATAGCTCCTGTTTGCTGAGTGAGCAAACACTGAGGGTGGGTATGTTAGACTCAGCCATTGCTTTGACAAAACATCCCAGCCCCTTTGGCTTTCTGTGTGGTCAGAGGATTAGTGGCTGTAGCGCTCTTACTAAATCACGACCATATGAGACCCAGAAACAACAGTGCCTTTATACATTAATTCACCCTTATCACTCCAAAACACAATATCCTTGTTCTTGGCCATAATGCTTTAACAAAAGTTCAGCATTGGTTTAGACTGATGAGAAACACTACTTAAAATGTCTTTTCCATAGTACAAGGTACAGAAGCTGTCTCTGCCATGACCCAGAGGGGTCAGACATTGATTCATTTCAGGCATGAGTAATGTCAAACTGGTTTAACAGCTTCTCCTTGTCTTACCAAAGTCAGATAGCGTTGTAACACAGCAGGTACATCTTGGCTTTGTCATAGTCTGATAAATCAGTCCGGGACAGTATAGCTCTCATGTCAGTGTCCAAACTGTTAGTTGCAACTGTTCTCATATCCTGATCAGGGTAATTAGTTTTAATGTGATCCATCTGTTGCTGAGGTACCAAATACATTTTCTGTGTAAAATCCATTATCAGTTAGCCAACAGACCTGTGATCAAAGGGATGGCAATTCCTAGCAGCGTTCCTATAAAGCCACCAGTCTGATTAACTATTTTCTTTTCCTTTTTAAGGTTATTTGTTTATCGCTTAAAGTTTTAATGACTCTCCATTTTTTTTCAGTACACTTAACCGCTTTGCTGACAGTGGAATATTTCCTCTGAGAGTGTTAAGGCTATCTCAGCTATAGCTGATATCAGATCATCAGAGGCTGAACATAAAATAGCTTTTCTTAAGCTTGGAGGCCCTTTTACTAGTAACTTTAAAACAGACAGATTTCTCTGCAGTCTTTTTGACATAATGACAATACAGTATCAAATATTTTTAGAAGCAGAATGTGTTTTTTTTAGGCATATGCCACAGGCCAGTCAGAAACACCCCACTAACAGTCTATATTAAGTCTGGTGTATTGGATCTTAAATCAACCAGTAACATAGCCATAGAAGGCTTTCTTGTGGCATCTTCAAACTTCTGAAAAATTTTGTCTGACCAGGATACATTTGTCTAGCTAGTGTTGTGATCTGAAGCTTGCCTCTGGGTTTTTAAACAGAATCATGTATTTGGCATTTAGTGTGATGGTCCTGCTTTTTTACCTTGACAGAACACATTCTGGACAATTAAAAATATTGTCAATTGTTTATGATGACTGTACTTGGTAAACCCATATTCCACTTCACTATTTTGACAGGCAGAGTCCATCAAATCATCTATAACGACAAAATTTACCTTTCCAGGGGTAAAGAGATCATTGTCGAGCTAGTGACATTGGTAACCCTCCACAAATTTAATCTGAGGGAACTTTAACAGCAATTCATTATACAAGGTTGCCAACAGCTGTAGACAGACAATATTTTCAGGCTTGTGTGATAAAGTAGCATCAGCATGTTCCAACAACTGTTTTATGAAGCTCTTCCCACTATTAGGGGCAGCCAACAGACAAGTAAAGGGATGCTGCAACCTGATATCCATTTTCACAGTCAGTATCCGTAACTAAGTGTTTTAAATTGTCTTGTAAAACTAAACTTGTCATAAACTCTCTCTGTGTCTTGGACAGCGTTTTTGTTTCAAGGGACCACTGCTTTTATTCCTAACAATGCTGGGTTGACTCACTAATTTCTTTAGAGATCTGTGACCCGGTATAGTCAAAGACCAGGTCCTTCAGACTTTCAAAATTAATGTGTTTACTGCTGGCTACATTAAGGTAAACCCTTTCACTTTAAGAACCTCACCACTGGACAGCCTGTAACCCGTGCGTTTTGGGCCTGCAGAAACGAACTCTGTAATGTGTTCATCAGCAGGAACTTCACTGGTCAGCTCCCTAAATAATCACCCAGAGGGGTGCCCAGTCACCCAGTCTGGACACAAAAATGACAGAGTCTGTGTCGTGGTAAAGGCACCTGTCCTGTAACCTATCTAGCAGGTTGTAGAGTTCGACTCTGGCATATGCCGTTGTAAAACTAGCTATAAATATGTTGATATTATTGGAATTTGTGTAATGATGCTGGTATATTTCCAGCTTAAACAAACTGTTTCATCATCGATGAAAAGACACGATGAATATCGAAATAGGGACGAAGCATATTAAAATAATTTCTGTGGGTCTGTTACTATGCTCGTTGTCGGTAAATTAGCTCTCGCCCAAATTTACCCCAAAGAGAATTTAAAAACAGTTTAGATATCTGTCTTCTTGCAGGGTTAACAGTTATGGCTGCAGGGTTCAAATGTACATTTCCCTTTCAAAATACTGTTGTATGTACCTGACTTTATCCTCTTCAGTTTTGACCTATGAAGGAAACCAGATGCCTCTTGCTTGCCTTTTAGATGCAGCTTGATGTAATCTGCAAAAGCTCTGTGCATGACTCTTTAAAATGCCAAACTTCATAAATGTTAATGATTTTGTAGCCTTTTTCCAGTGCCAGGTTTAGTTCTACGGTACAGTAGGTACCAGTAAGTGACCGTTGCTCATCATCATTGTGTGCATGATGTTGTTTGAAATCTATTTTCAGCACATGCACGACATAATGTAAACACAAGCTTTTTACCAATCCTGGATGGCAACACTGGAAAGAAAAGACCTCTAGGGGTAAGACTTTTACTTTTGCTAAACCAAAGTACTGGTGAGGTCATCAAAATTGTCATAAATGATGTCAGGATGACCGGCCGGATACTGTTTGGTTTTGTTAACAAAAGGGTAGAGGCTGGTAAAATCATAATAGTGTATTTTCTCATCAGGCTGTGTCTTATAGTACAGACAAATGGCATTTGTTCTCCCCAAACAGTGACTGCCTAGGTTCGAGTGGCTGTGGTAGCTGCCTGTCCCTCAAAAAATTATTCAAACCCTGATCCGTGGTCTGCATTGCTTTCCATTCATGTTCCACAATACTCTAACTGCAAAACCCTGTCTTTTAGAAAATGAAATTTGTGCATGGTCCTATTGAATAACTGTCAAAACTAGTCCCTGTCATGTGGTTTCTATCTTTCTCACAGTAACAGATGTTGCAGCCATGAAAAACAACCATTAAATTCAAATGCTGTGGGTATTCCATTTATGACTGAATAGCCATCCAAAAATCTGGACCACCTTAAATTCACCACCCCTTAGCGCATGCTGAATAGAAATGTTTTCTTTCTCAGATATGTACATAAGCCACTGAATAGCAGGTGTGGAGTACCTCTTCAATTGTCTGTGGTAGTTGTCTGGGGAGAACAGCAACAGTGCATTCTTTCAAAAACAGAAACCTGTACATCGCCATAGAAACTGAGGCTATGGTGACGTACTGGAAGAAGTCTAAGGATACTGTTTCATACTCCAAGGTATCATCATCTGACTGTTTTAAAATACTTTTCCTAGTCATCTCCAGTACTTCATTTCTAAATCTGACACAGACTTTTGAAGAATTTCAACATCTAACTGACAATAGTAGCGAAGCTCTCTTTTCAGATTAAATTCTCTATGTCTGTTAGCTAGGTACCATTGCAAAAACTCTTGCTTTTCTGCAGGCAACATATATTCAGGACCATAAAACTGAGCATCGGGCAGGGGTCCTACATAATTTTCATTAGCCTTGGTGTTAAAAAATGGGGAAGTAGCCTTTAGCAATCTCATTCTCAAATCCAAGGGCTGCAGGGATTTTTGCTAGTTTAAAAGGAAGAAACAATGGCTGTCAATAAATCTGATGTGTAGGGATGTCACTGTGACACAGAGTACTTTTCCTCCTTGTGTGAGCAATTTAATATCAATTCTTTCCTTGACTAGCTGGCTAATGATAAAGTAACTGTCATAGCCTTTGGCATTGTGTGCTATAAATGTGTAGTGTCTAAATGGGGCATCAATAAAATGTCCTACAAAATCTTTTATGCAATCTTCACCTTGATTCCCAGGACCTCTTCCCATCTAACTGCTTAGCATACACAAAATTTGGTATATGTACCCCGTTTCTTGTGTGGCTTCAAAATCAAACACTATATATTTCTCAGTGCTTTTTACAACTGTGAGTGGTGACATGTAACACAGATGCTTGTCGGCTGTCATGAAAGAACCACATCTGCTACACTGAATCAATTTACATGTATGAGATCCCTTGTAAAAACAAAACATTGTTCACACAGTTTCATGGATTTACAAGACCCTGTATCACCATCAGCTCTAGCTAAATGTCTTTCTAGGCACGCTGAAGACCTACAGATCTTCTTACATTTGTGACAGATACTGTGCCAATTTCTTTTCGAGACAACATGGGTGAAACAAACTTTGCACTATTGTGCACAGATATGATTCCCATATGGCTGTAGGCTACATCACAATATTCACAGAGGTACCGTGCGCCTATGAATTTTTTACATTAGTGATGCCATAATAATGTTTTTCATGTAATAATACAAACAGTGTTTTGGAAATCTTTCTGGACCTGTTGAAAATGTTTGCCAGTTTCCTTCATTATGATATAAAATCTTAATTTTGACTCCTAAAAGCGTTCAAACTGTGACACATCACTAAAGTGACAGGGCTTTGGTCTGACAAACCTAGCACAACATACAATATTTTAGCCTTGTTCAACAACTGACTGTCACTCATATGTGGATTTAAGAGTGCGAGAATGGAGCCACCGAAACACAAACTATTGTCTCTGTTATTTAAATCAATCAGGTATCATCTCTTTTTTGTAAAATCCTGCTATACAAGATGGAGCTCAGTGTCCGTCTCCCCCACCCGACCTCTGGTGGTTTCTGATGGTCGCTATCACAAGATGTATAGAGGAATCAGCAATTACTTCAGTATTGCTCTGTAGCATATCAGCTATCTGATCTAAGAAGGTTGCAGCATTTAGTTCATTTGGACTTGTCTTTCTTGAGAACAAGGGTGATTCAAAGAAGCAGCATTTAATCTTACCTGTATAAAATCCCCATATTGTGTTTTTCTCTTCACACTGTATAACAAACTTTCTATAGCCTGGTGCATTGCTGCAATAGCCTCTGTAAAAGATTTTATTTTATCTAGATTTATAAACTTATATCTTTGATGAAATTCTGTAGCATTAAATTTTTTAAACTGCTTTCATATTCCTGTACAGCTTCTAAATACACTGTAGGCGCCTGTTAGCCTGATCATCATGGTTTTCTAATTCAGACTGCAGACCATTTGTAACATTTTGTAACAACCTCGCTGTACTATTTTCCTGGCATGTTTTACTTTTCTGATCAACTTTTCTCGTATTGTTTTATTTTTACCCAGATTTTTCTTTTTGACACCATTTGTTATTTTTTCATTTTGCTAGTGATGCAACCTTGTACTCAGTTTATGAGAGCTTCTGTGCTTTCACTTTGTATTTTGTTCTTTGTTTTTGGCAGCTTTTTCCTCAAGCCCCTGTACTTTTCATACATGACGGCTGCACTAAACGCCGTCTTCATTTCTCTGATAGAAAATTTGGAAATATTGATTAAACCAAGCACACTGTTCAGTACAGTAGCTGAACTTTTAAAAGCTCAGATTTAAGCAGCTGATGATCGTAATCCTCACTAGATAATCTGCCCTCAATTACTAAGGCATTAAACAAACAATCAATTGTTTTAAAAATATAGGCTTTCCCAATATTGATCATGTCAATGTCACTTTCTTGAAACCTTTGGTCAGAAACTCTTGAGCCGCTGCTCCTAAATGGCTGTACAATGTTTATTGGCACATTTGGTTCATTTACAGCTGCAGAGACTCTTAAAACATTGCTCGTAGATGGCTGTATATCTTGTTCAGTTATGCTATATGTATTCTGGTCACTGACCCCAGTTGAAATTCTGCCATGCCTTTGAAAAACATCACGTTCATGTAATGATCTCTTTTCCCTCTCACACCTGTAGGGTTTGTCTGTGAGGCTGTTTAAAACAGAAAATAAACCCCTGTCACTACTTCAGTATTTTAAAACTTTTATAAGACAACATTTAAACTCTAAAACCTGCAGCATCTACTATTTCTAGATAAAAATACACACCTTCTGTAGCAGTAATCTGGGGTTAGCCAGCCTCACCTCCAGGATTTCTCTGCGGTTCTATTTAAAAACAGAAAATAAGCCCCTGTCACTACTTCGTATTTTAAAACTTTTATAAGACAACATTTAAACTCTAAAACATGCAGCATCTACTATTTCTAGATAAAATACACACCTTCTGTAGCAGTAATCTGGGGTTAGCCAGCCTCACCCTCCAGGATTTCTCTGCGGTTCTATTTAAAACAGAAAATAAGCCCCTGTCACTACTTCGGTATTTTAAAACTTTTATAAGACAACATTTAAACTCTAAAACATGCAGCATCTACTATTTCTAGTTAAAAATACACACCTTCTGTAGCAGTAATCTGGGGATTAGCCAAACGATTAAATGTTTGGATAAGCTCTTCATCAGGAGTCCACGGTTCCATGGCTAATTGTTGAATATTTTAATTTTTCAGCTCAAGACAAAGGACAGAGCGATACTAACACAACTGCTACTTGAGCTTCCAGTATCTTGAAATGCTTATATAAAAATGACTCAGACCCCCTCACCACCCCACTGCAAGTATGTGGCAAGTAGTGAAAAACATCTGGCACTGTCCATCAGACCAACACCCCCTCCCCATTCTCCAAGGGTGGGATATATAGACCCTATGCTAGTCAATGTAGGCTTTTGTTTCTCACTTCCTCGACAGCTGGAAGGCATTAAGAAATGCCTTTCTGCTAATAGGCTGGTCACAGTCTAATTAAAACAGATGCTTTTATCAATCTTAAAACACAGAGAGACAGTGGAGTGCAAGCCTAAGTTATGCTTTGAAAAGTCAAAACAGAAATTTTGTCTTTTTAAACAGCTGCATCCTTTAAATTAGTAATTCGGTAAAACTGCTTACCTACTACTAATCAGAATATAAAACTTATTTTGTTAAAAAGTTAATCATGAGAAACACAAGTTTTTCACATTTACTATGTAGGAGAGTTCAAAAGAAATGCCATACTGCTAATTAAAACAGATGCTTTTATCACTCTTAAAACACAGAGAGGCAGTGGTGTGCGTGCTTAGTTATGTTTTGAAAAAGTCAAAACAGAAATTCTGTCTTTTAAACAGCTGCGTCCTTTAAATTAGTAATTAGGTAAAACTGCTTGCATACCACTAATCAGAATATAAATCTTTGTAACATATCATTTATTTTTCTATTTAGTACTACATGACTTTTTAATTTTTGATAATGTAACTATAGACATTTTGCAACAAAAGCATAAAGCTACTTTTTACAGACCCTGTAATCCCAAAAATTTTGAGAACACACGTTTCCAAAGAGAATCAATAGGCCTTTTGTAACCATGGCTGTGTAAATGAACAACAGATGTTTTGTCCGTCTTAACAGACAATGACCCCTACCACACAGCCAACAGACCCGTGAGCTCCAAAAGGCCATCTATATGTGGTGTGCGTGGTTAAGTTATGTCTTGAAAAGTCAAAACAGAAATTCTGTCTTTTAAACAGCTCGTCCTTTAAATTAGTAATTGGTAAAACTGCTTGCATACCACTAATCAGAATATAAATCTTTGTAACATATCATTTATTTTTCTATTTAGTACTACATGACTTTTAATTTTTGATAATGTAACTATAGACATTTCATTTATTTTTCTATTTAGTACTACGACTTTTTAATTTTTGATAATGTAACTATAGACATTTTGCAACAAAAGCATAAAGCTACTTTTACAGACCCCTGTAATCCCAAAATTTTGAGACACACGTTTCCAAAGAGAATCAATAGGCCTTTGTAACCATGGCTGTGTAAATGAACAACAGATGTTTTGTCACGTCTTAACAGACAAAGACCCTACCACACAGCCAACAGTCCCGTGAGCTCCAAAAGGCCATCTATATTTTAAACATCCACAAAATACATTGCTTTTCCTCGTGCCTAATGAGGAGACACATCACACACACACACACACACACACACACACACACACACACAAAGTGTGTATTTTTTGCAATGACTCTAAGCAAAGCTGTATATATATTTTAAGACTGTGTGCATTAAAATTATTTTGAAAGAGAAACATTATCATTTTACATTCTGTCTTTTCTTTGTAAGATATCATTTTTCAAAACATTATAAATATCACACACATTTCATTTCAGCCTTCTCCTTGATACTACACAGAGCTGAGGGGGTGAACTATAGGTATGTGTATTCCTTTTTCTTATATAGTTTTATTCTTTCTAATTCATGACAAAAGTATAATTAGTTTTTAGCGATTGTTGCAATGCTATCCAAGAAAACTGCTGAACCATCTTATTTACACAGAGGTCCCCGTTTTAGCTTATAAATGTTACATGCGTATACATAAAGCTATCCTTTGATGCAAGTTTGACACAGTCCTACAGATGCATGTTAAATAATTTTGTATACTGTTACAAAAACATAAAAGGGTACTCACACAGGCAGATGAATTCCCTCGGGGTGGGGTCTCCACACAGATCTGTGACATCTCTGCACGATCAGGTTCCCTCCTAGATACTTCTTTCTGAAAATATCCTAATCAAAAACACACATGCCCTGCAGTTATACAATAGGCCTACAGGGGTCACACACCACTACATAAACACTAGCTGATTTTTGGGGTGGGAGGAACGCAGTGATGAAGAGGGACAGGGGTCGAGCCAGGATGGTGGGAGTGCAGGAGACAGGTGGGGGCAGCAGGAGTTCAACCTAGCATGGTGGGACTGGGTTCGAGACAGGATGGTCTGGCAGGGGCTCGGAGTCTGAGAATGAGGGGTGGGTGACAGGGGTTCGAGCCAGGATGGTGGGAGTGCAGGAGACAGGTGGGGATGCAGGAGTTCAACCTAGCATGGTGGGACTTGGGTTCGAGACAGGATGGTCTGGCAGGGGCTCGAGGAGTGTCACGAGAAGGAGGGGTAAGACACTTACAAAATGGTGCTGTTAGGTCATTTCCTGCACAAAGAGGCGGGGCACTGGGATTCGAGCATGTCATTTTCCTTAAGGGGCTGGACCACGGAGTTTGGAATGTGTCATTTCCTGCAAGGCGGGAGCTGCAGGTTTGGGTTGCATCACTTCCGCCAGAAGTGGGCGGGGCTAGCGCATTTAGGGAGGGACTTCGGTTTAACAAGGGCGATTCTGATTGGTCCGTTTTAGGCCACGCCCACCTGTCAAATGACGTGCACGCACTGATTGGCTGAAATTTAACATTTAATGAGATATATGAACTTATACTACTTAAGATACATAAGTGTCTGGATGATCTCACCACTTGCATTCCATTGGCTGTCTGTGCAATAAAATATGAAGCTGTGGGTAATGAAACTTTACACATAACCTGTAAGAGATCAGCAGTGTAAATATTTTTTACAATATGGGACATGAATTTCTTTTCAAAATGTTTTAAATGAGCCTTTACCTACCAGGTGTTTGGCCACATTTATAATCTCTCTGTCTGCTGGCACATTTTTAAGTACCATACCTGGAATGGGTCATCAGCCCTTTTCACTTTGGTTAAAATGTGACTGATAGATTAAACAGTTTTATTGGTCATTTCTAACCCCTGCTGCTTCAGTGCTATGGCTAAAATGACAGGCATGAGTTTCCCTGTATGTATGGCTTCTGAAGCAGTTCTGTATGCTTCTCTAGCAGTCAACTGATCACGATACAAGTATGGTTTTACTGACTGGGATCATCTGTCTCGTACCTGGGATAGGCATCAATCATTTCTCCATGTATCACCCTTTCTATCACTGTGGCAATTATGCCACGAGTGTTGTCGGTACATAACATACTTACAATACATATAGGTAGTTAGTTCTTGGGGTTAATACTCTGGCCTGACTTTTCACATGCGGAACCCTGCCTAATTGTAGTACAAGACTGCTGTGACTGTGTAGTGATTACAGGATTTTCTGTCTTCTTTTTCTACATTCTATCACGCTCTGAATCATATCTCATTAAAATCTGCATCTGTATCTTTCCAGCAGCACACACAGTCAAACAGAAGATTTGTGGAGAGTTGAATATCCATGTTGTCCAAATATAACTGCTGTTCCATTGTAAATTCATCACCCTAATAAAAGAAAAGAAAAAGAATTGGTCCTGTTACTTGTCAGTATTTTTTATTAATTAATTAATTAAGTAATTTATGTATGTAAGCATTTACTTCAAAAGTTTACAAGGAAAGACATACTGGGTATCAGCTCATTTCTAGATCGTCCTGGGGAGGAGGAAGAGAGAGGAAAATTTATTTATTTGTTTACTGAGTGGGTACACTGATCCCAGGGACCATTTTCAGGCAAGACCTGGGCCAATCAGATGGCACATCCATTACAAAATACAGATACATTACAATCATAGTGGAGAGGGAGTAACATCAAGTATACAATACAGAAATGGCAGTACAGTGGACATATTGTGTACAAACATAGCACAAGTGGTCAAAGACTCCATGGACTTTGGCCGTACATGACGATGACATCCAGCATTAAGAGCATATATATGTTATAGAACTAGTGATATGCTCTAGGTAAATATATCATCATTTGGTATGGCATTTACAAAATGGCCTTCCTAACATGGTTTCCTGTGGTTCCATTTGAATGTGTGGGTAATACGGTGCCTGCAATTCATTAGGAAGGAGTTCCAATACTTGGGAGCTGCATATGAGAAAGCTCTCCTTCCCAGCTCGGTCAAGTGCCTGGGGCATTCCAACAGCCTGCAGGTGGAGGACCTCAGTTCTCACCTGTTACTTTTAAAATAAGCATCCCTGACAGAAGTGATCCAGCCCCATCCAGTAAGGCTCTTGCTATGAGATCTGAGCATGAGGTCGCTCTGATTGGCAGAACAGGGGAGCCAACCTAAGGATTGATAAAGATGGCAGTGGTGAGTCCAGAGTGTGACTTGGATGATGAATCTACAAATGTTATTATAGGCTGTGTTCAAGTGACTTAGTAGTGAAGGGAGGTGAGGGCAATTACTGGGGAGCAGTATTCAAGAATAGGAGGAGGTGGCAAAGCCCAATCGCAGCTATTCCTTCAGGGGTCAATAGGTGCCTCAGTTGGTAACACAGTCCCATTCGCTAATTCACCCTCCTAATTGCTGAGCTGATACAGTGCTGTACATAAGAAATGGGTTGAGTGTGACCCCCAAGTATTTGAAGTCTCTTATCTGTTCAAGGGTCGAGCCGTCAGGGGTTAGTATATTGAGAGTTTTGGTGTTGTTGGATGTGCTCTTTGTAAGCTTTGATTTAGAGCCAAACAGCATACACTTTGTCTTTTGGTGTTTACAAGAAGTCTATGCTGTGTGAACCAGTGTACTGTTGCATTAAAGTCTGTGTTTAGATCTAGGTTTTAGCCAGGGATGTTGTTTCCACTTTTGAAGATAATGAGGTCATCTCCATGCATTATTCTGTTGCTCTTTATGGGTACTGTGAATAAAGGGTTAATGAAAAGGAGCATAGCAAGGAGCCTAGAATGGAGCCCCAGTGCACGCTGGTCCGCACTAACAGAGGGGTTGATAGGGCATGCCCTATTCTCACTAGCTGGGTCCTGTCGGTTAGGTAGCTTCAGACCCAGTTTGTGACATTGCAGGGAAGTTTAGGAAGATAGAGTGTTTAGTAGTAACACATGGTCCACCATATCAAAGGATTTTGATAAGTTTATGAATATAGCCCTGTGATGTTACCGTTGTCTGCTTCACTGATCATGTTGTCTGTGAATTTAGTAAGGGCTGTGGCAGTGCTAAAGCCTCTGTGGAAACCATGTTGGTCCTCAGATAGCAGGCCATATTTTTCAGTGTGTTCCAATAGTTGATGTGAGCCACTTTTTCCAGTATCATGCCCATATGAGACAATATGGATATGGGTCTATAGTTGTCAGGAAGGTGTGGGTCTCCTGCCTTAAGTATGGGGACAATTCTGGCTTCCTTTCAAGTGCAGGCACCTTTCCTGTGATCAAGGATAGTTAATTATGTGAGAGTGGGTTTGTTATGGTTGCTGAGGCCATTTTGAGGAACTACGGCTTTCAGCCCATCACCTCCTATGCTGCCTGTTTTGGGCAGGAACTTTAGTAGGTGATATATCTCTGACCACAATGTTACTTTAAAAAGAAAGGAGGAGAGCTAGTTACTTTGAACTGCTTTCCAGTGCTTTGGGCTACAGTGGGAAGCTGGTCTAGGTATGAGTCTATGTTCAAGAATGGGTTAATTGTAGCCCAGAATCTGCATGGGTCACAAGGTTCTGAGTTTGTTGGGCATTGAAATATGAGGCTTTTAAGGATTTTGTATCTCACTTGTATTGATTTGTAGATGCCTATACTCTGCCCACTCCCTGAGCTGGGTGCAGCCTTATGAGTTGCCCATGCCTTGTTTCTCTTGTTCATCAGTGCCACCCACTCTCTGGTAACCCATTTAGTGTTCCTACCCCTACACACCGAGTAGTCATAGGGTAGTGTTTGTCCTGTACCATGGTTAAGGCAGCAATGAGGAATCCCAGTGCTATGTCCACATCCTTCAAAGTACAGAGGATGGACCAGTCTATGCCACCCAGGTCTCTATTCAGTGCGTCAGTGTCTACGGATATACTATGTTATCTGGAAAATCACTGTCCTGATGCTCAGGATACTGAGTCCAGACAACCGAAATGTACAATCCCAACAGCACCAATACCCGACCTAATGTCGGGTAACACGGCAGCAAATGCTGTTTTTTAATGCTGAGGGCTGTGCCTTCCCGCCCCTGTAACTAAGATTCTGATGGAGTCTGACACGACTCCTAAAGTACTCACCCTGTCTTCTCAGTTTGTTATAATCCAATCAAGTAATGTGTTCTTCGTGTTCTGAAGTTGAGGTGTATAGGTGATTCAATGATCTGAGACAGGTTAATTTCTTTGAGAAGTTCCATGTAGTTATACTGCTTGCAGTGTAACCAATTTAAGTTGAAGTCACCTAAAGTGATGGTGTCCCAAACAGGTGCTAGATCAGCGACTTCAGAGATTATTTCCTGAGTCTGTCTTTCCCTCCCTGAGGATTGTATACACAACCCAAGTGTAATTTAATTGCTTCAGTGATGGTGACTTCCATCATGAACCATTCGGGGTCATCTCCTGAGCTGAACTGGAGGCACAACAGAGCCAGCTATGTGATCCTTGAGGTAGATAATAACACCCCCTCTCTTAGGGCCTGGCCTGTTGTTTGAAAGATGTTGCAGCCCTGGATTTGGCATAGACAGGCAGAGGTTGTAGGTTTCAGCCAAGTTTTGCTTACCCAAGGACATTGAGTTTATGGAGTGACACCCAGGCTTCTAGTTCCTGGATCTTGGTACAATGCTTCCTGCATTGATATGAGTGAATCTGATGCAGTGCATGAAGGACCATTGAGAGCACGAGTACAGGGGCCAGGGTTTGACTCCACATCCCACATTTTAGGAGCAGAAGGTTGCAGAATAGCTGGAATAGCCTGCTCTTACCCAACACACCCACTGCAACAACTTGTGGGGCAATCAGTATTGCACCTATCGTGCAAGTTGCCTTTCTGCTGAGGCAGGCTATTGTGGCAATTGGGGTGCTTTAGGAGTTGAGGCTGAGCCCCAGGGTGTGTCCACTGTGACCCTTGAGGGAGTACTTTTTGTCTGGGGAGTAGTCTTTGACTAGCAGATAGCTGATTGCATCACATAGGCTTAATATGGCCAGCAGTATCATAGCCATAGGGCAACTTGGTGTAATCTGTTTTATTATTTTGTCACCATGATCCTTAAATTTCTGTGTTTCCAGACTAGCAAAATGATTGAGTAAGCCTCTTTAAGTAAGTTTAACAGCGGGTGCAGGTGATTTGCTATAAGCTGTAGATGGGAAAGTGGGGAGATAGTCATGTGACAACCATCCACTATATAGCTACAGCCGGAAAAGGGTGGGTTTGGGGGTTGTGGGGGAGCAGCTACGCAGCAGCTGTGGGAAGATTCAATTGTGGTAGGACTTGCTAAGCCCTTTCAATTGAAGCTAGGCAGAAGTGAAAAGTTCATTAAAAAGATTTACAAATTAAGCCACAGCTGTATATAACATTAAAAGCTGTAACTTTACTGCAAGTCTACACCACTTGATTATCTGTGCTGGCAATGTCCTGTCCTGATTGATCTGACTCTCACCTATTGGGATGAAAATGGTACCAAATTTGAACTAATGCACAGTATTCTTAGTGTGGTCTCCTGCTACCTCAGTACCTGACTTAATGTGGTGGCATCCTGGAGCTCCTGGAGGGCTGGTAAGCTGCTTTTGGGGCAGTGAGGACCTAGAAATGGGAGAAAGAAAGAAATAGGAGATAATATGAAACAAGATCTTCTGAAACAGATTAGTGACTTACTTTGGTGGGGCGGGCAAGAACTCCTGACTGGGCAGGCTTGTGGGACCCGAAGTTAAGTTTCTTTTTTTAATCTTCAGGCAGGCTGCGGTACCGAGTAGATTATTATGAGTGCAATTTGTTAAAAAACAAAAGTGGCTGAATTCTAAGGGACCGACTGAGAACTACTGATCTTAAGATAAACAGACTGGCATTAACAATAAACAGGCAGAAGTTTAAACAAAGTCTGGTCAGATCCACCATGGCTGCATAATGAAGTTAGTGAGATTGAGTGGAATTGTTAAGGAGGCATGGAGAAATAACACAATGATTTGTAAGTAGTCAGATTTGTTTTATTTTTATTCAAGGAAGGCATACATATTATTGGAAAAGATATAGAGGTGTACATTTCATTGGAAGGAATGGTAAGCAATAGAGGTTTGACAGATACAGCAGATAGCAGTACCTAAAAAGTAATGGCTAGCATATGTTCATATGATACAATTTTATAGAGAAAGAGGTTTTTGCCCATGAGGCGATATACATTATATTTAAGCAATGTGTTGATGTCAAGCAGTCAGGTGTAATGATGGACTCTGTTAGGAGAGAAAATGTGATAGCAACTTTGAGGAGAGGTCACTGTTGATGAGGTTAAGGTAGTTATGCTTGTGATAATGGGAATATCAGGACAGTATGAGGTCTATGCAGGAGTGGAGTACAAATATGCACTGCATCGTAAGTACGTGCTCAGAGTGCAGGCAAATGTGATATGCAGGTTTGTTTTACAAATAGGTAAATATAGGGATAGATGCAATTGATAGAAAGATAGAATAGATAATTACATAGATAGCTAGACAGATAGACAGGCAGACAGATAGAGGGAGGAGTCATAGTCATGACAGTCTAGAGAGGCAACTGCCCTAGAGTCACAGCCACGTTTGCTAATTTGGGGTGAAAAACTTTTCAGGCAGCACCATTTTGCTGTCAGTAGTCACCTATGGGTTTAAGCATGTATTTGAACCCTTAAAACAGTTATAGTGCAAGAAAACAATGAAAGCAATTGTGTTACAGTTTAGCACTGAAACATACATGTTGCCACCTTGCTGCAATGAGCACCTCCCCAAGCAAAGTGCCATTCTTAGTTATAAAGAGGAGAGCTAAAAATGTGTCTCAAAGGAAGTGCAGAATCGTTTTTATTAAATCTGTTTCATGATAGAAGTCCTTTCCTCTTTTTACTAATTTAATGATAAAGAGTAGCACCTTTCTTCTGAGCGGACTGATGTAAATGTTGACAGTCAGTGTTTAGGGATATGCTAGGTGTCCGAGGAGCATGGTGTGCTACTTTGCTGGCTAGAAAGTAGGCTGTTAGGAAAAAAAAATAAAAACACACAGCTCAGACATTCTACCAATGAGACACATCATAGTGCAGCCTGTTGGAAGAGGAAGGGAGGCACTCGATTCCTGTGGGACCTGGGAGAGTGGAGTGGTTCACCAGATGATACTTTTTTTACTGATTAAAAAAGAATGGGCATCTTTCTCCCAAGTGCACTGATGCAAACAGTACTTTCAGGAGATGAAGAGCTGTCTGCTGGAGCAAGGTGTGCTCTGTGTTCCTTTGCTGGCCCAGAGTGCAGGCTATTATAAAAATACAAACAAAAAATGTTGGGAGGAGAAGAAGAGTGAAACTTGGTTCCAGTGGAACTTTAAAGGGATGGAGGAGATCTCCAGATGGTAATTTTATTTATAAAAGGGAAAAGGTAGAATCTTTCTCACAACCAGACTGATGTAAATTATGCTGGTTGTGAGGCAGAAACATCCCAGGAGCCAGGTGTGCTCTTCTGGTGGTCAGTGAGCAGACTATATACTCAACGTCTTGAATTCTTGAGTTGTTAAATCATAGGTAGTGCTCAGTAACCACTGCATCTCTGTATCACCTATACTTGTTCAGCCTGCACACCCACAAGCTATGGTGTCAATGTGTAGTGATTATTTGGCTTGGTCAATTACGGGCGGGAGGTAGTAGTACAAAGTCACTGACTTTAGCATAATGGATTTTGTTTATTCATTTTTTGTTTGTTTGTTTTTCATTTTGTTAAATTAGCCTGACAGGTTTATTTGTTTGTCTTACACACTGCAGTTAGAAATCATGGCATGTAGCTATGTCATTGTAGTATCTAAATGTTACTGGTTGTAGTTGATTGATGACATCCATAAACCAGAAGGAGCGTTTTTTATCAGACAGGTTGAATGTAATAGTCTGCTTTTACTGGCAGTTTGAAATCACCATTGTGAAATAACATCACACAGCTTTAAAATGTTGTTAGAGCATATTAATCTCTGTGATGTATGCCTTCTTTTCTATGGTACAAAAGGAGACAGTTTTCAAACTGCTCACAAGCTTCCAGCGAGTCTGCCAAGCATGTATCACACCAGAACAATCACCTTTCTGCTCACCCCAAGACAATTGCAGTCCCCTAATGCAATATAATTAGTGAGAAGGCATGCTGTTGTATTAGGGACTGCAATTGTTTTGGATGACCTGAGCAGTGTCTGTCCCGGTCTGATACCTGCTTGGCAGACCCCATGGAAGCTTGTGAGCTTATTTAATACCGCTTCCTTTTAGCCTAAGAAAGGAAGGCATGAGCCATTATTATCATTATTATTACTTTTTATAAAATGGGCTAAAGAAATCAATAATCCTGATTGGCTGAAAGTCGTTTTCAGCTGCATCCTTATCAGGATGTATCATGCCAACCAGCACTAATTGTGCCAACCAAACCACAGCACATCACAAAATTCATCCATGCCACCACTCTCTCCTGGCCAGTACAGCCCTCAGTACTGAACCATGATCCCGGCTGGACACCAGCTACACTGAAACACATGATGGAATGAACGAGAACCCACAGATACCAGTGACTGTCCGTGGTATCTTAACATACAAAATGATATATTCACTGCTTCTTGAGTCACAGCTCTCAGTCGCACTGCTGAAAAAGTTATACAAACCATACTGCGTTGAACTCGCTCCCCGTAACTCCTTTTCTTCCTATGACACCCGCAACAGCCCATAAGTCCCCATATAAAACCAGTGCATTACTCTAACACAAAAACAAAACATTTAAAAAATGTCTTTCTTTATCTTCCTCATGTTTACACGAACATGCAAGCAGGAAACCACAACCTACAGCAGCTCCTGAGGACAAGCTTGCTACCAGCTACCCACCTAGCCAGTCATTGAAAACATTACTGTAACAGCACAAAGCTGTAAAAAGGTAAGGCAACACAAAAATGTTTTCTGTCTGTTGGATGGGGAATAAAAAACATCCCACCATTTGCCTGAGCTACTATATGACACGTTAATTTCCGGACATGCTTGCTCCCATTGTGCTTAACTGATATGGGGGGCATGAGCAAACTATGAAATATTTGAGAAAAAAAAGGTTTTCAGAGTTTTATTTCATGAATGTGGTTGCTGTGGACTACAGATACATTACAGACACCAATGTTCTGTAGTAAGTTTTAATTAAACAGCTCCACACCAAAGCAATGACTGGAACTACTTTTTCTTTTTATAATACATAATCAGATTTTTACTCTTTTTATCTACTTCTTATATGCATTTTTTAATTAACTTATTTACTGGAGCAGCCCATCTTATAAGCACAACAACATACTCCGAGTGTGGGTTATGTGCTGATGAAACGCGATCCAGGCATAAGGCACTCAGCGCAAGTGCCTCGTGCCTGGGACATCCTGAGTGTGCTCTTATCAGCACGTGACCCACACCTCATCGTGTGTTATTGCTTGCGTATCATATATGTACTCTATCTTGTTACTTTGTATATGTACTCTTCTTGCACCTTTTGCACATTTGTAGCCATTATTACTACTTTGTATCATGAATGTAGATGGTGATAAACTTTTGAAACAAGCTAAACCTGTTATATAACATTATATAAATCTAAGCATTTTCAGAAACATAGCACCAGTGAAAGCAGCTAGTGTCAAGAGTTCAGGACAACAGGTAACCACCATCTTCATCACTCAAAAAGAGGTTACTAAAAACTACATTTATACCTGTTATGAAACTGGGGTAGATTCCATGAGTTGGCATGTGGCAAAATGAACACAAAAAACTACGGCTACAAAATATTTTATTCTTATACTACATTGTAAAAGTAAAATCATAAAAAATGATTGACCGTACTTTATAATATACAGTTTCAACAAGTACCTTAACTAAGCTGGTCTCACTGAGACAGCAAAGTGCATCTGCCCTTGACACTGACAGGAGAGGGCCTGCAGAACTGGAAATCAGAATTTAACAAATAAATCAAGCATTTCTTTACATTTACATTTTTATGTCTGTCAGACATATGCACTAATGCAGCTGTGAAATCCAGTACATCCAAGGGAAAATATTACCTAAAAATCTTATTTTACTAAAATGTATACTCTCCTCATTGGGTCATGCTTGAATCAATCTGTACTTATTCCTTAAAATTCACAACACTACGCCAATTTACATACTAAAAAACTAAGCCTTAGGTCACTTCACATGACAATGCTAAACTTCATCTCACACAATCTCCCAGCTAAAGCATCCAGACATACTGTCTCACAAGCAAACCCAGCACCCAAGTAATACATCACCTTGTAGTGACATGTAGGTGTCAAATACAATTTACATGCGGACAACAACCACTTAGGCAACAAGTTAGCTTTCTGAGCTATACATGTTATCCACCATAAAACATAACCTACATTTACTGTTGAATAGAAGGAGAAGAATTTCTTCCATTACTTGTAACATTCCCACAACAATAAATTTTGACTCTATCAACAACAAATGGCCTAATATACTATCTATGCAAGATGTCTTTGAATGGCTACTGCATTACTGCTAAAGGTATTTCTTGACAAGAATATTTTAATTCAAAAGCTAGTAACACAAAATAGGAGCATCTTCTGTTATTGGATTTCATAATAACACCTTTAGAAGAACTTTCATTTCAACTACTTCATTTATGGTGTACCATTTCTATTTACATGCCTAATTCCATAAGTTTTCTTTCCCTTTCTAATATATGCCTGACATTACATATAATGCTCTTATGTGAATCAATATTACACAATTGTACAGCTTTCTGAATATTTTGTCAATCACTGTGTAATTAACACAATGTAATATATGCTTGTAAGCTAACAAATTTTACATCACTGCAAAATGTGCATATGGCTCTGCTGTTTTAATAAGCAGTGAAGGAAAAGACTTAGCACTTACCATTTTATTTATTTATTTATTATTTCAGTTAAATAGCGCTCTTACTTTACAGGAAGGTATTACATCACTGCATAAAAGCACGTAAACATTTGCCAACTGTACAATACACTAGATATGTGAGTATTTACCATGTCAGATTATATGAATTCCAAGTCCAGTTGGTATCATTGATAAAAAAATATTTCCACTTTTGTTTATTCTGCTGGTAATAATTGTCCTGTACTAAAACCAGTTTGCCTCTGATCCAGTGTTTACATCCAGGTAAATATGTTGCCATAATGAGGATGGGGAAGCTTATATTTTCTGATTATCCTGCTAGGATCATGTCCTACTGATAGCAGTCCTACATGCAGAATTCATCTCTGTCTGCTGGATGTACAGAGCTCATTCACAGTTCCTTACTGTAACCCCTGAGCAGTAATGCCATACTACCAGCCCCAGTGTTGCAGTTCGAAATGTTGCAGTGTCAGTGGAGGGAGAAGTGTTTAACAAAATATATTGTAATTTGAATGCAGACCATATTCATTTATTTTTATAAATGTCAGAGCATCAAAACTCAGCACTTACCAGAATGTTCCAGGATTCACAAGGTCTACTTTCTGCTGTTGCCTTAAGGTATATTCTTTGTCAAAACCCTTGATGTTCTCTCTGAGGCTATTCTTGCAACCTAGGAAAGGGAGAAATCAGGAGGTATCTCCTCCTATATCCCTGGCTGCAAGTTCCTCCAATCTGGGAACACCTGCCTGTCCCTAGTGGGTGTCCTCTGCTTGCCCTCCTCCCCAAACCTGTCCATCCAGGTGTCCTGGTCATGCCCCTAGACAAAGTCCTGCCTCCTTTGTTGCCTTGCAGGGAGGGGACATTAACTTCTCAAGTCAGAGGAAAAATAGTGATCTCCAGATCCCATGCACACACAGGCAGCGTAGTAATGAGGCTTCAGTGAAGGATACTATTTTAACACTCTGTCATGTTGTTTGGAAGGTAATTATGCAGGAATCCTTTTCCAAAGCAAAACATCTGCAGGACTATGCCCACTGCAGCTGTAAACATAACAGGCAGTAGTTTAAAACATTTACATCATCTAAACGTGCACAATAAAACTGAAAAATCCTGAATAGATACAAAGTAAAATATATACAAAATGCAATTCAAGACAAACAGAGAATTAATTTTCAAAACAGTAAATTACCATATGTTAAATTGCAGAATGAGCAAAAGAACAAAACAGTAAGCAACACAACAAAATTAGAACAAGGAGAAATTACTGATATTATGGGAGTGGGGCAATGCTAGTGTTAGAGTTGGGTATGTTGCAGGTAAATAGTAGTCCATCCTAATATCAGAAACAGCTGCAGAAGCAGATAGCGAACTCATAGAAAGGAGATTTCAGAGCAGAAAAGGAGCGAGCAGAGCGAACAGAAGAGGGAAGAGAACCCCATAATTCAGAGCAGCAAAAAGAGGAAGCAGCTTGGCCATCAGTAGATTTCATTTGAAGGAGTGCAAGACAGCGAGGGCAAGAATTATAAAGAAAGTAAAAGGAAGAAGGGGAAAAGAGAGAGAAGCAAGATATGAAGGGAAAGAACCAAAGCAATATTTGAGATAAATGAAGCACAGTGAGAAAGGAGCCCAGCAACAAAAGAGGGAGAGAGAGAGAGAGGGATGAGCACAGAGTACAGTGGTGTGCACGCAAGGGTTAATCCAGGGCAAAGTAACAGAACGAAGTTAAAGAGAGGGTCCAGTCTAGCTTAAGTGGACTTTGAAGCAGCACTGTAAACAATGTCTCCATAGTTGAAAACAGGAGAATCATCATAGTGATGATTTCTCTGTGTGCAGGAAGTGGAAAGTTTCTCTTATTTCTGAATAGCACTCAAGCTTGGGGTGGAGCTTCTTCTGGATAGCATCCACATGAACAGAAAAATCAAGATGGCGATTCAGCTAGACCTCTAGATACTTGAAGGAGAGACATTTTCAGTGGCTGCACCATCAAGGGTATGAAACAAGGGTAGGGGAGACCTAGCAAGAATCTGCCTGGTACCAAAAGTCATATAGACTGTTTTATTTAGCACTGAGGGATAACCAATGTTCTCAGAACCAGAGCTGGATACTGTTAAAGTCCAGTTGGAGCTGATTCATGGGATCAAGGGAAGAGAAGTCAGGTGAAAAGAGTACCATATCATCTGCATCATATGAATGGACAGGAGCAGGCAGTGGAGAGGTCATTTAGAAAATGGAGAAAGGAATTGAGCCAATGACAGACCCTTGGGGATGCCTGAGCTGATAGAGAGCAGGAAGGAAGGGAGTTTCAATACAGATGGCTTGTGACCTGCCCTCAAGGTAGGAGTGAACCTCTCAACTGAAGAAACTTAGTCCAGCAGCTTTAAGCTTGTCCAGAAGAATGGGATGGGTTACAGTGTTGAAAGCTTTGGCTAATTTGGAAAATATGGCAGAGGTGACATGGCCCTGATCCATGCCAGAGAGGATAATATCAGTGAGCTAGAGGAGAGAGGTGGAGATGGAGTGTAACTCTGGAAAGGTGAAGAAAGAAGCTGCATCAGGAAAAGAAGACAGTTGGAGAAAACAAAGTGTTTCCGGAGTTTAGCTAGTGTGGGAAAGAGGAGATGTCAAAAGTTACTAGGGGAAGAGAGGTCTCCTCTTTAGGTGGGGAATAATAGTAGCTGTCTTCCAAGTATTAGTGACAGAGAATAAAGAGAATGAGAGGTTGAGGAGATAAGAAATTGGGAGGGCAATGGCATGAGCAGCGAGAATAGAAGTCTAGATTCAACACCATCAGGGCTCCCACCTCAGGAGATTTAGTCCCAAAAGGGCCTTAAGAGAATCAACAGGGTAATAGGTGAAAAAGAAAAAGGAGAAGGGGCAGTAGGACAATTGGATAAGAATGAGAGAAAGAAAGAAGAAGAGGAGGAGGAGGAGGAGGAAGAGAGGAGAGGATGAATGGGCACAGAAAGTGAAAAGGACTTGAAAGATGAGGCAACTGCTGAGGGGTCAGAGATAACGAGTATTACCGATCATGTGAACAGGGAGGAAAGGGGACAGGGTTGAGGGAAGAAGAAAATGAATTACCTTCAGCACCCACAATTTGATAAGGATAAGAGAAGAGGACCCAGTCCAAGATGGAATGATTTAGAGATTTGAAATTAAAATGAGTAGGACCAGAAATCAGCTGAGCTAAAAGGAGGGATTTCACATCAAGAGAAAATTTATGAAGAGTGTGGAGAGGCAATTTAAATTGAAATCACCTAATATCAGTAATCCACCAGAAGAGGCCTGAGAGGAGATGGAGGTGAATAACTCAGTTATTGAAGGTGGTAATTGCCAGGGCAGCAGTAGACACAGGCAATAAAACTGTGGTAGAGAAGTGGAGGAGAGTTTGAGAAGCATCTCATATGCAGAGGGGCTAAAGATGGTGAGCACAGGCTCAAACTGAATGTTTGAGGAAGGGCAGATCTATGCCACCTCCTTCTTCAATCCTGGATGAATAATGGTGAAGCCTGGGATGGCAACTGTGGAGTCAGGAATCATAGAGGAGATCCAAGATTCCAAGATCGCCAGCACTTCAAAATTAAGGTTAACCATTAGTGGTTTGCAAGAGGTCAGTTTGCAGATGTTTACAGGGGCTACTCTCAAACCCTTGTGGAGAGGAGAGGAGAAGATAGGGAAGGGCCAGGGTTGAGCTCAATATCTCCTGAAACTAAAAAGCAGCAAGGCAGGAGAAGCTCAAGAGAGCCTATGAGGCGCTTATGGGAAGGGGAAGAAGAGTAGGAAGGATAAGAGTTTTGGGCAAACCATTCTCGATGGATTCAGTTTTCTAATTAACAGGATCTAGTTCAGCTACCAGTTAATCTGTTCAGCTATGTTATATATGCATGTCTCTGCTTGCACATTGTTTCTTTAATGTTTGAAAATAAACATGAATTTATTTCAGTACAGCAAGGCCTTTCCTCACCTTTTTTCTTCCTTAGCTTGTGGCGTGCATGTCATAGCAATTTCATCTTCCTCTTCGTACATCCTTGTTCTTCTGGTGGTGTCTTGGCAGAATTATCTGGCTCTCCTCTACATCACTTCCAGTCTTGGGGTTCAATTCCACAGCTTCTCTGTCATATCATACATCATATTACCTATTCAAGGCCCTGCAGCTGTGACTCTTTCATGGGAGTATCAGAGTCAGATTTACCTTCCTTGATTCACCAAACTGCAGTGAAATTATTTTTTATGTCTCAGATCCTTCCACTTGACAAGGCAGTAGTGGAACATACTTCTACATACCTCATGTAGTACACAGATGTGATTCACGCTAGCCTGAACTGCTCAGCTAAGGGGGGTTAGGAGCGAAGAAGCAAGATGGTCACGCTGCTGCTTCGCCTGCAGAGGTGCCTGAGTTTGCTTGCACTGTTTTGCTCCATAGTGAGCAAATACTTTTTATCTAAACCAGCATTTTTAGTAACCAGCTGTTTTATTGCTGGTCTGAGTTTATGTTGGAGCAAATGGAGTATTGCAAATGAGATAATTGGTAGGAGCTTGCCGGACCGAAGAGTCAGAATGGTTTTGAGTGGTTTGCCACAGTGCTGCTGTATTTTAGGTCAGATAGTGCTTTGCTGGTTATAAAAGTTGATAAAGGTTTTTAATTACCTTTTATGAATGAACCTTATATTATTTTATCCTATAGCCTTGGGATAAAGTTTACTTTGTCCAAAATGCTGCAGATTGAGTTCTGCTTTACAATGGTCCTGCCGACCACCCGCTAGTTGTTGGCATCCCATCAGATAACTCCTGAATGGAGGAGAGAGAGCATTATGGCCTTTGGAAGAGATTTTCATGGATTGGGAATGTTTTGTCAGAGGTCATATTCTCTGTCTACTTGTTTTCATATTTTAAAATAAGATAGGACACTGTTGCCCTAAGGGGCCGGGGTTATAGTATCATGTTAGTTGCATTGAGTTTACTGCGCTCAGTGGAGTAATATTTTTCTTCTTTCCCACTGACTTTGATATGTTGGAGAAAATTCAAAAGGATCCTACAGCTGTGAAAATGACGGCTGTTTACAGAGATCTTAGGGGCTAGCAACACACATTTATTTTGAGTATCAGCAAATTTATAAAAATGGGTTGAGATCATGGACCCCAAACTGCAGACAGGAGCTAAGTTTGGCTTTCCTTATTAACTTTCAAAAGAATGCTGTTGTGGTGAATAGCCAAAGTTGTTTGTGGTGTAAAATTCCCTGAAAAGGTCATTTTAAAACTTTTTCACCCAGCGGTGGCAATTGGCAATTGAATTTGTAAACTTTCTCAGTGAACTTACAAATTAGTCCTGGGAAGTATAAATATATGCTTGTATTCATTATTTTATATAAATCTGAATTTACAGTCCTGCAAAACTCAGTATAGAAAATGTTCAATCCGGAAGCTCCCTAACTGTGTATAGTGGAATCTACATCACTTTCAAGTTCATTGTAAGAATCTTCATTCTATTTGAATTGTTGGGACACTTTCAGTGGACCTGTTTTGATGCAACTCAAAAGGCATGACTCCTTACTAAGGAACACTGTTTTCTGATTTATGGTACACTAAGGAATCAAATTGGTATGATTGTCTTTGCAGTGTGCTCTCTGTTTTCAGATCAGCTGGACTCTTCTGAGTAGAGGGAGGAGCCGATGCTGATTTGTGTTTGCTTTTTGTGTTTTGGACTTTTCAGATATGTCACTGACAGTATAAAATGGGACTTCTAGCTATTGAGCCACTGTCATGGATATAGGTAAAACATTTCATTTGTCTTTATCTATTAAGCTTGGATGGTGCATCTAGTACACACCCATTAACCATTTTCATATTTTTTATTTCATCATCAGTTTTTATTGTGTAGTTAAAAACTTTTACAATATACAAAATAGAGACACATATAAACATTAATTCCATAAAACAAAATAATTTGTTTTAAATTCATAAAATGTCGCTTTATACAATATTAATTTGTTCTTCACTTTCTTAACAGCATATAAATATTTTGCCAACCTTTCCACAACCCATTCATTCTCTGTATGAAAGAGGATATGTGTCAATTCATTTTTATCAAGTAACACTGTTTTATTCAGAAAGGGACCTAACCAATATATACAGAGTTTTTCATACCAGTTACAGTCCCAGAGAATGTGCATCAGCTCTTCTTTACCCCCTTTCTCACAGTCACAATCATCATTGGTTATTCAATTTTTTATAACTGAAATTCAGAACATTGCTGGGGAACTGTTCAAATTTATAACAGATAAAATGAATACAAATCTCCGGATTAGTCAATTTTTCCAGATAGTTTTTGAAACCGTGGCAATAATTGTTAGCAGTAAACTATCATTTGGCCTGGAGTCAGCTATCCAGGCCAAATCAACATTGTTCCAATAGTTTTCAATTTTTTGTATATATTTCATATATTTACTGCTTACAGAGATTACTTTATCCACAACTTTTTTAAATGAAACAGCTTATACTTTTCCTACATTAACAGGACTGAATTAAACGAAAAAGGAGTTTTATATCCTAAATTTTGCCAAGATTCTTTCTCCTTTAAACATCTTTTGACAAGTGTATCATTATTTTTATTGGTGACCCATATCCAAAAGTTTAATTTTCTTGCATGTATTAAAGCATTGATGTTAACCAGTCCCAACTCTGCCCTTAAATAAGAAGAAGAACAGGAATGGCCGAGTTTTAACATTCTTCTAGTGATTTATATAATGGTACCGTTAATTTATTGGAATCTCTAATATCCCAAACTTCACAGCCATAGAGTAATTGGGCTTCAACTTTGGATCAAATAACCTGAATTAATGGGTATATTGTCATTCCACCAAATAAGTAATTACGTTTATTTAAGCCACCTATGGTTTTCTTTGACTTTTGGACAGTCATTTCCAAGTGTTTAGTCCAATTGCCATTTTGCTGTATAATTACACCCAGATATAAATATTCTGAGACCATTTCTATTTTTCCCACTTCTATAGACCAGGTCCCTTTAGAATTTGTATTTCCAATAATCATTGCTTTTGTTTTATTCATGTTAATAGATAATTGAAGTATAGTTGATTGTTTGTAAATAAAATCTAATTTTTTGGAGACCTGACTTAGTCAAAGATAACACTACGATATCATCGGCATATGCCAATACAGGAACTGGAAAATCCTTAATTTTAGAGGAATCAATATCCACCTCGTTGCAATGATCTAGAACATCTTCCAGATAACGTGAGAATAATAAGGATGCTAATACGCAGCCCTGTCTCACACTACAATTTATATCTAAAGTAATTGATAATTGACCTTTAAGACCCAGTTTTATCTTTGCTCATGTATATGTAAAGTTGGGAGATGATTGATACCAAAGTTGAATTAATACCTCTTTTCAAAAGAACCTGCCACAGTATATCTCTTGAGACACTATCAAAAGCTGTCGAATAATCAATGAAGATCACAAACAATCTCTGCCTTCACAATTTAACATATTTTTCAATTAAAAGCTGCAGCACAAAAATATTATCCAAAGCTGAATAATTTTCTCTGAAACCTGATTGATAGGCTGTGATACTTCCACATTTTCACAAATGAACAGGTCTTAAATGGATATTACACTATTAAAATCCATTGCGCTCCAATCTAAAAGGGTGGGGTCACTTAACGGGCCCTAATTGTTACATTTTAATCTTGTGTTCCTCTGTCTAGTTAGTGTGTCTTATCTATATAAGCTACAAGCTGGAACCACTTTTGTGATGAGAGCTGTATACTGGAATTTAATAGGATTATCATTAGGGTATTGGAAAGGACTTCTTGCTTAGGAGAACATGATAGCTTTAATTATAGATCTGTACTATGGAACACTGTGGTGTACCTAGAGGTAAACAGTTTTCTGAGAGTCTCTTTATATAATGATACTGCTTCTAATACCTTTATATTGCTAATGTATTCAGAAAAGGAAAAGAAAACATTGGGTAACTGAAATACAGTGTTGTGACACTTGGCCAGCTGGTTCTGCTTGCTCTATGATTTTGTAACATAAAATGTGTCATTGAGTGTCTCTCATGAGATGTGCTGTGCTACTGGGATGACCCCCCAGGTTTTGGTTCTAAATGACAGGATAAGTTAAACAGCAGATCTCTGTAATGTGATTAATTTCCAAGTCGCATTTTATAGCCAATGTTTTTGATCTGTGTTGCTTTGAAAGCCAGGAACTAAAACATCCATTTTATGACGTCTTCAGAGGAAAACACATGTAATTTCTCCTGGTGTTACAATGCATTATTACACCTCAGTGAGATCTGGCAGAGTTAGTGATGAAAGGTTCTTTGATGTTTTTGAAAAGCAGGAAGCTGCTCATGGATGAAGGAAGGAACAGGAAAATCACAGACTTGATTGGGAAGTCATATGGGGAAATGAGTTTTGCTGATGTCACCTTATTTAATTTACCTCCTGAGTGATAAGACATCCTGGTTGTATAATTTTTATATTTTAAAAGGATGAGCTAGCTGGCATCATAGAAGGAGTGGAGACACAGGGTTTAAACAGTATTCTGTATTTCACTTAGAGACATTCATGTTTGACTCTGAAGAAGAAACATCTGCTTCAAGCACTGTTAGAAGATATACATTAGATAGACAAGTCTAAATGTCTGTTGGTAGGAATTTGTTTGCACTTTTTAACCTTGTTCTTTAAGTGATTGTATGCTTTGTGATATATTGTTCTGTGTTTGCATTTTACATTTTATCTATTTTAAAGTAAACCTCTATTTGTTTTCCATTAAATCTTTATTAGAGTTTCCAGCATACAAGCAACATGAACCAGCTATGTTTTGAGAGACATGTACATTGGGAATTAAAATAAAACAAAACAAAACAAAAAACCTCAATCCCTCCATCCCCCTCTACCCCCTCATATCTCCACTTGTCCAGACCTGGCAACTCAGTATGGAACCATGATATGGGTGACAGAACTTTACTATGTAATAAAAAGAAAATGGCAAATGCTAAGAATAAAGCGCAAGGAAGGGGGCCCATATCTCGCTTGAATTTGTTTAGTTTGTTTTGTAAGCTGAATATCATCTTCTGACTCTGAGACAGTATAGTAACTCCGTCAACCACTCACAATATGATAGGGCCTCATTGTCCTTCCAATGCCTTAATAATAACTTTTAACTGTCATTGCTATAAGGGCAATGTGATATTTATGCCGCCTTTACAGAGATTTCTGAGTAGTTCCCAAGGAGTCAAGTATCAATCGAGAAAGACTCACCTAGTCCTAACAGGGGTCTGCCCGCATCCTAATCTGCTCCCAGAGGGGGCTACTTTAGGGCAGGACCAGAAAATATGTACTAAGTTGCCATTGCCTTGTCCACATCTTAGACAGGTGACGGAGTGTCTACTATCGAACTTAGCAATCTTCTGGGGGTATAGTATAGATTGTGCAGTATGTGAAATTGTATGAGTCGGAGTCTGTCCTGAGTAATATAGTGATGGCAACCCCACCAGAGTGTTTCCCACTTAAAGGGTATCCCTGGTAGGAGAGTTTCCCAAAAGCCTTAGGTCCGAAGGGGCCAGGATGTAAACGCTGTACAAGTTTTTGAATATTTTGGAGATCGATGAGAAAGGCCAGCACTTTGTGCCATTTCAGACCAGAAGGGGATACTCTGGCAGACGGAGGTGGAGTAAACCTCTATTTTAAAGAGACTGCTTGGTGTGCCTTCAAAATTCTTTCTTTGACAAGTGAAGCATATATGGTTAAGGCTGACACTGTGGATAAGCTAATGGTATACCAAACTGGCAAAAGGTAAGAGTTTATCTGAGGTCTTTCACAGAGTTTTATGGGTTCATTTGTGCACCTGGTTAGGTGCCCATAGGCAAAGATATCTGGCATTTCCAAGAGCAGAATTATCTGAACCTGTACATTTGGGTACACTAGCAAAGGGTCACAGTTTGAATCCCTCAAGAACTTGAGACCAAAGGTGATTTGGGCCATGAAACAGACGGAGGGTTACCCTGTTCTGTTCCTGTTCAAAATACTGTGCTCGGAGGTTGGCAATGTGGGAGCAGAGGGTCTGACCTGCTGAGTGGGGTTGTGACAGATTGGTTGGCAGCAGTGTGGATAATTTTGGTATTACAGCTTTTATTGTTCAGAGTGTCAGCTTGATACTGTACAACTCACTTGCAAAAAAAAGGCAGTGATTTATTTTCAAAGGAAACAGAACTATATCACTTGGCTTACAGTCAAGTTCCTACCTGTTTATTTTTTTTCTAAAGTGCAAGTTAGAGTAGCCGAGTTAGGGAGGAAGATGGCTTCCAACTGCAGTGGCACACTGTAGACTACTTAAAGCAGTTGTGCAGGGACAGAGGAGTCCTGTATGAGGTGAAAGCCACCAAGCAGAACCTTGTGGATGCCTTGATGTTAGCAGATACCGAGCATCGAGTCACAGACAGTAACTGTAAGGACTGAATCTTGAGTGTGGAAGGTCTGAGGCTGGTGCAGTGTCCAGATCCAATGAGGAGGGTAGCAGGGCCAGTGCCAGTGAAGGGCCAGCAGCAGGGGAAGGTCACCAGCATTCTGAGTTGCGAGAATGGAGCTGGAGTTCCAGAAGGCTGAGTGAGCGCTGAGAAGCAGAGTGAGAACAGTGAGCTGCAGAGGAGAAGAGGGACAAGAATGGTGAGAGGCAGACCATGAACAGTGAGAGGCAGACTGTGAGGAGCATGAGCGCCAGAGGCAACATGAACTGAAAAGCTATGACTCCAAACCACCAGCACCAGAGCAGGTAAGTGGCTTGGATTTAACTGGGACTACAGGACTGGGTTACAAATTGAATTCCAAATTGATAACCAAATTTAAAGAGGGGAGGATATGGATGCCTTTTAAATTCTTTTGAAAACTTTATTTAGGCTAAAATTCCTAGGGAGTCCTGGAGCTTCTGGCTATCCCCACTACTTACCAGGAAAGCTTGGGATGCATTGGTCAAATGGACAAGAGGACAGTAATGATTACAGCAAACTTAAAGCTGCACTGTTAAAAAATTTTAATTAACTGCTGAATCATACAGAGCTAAATTCTGTAAGCTCAGGAGAAGCCCTGACATGGAGCTACAAGGAGCTAGCCACGAAACAACATCAGTTTTGAAAATGTTGGTGGGAAGGAATTGAAAACCATGTAAATAAAATTGAAAATGCGATTTTATTAGAGCAGTTTTTGGGGCATGCCCAGCAGAGCTGAAAACCTGGCTGGAGGACCGAGGTGCCAAAACAGTGCAAGAGGTTGCTGAACTCTTAGACCACTAAGCCAAGAGCAGACCTGCTCTGAGAGCGAATGGGGTGGGGTGGGCATGGCTGTGCAGAAAGGAAACTTCAAGTACCACAAGGGAATCAACAAAGTCCAAGAGGTAGCATCTTTCAAAAAAGAGATGTGCAAGAACAAGGGACACAATTTGAAGATAGAGGGGGCAGCTCAGAGGTAATTTAAGGAAGTATTTTTCACAGAGAGGTTGTGGATGCATGGAACGGCCTTCCAGAGGAGGATCTGGAGTCAAAAACAATGGTGGAATTCAAGCATGCATGGGACAGTCATAAGGCAATTCTAGGGGTGGGGTAGGAAGAAGTAGGCTGCTGGTTAACTAAGATCTGCAGCTTATCTATTAGGTAGGGAAATGGGCAGACTGGGTGGGCTAAGTGGTCCTTATCTGCCATCAAATTCTATGTTTCTATGTGTGCCTTCAGGAAGCTAAACCCTCACTGCCTCCACCAAACCAGTTAGCCACAGGTTTCAGAGAAAAGATTTCTCTGAGAAAAGAAATGAATGTTGGTTGTGTAAAGAAACTGGGTATGTTGCCAGACAGTGTCCCACAAGGGCAAGTAATACACAACATGGGGCTAGGAAAGAAGTGGGTTGTTTGTGTGTCCCTGGAAGCATGTCTGTGAACATGAGGAACACATGCGCCCAGTCATGGTGAATGGTGTACAGACACAAGGGTTAAGGACACAGGGACATCCCTGACATTGGTAAAGGGATTCTAGTAGAGCCTGGTCAGCTTATACCCAATAAATACATCACTGTACAGGACTTTACTGGTGAGGAGAAAACATTGCCCTCACTAGTGTTCTCCTCAGAATGGGATGAAATGGGGAACTGTGCAACAGATGGCTATAAGCTAAATGTTAGCAGTTGATGTCATCCTGCAACAATCTCAAACAAGAGATGGTGTGTGCAGTTATCTGTAGCCAAGTAGCCAGGGAAAATGGTGGTTCTCTGGACCTCACAGAAGCCATTGTGAAACTACTGGGAGGCTGGTTCCCCATCCTGTGTCTCCTGATATGGAGACTGATGAAAAGGGTAGAAATTTCCCCAGTAGCAGTTAACCACACACAGCTAAGGAGGGTTACTCTGAAGAGGGAGGGTGACCCATTGTCAGAGGGTTAGCATTGACAGTGATCCTGAGTGTCCTGATGCTAGTTCTAGGGACCTTAGTTCAGATACTGAAGGGACCTATCCCATGCCTTGGGAATGTATGAAAGTTTGCAGCTGCTCAGAGAAGTGACCCTAGTCTAGAGAAGCTGAGGGTTTGGGCAGACTCTGACAGAACACAGGGAGGTGGTGGAAGACATAAGGTTTATTGGAAAATGGACTGATGTATACTCAGGCTGTGTAGACAGAGGGAGGAGTGCTAAGCAGGCAGCTTGTCATTTCCCAGGGTATCGTGAGCAGTTGCTCAAGATGGCGTATGATATTCCCTTGTCTGGTCATCTGGGAATTGCTCTCACTATGCAGTGGTTGGCCCAGAATTTCTATTAGCCTAACTTCACCCAGCAGGTGAAGGAGTATTGCAGGTCTTGTCACTGGTGTCAAGAAATAGGAAGGCGGGCAAGAAAACCCAGGCCACCCTGATTCCACTGCCCATAGTGGAGGAGCCATTCCAGAGGGTGGAAAGGATATTGTGGGGCCTTTAAATACCCCCAGCTCCTCAGGAAGAGATTCATTCTGACTGTGGTGAATTATGCCACCCAGTACCCAGAGGCAGTCGCCCTATCCTCACTGAGGACAAACAAAGTGACAGATGCCCTACTTGGGATTTTCTCCTGTGTTGGATTTCCACAGGAGGTTATCACCAATTGAGGGTTCCATTATGTCGGACCTGATGAAATGTTTGTGGGAAAGTGTGGGTGGTGCAGAGATGCATGACACTTATCACCCACAAGCCAATGGGCTTGTGGAAAGATTTAATGGTACCCTGAAGTCAATGCTCCGGCATTTGCTGAACAGCATAGGAGAAACTGGGTGTTTACTCACCTGGTAAAGGTGATTGTGTTGGTTGGCATCCATGGCACTCCAGACATTACCTCAGGGTTTTGGCCCACCTGATAGGCTAGTGATGCACATGACCTAGATCAGATTTCTAGCATATCCAGGTCCCAGAAACCCTGCTCTCCAGTTCGAATCTTCCATAGCTGAAATAAGGTTAATTAGTACAAGAGAAAACATACAGTGCAGGTACAACCAAGTGGAAGTAATAGAGAGATGATCGAGACACAGAGGAGAGCGGACCACGACGTAGGTAATAATGGGTCTGGGCCGATTCTTTATTCTTCTACTATTATTTATAGTCTAGTCTCGACCCGAGGGTCCGACTGGTCATTTATCATTAGAAACAAGCACGATGTCTGTTCCCTGTGTCTAACATGGGTGAAGGTCCCTAGTTCGTAAATCGGTCACTCTGAACACTCTGAGGGAGGGCCTTGAGTGCTGCGGATGCTAACCAACACAATCACCTTACCAGGTGAGTAAACACCATTGTGATTGGTTGGCATCCAATGCACTCAGACATTACCTCATGGGTAGATAAGAAGCAGTGAGTACTCAGGAGGGAAAACAGAGTGGACTAAGAGTGAGTGGTTGAGGATGCTGCTTCCAGGACCTGGGTGGCGAAGGTGGGCCATATGGCATGTAATTGTTCCAGCCTGTAGTGTCTGGCAAACGTGTGAAGGAACTCCATGGGCCGCCTTACATATGTCCTCTGAGGATCGCTGGCTCTCCGCCCAAGAGGTGGTGACCGCTCTGGTGGAGTGAGCCTTGCCCATCAGAGTTTGCTGTGTAGGCATTTTGGATGACTCGCCTAGCCACCCGGGCGATGTGTGATTTTGGAGGCAGCGTTACCTGCCTCTGTCCCTTCAAGGCGATGAACAGTCTCTCTGTCTTGCATATAGAGATGGGTTCTGGTTAAGTACACTGAGAGGGCAGATCCCACATCGAGGTGATGTAGGGGCACGCTGGAGCCCTGTAGGGGCCCCTCTTGGGAAGGGTGGACAGCTCGATGGGTTCCTCCCTGTGGAAACTCATGAGACCTTCGGTTGGAAGACTGGGACTGTTCTCAGATGGACCCTAGTGGGGTGAACACTGTGTAGGGTTCTGCGAGGATAGGGCCCCAAGTTCTCCAATCCTTCTAGCCGAACAGATTGCCACCAAGAAGCATGTCTTGAGGCCAACCCAGAACAGGTCCACCTCACGAAGAGGTTCATAAGGAGCCGAGTTGAGGGACTCAAGGACCAGTGGGAGGTCCCACAGGATGATGGTCGGTCAGAGTCTCGGTCCGGAGGATCTCTACTGCCCTTAGGAAGCATACGAGCCGGGATGCGCTACCGGGGTGTATCCATCAATGATGCCTATGGCGCCTATGGCTGATAGTTGCACCCTGAGGGAAGAGTGCGCCAGTCCCTTCTCCACTCCCTGTTGGAGGAATAGGAGGATGATGGCCATGTCAGACTGCTCGGGAACCTTGCCCCATTCCCCGCACCACCGAGTGAAGATGGACCATTGCCTCCCATACGTGGAAGTGGTGGAAGCCCATCTGGACTGGAGTAGGGTGCTGATGATGGAATCATGATACCCCACTGCCCTCAGTCTCCTCCTCTCAGGAGCCAGGCTGTGAGCTTCAGGGTCCACGGGGTCAGGTGGAGCACTGGCCCCTGCAGAGCATGTCCGTTGGTAGGGTATCCTGAAGCTGGCCAGTGACATCTCTCGGACTGCTCATGAACCATGCCCTGCACGGCCAGTAGGGGGGCCACCAAGATAACCGTGTGGCCTGACTCCATATTTTGGCTAGGACTTGTGGGATCAGGGGAGCGGTGGGAAGACATAAGGGTTCCTCCCTCCAGGATTGCGACAGTGCCTGTCCCCTGGGAGAGACTGTCCCTGAACCGCGAATAGTATTCCCTGACCTGAGCATTTTCCTGTGACGCCATGAGATCCATGGACACGGGCCCCATGTCACCTGGATCAGCTGGAATAGGGCCAGGTGTAATCGCCATTCCCCGGGTGTACCTGTTGCCTGCTGAGCCAGTCAGCGGACGTTCAGCCTTCCCGCCAGGTGAACCACCCCAGGTGAGTGAGGTTGGCCTGAGCCCAGATGAGGACTGCCGTTGTCTCCTCATCATGGCCTCCTGCTCCGGTTCCGCCTTTGCTTTGCTATGTAGGCCACCGTGACTCGATTGTCGGAATGGATCAGAACCGACTGACCATGTACCTGGCGCTTGGAATGCCTTCAGGGTGGAATCGCTCTCATCTCCAGGATGTTGATGGAGAGCTCCGCCTCCGCTGGTGACCATAGGCCCTGTGCTGTTGTGTCTCCCAGGCAAGCTCCCCAGCCGGAGAGGCTCACATCTGTTTCTATGGCGATCGGTTGAGGGGCTCCAGAGGACTCCTGATCAGATTCGCCTCCACCGTCCACTATGCCAAGGAAAGTCTCACTACATGTGGTAGCGGTACCATGACTTGTAGATTGTGTTTGCTTGGTGCCCCGAGATAGGACATAAGTTTGTAGAGGGTGCATGTGCCACCTGGCCCAGGGCACGAGGTCTATGCATGAGGCCATGCAGCCCAACAACTGAGCTATCCTTCCCATTGTTGTGTGGTGGGGCCCTCATCTGGAGGGCCAGCTCCATCAAGTTGAGAACTCTCGAGTGGGACGGTTTTGCCTAACCCTGAGCCGAATTGATGAGTGCTCCCAGATGCTCGATCTGCTGAGTGGGATTGAGGTGGCTCTTTCTCGATTTACCACCCAACCATGGTCTTCGAGTGCCTGCATGGCAGATTCCGTGTGGATCATGCCTGGTTTTCGGACCCGGGCCGGATGAGCCAGTCGTCCAGATAGGGATGATGTCCAGTCCCGTCTCCTGAGTCTGGCTACCAGTGTTATGGAGACTTTGGTGAACACTCTCGGCCGACGACAGGCGAATAGCAAGGCCCGGTACTGGAAGTGGTGACCTAGGATGTGGAAATGGAGGAATTACCTGTGCTTCCGGAAGATGGGGATATGGAGGTAGGCGTCTTTAGGTCTATGGACATCAGGAAGTCGCCTCGAACGCATCATAGGGTGGATCGATGGTCTCCGCTTTTGAATCAGTGTGAGACCACGTGTTGGTTCAAATGTTTCAGGTCCAGGATGGGTCTGAGTTCTCCTGATTTCTTGGGCACCAGGAAGAATATGGAATAGACCCCAGATTCTGCTCTGGCACTGGCACGGGCCGAATGGCTCCTGTTCCAATTAGTTCTGACAAGATTTGTTGGACCTGGTGTGGAGATGCCCTTCTCCTGGCTATGGGGGAGGAGATGAACCTTTGTGGAATGTGGGCATGGGATAGCTCTATAGAGTATCCCTGGTTACCACATCTTGAACCCATCTGTCCGATGTTGTGTGGATCCAGCGATAGTGAATAGGGTTAGCCTTTGACCCACTGGTGGGTATGGGTCCTGGCCTCATGCTGTTGAGAGGGGCAGTCACTGTTGCTTTCCTTGTAACCTCTACCTCGACCTCCAGCTCTTTGGCAGCGGGATCTGAAGGAGGAGGACTGATAGTTCTGAGGGTACGGGGCACATAAGCCGGGAGAGGGCCTCTGCTTCAAAAGGAGGACCCTGTTGTTGTGTATCCCAGGGGTTGGAATGGTTTGTTTCCCAAACCTCCGCCTAAAGAGGGAGATAGGAGAACTTGGACTTATTCTTGAGGAGGTCTCTGCCTCCTCCTTTGCTTCAAATAATCCTGAACCCTCCCCAAAACACATGCTTTCCCGAGAGTGGTAAATTTTGCAACAATGTTTTTGACTCATGGTCTACGTCCCACAGTTTCAGCCACAGCGCCTACGAAACACGGTTGGTGATGGCGGTGGCCCTGGCTTGAATACACAGGGTGTCTACCGCCATATCAGCTAGGTATTTGGCTGCATCCAAAGTTCACTCCAACAGTTCTGCCTCCCTGGACTTAGGGATGGCCTGCTCCTGGAGCTCCTCTAGCCAACGAATCTGTGCTCGGGTTGTATAGATGGCTGTGGTGGTCGCCTTTAGCTGCAGTGCCCTCAATCTCAGGGCCCTCTTGAGCATATCTTCACCTTTTGTCCGTCAGGTCCTTGAGGGCTATTGTGCTGCATGGTAGTACAGTCCTTTGCTACAGGGCCGCCACCTGGGGTCAATGGTGGGGGCCTTGCACCAGGCATCCGATTTTTCCCTTGGACTGGGACATTCTGTCCAGGTTCTTGTGATTCAACATCCTGCCCGGTTCGAGGATTGCCATTCTTTACTGAAGATGTCCTCGATTGACGGGACATACAGGAAAGGTCTCTGTGGTTGAAGGTCTCAGTTGAATCATAGGGTCGAGCTTTGACTCGGGTTTGCTTTCCTCCGTGTCGAAACCCGTGGTGGTCTTGATGATTTTCATGAGCCCTGGGATGGTGTCAAAGGAGCATAACTTTGAAGTAGGAGGGTGTACGCTGAAGCTCCATATCTTCTTCATCTGAGTCCGCCTCATCCTCTTCCCCTGCATCATCCCTCTCTGTCCTCGTCGTATGGTTCGTGTGGGTGTCGGAAGGGTGTCCTCAGGGTTTGGAAGTCCATCCGTTGCCCCCCCACCTTGTCGGGTTCTGTACCCGTGCTTTGCCCTGTGTTGGGTGAGAGATTCCAGTTTCTCCATGATTTTGAGCATAAAGTTCTGCTGGCTCTCCATCATGGCGACCGCAGCCTGCTGGTTCTGGATAATGAGGGCCGGGTCCATCCATGTAGAGTTGCTGGGTCCTGGGTTGTTGGGGCCCAGGGCGGGTTCGCTTCAGGAAGAATCATCATCGTCCAGGAGGCAGGCCGCACAGAGGGACCCGGGTCTGGGGCAGGAGGGTAGCGCTGCACGAGGAGCATTTCTTCACTTTCACCATCTGGAAGGAGAGAAAGTATACTTAGGACGGAGATGTGATCCCCCTTTTTTTTTCTTTTCTCCTCCTTCTCTTCCTAGAAGGCCACATGTGTCGGTTGGGGGTGCTATGTGAGGACCCCTGCAACGAGGGCCAGAGGAGGAGGCTGGAGATCAGCGGTCTGGTGCCATGGCTCATTATGGGAGGAGCCGTGGTGACCGGGATGGAGTCCATATAACTCAGGCTACCTACTCAAATCACTATGGGGAGGCCTGAGTGGTAGGGGTAAGGATGAAGCCCAGTGAGGGACAGGACAGGGGTTCGGGAGGAGGAGGGGCCACCAGAGGGTCGCTATGGAGAGACTCCATCGGGGAACCCCCCAGGTAACGGAGTAGGCCAGTCAATCTCCTCCCCTTTTTTTTACTCTTGATCGTCGAGGCAGAGTACTGAGCACTAGGCCACACAGTCTGCACATGACCCTGGCGGCGTCTCCGTGCCATCGTCCAGGGCCAGAAAAGGAGAGCCCATTCCCCTTCCTTGAAAGGGGACAGAGGGTGGACGGTGGATTGTGGTTTCCACATCCCCGTGAGGGCTCGGAAGGAGGAGAGGGAAACCCCCAGAGAGGAGCGTGGATGATGGCCGCGGAGCAGGCATGAGGAGTCCTCTCGCCACCCTCCAGGAGCTAGCGCTCATAGACTAGGGTGAACCCCCGCTGCAGACAAGCTACAAGGAGGAGGGACTACCTCGTGAGAGCAGCGGCTCTAGCGAAGGAGGAGCAGAAGCCCTCACGGTTGCCCCTTCCTGTTCTCTCTGAGGGGAGAGGAGTACCAGGAGGCCACCAGAGCAGAGGGACAGGCGCAGTAGGCCTAACCAGGCCTATGGGCATGTGCTAATGCATGCCATTGCCTTCCGGGGCAAGAGCGCCGCAGGCTGGAATCTGCACCGCGCACAAGGGGGACAGGCGGAGGTCTCCCTCTCAGTGGAGGACGAAGGGTGAGGGGCCAGCCTGCCTGAGGGTTACCGGTGTGCAAGGAAAGAGAGACCACTGGGTTGGCCTCGACGGAACAGGCTGCTTGTCCGCCCGCCGCCTTGCTGAGACGAGGACTGCAGAAAAGCGGCCAAATGGGGTGTTAGGGTCCCTGGCCTAGGGCTGGCGCTATGAGCATTAAGGCGGGCATGGGCGCACCACGCTGTGCTACAAGGAATTTCCTTGGAGAAAAACGAGTGAGGAGCACCCAAACAAACGTTGCATACTACATCATAATTACATAACAACAGGACAAAACAGTAATCCTTTTAGGGATAACTAAGGCTGCCTAAAAGAATCCTCTGATCTAGATAACACCAAAGCAGAGGGCTAGCTTAGCGTAATCCTCCTGGTTAAAATCCAGGAATTTCTAACTTGTAAGGCTTCCAGAAACTATTGTACCTGCCTTCTGACTTAGCCTGGTGAGCATACTTAAAGGTATATAAATCCTTGATCCAAGGTCTTACCTTGTAGGAGCAGACAGGGATTCCTGGTGTGCTTCTTGCCTGATCAGATGCACGATTCGAAACTGGAGAGCAGGGTTCCTGGGACCTGGATATGCTAGAAATCTGATCTGGGTCATGTGCATCACTAGCCTATCAGGTGGGCTAAAACCCATGAGGTAATGTCCGAGTGCCATGGATGCCAACCAATCACAATGGGAAAATACCTTCTCCACATGTTGTTTGTATACAGGAGGTGCCCAAGAGTCGAGGATTTTTCCCTTGAACTTATATGGATGCCGGGTACATGGGCTCCTAGTCTTGATCCAGGAGGACTGGGAATGCAAGCACGCTACCCAGGGAACTCCCATGTGGATTATGTCCTTAGGGTGTAGGGAAGGCTGAAGGAGCTTATGGAACAGCCCAGAGCAACCCAGCAGCTTCTCAACAGAAACAAAAGTATGGTACAACTGCAGAGCCAGAGCTCACTTGTACATGGTGGGTAAGGAATTCATGGTCCTTATTCAATCCAGAAAGACAAGCAGCAGGCTGATTGGGTAGGACCTGCATAAATAGTTAGGAAGGTAAATGACGTGAACTATATTATAGAGTTACCTGACAGAGGACAGACAGAAAGGATGTACCATGTCAACATAATGAAGCCATATGCTAATAGGGCTGACATGGTGTTTGCAGTGTGTAGTTCTGGGGAGGTGATGGATGAAGGAGACCCCTTCTGGTTTGCTGGAAAAACAAGCAGGAGTCCTCTGTGGAGGCAGTAAAATTGTCTCCCCAGCTGGCCCCAGAGAAGATCCAGGAAGTAAGGGAGGTTTTAGTAGACTTTGCCCCATTGTTTAGCACCAAGCCTGGACTAACCCCTTAGCCGACGCACAATGTGGGAGAGAGAGACGCAGACACCCATATGGCGGACAGCACATCGGTGTCAGAGGCTGTCCAAAAGGACATTAGGAGGGAAGTGGAGGAGATGTTGGATTTAGGGTAATCCAGAGATCCCACAGCCCCTGGGCCTCACCCATAGTCCTTGTGCCTAGTCAGATGGCTCTACTCATTTCTGTGTGGACTATCATGGACTGAATGCAGTAATGAAGTCAGACACCCACCGGATGCCCTGGATGGATGAACTCCTGGACAAGTTGGGAGGGGCGACTATTTTATGACCATTGACCTGACCAAGGGGTATTGGCAGGTAGAGCTAACAGACAGAGCTAGGGAGAAGTCAGCCTTCATCACTCCGATAGGGCTTATTTGAATTTAAAATAATGCCTTTGGAATGAAGAACTTCTGGCCACTTTCCAAGGTTGGTGAACCAGGTGTTAAATGGCACTGAGGAGTATGTCGTGGCATACCTGGATGACATTGCCATCTTTAGTGCCAGCTGGGAGGAACACTTGTCCCACCTTAGGGAAGTGCTGAGCAGGATACAGAGGCTGGGCTCACTGTCAAAGCTGAGAAGTGCCAGATGGCCATGGGAAAAGTGGCATACCTTGGGCATGTGGTAATCCAGGGACAGCTCCATCCTAACCAAATAAAAATAGAGGTGATCCAGGCTTGGCCCAGACCAGAAACAACGCAGGTCAGAGTTTTCAATGACAGCAGGGTACTATAGGAAAGTTGTACCCAATTACAGTGCCCTGGTTGCTCCCCTATCTGACATGGTAAAGAAAAGGATGCCAAAGAAAATTACCTGGGACCCAGCCTGTGAAAAAGCCTTTACTAGACTGGAAGGAGGCACTGTGCAGTGCTCCTGTTTTGACAAGTCCTGACTATAGCAAACCATTTATAGTTCAGACTGATGCCTCAGATGTGGGTATTAAGCAGTACTGAGTCAGACATCCAACCAAGGAAAGATCACCTGGTAGTGTACCTGAGTGAAAAGTTACTTCCCAGGGAGCAGGCATACTGTACTGTGGAAAAGGAGTGTCTTGCCATCAGTGTGGACCCTAAAGAAGCTAGAGCCATACTTATATGGGCAGCATTTTGTAGTACAAACTGACCACAACCCCTGGTTTGGCTGACGTAAATGGGAAAACTAATGGTAGATTGTTAAGATGGAGTCTTGCTTTGCAAGGGTATGACATGACAATCTTACATATAGGGCTGGAGTAAAAATAAGAACTCAGATGGCTTGTCTCATGTCTATGAGGAGGAACTGATTTGGGAAGCTCATTCCATGCGGGGGATAGAGACCCCAAATTCAGTCTAGGTGGGGAGGATTGTGAGACTTGGCCAGCTGGTTCTGCCTGCTCTATGATTTTGTAATATAAAATGTGTTATTGAGTGTCTCTCATGAGACATGCTGTGCTCCTGGGATGACCCCACCCACAGGTTTCAGTTCTAAATGACAGGCTATATTAAACAGCAGATCTCTGTAATGTGATTAACTTCCAAGTCACATTTTATAACCCATGTTTTGATCTGTGTTGCTTGAAAGCCAGGAACTAAAATATCCATTTTATAACATCTTCAATGGAAACACAGTTAATTTCACCAGGTGTTATAGCATTATTACACTCAGTGTGATCTGGCAGAGTTAGTCATAAAAGGTTCTTTGATGTCTTTGAAAAGCAGGAAACTGGTCATGGATGAAAGAAGGAACTGGAAAATCACAGACTTGATTGGGAAGTCATATGGGAAATGAGTTTTTGCTGATGTCACCTTATTTAATTTACCTCCTGAGTGATAAGACATCCTGGTTGTATAATTTTTAATATTTTAAAAGGAGGAGCTAGGTGGCGTCATAGAAGGGGTGGAGACACAGGTTTAAAACAGTATTCTGTATTTCCACTTAGAGACATTTATGTTTGAACTCTGAAGAAGAAACATCTACTTCAAGCAGTATTAGAAGATATACATTAGATAGACAAGTCTAATTGTCTGTTGGTAGGAATTTGTTTGCACTTTTAAACCTTGTTCTTTTAAGTGATTGTATGCTTTTGTGATATATTGTTCTGTGTTTACATTTTACATTTTTATCTATTTTAAAGTAAACCTCTATTTTAAAGATACTGCTTGGTGTGCCTTCAAAATTCTTTGACAAGTGAAACATATATGGTTAGGCTGACACTGTGCATAAGCTTAATGGTATACCAAACTGGGAAAAGGTAAGAGTTTATCTGAGGTCTTTCATAGAGTTTTTATGGTTCATTTTGTATACCTGGTTAGGTGTCCGCACGCAAAAGGCATCTGCATTTCCTCAAGAGCAGAATTATCTGAGCCTGTACATTTGGGTATGCTAGCAAGAGGTTCACAGTTTGAAACCCTCCAGAACTTGAGACCAAAGGTGATTCGGTAGCCACAAAACAGACAGGAGGGTTACCTGCTTTATTCCTGTTCACAGTACTGTGCTCGGAGGTTGGTACTGTGGGAGCAGAGGGCCTGACCTGCTGAGTGGGGTTGTGACAATAATGTATGGTGGAACATCGCTTCCACTGAAATCGATTGTCTTCAAATCGGTCTGCTGTGCTAGTGACATTCATAGTGCAGCAGAATGACTTTTTGTTCTGCTGCAGACGGATGTCACACCAATGCATCCTTGAGCAGCAGGTCTGACAGTTCGGCACAACAGTCAGCATTCCATAGCATTCTAAGTTTCAGGCAGCAAAACACACACACAGTAAAATTGACAGTACAGTAATAACACTAACAATAAATACAAACTAACTGTTAGCTACCGTCTTGCTTTCATAATGTCCATGGCAGTTCTGTCAAAGCCAGCATCTGAAAGGAGATATTATATATATTGCCTTATGGATTGCCTTTGTTTGTTGCTTAATGTCTCTGTACTTGTTGTGCCTTAGTAAGTGAAATAGTTTGACAACCACGAAACGTTGTGTCTGTGCTTTTACTTCAGATACATTCCATCATACAGAAAAGTGTATGACTAGCAGTTAATGCCAGGGCCATTCTTTCCCTCATCATTACTATGACAACTGAGAGACCTCTCGAGCTGCATTCTTGAGGTCATCAGTTGTCATGGTAATGACTCAGTGAAAGAATAGCGCTTGTTTTGTTTTTCAATTGTTTAACCAGGGGGCACACTGTTGAAAGTTTATTTACAGGTGTGACCTGGGGAGCACAGTGAAGTCAAGGACTTGTTCAGGGTCACACAGTATGCAAGTGGGGCTGTGGGATTCAAACCCAGGTCTCCAGATTTGCAGCTCAGAGCCTTAAACCACTGCACTATACTGCCGCAAACTGTTGTTAACTGTTAGATATACACTATCCTGTATGTACTTCAGTTGACGTGCTGTTGCACCAACTATAAAGCAAAATGGTTCAGATACTTCAGGTTCTATGTTTAGCGTGGAAAACTCCAGTTGTTACCCCTATGCATTTTATCTATTTATTGTTTTATTTAGCTTTCACTTGCCTCCTGTGACTTTGAAATTAAATGAATAGACATAATATCATAGCAGCATTTTAGGATGCAGATTTATATTTGATTTATTTATTAATGGTATCGAATTGCAAACCTTTGAGTCAGAGACTCATTTACAAAGGCTCCACATTGAGTATACATACAAATGTAATAATTACAGTCAAACAACAAGAAAATCCTATACAGGGTAGTAGCAATTTATAGAATTTGAACATAACATAGCAGAAATAAACAAATAATTCAAGACTCAGACAGGTATAGTTGGAGATACTGCAGGTCTTGGGTGGGGGACAAAATATGGGACGTAACGGCAGGATCAGCTGCCCTTGTTGGGGGTGGGAGAAGTAAGCTGCTTAGAGAGGCAAATGATAACTGTGGGGTGAGCAACTGGCACTACAATCACTTACAATTGGTCAGTGGTGAGGCCAAGGTACTTAAAGGAGTTAACCTGTTCGATGGGGTGGAGATTGTTTGACAAGGTGAGGAGGGAAGAAGTTTTATATTTGCTTTGAGTATGCATGAAGAGCATACTCTTTGTCTTCTTGTGGTTCAGTACTAGTCTGCAGTTGACAAGCCAGGTTTCTGTATGGTTAAAGGAGTTTTGGAGGGCATTTGGAGGGAGATGGGATCTGGGTGAGTGGTGAAGATGACCACTGCTCTGCGTACAAGAGGACTCGACCAGAGCAGTTGTTGGGGAGAGTGTTGAGAAAGGTTAAAGAGCTGGGGCCCAGTATGGAGCCATGGGGGACTCCTGAGAGGACCGGGTGGTAACCAGAGGTGGTGCCACTGGCTTTGACACACTGAGAGTGGGATGAGAGATAGTTGGCAAATCAGTTTTGGATACTATGGAGAGGTCTAATTGCTTGAGAGTGGATAACAGAAGGGTGGTTGACAGTATCGAAGCTTTCAACAAATCAAGAAAACTACCCTGCTAGTAGACCTTTGTCAAGGGCAGAGTGAATGTGACTGGAGTATTCAGTTAGGACAGTGGTGGTGCTGTCGCCACGCCAGAAGCCATGTTGCTCCTTGCAGAGGAGGTTGTGGGCAGTGAGATAGTCCGTAAACTGATCCGATACTATCCTTTCTAAGGCTTTAGATGCAGGGAGAATGGATATTGGCCTATAGTTCCCAGGGAGGTGCAGTCCCCACCCTTGAAAATAGGGGTAATCACTGCAGTTTTCCAGGCATAAGGAACTGGCGAGGCAGAGGGAATGGCTGATGAGGTCTGTGAGAGGGAGAGTAGGACATCCAAGACTAGGCATAGTAGTTTGAGGTCTAGTGTATCACTACTGAAACTGGCTCCATTCAGGGCCTTGAGGAGGTAGGGCTTGGTGTCTTGTGGTGACAGAGCATGGAAATAGAAGGGAGGGTGTGGAGGTAGTGGTGCGTGTCAGGATTGGATCAAAGTAGTTAGGTGAGAGTATCACACTGAGATCCAAAAGGCAGAGTTGAGGGTGTCCGTAATGCATCGCGAGTCAGTGAAGGTGGAACCGTTGCAATGTGCTGGGTGGGTGAGGGGATGGGGTTTTTCCATTTGGTTCCTTGATATTGTCCCAGAATGTTCAGGTGGAGCCCCAGGAGGCGGCAAGGGAGGACCTGTAATAGGCCGCTCAAGCTTTAGCTATGCACGGCAGCCCGGTAGGCTTGCTTATTGGAAGGTTTGCTTGAGTCAAGGGCTCTATGCCAAAGGTTGTCCCTATGCCACAACTGAGAGATTAGGGATTGGGTGACCCAGGGGTGTCAGGATTTTTGATAGTGAATTTGGAGAGGGGCAAATATGTCACGGACTGTGTTAAAGGAACTGATAAAGTAAGAGAGGCAGTGTCAATGTCAGGGGCTAGAGGAATTGGGGATCAGTTCCAGTGGATTAGGTGGTCTTTAAGCTGACCTAGCTTGCCTGGGTTGAGGTGATGCTGGTGGACAGTTTTCGGGGTTCTGAACCCACAGGCACTGGTGAAAATTATAGGGAGTGATCACTTAGTGAATTAGGTAGCACAGCAATGTCAGTGATTTTGAGGGTCTGTTGATCAGAATAATGTACAGCAGAGTGGCGCAGCCATTTGTGGGGTTGGTCCGGTGGGGTGGGTGACCAGCTGGGTGAGGTTGAGGCAGCAACAGCATCTTTGGCTTGGGTGGCATAGCTGGAAAGCCAGTTAATGTTAAGATCACCAGTTGTAATTTGTTCACTCTTGGGCGGGAGCTGGGAGGTGGTCAAGTTTAATGACTGAGAGGCAGGGAACTGGTGGTGTGGGGGTATATAGTGGCTGAGTATTAGAGGGACCTTGGAGGTGCCTTGGGTGATTTTGAGAGAGAGCTTGTGACACCATGATCCAAGTGGGGTGGGATGGTGTGCCATTGAAGTGTGTCACATAGGTAAAAGGCGACGCCACCCCTCGCCTCCCGACTCTGTCTTCTGTACAGGGTATAGCATGGTATAGCAACAAAGGAGTCAGGAGTTGACTTATTAAGCCATGTTTCAAAAAGTGCCAGGATGCCTGGTTGATGCTGGACCAACCAGCCTTGCAGACCATCAAATTTCTTTAGCAGGCTGCAGATGTCCAGGGTGGCTATATGGAGCCCACTTGCCTCTGGGGAAAGGCGAGTGTTTGCAGAGAGGGTACTGGGTTGGGGTGAATGTTACTAGACATCAGGAGTAGAAGGATAGAGTCTGAGGAGAGGCAGGTGCCGACTACTGCGGGGAGGGATGAGGGAGCATGCGAGAGGTTGCTCAGTGAGGGAGACTGGGGTGGGATGGAAGCAGAGGATGGGAATGGCTAGGAAGAGGGGTGGCCATGGGGAATCTGGGAGGCAAGCCCATAGGGCTGCGGTGCACTGGAGGGGTGTAGCAGCGGAAAGTGGTGGCTGCGGATGAGTTCCACCCGTGCTGGGAGGTGCAAAGGTCGGGCGGTGTAGTGACCCATGAAGACTGGGATGGGGCATTGGTAGGGATGGAGGGGCTTGCAAGTACAGGAGAGAAAGAACAAAGGGGGCCCAGGAGGCGGCTGAGTGTGTGGGTGGTGGGTATACATGTCAGTGGAAAAGGGCTAGGGAGAGGGTGGGGACTATAAGGGTGGGGTGGAAACTACTAGTGTGGCGGCAGCCCAGTTGGCGCAGTGGTACAGCCACAGACTACAGTGTTAAGGGTGCAAAGTTCGAGAACCTGGAGGGAAGGAAGTAAAAGGGCTAGGAATGGGACAGTGATGGAGGTGAAAGTGCTAAAGAGGGACAAAAGAAGGGGTGTCCAGGAGAGGGTAGGAGCACAGTGGGGTGTGGTGGAAGAGAGGTGAGAAATGGCGACTCCTAGTGGGCAAAGGGAAATGTGTACCTGAGAGGCAGGTAAAGGAGCAGCAGAGCAGGAAGTGTGGGTAGAAGAGGCAGCCAAGTAAGACAGAAGAGGAGAATAGCATCACTCTACCATCTAGTGGTAGACTACAATAAGCTGCTAAGACAGAAGTGGACACTTAGCAAAACATTAGATGGTCATGTGACTTGGGAGGTCTCTAAATTGATGGACACATTTGGGTGGCAGGGTGGGCAGGGCAGTCAACACGTAGTGTCAATTGGCTAACATCCTCTGTAAGACGGCTAAGCAGGGGAGGCTTAGCCTTCACCTTTAAGGCTTTCTGGTCCGCTCTGTCCCCTGTGGAAATGTGCTGCTAACTGTGCGGGCGAAGGGATGGGGTCCTGGAGCCTTTAGGGCTTCCTAGTCTGTCTCTGTCCCCTGTGGAGATGTGCTGCTGACACTAATATTTAAATAATGTTTAAGTAATGGATTTCTTTACTGATGGAGTATTAGCTCCATTTCCGTGGATTTATTCCTGTTTCGCTAATACAATTATTAATTTCACAGGGAAAACTTTGAAGAGGTGGTCCTGTTGTCATATCTTTTCTCTGCTCAACCTGGGAAAATGCAGGATTTGTAACAATATTGAAGGCTGGTTGTTGCGGAGGACAGCTTTCTCTTCCCGGGGTGGGTTAGGGCTGTGGGTCACTCAATGAGCACTCTCTGGCGGAGGCTGGGGGTGAGCTGAACATAGTATTGCAGGGTGTATGCCAGGGTGGAACTATGGCTCCAAGAAACATAGAAAAATAGAAAAACTCCTCACCACTGATAGGCAAAGCGCCTTCCTCCGCATTCCACACTCCTGTGAGTGGGACCTGAGGGCCTCTCTGCTCCCACCCCGCTTGGTGTCTCAATCTCAATAGAAAGAGTGCCCTGTGGGGGGTGACCCTTTCCTGAGGTGAGACCTGAGGAGTAGCAGAGGAGGACACAGTAGGGGCCACGAGGAAGGTAGAGAATGGTATGTAGGGTCGCTGAGAGTTCAGCGTGTGAGAAAAACAGTTTAAAAAAAAGAAATTGGTAACTGAGAAAGGCACACTGAGCTGCGGCTTTTTTGAGGTGTGACCCAAGGAAGGGGAAGAGAGTACAGATAGAATAAAATGACAAAACATCAGATTGTGTTTACATAGGCAACATCACAGATGAAGGAGCAAATGAGATGATCACGTAAATGAACAAAACGTACAGATTAATGCAAGCTACGTGGACAATCATGCAAAGAATGCAATAAAGTGTGCAGTGCTTGTTGGGGGTGACAGTGCTATTGGGGTACGAAACAGGCCAGGTGAAAGCACATTTAGCCTTGATTTAGAGGAGTCCTAAATAGGAAGGATGGTCAGATGAGGGAGGAAGAAAAGTCAAGAGTTAGGGGAGAGGGAGGAGGTTTAAAACATAAGTATGCTTAACACAGATGACTTTTCCCTGTTAGAAAAACACAGCCACCAAACCTGCCCCTCAGACTGAAAGCCACTGCACAATGATGTACACTTCTAATACAACATTCCTGAAACAGCACAAGTAAAAAGCTCCAACACATATTGTCCTGTCTTTATACCTCCAGACCAACAGGTGAATGAATAAAACCACATAGTCCTAATCAAACAACTTGGAGGGAGGCATGAGGAGGAGGAGGCATGAGGGGTATGGGGATGGAAGATGGGAGGATGCATCAGGAGGAGTGACATAGTGGTACAGGAAAAGTCATATTGCATCACTTCTGGGTTTGAGAATGCATTACTTCAGGGTTTGAGGAGGGACCAGCACCAGAAAAGTGGGCACAGATCACAGTGATGATTCTGATTAGTCCATTTTACACCGCGCCCACCTGCCAAATGGCGGTGCATGTTGACTGGCTGAAAATTAGCATTTGGGAAGTTATATGAACTTATACTACTGTTATTAAATTTATCTACAATAATTTTCTGATTATCTTTGTCTCTACAGTAAAACACTACAAAAAAGCTGTTAAGTATGTTTAACACGTGTTTCTGATCACTGACTGTGTTACCTTTTCCATCTACTAAAGGACCCTTGTGTGACCCTATTTATTTAATTTTTCTTGACCGGGTAAGTACTAGACAAATCCTGCCTATTTTCAGGCATGACCTGGGAGGGGATACAGATGAATGCCAACTGACCTTGAACCAGATTTAGCTGTTGGTGGTATTTTTAGTGAATGAGGGAAATTTGACCAGGACACGGGGAAATTCTTACTCTTTTCGATAAGTGCCATGGGATCTTTAACATCCACCTGAACTACCACCAATCCAGGCAGATGGGACCTCGGTTTAACGTCTCATCCGAAGATGGCACCTCAGAAGTGCAGCACCCTCTCATGTTGCACTACAGTGTCAGTACTGGGATATTAACCCAAGTGCCAGATGTGGGAACTGAACCCATAGACCTCTGATCTCCCGGCCTCAGAGGCAAGTGTGCTACCTACTGAGCCACTGACACTGACATTTCCTTTGTTATTTATGTGGCTGTAAAGGGAATTATTCAGTATCCTTCTTTTGTAGCCAGTTTTAACTCCTCTTCTATTTTAACTTTCTTGATGTCCTTTTGCACACCTGAGCTTCTTTTCTTTCTGTATAGGTGTTTATCTCTCCATGGTAGGATGATCAATCAATCAATCAATCAACTTTATTTTACCAGATGAAACATCACTGAGAGACAATCTCATTTTCAAGATGGATCTGAGTGATCAACATAGGACAAAATAGAAATAACAGATAATATAACAATAACATTTTAAAGAGCAACATGGAGACCATAATGATCTGAAAAGGCAGGAAGAACAACAGTACGATACTCACTGACAGTATGCTTAATATTTACAATATATACATAGTACAAGCTATCTATACATATAATGTACACTCATGAGTGGCTAACACTGGAAATCAGCAAGGTAGCCCAGCTCTAGGAGGAACAGATGTCAAAGGTACAGAGCATTTAGACAGAGGGCTGTCAGAGGAAACATTTACAGGACTCATTTAAGGTGCACACAGTTAGGGTTTTAAAGGTGGCCAATTTGATAGTCATTATTTGGGGGTTTTTGGATGTTATTCCACAGGATGGGAAGGCATGACTAATGGAAGCCCTACTGAAACGTGTTCTCACTCTAGGGTTGATCAGGAGATGTAGGAGAGGCTTCTGAGCAGATAACTTCCGCGCAAGACAAGCTGGCAGGAAATCAGAAATGTACTGAAGAAGTTTGTTAATTATTGCCTGTAGATCCAGGTGGCAAGCGTTTTTTGATGTCCACATTTAAGAGATAACCAACTGAACCTGGAGTACAGAGAGCAATAATGAGCAGGGTAAGGGTACCGTTATTTATTTATTATTATTTTTTTTACCAGGAGAGACACACTAAACCGAAAGCTTGTTTACAGGTGTGACCTGGGAGCCCAAGGAAGTTAGGTGACTTGCTCAGGGTCACACAGTATGCAAGTGGGGCTGTGGATTCAAACCCAGGTCTCTAGGTTTGCAGCTCAGAGCCTTAAACCACTGTGCTATACTGCTCACGGGGCTTGTGGTAGAAGTATGTTGAGCTTAGCTAGAGCTGCACTGGGGCCTCGACCATATAGGAAGTCAACATAGTCTAGAAGAGGCAGGAAGGTGGACTGGACTATCTACTTTTGTCTTCCTGTGTTAATAAATGCCTAATACAGAAGAACACACCAAGCCTTTGTTTTAATTTTTTGTTAACTCATCAATATGGTCATAGAAGGACAACTTGCAGTCAACCCAGAACCCCAAACATTTGAATTTGGCCACAAACTCCAGTGACTCCTCAAGAGAGTAGAAATCTGTGGTACTGGACAGGGTTGGAAGCTTGGATCACGGGTGAGAAAAACATGGCCTTGGTTTTCTTTGACATTTAGCAAGAGCTTCAGATGCAGAAGGTTCTGTTGCAGAAGGTTTTAAATTCTAGTTGCAGGTCCTTGCATGCTAGATCCGGGGTGGACTTATCTATATAAAGGGCAGTGTCATCAGCGAAGGCGTAAATATTTGCTGATGTAATACTGGAACCGATGTTGTTTATGCATAGTGCAAATAAAGTGTTCCTAACACAGATCACTGAGGCACACCTCTGAGGAGAAGTTTCAGAGGAGAGAGTTCCCCATTGGCTTTGATCTGCTGGTGGTGACCCGTTAAGTAACTGATGAACCAATTCATTATAGCGGAGTCAATGCCAAGGTTACGATGAGTAAGCAGTAGCAGGTCATGGTCCACTGTATTAAAGGCCTTGCTAAGTCAAGGAATAAGGTGCATACATGATGTTTAGCATCCAAGGCCTTTAGCCAATCATGAGATACCTTAGCATGTGCACACACTGTACTGTGGCGCAGTATGAAACCTGACTGAACAGGGTTAAGCAGATTGTGAGACTTCAAATAATTTCTAAGTTGGCAGTTGACTAATTTTTCGAGCATTTTGGATAAAATAGGAAGAAGCTATGAGCCTATAGGTGTTAGGATCACTAGGCTCATTAGATTTGAACAGTGGAATGACATGGTGGTTTTTCAAACAGATGGGATAGCACAATGCATAATGGATAGATTGAAAAGTGGGTGATAGGGGCAGACAAGACATGGTACTTTGATTTTAGGAAGTAGGCATACATGAGATCAGCACCCACACTTTTCTTGGTGTCAAGGTCTAGGAGGGTGAGCAGCTGGCTCAACCCAGTCCCATAATCCAGTCTCCTTTGGTTCCTGGGACTTGAATTCTGTATGGATTGTCCTCCTGTGGTGGGGCTGGAAGAGAGGGCCATTCTCCCCACCCACAACACATATTCAGATGTCCCCAGAGCCAGCGAGATGGGTGGGACATTGGTGTGATCCAGCAGGGCCTCCTCCATGTTTCCTCCTTATTGTCTCCCACTGGGCTGTGTGGATTCAGAATAAGTGCAGCATGCATGTCCACCTCAGCAGAGATGCCCGGTGCTCTGAATGCATGCCCTTCCACTTCCTGGGCCTCACACGCACTACCATCTGGATTCCTCCACATGGCAGTCAAGCAGTGAGGCATGGTATGCCCCTCCCGAGGGAGGAGAACAGTCCTGCAGACGCCAATGCTCCCTTCCCGGATGACCCCCAAATGACCAGAGTCCATTCCTGAACCTGGGTCACCAGCATGGGAAGAGGTAAGGCACTTGACGCACCTCAGCCCTCTACATCACGGGCTGGCCCCAACTTCTTTTTATATACAGTGGCGTGAAAAGTATTTGCCCCTTCCTGATTTTCTATTATTGCATATTTGTCACACTGGATGTTTTCAGGTCTTTAGACAAAATATAATATTAGATAAAGGAACCTGAGTGGACAAATAACACTTTTTTTTACTTATTTCATTTATTTAATGAAAAAGTTAACCAACACCAACTGGCACTGTGTGAAAAGTAATTGCCCCTAGTTAAATCAACCCAATTAAAGGGATAATTAGAGTCAGCTGATTGAACACAGCCAGGCTTGATTACAGCCAGCCCTGCTCAATATAAACTCACTTATTTTGGCCTTACCATCAGAGTCACATTGCCAGCACAAAGATTCAACAAGCACAGTATGCCATGATCAAAGGAAGTTCCTGAAAAGATCAGAAAAACATTTTGTTGCCCTCTATCAGTCTGGAAAGGGTTACAAAGCTATTTCTAAGGCTCTGGGACTCCATCGAACCACAGTGGAGCCATAATCTCCAAATGGAGAACACTTGGAACAGTAGTGAACCTTCCAGGAGTGGGCGCCTGCCAAAATTACTCCAAGGCGCAGTGTAAAATCATCCAAGAAGTCTCAAAGGATCCTAAAACAACATCCAAAGAACTGCAGGCTTCTCTTGCCTCAGCTAAGGTCAGTGTTCATGACTCCACAATCAGAAAGAGACTGGGCAAAATGGGCTTCATGTGAGAGTAGCAAGGAAACCACTGCTAACCAAGAAGAACATAAATGCTCGTCTCTCATTTGCCAAGAAGCACCTGGATGATCCACATGCCTTTTGGGAAAATGTTCTATGGACAGATGAGTCCAAAGTGGAACTTTTTGACAACATGGATCCTATAATGTCTCGTAGAAGCAAACACAGCATTCCACAGTAAGAACACCATACCAACAGTCAAACATGGTGGTGGTAGTGTGATGGTGTGGGGATGCTTTGCTGCCTGAGGACCTGGATGACTTGCCATAATTAAAGGAACCATGAATTCTGCTCTGTACCGAAAATTCTTAAGGAGAATGTCCAGTCATCCTTCCATCAGCTGAAGCTGAAGTAGTAGGTCATGCAGCAAGACAATGATCCAAAACACAAAAGCAAGTCCACATCAGAATGACGAAAAAGAAGTAAAATTAAAGTTTTGGAGTGGCCTAGTCAAAGTCCAGACTTAAACCCAATAGAGATGCTGTGGCAGGACTTGAAGCGAGCAGTTCATGCTCAAAAACCTACCAAATGTTACTGAAATAAAACAGTTCTGCGAGGAAGAGTGGGTTAAAATTCCTCCACAGCGATGTGAAAGACTGATATTGAATTATGGAAGTGTTTGGTTGCAGTCATTGCAGCTAAATGTGGCGTAACCAGTTATTAAGTGTAAGGGGCAATTACTTTTTCACGCAGTGCCAATTGGTGTTGGTTAACTTTTTTCATTAAATAAGTGAAATAAAAAAAAAAACAAGTGTTATTTGTTCACTCAGGTTCCCTTTATCTAATGTTACATTTTGTCTAAAGACCTGAAAACATCCAGTGTGACAAATATGCAATAATAGAGAAAATCAGGAAGGGGCAAATACTTTTCACACCACTGTAGTTCCCCTACTTGTTATGTATTTGATCTTCTAACTGCATTGTAGGCCCTTCCCTTATCCGCATTCTCTTTTTGACTTTCTATTTAACTTACCTGGTACTCTACTCTTTCTGGTATGAATTTAGACCTAAATCAGTTAGCCCATGTTGTAAGAGATCCCACATTTGTTACAGGTTTTGCCCTGAACATGCTTTCTCATGTTCATGATCTAATGTTGTGTTTCATCTGCATAAAATTTGCTTTATTGAAACATGTTATTTTGGCTTGTCCTGTGAAAGTGCTTTTATTATTTTTATCTTAAAATTGACCATATTGTGGTCACTACAGCTTAGGGGCTCCATAGTCCTGTAGTTCTTAACTTCTTCATCCTAGTTACTAAAGACCAGTGTGCACCCCTATGGTATCTTCCTGTGCATATTGTTCAAGGTATAAAACGTTAATGCATTCCATAAAATCCTTCTCCAAGAATGTTTTCCTTTTTATTCCTCCAGTCCATACTAGGCAGGTTGAAATGATCCGTGCTACATTATTCTGTCTTCAATATTTGGCTTTAGTATTTCCGTAATTGTTCATTCAGTTTATGTGTTTGTAAAGATGGCTTATGTAACAACCCCAGCAGTATTTTTTCCCAGTAATAGGTGTTATCTTGACCCAAATGTTTTCAATAAAAGGATAATAAGATATTGTCTCTTCTTCTGTTACAATGTAATTCTTGATATTTATTACTATAGATACAGTGGAGATAACCTCGATCTGAAACTAATCTGCTCTCTCTGGAAGAAATACTGTCTCCCTTACCCATATCCTCAACCTATCACTCCGGTTTGCAGTATTCCTCAGAAATGGAAAGCCACAGTAGTTAGCCCTGTGTACAAGAAGCGGGGATCGGGGCCATGCCCGAGAACTATAGACCCATCTCTATACTTCCACCTCTCCTGAAAGCCCTGGAGGCTTTTAAGCACCATTACAAACAGGAGATTAATCATCAGAGATTTTATTTCCTACAGTAGTTGTGGGGTGGTGTACTTATGTAGTGCAGCTGTGGGCATACTATGTTGGCTGCACCACTAGGCAGTTTAGGATTAGGGTGGGTGAACATGTAGGGGCAGTACAAAGAATGAATACAAATTATGCCATTGTGAAACATCTTTCACTCTGCCTCCCAAGCTGAACATTCATTCCATTTTTGGTTTAGAATTAGTTCAGCTTGGTCCTAGGGGAGTGATTTTAAGAAATACATTGGGCAGAGGGATCGTTTTTGGATTTTTGAACTAGGTTCCAGGAAACACAATGGTCTTAATGACAGTATTGATTTGGCAACTTTTGAACAAATTCCACTGCTAAAAATTCTTTTGGCCTATGGGGATATGTGTTCTGGTAATATTATTTCCTGTTTGGGAGGCTGTTCTGTATTTAGTTTCAGTAAATATATGTTATATGGACATAACTGTTCATTTCAGATTGGTGTGCTCCTTCTCCTTGCAGCACTCAGTTTATACTTCAGAGTGCACATGGCTGGAATCAATATGAGTGTGTTTTTAGTTTGATCCTGTTTTGTGCCACCTATTTGTGATCATTTTTATGCATTGCAGCTTTTATGTTCATTGTGTCTTATATAAATATTGTTTTCAGCCTGCAGAATTAAAGTTTAAAGTTTAGTGGTGAGATAATTTATCAATAACGTGATGCTGATGAAAATTAACAGGATCACTTCTGTTCTCTGTTTTAGCTGAAGCTCTAAATTGAATACAGTGTTGACTTTTCTTGGTAAAGCAGCGTCGTGGATTGTTTAATGAGATGATTGGATAATTGCTAGATTTGCCGTGGTATTGGTGTATAAATGTGGACAAAGGAGGGTAATGGAACTACTCTGAGGAAGCCCAGCAGTTTGTTGGGTAAAACACAAGTTTTGTCAGCAAACCTTACCAACCCTGTTTTTAGGTGGAGTGCCTCTGTACGTATTCAATAAACTCTGACACCAATTGTGGTGTTTTTCAGTCCGTGTGATGGGTACTTTTTTTGTTTCTGCAGTTTACTTCTTTATGTAGTGCATATTCTAACTCCTCATTTTCTTTACAAGACTTCTAGCATTGGTTAATAAAAATTCTTCATTTCCTCAGTGTTGTTTAAATCTCCTGTTGCCACTTTTGGAGTTTGCTTTGCTGATTTATTTTTAAGTTCACTGTGCCTGCTCTTCGAACTTATTGCTATAGTAGTGTGTGTGAAAACTTCAAAAAGAGGAGCTACTGAACAGCCAATCGCTGTTCGGTCATGGAACAAATATGTGTGGAATGAAGCCGATTCTGCACATGTGCAGTAGTGCCACTGCTTCTGTGCATCTGCAGAAACCACACATTCCCTGGGAAAGCCAACATTGGGGTGCCTAATCCCGTGTCAGCATTTATCCCCTCCCCTGCACACTTTGTGGCACAATAGGACCTACCCAAGAGTACCGAGACAGTTTTCATATTTTCCCAACACCGAATTCCCACTTCTGGTGTTGGAGGCCCTAACCCCCAAAGCTCAATTTCTTTGCCTCACAGGGGCGCCTAATCCTCGTTGGCGCAGGCCCCCAAACCCATGTGGTTTTACCTATAGTAAAGAAAACAGTCCCCAGAGACTTTTATTTTAACCTGCAAAATCGAAAACAGTCCTTTGTCATTTCGTCCATCCGTCCCCCATACTGACCCTCCCCTGCGCACCCACTCACCCCATACTTACCTCCGAGGTCGGGAGCAGTGATCTTCTGTGGACCGGATGCATCTGCACTCTTCAAAAGCCATCTGCAAACAAAGAAAATCACGGCACGCACTATAATGTGAGTCAGTGGGGAAGGGGTTTCAACTTTGGTTGATATTTCAACCATTTTAAGATTCTTTGTCTAAATTTTCAACATGGGGTTCTTGGACCCACTTCATGAACACTGGCACTGTCATTTCATTTCTCTGTCCTGAAAGGTGATTTCACAGTCACTGTGAAGAATCACCTTTGGGACTGAGTAACAACATGAAAGTGCTACAGTTCATGAGAGATGTCTAAAAAGCCCATGTTGCAAATCTGTGAAAAAATTCCACACGATGACTGTGTTATAAGCGTCGTTGCGCAGTTTTTACGCACGCCTTGTAACTTAACCAATTTTTAATATTTTCACCCAAATTTCAACACTGCCATTTTTTACACCTCCTTATGAACAGTACAGCTGTCATTTTCACATCCTGACCAAAACGTGTTTTTACATCTGTGGTGCAGAATGGCGTGGTTGCTGTGGGAATCAGTTTTTGGACAGATTAACAAAATTACAGTGCTGCTGTTCATGAGGTGGGGTCACAAAATCCCATGTTGAAAATTTGGAACATTGAGGACGTGACTTGGGATCATTGGCTGTAATGCTCATACCTTTCACACCCACCCTGCAGCCAGTGACAGGCATCAAGGTGTGCCTTGTGGTCTTTGGCCCAAACATTCACCCCATTCTCCTATACTGCACCCATCTCAGCATATTTCCTTATGGAATGGGTGAGCATAAGGCTCAAGACCCCAAGACACACCGCAACACCTGTCAGTCTCTTCAGGGTGGAGGTGGGGTTGGCGTCAGTTCAATACTTCACTGCCATTCCTATTATGCATCTCTCCAACTCCTGCACTACCAATGCCAATGCCAGCAAGTAAACATTCAGCATTGAGAAATGTTTGTTATACACTACTTACCAGTGATGATTTTGGCAAAGAAATGCAGTCATTTACTGAAAGAACATCCTTGTTAATTAAGTGACTGCCTTTCTTTGACAAAATCGTCACTGAAAAATATAAAAAAGCTTTACAAATTGCCCCATAAACTGTATGGAGCACCTCCTCATGCTGTTCCTTAAGTAACGTGGTGAATTTTTGGCATTGACAAATGCTTGTTGTCAATAGCTGCCATGTGTGTTTCATTTGCTCCTCCCAATCCTCCTTGCCTTTAGTTTAAACATGCTGCTATGCTGTGATTCATTCTCTCCAAACACTCTAGACCCATCATGATTCAAATGCAGGCTATCTGAACCATCTAATTTCATGTGTCTTTAAACCTATCCCAGTTTCTCTGAAATCTGAATCCTTCTCTTTCACACCATATTCTTAACCACCCCTGTATCTGTCTGTCTTCTTGCATTCAATTCCTACCAGCCCGAGGAACTGGGAGTATTTCAAAATTATTGTACTGCAGGAAAATCCCAGCCTCCCCTACAAACAGGGTACTGAATGAGAAAAAGACCAAGGTAGAAAGGTCAGTGGGGGATGCTGCTACAGAAGGTGAAGCCATCAAAAATGGAGAGCAATGAGTACCAATGCCCGTAGTCTGGGTAACAAGCTTTCTGAATTAGTGGCCTTGATGGAGGAGGAAGATCTGGATATCATGGCAGTCACAGAAACATGGTACACACAGAACCATGACTGGGATGTAAACATACCACGATACACTATCTACAGGAGGGACAGGGAGGGTAAAAGGGAGGAGGAGTAGCTCTTTACATAAGAGAAGAAATCAAAACAACAGAACAAAACGGTAAACAGGGAGGAGAAGAAGCACTGTGGGTCAATTTGGAGGCAGGCAATGGCACCACAATCCGCACAGGGTTGTATACAGACCCCCTCTCAGGGGAGGAAATGGACAAGGAAATGATAGAAAGTATACTTAGAATGGCAGATAAAGGGAGATATTGCTGATGGGTGATCTGAATATGCCAGATGTTAACTGGAGTGCAGTTGCAGCAGCCACTTCTAAGAGTGGGTTATTCTAGATGCCCTACAGGGGCATGCCTTAGACAACTAGTATTGGAGCCCACTCGAGAGGGAGCAATCTTAGATCTGGTTCTCTCAAATGGAGATGAAGAGAGGATCACAGATGTAGAAGTGGGTAGCCATCTGGGAAATAGCGACCATCGAACAGTATGGTTCACAATAAACACAGCAATAAGTCAAGCCATACAAAGACAAGGTACTGGATTTTAGGAGGGCTGACTTTGCCAAAATGGGTGAGTGCCTAAGGAATGCACTAGCAAATGGGCAGGAAGGAGGGGTGGAAGAACAATGGGGAATGATAAAACTGCCATCACAGAGGTAACAAGCCTTTGTGTAAAGCAAATAAACAAAATGAAATGAGGTAAGAAACCACTATGGTTCTCAAAGGAAGTGGCAGTGAAGGTTCAAGAGAAAAAGAAAGCATTCAGGAAGTACAAGGAATCACAGAAGGAATAGGACAAAGAACTGTATCAGTTAAAGCAAAAGGAGGCTGGAAAGGCAGTCAGAACAGCAAAGGCCCAAACAGAGGGAAAGATAGCCAACTCAGTTAAGAAGGGAAAACCTTTATAGGTACATCAGGGAGCGAAGGAAGACCAAGGGAGGAGATAGTGAGGCTTAATAAAGGGGAGGGAGGGTGGGCAGACGGTGACTGTGAAAAGGCAGAGATACTAAACAAATATTTTTGCTCAGTATTTACAAAGGAAGAGGGGAGGTACCTAAAACAAACAGTAGAAACACTCTGGATACAGAAGTTGATACCAGCCCATTTACAGAAGAAAGGGTTCTGAAAGAGCTCTTAAAACTGAAGGTGGACAAAGCAATAGGGCCTGATGGGATTCATCCCAGAATTCTAAAAGAACTAAGGGTAGAACTAGTGACACCACTGACTACCCTCTTTAACAAATCATGGGAGGATGGGGTGGTACCTGAGGACTGGAGGAGGGCAGATGTGATTCCCTTCTCAAAAGTGGGAGCAAGGCAGAAGCAGGAAACTACAGACCTGTTAGTTTAACCTCAGTGGTAGGGAAAATGATGGAATCACTTCTGAAGGAAAGAATTGTTGAGTATCTAGAGGCCAGAGGGCACAGGACCCAAGGCAGCATGGATTCACAGCGGGAAGGTCATGCCAGACAAATCTGATAGATTTCTTTGACTGGGTGACCAAAGTAGTTGATCAGGAGGGCTGTGGACATGGCCTACCTAGACTTTAGCAAGGCATTTGACACAGTCCCACACAAAAATTAATATACAAGTTAGCCAGCCTGGGAGTGGGTCCCAAGATGACAGCCTGGGCAAAGAATTGGCTGGAGAACAGAACACAGAGAGTAATAGTAAATGGAGTCCACTCTGAAAAAAGGGGGTTAGTAGTGGGGTACCGCAGGGTTCAGTATTAGACTGGTCCTCTTCAATGTCTTTATAAGCCGACACTGCAGAGGGACTGGAAGGAAAAGTATGTCTCTTTGCAGATGACACAAAGATCTGCAACAGAGTTGATGCACAAGGTGGGGTGGAAAGGATGAGAAGGGACTTGGCAAGGTTAGAGGAATGGTCAAATGTATGGCAGCTTAGATTCAATGCTAAGAAGTGCAGGTGTAATGCACCTGGGAAACAAAACCCAGGGAAGAGTACACAATGGGGGTGAGATACTAACAACAACAAAATGGAAAGGGACCTGGGGGTAGTCATATCAGATGACCTAAAGGTGGCAAGCAATGTGAGAGGCAGCAAGGGGGCTGGGGGAATACTGGGATGCATAGGGAGAGGCATCACCAGTAGAAAACAAGAAGTTATTATTCCTCTGTACAGGCAGCTGGTGAGACCACATCTGGAGTACTGCGTGCAGTTCTGGAGACCAATCTCCAAGACATAGACAGGATGGAAGCTGTCCAGAGGAGGGCAACAAGAATGGTGCAGGGTCTGCACCAGAAGACATATGAAGAGAGACTTAAGGAGCTTAATATGTATAGCCTTGAGGAAAGGAGGGAGAGGGGGACATGATAGAAACTTTCAAGTACCTCAAGGGAATCAACAAAGTCCAAGAGGGTAGCATATTTCAAAAAAAGAGGTGTCAAGAACAAAGGGGCACAATTTGAAGATAGAAGGGGGTGGCTCAGAGGTAATTTAAGGAAGTATTTTTCACAGAGAGGGTTGTGGATGTATGGAATGGCCTTCCAGAGGAGGTTGTGGAGTCAAAAACAGTGGTGGAATCTAAGCATGCATGGGACAGTCATAAGGCAATTTGGGGGGTAGGAAGAAGTAGGCTGCTGGTTAACTAGGATCTGCAGCTTATCCATCAGGTAGGAAATGGGCAGACTGGGTGGGCCAAGCGGTCCTTATCTGCCGTCAAATTCTATGTTTCTATGTTTCTACAACCTTTATTTTTAATGTTCTATGCACCTCTTCAAATTTCTCTAGATATCTAGCACTTACCCTGCCCACATTATTTCTCTGCATGCAGTACCACTGCTGGTTTGCTTGTTTGTTCTGTCCAAGAGTCCTTTAGGTTTTCTCTTCATTTCATTTTTCATTGCAATTTTATTGTTTACCCTGGAAGGCACACTGAGTAAATTGCCTTTTCAAATAAGTCCAGCATATATAAAAACATTAAAAACATAAAATACCATCAAACATTATGACACACATTCACAATTACATTATATTCTCTTTTATCCAAAATGTTAGCACCTGAGAGGCAACTTAGCATAATGTTTTCCTTCTGCCATCTACAGATGATTTTGTCTGTAAAGTTAATGATAGAATCACATAATGGAACTATATCTCGCTCCTTCTGTTCTGCTTGTGTTCGTTATCTGGTTATATCTGCTGTTTTCATGTCAATTTACATTGCTTTCTGTAGTCCCTACTGTCTAGCCGGAGTCTATGTATTTGGTGAGTCACTGGTATTATGCCCCTTGAGCTGTTGTTTTCTGCAGTGATGCTTATCAAACTAGCTGGCACTTTCAGTGCTTCTGACAGACATTATTCCCCATTTATCAGAAACAAACATAAGGTTATGTTGTGCTCAAAACTCTTTATCTGAGCAAGAGATGTATGATGCATAATAGCAGGTACTTACAAATTGCAATTAGCCACACTGGTAGTGAAGCTATCTATCAGCAGTGGGAAAAATAATTTGGTTAAAGCTCACAATTTTCTTATTTACTATGGCAACCAACATTCCTCAAACTTGTGATGCATATAATTGACAAAGTATTAGCAGCTTCAGAAATGCAACAAATAATTTTTATCAGTCTCTGAATCAGTATAAAGAGCAGAACAGTCATAAAGGCAGGTTTACTTTAATGCTTGGTATAAGGACCGTCTTCATGGCTTAGTTGCCTAATCCTGTGTGTTTAGTTTATCGCTAAGCAATTGGTTATCCTTAGCTTTCATCCTGGTGACCCATGTTTCCTTATTACTACTCCTGGCTAGGGTTCTTTTCCTATGGCTTGAAGTAGATCTGAAATGGGTTCAGGAAAACACTGGTTCGGTGTGAGGCATACTGGCACTCAAAATTCCTGTCACTCCAGCATGTTCCGTCCAAGATAAGGCTACCTTCGGCTGAGCACCAGCAGAAGAAAAGCTACCCTAGCCTGTGGAGTGACTGAGGAAGTTTGAGTGCCCATATGCCTTGAGAGCCCAAACTTGTGTTTTCCTGCACCCATATCAGGTCAGCTCCAATCCATGGGGAAAGAGCCCTCAGCCAGGGTATTAATAATTTTAGAAACATAGAATGTGATGGCAGATAAGGACTGCTTAGCCCACCTAGTCTGCCCATTTTCCTACTCTAACAGATAAGCTGCAGATCCTAGTTAACCAACAGCTTACTTCCCCCCCACTAGGACTGCCTTATGTCTGTCCCACGTATTCTTGAATTCCTAACTGTTCTTGACTCCATGACCTCCTCAGGGAGGCTGTTTCATGCATCCACAACCCTCTCTGTGAAAAAAATACTTCCCTCACATTACCTCTGAGCTGTCCCCCTCTATCTTCAAATTGTGCCCCTTGTTCTTGCATCTCTTTTTCTGAAAGATGCTACCTCTTGGACTTTGTTGATTCCCTTGAGGTACTTGAAAGTTTTATCATGTCCCCTCTCTTCCTTCTTTCCTCAAGGGTATACATATTAAGCTCCTTTAGTCTTTCTTCAGATGTCTTCTGGTGCAGACTGCACCATTTTGCTGCCCTCCTCTGGACAGCCTCCACTCTGTCTATGTCCTTGTGAGATGAGGTCTCCAGAACTGCACACAGTACTCCAGATGGGGTCTCACCAACTGTCTGCACACAGAGATAACAGCTTTCTGTTTTCTGCTACTGATGCCTCTCCCTATGCATCCCAGTATCCCCCAGCCTTCCTTACTGCCTTCTCACATTGCTTGCCCACCTTTATGTCATCTGATATAATTACCCCGGTCCCTTTCCATTTTACTGTTGTTAGTATCTCACCCCCATTGTGTACACTTCCCTGGATTTTGTTTCCCAGGTGCATTACCTTGCACTTCTTTGCATTGAATATGAGCTGCATTACATCTGACCATTCCTCCAACCTTGCCAAGTCCATTCTCATCCTTTCCACTCCATTTGTGTATCAGCCCTGTTGCAGATCTTTTGTCATCTGCAAAGAGACATACTTTTCTTCCAGTTCCTCTGCAATGTCACTTATAAAGACATTAAAAGGACGGTCCTAGTACTGAACCCTGCGGTACCCCGCTAGTAACCCTCCTTTCTTCACTTTGGACTCCATTTTATACTACCCTTTAGTCCCTGTTGTCTAGCCAATTTTTATCCAGGCTACCACCTTGGGACCCACTCCAAGGCCAGCTAACTTGTGTATTAATCTTTTGTGTGGGACCGTATGAAATGCCTTGCTAAAATCTAGGTAGGCCATGTCCACAGCCCCTCCCTGGTCTATTACTTTGGTCATCCAGTCAAAGAAATCTATTAGATCTGTCTGACACTACCAACCATCGTGAATCCATGCTGCCTTGGGTCCTGTGTCCCACTGGCCTCTAGATACTCAACAATTCTTTCCTTCAGAAGTGATTTCATAATTTTCTCTACCACTGAGGTCAAACTAACTGAATTGTAGTTTCCTGCCTCTGACCTGCTCCAACTTTTGTGAAGAGGAATCACATCTGCCCTCCTCTATTCTCCACTATTCTGCCCTGTAATGTGAGACACTAATGCTCACCATCCTGTGATCCTTAAAACCCTCAAAAGGGTAAGAATCCTGCCCAACTGAGTGTCATGCCATCCTGGCCTCAGTCCTGCAGCCAGCCACTTGACAGTATGCCTCTTGTGTCCATCCCTCATGTGCAACCCAGCACCACTGGCACTCAACACTTAAGCCAGCAATGAGTGCACTAGGACCCCTCTACTCAGCACCCACCCTCCATGGGACCCCAAGTCGACCCATCCCTGGCCCAAGGCATGAACTTCAAATCTCAACCAAAGAAAACTCAAGCAAACCCCTGTAGAACAAGGCACCAAGTGGGCCCTGTCCTGATAGGTAGCACTCATGTAGAGCACGTATTATTGAGCGCTACAATGTGAGTGACTCAATAATACCACTCTCACTGACAGCTAGTGGTGAATTATAGCACTATATCCTTTAAAGTGAGGATAGCAAGATGCTGTCCTCACTAGTGCGAATATAGGATCCTGTGTGCTGGCTTGCTGCCGAGCTGGCGCATAGCATAGTGGTATGCACTACGCTTGCGATGCTAGTGCTTCAGGCAGAATAATTAAAAATAAATAAATAAATAACTTGCCCCTTGGTCTGCACCCCTTCAGATTTGATTATTTTAGTTTGAGGGGTGCGGGGTGCAGCCTCACATAAAATATGTTTTGTGTGTGAATAGTGTAAGTATTATAGCTACTGGCCGCTATTTCATGATGGTCGCTACAATATCAGGTGCTCTTTGACCACAGACTGTTTTGTAGTTACTTTGTGTGATGGGCAGTCTTTCAGACTCTCCTTTATCACATAAATCCATCCTGATGTTACAGGAGGAGGCTGAAGAATGCTCTTGCCATCCCAGACCCAAGACCCTGCCACCACCCCAGGCCTGGCATCCCACTTCAGACACTCCTAATGTGGACCCACTAGGCCTTGATGGCTCCTGACTTCAGACCCAGACCCTAGATCTTTGCTCTGATCTCCTGAACTTCCCATCTAAATCTCCTTTATCCCTGTCTTGGACTCTTCCCTCTCACTAAGGATAGACTTTGACAGAGCAGGGTGGTGCCAAGGCAACCAGTGCTCTGATGGTCACTGCTAATAACAAACCTGCCCCCTACTGTAATGAAGGAGTTGTTACATACATAAGTTAAAAATAAACATATTTCTGCTCCTGCCATCTTCTCTCCTATAGTCACAGAAGATTGTCAAAGTTCTCCCATTCACAATGGGGCAACTTGCCTTCCCCTGGAAACTTCTGTCCTATCTCCCTTCTCTTGCAAAGTTGTAAGATAAACTAGTCTAATCCAGGCTTGCTACTTCCTCTGCTCTTCCAACCTCTTCTTCCCTTATCAGTCTGGCTTTGGGAAGCACCACTCCACTGTCTCTCCCTGCTGTGTGTCACTGATTCCATCTTCACTGGAATGGATCAGGCCACACTGTGGCATCTATTTTCATCAATTTGGCCAAAGCCTTTGACTTGGTGGGCCACCCTCCTTCCTGGACAAGCTGAGCTCTGCCAGCTTCTCATCTCCGCTGCTGACTGGTTCCATTCATACTTCACAGACCATCAACAGTCAGTACAGGTAGGTGATGCCCTGTCACCCCTTCTCATCCAGACTGGGGTTCCACAGGGCTCCATCCTAGGTCCCATCCTTTTCTCCATCTTCCTGCATGACCCTCCTCTGCCTGTGCCAACTGACATATCTATATGTGTGCAGATGACACAGTTATCTGCAGCCCCAGCCCTTCAACCCCAGCAGTGGAAGGCTTGTTCCAGCAAGAGTCCCACAATGCTTTGTGCTGGTTTCACTTTAACCAACTCTATGTCAGCACCCAAAAAGTGTCCATGACCCTTGGCACCAGCCAGAAAGTGGCCAAGCTTCCTCCTCATCTTTACCACCCTGGATGATGCCCTCTTGAAGTGGTTTCTTCCTATAAGTACCTTGATGTGCGGCTGGATAGTAGGCTTGACTCTGTGCTCACACTGGTGCCACCCACGCCATGCTCCACACCAAACTTTGTGCCTTGTACCACAACAAAGATGTCTGTCTCTCCAGGTCTGCCAGGAGTGGTTATCAGAATGATTCTCCCAGTTTTCACATTTGTAGATATGGTCTACAGCACTGCCCCTCATCTTCTCTTGCTAGGCTGGACACCTCTATAACACCCTGTCTCACTTTGCTACCACCTCCCCACCTCGTGCTCCCTCTACTCCTCCCTATCCAGTCACCCTTTGCCCTCACATTGCCAGTCACACTGTGTCTCTTTCATCTTCAAATTCTATTTTGGTTCCCTTCCTTCATACCTCTCCTTACCCTCTCTCCTATTCCCTCTGTCTCCTACTCACTCTGCTCCAGGGACCTTGCACCTTACCCCTTTCCACCCATACTTCTCAACTTGTCAGACTGCTTTCTCCTGAAATACAAAATCATTATTACCCCATAATGCAAAGCATCATGGGCTGTATATCAAATCACCACAGAATATTATGCTGGTTCAACTTTAATCAGAAATGCATGGTACGAAAGCCCACACAGTCTGAAAAGAGTGCCGGCAGAAGACACAGACACGCCTTTCATCCTACCAGGACTCATCAGTGTGCCTCATCTGTATGATACCCCAGTGGAATGAACCAGCTATCCTAAGATGGTCAACAGACACGTGTTTCTGTTGGCACCGTTTCAGACTGTGTGAGAGTCCTCCTCCCCTCTCCCCTCCTACAAAGGCCCTATGAGGTTAACAGGGGAGAGGCAAGTATTTCAGATGTTTCTATACAGACTTTTTGATGGACTTCCACCATGTGCTGTAAATCTTGGAAAGGAACATTGAAAATGAAGAAAATTTATTCTCTGGTAAATTGTAAGAGCTGAAGCACCTTGTTTATGAAAGCACATGCTGAAGTGCAGAGCTGCTCTTTAAGGAAGCGTATGAAGGAAGGAATATGAATTGGAAGTCTGCAAGGTAGAAATACCTCTGAGTGTTGCCTGTGTCGGCCCACTATCTAGTGCTGTTGTCAGGAATGCAGCCCTTTCAGCTCAAGGGAATGTCTGCAAAGCAATAAATCAGTCTGCTGGAAAAGCGATTGTCAGATTCCTACCTGTGACGTGCCCCAGCGTGCATAATTACCACCCACATTCCATGGAGTGGCTTATCAGTTTTCTTGCTATTAAATCAGTTCATTTTGCAAAGTAATCTGGTTGTGGATGTTGCATTCACTAGACAAAATGTGTGCTATTGTTGCTACCTGCTAACCACCTTGCCCTGCAGTTATCCCAGCTGATGTACCTGCTCCCAGTCCTCAACCTATGAAGCCATCTTGCAACAACAGAAGAACTAGGTAATGAGCATTTTTCATTTTCTTTGACAGTGTTTAGTGGGCTTACAGCCACCCCTCCCACCAAGTTAACATCTGGCATACACCAAGACAATGGGGGGCTAGATAATATTTGAGTAACTGTACATTTTATTTGGGGTTTGGTGGAAGGTTACCTGGGCTTGCTGTGGCTTGACAGTGAACTGAAGGAGATGAAAATAATGGGACAGAAGCTGGAGCATTGTTGGAGGAGACCCGGGGCCCAGGAATGCAGGCTGGCTTTGATGGCTCACTGCAGTGACTACTAAAGGGCAATCACCCATAAAAGGCAATGTTCCTGTTTAGGAGATTGCTGCTGGGAGAAATGGGCCAGCTCAGCTTTTTCATGGAGAGGCTTCTCCATTTGGCTTATCTGGAACCCATGAGAGCTGTTTCACCCACTAGTGTGAAGAGTTTGCTCGGTTCTTCTTGAGCAGAGTATCCTCTACTAGGGCTGAGATCTTGCCAAGTGGGCCATCACATCCCAGCAGTGTTGAACCTATGAGTCTAAGATGCATTCAGTGATCTTGGGGACAGTTTCAACCAGTGACAATGGAAGAGGTGAGTGGGGATTTTGGAGCTGTGGCCGAATTTTGTGATCTGGACCCAGGCCGCACATCTACTCATGGGGCGTGGGGCAACTGTTCCAGTGTTCAGTGGGATTGTCTGGTATTCCCTGTCAGAGGGACATTCCTGATGTCTCTGAAAAGCATGCTGGTAAAATCCCTTATGAACCATCTGTTTTTGGATACAGTGAATTACCAAACTGTGTCTAACCTGCCCTTTTTGGTAAGGCTATTGAGAAGGTAATTGCACTGCAATTTGAGGCACACCTCACTGCCTTCAACATCTATGAGCAGTTCCAGTCTGGGTTTAGGTCTTGGCACAGTACAGAAACTGCATTAGTTAAGATGCATAATGACTTGCTCAGAGTGAGAGATAGAGGAGAACGGTCAATTCTCATTCTCCTTGATCTCTCCTCAGTGTTAGACACTGTGGACCATGATTTCATATTAACATAGAAACATAGACTTTGATGGCAGATAAGGACCGCTTGGCCCACCTAGTCTGCCCATTTCCCTACTACAGGATAAGCTACAGATCCTAGTTAACCAACAGCCTATTTCTTCTTACCCCCACAAGAATTGCCTTATGTCTGTCCCATGTATTCTTGAATTTTCCACAGTTTTAGACCTTACAACCTCCTCAGGAAGGCTGTTCCATGCATCAACCACTCTGTCTGTGAAAAAATTCTTCCTCACATTGCCCCTGAACTGCCCCCCCTCTATCTTTTAATTGTGTCCCCTTGTTCTTGCACATCTCTTTTCTGAAAGATGCTATGCTACCCTCTTGGACTTTGTTGATTCCACTGAGGTACTTAAAAGTTTCTATCATGTCCCCCCTTCCTCAAGGGTATACATATTAAGCTCCTTTAGTCTCTCCTCATGGCTTCTCTTGTAGACCCTGCACTATTTTAGTTGCCCTCCTCTGGATTGCCTCTATCCTGTCTATGTCCTTGCAGAGATGGGGTCTCTAGAACTGGACGCAGTACTCCAGATGGGGCCTCACCAACTGTCTGTACGGAGGATAACAACATCCTATTTTCTGCTGATGATGCCTCCCTATACATCCCAGTATACCCCAGCCCTCACTACTGCCTTCTCATATTGCTTGCTAACCTTAAGGTCATCTGATATGATTACCCCAGGTCCCTTTCCATTTTTGTTGTTGTTACTACCCTCCCATTGTGTAACCTTCCTGGGTTCTTGTTTCCCAGGTGCATTATTTTGCACTCCTTTGCATTGAATCCTAGCTGTCATACTTCTGACCATTCCTCCAACCTTGCCAAGTCCCTTCTCATCCTTTCCATGCCTCCTTGTATATCAACCCTGTTGCAGATCTTTGTGTCATCTGCAAAAGGCATACTTTTCCTTCCAGTCCCTCTGCAGTGTCACTTATAAAAGACATTAAAAGGACTGGACCCAATACTGAACCTCATGGGTACCCCACTAGTAACCTCTTTCTTCAGAGGGACTTCATTTACAATTACCTTCTGTGTCCTGTTGTCCATCCAATGTTTTACCTGGTTACCACCCTGGGACCCACTCCCAGGCTGGTTAATTAGACTGTTAATCTTTTGTGTGGGACTGTTTCAAATGCCTTGCTAAAGTCTAGGTAGGCCATGTTCACAGCCCTCCTGGTTACTACTTTGGTCACCCAGTCAAAGAAATCAATTAAATTTGTCTGGCATGACCTTCCTGCTGTGAACCCATGCTGCCTTGGGTCCTGTGCCCCACTGACCTCTAGGTACTCAACAGTTCTTTCCTTCAGAAGTGATTCCATCACTTTCCCTACCACAGAGGTCAAACTGACAGGTCTGTAGTTTCCTGCCTCTGTCTTGGTCCCACTTTTGTGAAGGGAATCACATCCACTGTACTCCAGTCCTCAGGTACCACACCATCCTTTCGTGATTTGTTAAAAGCGTAGTCAGTGGTTTCACTAGTTCTCCCTTAATTCTTTTAGAATTCTGGGGTGAATTCCATTAGGCCCCATTGCTTTGTCCGCCTTCAGTTTTAAGAGTTCTTTCAAAGCCCTTTCTTTTGTGAAAGGACTGGGATCAGACCCCTATCAAGGGTGCTTCTGTTAAATAGATTAGGCACCTCTCCCTCCTCCTCTTTGTGAATACTGAGCAGAAGTATTCATTCAGTATCCCTGCTTTTTCACTGTCCTCTCTGCCCAACCACCATCCATTCTATTCAGCCTCACTATCCCTCACTTTGTCTTTCTATGCTGCCTGATGTACCTATAAAAGAAAGGTTTTATCCCCTTCTTAACCGAGTTGGCCATCTTTTCCTCAGTTTGGGCCTTTGCTATTCTGACTTCCCTCCTGCTTCCTTCTGCCTTAACTGGTACAGCTCTCTGTCCTGCTCGTTCTGTGCTTCCTTATACTTCCTGAATGCTGTCTTTTTCTCCCTGACTTTCCCCACCACCTCTTTTGAGAACCATAGTGGCTTTTCTTTTGTTTTGATTTGTTTATTTGCTTCACACAAAGGCTTGTTGCCTCTGTGATGGCAGTTTTGATGTTTCCCATTGTTGCTCCACCCTCCTTCTAGCCTGTTTGCTAGTGCTTTTCTCAGGCACTCTCCCATCTTGCCAAAGTCAGCCCTCCTGAAGTCCAGTACCCTCACTTTTGTATGACTTGACTCTGCAGCTGAGTTTATCATGAACCACACTGTTTGATGGTCACTTGTTCCCAGATGGCAACCCACTTCTAAATCTGAGATTTTCTCCTGTCCCCATTCGAGAGCACGAGGTCTAAGATTGCTCCCTTCCGAGTGGGTTCCAAAACTAACTGTCTGAGGCATGCCACCTGTAGGGCATCGAGAATGGCCCTGCTCTTGGATGTGGCTGCAGCAAATGTGCTCCAGTTAACATCTGGCATTTTAGGTCTCCCATCAACAGTATCTCCCCTTTCTCTGCCATCCAAAGAATGCATTCTATCATATCCTTGTCCATTCCTCCCCTGACATGGGGTCTGTATCAACCCTGTGCGGATTGTGGTGCCATTTTCAGTCTCTAAGGTGACCCACAGTGCCTCCTCTCCTCCTGTTTACTCTCTTGTTCAGTTGCTTTTATCCTTTCCTTTACTTAGAGAGCTACTCCTCTCCTCTTCTCCTCTCCCTGTCTCTCCTGTAGGTTATGTACCCTGGTATGTTAACATCCCAGTCATGGTTCTCTGTGTACCATGTTTCTGTGACTGCTATGAAATCCAGGCATCCCTTATCCATCAAGGCCACCAGTTCAGGGCTTGTTGCCCAGACTATGGGCATTGGTACTCATTACCCTCCATTTCCTGATGGCCTTACTCCTTTTGCCCCATCCCTGTCCTTATTGCCTTTGTCACTTTCTCCATTTACCCCTGCCCTTCTCCCTAGCGACATCTCTATCTTGGTGTTTGCCTCACTTACTACCCTGACTTTTTTTGAGGGGGCTAGGATTTCCTGCTCCTTTCAGTGCCTCCCCTTGGCTAGTTTAAATGCTTACCAATGAAGCATTTAAACCATAACCTATGGGTCTCTGCAAATGGGGTTCCCAAAAGTCTTCCAGGAGCTTGCTAAATGCTCCAAGTCTGGATGGCATTCAGCGTTTAAGACGTTTGAATGGCACTGTAGCAAGTGCTTTTACAGCCTCTGCATACTGTCTCCTCAAGAGCTGTCTGCTTGCAGACATAATTAGTTTGTATGGGGGACTGTGCTTTCTGCTCGAGTTCTGCTCGACCTGCTGTCTAATCGCCCATTTCTGCAGTCGCTAAAAGTGCTGAGGGAGCCTAATTGAAAGATGTAACTGTTTGCCAGAAAACATTTGGAGTATTAGTAAAAATGCAGTTTGTCTAACCTGCGTTTCTTGCAGCTTGAACTCTGTTTGTTTAGCCCTTCCATTTTGGTCCTGGACTGCTGAATTGGACCAATTGGGTTGGGGATCTTTAAAATGGAGCCTGCTGTGGGAGAATCAGTACTTGGACTCTCATCTGGAGCCTGCTATAAGGGGTCTGTATGGCAGGTGCCTCTGGGAATTGTAGTTTGGACCTTGGCTTTTGCACCAACAAGGGAGCTCTGCTGTGATTGACAACTGAACCAGCCAATCAAACTTGTGTGAATCCAAAGGAAATTCCCTGAACTGTTGCAGGCAAGCCAGATGCGAGTGCCCATGAGGAGAAGAAGCTTGTGCTGTGCGGCATGTAGTTTCAATGAATGTGTGAGGTCTTGAAGTTGGCCTGCAGCCGTAGAGAGTGCGCATAGGGCTGAACCCGAGTTTCAGAAGAAGAAGAAGTGCAGAACCAGGCTTGCCCTGTAGAAGACCAAGTTTTGCTGAAGTGTGATTGGCCTGTCTGGAACTGAAGCTGCTGTGAGTGCTCCTGGGTTTTGCACTGTTTTGCGATCGGGGTTCGAGGAGCAGCTGGCCTGGTATAGTAATTTCCTTTACATATGAATGTGTCTAGTGCTTGTAGGGATCGTGATCTTAATTCCCCTCACTTTGAAGTGCATGCTGAATGCTGGAAACCCAGAAACAACACCATCCATCCTGTAACTGTCTTGGGTATCGTGAGTACAGTTCGGGGAAACCCTACAACACCATTTGAATCAAAAGTGTGCCATTTGATTTATTTGTGCTTCCCTTTCTTGAACTGAGCCTCAGCTCCAGATTACAATGGCGTGTTGTGCATATGTTGTCTTTCTACAGGGCCTCATCCAGCTGCACCAGCCGGCCAGCCCGGGCAACAGACCTGGTTAGCCCCTCCATCCTGGGTACCCAGAGAGTGACATTTTGAACCCTATATGTATGCACAGTACTGTGATTTGAATATTGCTAAACCAACTCAACCTGATTGTCCCCTTCCATGTTACTGTCCCCTGAATAAATCAGATTTGTTGTTATTGAACTATATGCTGTCTGTGGTGTCAGTACATATAGAAACAGCATTGCATTGTGTTTGTGCATATTGCCTAACCTTGTTTTACAGGGGTCCTCAGAGACATGCTGCAAGAATCAGTTCTGAGGGTAAGTGGTTGTGTGTGTAAGGGGTGCATTTGTGGGGTATAGGGAATGTAACTCCGTGTACTGTGTGGGCCACTAGTGGCAATAAAGGGGGTCATAGTGTCCCGGAGGGCTGTACAAGAGCTAGTCTAACCACTATCAACTCAGACCTCTGGGTGGAGGCACCACCGTTGGACCTAGGCCCTTAATCTATCACTAGCCACAGAGGCAGGGGTGGTAGCCCTTGGGATAGTGCCACCTAGGGGTTACACTAGAATCTTGGTTCCCCTCCTGGACAGATGCAGCCCATCATGCCAGTATAGGCCTGCATCCTCCAGGTGGACCCCAGTCCCAAATGAAGACAAATCCCTGAGCTGTACACCAGGTTTTAACCACTGATGTAATCCCATGGTGTGGAGTACCCTAGCCTCACCTCATGCCATAGACAAGCAGCACTTCTGAGAGGTTACCATGTGTGCTGCTTGTCTAAGGCCCCTCCCAACTCCACAAACTCTTCCTGCACTGCTCTGATCCTTTCTTAGCCAGGTCATTTGTCCCTAGGTGGACAATGACATCCAGCTGCCTCCCGTGTGCAGCTGCTCTGGTGATCCTGAGGATTCGCCTCCTGTCCCTCCAAACCATGGTGCCGGGCAGGCTACTACCTCCCTCTCCCTTCCTCCCCAGTTCTACCTTCCCAACAATGGAGTCCCCACCAGGAGTTGTTTCTTTCCCTGTGGGGTCCCATGCCACGCTCCTGTTGATCTTCCTTGTGGAGGTTCCCAGCATCCTCCTTGGTCTCCACTGTGGGAGCCTCCATAGAGGAACCACATTTTTCCAGAATGGCATAGGAATTGTGGAGAGGTACAACTGGAGGGATGCACTTGTTCCACCACCCTCACCCTCCCTGAGCCCACTGTGGTCGAATCGCCCTCTTTCTTGGCAACCTCTGAGGCAACGGCAGTGGCCCTGGTGGTCCCTGGGTGGAAGAGGAGGTCCCACAAATCCTGGCCAACTCAGCCTGGAGATGAGAAACCCCTCCCTCAGCCCAGAGAGGTGCCTGCAGATGGGACAACACCGCATCCTCCAGAACATCTCCTGGAAGACTGCTGATCCATAGCCACTGCACTCGCCACCCCATCATGGCTTATTTCTGGCCCCTTCACTGTTGTTTGGAATCCTTACTCTTTCCTCTGTTTTTTTTCTATCCCTACTTACTTACTGCCTCTGTGCCCTTTAAGCTTCTGATCATTCTGTTCTGAGACAAGAAGTTCTATATTTCTCAGTAGACCCTTACTTGCTCAGAGGCCGACCTCTAGCAGCTTGGGGGTGCAGAGAGCTACTCTTGCCTTTCTAGGATGGTGAGTCTTTGGTGTTTCTGTGATCACTCACTTCCTGCTCCCAAACAGGAAGTTCCTGTTGTCAGTCAAATCCTGTACCTATAAAAGTAGAACTAGCTTTGGGAAGGAAGGCAATATAGTCCCAGTAGAGAAGTCCAGTCACACAGCACTCCTTCCTCCTGGTGTTCTCTTCCAAGCCTCTGCTTGGACTGGCTCAGGGACTATGTAGGACTAACTGGCAAAGTCATCTGCTGATCTGAGTCCTATCTCAGTGGCAGGACTCAGAGGGTTGTGGTGGGAGATTTCTCCTTACTCCAGATGGTCCTGTCCTGTGGTGTTACTGCATTGCAGTGTGCTAGCTGCACATTCAAGCAGACATGATAGACTGTATGGTCTTTATCTGCTGGTAGGCTCATATGTTCCTATGTAATTGAGGACTATGCCCTTTGCCTGTGTTGTTTGTGGCATACATTCTACCCATGGGCAAGATTGTTAGACAATATGGGCTTGGGTTTCATTGCTGCACATATGATGATCAGCTCTGTATGTTGTTTGCACTCAGGACACTGGGGGCAGTTGATGTGCTAGGTGACTGGCTGATATTTAACACTGGATGTCACCAAGCTGGTTGAGGCTTACCCCAGACAAAATGAAGTACTGGTGGCAGTGCTGGGACATAGGAGGGAATGACGGCTACCAAGAGGGAATGGGCCTTCATCTGGGCACCTCTAGGCTATTTGCCACCACAAAAGTGAATCACTCTGAAGGACGAGCTGACATATGAGACTGTGTATCAGAAGTAGTGCATAATGGCTTGTACCATCTGCGGAACATCCCTCCCCTCCAGCGGCCTGGCCATACTGGTACACACATTCATGACTTCAAGGCTTGATTACTGCAATGCTCTATACCTCATAATCAATGAAAGCATAGGTGATGCCTGCAGCTGGTGCAGAATACAGCTGCCAGGTTGCTAACCGGCTTCCAGGTCATGCTGTCTCCCTGGTGCTACATGAACTGCACGGCTACCAATTAAGTGGTATATCTCCTCTAAAGTGGGCTTGCTCACTTACAAGGCCCTGCATGGGCTGGACCCAGGTTATCTGACTGCTCTCCTGACTCCTCACTTATCCTTACACCCTCCACGCTACTGAGAAGGGGCCCTTGTAGCAGTGTTGGGTAAGTTACTTTTAAAAGTAATCAGGTACTGTTACTTGTTACTTTCAAATGTAATCAGTTACAGTTATTTATTACTTTTATATTAAAAGTAATTAGTAACTGTAATGCATATTACTTTTCATTTTATTTACATTACTTTTTGATAACATGATTGTATTTACTCATTGAATATAGGTATGTGCTCATGAAACCCCAAGAAGAGTAGAAAGAAATAAAACAGATTCTAAAGACAATGAATATGTTAATTTATAATACAGAACCCATCTAACTTTGCCAGCCACAACGATCCCTTTACATTTCCATAAATAAGAGCTCTATTAAAAATACAACACTCACACACCCTGCATCTACTGATGCCCTCCATGATCTTTTCCCTCCACAGATGAATCCTGACTTTGCCCACCACTGCTATCCCTGACCTTTTTCGTTTCCATAACACCCACACTCACCCTCCAATGGGCAGACTATGTAGGCCAAGCAGTCCTTATCTGCCATCAAATTCTATGTTTCTGTGTTTACAACACACACACACCCTGCATCTACTGCCAGTGCCCTTGGTGGTCTTTCCCACACAGCTGTATATTGACAATGCCAGCCACAACTACCCTTTACATCCCACCCTTACCCCACCACCACACGCACACTGCTGCATCATCTGCACTTGCCAATCTTTCCCACGTCCAGCCTGTATTCTCCTTCTGACTATACAAGATCCACAACTACTCCTTTAAATTTCCATAATAAAAATCCCACCCTCACATAGCTCCCCTCACACTCACAGACACACACCCATGCAGATCTACTGCCCTTATTTGCTTTGGTGATCTTTTCTTTCCCCACAGCAGCCTGAATCCTAACTTTGCCACTGCCAGCCACAGATCCACCCAGATCACATGCAATAAATTCCACCAGCACACACCTGCTTACCCAACACACAATTTAAACACTCTTTCCCACAGCTGAACCTTGACTTGCCACTGAGACACAGCTATAATTATTACTAAGTCTGCTATGACTATAATGCCAATGCCAGTATGCCACCATTGAAGTCAGACAGTGTCACTTACAATCAAATTATCACACAACACAGCGCACTTGTTGCAGTCCAGTACATACCCCTTTGATGAGCATTTTCCTTGAGATGGGGTGGGTGATGGTGAGACCTGGCAGGTGGGCTGGTGGATGGACAATCAAGTGGCCTGCTGTGACAGTTTGGTGCATGTGGTGTTGGTGGAAATAAGCCCTGAGCCCTGCCCACAGATGGACTACTTGCTTTTGCCTACAATGGCTAGGCTGGCCCCAATCCCCTTGGGGTTCCTATCGCTACTATAAAGGCCACAACTGATAACATCATACTTCTCAACTGTCACACATTACGAGGTACATCACTCATTTTATCCCTCAGAAACCCTCTGTCCCACACTGAGAAGGTGACATTCTACACTGACCACTGAGACTTTTAAGCAGAAATGTATAATTATATAAGATGCTAGATTATCAGCAAACATTGTAAATGTTAGTGCACTTATTTCCACAGTATTCTGAGCTTGCAATGTCATATTAGATGCTGTGTCACCCATTTTGTCCAGTTGTCACACATCTTAACACACATTTGAGTGATAAAAGGTTGAGAGGTATGGATAATATGCAGGTGTGTAACTTGGTATTTATAAATTGTACATCAACAGGCCAGTCTGTTACCCTCAAACAATTTTATCAATTCCTATAGTGATTCTCAGCTGTACCATGTAGCAGTGCATAAGTAGTATAATTTGTATATCAAATGTTGCAAAGTGATATATTTCATAATAAACCAACAAAATGGTGTTTTCTGACTTTTATTTGCACAGCACATGTTACAGATATAGAACAACATGGTAATATTAAATGCATGCTGAAAATAGAAATTGAGTTAGAATTGATGTTTCAACTATAGGTCTTCTTCAGGAATTATCTAAAAGAGAAAAAAGCAGGTAAGGAAATAAGAGAAATATATATGAGGAAAGAAAATAGGTGTTGTCTGTCAAGGAAAAGTGATAATAGGTAAGGTAAGAACAGAATCTGGAAAACAAAAAGGCGATGAATAAGTATGAAAAGGCATAGTAGAAGTGAATGAGCTGAGGAGTCTTTAAGTGGAGACTAATTATAAATATCAGAGCAAAGTTTAAATCACATCTGTTGACTGTCACCTGGTCCGCGCCTAACAAACGCCGAGTATTGCTGGTGATCAGTATGAGAGTGAGTAAGCAGGGTACTGTAAACACAAATGTTTTGTTTTAAATTCACTTAAGTTTAACTTGGTGTTGTGTGTTTGCTTAGGGATGGGGAATAGGCATATCAGCAGTATGGTAATAGGTCAGTTTGTTGTGGGGAATCAGCAGCAGTTCTGCACCATGCAGTCCCAGGGAGAAGTAAACACTGACAACAAACAGCAGTCAACGGTTAGCGTTTGTTGCTTTTGTGATTCGCCTACTTTCTTGTGGGGTGATATTTATAGTTCTACAGTATTTTCAGTGTTTTGTTTTAGAAAATGTAGCAAGGGAAGTGTGAGTACACTGCACCATGACAGCCGACATGCCAATCGGGAATCAACTGTTGGCAGTCAACATTTTCTTGCTTTTGGCTTCTTTGTTTAGAGGGATAGGCTCGGCACCACATTCCTGAATCCATATCATATTTCCAGTATGTTTTTGGGGAATGCAGTAGGGTGAATGAGTGAAGTGTGAGTAACTACACACCACACTCCACCATGCCAGCTGACACACTGATCGGAAACCGGAACACCAGCTCCTGGGGTCAGCTCATTGCTGGCTCCTGTTTGTTTTTATTATAAGTTTCTAACTTTTAACTTTTGAAATTAAGGCTACTGGTGAGTAGGGTGAGGTAGGTGAGTGAGATATTGATACTACATGAGACACTGGTTTAAGACACTACTATATGTAGATATGTCATGTCATGAAATTTTCACTGTAAAACTATTTTCACGGAAAAGGTCTCAGCTGTGAATATAGTGAAAATATTTTACAGCAAAACTTTCTAGTTCTACAGTAACAGGACCTAGTAAAAGGCTGAACAGTGAAAGCTATGTGTGCACACTCACTTTCATTTCTACAGCTCAAAGGACTACTCAAACTGGAGGGCCAGTGATTTACACTGTATCTACAACAGCTGCTACAAGGACACCCAGTGCAATGACACCTCACCAGAGCCAGCCAGCCTCACAACATTTTCCGTCATGAGACAACTAGCAAAACAACCCTTGACACCCACCGCAGTGGACTGTAACCATGTAGAAAGCAGCGTGTGATAAATGACAATACCTTAAAGTTGTAGCTATCATGTTCCAGCAAAGATCTTGTAGGGCAAACCAGTATTGGGTCAAAATTCCTAGGCTAAACATCACTAGACTGAATGTCTTTGCTCCAGTTGTCATGCCATGGGTTTACACCACCCTGTCGCTCTGGCAGCTCATACTATCTAGATACTGCGACTACACAAACTTGAATATCAGCAAGGCTATAAAAATAGCACCTCACAGCCATGAAATGTCACCTGAATTTTTATTGTGATAAAAGGCAAAAATGGTAGGCAACTTGCATTCAATGTTGCAAGGTGAAGATATTGAGAGCTCACTGAGTGCTTGTCAGAAGGATTTTTTTTAGCCTGATATTGTAATAATTGAGCATGAAGTCAGCTGAGCAGACTTTGTTTGCACTGAAATCTGAATGTCAAATGACTCCTGCACAATCTCAGATTCCTGTGATGTCATAAACCTCTTGAGCTGCGCCTTGAGATTTATGAAGTCACAGGAACCCTGATGTATTATAGCAACGGTAACAGATGGATGCCCATCTGTTATTCTATTTTTAGAAATGGGTAGGAGGCATTCTCACTTCTGATTGGCTAATGCCACCAGGTTGTTGGTCCGTATCAGACAACAGAGACTGGTAATTAATGAGTCCCAGTCTCTGGCTGCCTGATTACCTTCTAAAATGACTGTGCCTTTGGAATGCTCACTTTTTAGAGCCACCATTTTCTTTCTTTCACTTAGCGAGTGATAATTCCCCCACCCCGTTGTTAGCTGAGTGCCCTGTTCAAACGGAAAAACTACTGTCGCTAATACCAGTTTTGATTTTTTTTTAGTACCTTCATGTAATATATATGCTGCTGTCGAGATCCCTGACATGACATGTTAAGATCGGGCTCTGCTTCCTAATACAAATGACTGACCGAGACCCATTACAAGCACACAGGCATGCTGGCACAGCCAACTGTCACATACAGTCCCCCATGGTCATTTTTTTTTCTTCAAATTTATTTGTACCATTCTACCTTATCCAAAGGCTTCAGGGTGCTCCTCCTGCCAAAAGCCTCCTGCTCCATTATGTTAGTTTTGAGTTTCGCTCTCCCTTTTCACGGTCTCTCCTTGCAGTTTCAAATTACTAATAAAGTAAACTTTTGTTGGGCATAGCTACTTCGCTTATCTTCATGCCTGCTTTCTCGGTCTGCTCAGCAGTCTGCCTACTCAGCAGACAACTGCTGGCTCTGGCAGTGGTTCCCTGTTTTACATCAACCCTTGTTTCTGCACATTTAAAGTGCGGTTAAACGTCGTTGCTGTCAGTCAGTCATCAGCAGTCTTAAATCAGAGTGAGAGACAGACTGAGGGCTCGGGAGTGGACAGCACTTCTTTTGACACTTACCACAGCAACTGACTGCCATCTTTGGGATTATTACTCACTCTTCAGTTTCTGAGTCCACAGTGATAACACATTTTATTGTCTGGCATTGTAGGTCTCTCTTTCTGTCCACCTCGATTAAGCAACACAGAAGCCGTATTTTCTTCATTTTGTGACTGAGATGGAAGAAAATACCGCTTCTCTGACGTGCAGAACCAGTACTGGAGCTAGCACTCTCTCCCCGCCCCACTACCACCGCCTCCGGATTAAATTCTTCCATCGTGATGCAGTAATTACATCTTAGCCCTCATCTGTGCCTGTTGTAAAATAAAGTACTAAATCCATTTGTACATTTCCTGAAAAAAATTAAAACAATTTCACACCAGACGATGTAAACATATTGCATAAGTGGGGAACCTTCACTTCATGTATATGCTCCCTCCACCGCTCTCTGCAAAGCTCTCTTGGCCCTGCAGCTGCCAACTTTTCAAAGATTATATTTGATGTACCTTTTTAGTCACTCTGCTCATCTCATCCTCCAAGCTCCATCAAGTGGTGGGGGTGGGGGAGGGCAACAAGAAACTGCAGAAAGACAAATTAAATTGACAGTCAACTGCAGGCGGATGAACTATTTTATTTCAAAACTTACTTTAAACTTATTTTTCATTAACATTTTAACTATTTTTTTTTTACAGTACCCATTTTCTAAGTGCAATAATACTTACTCAGGGTGGGTGGCATTGTGCTATACTAGACCTTCCAGGGGCTATAAGGCCCTCCACCTGCGGCGTCGGGCCTCATTACGCCCTGGGCGGTCCGGGGTATAGCACAATACGCCCACCCTGTTGGGTATTATTGCTTACATATTACAGTAACTAGTTACTTTAAGGAAAAGTAATGTCATTACAATTACTTATTACTTACGCTTAAAGTAATCCATTACTATTACTAGTTACCTAGAAAAGTAATCAGATTGCAGTTACTAGTTACAAGCAACTAGTTACTCCCAACACTGCCTTGTAGCTACCAAGGCAACGTTAAAAACCTGGGGAACCTGGCCTTTGAAGTGGTGTTCTGGTCCTGTGGAACTCTCCCTGAGAGCCCTGAGGATGCCTCCTCAGTGGAGGCCTCTAAGAGGGGTCTGAAACCCATCTATTCATACAAGCATCTGGGGATTGATTTTTCCTGTCTTGCTATCCTCTGAGTTTGCTACTATTTCTTGATTTAATTTATGTGCATGTATTAGCCATTAGACACACTTTAAATTCCTACTACATTTATCTACGTTCAACAGCTCAGCACTAATCATTTTTGTTTTATGATGCCTTTTCATTATGCTCCGCTAGCACATAATGTTATATAAACCACTTTGTGCCACTTAGTATGTACTTCTTTTGACATATTATACAGTACTTTCAATTCCCATATTAAACACTGTGCTGTTATAAATGTTTTATACTTATAGGCAAACTGGTTTCTTGCACCTTATTAACAGCACTGTAAGTTCTCTCATCTAAGATATCTCTGTGATGGCTAGTCTATCAAAAGATATTACTAACAATGAAGATTGCTGTTTGTATATATTTGCATTCAGTACTTTTATAAATCAAAATGAAGAGAGGAAAAGTGTATGGAGATATGAACATACGAATTTGCCAGCAGAAACAGGCCATAATGATCTATCAAGTCTGCTCAAGTGTGCAGTTCCATTTAATTCCCTGGAGCTGCCCCCGCCCAATCCACATGGAGTCAGCTAACTCTCCCTAGTACTCTCCCCTTCTACATCCCAGAAACACCTCCTCCCACCCTAATTCCTTCTTTACCCTATCCCATCCCCCTTGAAAGTAGTCACTTTATTTACAGCAACCACCTCCTCTGGCAACTTGTTCCACCCCAACACCACCCTTTCAGTGAAAAAGTGACTCCTCATTTTTAAATTTACCCCCACTAGTTTCAGGTGATGCCCCTAGGTGTACCCTTCTTCCTTAAGTTAAAGATGCCTCTTATCCTACCCTGTTTATTCCCTTAAGGTATTTGAATGTCCCTATCATGTCCCTCTCTCTCCCATCCTACAGGGAGTACATGTTGAGCTCTCTCAGGCTCTCCTCATATGTTTTGTCCCACATACCGTGAATCATCTTGGTTGCCTCCTCTAGATCTCTCCAGTAGCTTGATATCCTTCTTCAGATATGGCACCAGAACTGCACAGTATTCCCGCATGGCCTCACCAGTTAACTGTACAGTGGCAGAATGACTTCATCCCTCCTAGAGGTTATTCCCACGATGCAGACTAGCATCTTATTTGCTTTGGCTGCTGCCTTGTGACACTGTGCTGAGTGTTTCATGTCTCCTCTGACCATCACCCCAAGGTCCTTTTCCTCCTCTGAGACTGCCACCTGTACTCCCCCAGCCAATAACTGGCCCCTGGGTTCCTGGTACCCAGGTGCATGAACTTGCATTTTTGGCATTGAAACCCTACTGCCAGATGCCCAGCCATTTCTCCAGCCTAGCCAGATCCTCCCTTAACTCTTATCTTCCCTCCACTGTGTCCACCCTCCCACAGAGCTTGATATCATCTGCAAAGAGGCAGATCTTACTTTTGAACCCCTCTGCTGTGTCTCCAGAAAAGATGTTCAACAGCATGGGTCCAAGTACTGAGCCCTGTGGGACCCCTCTGGTTACAGGCCTAGATTTGGATAGTCTTCCCCATCACCACCACTCTCTGATTCCTGCAGCCAGTTCTTGACCCACCCCAGCAGTTTGTCTCCTATTCACAGGTCCCTCAGCTTGCTGATCAGCCTGCCATGTGGCACTGAATTGAATGCCTTGCTGAAGTCCAGGTACAGGATGTCCACTGCCTGCCCCCTGTCCAATGACCTCGTAACTCCAGTCAAAGAAGTCAATCATGTTGGTTTGACAAGATCTCTGCCTGACAAACCCATGCTGCCTGTTGTCCTGGAGACCATTTTCCTCAGGGAAGGACAGTAGCCTTTCCTTTAGAATGGTCTCCATTATCTTCCCCAATATGGAGGTCAGGTTAACTGGCCTGTAGTTAACCAGTTCATCCCTGGGATTGGTCTTGTGGAGTGGAACCATGTGAGCTGTTCTCCAGTCCTGCAGTACACACCCTCCTCCAGTGAGGTGTTAAACAGGTCCATCAGCAGGGCTGCTAGTACCCCTGCCAGCTCCCTCAGGACCCTTGGGTGTAAACCATCTGGTCCCAGTGCTTTGTTCACCCACAGTTCATTTAGCCCCTTAAGATCATGTCTACCCCACTTCCCATTCATAATCCACCCCAGGCTCCCTCATTCCTCCCTGTGGTATTGGCCCTTCCACTTCCTTAGTGAAGACAGAGCAAAAATGTTCATTTAAAGCCTCCACTTGATCTTCTCCCTTTATGCCCATCTTCCTCCCCTCTTTATCTTGACAATCCCATCCCTTCTGCTTCTTTTCTCTAATGTATCAGAAGAAATCCTTCTCCTTCCTTAATCCCTGTGCCAGCCTTAGTTATTTCTTGCCTTTGCTACTTGGACCTCTCTCCTGCCTCCCAAGATTTCTCCGAGTAAATCTCTCTGTCCTCCTCCCTCAAGGTATGCTTGTACTTCAGGAAGGCCTCCTGCTTTGCTTTCACTTTTTCAGCCACCTTCCTGTTATATCAACTGGGACTCCGACACCTGGTGTTCTTTTTATAAATCTTCATGCAGGTGCCAGTGGCCTCTATTAACCCCTTCTTGATGACAGCCAATTTCTGCTTTGCATCCATCTGTAGCCTGAGCTTTGCCAGGTGCTTCTTCAGTAGGATACCCATTCTAGTGAAGTTGCCTTTCTGAAATCTACCACTCTTGTTTTGTCTTGGCTGCTTCCTTCCCCATGTTAATGTAAACTCTACCTTATGGGTTTTCACTGTCTGCAAGGGAATCCCTCACTTCAACTCCTGGACATGCTCCCCATCCGACAGCACCTGGTCTAGTATGGCCTCCTCTCTTGTTGGCTCTGTGACTTCCTGTGTCAGGGAACATTCCTGGATAGCATCAAGGAGGACCTGTTCCTGCAGGAGGTAGCCGGGGTGCCCCAGTCAACATCAAGTAGATTGAAGTCTCCTAGTATTACAGTGTTCCTTCTTCCTACTGCCCTTCTGATCTGTTCCCCAAGCTCCCTATCCAGCTGTGTGCCCTGTGATGGTGGTGTGTGCACCACCCCTACTCGAATCTTTCTCCTAGCTGTGTTCTGTAGCACTACCCACAAGGCTTCGTTGCTCCCTCCTCCCTGGTGCACATTATCCCATCCCTTATGTACAATGCTTCTACTCCCCCTCCTCTTTCTCTATCCGCAGTGGTCTAAGGCTCTGAGCTGCAAATTTGTGACATCCAGCAGACCAGACCTGGGTTTGAATCCCACAGCTCCCACTTGCATACGTGTGACCCTGAGCAAGTCACTTAACTTCCCTGTGCTCCCAGGTTACTCCTGTAAAAAGCTTTCAGCTTAGTGTGCTATACCTGGTTAAACAACTAAATAAATAAATAATAAATAAAAAAATATATATCCTTCCTATGCAATTGGTACCCTGGGATCTCGAGGTCCCAGTCATGTAATTGAGAGTTACCTCTTGTTGTTTACTGTCTTTTCTTGCATTGGTCAGGCAAACTGAGTGGTAGCTCCTATGAGACAAATACATGCAAAGTAAGCCTGTACCCTTTGTGTAACTCTAGTCAAGGCGTATCCCTGCAGACGCCTTGGTATCAGAAAAGGACTCAGTACATTCCTTCTGACCAAACAACATGTTGGAGTTGCAACACAGTCGCTCTGCATCTGTGAAGCACTCTGCTCGTTGTCTCCATTGGAAGTTGCACTGCACTGTTTGTTTTACTCTGCCACGCCCAAGATGGCTGTCAAACTATATCACATGCACAGTATAGAGCAGTGGCCATCCTGAACATGGTAGAGTGTGCCGTGTTCCACCCATAGAGTTCAATAGATACATGGAGTTGTTTTATTTAAAATTATGGATATGCTCTCCACTCTACCCTCCTCTCAGCACTCTCCCAAAAATGTAACAGTAACACTGGGGTGCCCAATCCACCAGTGCCGCAATCATGCTCAGATTTTCAACCTTCAGTATATATATTTTTCTCCCCACCTCACCTCTCAGCACCCCCCCAGCCTCTTACTTACCTATCAGGGTCCAATGCTGTAATCCTCTCTGGACCACAGACATATCATCACTCTTCAAAACTGGATCACGAACTGAAGAAACTGGTATGCGGTTCAATGCATTTCAATGGGGTTTTTGAACTTAGTGGCATAACTTGGGCATTTTACATATTTTGGCATTAATTTTCAACATGCCTTTTTGGGACCCAGCGTCATGAACAATTGCACTGACATTAGGCAAAGCAGTCCTGAAAGGTGATTTTGCAGTCCTGTGTGAAATCACCTTTCAGGCAGAAGTTGAACATTTTCTACTCTTGTTCATGAGGTGGGGTCATAAGAAGGCTAGTTGAAAATTTGGTGTAAAATGTTGAAAACAACAGTTATGAGCCTCTGTTGAATTTTTGCAAACGCCAAATTTACAACATAGCCATATCTTTACAGCGCTTCATGAATGTGACAGCTGTCAATTTTCAAATCCCGCCAAAATGTTTTTACATCTCAAAGGTGATTTTGCAGTCCTGCATGAAATCTACATTTGGATAGGAGATGAAAACTTTCTCAACCTTATTCATGAGGTGGGGTCAAAAGAAGGCTATGTTTTAAATTTGGTATAAAAATATTTTAAAAACTAAGTTATAAGGCTATGCTAAATTTTGCAAATGCAGGCTCATAACTTTGATAATATTCAATAAATCTTCAACATAGCCATTTCTGTACAGCACCTCATGAATGTAACAGCTGTCATTTTCAACTCCTGCCCAAAATGTGGTTTTGCATCCTAAAAGTTGACTTCTCAGTCCCTGTGCAAAATCACCTTTAGGCCAGTAGCTGAACATTTTCTCTGCCCTTCTTCATGAGTCAGGGTCATAACAAGGCTGTATTGAAAATTTGGCACAAACATATTAAAAAGCAATTTTCAATATTTTTATGCCCAATTACTCAGCTGCAGCTCTGACGGTTCTGGTCAGACTTTGCTTTTTAGTTTACATTTTTGCCCTGTCTGACCAGCTCACTTCTACTGGTCACCTCAGCCCTGTCACCCTGGCATCCTCCAGGATGTACCCAACCACATCTTCCCCAGAGCTTGCCCCGTAGGGACAGCAGGGTTCCCCAACCCCTGCCATGAGATAGGATCCAGTGTGCTGGACAGAGCTTGGATAGCAGGATATGGGACCTGCAAGTGACTGGTGTCATCTTACTGGCCAGGGCAATTCTCATTTCTCCCTGAAGGTGCTGATATATAGTGCCATCATAATGCACTACACATGCTTCTGCATGAGGTGCGTTGACAACCTCCACACACTTCTGGTAGCCCTGGACTGTGGGCACCATATTCCTTACCCCTGGGGAGGACAGTAGTCCCATGAATGCTCAGTCCTCCTTCCCCATGCCCGACCCTCTGACACCCCAAGTTCACTTCTGAACACAGATCGTCAGCACCACAAGAGCTAGCGCTACCTCTGTGTTGGCAGGCTGGCTCTAGTCAAGGCTTTCTGAGAGTAACTAGCATTACAGTACTAGCATTGAGGAGCTGTAGACCAAGTAGGGTATGCGATGAGAATGTGAGCAAGAAACAAGGGCAGATGGATGGGCCAAGCTGCCCTTCTCTGCTGTTAGATTCTATTTTTGTATGTTTCTACTACCACTTACCCTCCAAATTGAAAGAGAATCTGAGCCTTCCACCGGCTCCAAGACCAATGCAGTTAACCATTTAAGTGGTCCTCTTCTGTTCAACATGTTTGTCAGTGACATAGGGAAGGATATCCTGGGAAAGATGTGTGTCTGCAGTGACACAAACACTCTGTCAGAGGATTGTGAAATGAAAAGGACCTTGAAAACTAGAAACAGGATCCAAATTATGGCAGTTAAACTTCAATGTAAAGAAGAATACCGTGATGAACACACAGGCAAGAGGAACCCACATACACAGGAAGGTAAGAATAGCAGAAACAGCAGAGGAGAAGGATCTCAAGGTCATCACCACTGGCAGTCTCAAATCTTCAGGTCAGCACAGCAAGGCGAACCAGATGATATGGTGCCTACGCAGTGGGTTTGACAGCAGGAGAAGGGATGTGATGCTGACACTGTACAAGCCCTGGCAAGGCCACACCTGAGTACTGAAGTCAGTTCTACAGGCCACCCTGATAAAGGATAGGACTGGCTGGAGACAATACAAAGGAGGGTGATGATGATACTGGGCAGCAGGGCAGGCTGTACGAGGAAGGGCTGGCAGGCCTCAGCATATACTCATTGGAGGCTAGAGGGTTATGGCTCAGATGTACAGATATCTTTTTTATTTGTTTATCCCACAGCTAAAGTGGATCCTCCTTCCACCACCTTCCAGTTGCTGATTTCTACTGGTCAAGGTTCTGCCAGCATGGCAACCCAGGATCCACAGTCCACCCATGACACACCACTGAGCTGCCCCCTGATTTACCCCCGGCCGGGTACACCTTCAACCACTTTGGCATTTCCACTCCACAGACTATCTGGCCGCCCATGGCAGAGGTGAAAGCTGAGGGTGTCCCCAGGATGCAGTGGCAGTGGACCTGATATTAAGTGTGAGCAGGTTAATGGGGTTTCATCTGTCCTTGCCTGTGCAATTTCTGCTCTGTTTTTATTTATTTATTTCTGATCTTGGATTGACCATTTGAGTTCAGAGCTTTTACATAGGTTCCACATTAGTACATTTAGAACCAGTAGGTGATTATACAGAGGACTGAGACAAACAAGGCAGTAGAATTAGTATGAGAACATTTAGGTGCATTTTGTCTTTAAACAAAGGAATGCAAAAATACAGTGAAAACTAAAACTGGAATGAGTAAACACAGTTAGATACATACAGGAATGGACTAAATAACTGTGCCCAACAGGGGAACCAGTTAGTTGTCAGCGACACGAGGGGTTAGTGCATAGAAGAGATGGGTGGGGGGCTGAGCCCCAAGTGCAGGGTGAGAAAGAGAGAGAGAGAGAGAGAGATCTGTTTGGCCAAGGGCAGATGGTAGGAGATGCCTTTTAGGTGCTGGCAATGGCAGACATATTGAGATTCCAGTACTAAATGGTTCTTTTGAAGGTCCACAGAGTGGGCAGGCTAATAATGTTCTCATGGAGGAGCTGAACCACAACAGTGCCCGATAGGCAAAGAACCTTTGTTCTTGAGATGTCCGACATTTTGGAGTCAGGAAGGACTGCAGTTTCGAATTTCGGGTTGGCCTGGGATTAGTGCTAGGAACTAGGAGTTGTTGGACCCCAGTAGGAGCTGACCAAGGCAGATCTTTTTGGCCAGGAGGCAGGATTGATATTTTAAGCGACCAAAGAGCGTTAGCCAGTGAGCCTTTGCATAGAGATCACAGGTGTGGGTTAGTCGGTGTGCCCCTAAGGTGAGCATGCGGCAGGCATTGTTAAGGGCTGTTTTTATACATTGGAGGGCGTATCTGTGGCAGAGCCATATATATTGGCAGTCTGAAGTCCACTGGGGAATCCACTGAACTGTGGACCACTATGCTGAGGGCTTCAGGGGTCAGGCTGTGCCTATGGTGATAAAGTAGCCCTAAGCGTTTGTTGATTGCTTTAACTGTGATGTCTATGTGGAGGGCATGGGAGAGCAAGCTGTCAATTGTGATTCTGAGATATTTGAAGTAATGAACACGCTCAAGAGGAACATCACCCTATCACATATTGTTAGCGGGTAGTTTTGTGCTTGTTCTTAAGGCTAGTGAACAACATGGTTTTGTTTTTGTAGTTCATTATCAATTTATGATTTTGAACCATGACTCAACGCTGGTGAAGTCATGTTGTAGCTGTTGCTCAAGAGCAGTGGGGTCAGAGCCATTAGAAAAGATAACTGCCTCATCCACGAGAGGAGTACGGCACTGACTGGCTAGGGGAGGCACCAGAAACAGGCTAAAGAGGAGGTGGCCCAGTATTGACCCCTGTGGAACGCCTGAGCACAGAGGCTTGGTGTCAGAGAGAAAGGTATCTATCCTGACTTGCTGTGAACGACAGTGAAGGTAGCTGTGGAACCATGCAGCCAGCTCTAGGGTAAGGCCTATGGCAGTGAGTTGGTCAACTAGGAAGGCGTGGTTGACCATGTTAAAGGCCTTTGTTAGGTCAGTATACATAGCCCGACTAGCTGGCCAAGATCGAGGATTTGTGGATGAAACCTGTGTATTCCAGGAGGGCTGTAGTGGTGCTATGCCCAGCCCTAAATTCATGTTGCTCTGCATATAGGAGCATGTTCTTGTCCAGATAATCGACAAGTTGGTTGGCAATGATTGCTCAAGGGCCTTCGAGAGTGGTGGTAGCATAGAGATGGGTCTATAGTTCCCGGAAGGGCATGATCCCCACTCTTGAACACAGGGTGACTACTGCAGCTTTCCATTTTGGGGAATACTGCTAGACGGAGCAAGAGGTTAAGGGTATGGGTGAGAGGGACAGGATTTCTTCGAGTGACAACAAGATTAGTTTCAGGTCGAGGTTATCCCCACTGAATATCCCCTTCCCAAGCACTTTGTACAGATATTTCGTGGTTTCTCTAGGTAATAGTCTTGAAGCAAAAGGGGGATGTGATGGGGATTGCAGGGTGCAGCAGGGATGGTGGGGAGAAGAAGTCGGCGGGGAGAACATGCTGCAAGTTGGTGAAGGAATTGTTAAAGGTGTTGGTGATAGCTGTTGGTTTAGACCCACCCACCTCCAGAGTGTGTTGCATTACCAGGCACCGGCACGCCTGATGTACCTAGCAGACAGTGGCCCTGCTCCAATGTCCCATTCTCCTGCTGATCCTGTACCACCACCCGGTCACTCAGGTGTTGATAGAGCAGTGGACAGACCTGAACTCTTCCCAGAAGAAAAGAGGGCCTGATAGGATGCTCACTCCTCCTCCTCCCCTCTGATGGCCCGGCTCATTCCCTCACCTAGGTGGTCGCCAACATCACAAGCAGTAGCGCTATCTCTGTGCTGGTGGGCTGGCAAGATATACAAATTCCTGATGGGAATAAACAAAGCTGAGTGTGAGGGCCTGCTCACAAGAAATGAGGAGTGCAGTGACAAGAGGATGCGGGTGGCGGTAGGTCAGAGAGAGGATTAAAAAGGGCATAAATAAGTTTTCACCAAGAGAGTGTTGGACAAGTAGAACATATTGCCAAAAGAAGTGGTTGAGGGAGATCGTAAAGGGTTCTAGGTCAGGTGGAATAAGGAGGTGGAATGAAAAGAGGAAGCTTTTACTGGAGAGAAGGGAGGAATGGTAACTAGTGTGCTCAAGGAGTTCATCAGTTCCAGGGACCCTGCTCAGCAGTAAACCATGAGGGTAGCAGATACATATTCGGGCAAATCACGTGTTGTATGTATTAATTAATTACACATGTAGATAAAGGTATATCAAACTTTGAGTTGGAGCACAGCTATGCCTCCTGATGAAGGGTAGCACACCAGAGCACCGAGGCACACTTTGAGAGTGTGACGGTTTTCAATCAGAAATATTGCACTGACTGTGTTCACTTTACCTTACTTAATGTAAGTCAAAATATATTTTTATCAAATACCTCAGTAAGATTTCTTTACTAAAATATTTTTGTTGTCTGGAGTGCTATTTTGTTCACTGTTATTTACAGCACCTGCTCTTATTCTGAGCACTGCCTTATTTGTGAATTACATATTCTGGGCAGACTGATAGATCTTGGGTCTTTTTCTGCCATCACTGTCTATGGTTGTATGCTTTCCCTAATAGCACCAGTCACACGCACAGTCTTGGACTAATTTTAAGGAAAAACTGTGTCGCTGTCTAACTTGCTATCATGATTTCTAATAAGATAATAGTACCCCAAGGATGTCTTTCATTGTAAATGGAATCATCTGATGAGGTCTAGGCCACCCAAATAACTCTACTTGGCTCACAGTCTTCTCACTCAGACCTTACAAAATTACTTTATGTGCTGTATGTTAACATGTCTTTGGGGACCACTCATTACAGTGGTAAGAATAATTTCACTGTTCTCTTACCTCTGTGGTGGGTAAGCTAATGGAGGCACTCATAAAAGAAAGACTGGTGCAATATTTGGAGGAGGGAGGGCTTTTGGATGATGGCCAGCATGGGTTTACAAGAGGAAGATCATGCTAAATGAACCTGATTGAGTTCTTTGAGAGATGATGGAGGTCTGTGATCAGGGAGGGACAGTGGGCGTGGCCTATCTGGACTTCAGTAAGGCCTTGACACCATCCTCACAGGAGGCTAATAAACAAACTGGGCAGCCTAGGGTAGGGAGGAAATTAACAAACTGGGTGGAAAACTGGCTGGAGGGCAGAGTTCAAAGGTGGTTGTCAATGGTGCTCACTCCAGGGAGGAGGAAGTGACAAGTAGGGTGCCCCAGGGATCAGTATTGGGTCCAGTACTGTTTAACATCTTTATTGGGGATATTACAGAGGGTCTGCATGGGAAGGTGTGTCTATTTGCAGATGACACAAGACCCGTAATAGGGTGGATACACTGGGGAGGATAAGACAAAATGAGAGAGGATCTGGGCAGGCTGGAAGAGTGGTCAGTGAGGTGGCAATTGAAATTTCAATCAGTCAGTCAATCAAAATCTTTATTTTGCAAGGCAGAACATCATTGAGACAAGCTCATTTACAAGCTGGACCTGGGGCAAAACAATTGCCAACAGGGTTAAGACAGAACAGGTTGAGTGAACATACATAACAATTACATAGTAATAATAACAACATAATAACATATAACCATCACATGTAACAAGATACTTCCACCCAGAACATAGCAATAGGTTCAACAGGAGGTAGTGCCATTTACATACAATTGCATAGATACAGATATAGGGAGTAAGGTAATAAGCTAAAGTTTATACAGTAAACATCATTGGAGAAGTCATAGTGAGCAGGAGTGGCAGTTCCTCTGGCGTCAAAATGTGAAGAAGATTGAGATGTAATAGTCCTTTGATAAGTACTGTAGGAATGGCCTGGCAAGTGGGGTGGGAAGGTAAGCAGGGTATAGGGAGTGAGGAGGGAAGGTCAGATGAGATAGAGAGGGTTGGACATGATGGCCTAGGGAGGAAGAACTGTTCTAAGGTAGAAACACAACAGATGCCACAGGCAATGGTTGGGGTTTAAGTCCAATATTTGAAGCAAAGATAGATCATGTTGTTGGGACCTTGATTTGGACAATGACAGAAGGAGGACTCAAATGACGCCGCAGGCAATGGTTGAGGTTTAAGTCCAGAATTTATGGCAGTAACAAATTGTGATGTTAAGAGCTTGACTTGAAGCAATGACAGACCTCGGAGAAGGCCCTCAGGAACAAGGATTTGAAGAGGGAGAACGGACAGGGGCCGAGCCTTAAGGTTTTCTGGATCTTATTCCAGAGCAGAGGAAGAGTAAAGTTTACTGAGGTTCTGCCAAAGTGAGTTTTAACTTTAGGGATAGTCAGAGATAAGATGGTAAGACTTCTGGGAGAATAGGCACTAGGGATGCAGGAGTTAGGCAGCTTGTGAGGTACTGAGGTAATTTATGAGTGATTGCCTTATATGTCCATAGAATAGCATTCTTTTGCCTCCTGAAGCTAAGGGAGCTCCAGCCTACAGAAGAATAGAGATGCAGTGGTGTGTGTCATAAGGGGCATCCAAATTGAACCTAAGAGCTCTGTGGTATAGGGTATCAAGCTTGGAGAGAGCTGTGCTAGTACTATGGCCATATAGGAGGTCCACATAGTCTAGAGAGGCAAGAGGGTAGCTTGGAATTTAATGCAAAGAAATGCAAAATAATGTACATAGAGTGCAAAATCCAAGGTAAGCTACAGTCTAGGAGGGAGGAAACTGAAACAACAAAGCAAGAAAGAGATCTGAGGATCATCATTTCAGATAACTTAAAGGTGGCAAATCAGTGCAACAAGCGGGTGGGGAAGGCAAACGGATGCTGGCATGCATAGGGGTGGTATCATGAGCAGGAGGAGGCAGGTGATCATGCCGCTGTACAAGTCCATGGTTAGGCCACACCTGGAGTATGGGGAACAGTTCTGAAGACTGCACCTACAAAGGGACAAAGATAGAGTTGAGCGAGTCCAGAGAAGGGCTACCAAAATGGTGCAGGGCCTATGCAAGAGATCATATGAGGAACGGCTGGAGGAGCTTGGTACACACTGGAAATGAGAAGGTAGAGGAAGACACGATAGAAACTTTTAAATATTTGAAGGAATAAATGATGAGGAAAAGGAGCATTGTCAAAATGAGTGATAACATGGCAGCAAGAGGGCACTGCTTAAAACTGAGGAGGCAGTTTCAGAGGACATGTGAGGGACAGTACTTCACTGAGAGGGTGATGGGTCCCTGGAATGGGTTACCAGAGTGGGTGGTGGGAGTGAAATTGGTGGAGGAATTCAAGAGGGCGGGACACCATTAAGGACTGAACACAAGAGGCAAGGGTGCAAAAAAGAAGGAATAAGGTCAAGATGGAAAAAGATCCATGGGGATGAAAAAGGGCAGACTAGATGGTCCAAGTGGTCCTTTTCTGCTGATGGATTTCTATGGTTCTATGTTTCTGTGCAATTCTTAGGGTATGAGAACCAAGAACCAAAAGTGAGAAGTTCTGATACTCTAAGTATGTAGTGAGAGCACTCTTACCAGTGTAAGAGTGGTCTCGGAGGATAAATTATTACATTATTTATTGAGGACAATCAATAATAATGTAAAGTTTAAAACCCTCTCCAGAATGTGCCCATCTCTAGGGCTCCTGCATGTGAGACACACTTAAATAGTAAGAGTGTTTCTTCGTAGGTGAACGGAGCACTTGATTGGCCAAAAACACTCCCTCAATCTATAACACAATATGAGACATCCCTTGGAGGCCAAATTAATATATTTATTCCAGCTTGCTCCACTGGACAACACTAAATATCTATCTTCCTCATTTGACTTACTTTGTCATTCATAGCAACCTAGTGCTCCTCCCAATAAAGACCTTCCTGATGGCAGGACAGCTGCTGGCCTGTCAGTTGAGCCCATTTGTTACTTAGGGCTACTATGACTTTTAATGTCTGGCTATGAGTAAAAGTAAACTGCCCAAAGAAGCAATCTGCCTCACTACTAGGCTGAAACATTCTAAAAAGATCAGTTCAGAAGAGTAACGTTTGCTGAGTCAATCAATACTGTATCCCAATTTGACTCCTGACTGTAATCTCCCATTCCAGACCTTATGAAGGCATTTTCAGAGATTCATAAAGTACATCATGGGTCCATCACAGTCAATGGTGCAAGAGAGCAGTAATTCACATTTACTCAGTTTCTGACATTTTTATTCTACTAGGAATTGAGCTCTTGAACATCTTTCCGGCAATTACTGTAAAACTGGGAGTGAAGTTCTTGGGATGTAAAATAATGTCATTTTTTGTGGCAGCTAGAGACATGCAATCAAAGACTTCTACTGTAGTGCATGACTTTGAACGCAGCATTAGTACAGTCAGAGTCATAATTGAAATCTCTGGGGAGTCTAACAGCCTCTGCAGCTGATTGTTTTAGACTGAAGGAGTTGTCGTTCAGAGCAAAGAACTCCCTGCTACTGTTCTGTAGTTTTCATTGCCAGAGTGCCTTCATCAATATGTCACTAGTTACATCACTGTCCATCTGTATTTACCTAGTTTCATTCATTTTGTTGGAAGTATGCAAGCCCTGACTCAGAATATGCTATCTATTTAATGAGGGAGGGCGGAATAATAAATGAGGAAGCCAAGTGAGTTATGGAAGTCCTGCCTGCCCAGAAATAAAGATAAAGGCATATTCTGAGAAATACCATTGCTTGCCTCTGTTATTCCACTCATTTCCAAATGGAAACCTTTCCGATTAGCTGTTTTGTGGAACTATAACTGTGTATAGCACCATATATTTTATTAGATTTTCAACTTTTACAGTAAAATACATAAAAGTGAAATGCATTTTGTGCATACATACATTACATAGACAGCAATCAAAGTATTGCTTGCTATACATATTATCTACAGTATAGATACTGATAACAGAAAATGGTGAAATTACTCAAATGCACATATTTGCTATGCATGGTGAATAATTTAACACTTTAAAAGACAGGCGTTCAAAGCCTTAGTGCCACACAATGACTTTGCACTATGCAAGCTAGGTTTGTGTGAATCTGATCTTGGTGCACAGCTTCCTATGCTTGACGCTTCCAGTTTGCATGGCTTTAATTAGGTTTGGCAGCACACACTTAGGGATTGACACATGCAAATGAGTGGGGGCCTAACTACAATGCGCTAAGCTACATCTGGATCATTCTGAAGGCACTTAGGATAGCCTTGTGCTACTCTTATTACCATATTTGAAAGGAAAATTTTAAAAGCTTCAAGCATGGAGGCTAAGATTGAGGGGGCAGATTTAGGAGAGAGATGAGGAGACATTACTTCCATGGAGAGGGTGGTGTTGAAATGGAAGCACCCTACCAGAGGGGTGATTTCATGTAAGACGGTGGGTAGTTTTAAAAGGCATGGGACAGGGCACATGGGAGAGTCTGGGTAAGTAGTGCTGAGAACTTCCTGGAAGTGAGAGGGGATAGGGCAGCTGCAATCTAGAGGTGCCAGCTGTGCATTGAGCACACTTGATAGACCATGAGGCCTGTTTCTACTGGCAGATTTATATGTTCATATGTATGTATTTTCAAAGAGCACAAACATAACTTCTGATGTTTGGAATGCATGGAAAAACACAGACGTAAGTTAGTATGTGACAGTCCTTACTGCAAGTAGATCATTTATGTGGTCAGAAGTAGGAAATGTAATTTTCCATGCTTCGATGTACACGCCATGGAGATATGGATGGCACCACAAATATCAATCATTCACCATGAACTAACAATTGTAAATGAGTTGCAGGTATGAACAGTACACCCACCACAAAGCAGAAGCACCAGTGGTCTTAGTACTATGTTGTTGAACTTTGGCTCCAATAGCCATCTGTTAACATTGTGCTTCATCTCAGCCTCCTGCAGTCCTGCTAATAAGACTGAAGTGAAACACAGAAACATAGATTTTCTCAGCAGAAAAGCACCCTTAGACCCATCCAACCTGTGCATTGTCCTGCCTATTCCATCACCACTGACCCTAGTTTGTCATTGGTGTCATTTCTCCTCTGTTCCTCTACTTAATATGCCCTGTGTCTATCCCATGCATGCTTGAAGCTGTCACTCCCACCTCTGTTCCTCTACCTAATATGCCCCTGTGTCTATCCCATGCATGCTTGAGTTATCCTCGATGCTTGAAGCCATCCCATGCATGCTTGAAGTGGCTACATAATGAGCTAAGAATGACCCCACAGTACTTTGAATCAGTAATTGGCTTATTTTATGCGTGAGTGTTCGAATATAGCATAGTTGGGCAACAGTGCTAAGATGTTTGGGATGTGTTAATTAATACTTTGCACCTGGGCTGCCTATTCTTTATCTAGTATATACCATTCATTGGCCAGCAGTGTGTTGCTTTGCACGACTGCTCAAATCTGTTAGTGTGTTGTGTTGTATTGCACTCTTGTGTATATTTCGTGCTTTTTCCAGTCTACAGTGTCTTTGCATGAATATACCATCTTTTGTACATCGCAGACATTAGCGTTAGTGTATGGGACTGCTTCAACATGAGGCCCTATATTTTCCCATAAATTGTGACATTACGATATTCAGTAGTACTTGCAGTAGCTGCAATCTGATGCCCCTTCAAATATTATCATTAAACCTGTCTAAATTGTTGCTGATACTAAAGTAAATGATATCTTTCTATGTTAATTAAAATGGTTTTGGAATATGAGTTACATAATGAAATCACTACTGTTTTTAAAGTTTTTCTCTGTGTGTAAATTTTTTGTTTGTAGTGTTAGTAAATTTTGTTTTATTTATTTATCAAGTCTAGGATTACTATACCTTTGAGCCATGGCTCTTTACAAAGGTTCCACGCCAGAGAAATACAAATTATGGGGAACATCAAGACAGGCATTACAACAATGTGGACATTGCAAACAGAGTACAGATTAATACAGTTCAAGGGTAGCATTGTAACAAGGCAGCCAGCGGCATTTGTCAGAGAAAATAGACAACAGATAAGAAGTGCCAGAGTCATAGGGAGAGGAAGAGGGTAGGGGGAGAAGGAATGTAGGAAGGGTGGCAAGAGGGTGAAAAGTGCAGCATTGGGTATACCAAGATGTGAGAATAGAATCCAGTGGGGGGCAACTAGAGCAGAAAGGGAAGTGGAGAAACAAGGTTAAGTTGGGCAGTCACAGGAGCTGTTGGTACTGAGATAGTCCCGAGTCTAGTTTTAAACATACCAATAGTTGCGGCAGAGGAGATGGTTGGGCTGAGGCCATTGAACCAGAGTGGTGCTCGATAAGCAAAAGAGTGTTGTCCCTGTGAAGTGTGACAGTGGGGACTTTCAGTAGCTGTAGCGTGGATCTCCTAAGACAGCATTTGTTAATTCGGTGTTGTAACAGAGTTGAGACCCCAGAAGGTGCAAGGCCAAGGTAGATTTTTTTGACCATGGAGCAGGTGAGAAACTTATGTGGTTTGATAGTTGGAGCCAGCCGTCTGAGTGTACAGGTCACATGTGTGGGTGAGACGGTGAGCACCAGTGATGAGCCGACATGCTTTATTTAAGGCAGTTGAGAGTATGCCTATGGGTTGTGGTTGTGGCCAAGCCATAAATTATGAGACCATAGTCTATTACAGAGAACACAGAGCTCAGGACTGCAACCTTCAAAGCTTCTGGCGTGAGGTGTGGTCTGTGTTTGTAGAAGAGACCAAGCTGTGTATTAGTAGCTCTAGCTACATTATCTACATGAAGTCCATAGGAGAGATTAGGGTCAAGCTGAATCCCTAAGTATTTGAAGGACACCACCTGATCTAGAGTGTTGCCCTGGGTGGTGGAGATAGCTAAGTGGTGTAGCTTGTGTGGGTTATGAGAGCTGCAGAAAAGCATAGATTTGGTTTTTATCATTGAGGACCAGTTTATGATTAAGAAACCACGTCTCTACAGAACTGAAACCAAGTTGAAGGTTGTGTTGAAGAGTTGCAGGATCTTTGTGGAGTGGAGAATACAACAGCATCATCGGCATATAGTATGATCTGCTCAGAGCAGTGGTAAGGGAGGAGTTTAAGAAAAGGCTAAAAGGAGGGGTCCCAGTATGGATCCCTGTGGGAAACCTGAGCGAACAGGCAGGGTGTTAGAAAGAGCGTCGCACATTTTTACTCTCTGTGACCGGTTTCTAAGTAGCTTTAAACCAGAGAGAAGAGTCAGATGATAGCCCGCATTCAGTAGTTGGTGTATTAGTAGTCCATGGTGTACTGTATCAAAGACCTTGGAGAGGTCATCGGAAACGGCCCCTGTGAGAAGGCCGTCATCAAGGGATTTGTACAAAACTCCAGTGAACTCAAGAAGGGCTGTGGTCATGCTGTGACCTGTCTGGAAGCCGTGTTGTTGTGGACAAGGTATATTGTATTTATCCAAGTGGTTGGTAAGTTGATCAGCCACGATGCGCTCAAGTGTCTTAGAGAGTGGGGGCAGTATGGAGATAGGGCAATAATTTGAGTGAATCGTCTTGTCCCCACTTTATGACCGGTGTCACGGTGGCTGTTTTCCATAGGTCTGGGAATTTTCACAGCTTAGATAGAGGTTTAGAATTTTGTTAATGGATGAATTACCTCATCGAGGGTGAGCAACAGAAGCTTAAGGTCCAGGATGTCGCTACTAGATCTAGATTTAGATAGCTGCAGCAATATAGCGGCGAGCTTCATTCAACCTTACCTTCCTGAAGTAGAAGAGGGAATGGTTAGACTGAGGGGCTGAGGTATTTGGGGAGTAGGCCCTGTTTTTGAAAAAGTCATGGGGTAGAACAGCACTAAGGTCTGAAAAAGCTGTGTTAAAGATGTTTGCGATCACCTTGGGGTCAAGGGTTGAGGATCCATCAACCATTAACATGGCCGGAGAGGTTTTGGCTGCTTTCCTGTGACATCCTTGATATTGTCCCAGAAAGCGACCATTTCCCCATGTATTGATGAGAGCGTCTTTGTAATGGGTGGATTTCATTAGCCGTATGGCTTTTGTGCAGGCATTTCATGCTTGTTTGTAATTTTGGATGTCCAGTTGTTTGCCAGTGGCCCTGGCAACTGCCCAGAGGTGATCCCTTAGTTTCAGCTGGTGTTGAATTGACAGAACCTGAAGACCTCTGCTTATTTGCATGACAGGTACAGCACAGGTGGTTACAGAGCAAGCTTCCTACACTGCCCCACCAATGTGCTCAACCCTGCCATGGAGGGACCACTACGTACTATAGGTGGGAAGGTAGTTCAGACTCCATGGCCATTCAGTCCTTGTCCTTGCATGTGAGACTGCCAACAAGGATGCCAATTAATGCCAATTTTGTTGGTGGCTTTGTGATTTTATTTATTTATTAATATATATCTTGGTTAGCACTTGTGAGCTAGAAGCCCATTACATAGGTTCCATGTCAAAGGAATAATATACATAGGGAAAACAATACAAGTTGGGCAAGCGATCAATTGCAACACATACAGAAATTGTTACTGCAGAAGGAAGACTGCAGACAGACAACAGAGAATATAGCAACAAAATCACTAAGGTAAAATAACCTGTATAGTTAAAGTAGCAAAACAAGATGGTGTACACAGAGCACAAAGGCCAGCAAAGCAGCAGAACATGGCATTGTACAGTGTATGCCATGGTCACCAAGTGAATCAATACAGTTTATATAAGACACTGTAGTAGAATGGAGGCAAGAGACAGGTAGATGAAAGGTATGGATGGGAAGACGGTAAATGAAGGAGGAGGGAGAAGTGGGAGAAAGGGGGATGTGAGGGGATGAGCAAGAGGTTAGGGTGGCAGGGGACAGGCAATAGTGGTTACCAAGGGAAACGGGGCCAGGGTAGTGGATAAGTTGTTGACTCCTAGGAAACAGTCACAGCTGGCTGAAGCAATTAGAGACTTCCGAGCAGTGGTTTGAAGGAGCCTAGTGTTGGAGCTGAGGAGATGTCAACGTGCAGAGAATTAAACCAGAGCAGAGCCCAATGAGCAAAGGATCTTTGTCCTTGGGAGGTTTGGCAGCGGGAATTTTGAAAGCCTGGCTGTCTGAACGCCTAGTGTGTCGAAGATTGGAGGATGGGGTGAGGAGCTCCTGAATACCAGGAGCATCATTTCAAGGCCCACTTTTTTGCATGCAGGCATGTTTGGTGCACAAGTCTGCCCTTGAGGGGAGCCAGACGGTTTATGCATATATGCCACAGATATGGGTCAGATGGGTGGAGCCAATTAGGAGCCAGCAGGCTTTTTAAGTGCAACAGTGATGTAGTGGAGTGCCATTTCAGAGGCTGGACCCATAGATGACAAGCCATTGTCTATAAGTGATACCACAGAGCTATGGATGGTTAATTTGAGGGCTTTGGGGACAGGCAAGATTTGTGTCTATATAGGAGCCCTAAATGTGAATTGACTGCCTTAGCAATGTTATCTATGTGGATGGAGTAAGACAGGGCAATGTTGACCATGATCCTCAGATACTTAAAGTGCTGGACTAGTTCCAGGGGAGTGCCCACTCCATTGAGATTGATAGAGGTAGGAGCTGTGTTTGTTTTGAGGGTTGGAAAACATTATTTTCATTTTTTTGTAGTTCATTACAAGTTTATGGTTGTTGAACCATCTTCCAACCTCTGTGAAGTTTACCTGGAGTCACCTTTCCAATGCAGTAGGGTCAGGATCACTAGTGTGAAGATGACAACGCATCAGCATACAATAAAATACTGTCTTGGCAGGCTAGAGGAGTTTGTTCAGGAAGATACTAAAAAGAGGGGCCCCAAAATGGAGCCTTGTGGGACTCCAGAATAGACAGGTCTGTAGTTCGAGAGGATGTTCCCAGTCTTAACCAGCTGTGAGCGGTCACAGGTAGCTATTGAACCATGGTGCAGTTTTAGTTTAGTTTAGTTTTTTTTTTGTTGACCGGGTAAATGCACTAGACAAATCCTGCCTATTTTCAGGCATGACCCGGGAGGGGATACAGATGAATGCCAACTGACCTTGAACCAGATTAAGCTGTTGGTGGTATTTCAGTGTCAACAGAGAGACAGAGGCAGAGAACAGATCAACCATGAGGCATAGTTCACCGTGTTGAATGCCTTGGTTAAGTCAATATAGGCCACACGACAAGGTGACCTTGATCCAAGGAGCGATGGATAAAGCCTGTGAATTCTAGTAAGGCTGTTGTTGTGCTATGCCTGCTCTAAACCCATGCTGCTCAGCGCACTGCAGTTAATACTTTACAAGGTATTCAATCAGCTAATCAGCAACTATTCTTTCCAATGCTTTTGAGAGTGGAGGAGGATGGATATTGGGCAGTAGTTCCCATGCAGAGTACAATCACCACTCTTATGCACTAGTGCTGCAGTTGCCTCTTTCCACAATTTCGGGAACTGTGAGTGCCTAAGAGACAGGTTAAAAATACGAGTTAAGGGCAGAAAGATCTACTCAAGAGTGAGTGGACAAACTTAAGGTCCAAGGAATTACCACTAGACTGAGACTTTGCCAAGAAACTGTGGAGGTATTTCCTGGCTTCTGAAGCCAAGATGGCTCTGAAGTAAAAGGAGGATGTGAGGTTGAGGAACTGCATAACGAGAGGAATCAGAAAATCTGTCCAAACTGAAGTAATCATGCGGGAAGACACTGTTCAGGTCTGTGAATGTGTCACTGAAAATGTTAGCAATGTCTCTTGGGTCAGTGGAAGGTGCACCATTGATGATCAGCATGGAGGGGAGTTTTAGAAACTTTTCTGGTGACTTCTTGATGTTGCTCCTAAACTTTCTACCATCATTCCAAGAACGAGATAAGGCTTCCTTGTAATAGTTACTTTTAACATAGACTTTTGCCATGCAGATAGCACTGGTGCATTTGTTTCTTGCCTGTTTATAGTTCTGGATGTCCAGCCTGCTTGCCTGTGGCCCCAGACCTCGTGCCACAGGTGGTCCCTGGTTTTAATAGCTCAGTGAGATCAGGGAGATCCAAGGATTATTGTGGCCTTTATCTTCCTTGTTCAGGAGGGAGCGTTTTGTCACACACCATGTTGAATAGATGTATGAAATGTTCAAGGGCAGTGTTGGCGTCATCAGTGGAGAGAAGACAGGGACCAGTCCAGACTCAGGAGATCAAGATGACCACAGGTGAGGACTCCAGTGGAATTACTCTGGTGGGAGGCTTAAAGAATTTAATGGCGCAGATGAATAAGACAGAAAAGTGGTCACTTAGACCATCCAGAAGAACTGTGATGCAGGAGATGTGGTTGGGGTGGTTTGAGAGGACCCAGTCCAGAAGGTGCCTAATCCTGTTTAATAGTTCATCCTTGTGGGCAGCTCGACAAGCTGTGTAGGTCAACAGCGTAGATTGCGTCTCTGAAAGGGCTGGAGACTGGGGCAAGCCAATTGACATCAAAATCACTGAGTACCATTACTTCAGCATGAGGATTTATACTACCCAGGCAGTGAAGGAATGTGTCAAAGCTAGCAGTCGTCAGTCTGGGGAATATAGACTGACAATACAGTGATGGTTTTGTTGTGAGCACCCAGGAATACTTTAATAGCAAGTGTTTGAACATTGCCATCAGAAGTAGGTAGTGGTAGGGCATGTCCTGAAAACCATCCCTGAGATAGATTGCACAACTGCTCTTCTTTTCTTAGGGCAATCTTGCCTGAAGACCGAATAGTCTGGTATAGAGATGGATGAGGCAAGTATTTTTGGTGAAACCAAGTTTCCATGACTGAGAGAATATCAGGGTTGTGTTGGGTGATCCATATCTTAAGATGGTCAAGTTTAGGTTGGAGGCTACACATGTTGAGTGATGCATATGTGATCAACCCTCCTGAATAGTTGTGAGTCCTCTGTGGAGGCTCTGGGTTAGGGTGGATATTACCTGCAAGCAATAGTAATAGGAGTGCAAGCCTACACAGATATTCCCTGAGTTTTTATTGTTGTGATGGCGTTGCCTCCACTGAGGTATACGCGGTTGCATGATGCAAGGCGATGTGAGACTAATCCACTGGGACTGGAAGAAGAACACAGCAACTTATTTCATTTAGGCCACCAAACAGCCCTCAGGTAATAATGGCTTTTGGCCACTCCGACCTTTGCTGGATTTGAACCAGGGACCTAGAGATGAAAGGCCTCTAATCCACTACCGATCCACTGAGCCACCAGTTCCCAAACCATAACATTTAATAAATGGCATGCAGGAATATTATGAACTATAACTGTTTAAAATCAATAAAATGTTATTAATATTTTGATTCAATACATTACAGAACTGGACTAAGACTTCCCCAGAACATATAACATTCTGAAGTCACATATTACAGGTTATAACTTATATAACAGGACAGCATAATTAAAGTAAAAAAATATTGCTTGTATGGATACATCTTTAATATAATAAGTAATACGTATGGCAGAATTATTATTCATCAGTAAAAGATTTGAAGGTTATTAGACTAACACCCATAGCTTGCATTTATTGGATTCATAAAGAGATATTAGTTTTTCCAACAATGTTCTTTAGCCTTAGGCCTTTCTTTTATCAAGATTACATGAAATCTGTTCCAGATGTATGACATGTATAGTAGTAGCATGTAATTTTTAATGGAATGATATTTTCATCTAGCACAAGTTTCAGCACAAATGTTTTGCAGTAGCACACACTGAAATCAGTTGAAGCCTACAGCACTGTGTCTTGGACAAATTACCAGAACGATGCCCAGTATACAGGCAATTGGTTGAAATCACATCCCAGGCGCGATGGTCGCCTAACTCAATTCTTAATTTAGGACCACAATGGTGCAGTCGTGGAGCAGTCTGAGAATATATGACAATACATGACAGATAGAGGCTCTAAGGCTTCTGCATTTTTGCATAAATTGTCAGTTGCATTATTATGTTTAAATTACTTAAGTGTCCAGTATGCATTAGTTAGTACCATATTTTGTACAGTATTAGCTTATGATTATTTAATTTATTGAATTTAAAATGCATTCTAAAATTGTCTCCCATGCTATATTATTGCCTGACAAGTTGCACTCCCTCACCCAACAATTTTATATTCTTTCTGGTCTACTTTTGGTTTTGATTAAGATGAATTGTAAATTACTGGAAGTGGCTGCTTAATCAGGTGTATTTATCTTGTTAGAGGAGTCATCACTTCTCCTTAATGTCTCATTTGAAAAGGTTTTGTTGATTATCTGAACAAACTGATTATACTGAGTTATTTCTCTGTTTCCTAATGATATATATTTCAAATTGTAGCAAACAGGATCATCACACTGTCTTTTGTTAAGTGCTGCAATTTTTCAGAGAAAATGCAAAGTTAGTTTACCAATTTTAAATTAAAGATTTCTCCAAAGAGGTTGAATATTACAAGCTGACCAGTTTTTCTTGACAAATTCCCTGTAATAGGGAGAATGCCAATAGATTAGTCCACTGGACTGCCTTGCATTAATACTTTTTTAATAAATAGCAGAGCTACAGTATCCATACTTGCATCTGAACACATTATTTTTCTATTAGTAACCAAACTGGAAGGTACTTACTCTTTTGTAGTTTGTTTTCTAAAGTCATCAACCTGAAATATTGCATCACCTCAAATGAATGAAAATATATTTTCAAATCAGGTGTTTGTCCCTCAACCCTCTCTCATGGAACTTGACAAAGAGTACTTATCCTGCTTAACTCCTGAGCTTGACAAAGAAACATTTATTTCTGCTTAAATACCTCATTTGTTGTTACTTTGTAATCTAATTGTATGTTATCCTTGTATTCTCTGTTTGAACACTGGTGCCCTGTAACACTATACTTTTACTGTTCCCAATGTTCCAGTCTTGTATTGTATACTATTTGCCTTTTGTTCATTTGACGTGGAACCTTAGTAAATGAGCTTCCACCTAAAGGTGTATTTCCAAGATTTCAATAAATCAAATAAATAAATAAATACTTATTGATAATTTACAATACGAAATCCTAGGAGGGTTCCTCCTCATGCAAATTGTGAGATTGTTTCCATGCAATACCTTGCAAGTGGACTAATCGATTACCAAAGGTAACAAATATATAGTTTATCCTTGATAGGATGTTCATTCATGTGTTACGTCCCCATATAAAAAATGACAGCAACAACCATCTCACCATATCTTCATATACATCTCTGATAAACTGTTAAAATTCAAAAGGCCTATATATGTTTGACCTTCTTTCTTTGATAATACCAGTGAAATATTACATATACTCACCTCTGCTAAAATTGGAATCAACCTGTCATACTCACCATTAAACAGTGGTACAGCATTCAACAGGGTCAGTTGTAGTTTTCTGTTTATTACATTGAAGTAGCAAACTGTAGCTGCATTGGTCCGTGTACAAACAGATGAACAAAGTGGGTGACTTGATATCTTTACTGGACCAACAATTTCAGAACACAAGCTGACAGGCTAATACAGCCCCTTCTTCAGGTAATGACAGTCTCTGCAAAAACATAGCTTTTATTCTGTGGATAGTGCAATCTAATACTACTGTACTGTCAAGTAATATACAGCACAGCAAACCATGATGCAATGCAATAACTTGCAGTAAAGGGCATGTCACAAAAAAGTAACTTGCAGTAAGTGGCAGTAGAAAGTACTGCATGACAAAGGATTAATTGCCATTGAATTATACTGTTCCATGCAGTACACTGCAGCATTTTGTGATGTACTGCAGCATTATTGTATGCATCCTGGCTGTACATAAGAAGTTGTCAGATTTAAAGACGGGATGATGTTTAGGAGGTGTTAAAGGTACAGTACCTCATTTTTGATGTAATGAACCTAGGATACAAGTCAGAGGAAATGGTGGTGGTGGTAGTGGTGGTGGTGGGGGAGGAGAGAGAGTATAAAAAGTATCTCTATAGCTATGCTGCATAATAACAATACATACACATAGAATACAGTACACATATAGAAAAAGCATGATCACACATATAAATAAAACTTTGTTAATGTATAAGGCACAATCTGATGACATCCAGCAGACCAGACCTGGGTTTGAACCCACAGCTTCCACTTGCATGCTGTGTGACCCTGAGCAAGTCATAACTTCCCTGTGCTCCCAGAGTGCGCATAAAAAGCTTTCAGCTTAAGTGTGCTAGTTCTGATTAAATAACTAACAACCCCAAAAAAAAAACAATAACATCCATCTATCCTATCTATCTATCTATCTATCTATCTATCTATCTATCTATCTATCTATCTAACACCTGTGAGTATATTTCAAGGCACCTACCTATCAGTGATATTTTTGCTCCCTCCAGACCTAGAGTGAAAATATCAAACATTCCTCACTCTGGGTCCCAGGGGCGAAAATGTTTTCACTATAGGTTGTCACTGGTTGGAGCTGGCAGCATAGCAACACAACAGAACCCACCTGCCCACTTGCGCACAACTCCTGGTCTCAGGTTTCATTTTCTTGGCACTGGCAACCAAGCACTTTCACGTTCACACCATTCTCTAAGTAGTAAAAATTAAATTAATTCTGAAAAATTGTATTCCACAGTAAAGCTCCTGATCTCTTCTGCCTGTCACAACAATTTCCCACAATGTGAGACTTTCTTACCTTGTTCCTGGTCCCCACAACTTCACTGTCTCTACTCAACTGGCACTTCATTGCACAACACACCAGTAGCCAACATCCCATCCATGGCTAGCTTTCTTAGTAGCAGATGCTCAATCCTCAAACTTCCCACAACAAATCAACACAGCACCGAATCACACACTAGTGTTGTGTGCATCAAACTGAAACAGAAGATGCTAGGTCATCCCGAATAATCGTGGACTTCTCAAATATATAACAAAATTTCTCATCCAGCCTGTTGGCACAGCAGTAGTGCTACCACTCAGGGCAATGGTGATCCCATTCATGAATGAGTGTGGGATTTGAGGCCGGCCTTCGCGGGAGCAGGATTGAATATCAGAGTGGATGCTCTCCTCCTCCTGAGAGGAAGGTCACCAGCTCCGCTGTTCCACTGCCACCTGGAGCCCACAAGTGGTAGTGTAGTTGGTGAGGCATGGGGAAGGAAGGATGCAAGCTGGTGCTGCACACACACACGGTCACGCTCATGCACATGCACCCCGCTACTGCCTGTGTCCTGTGGGAGGGGAACCAAGAAAAATGAAAAATGCTCTAGCTAGGCAGGATGAGCTTCCACAGGCCTGCACCAGTGAGTGGCACTCTTCCAGTCTGGAACCTGGTCCATGCAGTGAGTGCCTTGGACCACCTCCTCCAGCTGGGAGGGTTAGACAAGTGGAGGATAGAGTAGACAGTAGGTCCACAAGAAGCCGGGTGACAGGGCTGGGAGAGCTGGTGCCAAGGAGGGTTGGGCCAGAGAGGAGGAACAAAAAACAGACAGAGGAAAGGGTGTTGCATAAATGGAATATGCCATGACCCTACCTGAAAAAGCTGCTATTTTCCCTTATGATGTTGTCATGGCTTCACCACCCATGAGGCTATAAGGTCAAACTGCACTCAGGAAAAATATCAGCACTATTTCAGGTAGGCATACGGCAGATCCTGTATATATATATATATATATATATATATATATACACACACATATAGATATATATATATAGATATATATATATATATATATATAGAGAGAGAGAGGAGAGATAAATGATGGCAAAATGCCTTATATGAGGAACTAATACCACGAAGAGTCAAACAAGCCATGAAGCCATTAGCCCAAAGGCGGTGGCTGTTATGAATCTTTTCAACTCTGAGATGGTATTATTTCATAAGTATGCTGGACTTTGCCATTTTTTATTTTATATAATACATTAGGATGGACACTTTATGCTGTGTCCATGTTTTACAATACTGTGATTTTTCTTCTGTAGTGTAATGTGTTGTGTGAGTGTTTTTCCATAGTTGAGTGGCACTTACCTTTAAGTAGGTACTTCATGTTTTTCATAAAGTAGTGGGTGCTTAGGGGCTGCTGTTTTGTCCCAGTAGTGTTTCCACAGTGCAGGGCCTCCTATAAAAGAGATGTGACTTCACTAGTTATTCCTTTATGGGAGAGATGGACAGAGTGTTCTGTGACAGTCTCAGGAGTGGCCAGATGGTCATGAAGCAGGGTTTGTGGTGGGAAGTGGGCCAGGCGTGGCTGTGGGTGGTCTTTGTGTCCAAGCACAGGCAGAAACTGGGAGCACTGTGGGAGTGGGTCTGCAGCGGCCATTTGTATCCAGGCTCAGGCAGACACTTGAAGCACTGTGGAACCTGCCAGGATTAGATGATATGGCAGCAGCAGCACAGAGGGCCTTCATAGAGCGAGATTTGAGGTCAGCATGCCTTAGTGAGTGACCTGGGAGAGAGGAGGTTGATGGGTTTTAATGCAGATTAGTTTTCTGCAGGTAGAGTTTGGGAGGTTAGGTGGCTGTTGCATATATTATGCTACTTAAACTGGGGATAGATGTTCACGCTAAGGCACATGTTTAAAAGAAGTATAAAGAGTCATTTAAATGCATTAGCAGTGTGTGGTTGCTTTGACAACACTTGATCAGTTTTTAACATACTGTATGTTTATCTGCTCATCCACGTACAGTTTACTTATGTATATATTGTATATTTTATTTTGTATATATTTTGCTTTATTTTGATTTAATGTTATGTAAATTGTACTTTGTATTGTATACCTGTTGCTATCCTTTCCCTGCAGTGGCTGAAGACAGGTCATTGACCCAGCCTACCTACATGGCAAATCAGATAAATAAATAAATAAATAAATATTAAGGAGCATGTTACATGTTTTTTTTTTAACTTTGTTTATTGAAATATATAAAGCAAACACAACAGCATAATTACCGGAGCAAGAATTGTGCCAGGTATTACAGAATAGGCATACATATGCATACCAAATTAGTTAACAAGACTGTCCATGTCCTTGAGTTTTGTCTTTATGCCTGTGATGTATATCTTTCAGTCCATTCAGGCTGGTGTCTGCTTACATCCAAAGTCCTTTTAAAGGTAAGTACACTAATTAATCAACTAAGTAATCAATTTATTTTAAAAGGTTTAACCAGGAAAGACATTCTGAGCTGGTATCACCTCATTTCCAGATGCGTCCTGGGGAAGGGAAGAGAGGAAAACAGACAGATACAAAATGTAGAATATAAAATACATAGAATGGAAATCAGCATGGCAAAAGAAACAGGATAAACATGCTTAAGAACATACCTCTCAACCTCCTGCCTCATAAATCAGGGACAAGGCTTAAAAAATCAGGGACAAAGGACCAAAATCAGGACACATCTTCAAAATGATGCTATCCACTCAGGAAGCTGGTAGAATTAAGGGGCTTAGAGTAAAATGCATTTTTCTAAGGAAGGACAAGTCTGTAACTTTCATGTTTGACATTATTTTGTGCTTATAAGCCCCACTGTTTGGTCACGAAATGCAATTTTTAGGAGGGACAGAGTAAAATTTTGAGGCAAAATCAGGGATGTCCCTGAAAATCAGGGACAGTTGAGAGGTATGCTTAAGAATAAATTGTCAATCAGTAAAATTGCAACGCAATGAATTGGCGAACTGAACAAAAGAACAATTGGATAGTTATCAACTTAACAAAATAAGAAACGGGAATGACTGATACTAGGAAAGGGGGAATTGCTGAAGGTCAGAGAATGAAGTAAAGGTAACAGATAAAGGAGTAAACCCACTATCAGAAGCAACTGCGGCAGTGAGAAGACAACTTAAGGAGGAGAGCTCAAGGGCAGGAAAGGAAGCAGCAGAGCAAATAGAAAGGGCAATGGAGCCCCAGCGTTTAGGGAGATGAAACGAGAAGGTAGCTTGGCCAGCAGCAGTCTTTATTTGAGGGACAGCAAAACAGTGAGAGCAAGCATTACAAACAGAGTAAGAGGAAGAAGGGGAGGGAAAGGAGAGGGGTAAGATACTGAGGAGAGAGCCAAACCAAAATCTGAGATAAAGAAGACACAAGGGTGAGGCACTTAGCAATAAGAGAAGAAGGGAGAGAGAGAGAGAGAGAGAGAGAGAGAGAGAAAAGAATAGAAGGTACAATGATGAGTACACATGGACTTATCAAGGGCAAAGTGACAGACAGAGTGAGAAGATCCATGATTTAATTAATACACATGAAGAAAATATCCAAAAAAACACAACTTTAGGGGTTAAGTAACAGTTCATTACCTCCTTAATTAGGCCTTACTGAAAAGAAATTCATAGGGGTTTCTTAGGCTAAAGATTGTATCTTGCAGTGTTTTCAATTTCCCTATGAAGTTACATTGGGATGCAATAAATTGTTTCATTTCTTTGTTTCCTTAGTCCCTTGCCAAACTCTGCTTATACTTACAACAGTTGTTCCAAAGTGGAAATTCTATCTGTTTTCTCCTTATCATCAAAAAGGAGCCATCTGGAGTTAATGTTTCTTTCTTGACCCTTAGAAAGGCTATGATTGATTCCATCTCCTAATTTGCTCACATATGGTCCAAATATCTGTGATGTTTTGGGGTCAGGTGATAGCGATCTTCAGGTGATGGCCTTCATCACTGCTGCTGAGAGTCTAGGAAATGAGCACATTTTATCTCCCTTGTGGGCCCCCTTGGGATGAGTCCTAGGGCAAGATTTTGGAATTTGAGTGAAACGATGAGCTCTCATATCTCCTACACCATCATACTACAGGAGAGCCAGAAATGGTTCAAATTACAGCAGCTCCAATAGATGTAATGGGGTAATCCCAACTCTCCCACTGTCTCCAGCATAAATCTGAGTTGGCCATTGAGAATTGCTTTGAGACAATAAGAGGAGGAAGAAGCAGAATGCAATCTTCCATTTGAATTCTCTTCATGAAGGGAGATGGAGGTTGTATGGGTGTTAGCCCAAATGCTGTCCCACTGTTAATGGAAGAGTGGCAGTTGCCATTCCTGCTCCCATCTGGATTGATTGCACTGTCACCACTGCTGTGGCACCCACTTTTTGCATCAGTTCTTTGTACAACAGTGAAATCTGATGTGGTTTGAGTCCCACCTTCCTTGCTTCCCATGCATACTGAACTATTGGTGGTGGTGGTGGTGGGGTTCTTAATGCCTGTCTAACCTCATTGTTGTTCAGAAAGATCAACTGTAGGAATGTTAACAGATCTGTCCTACACAGCATAAACTCCCTTTGCAGGATAGGGACATTTTTGAATGTTATATGGTCCCATAACTGTGAGACTACTTGTAGGCCACCTCTGCTCCAAGCCTGTATGTTGCATCCAATGTGACTGGCATGAATCCCAGTATATACACTATTGGAGTGAAGTACCAGATTATTGCTAGCACTTTCAATGTAGATTTAATTTGATACCAGGCCTTTAATGAGGTTTTAAACCAGGGATTGTTCACCTTCTTCAAGTAGTTAGGTGTGGTCATCCATGGTAGACATTTAAGAGGACTGTCCCCTGTGGCCATATTTTCCATCTCAACCCATCCCGTTTTTGTTACATGTGTTATTCAGGGACTTGTCACATGCATTATTGGGGTGGGTTGTAGTGTGTTAGGACGGAGACACCCGGACAGTGAATCCCCCACAGTGAAACCCCGATGGTGACTATCTTTGCAGTGATGGACTTTGTGATGACAGGGCATACATCTAACTCCACTGTCTGTGCAATGTGGAGTTAGACATCTAAAGTAGGGGATGCAGGGGCACAACTCCCTCATGGGGGGTGCGCTTACCCTTGCCGTGATTGAGTGTTGCCATCGGTGTCACAGCATTGCTGGTCATTGCCAGGACACATCAGTGTTGGGGATGTCAACGGGTTTCATCGCTGTTGGAGAGTTCACTGTCAGGGATGTCACGGCAATATGAAATCATTGTAATTAGCTACAGTAGCTGGGTTCCTATACTGTACCTTATTTTTTTCAGATACGCTAATTGCTGATCATAGTATACAGGGAAATATGTGATGGCATTTTTCAATGGGGACAAGGACCCAACCATGTATTTTATTATAGGGGCTGGTCACAACCCTATAGTTAGGTTCAACCATATCATCTATGTTAAACTTGAAATTTTGCAATTTAATAACCTCGCAACTGTTCAACCAATTTTAATGAAAGTTTGCATGCACTATTGGGGACTGAATATCTCTTGATGTGCCAAGCTTCTTTCCAGTTGGATGTGTGGTGCAGAGAAAAGAGTCCAAAAATGTGAAAATTAAAATTTTTTGTAAAATTCTTTGTCACACCACTGCTCAAAAATGGTCTGAGATTTTAATCTGAAATGTATAGGCTAGAAAGGTCTTGGGTCACAGATGTACCTTTTAAGATTTGGTGAAAAATATGTATCCATTCAAAAGTTATTAAATTTTAAAAGTTCCCATTATTTTCAATGGGAAAAGTTAGATGGAGCCTCAAAACAGTACTCTGTTTCACAAATGAGCAATCCTGTGTCTCAAATGAATAATACTTGGTTGGAAATGAGGAATCTTTTCATGCTTTTGCACTTTAATAACTTTGCAACCATTCAACCGATATGCATGAAAGTTTTGTCCCATCAGGGACTAAAGAGCCCTTGACATGTCAAGTTTCATTCTGGTTGGATGTGTGGATGCGGAGATACAGAGTGTCAAAAATTTGAACATTTTCATTTTTTGTAAAATTCTTTGTCACACCACTGTGCAAAATGGTTTGGGATTTTGCTCTGAACTTTTTAGGGTAGAAAGGTCTTGGGTCACAGATGTGCCTTTTGAAGATTTGGTAAAAATATTAATCCATTCAAAATATATTTAATTTTTAAATGTTGCATTATTTTATTGGGACAAGTTAGATGTGAGCCTCAAACCAGGATTCTGTGTTGTAAACAAGCAATTCTATGCCACAAATGAATAATCCTTTTATCACAAATGGGGAATATTTTTCGTGCTGTCACCAATTTGTTTTTTCTTACTGAGGCAAACAAAGATAAAAACAGAAAAAATTATGCTTTTGAAATAATCAACACATGCATTCTGCTAATCGACCCATTCTATTGGATTCTGGTGTTAGTTTTTTCATAAATCACCTGAAATGTGTTTTTGATATGCCTCCTTTTGCAAATTTGCAAAAAGAATTACAAAACAGGATCCTGTTTTACAATTTGTAAAAGGATTTTTCTTTTTTCACAAACTGTGAAAAAGAAAGCTTGAAACAGGTTTCTGTTTTGCAATTTGTAAAACATTATTTTTATACAGTTGTTTTTTGCACTTCACACTAAAGAAACAGTTTGGAATTTTGGTCTGAAGTGTTCAGGGTACAAAAAGGCTTGCTCCATGGATGGCCTTTGCTGGTATGATGAAAGCAGATTACTTTGCTCTGGAATTCTGGATGTTTAAATTTCCTTCATTTCCATAGGATAACATTGTAATGTGAGGTGTATGCAGTCGTTTCTTTGTCACTCCACTATGAAGACATGGTTTCCAATTTTGTATGAAATTTTCGGAGTACAAAGGGCTTGCCCTACAGATGTGCCTTTTGCTGATTTGGTGAAAAGATATTCATTTGGTGTGGAGTTATACAGGTTTCAAATTTTCCTGTGATTCCCATAGGATAACATAGCAATGTGAGGTCTTTCTTTGTTGCTGTGCAGCACTTGATGGGAGATGACTACAGTATCTTTATAATTATGGATGGATGGGAGAGCAGGCCCAGAGGGCCCTATGCTCCCACACACAAATATGGAAAATATTGTGACAGATCAGCCACAGGGAAGTAGGATACGATTATAATATCTCAGAAATTATAGATGGATACTAGCTCAGAGGGCCCTGTGCTCCCACACTCAAATACGAATACCATTATGGACTGATGTGAGTGCAGGGTCCAGGTGGCCTATGCCCCACAGGGAAATAAGAATTGATAACAATATCTCAAAAATTGTGTATGGGTGGGAGCACCGGCTCAGACAGTCCTGCACACCCACAGGAAAATAAGGATATGATTATACTATCTCAAAAAGTAAGGAAATTCTTTGCAAAGAGCTTTGCTAATGCACTAGTTAGGGTTCCAGCATCAAAATTAGGAAATGTTGTATTAGGGTTTCAACCCAACCCCACTCCCACCCTGCAGGCAGCAACAGGTGTAGGGTGTGCCTTGGGTTGTCAACCTAATACTCACTCCTTTCTAATATGCTCTACCCATCTCAGCTTATTTACTCATGGAATGGGGTGAACATTAGGGGTGTTAACCCCTAGGCACGTCATGTGTTCGTTGCCTGCAGGTGAGGGGGTTGTAAACTCTAACAATATATTTCCTTACTTTTGATGCTGAAACACTCAAGTAGTGCATTAACAAAGTTTTTGGCAAAGAAAATATATATATATATATATATATGTATATATATATACACACACATACATACACACGGTATATATATATATATATATATATATATATATATATATATATATATATATATATATATATACACACACACACATATGTATATGGAGCTGGGCAGACTTTTCTGCGGAGATCCAGACCCCTGATTGATCCACGGACCTGGATAAATATGGACTTTGATGGAGAAGTCCAGTTCTGGGTCCGTGGAAATGCCATTTTGTTGACTGTTCCCATGGGGATGCCATTGATATGCTCGCCCATCGCACAGTTGGCCGGGTGGCTTCCAATCTGGCAACAGACAGTCATGTGACACACTTCACAGTATATAACTGTGCTGAGTGTGCAATGCAGCCCAGATGAGAGAGGAGGATGGTCGGAGGAGCAGGAGCACATTGGCAGAGATGCCCCAGAAAAAGTTGCCAAACAAAACAAAAACACAAATATAAAACATATATATGAAGGGAGGGAAGAGAAACTAGGAGAGTCAGAGAAAGGAGACTTACCGGGTGAGTGGGGAGGGAAACTGATCATCGGGAGTGTGATGGTGGGTCGGAGTCAGGACTTGGCGGGATTGGAGAAAGGAGGAACTGAGGGACTGGGGAGCTAGTGGTGATCTGTGTGGCTGCTGGAGGGGATGAAAAAGGCAGTTAATGTGGTAGTGTGACTGTATGTATATGAGCAAGGGCAGACTGGCAAAATCTTTGACTTGTGCCATTGCAGAAGATCCAGAGAAGAGAGAGAGAGAGAGAGAGACTACTGGAGCCCCAAAGGAAATGTCACAGTTACAGAAAATCCCAAATGAAAGTTTTTTCTTTTCTTGGCCTCAGGCAGTGTAACTGAGTACATGAGCAAGGACAGGCTAGAAACATCTTTGACTTGTGCCATTCCAGATCCAGAGGAGAGAGGGAGAGACTACTGTGGGGACCCCAAGAGAGATTTTACAGTTACAGATGTAACGCCCCTATAAATGGGGTTCCTAAAATGTCTTCCTGGGCTTGCCCAATGCCCACTACCAGGATGGTGTTCTGTGTCTGCAGTAATTGTTTTGCCGAGGTGCCTGTTAGTGTCCGTGTCTGTCTCTTTAAGAGTCATCCATTCTGGTGAAATAATTTGTCTGGGTTGGGACCAAGTGGTTTAAGGCTCGCGACCGCCCGAGGAATGGTATTTCTGCTCTATTCTGCCATCGCTACAAGTGCAGAGGGAGCCCCTTAGAATCTGTGATCGCTATTGTTTAGCCACTTTAATAGTAATGATATAAGAGTTTGTTTAACCTGCCTTTCATTGCAGCATGGACTTTCTGATTAGAACCACCATTTTGTTCTGGACTGCCAGAACTGGATCAATCTGAACCTCAGGGGACCTAAAATGGAGACTGTTCCCCAGAGGTCTTGTGGAATTGAATTTCTGTAGGAATTGAAGTTTTTAGGGTTTGGCACCTAAATGGACCTGAAGGTGGAGTCCTTTCTGTGACAGACAGATTCTTCAGCCAACCAAACCTTTTGGATCATTGAGAAATCCCAGAGCTACCAGCAGCAGTGTGCTAGTTGAGAGTTGGAGTTTGGAGTGTGACCAGCTTGAGATGTTTGAGCAGCAGCTCCTGCGTGGTAGCCCAGGAAATCAGTGGGAAGGCTACATTTGGCCTACCTGCTACCATCTTCCAGTGTGAAGAAGTGTTTAAATATTAAATTGGACTGTATTCTGAACATGTGTTTTGTGACCTGAATCCTGAAGACAGTAATGGATATTGCCTGTGTGTGGGACCGAAGTCTTACTCCTGAAGCAATCAGCCTGCCAGGTACCTAAGAGAGCATAGGAATGAAAGGTTTGCACAGAGATCCTGTTATATTGCAAACGGACTTCATCTGGTCTGTGGCTGAATATCTGTTTACTTATAACTGTGCTGAATGTGCTGTGTGGGTCATGATTGATTCCTCACTTTCAAGTGTTATGCTAGCTGGAAGCTGATCCAACACTTTCATGGACTAAAATATGAACTTTCTGCCTGATCTGAGCCTTACCATCTCGGCCTGGACTGCTCCCACACAGAGATTCTTGTGATGAATGACCCACTCCCTACTCAACAGCATCTAACAGGTAGTGACCACCACAGTGAGTCATGTGGGCCTCTTCCCTGGCTTTCCAGTACAACATCTAGAGCTCTTCATCTCATCGGTCCTGTCTCCTGGTCTGGGTAGTGTGATGTGAAAATAAAATCCTTATGCTCGATGCCCCAGAAGAAGGGCGCTACCTGAGGGGTTGTTGGTCAAACCCAGCATTCTACCCACCCAAGCTCATGCCTATGCATGGTGAGTGGTGGTACAAGTTCAGACTATGTCTGATCGAGAAATCTGAGTCAACTGAGGGTGTACTTTAGCTACAGTGTACTGTGCGGATACTGCTGCCCAGCAAGAAGTGCATCATTGAGGGTGATGAGGTAACTCCTGACCTGTTCAACTTGGGGAGTTGCACCTCCATGCAGAATGGAAGACCAGGATTAGCCAGAAGCTGGCCCAAAGAAGCCAAGCATTTTCTTTAAAGGAATGGGACGTGGGTTGTATCACCGAGGCCGAACACCTCATTTGACTCCATGATGAGAGGCCATTCAGAGAGAGATCCCATTGCCTGGCACTGACTGATATAGATGATTTACAAAGACACCTGCAAGAGATGCTGGCTGCTGGGATCATCCAAGAGTCAAGAAGTCCTTATGGTTCACCAGTTGTGGTGGTCTAAGAAGAATGGGTCAGTAAGAATGTGTGTGGTCTACCAGACCTTGAATCAGAGGATTGTATCAGATCAATACACTATGCCTTGCATCCAAGATGCGTAGACTGTCTTAATGGAAGCCAGGGTTTTCAGTACTTGACATGTGGAGTGGGTACTACCAAATCCTGATGGCTCCAGAGGACCATGAGAGACAACATTCATCTGTTCCTGGGGTTTTATGAATTTCTCGCATGCCTCAAGGTATTTTGGGTGTGCCGCAACTTTCCAGCAGCTGATGGAATGAGCTATGGGAGATATGAACTTGTTAGAAGTGTCTAGTGTACCTTGATGACATCATTGTGTTTGGGCGAACCTTGAGGAGCAGAAGCTCGGTTATTCAAGGTCCTTGATTGTCTAGAAGACTTCAGTTTGAAGTTATCCATAGACAAGTGTCAGTTTTTCAAATGTCTGTGAAGTATGTTGGACACATAGTATCAGCTGATGGGATTCAGGCAGACCCTAGCAAAGTGGAGCTTTAACCACCTGGCCTCAGCCGAATAACTTAAAAGAGTTGAAAAGGTTCTTGGGGTTCTATGGGCTATTATCATCGATTCATAAAAGACTATTCCAGAGTTATCCACCCTTTGCTCAGTGTCACCCAGAGCTATCCTCCCACTAACAAAGAATACAAGAAAACACAATTAAGGAGGAAGATAAAGTTTACTTTAAGACACATGAATCTTTTGGAGCCAGGTGGACTTCCGAGTGTGAAGCTTCTTTCTACAAAATCATTCACCAACTCACCCATGCACATGTGCTTGCTTTTGCTGACACTACCCAACTCTATGTATTGTACACAGGCGCCAGCTTAAAAGGTCTTCAAGCTGTTCTATATCAAGAGTATGATGAAGGTCTACACCCGTGGTGTTTGCTAGTCGGAGCTTAACACCTCTGAGAAAAACTACCTGGTTCACAAACTTGAATTCCTTGCCCTCAAGTGGGCTGTAGTGGGTCAGTTTCACGAATACCTCTATGGGGCCAAAATCCAGGTCAGAACTGACAATAATCCTCTTACCTATGTTCAAACCTCAGCTAAGTTGGAGACCACTGGGCATTGCTGGCTGTCTGCACTTTCTACTTATGACTATGCTGTAGAATATCAACCCAGCCTAAACCACGTCAATGTAGATGCCCTTTCAAGAAAACCAAATTCCAGTGAAAAGTGGGTGCAACTGTCCGAGCAGTCCATAAAGCCCTCTGCCAGAAGTTCGATAAAGATGAACATCCTTCTTCTGAAACTGTTGATTGCCTAGTGGACTGTTTGGGCCCTCCAGAAACCAGCCCCCTGCTGCTTACTGCCATTCTGCAGCATTAGACATCGGTGCCCTGCCTCAGCCTGACCACGAAAAACATACAGTGGGCTCCAACCCAAGATCCCATGATTAGGCCCGTGCTTGACATGTTGCAGGCTGGTAAGAATGTGTCCAAACTCGTTTTTCTGATTCACGGACCGCTCTCTTGTTCAGAGATGGTCCCAGACTCAAGTTATGTAATCAGCTTCTGTATTGAGAGACAGTGAACCATCAAGGCCAACTTGATAAACAACAGCTGGTATTGCCCACAGCCTTCAAACATTTAGTACTCAGGGCCCTGCATAATCAAATGGGACATTTAGGCTGTGATCGGACCCTCGACTTAGCCGTTCCCGATTCTATTGGCCAAAAATGGGAGCTGACATTGAAGCTCATATTCGAACATGCAGCCGCTGTCTTCAAAATAGAGCCCTGCCCCCAATGGGCCACCCCATTAGTCAATATCTCCACAAGTGCCCCTATGGAGCTGGTGTGTATCGACTTCTTATGTCTCGAACCTGACCAAAAAACATTGGAAATGTGCTTGTTGTAACTGATCACTTCATAAGGTATGCCCAAGCTTATCCCACCAAGGATCAGAAGGCATCTACAGTGGCCAAGGTTCTGGTGGAAATGTTTTCGTCCATTATGGTGCACCTCAGAGAATCTACTCTGATCAAAGAGAGACTTTGAAAGCAGACTGATAGAGCAAATGCTCTCCTTGTGCAGGGGTGGTAAAATCAGAACCACTCCATATCATCCCATAGGGACCCCAACCTGAGGTTCAACAGGACATTACTTGATATGCTGGGTACCCTCCACTCTAAAGACAAGTCCCTGTGGAGCCAGCAGATCAGCACCTTATTACATGCCTACAATTGCACCAAGAATGACACTACTGGGTTTCCCTTACCATCTAACGCTCGGGAGGAAGCCCGTTACCTGTCAACATTTGCTTTGGGGTGTCCCCGGATGGGGTTCAAGCTGAGAATTACTTGCAGTATGTTCAGAAATTAAAGGCCCAGCTGAATCATGCTTACCAACAGGCCCAAACCATGGTAGCCAAAAGAAATCTGGCGAAACAAAGAACAGCATGACAAGCATGTCAAAGCTCAGGAGCTATTGTCTGGAGACAGTGTGCTGTTACGAAACTTGGGCCTACATGGAAAACACAAAATCACTGATAGGTGGCACCATCTTCTGTATATCATTGTCAGCAAATTAGATGATCTGCCAGTGTACAAAATGCCCTGAGAATGATCCTCAGGGCATTAAAACTGTGCCAGAAATCACTTGTTGTCTATTGGTCAAGTAATCATTGATGCTGTACCTTTAGACCCTGCCCTTCTGGGCCTGTAACCAGAGCTGCAGCCAGAAAAGAGACAGATTCGATCTTCCTCAGCTGTCAAGGACTCAAGGCCTTCCCCAGGTTGGCCCAAGGTGATACTGATTGCTCGTCTCAGTCTGATAACAGTGAGTGTGGTCATGCTGTCCGTCTTATGAAGTGTGTCAGTTATTTCAAGGTTCCAATGTGCAACTACAGGGATGAGGCTGGGCCTTCAGGACTGCTTAGCTCTCCAGCGCTCCTCAAAATCTGTCCCCACCCCCGACAGTGAGGTGCAACGCTGAACTTCTGACATAGCTGATCCTTTGTGTCTGGTTGAACTGTTTGAATTGCCAGAAAACAGCCTACTGCTGCAAGTACATCTTGTGACATACCAGAGCCTAGCAAGCTTTGTGACCAAAACCCTGCTGTGACAAATGGCAGTGATGAGATCAATGATGCTGAAAGTATCAGTCAAGTGTTGCAAGATCCAAATGCTATAGAGTCTCCTCTGGATGATAAATCTGGACCTTCTACAGGATCCACTGGTAATGACAATGTTGTGGAGTCTGAATCAACAGAACCAGAGGCCGACAGTGCTTCCAAATTGAATCCTCAACCAGTGCAGAGGTAACCCTCCTGCACGAGCAGAATCTAAAGTGATGAAATCAAGGAGCCTGTGTCTGTTCACCCTTGAAAGCCTGGTAGAGCCACTAGCCAGTTTTACGCCTCAGTTATGACTCCCGGGAGGCATGTGGACCTCCCCATATGTTGTCCATAAAGGAGTCTATATTTTGAAAGCTCACTTCCCAACTGGGCTTCTCTGCTACTTCTGAGCTAATTGTACACCCATCAAAACCCGTGCTCCTGCCCCATGCAGCCCCTAATATAGCGATAGGGATGGGCCCCCAACAATGTTATTTAGAGTGCAGGAAACTGTACAAAACCTGAAAGTCAGAATAATGTGCTTATCTGTCTGAATTATTGTGAAATCTATTATGTGTATGACAAATGCATGACTATTATTATTACTATTATGGAGTGTCAGAGGTACCTCTTAAACATGCCAGGAACAGACTGGGAGATCATGACATCCCTCTGACCAGGGAACAGAGGTTGTTGGATGTTCTTCAAGACGCTGCTCCTAACTCAGCAGGTGAGGGAACTGACCAGGAGGCGCTGGTACTGGATGTGGTCCTGGCAGACAGTGACCAGATTGGGGGCCTGGAGGTAAGGGACCCATTGGCGGGAGTGACCATGCCACGGTCTGGTTCTGCCTGGACCTAGGAGGGGTAGAAGGCTGCACAAAGACGGAAGTAACCGACTTCAGGGGGCTGGATTTAAGGAAATGGGAAGGATGCTTAAGGAGCATTTGGATGGGATTGGGCAGACATGGACGCTGATAGTAGGTGGGAAATCATCAGAGAGGGGTGCAGGATGCTACCAGCACCTGTGCAAGAGTAAGGCTAATCTGGTGGGGCCCAAAAACCCTGCTGGTGACCAGGGAGGTCCAGGAGGTGGTGGGGAAAAGAAAGCAGCCTATAAGCAATTCAAGTGCTCAAGGAGTGAAAGGGATCGAGGGGAGGCCGAGCTGATAGCTAGAAGGGCCACTAGAGTGGTGAGGGTGGCTAAGGCAAGGAAGGAGCAGAACCTGGCCAGGGAAATTAGGAGAGGAACAAGGGGTTCTTTAGATACATTGGGGAAAACAAAGGGTGAAGGGCAGATTAGCAGGATTAAATCAGGGAGAGATGGGCACAAGACCCGGGGAGCAGGCTGAGGTACTAAATGAGTACTTCACCTCAGTTTTCACCAAGGAAAATGGGAGTGCTGCATCATACATGGGAGGAGACAGAGATACTGAGGAGGGGAGACCCTTACCGATCGGCGGGTCTGGGGAGAAGGGGAGGCATCACTGGCAGGTGGGGAGGGCTAAGCAGGGAGAAGAGGCACCGAAGTGGAAATCACAGCAGAGAGAGTGAGGAAGCCCTCAGCTCCTTAAGATGGAGAAAGCACTGGGCTGGATAAATTACATCCCAGAGTGCTGAAGGAACTCATGGATGTCCTGGCGAAACCCCTGGCAGAGCTTTTCACCATCTCTCTGAGGACAGGGTGGGTGCCCCAAGACTGGAAGGTGGCGATATAGTGCCTATCCATGAGGGGGATCAGGGAGATGGCAGGGAACTACAGGCCTGTCAGCCTGACATCGTAGTGGGCAAGGTGATGGAGGGCATTGTCAAGGGAGAGGTTGGGGGACCTGGATAAGTCAGGGTGCCTGGACGATAGACAGCATGGATTCATCCTGGGAAATCATGTCAGACAAACCTGGTGGAGTTCTATGACTGGGTGACAAGTGCCTTGGACCTGCAGACCAGTGGACGTCCTCTTTCTAGACTTCAGCAAGGCATTTGACTCTGTTCCTCACGGGCCTGTTGGATAAGCTGGGAGAAATGGGGGGGGGAACCAGATGATCAGATGGATAGGACATTGGCTCCAGGACCGGACCCAGAGGGTCATGGTTGGTGGGATAGTCTCATCCCCAAGGAGGGTCATTAGTGGGTCCCACAGGATCAGTCCTTGGGCCCTTCTGTTCAATGCCTACGTGATTCGACATAAGGACAGGAATCAGGAGTGAGATGAGTCTCTTTGCAGATGACTCAAAACTGGGGCTGTGATGGATGGCAGGAGGGAGGGTGGGTGGCCCCACAGGGGGACCTGGAGGCTCTGGAAAGATGGTCTAGAAAGTGGAAGCTGAGGTTCAATGCAGGGAAATGCAAGGTAATCCACCTGGGGCAGAAACCCAGGCCAAGTGTACACCTGGGGAAATGCTACAAGTCTCGATGGCTGAGAGGACCTGGGGTGGTGGTGGATGTCAAGATGAACAACTCTGAGACTTGTAGGGAGGGCAGCAGCCAAGTCCAACAGGATGCTGGGATGCATCGCTAGGGATCACCTCCAGAAGGGGAAGTGATACTCCCTCTGTATAACTGCTTGGTGAGGCCGCACTTGAGTACTGCGTGCAGTTTTGAGGCCACACTTAAAGAGGGACATTAACCTCCTGGAGAGGGTCCAGAGGAGGGCAACCAAAATGATTTGGGGCTTGGGGGACAGAACCTATGAGGAGAGGCTCGAAGAGCTAAATATGTCACATTGGAAGAGAGAAGGGACCGGGGGACATGATAGAGGCTCTTCAGGTACATGAAGAGGGTAAATAGGGGAGGAAACAGTCAGGGTGCTTTGAAGGAAGGAGGAGGGGCCACTAGAGGCATAGGTGGAAGCTGGAGGGGAAGATTCAGGGAGAAAGGAGGAGGTGCTACTTCACTGAGAGGGTGGTGGAGCCATGGAATGCACTGCCTAGGGGGCTGGTGGAGGCAAAGACAGTGGAGGGGTTCAAGAGGGGGTGACAGGTACAGGGAAGGGTTCTGAAGCAAAATCCAATGCAGCAAGAATATCCGGAACTGGGAAGGGAGAAGCCAGAGAAGGTGAGGGGACAGCAAGGTCAGCACCCAGGGTGGGGGCTGACCAAACGAGCAGACACGAAAAGACTGTTAGGCCTATTCTGCTGGCATTTTAGTATGTTAGTATGTACCGAATATCAAGTATAATAACATTACAGTGTTTTACGCTTACTGATGCAACATCTTTATTTTATATGGTATACCAATGAAACAGATATGTACTTTGTCTAGTGTTTTATATAATGTTATAGCAAGTATAGACTTGACGTGGATGCCAAGTTCTTTCCAGGCAGGAAAGTGTAAACCCCTATAAATGGGGGTTCATAAAATGTCTTACTGGGCTTGCTCAATGCCCACTGCCAGGATGGTGTTCTGTGTCTGCAATAATTGTTTTGCATGAGAGTGCCCTGTTAGCCTCCGCGGCTGTCACTTTAAGAATCATCTATTCTGGTGAAATAATTTGTCTAGGTTGAAACCAAGTGGTTTAAGACTCATGACCCACCCAGAGAATGCTATTTCTGCTCTATTCTGACATTGCTACAAGTGCAGAGGGAGCCCTCTTAGAATCTGTGACTGTTGTGGCTGGCCTGCTGGTGCAGTGGTTGGATTTCCACCATGCCACCGGCAACCTGGTTCGGGAACAGACTCGGGTCATCAGAGGGCTGGCCGGGAGAAGGACTGAGCATCCTGTGACTGCTCTCCTTCTCCAGGGGTGGGGAGGACATTGTCAGTGCATGGGGACCCTTGCAGAGGCCAGGGTACCACAGCAATCAATGTCCACAAGATTCCTGGGGGCAGGATGGATGCAGGTGTCATTGCACATTCCCACCCACCTATAGGGGACAAAAATCAAGCCCACCTCCGCTTCCTAAATGAAGCCCGCCTCTCAGCTGCAATCGCTTCCCAGGCTGACTCATGCCTCTATCCTGTTGTTCGCAGCACTCTAAGTCCGGGGTGCCGATCTCCACTCTGGGGTCCTGGGAGTGCAGCTCATGTGTGGATGCTGCAGCTGAGGAGGTCCATGACTGGGCTGATGCCCGGCAAGTGGAGCAGGCACCAAAAGACTAAATTAAAAAAAAAAAAAAAGAGTCTGTGACTGTTTACTGTTTATCCACTTTAATAGCAATGATATAGGAGTTTGTTTAACCTGCTTTCCACTGAAGCATGGACTTTCTGATTAGAACCACCATTTTTGGTTCTGACTGCCAGAATTGGACCAATCGGAACCTCAGGGTCCTAAAATGGAGACCAGAGGTCTTGTGGGATTGAATTTCTGTAGGAATTGTAATTTTAGGGTTTGGCGCCTAAATGGACCTGAAGGTGGAGTCCTTTCTATGACAGACAGATTCTTCAGCCAACCAAACCTTTTGGATCACTAAGAAATCCAGAACTGCCTTCAGCAGTGTGCCAGTTGAGAGTTGGAGTTTGGAGTGTGAACAGCTCGAGACATTCGAGCAGCTGCTCGCGTGGTAGCGCAGGAATGCGTGGGAAAGCTGAATTTGGCCTGCCTACCACCATCTTCCAATGTGAAGAAGCATTTAAATATTAAATTGGACTGTATTCTGAACACGTGTTTGCTACCTGAATCCTGAAGAGAGTAATCAGATATTGCCTGTGTGTGGACCCAAATCTTGCTCCAGAAGCAATCAGCCTGTCAGGTACAAGAGAGCCGCAGAACTAAAGGCTTGCACAGAGATCTTGTTATATTGCAAACGGACTTCATCTGGTTTGTGATTGAATATCTGCTTACTTATAAGTGTGCTGAATGTGCTGTGTGGTTCTCCACTTTCAAGTGTTATGCTAGCTGGAAACTGCTCCAGCACTTTTCACGGACTAAAATATGAACTTTCTGCCTGGTATGGCCTTACCATCTCAGCCTGGACTGCCGCACCCACTGCAGAGATTCTTGAGATGAAAGACCCGCCCCTGCTCAACGCCATCTAACAGGTAGCAACCACCATGGTGAGTCGTGTGGGCCCTGCTTCCTGGCTTTCCAGTACAACATCCGGAGGTTTTCATCTCTGCCAGTCCTGTCACCTGGTCCGGGTAATGTGATTACCAAACAGGGTAGCTTCCTGCAACAAAGCTGCAATCATTGTGTGTCATCTGATTTGTTTGCTTGGGTTAACTACAATGAACTGAGCCATCTGGCTCCAGATTACAAATTCTGGGTTGATGTGCATGATAATTGTTTTCTTTCCTAAAGGCCCCAACAACAGCTGCAATGCCGGCCTACCACAGGCAATGCTTCAGGCTAGCCTTCATTAAGAACTGGGTACCCAGAGTGTGTGACTGTGATAGAGGAACTCTTAGTGCATGCATGCTCAGTCTGAATCAATCAGATTTAATAATCACCTGCTAAATTGCTGCTCACCCTTGTCCAAGTCCCCTGAATAAATCAGATGTTGTTCTTTCTGCACTTAACTTGGCTGGTGTGTACCTTTTGGAGGGTTATTGTACTGTTATTGAACTGTTGTATTACAGGGCTTATTTCACAGGGGTCTCAGGGCCTTTGCAGCTGATCCAGCCCTGGTGGTAAGTGTACAGAGTATGGGTTCAGAATTGTTATCATATGGTACAAGTGCTTGTTTGTCTACTAATCAGTTTAGACCACTAGAAGAGTTGGTGGGGGTTATAGTTTCCCAGAGGGCTATACCCACAGCAGCTATGCTACCCCAAAACCATTCCTCTGAGTGGAGGCACCCATTCATTCAGCTCAGGCACCTCAACCTGTGCCCAGTCATGCAGGCAGGGTAGTAGCTCTTGGGATAGCGCCACCTAGGGGTCACACAGTAAATCCCAAATTAACGCTTTTTTTCTTTTCGTGGCCTCAGTCAGTGTAGCTGTGTATATGAGACAGGGGAAGCCAGGCAACATCTTTGATTTGTGTCATTCTAGATCCAGGAGGAGAGGGAGAGACTAGTGGGGGCTCAAGAGAGATTTTTACAGTTACAGAAAATCCCAAATGAAATATTTTTCTTTCTTGGCCTCAAATAGTGTAGCTGATCATGATATGAGAAAGGGCAGGCTGGCAAAATCTTTGACTTGTGCTATTCCTGATCCAGAGGAGAAAGGGAGAGACTACTGGGGTCCAAGAGAAATTTTACAGTTACATTAAATCCCAGATTTTTTCCCTGGTTTCTGTGTGGCTGTATGTACAGGGCAAAGGCAACAGGGTGGCAAAATAAATCTCTGACTTGTGCCATCCAATCACGAATCACAATCACTTGTTAATATTCATTCACAATCTTGTTCAGAGGGGGAGAGAGAGAGAGAGAGAGACTGCAGGGGGCCCACAATAAATGCAGCAGTCCCAGAAATCCCAAATAAAATGTATTTTCCTGGCTTCAGTGTGGCTGTATGTACAGGGCAAGAACAGCAGGGTGACAAAATAAATCTATGAATTGTGACATCCAGGGGGAGAAAGAGAGACTGCAGAGGGGTCCATGATAAATTTAATAGTCCCAGATATCCCAAATCATTTTTTTCCTGGCTTAGTGTGGCTGTGTGTACAGGGCAAGGGCAGCAGGGTCACAAAATAAATCTTTGACTTGTGCCATCCAGTCACGATCACAATCACTTGTTAACGTTCATTCACGATTTCATGTAATACTGTTCAGACAAGCAAAATACAAGTTGATGCTCCCTGCTTGACTGTGGGTGGTCCAGGGTCTGACTTTGTGACTTGAACAGGCTGTTTACAGTACAACACAAGTAAAGTACAAATAACGCATATGCAAGTGTCATCATCATCATCACTCATTCACCATTATTCCTCCTTATGATCATTAATTTTATAGTGTATCGCTACATAACTTATAAGCATTAACCAACCCCAGTGTGGGACTGTGCTGCATGTGGCTATGCACCAGATGTGTCTGCATCTCCAATTCAAATTCTGAGGCACACTTAACAGTTGCTGGATTTGGTCACTTAACAGTAACTGTACTGTAGGAGTCAGTCAGGTAATCTTGGAAGGAAGTGGTGGTGGACTGCTGTGCTGTCAGTGTGCTGTTATACAGTCACGAGTCACGACAGTAAATTTGTCCGGCCTGTGGGTGTGTGGTAGGGAGTCATCAGACGGACATTACATTGGTTACAGGGATCTTAGTTTTTTTTACAGGTTAGAATACTAATGATACAGGTATTTGTATCTGTCTGTCTGTCTGTCTCTCTCTCCATCTCTCTCTGTCTCTCCCAGCACACTCATGTCACTGACCCAAGCAGGATATGCCACCTTTATAGGCCAGCTATGAAGGGGCTAGTAGTAGTGATTGCTTTTCTATTTAGCAGTTTTACATTAATTTTTATACAAATAATCCATTAAATTATTTCCTTTGGGCCTCTATGTCAAATGTGACTGACTTTGGCCACTTGTATGCATTTTTTGCATTTTATTCAAATATTTGTCAATAAAGTAGCACTAATCAGAACTAATTAGAACAAATCGAACTTCACTGTGTTCTGATTCTTATTTAATAAGGATCAGAACTCTCACTAAGTTCTCCCAGCCCTAAGATATTATTTCGTGAGGGCCAACTTTTTCGTGAGAAAAATTCCTTTCATAAGTCGTCGTGTTTTTTTTTCCACAAGAACTAAAATGCGTGGAAACTATATAAAAATGTCATTTTATTAAATCAAGCACCAGAACCTAGCTAAATGGGCCCCGCTTAGCTAGATTCTGGTGTTTGTTTTTCTACAATTAGGACAATAAATACTTTTTCTGGGCACCCAAAATCCAGGGCATCCAGCTTAGTGATAGAAGCACTTCCCCATGTTCTCTGTATGGGAACCGTGGATTTTTTACTTCTGCAGCTGCAGCTGAACACGTGCTGTCGGCTGCAGTGTGAACTGTGAGCCCCTTGGCTTGATGTCTAGTGGCACCCTCACTCCCCGATTACTGTTCCCTAAATAGAAGATATATTCCCTGGTGTCTAGTAGCATCCCCAACCTCCATTCACCGTTCCCATAATTTTTACTTTAGTCCCTGGTGTCTAGTGGTACCCCTACCCTCCGATCACCATCCCTTGTTTTTTATTACTACCTGTTTTTGTTATTTATATTTATATAATCTGGACACTGTGATGCCTACTCCCAGTGTCAGATGCCTCCCATTGTTTAATTAACTGTAGCCAGCATGGGGGTCCAATCCCCATGTTGGGCATCAAGAGCCCTCCAGCAGTGTGGAACATTGAGAAACCCAACCCCAGTGTCCCAAGATAGTTTATTAATGTACCTGCAATAGGAAAGCAATCACCCAATGTCTTAATTTTTTAACCTGAAACAAAGAAAATGGTCCCTCATTGCTGCCGCTGTCCCTCTCCCATCCCGCCCTCCCACTAAGCCCACCTCCTCACCCCCTACCCTACAATTACCAACTGATGTCAAATTCTGTCATCTTCTGTGACCAAGACATATCTGCACTCTTCAAAGCTGAACCGTGAACTGAGAAATAAAGGTAAGTGCGATAATGAATTTCAATGGCTGTTTGAACTTATGTTCATAACTTTGCCATTTTTAGGTATTTTTTCACCAAAATTTAAACATGGTCTTTTTGGGACCCCACCTCATGAACACTGGCAGTGTCATTTTGTTAATCGGCCTGGAAGGTGATTTTGCAGTCACCGTGAAGTAACCATTTGGAGCCGAATAACAAAATTTCATCACCAGTGTTCACGTGGTGGCATCTCAAAAAGCCATGTTGAAAATTTGTAAATAAATTCCCAAGAATGGCTGCATTATGAGCATTCATTGAAATGTTTCTAAGTATGCTGTAATTTTGGTAATTTTCAGTCCAAATTTTCAACACAGCCATTTTTTCACACTGATTGGGATTCATGACTCATTACAAATGTTGGGATGTATCCAGAAGATAAACAAGTTTGAGCTCAGAAGCTCACCTTTCTTGTGTATTTTTGAAGTGTTCTTTGCAAACCAGGACAGACAGGTCAGAAATGTAGTGAGCGGATAGAGACAAATGCTGTTCACTGGTGTTTTAGTCTGACTTACACCTGATACAGGAACCCACAGGGTACCTAGGGTTGCATTTTATGGAGGAAAATATTGAGATTACACATGTTTTTTTTCTCCATGAACATTTTGTTTTCTTTTCAAAACAGTTTAGAGTTCCAGATTGCAACACAGCTGCATCACTTAGTAAGAGCCAGCAACAATACAGTGACATGAGCAAAACTGCATGGTGACACTAGCAGGAGATGTGCATTGTAGCGATGAAAACCCCCACTCAATTTAAGATAAATTATGAAAGAAAACAACAGGTATGCAGTATGCAGAAGGCATATGGCTATAAGATTGTCTGTCTTTTCTGTATTTCTTGAGGATACTAGTTTCATATCTATGGGCAAGAAATTAATTTAAGGCCCCAGATTGTGTTTTAGTATGGGGATAAACCTGTAGCTGGCCCTGAGAAGGAGAAACATCCCACAACACACTGTCGATCTCAGGGTGATTGGACTGAGTTGCACCACTGCCTAATTGGCCCCCGGCTTGGGAGCCTCAGACAGTTTGGCAGTGGAGTTACCAGTGAGGGAGGAAATGCAACAGCTGGTGGCACTCAGAGGCATGATGGTCTCTGGTGCTTTTGTGGGGAGGAGTGTAGGATTAAATGGGAAAATCTCCTGCCCACTGTATCTGATGATGATCACCGCTCTCACCCTTGCCATTGGGTCCACATTAGCCACGCTTCATGCGCCACAGTGCTGTGGTGTTTCTGCTCTATTCTGCCCAAATGCTGGAATAGGCTCAGTTAACTATTTACACAGCCCACCTCATGCCAGCACAAGGTGCGGTGGAGAGGGGCTGTGAATTCTGGGAGCTGGGTGCTTCACCCCGAGGTCAGCAGCAGAGAGCATGGGAAAGCAGGCTTTCAATCGAACAGCAGATTCACACAGCACTATAATTTAGGGTTACCACCTGTCCCTACTGCAGGACAGTCCTGATTTGGGCAGCTGTGTCCTGTGAAAAACATGAAAATACTAAATGTCCTGACATAGTACAAAAGAATATTTTCAGACTTTCCTCTAAATACTGCAAAAACTATAGTACCTTAACTAAAATATCACTTGCTCAGATATGAATACCCATTCCTGAGTCACAGCAAAAATAGGTTACAAAGTGCTTCTAGAGCACTCCAGTAAGTGTCCACGCCGCTGAATTTACAGCACATTTATTTATTTATTTGGAGAAATTTACCAGGAAAGCAACATGAACTGAGAACAGCTTGTTTCCAGAAGCATCCTGGGGAAGGGGAACATAGGTGGGGGGGAATAATACAACATTTAGGTGAATACAGAGTACAGAATCCCACACAAAGCAGAATACAACATAGTTAGTTGGAAGCTAGAACAAGTGCAGTAAACATGGTCTGTCACTGCAGTTGCAGATCAGGTAATAGAAGTATAATCATAGGTTAATACAGTACGAGACTGTGGTGAGCAGAGCATCAATAATTGAGAAAATAAACATTAGGTTACAGCCAGGTGAAAGTGTATGGATAATATGCTGAATACAAGGTAAAGGTGAGCAGGCAATCAGATAACAATTTAACCTGCGTGAGCATTAAACTTATGCCAGGAGGTCACCCCTTATTAGTGCAGTGGGAGATGGAAGGAGCCTAGTGACTGTAAGTGCTGTAGTCGGAGAGGTGGAGTCAAGTGGAACTTGGGGAGGTAGGGAGAACTTGTAGGTAGCAAAGGGATGGGAGCCAGAGGCACCTCCTTCAGGATGTAGAGAACCCTGCAAGTGAATGTGGAGCTAGCGGGAGAGGGGGGATGTGAGTATAGGGGGACAGGGTTGGGGGGGAGCATGAGTATATGCAGAGGGACAAGGAATGGGGGAGGGAGTTTAGGGGGAGGGGAGGAGAAGGATGAGGAGGCAGAGGGACATGGAATGGGAGGGAGCTTTTAGGGAGGGGAGGGAGAAGGGATGAGGAGTATGCAGAGGGACATGGAATGGGGAGAGCTTTTAGGGAGGGAGGGAGAAGGGATGAGGAGTATGCAGAGGACATGGAATGGGAGGGAGCTTTTAGGGAGGGAGGAGAAGGGATGAGGGTATGCAGAGGGACATGGAATGGGGAGGAGCTTTTAGGGGAGGGGAGGGAAGGATGAGGAGTATGCAGAGGGACATGGAATGGGAGGGAGCTTTAGGGGAGGAGGGAGAAGGGGATGAGGAGGCGCAGAGGGACATGGAATGGGGAGGAGCTTTTAGGGGGAGGGAAGGGAGAAGGGATGAGGAGTATGCAGAGGACATGGAATGGGGAGGGAGTTTTAGGGAGGGGAAGGAGAAGGGATGAGGAGTATGCAGAGGGACATGGAATGGGGAGGGAGCTTTTGGGGAGGGGGGAGAAGGGATGAGGAGTATGCAGAGGGACATGGAATGGGGAGGGAGCTTTAGGGAGGGAAGGGAGAAGGGATGAGGAGTACAGAGGGGACATGGAATGGGAGGAGCTTTAGGGAGGGAGGGGAGAAGGGATGAGGAGTATGCAGAGGGACATGGAATGGGGAGGGAGCTTTTAGGGAGGGGAAGGGAGAAGGGATGAGGAGAGCAGAGGGACATGGAATGGGGAGGGAGCTTTTAGGGGAGGGAAGGGAGAAGGGGATGAGAGAGGGGATATAGGTTGGGGAGGGGAGAAGGGATGAGGAGGCAGAGGGACATGGAATGGGAGGGAGCTTTAGGGAGGGAGGGAGAAGGATGAGAGTAGGGGAGAAGGTTGGGGAGGGAGAAGGGATGAGGAGTATGCAGAGGACATGGAATGGGAGGGAGCTTTAGGGGAGGGAGGGAGAAGGGGATGAGGAGTATGCGAGGGACATGGAATGGGGAGGGAGTTTTAGGGGAGGGGAAGGAGAAGGGATGAGGAGTATGCAGAGGGACATGGAATGGGGAGGGAGCTTTAGGGGAGGGAGGGGAGAAGGGGAGAGGAGTAGGGGGATATGAGGTGGGGGAGGGGAGAAGGGATGAGGAGCATGCAGAGGGACATGGAATGGGAGGGAGCTTTTAGGGGAGGGAAGGAGAAGGATGAGGAGGGGATATAGGTTGGGGGAGGGGAGAAGGGGATGAGGAGTATGCAGAGGACATGGAATGGGGAGGAAGCTTTTAGGGAGGGGAAGGAGAAGGGATGAGGAGGGGGATGAGGTTGGGGGAGGGGAGAAGGGATGAGGAGTATTGCAGAGGACTTGGAGTAGGGGAGGGAGGTTGTGGGGTGGGGATGGGCATAAAGGAAATGGAGATTGCAGAGGGAAGAGGAGAAGGACTGGGGGGAAGGGGAGAGAGGGAGGATTAAGTGGGGAAGGAAGGGGAGAGAAAAGGATGGAGAGTGAGAGAGAGGATGGGTATGGAAGGAGAAAAATGGGGCATGTACTGTGGGGCATGGGAGTGAGGATCGGGTGACAAGGGGAAGGATGGTGCAAGGAGAGTATATGGGAATGATTTGCAGTTGCAGAGTAGGAATTAGATGGGGAAGGTATGTTGGTGATTAGTTGCAGTTGCAACAGTGAACTCGAATGTGTCCAGAGGAGGAATGTGAGAACAGCTAGGAATTGGCAGAGCCATTTTGAGGGAGGGAATTCCAGAGCTTAGGAAATAGGTGTGAGAATGCATTTTGGACCAGATGAGGATAGCCTTGGGGAGCGCAAGTGTTCTGAGGTAGGTGCACGGCGTAAGCAGCTGAAGGGTGGGGGATTGACAAGAGGGAGGACAGGTAAGATGGCAGAGTGCCAAGCCAGAACATAGCTACTAGGCTGGCAGTATGAAACAAGTGCCTGGCAGTGAGGGAGGGAAGGAGAGAGAGAGAGAGAGAGAGAGAGAGGTATAGAGATGGCAGTGGTGGGTGAGAGGGGGACAGTCAAGGACAAAGTGGCAGAAGAAGTTGAAGAGAGAGTCCAGTCTGGCTAGGTTGGTCTTTGGAGCAGAGTTGTAGACAGTGGCCCAGATATTCAAACCGCGCCAGGCTGTGGCGAGCTTGACGCAGCTCAACTTGGCCGCGCAGGGCGTGGACTAGCGATATTCAAAGGAGCTGTGCCATGGCTCAGCAGCTTGAATATCGCACCTGGTCACCCCAACTGTGCATGGCACAGTGGCACTGCACCAGCGCAATGTGGCCAGAGGAGCATGGAGATGCGCTAGCGCAGAGGTGCCATTGCACCATTCACAGCACCAGCGATATTCAAAAGATGACATGCAAATGGGGCCATAATTTATGTAAAGGCACACATGGGCCCATTTGCATGTCATTATGGCCCCATTTGCATGCAGGGTGCCGATCCTCGCCGGGATTTGCGCCTGGTGCGCCCTGCCAGGCAGCAGCCGTTGAGGACCGATAAACCCTGCCTCATCACAGGCATCTGTTCAAAGAAGATTACTTCACTTTCTCGGTGGTCCAGTGACCATTACCACCTGATCGACATTGTCTACAGTATTTATTTCACCATCCTGTGGCCAGTAGACCGCACTCGCTCATCAGGGCATCTGTGGTTGCATCTCGCCCTGGTGGTTCAGTGGTACGCCTCACTCACTGTGCCCCACCACTGCTCCCGGGTCAGCTGGTGGTTGGCAGCACCTTCACCCACCCGTTAAACTCCATCACTCCGCCAACCGGACAGCTGGGCGTACGCCCATTGGCTCGCCGCTGTGAACCAATGGGCGCAGCCCTACTGAGCTGTCAGTCATGGGTGGCTGGGTGGCAGGCGGTGGGTGCTGCCGCCCACCGCCTGACGGGGAGCGGTGTGGTGGGGGCACAGTGGGCGGTGGGGAGGGGGTACCACTAGACCACCAGGGATATTGGATGGGGGTTCTTTATTACTACAGATGTCCGCGATCAGCAGAGGCGCGTCCATTGGACCACCAGGGATAGTGAAATAAATCTTTCTTTATTAGACAGATACCCGCGATCGGCGAGCAGTGGTCCACTGACCACCAGGGATAGTGAAATAAATCTTCTTTATTAGACAGATGCCCGCAATCGGGCAGAGTGTAGTCCTCTGGACCACCAGGATATTGGACAACGTCTTATTTTACAAATGCCCGCGATTGGGCATGGGCGCCGCCAGGTGCAGCGGGACTCGGGTACCACAGGTGGCAGCTTTCGCTATTGGCGCCTGCATGCGGCAGCTCACCTGTGGGTGGCCATCAGTTGTTCCTTTTTTTTTTGGCTTAACTTTGTGCTGGCACAGGTAGGGGTTTACATGCATGGCTCTGCACATCCCGAGCTGAATCAATCAATCAATCAATCAATCAATCAATCAAGTCTTTATTTAACCAGGCGTTCATCGTTGAGTAGAAGCTCAATTGCAAGATGGACCTGGTGGAGCATGAACAATTGTATATACAGGTCAACACAGGTATTTACAAGGCAATACAGATAATACTCTTTACAGAGAGGAAGAAAAGAAGTTCATGTGTACATAGAATTATACAGATATTGTACAGATTACACGGTATTTACATACATAGAAGTGTCTATAGGAAGATAAAGCAGGTTATCTAAGGCTGAATATTGGGTGTGCAGGTTGTGCATGGGCACGCCTCTCTACCTGTGCCTGCATACATTACTGATGCTTTCCGCATGATCGGAATTTGTGCCACGATTTTTCCCCTTTTGAATATCGCATAGTACATCAGTGTTGCGCCATGTTCAACCCTTTGAATATCTGGGCCAGTGTCCCCAAAGCCAAAGACAGGGAGAATCATCTTTAAACAATTTCACACCTGGCTTGTATACAGGCAGCCGCGTGTGTCTGTACATGGCACCAAGCTTAGGGAGGAGTTTTTGTGGCTGGCATCTATGTGTATACCATAGTCAAGATTCCTGTCTCAGCTAGAGCCCAAGGTACTTCTAAATGAGTGGACATCATTCAGTTTAGTACCTATAAGAGTGTGGAAATTGGGGTGGAGTCAATTTGGACAGTTTTGTCTAGTGCCATAGGTCATAGAGACTGTTTTTTGGCATTCAGAGAGAGTTGGTTACATAAAACCAGCGCTGGACCTTTTAAAGTCCAGCTGCAGAGTGACAGTCAGTTCGGCAGGGATTTCCAGATAAGAATAGCACGGTGTCATCTGCATACATGTGTATGCATGCCAATGAGCAGACATTAGGGGAGAACATTAAAGAATATGGAAAATAGAATGGGGCCAAGTACTGAGGGCTTGGGGTACACCAGAGTTGATTTCGAGGGAAGGGAGGGAGAGTCTCCATGTGCACGGCTTGATGCACTGTAAATTCAGCAGTGTAAACATGTCTTTGTTAAAGGGCTTCACTCTGGTGTCCCAGCCAAAACAGTTCACTCAAAATGCTGCTCTCCTTCCTTGTGGCCTGTCAGTGAAAGGGAGAAGTCACCCTTTGGAACAGCAGCCTGGGGCACTACAGGGTGATCTAGAGAGAGGAGGCAGCCTTGTGCAGTAGCATCAAAAGAGATGAGCTAAAGTGAAGGTCTGGAAGGACAGCTGATGAGAGAGACCTGGAAAGGGACACAAAAAATAAAGAAATTAAATTGCCCTATTAGCCTTTGTTCCTCTGAATATGTCTGGTAGACAGACTAAAGATTAACAAATGCAATGCATTGTCTACTTGATGAAACACAGAACTAGTTAGTTCCGTGGTGGTCCTAGTAAGAACAGATCCAAAACAGATGGTTTGATACCTTTTATTGGATCAACACAGATGTTACAAAAGAAGGCGTTGTGAAGCTTTGGGACCAACCAAGTCCTTTCTTGGAAGCTTATGACAGTTGTGTAGAAACAACACACAACTGTCATAAACTTCCAAGGAAGGACTTGGTTGGTCCCAAAGCTTACACTGCTTTCTTTTTGTAACATCTGTGTTGGTCCAATAAAAGGTTTAAAATCAAACCATCTGTTTCTGGAAGTACTTGAACAAAACACACTCTTGGGAGAAGTTAAGAAAATATTTAACAGCTTTTATTATAATATTCCTAATTTAGGTGCTAGAAATTATAAAACAAAATGCTGTTGTATTACAAGTAGAGAAAAATAAAGTATTCTGACACAAATTCTGTACACTGATATCTGTAAAAGTAAACCAACCGCCTAAGGAAATAAAGTTCTACATTCTTTATGCAGTGAAAAGGGTCAAGGCATAATGGTAAAACTGCAGTCCATTGAATGATTTTGACCACAAAATAATCTGCTCATGGATGACTGAATAAAGAATGTAGCACTTTATTCTCAGTGGGAGTATACTTTTCATATACGTGCCAGTCAATGAAATGTTCTCTGGTCTTGTTGGCTAAATGGCTTGTAAGTGCAACACTTTGCTCCCATAGAGATATTCTGTTTTTCAAAATGCATTTCAGTTTTTAGGATTTTAATTTTTTATATAGGTTTTATCTCTCCTTGGCAGGTATGGGCTGCTGGCTCAGCCTGCCCCATTGTCCGCAGCCATCCCCTGTCTGCCCCAATCCCTGGAGGCTTGTATCTCCTGTGGATTGCCCCCACGGTGGGCTGGGAAGGAGGGATATCCTTCTCCACTTGAAACACATATCCAGATGTCCCTCAGAACCAGTAAGACCTGGTGGGCTGTCAACACAAATGGGCAGGGCTTTGTGTGGCCCATCCTCTATTTTCCTACTTGTTTTTCTCTCTCACTGGGCCATGCAGATGTGCAATGAGCATGGCGTGTGAGTTCCCCTCTGTGGAGACACACCTCGTGCTCTGAATGCACGCCTCTTCGCTTACTGGGCCTCTTGAGCGCCACCATCTGGATTCCTCCAGATGGCAGTCAAGCAGTGAGGCATGGATTCTCCTCAATTGGTCGACCCCTGAGCAGCCCGAGTCTATTCCTGAACCTGGGTCACCGACATGGGAAGAGGTAAGACCTCATGGCTCCCCAACCCACTTCACCAGATCCAACTTATTTTTAGTTTTTAATAAAATGCATTTTGCCAGCACAATGCTTATTTGCTTGTTCTAACAAAATGCATTACAATAGACCAGCAAGCATCACCTCGATAATGGGGAAATTAAGGAATCACTACTTAAAGAAAGGATTGTGGAACACCTTTAATCTAGCAGAGTACAGTATCCAAGACAGCATGGATTCACAGCGAGAAGGTCATGTCAAACAAATCTAACTCGGGACAATCAAGCAACTGAAGCAACAAGCTGCTCACCTGAGGAAGCTGAGGAAGCCAAATCTCCAGCCTGATAACTTTGAGGCAGCCCCTTCCCAAGCTAGGCACACGGGACAATCAAGCAACTGAAGCAACAAGCTGCTCACCTGAGTAGCTGAGGAAGCCAAATCTCCAGCCTGATAACTTTCGAGGCAGCTCCCCCAAGCTAGGCACTCAGGACAATCAAGCAACTGAAGCAACAAGTTGCTCACCTGAGTAGCTGAGGAAGCCAAATCTCCAGCCTGATAACTCGAGGCAGCTCCCCCCTCAAGCTAGGCACTCGGGACAATCCAGCAACTGAAGCAACAAGCTGCTCACCTGAGAAGCTGAGGAAGCAAAATCTCAGCCTGATAACTTTCGAGGCAGCTGCTCTCCCTCCCAAGCTAGGCACTCGGGACAATCAAGCAACTGAAGCAACAAGCTGCTCACCTGAGTAGCTGAGGAAGCCAAATCTCCAGCATGATAACTTCTCGAGGTAAAGAGAGCTTCTTCTTGTCTGGATGCCTGCAGGGGGTGCTACCTGATGAACACTTATATTTTATGAACTTTGTTCCTGTTCACCACTGGTGGGCTTGTTATTTGATTCTCTTTGTGCTACTAATGCTGAAGTGTAAAGCTAGGGACTCACTGGCATTTCTAGAGTTGCCTTGCTGATTTCATCTTAAAGCCAGATATACCAAGCAGCTAATATAGATCAGACTTGTTTAATATGGTGGTATTTGGAGCTAATTGCTGATTTCATCTTAAAGCCAGATATACCAAGCAGCTAATATAGATCAGACTTGTTTAATATGGTGGTATTTGGAGCTAATTGCTGATTTCATCTTAAAGCCAGATATACCAAGCAGCTATGTAGATCAGACTTGTTTAATATGGTGGTATTTGGAGCTAATTGCTGATTTAATCTTAAAGCCAGATATACCAAGCAGCTATTATAGATCAGACTTGTTTAATATGGTGGTATTTGGAGCTAATTGCGATTTCATCTTAAAGCCAGATATAACAAGCAGCTAATATAGATCAGACTTGTTTAATATGGTGGTATTGAGCTAATTGTGCTTGTTACAGAAGGCATTAGGTTAGCTGGGTCCTAGTGTGACTTCATTTCGAATAGCCCTGTTTGCTCAGAGTGGAGCTCCTTTGGGTAAGTCACAACATATTCTCCGCTGCATAGGAATGAGAGGCTTTGTTTTCCACAACATAGGCAGCTCCCCAAGCTAGGCACTCGGGACAATGAAGCAACTGAAGCAACAAGCTGCTCACCTGAGTAGCTGAGGAAGCCAAATCTCCAGCCTGATAACTTTGAGGTAAAGAGAGCCTTCTCTTCATCTAGATGCCTGCAGAGGGGTGCTACCTGATGAACACTTATATTTTATGAACTTTGTTCCTGTTCACCAGTGGGTGGGCTTGTTATTTGATTCTCTTTGTGCTACTAATGCTGAAGTGTAAAGCTAGGGACTCACTGGTTTTTCTAGAGTTGCCTTACTGATTTCATCTTAAAGCCAGATATACCAAGCAGCTAATATAGATCAGACTTGTTTAATATGGTGGTATTTGGAGCTATTTGCTGATTTCATCTTAAAGCCAGATATACCAAGCAGCTAATATAGATCAGACTTGTTTAATATGGTGGTATTTGGAGCTAATTGCTGATTTCATCTTAAAGCCAGATATACCAAGCAGCTAATATAGATCAGACTTGTTTAATATGGTGGTATTTGAGCTAATTGCTGATTTAATCTAAAGCCAGATAGACCAAGCAGCTAATAGAGATCAGACTTGTTTAATATGGTGGATTTGAGCTAATTGTGCTTGTTACTGAAGGCATTAGGTTAGCTGGGTCCTAGTGTGACCTCATTTAGGAATAGCCCTGTTTGCTTAGAGTGAAGCTCCTTTGTGTAAGTCACAACATATTATCCCGCTGCATAGTAATGAGAGGCTTTGTTTTCTCCACAACATAGGCAGCCCCCACCCAAGCAAGGCACTCGGGACAATCAAGCAACTGAAGCAAAAGCTGCTCACCTGAGTAGCTGAGGAAGCCAAATCTCCAGCCTGATAACTTTCGAGGCAGCTCCCCAAGCTAGGCACTCGGACAATCAAGCAACTGAAGCAACAAGCTGCTCACCAGAGTAGCAGAGGAAGCCAAATCTCCAGCCTGATAACTTTCGAGGTAGCTCCCACCCCACCAAGCTAGGCACTGGGACAATCAAGCAACTGAAGCAAGAAGCTGCTCACCTGAGTAGCTGAGGAAGCCAAATCTCCAGCCTGATAACTTTCGAGGTAAAGAGAGCCTCTTCTCTTCGCCTGGACGCCTGCAGAGGGGTGCTACCTGATGAACACTTATATTTTATGAACTATGTTCCTGTTCACCACTGGTGGCTTGTTATTTGATTCTCTTTGTGCTACTAATGCTGAAGTGTAAAGCTAAGGACTCACTGGCATTTCTAGAGTTGCCTTGCTGATTTCATCTTAAAGCCAGATATACCAAGCAGCTAATATAGATCAGACTTCTTTAATATGGTGGTATTTGGAGCTAATTGCTGATTTCATCTTAAAGCCAGATATACCAAGCAGCTAATATAGATCAGACTTGTTTAGTATGGTGGAATTTGGAGCTAATTGCTGATTTCATCTTAAAGCCAGATATACCAAGCAGCTGATATAGATCAGACTTGTTTAATATGGTGGTATTTGGAGCTAATTGCTGATTTAATCTTAAAGCCAGATATACCAAGCAGCTGATATAGATCTAGACTTGTTTAATATGGTGGTATTTGGAGCTAATTGCTGATTTCATCTTAAAGCCAGATATACCAAGCAGCTAATATAGATCAGACTTGTTTAATATGGTGGTATTGAGCTAAATGTGCTTGTTACTGAAGGCATTAGGTTAGCTGGGTCCTAGTGTGACTTCATTTTGAATAGCCCTGTTTGCTCAGAGTGGAGCTCCTTTGTGTAAGTCACAACATATTCTCCCACTGCATAGCAATGAGAGGCTTTGTTTTCCACAACATGGGCAGCACCCCCAAGCTAGGCACTCGGACAATCAAGCAACTGAAGACAACAAGCTGCTCACCTTAGTAGCTGAGGAAGCCAAATCTCCAGCCTGATAACATCTGAGGTAAAGAGAGCCTCTTCTCTTCACCTGGACGCCTGCAGAGGGTGCTACCTGATGAACACTTATATTTTATGAACTTTGTTCCTGTTCACCACTGGTGGGCTTGTTATTTGATTCTCTTTGTGCTACTAATGCTGAAGTGTAAAGCTAGGACTCACTGGCTTTTCTAGAGTTGCCTTTGTTGATTTCATCTTAAAGCCAGATATACCAAGCAGCTAATATTGATCAGACTTGTTTAATATGGTGGTATTTGAGCTAATTGCTGATTTCATCTTAAAGCCAGATATACCAAGCAGCTAATAAAGATCAGACTTGTTTAATATGATGGTATTTGGAGCTAATTGCTGATTTCATCTTAAAGCCAGAAATACCAAGCAGCTAATATAGATCAGACTTATTTAATATGGTGGTATTTGGTGCTAATTGCTGATTTCATATTAAAGCCAGATATACCAAGCAGCTAATATATATCAGACTTGTTTAGTATGGTGGTATTGAGCTAATTGTGCTTGTTACTGAAAGCATTAGGTTAGCTGGGTCCTAGTGTGACCTCATTTTGGAATAGCCCTGTTTGCTTAGAGGAGCTCCGTGTGTAAGTCACAACATATTCTCCTGCTGCAAAGTAATGAGAGGCTTTGTTTTCCACAACATAGGCAGCACCCCCCAAGCTAGACACTCGGTACAATCAAGCAACTGAAGCAACAAGCTGCTCACCTGAGTAGCTGAGGAAGCCAAATCTCCAGCCTGATAACTTTCGAGGTAAAGAGAGCCTTTTCTCTTCATCTGGATGCCTGCAGAGGGTGCTACCTGATGAACACTTATATTTCATGAACTTTGTTCCTGTTCACCACTAGGTGGGCTTGTTATACGATTCTCTTTGTGTTACTAATGCTGAAGTAAAAGCTTGGGACTCACTGGTTTTCTAGAGTTGCCTTACAGATTTCATCTTAAAGCCAGATATACCAAGCAGCTAATATAGATCAGACTTGTTTAAATGGTGGTATTGGAGCTAATTGCTGATTTCATCTTAAAGCCAGATATACCAAGGAGCTAATATAGATCAGACTTGCTTAATATGGTGGTATTTGGATCTAATTACTGATTTCATCTTAAAGCCAGATATACCAAGCAGCTAATATAGATCAGACTTGTTTAATATGGTGGTATTTGGAGGTAATTGCTAATTTCATATTAAAGCCAGATATTCCAAGCAACTAATATAGATCAGACTTGTTTAATATGGTGGTATTTGGAGCTAATTGCTGATTTAATCTTAAAGCCAGATAGACCAAGCAGCTAATAGAGATCCAGACTTGTTAATATGGTGGTATTGAGCTAATTGTGCTTGTTACTGAAGGCATTAGGTTAGCTGGGTCCTAGTGTGACCTCATTTTGGAATAGCCCTGTTTGCAGAGTGGAGCTCCTTTGTGTAAGTCACAACATATTATCCCGCTGCATAGTAATGAGAGGCTTTGTTTCTCCACAACATAGAGCAGCTCCCCCCAAGCAAGGCACTCGACAATCAAGCACCTGAAGCAACAAGCTGCTCACCGGAATAGCTGAGAAGCCAAATCTCCAGCCTGATAACTTTCGGGCAACTCCCCAAGCTAGGCACCGGGACAATCAAGCAACTGAAGCAACAAGCTGCTCACCTGAGTAGCTGAGGAAGCAAATCTCCAGCCTGATAACTTAAAGAGGCAGCTCCGCCCCACCAAGCAAGGCCTCCAGGACAATCAAGCAACTGAAGCAACAAGCTGCTCACCTGAGTAGCTGAGGAAGCCAAATCTCCAGCCTGATAACTTCGAGGCAGCCCCCCCCAAGCTAGCACTGGACAATCAAGCAACTGAAGTAACAAGCTGCTCACCTGAGTAGCTGAGGAAGCCAAATCTCCAGCCTGATAACTTTTGAGGTAAAGAGAGCCTTTTCTTCATCTGGATGCCTGCAGAGGGTGCTACCTGATGAACACTTATATTTTATGAACTTTGTTCCTGTTCACCACTAGGTTGGGCTTATTTTTGATTCTCTTTGTGCTACTAATGCTGAAGTGTAAAGCTAAGGACTCACTGATTTTCTAGAGTTGCCTTACTGATTTCATCTTGAAGCCAGATATACCAAGCAGCTAATATAGATCAGACTTATTTAATATGGTAGTATTTGGAGCTAATTGTGATTTCATCTTAAAGCCAGATATACCAAGAGCTAATATAGATCATACTTGCTTAATATGGTATTTGGAGCTAATTGCTGATTTCATCTTAAAGCCAGATATACCAAGCAGCTAATATAGATCAGACTTGTTTAATATGGTGGTATTGGAGCTAATTGCTGATTTTATATTAAAGCAAGATATACAAGCAGCTAATATAGATCAGACTTGTTTAACATGGTGGTATTTGGAGCTAATTGCTGATTTAATCTTAAAGCCAGATAGACCAAGCAGCTAATAGAGATCAGTCTTGTTTATTATGGTGGTATTGAGCTAATTGTGCTTGTTACTAAAGGCATTGGTTAGCTGGGTCCTAGTGTGACCTCATTTAGAATAGCCCTGTTTGCTTAAGTGGGCTCCTTTGTGTAAGTCACAACATATTATCCCGCTGCATAGTAATGAAGAGGCTTTGTTTTCTCCACAACATAAGCAGCTCCCCTCTCAAGCTAGGCACTCGGGACAATCAAGCAACTGAAGCAACAAGCTGCTCACCTGAGTAGCTGAGGAACCAAATCTCCAGCCTGAAAACTTTCGAGGCAGCTCCACCCCCAAACTAGGCACTCAGGACAATCAAGCAACTGAAACAACAAGCTGCTCACCTGAGTAGCTGAGGAAACCAAATCTTTAGCCCTGATAACTTTCAGAGGTAAAAGTGTCTTTTCTCTTCCTCTGAAACCTGCAGAGGTGCTACCTGATGAAAACTTATATTTTATGAACTTTGTTCCTGTTCACCACTGGGTGGGCTTGTTATTTGTTTCTCTTTGTGCTACTAATGCTGGCGTGTAAAGCTAAGGGACTCACTGGCTTTTCTAGAGTTGCCTTGCTGATTTCATCTTAAAGCCAGATATACCAAGCAGCTAATATAGATCAGACTTATTTAATATGGTGGTATTTGGAGCTAATTGCTGATTTCATCTTAAAGCCAGATATACGAGAACAGAATATATATCAGACTTTTTAATATGGTGGTATTTGGAGCTAATTGCTGATTTCATCTTAAAAGCCAGATATACCAAGCAGCTAATATAGATCAGACTTGTTTAATATGGTGGTATTTGGAGCTAATTGCTGATTTCATATTAAAGCCAGATATACCAAGCAGCTAATATAGATTAGACTTATTTAATATGGTGGTATTTGGAGCTAATTGCTGATTTCATCTTAAAGCCTGATATACCAAGCAGCTAATATAGATCAGACTTGTTTAATATGGTGGTATTTGTAGCTAATTGCTGATTTCATCTTAAAGCCAGATATACAAAGCAGCTAATATAGATCAGACTTGTTTTATATGGTGAGTATTGAGCTAATTGTGCTTGTTACTGAAGGCATTAGGTTAGCTGGATGCTAGTGTGACCTCATTTTGGAATAGCCCTGCTTGCTTAGAGTGGGAGCTCCTTTGTGTAAGTCACAACATATTCTCCCGCTGTATAGTAATGAGAGGCTTTGTTTTCTCCACAACATAGGCAGCTCCACCCCCAAGCTAGGCACTCGGGACAATCAAGCAACTGAAGCAACAAGCTGCTCACCTTAGTAGCTGAGGCCAAATCTCCAGCCTGATAACTTTCGAGGTAAAGAGAGCCTCTTCTCTTCACCTGGCGCCTGCAGAGGTGCTACTGATGAACACTTATATTTTATGAACTTTGTTCCTGTTCACCACTGGGTGGGCTTGTTATTTGATTCTCTTTGTGCTACTAATGCTGAAGTGTAAAGCTAGGGACTCACTGGCTTTCTAGAGTTGCCTTGATGATTTCATCTTAAAGCCAGATATACCAAGCAGCTAATATAGATCAGACTTGTTTTAATATGGTGGAATTTGGAGCTAATTGCTGATTTCATCTTAAAGCCAGATATAACAAGCAGCTAATATAGATCAGACTTGTTTAATATGGTGGTATTGGAGCTAATTGCTGATTTCATCTTAAAGCCAAAATAAGCAGACTAATATAGATCAGACTTATTTAATATAGTGGTATTTGCAGCTAATTGCTGATTTCATCTTAAAGCCAGATATACCAAGCAGCTAATATAGATCAGACTTGTTTAATATTGTGGTATTGAGCTAATTGTGCTTGTTACTGAAAGCATTAGGTTAGCTGAGTCCTAGTGATGACTTCATTTGGAATAGCCCTGTTTCTCAGAGTGGAGCTCTCTTGTGTAAGTCACAACATATTCTCCGCTGCATAGTAATGAGAGGATTTGTTTTCTCCACAACATAGGCAGCTCCCCAAAGCAAGCACTCAGGACAATCAAGCAACTGAAGCAACAAGCTGCTCACCTGAGTAGCTGAGGAAGCCAAATCTCCAGCCTGTTAACTTGAGGCAGCTCCCCAAGCTAGGCACCTCGGGACAATCAAGCAACTGAAGCAACAAGCTGCTCACCTGAGTAGCTGAGGGACCAAATCTCCAGCCTGATAACTTTCGAGGTAAAGAGCCTTTTCTCTTCATCTGGATGCCTGCAGAGGTGCTACCTGATGAACACTATATTTTATGAACTTTGTTCATGTTCACCAGTGGGTGGGCTTGTTATTTGATTCTCTTTGTGCTACTAATGCTGAAGTGTAAAGCTAGGACTCACTGGCATTCTAGAGTTGCCTTGCTGATTTCATCTTAAAGCCAGATATACCAAGCAGCTAATATAGATCAGACTTGTTTAATATGGTGGTATTTGGAGCTAATTGCTGATTTCATCTTAAAGCCAGATATACCAAGCAGCTAATATAGATCAGACTTGTTTAATATGCTGGAATTTGGAGCTAATTGCTGATTTCATCTTAAAAGCCAGATATACCAAGCAGCTGATATAGATCAGACTTGTTTAATATGGTGGTATTTGGAGCTAATTGCTGATTTAATCTTAAAGCCAGATATACCAAGCAGCTGATATAGATCAGACTTGTTTAATATGGTGGTATTTGGAGCTAATGCTGATTTCATCTTAAAGCCAGAGATACCAAGCAGCTAATATAGATCAGACTTGTTTAATATGGTGGTATTGAGCTAAATGTGCTTGTTACTGAAGGCATTGATGGGTTAGCTGGGTCCTAGTGTGACTTCATTTTGGAATAGCCCTGTTTGCTCAGGTGGAGCTCCTTTGTGTAAGTCACAACATATTCTCCCACTGCATAGCAATGAGAGGCTTTGTTTCTCTCACAACATGGGCAGCACCCCCAAAGCTAGGCACTCGGGACAATCAAGCAACTGAAGCAACAAGCTGCTCACCTTAGTAGCTGAGAAGCAAATCTCCAGCCTGATAACTTTCGAGGTAAAGAGAGCCTCTTCTCTTCACCTGGACGCCTGCAGAGAGGTGCTACCTGATGAACACTTATATTTTATGAACTTTGTTCCTGTTCACCACTGGGTGGGCTTTATTTGATTCTCTTTGTGCTACTAATGCTGAAATGTAAAGCTAGGGACTCACTGGCTTTTCTAGAGTTGCCTTGCTGATTTCATCTTAAAACCAGATATACCAAGCAGCTAATATTGATCAGACTTGTTTAATATGGTGGTATTTGAGCTAATTGCTGATTTCATCTTAAAGCCAGATATACCAAGCAGCTAATAAAGATCAGACTTGTTTAATATGATGGTATTTGGAGCTAATTGCTGATTTCATCTTAAAGCCAGAAATACCAAGCAGCTAATATAGATCAGACTTATTCAATATGGTGGTATTTGGTGCTAATTGCTGATTTCATATTAAAGCCAGATATACCAAGCAGCTAATATATATCAGACTTGTTTAGTATGGTGGTATTGGAGCTAATTGTGCTTGATTACTGAAAGCATTAGGTTAGCTGGGTCCTAGTGTGACCTCATTTTGGAATAACCCTGTTTGCTTAAAGTGGAGCTCCGTTGTGTAAGTCACAACATATTCTCCTGCTGCAAAGTAATGAGAGGCTTTGTTTCTCTCCTCAACATAGGCAGCACCCCCAAGCTAGACACTCAGTACAATCAAGCAACTGAAGCAACAAGCTGCTCACCTGAGTAGCTGAGGAAGCCAAATCTCCAGCCTGAAAACTTTCGAGGCAGCACCCCAAAGCTATGCACTCGGGACAATCAAGCAACTGAAGCAACAAGCTGCTCACCTGAGTAGCTGAGGAAGCCAAATCTCCAGCCTGATAACTTTGAGGCAGCTCCCTCCCCAAGCTAGGCACTCGGGACAATCAAGCAACTGAAGCAACAAGCTGCTCACCTGAGTAGCTGAGGAAGCCAAATCTCAGCCTGATAACTTCGAGGTAAAGAGGCCTTTCTCTTCATCTGGATGCCTGCAGAGGGTGCTACCTGATGAACACTTATATTTCATGAACTTTGTTCCTGTTCACCACTGGGTGGGCTTGTTATACGATTCTCTTTGTGCTACTAATGCTGAAGTGTAAAGCTTGGGACTCACTGGCTTTTCTAGAGTTGCCTTACTGATTTCATCTTAAAGCCAGATATACCAAGCAGCTAATATAGATCAGACTTGTTTAATATGGTGGTATTTGGAGATAATTGCTGATTTCATCTTAAAGCCAGATATACCAAGCAGCTAATATAGATCAGACTTGCTTAATATGGTGGTATTTGGAGCTAATTGCTGATTTCATCTTAAAGCCAGATATACCAAGCAGCTAATATAGATCAGACTTGTTTAATATGGTGGTATTTGGAGCTAATTGCTAATTTCATATTAAAGCCAGATATACCAAGCAACTAATATAGATCAGACTTGTTTAATATGGTGGTATTTGGAGCTAATTGCTGATTTAATCTTAAAGCCAGATAGACCAAGCAGCTAATAGAGATCAGACTTGTTTAATATGGTGGTATTGAGCTAATTGTGCTTGTTACTGAAGGCATTAGGTTAGCTGGGTCCTAGTGTGACCTCATTTGGAATAGCCCTGTTTGCTTAGAGTGGAGCTCCTTTGTGTAAGTCACAACATATTATCCCGCTGCATAGTAATGAGAGGCTTTGTTTCTCTCCACAACATAGGCAGCTCCCCAAGCTAGGCACTCGGGACAATCAAGCAACTGAAGCAACAAGCTGCTCACCTGAGTAGCTGAGGAAGCCAAATCTCCATCCTGATAACTTTCAGGCAGCTCCCCCAAGCTAGGCACTCGGGACAATCAAGCAACTGAAGCAACAAGCTGCTCACCTGAGTAGCTGAGGAAGCCAAATCTCCATCCTGATAACTTTCGAGGCAGCTCCCCCCAAGCTAGGCACTCAGGACAATCAAGCAACTGAAGCAACAAGCTGCTCACCTGAGTAGCTGAGATAAAATCTCCAGCCTGATAACTTTTGAGGCAGCTCCCCCCAAGCTAGGCACTCGGGACAATCAAGCAACTGAACAAAGCTGCTCACCTGAGTAGCTGAGGAAGCCAAATCTCAGCCTGATAACTTTTGAGGTAAAGAGAGCCTTTTCTCTTCATCTGGATGCCTGCAGAGGGTGCTACCTGATGAACACTTATATTTTATGAACTTTGTTCCTGTTCACCACTGGGTGGGCTTGTTATTTATTCTCTTTGTGCTACTAATGCTGAAGTGTAAAGCTAGGGACTCACTGGCTTTTCTAGAGTTGCCTTGCTGATTTCATCTTAAAAGCCAGATATACCAAGCAGCTAATATAGATCAGACTTGTTTAATATGGTGGTATTTGGAGCTAATTGCTGATTTAATCTTAAAACGAGATATACCAAGCAGCTGATATATATCAGACTTTTTAATATGGTGGTATTTGGAGCTAATTGCTGATTTCATCTTAAAACCAGATATACCAAGCAGCTAATATAGATCAGACTTGTTTAATATGGTGGTATTTGAGCTAATTGCTGATTTCATATTAAAGCCAGATATACCAAGCAGCTAATATAGATTAGACTTATTTAATATGGTGGTATTTGGACTAATTGCTGATTTCATCTTAAAGCCTGATATACCAAGCAGCTAATATAGATCAGACTTGTTTAATATGGTGGTATTTGTAGCTAATTGCTGATTTCATCTTAAACCAGAATAACCAAGCAGCTAATATAGATCAGACTTGTTTTAATATGGTGGTATTGAGCTAATTGTGCTTGTTACAAGGCATTAGGTTAGCTGGGTGCTAGTGTGACCTCATTTTGGAATAGCCCTGCTTGCTTAGAGTGGAGCTCCTTTGTGTAAGTCACAACATATTCTCCCGCTGCATAGTAATGAGAAGCTTTGTTTTCTCCACAACATAGGCAGCTCCCACCCCAAAGCTAGGCACTCAGGACAATCAAGCAACTGAAGCAACAAGCTGCTCACCTTAGTAGCTGAGGAGCCAAATCTCCAGCCTGATAACTTTCGAGGTAAGAGAGCCTCTTCTCTTCACCTGGCCGCCTGCAGAGGGTGCTACCTGATGAACACTTATATTTTATGAACTTTGTTCCTGTTCACCACTTGGTGGGCTGTTATTTGATTCTCTTTGTGCTACTAATGCTGAAGTGTAAAGCTAGGGACTCACTGGCTTTTCTAGAGTTGCCTTGATGATTTCATCTTAAAGCCAGATATACCAAGCAGCTAATATAGATCAGACTTGTTTAATATGGTGGAATTTGGAGCTAATTGCTGATTTCATCTTAAAGCCAGATATAACAAGCAGCTAATATAGATCAGACTTGTTTAATATGGTGGTATTTGGAGCTAATTGCTGATTTCATCTTAAAGCCAGAAATATGAAGCAGCTAATATAGATCAGACTTATTTAATATGGTGGTATTGCAGCTAATTGCTGATTTCATCTTAAAGCCAGATATACCAAGCAGCTAATATAGGTCAGACTTGTTTAATATTGTGGTATTGAGCTAATTGTGCTTGTTACTGAAGGCATTAGGTTAGCTGGGTCCTAGTGTGACTTCATTTGGAATAGCCCTGTTTGCTCAGAGTGGAGCTCCTTTGTGTAAGTCACAACATATTCTCCGCTGCATAGTAATGAGAGGATTTGTTTTCTCCACAACATAGCTAGCTCCCCAAGCAAGCACTCAGGACAATCAAGCAACTGAAGCAACAAGCTGCTCACCTGGTAGCTGAGAACCAAATCTCCAGCCTGTTAACTTTCGTGGCAGCTCCCCCAAGCTAGGCACTCGGGACAATCAAGCAACTGAAGCAACAAGCTGCTCACCTGAGTAGCTGAGGAAGCCAAATCTCAGCCTGATAACTTTCGAGGTAAAGAGGCCTTTTCTCTTCATCTGGATGCCTGCAGAGGGTGCTACCTGATGAACACTTATATTTATGAACTTTGTTCATGTTCACCAGTGGGTGGGCTTGTTATTTGATTCTCTTTGTGCTACTTATGCTGAAGTGTAAAGCTAGGGACTCACTGGCTTTTCTAGAGTTGCCTTACTGATTTCATCTTAAAGCCAGATATACCAAGCAGCTAATATAGATCAGACTTGTTTAATATGGTGATATTTAGAGCTAATTGCTAATTTCATCTTAAAGCCAGATATACCAAGCAGCTAATATAGATCAGACTTGCTTAATATGGTGGTATTTGGAGTTAATTGCTGATTTCATCTTAAAGCCAGATATACCAAGCAGCTAATATAGATCAGACTTGTTTAATATGGTAGTATTTGGAGCTAATTGCTGATTTCATATTAAAGCCAGATATACCAAGCAGCTAATATAGATCAGACTTGTTTAATATGGTGGTATTTGGAGCTAATTGCTGATTTAATCTTAAAGCCTGATAGACCAAGCAGCTAATAGAGATCAGACTTGTTTAATATGGTGGTATTGACCTAATTGTGCTTGTTACTGAAGGCATTAGGTTAGCTGGGTCCTAGTGTGACCTCATTTGGAATAGCCCTGTTTGCTTAGTGTGGAGCTCCTTTGTGTAAGTCACAACATATTATCCCGCTGCATAGTAATGAGAGGCTTTGTTTTCTCCACAACATAGGCAGCTCCCCAAGCTAGGCACTCGGGACAATCAAGCAACTGAAGCAACAAGCTGCTCACCTGAGTAGCTGAGGAAGCCTAATCTCCATCCTGATAACTTTCAAGGCAGCTCCCCCAAGCTAGGCACTCGGGACAATCAAGCAACTGAAGCAACAAGCTGCTCACCTGAGTAGCTGGGAAGCCTAATCTCCATCCTGATAACTTTCAGGCAGCTCCCCAAGCTAGGCACTCGGGACAATCAAGCAACTGAAGCAACAAGCTGCTCACCTGAGTAGCTGAGGAATAAAATCTCCAGCCGGATAGCTTTTGAGGCAGCTCCCCAAGCTAGGCACTCGGACAATCAAGCAACTGAAGCAACAAGCTGCTCACCTGAGTAGCTGAGGAAGGCAAATCTCCAGCCTGATAACTTTCTAGGTAATGAGAGCCACTTCTCTTCGTCTGGACGCCTGCAGAGGTTGCTACCTGATGAACACTTATATTTTATGAACTTTGATCCTGTTCACCACTGGGTGGAGCTTATTTGATTCTCTTTGTGCTACTAATGCTGAAGTGTAAAGCTAGGGACTTTCTGGCATTTCTTGAGTTGCCTTGCTGATTTCATCTTAAAGCCAGATATACCAAGCAGCTAATATGGATCAGACTTGTTTAATATGGTGGTATTTGGAGCTAATTGCTGATTTAATCTTAAAGCCGGATATACCAAGCAGCTGATATAGATCAGACTTGTTTAATATGGTGGTATTTGGAGCTAATTGCTGATTTCATCTTAAAGCCAGATATACCAAGCAGCTAATATAGTTCAGACTTGTTTAATATGTGATATTGAGCTAATTGTGCTTGTTACTGAAGGCATTAGGTTAGCTGGGTCCTAGTGTGACTTCATTTGGAATAAGCCTGTTTGCTCAGAGTGGAGCTCCTTTGTGTAAGTCACAACATATTCTCCGCTGCAAAGTAATGAGAGGGTTTGTTTCTCCACAACATAGGCAGCACCCCCAGCTAGGCACTCGGGACAATCAAGGAACTGAAGCAACAAGCTGCTCACCTGAGTAGCTGAGAGCCAAATCTCAGCCTGATAACTTCGAGGCAGCTCCCCCACCCAAGCTAGGCACTCGGGACAATCAAGCAAGTGAAGCAACAAGCTGCTCACCTGAGTAGCTGAGGAAGCCAGATCTCCAGCCTGATAACTTTCGAGTAAAGAAGCCTTTTTCTTCATCTGGATGCCTGCAGAGGTGCTACCTGATGAACACTTATATTTTATGAACTTTGTTCCTGTTCACCACTGGGTGGGCTTGTTATTTGATTCTCTTTGTGCTAGTAATGCTGAAGTGTAAAGCTAGGGACTCACTGGCTTTTCTAGAGTTGCCTTACTGTTTCATCTCAAAGCCAGATATACCAAGCAGATAATATAGATCAGACTTGTTTAATATCGTGGTATTTGGAGCTAATTGCTGCTTTCATCTTAAAGCCAGATATACCAAGGAGCTAATATAGATCAGACTTGCTTAATATGGTGGTATTTGGAGCTAATTGCTGATTTCATCTTAAAAGCCAGATATACCAAGCAGCTAATATAGATCAGACTTGTTTAATATGGTGGTATTTGGAGCTAATTGCTGATTTAATCTTAAAGCCGGATATACCAAGCAGCTGATATAGATCAGACTTGTTTAATATGGTGGTATTTGGAGCTAATTGCTGATTTCATCTTAAAGCCAGATAGACCAAGCAGCTAATAGAGATCAGACTTGTTTAATATGGTGGTATTGAGCTAATTGTGCTTGTTACTGAAGGCATTAGGTTAGCTGGGTCCTAGTGTGACCTCATTTTGGAATAGCCATGTTTGCTTAGAGTGGAGCTCCTTTGTGTAAGTCACAACAAGTTATCCCGCTGCATAGTAGTGAGAGCTTTGTTTTCTCCCCAACATATGCAGCTCCCTCCCCAAGCTAGGCACTCGGACAATCAAGCAACTGAGACAACAAGCTGCTTACCTGAGTAGCTGAGGAAGCCAAATCTCCAGCCTGAAAACTTTCGAGGCAGCTCCACCCCAAGCTAGGCACTGGGACAATCAAGAAACTGAAGCAACAAGCTGCTCACCTGAGTAGCTGAGGAAGCCAAATCTCCAGACTGATAACTTCGAGGTAAGAGTGCCTTTCTCTTCATCTGGAAACCTGCAGAGGGTGCTACCTGTGAACACTTATATTTTATGAACTTTTTCCTGTTCACCACTGGGTGGGCTTGTTATTTGTTTCTCTTTGTGCTACTAATGCTGAAGTGTAAGCTAAAGAATCACTGGCTTTTCTAGAGTTGCCTTGCTGATTTCATCTTAAATCCAGATATACCAAGCAGCTAATATAGATCAGACTTGTTTAATATGGTGGTATTTGGAGGTAATCTGATTTCATCTTAAAGCCAGATATACCGAGCAGCGAATACAGATCAGACTTTTTAATATGGTGGTATTTGGAGCTAATTGCTGATTTCATCTTAAAGCCAGATATACCAAGCAGCTAATATAGATCAGACTTGTTTAATATGGTGGTATTTGGAGCTAATTGCTGATTTCATATTAAAGCCAGATATACCAAGCAGCTAATATAGATTAGACTTATTTAATATGGTGGTATTTGAGCTAACTGCTGATTTCATCTTAAAGCCAGATATACCAAGCAGCTAATATAGATCAGACTTGTTTAATATGGTGGTATTTGGAGCTAATTGCTGATTTCATCTTAAAAGCCAGATATAACAAGCAGCTAATATAGATCAGACTTGTTTTATATGGTGGTATTGAGCTAATTGTGCTTGTTACTGAAGGCATTAGGTTAGCTGGGTCCTAGTGTGACCTCATTTGGAATAGCCCTGTTTGCTTATAGTGGATCTCCTTTGTGTAAGTCACAACATATTCTACGCTGCATAGCAATGAGAGGCTTTGTTTTCTCCACAACATAGGCAGCTCCACCCCCAAGCTAGGCACTGGACAATCAAGCAACTGAAGCAACAAGCTGCTCACCTTAGTAGCTGAGGAAGCCAAATCTCCAGCCTGATAACTTTTGAGGTAAAGAGCCTCTTCTCTTCACTTGGACGCCTGCAGAGGGTGCTACCTGATGAAACTTATATTTTATGAACTTTGTTCCTGTTCACCACTAGGTGGGCTTGTTATTTGATTCTCTTTGTGCTACTAATGCTGAAGTGTAAAGCTAGGGACTCACTGGCTTTTCTAGTGTTCTTGCTGATTTCATCTTAAAGCCAGATATACCAAGCAGCTAATATTGATCAGACTTGTTTAATATGGTGGTATTTGGAGCTAATTGCTGATTTCATCTTAAAGCCAGATATACCAAGCAGCTAATAAAATCAGACTTGTTTAATATGGTGGTATTTGGAGCTAATTGCTGATTTCATCTTAAAGCCAGAAATACCAAGCAGCTAATATAGATCAGACTTATTTATATTTGGTATTTGGAGCTAATTGCAGATTTCATCTTAAAGCCAGATATACAAGCAGCCAATATATATCAGACTTGTTTAATATGGTGGTATTGAGCTAATTGTGCTTGTTACTGAAAGCATTAGGTTAGCTGGGTCCTAGTGTGACCTCTTTTGGAATAGCCCTGTTTGCTTAGAGTGGAGCTCCGTTGCTAAGGCACAACATATTCTCCTGCTGCAAAGTAATGAGAGGCTTTGTTTCTCCTCAACATAGGCAGCACTCCCCAAGCTAGACACTCAGGACAATCAAGCAACTGAAGCAACAAGCTGCTCACCTGAGTAGCTGAGGAAGCCAAATCTCCAGCCTGAAAACTTTGAGGCAACTTCCCCCCAAGCTATGCACTCGGACAATCAAGCAACTGAAGCAACAAGCTGCTCACCTGAGTAGCTGAGGAAACCAAATCTCAGCCTGATAACTTTCAGGCAGCTCCCTCCCCAAGCTAGGCACTCGGGACAATCAAGCAACTGAAGCAACAAGCTGCTGCCTAAGTAGCTGAAACCAAATCTCCAGCCTAACTTTCGAGGTAAAGAGCCTTTTCTCTTCATCTGGATGCCTGCAGAGGGTGCTACCTGATGAACACTTATATTTCATGAACTTTGTTCCTGTTCACCACTGGGTGGGCTTGTTATATGATTCTCTTTGTGTTACTAATGCTGAAGTGTAAAGCTAAGGACTCACTGGCTTTTCTAGAGTTGCCTTACTGATTTCATCTTAAAGCCAGATATACCAAGCAGCTAATATAGATCAGACTGTTTAATATTGGTATTTGGAGCTAATTGCTGATTTCATCTTAAAGCCAGATATACCAAGGAGCTAACATAGATCAGACTTGCTTAATATGGTGGTATTTGGAGCTAATTGCTGATTTCATCTTAAAAGCCAGATATACCAAGCAGCTAATATAGATCAGACTTGTTTAATATGGTGGTATTAGGAGCTAATTGCTGATTTCATATTAAAGCCAGATATACCAAGCAACTAATATAGATTAGACTTGTTTAATATGGTGGTATTTGGAGCTAATTGCTGATTTAATCTTAAAACCAGATAGACCAAGCAGCTAATAGAGATCAGACTTGTTTAATATGGTGGTATTGAGCTAATTGTGCTTGTTACTGAAGGCATTAGGTTAGCTGGGTCCTAGTGTGACCTCATTTTGGAATAGCCCTGTTTGCTTAGAGTGGAGCTCCTTTGTGTAAGTCACAACATATCCCGCTGCATAGTAATGAGAGGCTTTGTTTTCTCCACAACATAGGCAGCCCCCAAGCAAGGTACTCGGACAATCAAGCAACTGAAGCAACAAGCTGCTCACCTGAGTAGCTGAGGAAGCCAAATCTCCAGCCTGAAAACTTTCAGAGGCAGCTCCACCCCAAGCTAGGCACTCGGGACAATCAACAACTGAAGCAACAAGCTGCTCACCTGAGTAGCTGAGGAAGCAAAATCTCCAGCCTGATAACTTTCGAGGTAAAGTGCCTTTTCTCTTCATCTGGAAACCTGCAGAAGGGTGCTACCTGATGAACACTTATATTTTATGAACTTTGTTCCTGATCACCACTGGGTGGGCTTGTTATTTGATTCTCTTTGTGCTACTAATGCTGAAGTGTAAAGTTAGGGACTCACTGGCATTTCTAGAGTTGCTCTTGCTGATTTCATCTTAAAGCCAGATATACCAAGCAGCTAATATAGATCAGACTTGTTTAATATGGTGGTATTTGGAGCTAATTGCTGATTTCATCTTAAGACAGATATGCAAGCAGCTAATATAGATCAGACTTGTTTTAATATGGTGGTATTTGGACCTAATTGCTGATTTCATCTTAAAACCAGATATACCAAGCAGCTAAAATAGATCAGACTTGTTTAATATGGTGGTATTTGGAGCTAATTGCTGATTTCATCTTAAACCAGATAGACCAAGCAGCTAATATAGATCAGACTTGTTTAATATGATGGTATTGAGCTAATTGTGCTTGTTACATAAGGCATTAGGTTAGCTGGGTCCTAGTGTGACTTCATTTTGGAATAGACCTGTTTGCTCAAGTGGAGCTCCTTTGTGTAAGTCACAACTTATTCTACCGCTGCATAGTAATGAGAGGCTTTGTTTCTCCACAACATAGGTAGTCCCCCAAGCTTGGCACTCGGGACAATCAAGCAAATGAAGCAACAAGCTGCTCACCTGAGTAGCTGAGGAAGCAAATCTCAGCCTGATAACTTTGCGGGCAGCCCCCACCCAAGCTAGGCACTCGGGACAATCAAGCAACTGATGCAACAAGCTGCTCACCTGAGTAGCTGAGAATCAAATCTCAGCCTGATAACTTTCGAGAGTAAAGAGAGCCTTTTCTCTTCATCTGGACGCCTGCAGAGGGTGCTACCTGATGAACACTTATATTTTATGAACTTTGTTCCTGTTCACCTCTTGTTGGGCTTGTTATTTGATTCTCTTGTGCTACTAATGCAGAGTGTAAAGCTAGGGGACTCACAGGCTTTTCTAGAGTTGCCTTACTGATTTCATCTTAAAGCCAGATATACCAAGCAGCTAATATAGATCAGACTTGTTTAATATGGTGGTATTTGAGCTAATTGCTGATTTCATCTTAAAAGCCAGATATACAAGCAGCTAATATAGATCAGACTTGTTTAATATCGTAGTATTTGGAGCTAATTGCTGATTTCATATTAAAACCAGATATACCAAGCAACTAATATAGATCAGACATGTTTAATATGGTATTTTAGCTAATTGCTGATTTAATCTTAAATCCAGATAGACCAAGCAGCTAATAGAGATCAGACTTGTTTAATAAGGTGGTATTGACTAATTGTGCTTGTTACTGAAGGCATTAGGTTAGCTGGGTCTAGTGTGACCCTCATTTTGGAATAGCCCTGTTTGCTTAGAGTGGAGCTCGGTTGTGTAAGTCACAACATATTATCCTGCTGCATAATATAGAGAGGCTTTGTTTTCTCCACAACATGGCCACCCCCCCAAGCTAGGTACTGGGGACAATCAAGCAACTAAAAGCAACAAGCTGCTCACCTCAGTAGCTAGAGAAGCCAAATCTCCAACCTGAAAATTTTCAGAGCAGCTCCACCCCAAGCTAGGCACTCGGGACAATCAAGCAACTGAAGCAACAAGCTGCTCAACTGAGTAGCTGAGGACCAAATCTCAGCCTGATAACTTTTGAGGTAAAGAAGTGCCTTTTCTCTTTGTCAGAAACCTGCAGAGGGGTGCTACCTGAGTGAACACTTATATTTATGAACTTTGTTTCCTGTGTCACCACTAGGTGGGCTTGTTATTGATTCTCTTTGAGCTACTAATGCTGAAGTGTAAAGCAAGGGACTCACTGGAATTTCTAGAGTTGCCTTGCTGATTTCATCTTAAGGCCAGATATACCAAGCAGCTAATATAGATCAGACTTGTTTAATATGGTGGTATTGGGATAATTGATGATTTCATCTTAAAACCAGATATACCAAGCAGCTAATATAGATCAGACTTGTTTAATATGGTAGTATTTGGAGCTAATTGCACAATTTCATCTAAAAGCCAGATATACCAAGCAGTGATATAGATCAGACTTCTTTAAAATAGTGGTATGTTGGAGCTAATTGCTGATTTAATCTTAAAAGCCAGATATACCAAAGCAGCTGACATAGATCAGACTTGTTTAATATAGTGGTATGTGGAGCTAATTGCTGATTTCATCTAAAATAGATCTACCAAGCAGCTAATATAGATCAGACTTTTAATATGGTGGTATTGAGAGTGTGTACTTGTTGCACAGAAGCATTAGGTTTGCTGGGTCCTTATGTGACCCTCATTTTGGAATAGCCCTGTTTGCTTACAGTGGAGCTCCTTTGTGTAAGATTACAACATATTCTCCTGCTGCATAATAATGAGAGGCTTTGTTTTCTCCACAACATAGACAGCACCCCAAGCCAGGCACTCGGGACAATCAAGCAACTGAAGCATCAAGCTGCTCACCTGAAGTAGCTGAGGAAAGCCAAATCTCCAGCCTGATAACTTTTGAGGTAAAGAAGGCCTCTTCTCTTTCATCAGGACTCCTACAGAGGGTGCTACCTGATGAACACTTTTATTTTATGAACTTTGCTCTGATCACCACTGGGTGGGCTTGTTATTTGATTCTCTTTGTGCTACTAATGCTGAAGTGTAAAGCTAGGGACTCACTGGCATTTCTAAAGTTGCCTTGCTGATTTCATCTTAAAGCCAGATATACCAAGCAGCTAATATAGATCAGACTTGTTTAATATGGTGGTATTTGAAGCTAATTGCTGATTTAATCTTAAAGCCAGATATACCAAGCAGCTAATATAGATCAGACTTTTTAATATGGTGGTATTTGGAGCTAATTGCTGATTTCATTTTAAAAGCCAGATATACCAAGCAGCTAATATAGATCTGAATTATTTAATATGGTGGTAATGAGCTAGTTGTGCTTGTTACAAAGAAGGCATTAGGTTAGCTGGGTCCTAGTGTGACTTCATTTTGGAATAGCCCTGTTTGCTCAAAGTGGAGCTCCTTTGTGTAAGTCACAACATATTCTCCTGCGTATAGTAATGAGAGGCTTTATTTTCTCCACAACATAGGCAGCAACCCCCAAGCTAGGCACTCAGGACAATAAAGCAACTGAAGCAACAAGCTGCTCACCTGAGTAGCTGAGAGCCAAATCTCCAGTCTGATAACTTTCAGGCACTCCCCAAGCTAGGCACTTGGGACAATCAAGCAACACAAACAACAAGCTGCTCACCTGAGTAGCTGAGAAGCCAAATCTCCAGCCTGATAACTTTTGAGATAAAGAGGCCTTTCTCTTCATCAGGAGACCTGCAGAGGGGTGCTACCTGATGAACACTTATATTTATATGAACTTTGTTCCTGTTTACCACTGGAGTGGGCTTGTTGTTTGTTTCTCTTTGTGCTACTAATGCTGAAGTGTAAAGCTAGGGTTTCACTGGCTTTTCTAAGTTGCTTGCTATTTTCATCTTAATGCCAGATATACCAAGCAGCTAATATTGATCAGACTTGTTTAATGTGTGGTATTTGGAGCTAATTGCTGATTTCATCTTAAAGCCAGATATACCAAGCAGCTAATATTGATCAGACTTAACCCAATGTGGTGGTATTTGGAGCTAATTGCTGATTTCATCTTAAAACCAGATATACTAAGCAGCTAATATAGTTCAGACTTACTTAATATGGTGGTTTTGAGCTAATTGTACTGTTACAGAAGGCATTAGGTTAGCTGGTACCTAGTTTGACCTCACTTTAGAATAGCCCTGTTTGCTTAAGTGGAGCTCCTTTGGCAAGTCACAACATTTTGTCCCACTGCATAGTAATGAGGCTTTGTTGTCTCCACAACATAGACAGCTCCCACCCCCAAGTTAGGCACTCAGGACAATCAAGCAACAAACAACAAGCTGCTCACCGTAGTAGCTGAGAAGCCAAATCTCAGCCTGATAACTTTTGAGGTAAAAGAGCCTCTTCTCTTCACCTGGACGCCTCCAGGCGGTGCCCTACGTGATGAACACTTATATTTATGAACTTTGTTCCTGTTCACCACTGGGTGGGCTTGTTATTTGATTCTCTTTGAGATACTAATGCTGAAATGTAAAGCTGGGGGACTCACTGGCTTTTCTAGAGTTACCTTGCTGATTTCATCTTAAAACCAGATATGCCTAGAAGCTAATATTGATCAGACTTGTTTAATATGGTGGTATTTGGAGCTAATTGCTGATTTCATCACAAAGCCAGATATACAATGCAGCTAATATAGATCAGACTTGTTTAATATGGTAGTATTTGGAGCTAATTATTGATTTCATCTTAAAGCCATATATACCAAGCAGCTAATATAGATCAGACTTGTTTAATGTGGTGGTATTTGGAGACTAATTGCTGATTTCATCACAAAAGCCAGATATACCAAGCAGCTAATATAAGATCAGACTTGTTGAGTTTGGTGGTATTGAGCAAATTGTGCTTCTTACTGAAGGCATTAGGTTAGCTGGATCCTAGTGTGACCTCATTTGGAATAGCCCTCTTTGCTTAGATTGGAGCTCCTTTGTGTAAGTCACAACATATTCTCCCACTGCATAGTAATGAGGAGCTTTGTTTTCTCCACAACATAGGCAGCGCCCCAGACTAGGCACTTGGGACAATCAAGCAACTGAAGCAACAAGCTGCTCACCTGAGTAGCTGAGGAAATAAATCTCAGCCTTATAACTTTTCGAGGTAAGGAGGCCTCTTCTCTTCTCTTCGTCTGGACACCTGTAGAGGGTGCTACGTGATAAACACTTATATTTTATGAACTTTTTCCTGTCTCACCACCGGGAGGCTTGTTATTCATTCTCTTTGTGCTACTAATGCTGAAGTGTAAAGCTAAGGACTCACTGTCTTTTCTAGAGTTGCCTTGCTGATTTCATCTAAAGCCAGATTTAAGCAACTAATATAGATCAGACTTGTTTAATATGGTGGTATTTGGAGCTAATTACTGATTTCGTCTTAAAGCCAGATATACAAGCAGCTAATATAGATCAGACTTGCTTAATATGGTGGTATTGAGCTAATCATTCTTATTACTGAAGGCATTAGGTTAGCTGGGTCCTAGTGTGACCTCATTTTGGAATAGCCCTGTTTGCTTGAAATTGGAAGCTCCTTTGTGTAAATCACAACATATTCTCCGCTGCATAGTAATGAGATGCTTTGTTTTCTAAACAATGGCAGCTCCACCCCAAACTAGGCACTCAGGACAATCAAACAACTGCAGCAACAAGCTGTTCAACTAAATAGCTAGAGGTAGCCAAATCTCTAACCTGATAACTTTCGAGGTAAAGAGCCTCTTCTCTTCCTCTAGGCAGCCTGCACAGAGGGTGCTACCTGATGAACACTTATATTTATGAACTTTGTTCCTATTCACACCTAGGAGGAGCTTGTTATTTGATTATCTTTGTGCTACTATGCTGAAAGTAAATAGCAAAGGAGTCACTGGCTTTTCTAGAGTTGCCTTATTGATTTCATCTTAAAGCCAGATATACCAAGCAGCTTATATAGATCAGACTTGTTTAATATTTTGGTATTTGGAGCTAATTGTTGATTTCATCTTAAAGCCAGATATATCAAGCAACTAATATAGATCAGACTTATTTAATATGGTGAGTATTTGGAGCTAATTGCTGATTTCATCTTAAACCAGATATACCAACCACTAATATAGATCAGACTTTTTAATATAGTGGTATGGAGCTAAGTACAGATTTCATCTTAAAAGCCAGATATTCCAAGCAGCTAATATAGATCAGACTTGTTAATATGGTAGTATGATCTAATTGTGCTTGTTACTGAAAACATTAGGTTAGCTGGGTCCTAGTGTGACCTCATTTGGAATAGCCCTCTTTGCTTAAGTGGAGCTCCTTTGTATAAGCACAACATATTCTCCGCTGCATAGTAATAGAGACTTTATTTCCTCAACAACAACACCACCACCCCAAGCTAGGCACTCAGGACAATCAAGCAACTGAACCAACAAGCTGCTCACCTGATTAGCTGAGAAACCAATTCTCCAGCCTGATAACTTTCAAGGTAAAGAGAGCCTCTTCTCTTCGTCTGGATGCCTCAGAGGGTGCTACCTGATGAACACTTATATTTTATGAACTTTGTTCCTAGTTCACCCTGGGTGGGCATGTTATTTGATTCTCTTTGTGCTACTAATGCTGAAGTGTAAAGCTGCGGACTCACTGGCTTTTCTAGAGTTGCCTTGCTGATTTCATCTTAAAGCCAGATATACAAGCAGCTAATATGGATCAAACTTGTTTAATATGGTGGTATTTGGAGGTAATTGCTAGTTTCTTCTTAAAACCAGATATACCAAGCAGCTAATATAGATCAGACATGTTTTAATATGGTGGTATTGAACTAATTGTGCTTGTTACAGAGACATTAGGTTAACTGGGTCCTAGGTGACACCTCATTTGGAATAGCCCTATTTGATTAGAGTGGGCTCCTTTGTGTAAAGTCACAACATATTCTCCACGCTACATAGTAATGAGAGGCTGTTATCTACTCCACAACATAGGCAGCTCCCCCCCCACCCCAAGCTAGGCACATAGGACATTCAAACAACTGAGCAACAAACCTGCTCACCTGAGTAGCTAGGAAAGCCAAATCTCCAGCCTGATAACTTTGAAAACAGCTCCCCTCAAATCTAGGCATAAGGACAATCAAGCAACTGAAGCAACAAGCTGCTCACCTGAGTAGCAGGAAGCCAAATCTCCAGCCTCATAACTTTCGAGGTAAAGAGAGCCATTTCTCTTTATCTGGGCACCTGCAGAGGGTGCTACCTGATGAACACTTATATTTATGAACTTTGTTCCTGTTCACCACTAGGTGGGCTTGTTATTTCGTTCTCTTTGTGCTACTAATGCTGAAATTGCAAAGCTAGAGACTCTCTGGCTTTTCTAGAGTTGCCTTGCTGATTTCATCTGTAAGCCAGATTACCAAGCAGATAATATAGACCAGACTTGTTTTATATGGTGGTATTTGGAGCTGATTGCTGATTTCATCTTAAAAGCCAGATATACCAAGCAGCTAATATACATCTGATTTATTTAATATTGTGGTATTGAGCTAATTGTGTTTGAAACTGAAGGCTTAGGTTAGCTGGGTCCTAGTGTGACCTCATTTTGGAATAGCCCTGATTAATTAGAGTGGAAGCTCCTTTACGTAAGTCTGTATTACTCCCACTGCATAGTAATAAGAGCTTTGTTTTCTCCACAACATAGAAAGCTCCCCAAAGCTAGGCACTTAGGAAAAATCAAGCAACTAAGCAACAAGCTGCTCACCAAGTAGCTGAGGAAACAAATCTTCAGCCTGATAACTTTACAAGGGTAAAAGACCTCTTCTCTTCAACTGGGCGCCTGCAGAGGAGCTACCTGATGAACACGTATATTTATAAACTTTGTTCCTATTCACCACTGGGTGGGCTTGTTATTGCTTCTCTTTGTGCTACTAATGCTGAAGTGTAAAGCTAAGGACTCACTAGCTTTTCTAGAGTTGCCTTGCACATTTCATCCCAAAAGCCAGATATACCAAGCAGCTAATATAGATCAGACTTATTTAATATGGTGGTATTTAATTCAATTGCTGATTTCATCTTAAAGCCAGATATACCAGGCAGTAATATAGATCAGACTTACTTAATATGGTGGTATTTGGAGCTAATTGCTGATTTCATCTTAGCGCCAGATATATAACAACTAATATAGATCAGACTTGTTTAATATGGTAGTATTTGCAGCTAATTACTGATTTCATCTTATATCAGATATACCAAGCAGCTAATATAGATCAGACTTTTTAATATGGTGGTATTTGGAGCTAATTACTGATTTCATCATAAACCAGATATACCAAGCAATAATATAGATCAGACTTGTTTAATATTGTAGTAGTGGAGCAAATTGTGCTTGTTACACTAGGCATTAAGTTATCTGGGTCCTAGTGACCTCATTTGGATTAGCCCTGTTTGCTTAGATGGAGCTCATTTGTGTAAGTCTAACATATTCTCCTGCTTCATAGTAATGAGAAGCTTTGTTTTCTCCTCAATATATAAACTCCCCAAACTAGGCTTTCAGGACAATCAAGCAACTGAAGCAACAATCTGCTCACCCGATTAGCTGAGGAAGCCTATTCTCCAGCCTGTTAACTTTCGAGGTAAGAGACTCTTCTCTTCATCTGGATGCCTGCAGAGGGTGCTACCTGAATAACACTTATATTTTATGAACTTTGTTCCTGTTCACCACTGGGTGGGCTTGTTATTTGATTCTCTTATACTACTACTAATGCTGAAGTGTAAAGCTACAGAATCTGGCTTTACTAGGTTGCCTTGCAAATTTCATCTTAAAGCCAGATATACAAGCAGCTAATGATCAGTCTTGTTTAATATGGTGGTATTTGGAGCTAATTGCTGATTTCATCTAAAACCCAGATATACCAAGCAGCTAAAATAGATCAGACTTATTTAATATGGTGGTATTTGGAGCTAATTTCTGATTTCATCTTAAAGCCAGAAATACAAAGCTAATAGATCAGACTTGATTAATATGGTAGTATTAGCTAATGTACTTATTACTGAAGGCATTAGGTTAGCTGGTCCTAGTGAGCCTCATTTGGAATAGCCTGTTTGTAGAGTGGAGTTCTTTGTGTAAGTCAACATATTCTCCGCTGCATAGTAATGAAAGGGCTTTGTTTTCTCACAACAGAAGCTCCCCACCCCAAGCTAGGCACTCGGGACATTCAAACAACAGGAAACAACGCTGCTCACCTGAGTACCTGAAATAAATCCAACCTGATGACTTGAGGGTAAAGAGCCTTTTCTCTTCGATGCAAGCATGCAGAGGTTGCTACCTGATGAACATATATTTAGAACTTTGTTCCTGTTCACCACTAAATTACGTATTTGATTCTCTTTGTGCTATGTGCTGAAATTAAACTAGGGACTCACTGGCTTTCTAGGTTACCTTTTTCTTTCATCCTGAAGCCAGATCCAAACAGCTATATAGATCAGACTGTCTAATATGGTAGTATTTGGAGCTGATTACTGAATTCATCTTTAAGCCAGATATACCAAGCAGCTATATAAATTAGACTTATTTGATATGGTGGTATTAAATAGTGTGCTTGTTACTGAAGACATTAGGTTAGCTAGATCCTAGTGTGACCTCATTTTGGAATAGCCTGTTTGCAAGAGGGGTCCTTTGTAAGTCACAACTATTCTCCTGCTGCATGAAATGAGAAACCTGTTTTCTCAAACATAGAGCTACCCCCAAGCTTGGCACTCAGGACAATCAAGCAACAAGCCAGCACACACCTGAGTAGCTGAGAGCCAAATCTCAGCCTGATAACTTTCAGGCTGAGGCCTCTTCTCTTCCTCCAGACACCTAGAGGGTACCTGATGAACATTATATTTAATAACTTTGTTCCTGTTCAAAAACTAGTGGGCTTGTTGTTGATTCTCTTTGTGCTACTAATGCTGAAATTAAGCTAGGGACTCCTGGCTTTTCTAGGTTACTGCGATTTCATCTTAAAGCCAGATATAAAGCAGCTACTATAGATTAGACTTGTTAACATGGTGGTATTTAGACTAATTACTGATTTCAACAAAAGCCAGATATACCAAGCAGCTAATATAGATCAGACTTGTTTAATAAGTGGTATTGCTAATGTGCTTATTACTGAGGTATTTCGTTAGCTGGGTCTAGTATGATCTCATTTGGAACAGCCCTGTTTGTAGATGGGCTCGTTTGTGTAAGTCACAACATAGTCTCACTGCATAGTAATAGGAGTTATTTCTCCACAACAGGCAACTCCACCCCCAAGCTAGCACTGGGACAATCAAACAACTGAAGCAACAACTACCTGAGTAGCTGAGGAAATAAATCTCAGCCTGATAACTTCCGAGGTAAAGAAGCCTCTTCTCTTCATTTGGGCGCTCAGAGGGGTCCACCTGATGACACATTTTATCAACTTTATTCCTTTTCACCACTAGGTAGAAACATTATTGATTCTCTTTGTGCTACTAAAGCTGAAGTGTAAAGCTAAGGACTCACTGACTTTCAAATTCCTTATGATTTCATCCTAAAGCCAGATATACAAGCAGCTAATATAGATCAGACTTATTTAATATAGTGGTATTTGGGCTAATTACTGATTTCATAAAAGCCAGATATAGCCATATACATCAACTTACAATATGGTATTTGGAGCTAATTGCTGATTTGTCTTTAAGCCAGATACCAAGCAGCTAATAGATCAGACTTATTTATTTGGTGGTATTGAGCAAATTAGCTCTTACAGAAGGCAGTAGGTTAGCTGGATCTAGTGTGACCTCATTTGGAATAGCCCTCTTTGTAGTGGAGCTCCTTTGTATAAGTCACAACACTCTCCCACATAGTAATAGGAGGCTTTGTTTTCTCCACAACATAAACAGCGCCCAAATAGGCATGGGACAATCAAACAACTCAAACAACAGCTGCTCACCTGAAGTGAGGAAATAAATCTCAGCCTTATAACTTCGAGAGTAAGAGAGCTCTTCTCTTCTCTTCGTCTAGACACCTGTAGAGGGGTTCGTGATGAACACTAATATTTTATGAACTTTCCCTGTTCACCACAGGTGGACATGTCGATTCTTTGTACTACTAATGCAAATTAAAGCTAAGGACTCACTGTCTTTTCTAGAGTTGCCTTGCCAGTTTCATCCTAAAGCCAGATTTACCAAGCAGCTAATATAGATCAACTTGTTTAATATGGTAGTAGACATTGCAATTTCATCTTAAACCAGATATACCAAGCAGCTAATATAGATCAGACTTGTAATATGGTGGTAATGGCTAATCATTGTTACTGAAGGCATTAGGTTAGCTGGGTCCTAGTGTGACCTCATTTGGAATAACCCTGTTTGGCAGGTGGAGCTCCTTTGTAGAATCACACATATTCTCCGCTGCATAATATGAGATGCTTCCTTTCTACAACATTAGCAATCCACCCCCAAGCTAGGCACTCGGACAATCAAGCAGCTGCAGCAACAAACTGTTCACCTGGTAGCTAGGGTAGCCAATCTAACCAGTACTTCCAGGCAAAAGGCCTCTTCTCTTCATCTAGACGGCCTGCAGAGGTGCTACCTGATGAACATATATTTATGAACTTGTTCATTTCACCACTGGGGAGCTTGTTACTGATTCTCTTTGTGCTACTAATGCTGAAGTACAAAACAAGGTCACTGGCTTTCTAGAGTTGCCTTACTGATTTATCTTAAACCAGATATACAACCAGCTTATATAGATCAGACTTATTTAATATTTTGGTATTGGGCTAATTATTGGTTTCATCATAAAGCCAGATATATCAAGCAGTAATATAGATCAGACTTATTTAATATGGTGGTATTGGAGTAATTTGATTCATCTGAAACCAGATATAAACAGCTAATATAGATCAGTTTTTAATGGTGGTATTTAGATAATTGCGGATTTCATCTTAAACCAGATATTCCAAACAGCTAATATAGATCAGACTTATTTAATAGTATTGATCTAATTGTGCTTGTTACTGAAACATTAGGTTAGCTGGGTCTAGTGTGACCTCATTTTGGAATAGCCCTCTTTGCTTAGGTGGAGCTCCTTTGTGTAAGTCACAACATATTCTCCCGCTGCATAGTAATGAAGCTTTTTCTCAACAACATAGGCAGCACCCCAAACTAGGCACTCAGGACAATCAAACAACACAAGCAAAACTGCCACCTGATTAGCTGAGGGAAACAATTCTCAGCCTGATAACTTTCAAAGAAGAAGCCTCTTCTCTTCATCTGGATGCCTGCTGAGGTGCTACAGTGAACACTTATATTTATGTTTGTTCCTGTTCACCACTGGTGGGCATGTATTTGATTCTCTCTGGCTACTAATGCTGAAGTGTAAGCTACGGACTCACTGGCTTTTCTAAGTTGTCTTGCTGATTTCATCTAAAGCCAGATATACCAAGCAGCTAATGGATCAAACATTTAATATAATGGTGTTGGAGTAATTGCTGATTTCTTCACAAAACCAGAATACAAACAGCTAATATAGATCAGACATATTTAATGGTGATATTAAGCTAATTGTGCTTGTTACAGAGCATTAGGTTAACTGGGTCTAGTATGACTCATTTGGAATAGCCCTGTTTGATTAAGTGGGCTCCTTTGTGTAAGTCACAATATTCTCCACTGCATAGTAATGAAACTGTTTTCTCCACAACATAGGCATCCCCCACCCCAAACTAGGCACTCAGGACATTCAAACAACTGAGCAACAAGCTGCTCCCTGAGTAGCTAGAAACAAATCTCAGCCTGATAACTCCAGGCAGCTCCCCAAATCTAGCCTCGGGACAATCAAGCAACAAACAAAATGCTCTCCTAGTAACTGAAATAAATCTCAACCTCATAACTTCGGGCCTCGGGACAATCAAACAACTCAAGCAACAAGCTGCTCACCTGAGTAGCTGAGGAAGCCAAATCTCCAGCCTGATAACTTTCCGGGTAAAGAGGCCTCTTCTCTTCATTTGGACAGCCTGCAGAGGGTCCTACCTGATGAACATATTTTATCTTTGTTCCTTTTCACCACTGGGTGAGCATTGTTATTGATTCTCTTTGCTACTAAAGCTGAAGTGTAAAGCAAGGACTCCACAGCTTTTCTAGAGTTGCCTTACTGATTTCATCCTAAAGCCAGATATACCAAGCAGCTAATATAGATCAGACTTGTTTAATATGGTGGTATTTGGAGCTAATTGCTGATTTCATCTTAAAGCCAGATATACCAAGCAACTAATATACATCAGACTTGCTTAATATGGTGGTATTTGGAGCTAATTGCTGATTTCGTCTTTAAGCCAGATATACCAAGCAGCTAATATAGATCAGACTTGTTTAGTTTGGTGGTATTGAGCAAATTGTGCTTCTTACTGAAGGCATTAGGTTAGCTGGATCCTAGTGTGACCTCATTTTGGAATAGCCCTCTTTGCTTAGATTGGAGCTCCTTTGTGTAAGTCACAACATATTCTCCCACTGCATAGTAATGAGGAGGCTTAGTTTCTCACAACATAAACAGCGCCCCCAGGCTAGGCACTTGGGACAATCAAGCAACTGAAGCAACAAGCTGCTCACCTGAGTAGCTGAGGAAACAAATCTCAAGCCTTATAACTTTCGAAGGAGAGCCTCTTCTCTCTCTTAGATCTGGACACCTGTAGGGGTGCTACGTGATGAACACATATATTTATGAACTTTCTGTTCACCACGGGTGAGCATTATTCGATTCTCTTTGTGCTACTAATGCTGAAGTGTAGCTAGGGACTCTCTTTTAAGAGTTGCCTTGCTGATTTCATCCTAAAGCCAGATTTACCAAGCAGCTAATATAAGATCAGACTTGTTTAATATGGTGGTATTTGGAGCTAATTGCTGATTTCATCTTAAAGCCAGATATACCAACATCCAATATAGATCAGACTTGCTTAATAATTGGTATTGAGCTAATCATTCTTGTTACTAGAAGGCATTAGGTTAGCTGGGTCCTAGTGTGACCTCATTTTGGAATAGCCCTGTTTGCTTAGAGTGGAGCTCCTTTGTGTAAGTCACAACATATTCTCCCGCTGCATAGTAATGAGATGCTTTGTTTTCTACACAACATTGGCAGCTCCACCCCCAAGGCTAGGCACTCCGGACAATCAAGCAACTGCAGCAACAAGCTGTTCACCTGAGTAGCTGAGGTAGCCAAATCTCTAACCTGATAACTTTCGAGGTAAAAAGAGCCTCTTCTCTTCATCTAGACGGCCTGCAGAGGGGGTGCTACCTGATGAACACTTATATTTTATGAACTTTGTTCCTGTTCACCACTGGGTGGGCATGTTATTTGATTCTCTTTGTGCTACTAATGCTGAAGTGTAAAGCTGCGGACTCACTGGCTTTTCTAGAGTTGTCTTGCTGATTTCATCTTAAAGCCAGATATACCAAGCAGCTAATATGGATCAAACTTGTTTAATATAATTGGTATTTGGAGGTAATTGCTGATTTCTTCTTAAAAGCCAGATATACCAAGCAGCTAATATAGATTGAACATGTTTATTATGGTGGTATTGAGCTAATTGCTTTGTTACCAGAAGAGCATTAGGTTAACTGGGTCCTAGTGTGACCCTCATTTTGGAATAACCCTGTTTGATTAGGTGGAGCTCCTTTGTACTAAATCACAACATATTCTCCCGCTGCATAGTAATGAGAGGCTGTGTTTCTCCACAACATAGGCAGCTCCCCCCACCCCCAAGCTAGGCACTCGGGACATTCAAGCAACTGAAGCAACAAGCTGCTCACCTGAGTAGCTGAGGAAGTCAAATCTCCAGCCTGATAACTTTCGAGGCAGCTCCCCCCCCAAATCTAGGCACTCGGGACAATCAAGCAACTGAAGCAACAAGCTGCTCTCCTGAGTAGCCGAGGAAGCCAAATCTCCAGCCTCATAACTTTCGAGGTAAAGAGAGCCATTTCTCTTTGTCTGGGCGCCTGCAGAGGGGTGCTACCTGATGAACACTTATATTTTATGAACTTTGTTCCTGTTCACCACTGGGTGGGCTTGTTGTTCGTTCCTCTTTGTGCTACTAATGCTGAAGTGCAAAGCTAGAGACTCTCTGGCTTTCTAGAAGTTCCTTACTGATTTCATCTGTAAGAGAGATTTACCAACCAATAATATAGACCAGACTTGTTTTTACTATGGTGGTATTTGGAGCTGATTGCTGATTTCATCTTAAAGCCAGATATGCAAGCAGCTAATATACATCTGATTTGTTTAATATTGTGGTATTGAGCTAATTGTGTTTGAAACTGAAGGCATAAGGTTAGCTGGGTCCTAGTGTGACCTCATTTTGGAATAGCCTGATTAATTAGAGTGGAGCTCCTTTAGTAAATCTAACATATTCTCCCTGCATAGTAATGAGAGGCTTTGTTTTCTCACAACATAGGCTCCCCCCCAAGCTAGGCACTTGGGAAAAATCAAGCAACTGAAGCAACAAGCTGCTCACCCGAGTAGCTGAGGAAGCCAAATCTTCAGCCTGATAACTTTCGAGGTAAAGAGAGCCTCTTCTCTTCAACTGGACGCCTGCAGAGGGGAGCTACCTGATGAACACTTATATTTTATGAACTTTGTTCCTGTTCACCCACTGGGTGGGCTTGTTATTTATACTCTTTGTGCTACTAATGCTGAAGTGTAAAACTAGGGACTCACTGGCTTTTCTAGGTTGCTGATTTCATCCTAAAGCCAGATATACCAAGCAGCTAATATAGATCAGACTTGTTTAATATGGTGGTATTTGGAGCTAATTGCTGATTTCATCTTAAAGCCAGATATACCAGGCAGCTAATATAGATCAGACTTGCTTAATATGGTGGTATTTGGAGCTAATTGCTGATTTCATCTTAGCGCCAGATATACCAAGCAGCTAATATAGATCAGACTTGTTTAATATGGTGGTATTTGCAGCTAATTGCTGATTTCATCTTATATCCAGATATACCAAGCAGCTAATATAGATCAGACTTGTTTAATATGGTGGTATTTGGAGCTAATTGCTGATTTCATCTTAAAGCCAGATATACCAAGCAGCTAATATAGATCAGACTTGTTTAATATTGTGGTATTGAGCAAATTGTGCTTGTTACACTAGGCATTAGGTTATCTGGGTCCTAGAGTGACCTCATTTTGGATTAGCCCTGTTTGCTTAGAGTGGAGCTCATTTGTGTAAGTCACAACATATTCTCCTGCTTCATAGTAATGAGAGGCTTTGTTTTCTCCTCAATATATGCAGCTCCCCCCCCCCCAAGCTAGGCACTCGGGACAATCAAGCAACTGAAGCAACAAGCTGCTCACCTGATTAGCTAAGGAAGCCTATTCTCCAGCCTGTTAACTTTCGAGGTAAAGAGAGACTCTTCTCTTCATCTGGATGCCTGCAGAGGGGTGCTACCTGATTAACACTTATATTTTATGAACTTTGTTCCTGTTCACTACTGGGTGGGCTTGTTGTTGATTCTCATACCGCTACTAATGCTGAAGTGTAAAACTACGGACTCACTGGCTTTTCTAGAGTTGCCTTTTGATTTCATCTTAAAGCCAGATATACCAAACTAATGATCAGTCTTGTTTAATATGGGGTATTTGGAGCTAATTGCTGATTTCATCTAAAACCCAGATATACCAAGCAGCAAAATAGATCAGACTTGTTTAATATGGTGGTATTGAAGAAGATTTCAGTTTCATCACTAAAGCCAGAAATACCAAGCAGCTAATATAGATCAGACTTGATTAATATGAGTGGTATTGAGCTAATTGTGCTTGTTACTGAAGGCATTAGGTTAGCTGAGTCCTAGTGTGACCTCATTTTGGAATAGCCCTGTTTGCTTAGAGTGGGTTCCTTTGTGTAAGTCACAACATATTCTCCCGCTGCATAGTAATGAGAGGGCTTTGTTTTCTCTATGACAGCTCCCCCACCCCAAGCTGAGCACTCCGGGACATTCAAGCAACTGAGAGCAACAAGCTGCTCACCTGAGTAGCTGAGGAAGCCAAATCTCCAGCCTGATGACTTTCGAGGTAAAGAGAGCCTTTTCTCTTCGTCTGGACGCATGCAGAGGGTTGCTACCTGATGAACACTTATATTTTATGAACTTTGTTCCTGTTCACCACTGGGTCATCTTGTTATTTGGTTCTCTTTGTGCTATTAATGCTGAAGTGTAAAGCTAGGGACTCACTGGCTTTTCTAGAGTTGCCTTTCTTTTTTCATCTGAAAGCCAGATATACCAAGCAGCTAATATAGATCAGACTTGTCTAATAGGTGGTATTTGGAGCTGATTGCTGATTTCATCTTTAAGCCAGATAACCCAAGCAGCTAATATAGATTAGACTTGTTTGATATGGTGGTATTGAGCTAATTGAGCTTGTTACTGAAGAGCATTAGGTTAACTGGGTCCTAGTGTGACCTCATTTGGAATAGCCCTGTTTGCTTAGAGTGGAGGTCCTTTGTGTAGTCACAACATATTCTCCTGCTGCATAGTAATGAAACTGTTTTCTCCACAACATAGGCAGCTACCCCCCCCCAAGCTTGGCACTCGGGACAATCAAGCAAGTGAAGCACAAGCAGCTCACCTGAGTAGCTGAGGAAGCCAAATCTCCAGCCTGATAACTTTCGAGCTGAAGAGAGCCTCTTCTCTTCCTCTGGACACCTGCAGAGGGGTGCTACCTGATGAACACTTATATTTAATGAACTTTGTTCCTGTTCAAAACTGGGTGGGCTTGTTATTTGATTCTCTTTGTGCTACTAATGCTGAAGTGTAAAGCTAGGGACTCACTGGCTTTTCTAGAGTTGCCTTGCTGATTTCATCTTAAAGCCAGATATACCAAGCAGCTACTATAGATTAGACTTGTTTAACATGGTGGTATTTGGAGCTAATTACTGATTTCAACTTAAAGCCAGATATACCAAGCAGCTAATATAGATCAGACTTGTTTAATATGGTGGTATTGTGCTAATTGTGCTTGTTACTGAAGGTATTTCGTTAGCTGGGTCCTAGTATGATCTCATTTGGAATAGCCCTGTTTGCTTAGAGATGGAGCTCGTTTGTGTAGAATCTATAGTCTCACTGCATAGTAATGAGGCGTTGTTTTCTCACAACATAGGCAGCTCCACCCCCAAGCTAGGCACTCGGGACAATCAAGCAACTGAGCAACAAGCTGCTCACCTGAGTAGCTGAAACCAAATCTCAGCTGATAACTTTCAGGGTAAAGAGCCCTCTTCTCTTCATTTGGACGCCTGCAGAGAGGTCCTACCTGACAACACTATATTTTATCAACTTTGTTCCTTTCACCACTGGGTGGGCTTGTTGTGATTCTTTGTGCTACTAAAGCTGAAGTGTAAAGCTAGGGACTCACTGGCTTTTCTAGGTTGTACTGATTTCATCCTAAAGCCAGATATACCAAGCAGCTAATATAGATCAGACTTGTTTAATATGGTGGTATTTGGAGCTAATTGCTGATTTCATCTTAAAGCCAGATATACCAAGCAGCTAATATACATCAGACTTGCTTAATATGGTGGTATTTGGAGCTAATTGCTGATTTCGTCTTTAAGCCAGATATACCAAGCAGCTAATATAGATCAGACTTGTTTAGTTTGGTGGTATTGAGCAAATTGTGCTTACTGAAGGCATTAGGTTAGTTGGATCTAATTGACTCATTTTGGAATAGCCCTCTTTGCTTAGATTGGAGCTCCTTTGTGTAAGTCACTATATATTCTCCACTGCATAGTAATGAGAGGCTTTGTTTTCTCCACAACATAGGCGGCGCCCCAGGCTAGGCACTTGGGACAATCAAACAACTAAACAACAAGCTGCTCACCTGAGTAACTGAAATAAATCTCCAGCCTTATAACTTTCGAGGTAAGGAGGCCTCTTCTCTTCTCTTACGTCTGGACACCTGTGAGGGTGCTCACGTGATGAACACTTATATTTTATGAACTTTTCCTGTTCACCACCGGGTGGAAAGCAGTATTCGATTCTCTTTGTGCTACTAATGCTGAAGTGTAAAAGCTGAGGACCACTGTCTTTTCTAGAGTTGCTGATTTCATCCTAAAACCCAGTTACCAAGCAGCTAATATAGATCAGACTTGTTTAATATGGTGGTATTTGGAACTAATTGCTGATTTCATCTTAAAGCCAGATATACCAAGCAGCTAATATAGATCAGACTTGTAATATGGTGGATGAGCTAATCATTCTTATTACTGAAGGCGTAGGTTAGCTGGGTCCCTGAGTGTGACCTCATTTTGGAATAGCCCTGTTTGCTTAGAGTGGAGCTCCTTTGTGTAAGTCACAACATATTCTCCCGCTGCATAGTAATGAGATGCTTTGTTTTCTACACAACATTGGCAGCTCAACCCCCAAGCTAGGCACTCCGGACAATCAAGCAACTGCAGCAACAAGCTGTTCACCTGAGTAGCTGAGGTAGCCAAATCTCTAACCTGATAACTTTCGAGGTAAAAAGAGCCTCTTCTCTTCATCTAGACGGCCTGCAGAGGGGTGCTACCTGATGAACACTTATATTTTATGAACTTTGTTCCTGTTCACCACTGGGAGGGCTTGTTATTTGATTCTCTTTGTGCTACTAATGCTGAAGTGTAAAGCAAGGGAGTCACTGGCTTTTCTAGAGTTGCCTTGCTGATTTCATCTTAAAGCCAGATATACCAAGCAGCTTATATAGATCAGACTTGTTTAATATTTTGGTATTTGGAGCTAATTGTTGATTTCATCTTAAAGCCAGATATATCAAGCAGCTAATATAGATCAGACTTGTTTAATATGGTGGTATTTGGAGCTAATTGCTGATTTCATCTTAAAGCCAGATATACCAAGCAGCTAATATAGATCAGACTTGTTTAATATGGTGGTATTTGGAGCTAATTGCTGATTTCATCTTAAAGCCAGATATTCAAGCATCTAAATAGATCAGACTTGTTTAATATAATGGTATTGATCTAATTGTGCTTGTTACAGAAAGCGTGGATTAGCTGGGTCTAGTGTGACCTCATTTGGAATAACCCTCTTTGCTAGAATGGAGCTCCTTTGTGTAAGTCACAACATATTCTCCCGCTGCATAGTAATGAGAGGCTTTGTTTTCTCAACAACATAGGCAGCACCCCCCCCAAGCTAGGCACTCAGGACAATCAAGCAACTGAAGCAACAAGATGCTCACCTGATTAGCTGAGGAAGCCAATTCTCCAGCCTGATAACTTTCAAGGTAAAGAGAGCCTCTTCTCTTCGTCTGGATGCCTGCTGAGGGGTGCTACCTGATGAACACTTATATTTTATGAACTTTGTTCCTGTTCACCACTGGGTGGGCATGTTATTTGATTCTCTTTGTGCTACTAATGCTGAAGTGTAAAGCTGCGGACTCACTGGCTTTTCTAGAGTTGCCTTGCTGATTTCATCTTAAAGCCAGATATACCAAGCAGCTAATATGGATCAAACTTGTTTAATATGGTGGTATTTGGAGGTAATTGCTGATTTCTTCTTAAAGCCAGATATACCAAGCAGCTAATATAGATCAGACATGTTTAATATGGTGGTATTGAGCTAATTGTGCTTGTTACAGAAGGCATTAGGTTAACTGGGTCCTAGTGTGACCTCATTTTGGAATAGCCCTGTTTGATTAGAGTGGAGCTCCTTTGTGTAAGTCACAACATATTCTCCCGCTGCATAGTAATGAGAGGCTTCGTTTTCTCCACAACATAGGCAGCTCCCTACTAAACTAGGCACTGGGACATTCAAGCAACTGAAGCAACAAGCTGCTCACCTGAGTAGCTAGAAATAAATCTCCAGCCTGATAACTTTGAAGGCAGCTCCCCCAAATCTGGCACTAGGGACAATCAAGCAACTGAAGCAACAAGCTGCTCACCTGAGTAGCTGAGGAAATAAATCTCAGCCTCATAACTTCAAAGAATAAAGGCCATTTCTCTTTGTCTGGACGCCTGCAGAGGGTGCTACCTGATGAACACTTATGTTTGTAACTTTGTTTCTATTTCACCACTGGGTGGGCCGTTATTTAGATTCTCTTTGTGCTACTAATGCTGAAGTGCAAAACTAGAAACCTCTGGCTTTTCTAGGTTGCCTTACTGATTTCATCTGTCACCAGATTTACCAAGCAGCTAATATAGACCAGACTTGTACATATGGTGGTATTTGGAGCTGATTGCTGATTTCATCTTAAACCAGATATACCAAACAGCTAATATACATCTGATTTGTTTAATATTGTGGTATTGAGCTAATTGTTTGAGAACTGAAGGCGTGGAGTTAGCTGGGTCCTAGTGTGACCTCATTTGGAATAGCCCTGATTAATTAGGTGAGCTCTCCTTTCGTGAAAGTCACAACATATTCTCCACTGCATAGTAATGAAGAGCTTTGTTTTTCTCCACAACATAGGCAGCTCCCCCCAAGCTAGGCACTTGGGAAAAATCAAGCAACTGAGGCAACAAGCTGCTCACCGAGTAGCTGAGGAAACAAATCTTCAGCCTGATAACTTTAGAAGGTAAAGGCCTCTTCTCTTCAACGGGCGCCTGCAGAGGGCTACACTGATGAACACTTATATTTTATGAACTTTGTTCTATATTCACCACTGGGTGGGCTTAGTTACTTCTCTCTTTGTACTACTAATGCTGAAGTGTAAAGCTAGGGACTCACTGGCTTTTCTAAGAGTTGCCTTGCTGATTTCATCCTAAAACCAGATATACCAAGCAGCTAATATAGATCGAACATGTTTAATATGGTGGTATTTGGGGCTAATTACTGATTTCATCTTAAAACCAGATATACCAGAAAGCTAATATAGATCAGACTTGCTTAATATGGTGGTATTTGGAGCTAATTGCTGATTTCGTCTTAAGCCAGATATACCAACCAGCTAATATAGATCAGACTTGTTTAATATGATGGTATTTGCAGCTAATTGCTGATTTCATCATATATCCAGATATACCAAGCAGCTAATATAGATCAGACTTGTTTAATATGGTGGTATTTGGGCCAATTGCTGATTTCATCTTAAAGCCAGATATAGCAGCTAATATAGATCGAACTTGATTTAATATTGTGGTATTGAGCAAATTGTACATTACACTAAGCATTGGGTTATCTGGGTCTAGAGTGACCTCATTTTGGATTAGCCCTGTTTGCTTAGGTGGAGCTCATTTGTGTAAGTCACAACATATTCTCCTGCTTCATAGTAATGAGAGGCTTTGTTTTCTCCTCAATATATGCAGCTCCCCCCCCCAAGCTAGGCACTCGGGACAATCAAGCAACTGAAGCAACAAGCTGCTCACCTGATTAGCTGAGGAAGCCTATTCTCCAGCCTGTTAACTTTCGAGTTAAAGAGAGACTCTTCTCTTCATCTGGATGCCTGCAGAGGGGTGCTACCTGATTAACACTTATATTTTATGAACTTTGTTCCTGTCCACCACTGGGTGGGCTTGTTATTTGATTCTCTTCGTGCTACTAATGCTGAAGTGTAAAACTACGGACTCACTGGCTTTTCTAGAGTTGCCTTGCTGATTTCATCTTAAAGCCAGATATACCAAGCAGCTAATATTGATCAGTCTTGTTTAATATGGTGGTATTTGGAGCTAATTGCTGATTTCATCTAAAACCCAGATATACCAAGCAGCTAAAATAGATCAGACTTGTTTAATATGGTGGTATTTGGAGCTAATTTCTGATTTCATCTTAAAGCCAGAAATACCAAGCAGCTAATATAGATCAGACTTGATTAATATGGTGGTATTGAGCTAATTGTGCTTGTTACTGAAGGCATGGGTTAACTGAATCCTAGTGTGACCTCATTTGGAATAGCCCTGTTTGCTTAGAGTGGAGTTCCTTTGTGTAAGTCACAACATATTCTCCCGCTGCATAGTAATGAGAGGCTTTGTTTTCTCCACAACATAGGCAGCTCCCCCAACCCCCAAGCTAGGCACTCGGGACATTCAAGCAACTGAAGCAACAAGCTGCTCACCTGAGTAGCTGAGGAAGCCAAATCTCCAGCCTGATGACTTTTGAGGTAAAGAGAGCCTTTTCTCTTCGTCTGGACGCATGCAGAGGGTTGCTACCTGATGAACACTTATATTTTATGAACTTTGTTCCTGTTCACCACTACAAATTACGACTTGTTATTTGGTTCTCTTTGTGCTATTAATGCTGAAGTGTAAAACTAGGGACTCACTGGCTTTTCTAGAGTTGCCTTTCTTTTTTCATCTGAAAGCCAGATATACCAAGCAGCTAATATAGATCAGACTTGTCTAATATGGTGGTATTTGGAGCTGATTGCTGATTTCATCTTTAAGCCAGATATACCAAGCAGCTAATATAGATTAGACTTGTTTGATATGGTGGTATTGAGCTAATTGTGCTTGTTACTGAAGGCATTAGGTTAGCTGGGTCCTAGTGTGACCTCATTTTGGAATAGCCCTGTTTGCTTAGAGTGGAGGTCCTTTGTGTAAGTCACAACATATTCTCCTGCTGCATAGTAATGAGAGGCTTTGTTTTCTCCACAACATAGGCAGCTTCCCCCCCCCAAGCTTGGCACTCGGGACAATCAAGCAAGTGAAGCACAAGCAGCTCACCTGAGTAGCTGAGGAAGCCAAATCTCCAGCCTGATAACTTTCGAGCTGAAGAGAGCCTCTTCTCTTCCTCTGGACACCTGCAGAGGGGTGCTACCTGATGAACACTTATATTTAATGAACTTTGTTCCTGTTCAAAACTGGGTGGGCTTGTTATTTGATTCTCTTTGTGCTACTAATGCTGAAGTGTAAAAGCTAGGGACTCACTGGCTTTTCTAGAGTTGCTGATTTCATCTTAAAGCCAGATATACCAACAGCTACTATAGATTAGACTTGTTTAACATAAGGTGGTATTTGGAGCTAATTACTGATTTCAACTTAAACCAGAAATACCAAGCAGCTAATATAGATCAAACTTGTTGAATATGGTGGTATTGTCTAATTGTAGCTTGTTACTGAAGGTATTCAGATTAGCTGGGTCTAATATGATCTCATTTGGAATAACCCTGTTTGCTTAGAAGTGGAGCTCGTTTGTGTAAGTCACAACAGTCTCCCACTGCATAGTAATGAGGAAGCTGGTTTCTCCACAACATAGGCAGCTCCACCCCCAAGCTAGGCACTCAGGACAATCAGCAACTGGGCAACAAGCTGCTCACCTGAGTAGCTGAGGAAGCCAAATCTCCAGCCTGATAACTTTCGGTAAAGGCCTCTTCTCTTCATCTGGAGGACGCCTGCAGAGGTCCTACCTGATGATCACTTATATTTTATCAACTTTGATTCCTTTTCACCACTGGGTGAAACATTGTTTTGATTCTCTTTGTACTACTAAAGCTGAAGTGTAAAGCTAGGGACTCACTGGCTTTCTAATTACTATTGCTGATTTCATCCACAAAGCCAGATATACCAAGCAGCTAATATAGATCAGACTTGTTTAATATGGTGGTATTTGGAGCCTAATTATGATTTCATCTTAAAGCCAGATATACCAAGCAGCTAATATACATCAGACTTGCTTAATATGGTGGTATTTGGAGCTGGTACTGATTTAGTCTTTAAACAGATATACAAGCAACTAATATAGATCAGACTTATTTAATATGGTAGTATTGAGCTAATTGTGCTTGTTACTGAAGGTATTTGGTTAGCTGGGTCCTAGTAGACTGACCTCATTTTGCAATAGCCCTGTTTGCTTAGAGTTGAGCTCCTTTGTGGAAGTCACAACATATTCTCCCGCTGCATAATGAGGAGGCTTTGTTTTCTCCACAACATAGGCAGCTCCCAAAACTACGCCTCGGGACAATCCAAGCAACTGAGCAACAAAGCTGCTCACCTGAGTAGCTGAGGTAGCCAAATCTCAACCTGATAACTCTCAATGTAAAGAGCCTCTTCTCTTCATACTAGATGCTTGCAGAGGGTGCTACCTGATGAACCTTATATTTTATGAACTTTTTCTGTTCCCCACTGGGAGGCTTGTTATTTGATTCTCTTTGTGCTACTAATGCTGGAAGTGTAAAGCTAAGAGTCACTGGCACCCTAGTATTACCTTTGGATTTCATCTTAAAGCCAGATTTACCAAGCAGCAAATAGATCAGACTTGTTTAATATAATTGGTATTGGAGCTAATTGCAGTTTCATCATAAATCCAGATATACCAAACAGCTAATATAGATCAGACTTATGTTTAATATAGGTGGTATTTAGAGACTAATTGCTGATTTCATCTAAAGCCAGATATACCAAGCAGCTAATATAGATCAGACTTGAATATCGTGGTAATTGAGCTAATTGCTAGCATTACTGAGACATTAGTTTAGCTGGATCCTAGTGTGACCTCATTTGGAATAGCCCTGTTTGTAGAGGAACTCCTTTGTTTAAGTCACAAGATATTCTCCCGCTGCATAGTAATGAGAGGCTTTGTTTTCTCCTCAACATAGGCAGCTCCCCCCAAGCTAGAGCACTCAGGACAATCAAGCAACTGAGCAACAAGCTGCTCACCTGATTAACTAGGAAGCCAATTCTCCAGCCTGATAACTTCGAGGAGTAAAAGGGCCTCTTCTCTTCATCTGGAGCGTCTGCAGAGAAGTGCTACCTGATTAACACTTATATTTTATAGACACATTCCTGTTCTCCACTAGGTGGGCTTGTTATTTGATTCTCTTCGGTGCTACTATTGCTGAAGTGTAAAAGCTGAACTCACTGGCTTTTCTAGGGTTGCCTTGCTGATTTCATCTTAAAGCCAGATAACCAAGCAGCTAATGTTGATCAGTCTTGTTTAATATAGTGGTATTTGGAGCTAATTACTGATTTCATCTTAAAGCCAGATATACCAAGCAGCTAATATAGATCAGACTTGTTTAATATGGTGGAATTTTGAGCTAATTGCTGATTTCATCTTAAAGCCAGATATACCAAGCAGCTGATATAGATCAGACGTGTTTAATATGGTGGTATTGAGCTAAATACGTTTGAAACTGAAGGCATTAGGTTAGCTGGGTCCTAGTGTGACCTCATTTTGGAATAGCCCTGTTTGCTTTGAGTCGAGCTCATTTGTGTAAGTCACAACATATTCTCCAGCTGCATAGTAATGAGAGGCTTTGTTTTCTCCACAACATAGGCAGCACCCCCAACCCCAGGCTAGGCACTCAGGAAAATCAAGCAACTGAAGCAACAAGCTGCTCACCTGAGTAGCTGAGGAAATAATCTCCAGCCTGATGAATTTGTGATATGAGGTCCCTCTTCTCTTCATCTGGGCGCCTGAAAGGGGTGCTACCTGATGAACACTTATATTTGATGAACTTTGTTCCTGTTCACACTAGAGTGGGCATATTATTTGATTCTCTTTGTGCTACTAATGCTGAAGTGTAAAGCTAGGGACTCACTGGCTTTTCTAGAGTTGCCTTGCTGATTTCTTCTTAAAGCCAGATACACCCAGCAGCTAATATAGATCAGACTTGTTTAATATGGTGGTATTTGGAGCTAATTGCTGATTTCATCTTAAAGCCAGACATACCAAGCAGCTAACATAGATCAGACTTGTTTAATATAGTGGCATTTGGTGCTAATTGCTGTTTCATCTTAAAGCCAAATAAACCAAGCAGCTAACATAGATCAGACTTGTTTAATATGGTGGTATGTGGAGCTAATTGCTGATTGCATCTTAAAACCAGATATACCAAGCAGCTAACATAGATCAAGACTTATTTAATATGGTGGAATTTGGAGCTAATTGCAGATTTCGATCTGCCAAAAATACCAAACAACTAACATAGATCAGACATATTTAATATGGTGGTATTTGGAGCTAATTGCTGATTTCATCTTAAAGCCAGATATAACAACAGCTAATATAGATTAGACTTGTTTAATATGGTGGTATTGACTATTGTGCTTGTTACTGAAGGCATTAGAGTAGCTGGGTACTAAGTGACCTCATTTTGGAATAACCCTGTTTGCTTAGAGTGGAGCTCCTTTGTGTAAGTCACAACACATTCTCCCGCCGCATTATGTGAGGAGGCTTTGTTTCCTCACAACAGAGCCTTTTAAGCTAGGCACTGGGATATTCAAGCAACTATGAAACAAAAAGCTGCTCACATAGGTAGCTGAAAGCCAAATCTCAACCTGATGACTTCCCGAGGGTAAAAGGCTTTTCTCTTCATCTGGACGCATGCGGAGAGGGGTGCTTCCTGATGAACACCTATATTTTATGAACTTTGTTCCTGTTCACCACTGGGTAGGCTTGTTATTTGGTTCTCTTTGTGCTATTAGTACAGAAGTGTAAAGCTAGGGACTCACTGGCTTTTCTAGAGTTGCCTTACTGATTTCATCTGAAAGCCAGATATACCAAGCAGCTAATATAGATCAGACTTGTTTAATATGGTGGTATTTGGAGCTGATTGCTGATTTCATCTTTAAGCCAGATATACCAAGCAGCTAATATAGATTAGACTTGTTTGATATGGTGGTATTGAGCTAATTGTGCTTGTTACTGAAGGCATTAGGTTAGCTGGGTCTAGTGTGACCTCATTTTGGAATAACCCTATTGCTTAGAGTGGAGGTCCTTTGTGTAAGTCACAACATATTCTCCTGCTGCATAGTGATGAGAGGCTTTGTTTTCTCCTCAACAGAGGCAGCTCCCTTTCCCCCAAGCTAGGCACTCGGGATATTCAAGCAACTGAAGCAACAAGCTGCTCACCTGAGTAGCTGAGGAAGCCAAATCTCCAGCATGATAACTTTCGAGCTAAAGAGAGCCTCTTCTCTACGTCTGGACACCTGCAGAGGGGTGCTACCTGATGAACATTTATATTTTATGAACTTTGTTTCTGTTCACCACTGGGAGGGCTTGTTATTTGATTCTCTTTGTGCTACTAAAGCTGAAGTGTAAAGCTAGGGACTCACTGGCTTTTCTAGAGTTGCCTTGCTGATTTCATCCTAAAGCCAGATATACCAAGCAGCTAATATAAATCAGACTTGTTTAATATGGTGGTATTTGGAGCTAATTGCTGATTTCATCTTAAAGCCAGATATACCAAGCAGCTAATATAGATCAGACTTGCTTACTATGGTGGTATTTGGAGCTAATTGCTGATTTCGTCTTTAAGCCAGATATACCAAGCAGCTAATATAGATCGAACTTATTTAATATGGTGGTATTGAGCTAATTGACACTTGTTACTGAAGGTATTTGGTTAGCTATGGGTCTAGTGTGACCTCATTTTGCAATAGCCCTGTTTGCTTAGAGTGGAGCTCCTTTGTGGAAGTCACAACATATTCTCCCGCTGCATAGTAATGAGAGGCTTTTTTTCTCCACAACATAGGCAGCTCCCCACCCCAAGCTACGCACTCGGGACAATCAAGCAACTGAAGCAACAAACTGCTCACCTGAGTAGCTGAGGTACCCAAATCTCCAACCTGATAACTTTCAATGTAAAAAGAGCCTCTTCTCTTCATCTAGATGCCTGCAGAGGGTTGCTACCTGATGAACACTTATATTTTATGAACTTTGTTTCTGTTCCCCACTGGGAGGGCTTGTTATTTGATTCTCTTTGTGCTACTAATGCTGAAGTGTAAAGCTAGGGAGTCACTGGCTTTTCTAGTATTGCCTTTGCTGATTTCATCTTAAAGCCAGATATACCAAGCAGCAAATAGAGATCAGACTTGTTTAATATGGTGGTATTTGGAGCTAATTGCTGATTTCATCATAAATCCAGATACACCAAGCAGCTAATATAGATCAGACTTGTTTAATATGGTGGTATTTAGAACTAATTGCTGATTTCATCTGCAAAAGATATACCAAGCAGCTAATATAGATCGACACTTGTTTAATATAAGTATTGAGCTAATTGTGCTTGTTACTGTGAGCGTAGGTTAAGCTGGGTCCGAGTGTGACCTCATTTGGAATAGCCCTGTTTGCAGAGGGGAGCTCCTTTGTATAAAGTCACAAGATATTCTCCGCTGCATAGCATGAGAGAAACTTTGTTTTCTCCTCAACATGAGCGCTCCCCCAAAGCTAGGCACTCGGACAATCAAGCAACTGAAGCAACAAGCTGCTCACCTGATTAGCTGGAAGCCAATTCTCAACCTGATAACTTTCGAGTAAAGAGAACCTCTTCTCTTAGACTGGGCGTCTGCAGAGGGTGCTACCTGATTACACACTTATATTTATGAACTTTGTTCTGTTCCTCCACTGGGTGGGTTTATTGTTGATTCTCTTCATGCTACTATTGGAAGTGTAAACCTCTGGACTCACTGGCTTTCTAGGGTTGCACTGATTTCATCTTAAAGCCAGATATACCAAGCAGCTAATGTTGATCAGTCTTGTTTAATATTGTGGTATTTGGAGCTAATTACTGATTTCATCTTAAAGCCAGATATACCAAGCAGCTAATATAGATCAGACTTGTTTAATATTTGTGGTATTTTGAGCTAATTGCTGATTTCATCTTAAAGCCAGATATACCAAGCAGCTAATATAGATCAGACTTGTTTAATATGGTGGTTTTGAGCTAAATGCGTTTGTAACTGAAGGCATTAGGTTAGCTGGGTCCTAGTGTGACCTCATTTTGGAATAGCCCTGTTTACTTTGAGTCGAGCTCATTTGTGTAAGTCACAACATATTCTCCCGCTGCAAAGTAATGAGAGGCTTTGTTTTCTCCACAACATAGGCAGCACCCCCCACCCAAGGCTAGGCACTCAGGAAAATCAAGCAACTGAAGCAACAAGCTGCTCACCTGAGTAGCTGAGGAAGCCAAATCTCCAGCCTGATGACTTTCTCGGTAATGAGATCCTCTTCTCTTCATCTGGACGCCTGCACAGGGGTGCTACCTGATGAACACTTATATTTGATGAACTTTGTTCCTGTTACCACTGGGTGGGCTTGTTATTTGATTCTCTTTGTGCTACTAATGCTGAAGTGTAAACAGGGACTCACTGGCTTCTAGAAGTTGCCTTGCTGATTTCTTCTTAAAACAGATACATGGCAGCTAATATAGATCAGACTTGTTTAATATGGTGGTACTTGGGAATAATGCTGATTTCATCTTAAAGCCAGACATACCAAGCAGCTAACATAGATCAGACTTGTTTAATATAGTGGCATTTGGTGCTAATTGCTGTTTCATCTTAAAGCCAGATATACCAAGCAGCTAACATAGATCAGACTTGTTTAATATGGTGGTATGTGGAGCTAATTGCTGATTGCATCTTAAAACCAGATATACCAAGCAGCTAACATAGATCAGACTTGTTTAATATGGTGGAATTTGGAGCTAATTGCTGATTTCATCTTAAAGCCAGATATACCAAGCAGCTAACATAGATCAGACATGTTTAATATGGTGGTATTTGGAGCTAATTGCTGATTTCATCTTAAAGCCAGATATAGCAACAACTAATATAGATTAGACTTGTTTAATATGGTGGTATTGAGCTAATTGTAGCTTGTTACTGAAGGCATTAGGAATAGCTGGGTCCTAGTGTGACTCATTTGGAATAGCCCTGTTTGCTAGAGTGGAGCTCCTTTGTGTAGTCCAACTGTATTCTCCCCGCACATTGTAATGAGAGGCTTTGTTTTCTCCACAAACATAGGCAGTACTCTGCCAGGGGGCAGCACTCGATATTCACAACTGAAGCAACAAGCTGCTCAATCGAGTAGCTGAGGAAGCCAAATCTCCAGCCTGATGACCGAAGGTAAAAGAGCTTTCTCTTAAGTCTGGATGCATGCAGAGGTGCTACCATATGAACACTTATATTTTATGAACTTTGTTCCTGTTCACCGCTGGGTAGGCTTGTTATTTGGTTCTCTTTGTGCTATTAATACTGAAGTGTAAAGCTAGGGACTCACTGGCTTTTCTAGAGTTGCCTTACTGATTTCATCTGAAAGCCAGATATACCAAGCAGCTAATATAGATCAGACTTGTTTAATATGGTGGAATTTGGAGCTGATTGCTGATTTCATCTTTAAGCCAGATATACCAAGCAGCTAATATAGATTAGACTTGTTTGATATGGTGGTATTGAGCTAATTGTGCTTTTGCTGAAGGCATTAGGTTAGCTGAGTCTAGTGTGACCTCATTTGGAATAGCCCTATTTGCAGGTGGAGGTCCTTTGTAGTCACAACATATTCTCCTGCTGCATAGTAATGAGATGCTTTGTTTTCTCCACAACATGGGCAGCTCCCCCCCCCAAGCTAGGCACTCGGGACAATCAAGCAACTGAAGCACAAGCAGCTCACCTGAGTAGCTGAGGAAGCCAAATTTCCAACATGATAACTTTCGAGCTAAAGAGAGCCTCTTCTCTACGTCTGGACACCTGCAGAGGGGTGCTACCTGATGAACACTTATATTTAATGAACTTTGTTCCTGTTCAAAACTGGGAGGGCTTGTTATTTGATTCTCTTTGTGCTACTAATGCTGAAGTGTAAAGCTAGGGACTCACTGGCTTTTTTAGAGTTGCCTTGCTGATTTCATCCTAAAGCCAGATATACCAAGCAGCTAATATAGATCAGACTTGTTTAATATGGTGGTATTTGGAGCTAATTGCTGATTTCATCTTAAAGCCAGATATACCAAGCAGCTAACATAGATCAGAGTTGTTTAATATGGTGGTATTTGGAGCTAATTGCTGATTTCATCTTAAAGCCAGATATACCAAGCAGCTATTATAGTTCAGAGTTGTTTAATATGATGGTATTGAGACTAGTGTGCTTGTTACTGAAAGCATTAGGAGAGTTAGCTGGGTCCTAGTGTGACCTTATTTGGAATAGCCCTGTTTGTAGAATGGAGCTCCTTGTGTAAGTCACAACATGTTCTCCGCTGCACTGTAATGAGGCTTTGTTTCTCCACAACATAGGCAGCTCCCCCCCCCCAAGCTAGGCACTCGGGACATTCAAGCAAATGAAGCAACAAGCTGCTCACCTGAGTAGATGAGGAAGCCAAATCTCCAGCCTGATAACTGTCGAGGCAGCTCCCCCACCAATCTAGGCACTTGGCACAATCAAGCAACTGAAGCAACAAGCTGCTCACCTGAGTAGCTGAGGAAGCCAAATCTCCAGCCTGATAACTTTCAAGCTAAAGAGAGCCTCTTCTCTTCATCTGGACTCCTGCAGAGGTGTGCTACCTGATCAACACTTATATTTAATGAACTTTGTTCCTGTTCACCACTGGGTGTGCTTGTTATTTGATTCTCTTTGTGCTACTAATGCTGAAGTGTAAAGCTAGGAACTCACTGGCTTTTCTAGAGTTGCCTTGCTGATTTCATCTTAAAGTCAGATATACCAAGCAGCTAATACAGAATCAGACTTGTTTAATATGGTGGTATTTGGAGCTAATTGCTGACTTCATCTTAAAGAACCAGATATGCCAAGCAACTAATATAGATCAGACATGTTTAATATGGTATTGAGCTAATTGTGCTACTGAGAATAATTAAGTTAGCTGGGTCCTATTGTGCCTCATTTGGAATAGCCCAGTTTGCTTAAGTGGAAGCTCCTTTGCGTAAGTCACAACATATTCTCCCACTGCAAATAGTAATGAGAGGCTTTGTTTCTCTCCACCATAGGCAGCTCCCCAAGCTCAGCACTCAAAACAACAACAAAGCAACAAAGCTGCTCTCCTGAGTAGCTGAGGAAACCAAATCTCAGCCTGATAACTTTTGAGGTAAAGAGGCCTCTTCTCTTCATCTGGACGCCTGCAGAGGGGTGCTACTTGATGAACACTTATATTTTATGAACTTTGTTCCTGTTCACCACTGGGTGGGCTTGTTATTTGCTTCTCTTTGTGCTACTAATGCTGAAGTGTAATGCTATGGACTCACTGGCTTTTCTAGAGTTGCCTTTCTGATTTCATCTTAAAGCCAGATATACCAGCAGCTAATATAGATCAGATTTGTTTAATATGGTGGTATTTGGAGCTAATTGCTGATTTCATCTTAAAGCCAGATATACCAAGCAGCTTACATAGATCAGACTTGTTTAATATGGTGGTATTTGGAGCTAATTGCTGATTTCATCTTTAAGCCAGATATACCAAACAGCTAACATAGATCAGAGTTGTTTAATATGGTGGTATTTAGACTAATTGCTGATTTCATCCTAAAGCCAGATATACCAAGCAGCTAATATAGATCGAGTTGTTTAATATAGTGAGTGACCAGAGCTAGTGTGCTTTGTTACTGAAAGCATTCGGTTAACTAATTACTAGTGTGACCTCATTTTGGAATAGCCGTGTTTGGCAGAGTGGAGCTCCTTTATGAAGTCTGTACATATTCTCCTGCTGCATAGTAATGAGAGGCTTTGTTTTTCCACAACATAGGCAGCTCTCCCCCAAGCTGAGCACTCGGGCAATCAAGCAACTGAAGCAACAAGCTGCTCACCTGAGTAGCTGAGAAGCCAAATCTCCAGCCTGATAACTTAAGAAAGTAAATGAGCCTCTTCTCTTCGTCTGGATGCCTGCAGAGGGGTGCTACCTGATGAACACTTATATTTGAACTTTGTTCCTATTCACCACTGGGTGGGCTTGTTATTAGATTCTCTTTGTGCTACTAATGCTAAAAGTGTAAAGCTAAGAAATACAGCTGGCTTTTCTAGAAGTTGCCTTACTGATTTCATCTTAAAGCCAGATAACACCAAGCAGCTAATATAGATCAGACTTGTTTAATATGGTGGTATTTACAGGAACTAATTGCTGATTCATCTTAAAACCAGATATTCCAAGCTACATATAGATCAGACATGTTTAATATGGTGGTATTGAGTTAGTGTGCTTGTTACTAAGCAATAGGTTAGCTGGGTCCCTAGTGTGACCTTATTTTAGAATAGCCCTGTTTGCTTATATTGGAGCTCCTTTGTGTAAGTCAGAACATATTCTCCCACTGCATAGTAATGAGAGGCTTTGTTTTCTCCACAACATAGGCAGCTCCCCCCCCAAACTAGGCACTCGGGACATTCATGCAAATGAAGCAACAAGCTGCTCACCTGAGTAGCTGAGGAAGCCAAATCTCCAGCCTGATAACTATCGAGGCAGCTCCCCACCCCAATCTAGGCACTCGGGACAATCAAGCAACTGAAGCAACAAGCTGCTCACCTGAGTTGCTGAGGAAGCCAAATCTCCAGCCTGATAACTTTTGAGTTAAAGAGAGCCTTTTCTCTTCGTCTGGACGCCTGCAGAGGGGTGCTACCAGATGAACACTTATATTTTATGAACTTTGTTCCTGCTCACCGCTGGGTGGGCTTGTTATTTGATTCTCTTTGTGCTACTAATGCTGAAGTGTAAAGCTAGGGACTCACTGGCTTTTCTAGAGTTGCCTTACTGATTTCATCTTAAAGCCAGATATACCAAGCAGCTAAAATACATCAGACTTGTTTAATATGGTGGTATTTGGAGCTAATTGCTGATTTCATCTTAAAGCGAGATATGCCATGCTGCTTGTATAGATCAGACTTCTTTAATATGGTGGTATTTGGAGCTGATTGCTGATTTCATCTTAAAGCCAGATATACCAAGCAGCTAATATAGATTAGACTTGTTTGATATGGTGGTATTGAGCTAATTGTGCTTGTTACTGAATGCATTAGGTTAGCTGGGTCCTAGTGTGACCTCATTTTGGAATAGCCCTGTTTGCTTAGAGTGGAGCTCCTTTGTGTAAGTCATACCATATTCTCCTGCTGCAAAGTAATAAGGGGCTTTGTTTTCTCACAACATGGGCAGCTCCCCCAAGCCAGGCACTCGGGACAATCCTGCAACTGAAGCACAAGCAGCTCACCTGAGTAGCTGAGGAAGCCAAATCTCCAGCCTGAGAACTTTCAAGCTAAAGAGAGCCTCTTCTCTTCATCTGGACACCTGCAGAGGTGTGCTACCTGATGAACACTTATATTTTATGAACTTTGTTCCTTTTCACCACTGGGTGGGCTTGTTATTTGATTCTCTTTGTGCTGCTAATGCTGAAGTGTAAAGCTAGGGACTCACTGGCTTTTCTAGAGTTGCCTTGCTGATTTCATCCTAAAGCCAGATATACCAAGCAGCTATTATAGATCAGACTTGTTTAATATGGTGGTATTTAGACTAATGCTGATTTCATCTTAAAGCCAGATATACCAAGCAGCTAATATATATCAGACTTGACTTAATATGGTGGTATTGGAGCTAATTGCTGATTTCGTCTAAAAAGCCAGATATCAAGCAACATAGATCAGACTTAATTTAATATGGTGGTATTGACTAATTGTGCTTGTTACTGAAGAGTATCTGGTTAGCTGGGTCTAGTGTGACCTCATTTTGGAACAACCCTGTTTGTAGAAGTGGAGCTCCTTTGTGTAAGTCACAACATATTCTCCGCTGCATAGTAATGAGAGCTTTGTTTTCTCACAACATACGCAGCCCCCCAAGCTAGGCATTCCGGGACAATCAAGCAACTGAAGCAACAAGCTGCTCACCTGAGTAGCTGAGGTAGCCAAATCTCCAACCTGATAACTTTCGAGGTAAAAAGAGCCTCTTCTCTTCATCTAGATGACTGCAGAGGGGTGCTACCTGATGAACACTTATATTTTATGAACTTTATTTCTGTTCACCACTGGGAGGGCTTGTTATTTGATTCTCTTTGTGCTACTAATGCTGAAGTGTAAAGCTAGGGAGTCACTGGCTTTTCTAGTATTGCCTTTTCTGATTTCATCTTAAAGCCAGATATACCAAGCAGGAAATATGATCAGACTTGTTGTATGGTATATTTGGATATTTAATTGCTGATTTCATCATAAATACAGATATACCAAGCAGCTTATATAGATCAGACTTGTTTTATATGGTGGTATTTAGAGCTAATTGCTGATTTCATCTTAAAGCCAGATATTCCAAGCAGCTAATATAGATCAGACTTGTTTAATATGGTGGTATTTGGAGCTAATTGCTGATTTCATCATAAATACAGATATACCAAGCAGCTAATATAGATCAGACTTGTTTTATATGGTGGTATTTAGAGCTAATTGCTGATTTCATCTTAAAGCCAGATATTCCAAGCAGCTAATATAGATCAGACTAGTTTAATATGGTGGTATTTGGAGCTAATTGCTGATTTCATCTTAAAGCCAGATATACCAAGCAGCTAATATAGATCAGACTTGTTTAATATCGTGGTATTGAGCTAATTGTGCTTGTTACTGTAGGCATTAGGTTAGCTGGGTCCTAGTGTGACCTCATTTTGGAATAGCCCTGTTTGCTTAGAGTGGAGCTCCTTTGTGTAAGTCATAACATATTCTCCACTGCATAGCGTGAGGAAGCTTGTTTTCTCCTCAACATTGGCTGCTCCCCCAAGCTATACACTCGGGACAATCAAGCAACTGAAGCAACTAGCTGCTCACCTAGATTAGCTGAGGAAGCTAATTCTCCAGCCTGATAACTTTCGAGGTAAAGAGAGCCTCTTCTCTTCATCTGGACGTCTGCAGAGAAGTGCTACCTGATTAACACTTATATTTTATGAACTTTGTTTCTGTTCTCCACTGGGTGGGCTTGTTAGATTCTCTCTTAGTGCTACTTTTGCTGAGTGAAAGCTTCTGAGACTCACTGGCTTTTCTAGAGTTGCCTTCTGATTTCACCTTAAAGCCAGATATACGCAAGCAACTAATATTGATCAGTCTTGTTTAATATGGTGGTATTTGGAGCTAATTGCTGATTTCATCTTAAAGCCAGATATACCAAGCAGCTAATATAGATCAGACTTGTTTAATATGGTGGTATTTGGAGCTAATTGCTGATTTCATCTTAAAGTCAGATATACCAAGCAGCTAATATACATCAGACTTGTTTAATATGGTGGTATTGAGCTAATTGCGTTTGTAACTGAAGGCATTAGGTTAGCTGGGTCCTAGTGTGACCTCATTTTAGAATAGCCCAGTTTGCTTTGAGTCGAGCTCGTTTGTGTAAGTCACAACATATTCTCCCGCTGCATAGTAATGAGAGGCTTTGTTTTCTCCACAACATAGGCAGCACCCCCCACCCCAGGCTAGGCACTCGGGAAAATCAAGCAACTGAAGCAACAAGCTGCTTACCTGAGTAGCTGAGGAAGCCAAATCTCCAGCCTGATGACTTTCGCGGTAATGAGATCCTCTTCTCTTCGTCTGGACGCCTGCAGAGGGGTGCTACCTGATGAACACTTATATTTGATGAACTTTGTTCCTGTTCACCATTGGGTAGGCTTGTTATTTAATTCTCTTTGTGCTACTAATGCTGAAGTGTAAAGCTAGGGACTCATTGGCTTTTCTAGAGTTGCCTTGCTGATTTCTTCTTAAAGCCAGATACACCCAGTAGCTAATATAGATCAGACTTGTTTAATATGGTGGTATTTGGAGCTAATTGCTGATTTCATCTTAAAGCCAGACATACCAAGCAGCTAACAGAGATCAGACTTGTTTAATATGGTGGCATTTGGTGCTAATTGCTGATTTCATCTTAAAGCCATATATACCAAGCAGCTAACATAGATCAGACTTGTTTAATATGGTGGTATGTGAAGCTAATTGCTGATTTCATCTTAAAACCAGATATACCAAGCAGCTAACAAAGATCAGACTTGTTTAATATGGTGGAATTTGGAGCTAATTGCCGATTTCATCTTAAAGCCAGATATCCCAAGCAGCTAACATAGATCAGACATGTTTAATATGGTGGTATTTGGAGCTAATTGCTGATTTAGATCTTAAAAACCAGATATTGCAACAGCTAATATAGATCAGACTTGTTTAATATGGTGGTATTGAGCTAATTGTACTTGTTACTGACAGGCATTAGGGTAGCTGGGTCCTAGTGTGACCTCATTTGGAATAGCCCTGTTTGCTTAGAGTGGAGCTCCTTTGTGTAGAATCATCATATTCTCCCGCCCAGCATAGTAATGAAGAGGCTTTGTTTTCTCCACAACAGAGCACCCCCACAAGCTAGGCACTCGGGACATTCAAGCAACTGAAGCAACAAGCTGCTCACCTGAGTAGCTGAGGAAGCCAAATCTCCAGCCTGATAACTTTCGAGGTAAAGAGAGCCTCTTCTCTTCATCTGGACGCCTGCAGTGGGGTGCTACCTGATGAACACTTATATTTGATGAACTTTACTCCTGTTCACCACTGGGTGGGCTTGTTATTTGATTCTCTTTGTGTTAATAATGCTGAAGTGTAAAGCTAGGGACTCACTGACTTTTCTAGAGTTGCCTTACTGATTTCATCTTAAAGCCAGATATACCAAGCAGCTAATATAGATCAGACTTGTTTAATATGGTGGTATTTGGAGCTAATTGCTGATTTCATCTTAAAGCCAGATATACCAAGCAGCTAATATAGATCAGACTTGTTTAATATGGTGGTATTTGGAGCTAATTGCTGATTTCATCTTAAAGCCAGATATACCAAGCAGCTAATATAGATCAGACGTGTTTAATATGGTGGTATTGAGCTAATTGTGCTTCTTACTGAAAGCATTAGTTTAGCTGGGTGCTAGTGTGACCTCATTTTGGAATAGCCCTTCTTGCTTATTGTGGAGCTGCTTTGTGTAAGTCACAACATATTCTCCCGCTGCATATTAATGAGAGGCTTTGTTTTCTCCACAACGTAGGCAGCTCCCCCCCCCCAAGCTAGGCACTCGGGACAATCAAGCAACTGAAGCTACAAGCTGCTCACCTGAGTAGCTGAGGAAGCCAAATCTCCAGCCTGATAACTTTCGAGGTAAAGAGAGCCTCTTCTCTTCGTCTGGATGCCTGCAAAGGGGTGCTACCAGATGAATACTTATATTTTATGAACTTTGTTCCTGTTCACCACTGGGAGGGCTTGTTATTTGATTCTCTTTGTACTACTAATGCTGAAGTTTAAAGCTAGGGACTCACTGGCTTTTATAGAGTTGCCCTGCTGATTTCATCTTAAAGCCAGATATACCAAGCAGCTAATATAGATCAGACTTGTTTATTGTGGTGGTATTTGGAGCTAATTGCTGATTTCATCTTAAAGCCAGATACACCAAGCAGTTAATATAGATCAGACTTGTTTAATATGGTGGTATTTGGAGCTAACTGCTGATTTCATCTTAAATCCTGATATACCAAGCAGCTAATATAGATCAGACTTGTTTAATGTGGTGGTATTTGGAGCTAATTGCTGATTTCATCTTAAAGCCAGATATACCAAGCAGCTAATATACATCAGACTTGTTTAATATGGTGGTATTGAGCAAATTGTGCTTGTTACTGAAGGCATTAGGTTAGCTGGGTCCTACTGTGAATTCATTTTGGAATAGCCCTGTTTGCTTAGATTGGAACTCGCCTGTGAAGTCACAATATTCTCCGCTGCATAGTAATGAGAGGGTTTGTTTTCTCACAACATAGGCAGATCCCCCAAGCTAGGCAGTCGGGACAATCAAGCAACTGAAGCAACAAGCTGCTCAGCTGAGTAGCTGAGGAAGCCAAATCTCCAGGCTGATAACTTTTGAGGTAAAGAGCGCCTCTTCTCTTCTCTTCATCTGGATGACTGCAGAGGGGTGCTACCTGATGAACACTTATATTTTATGAACTTTTTTCCTGTTCACCACTGGGTGGGCTTGTTATTTGATTCTCTTTGTGCTACTAATGCTGAAGAGTAAAGATTTGGACTCACTCACTTTTCTAGAGTTGCCTTGCTGATTTCATCCTAAAGCCAGATAGACCAAGCAGCTAATATAGATCAGAATTGTTTAATATGGTGGTATTGAACAAATTGTGCTTGTTACTGATGGCATTAGGTTAGCAGGGTCCTAGTGTGACCTCATTTTGGAATAGCCCTGTTTGCTTAGAGTGGAGCTCCTTTGTGTAAGTCACAACATATTCTCCTGCTGCATAGTAATGAGAGGCTTTGTTTTGTCCACAACATAGGCAGCTCCCCCCCCAAGCTACGCACTCGGGACAATCAAGCAACTGAAGCAACAAGCTGCTCACCTGAGTAGCTGAGGTAGCCAAATCTCCAACCTGATAACTTTCGAGGTAAAAAGTGCCTCTTCTCTTCATCTAGATGCTTGCAGAGGGGTGCTACCTGATGAACACTTATATTTTATGAACTTTGTTCCTGTTCACCACTGGGTGGGTTTGTTATTTGATTCTCTTTGTGCTACTAATGCTGAAATGTAAAGCTAGGGACTCACTGGCTTTTAAAGAGTTGCCTTGCTGATTTCATCTTAAAGCCAGATATACCAAGCAGCTAATATTGATCAGACTTGTTTAATATGGTGGTATTTGGAGCTAATTGCTGATTTCATCTTATAGCCAGATATACCAAGCAGCTAATATAGATCAGACGTGTTTAATATGGTGGTATTGAGCTAATTGTGCTTGTAACTGAAGGCATTAGGTTAGCTGGGTCCTTGAGAGACCTCATTTTGGAATAGCCCTGTTTGCTTAGAGTGGAGCTCCTTTGTGTAAGTCACAACATATTCTCCTGCTGCATAGTAATGAGAGACATTGTTTTCTCCACAACATAGGCAGCTCCCCCCCCCACCAAGCTAGGCACTCGGGAAAGTCAAGCAACTGAAGCAACAAGCTGCTCACCTTAGAAGCTGAGGAAGCCAAATCTCCAGCCTGATAACTTCCGAGCAGCTCCCCCCCCCAATCTGGGCACTCGGGACAATCAAGCAACTGAAGCAACAAGCTGCTCACCTGAGTAGCTGAGGAAGCCAAATCTCCAGCCTGATAACTTTTGAGGTAAAGAGAGCCTTTTCTCTTTGTCTGGATGCCTGCAGAGGGGTGCTACCAGATGAACACTTATATTATATGAACTTTGTTCCTGTTCACCACTGGGTGGGCTTGTTATTTGATTCTCTTTGTGCTACTAATGCTGAAGTGTAAAGCTAGGGACTCACTGGCTTTTCTAGAGTTGCCTTACTGATTTTATCTTAACGCCAGATATACCAAGCAGCTAATATAGATCAGACTTGTTTAATATGGTGGTATTTGGAGCTAATTGCTGATTTCATCTTAAAGCCAGATATACCAAGCAGCTTATATAGATCAGACTTGTTTAATATGGTGTTATTTGGAGCTAATTGCTGAATTTATCTTAAAGCCAGATATACCAAGCAGCTAACATAGATCAGACTTGTTTAATATGGTGGTATTTCGAGCTAATGCTGATTTCATCTGAAAGCCAGATATACCAAGCAGCTAACATAGATCTGACTTGTTTAATGTGGTGGTATTTGGAGCTAATTGCTGATTTCATCTTAAAGCCAGATATACCAAGCAGCTAACATAGATCAGACTTGTTTAATATGGTGGTATTTGGAGCTAATTGCTGATTTCATCTTAAAACATGATATACCAAGCAGCTAACATAGATCAGAGTTGTTTAATATGGTGGTATTTGGAGCTAATTGCTGATTTTATCTTAAAGCCAGATATACCAAGCAGCTAATATAGATCAGAGTTGTTTAATATGATGGTATTGAGCTAATTGTGCATGTTACTGAAGGCATTAGGTTAGCTGGGTCCTAGTGTGATCTTATTTTGGTATAGCCCTGTTTGCTTAGAGTGGAGCTCCTTTGTGTAAGTCACAACATATTCTCCCGCTGCATAGTAATGAGAGGCTTTGTTTTCTCCACAACATAGGCAGCTCCCCCCCCCAAGCTAGGCACTCGGGACATTCAAGCAAATGAAGCAACAAGCTGCTCACCTGAGTAGCTGAGGAAGCCAAATCTCCAGCCTGATAACTATCGAGGCAGCTCCCCCCCCCAATCTAGGCACTCGGGACAGTCAAGCAACTGAAGCAACAAGCTGCTCACCTAAGTAGCTGAGGAAGCCAAATCTCCAGCCTGATAACTTTCAAGCTAAAGAGAGCCTCTTCTCTTCATCTGGACACCTGCAGAGGTGTGGTACCTGATGAACACTTATATTTAATGAACTTTGTCCTGTTCACCACTGGGTGGGCTTGTTATTTGATTCTCTTTGTGCTACTAATGCTGAAGTGTAAAGCTAGGAACTCACTGGCTTTTCCAGAGTTGCCTTGCTGATTTCATCTTAAAGTCAGATATACCAAGCAGCTAATATAGATCAGACTTGTTTAATATGGTGGTATTTGGAGCTAATTGCTGACTTCATCTTAAAGCCAGATATACCAAGCAGCTAATATAGATCAGACATGTTTAATATGTTGGTATTGAGCTAATTGTGCTTGTTACTGAAGGAATTAGGTTAGCTGGGTCCTATTGTGACCTCATTTTGGAATAGCCCTGTTTGCTTTAAGTGGAGCTCCTTTGCGTAAGTCACAACATATTCTCCCACTGCATAGTAATGAGAGGCTTAGTTTTCTCCACCACATAGGCAGCTCCCCCCCCCCAAGCTCGGCACTCAGGCAATCAAGCAACTGAAGCAACAAGCTGCTCACATGCAGGTAGCTGAGGAAATAAAATCTCCAGCCTGATAACTTTTGAGGTAAAAGAGCCCTCTTCTCTTCATCTGGATCATGATGACTGCAGAGGTGCTACATGATGAACACTTATATTTTATGAACTTTGTTCCTGTTCACCACTGGGTGGGCTTGTTATTTGCTTCTCTTTGTGCTACTAATGCTGAAGTGTAATGCTATGGACTCACTGGCTTTTCTAGAGTTGCCTTTCTGATTTCATCTGAAAGCCAGATATAACAAGCAGCTAATATAGATCAGATTTGTTTAATATGGTGGTATTTGGAGCTAATTGCTGATTTCATCTTAAAGCCAGATATACCAAGCAGCTAACATAGATCAAACTTGTTTAATATGGTGGTATTTGGAGCTAATTGCTGATTACATCTTAAAGCCAGATATACCAAGCAGCTAACATAGATCAGAGTTGTTTAATATGGTGGTATTTGGAGCTAATTGCTGATTTCATCCTAAAGCCAGATATACCAAGCAGCTAATATAGATCAGAGTTGTTTAATATGGTGGTATTGAGCTAATTGTGCTTGTTACTGAAAGCATTAGGTTAGCTGGGTACTAGTGTGACCTCATTTTTGAATAGCCCTGTTTACATAGAGTGGAGCTCCTTTGTGTAAGTCACAACATATTCTCCTGCTGCATAGTAATGAGAGGCTTTGTATTCTCCACAACATAGGCAGCTCCCCCCCCCCAGGCTCGGCACTTGGGCAATCAAGCAACTGAAGCAACAAGCTGCTCACCTGAGTAGCTGAGGAAGTCAAATCTCCAGCCTGATAACTATCGAGGCAGCTCCCCACCCCAATCTAGGCACTCGGGACAATCAAGCAACTGAAGCAACAAGCTGCTCACCTGAGTAGCTGAGGAAGCCAAATCTCCAGCCTGATAACTTTTGAGGTAAAGAAAGCCTTTTCTCTTCATCTGGACACCTACAGAGGGGTGCTACCAGATGAACACTTATATTTTATGAACTTTGTTCCTGCTCACCGCTGGGTGGGCTTGTTTTTTGATTCTCTTTGTGCTACTAATGCTGAAGTGTAAAGCTGAGGGACTCACTGGCTTTTCTAAAGTTGCCTTACTGATTTCTTCATAAGCCAGATATGCCACAAGCAGCTAAAATAGATCGAGACTTGTTTAATATATTGGTATTTGGGCTAATTGCTGATTTCATCTTAAGCGAGATATACCAAGCTGCTTGTATAGATCAGACTTCTTCAATATGGTGGTATTTGGAGCTGATTGCTGGTTTCATCACCAAAAGAATATACCAAGCAGCTAATATAGATTAGACTTGTTTGATATGGTATTGAGCTAATTGTGCTTGTTACTGAAGGCATTAGGTTAGCTGGGTCCTAGTGTGACCTCATTTTGGAATAGCCCTGTTTGCTTTTAGTGGAGCTCCTTTGTGTAAGTCACAACATATTCTCCTGCTGCATAGTAATGAGAGGCTTTGTTTTCTCCACAACATAGGCAGCTCCCCCCCCCCAAGCCAGGCACTCGGGACAATCCTGCAACTGAAGCAGAAGCAGCTCACCTGAGTAGCTGAGGAAGCCAAATCTCCAGCCTGATAACTTTCAAGCTAAAGAGAGCCTCTTCTCTTCATCTGGACACCTGCAGAGGTGTGCTACCTGATGAACACTTTTATTTAATGAACTTTGTTCCTGTTCACCACTGGGTGGGCTTGTTATTTGATTCTCTTTGTGCTACTAATGCTGAAGTGTAAAAGCTAGGAACTCACTGGCTTTTCTAGGTTGACTTACTGATTTCATCTTAAGAGTCAGATATACCAAGCAGCTAATATAGATCGAGACTTGTTAATATGGTGGTATTTGGAGCTAATTGCTGACTTCATCTTAAAGCCAGATATACCAAACAGCTAAAATAGGTCAGACTTGTTTAATATGTTGGTATTGAGCTAATTGTGCTTGTTACTGAAGGCATTAGGTTAGCTGGGTCCTATTGTGACCTCAGTTTGGAATAGCCCTGTTTGCTTAGAGTGGAGCTCCTTTGCGTAAGACACAACATATTCTCCCACTGCATAGTAACGAGAGGCTTTGTTTTCTCCACCATAGGCAGCTCCCCAAGCTCGGCACTCGGGACAATCAAGCACCTGAAGCAACAAGCTGCTCACCTGAGTAGCTGAGGAAGCCAAATCTCCAGCCAGATAACTTTCGAGGTAAAGAGAGCCTCTTCTCTTCATCTGGACGCCTGCAGAGGGGTGCTACCTGATGAACACTTATATTTTATGAACTTTGTTCCTGTTCACCACTAGGTGGGCTTGTTATTCTTCTCTTTGTGCTACTAATAGATGGAAGTATAAGCAAGGGACTCACTGGCTTTTCGAGAGTAGCCTTACTGATTTCATCTTAAAGCCAGATATACCAAGCAGCTAATACAGATCAGACTTGTTTAATATGGAGGTATTTGGAGCTAATTGCTGATTTCATCTTAAAGCCAGATATACCAAGCAGCTAATATAGTTCAGACTTGTTTAATATTGTGGTATTTGCAGCTAATTGCTGATTTCATCTTAAAGCCAGATATACCAAGCAGCTGATATAGATCGACTTCTTTAATATGGTAGTATTGAGCTAATTGTTCTTACTGAAGGCATTAAGTTAGCTGGGTCCTAGTGTAACCTCATTTTGGAATAGCCCTGTTTGCTTAGAGTGGAGCTCCTTTGTGTAAGTCACAACATATTCTCCAGCTGCATAGTAATGAGAGGCTTTGTTTTCTCCACAACATAGGCTGCTCCCCCCCCAAGCTAGGCACTCGGGGCAATCCAGCAACTGAAGCAACAAGCTGCTCACCTGACTAGCTGAGGAAACCAAATCTCCAGCCTGATAACTTTTGGGGTAAAGAGAGCCTCTTCTTTTCGTCTGATCGCCTGCAGACGGGTGCTACCTGATGAACACTTATCTTTTATGAACTTTGATCCTGTTCACCACTGGGTGGGCTTGTTATTTGATTCTCTTTGTGCTACTAATGCTGAAGTGTAAAGCTATGGACTCACTGGCTTTTCTAGAGTTTCCTTTCTGATTTCATCTTAAAGCCAGATATATCAAGCAGCTAATATAGATCAGATTTGTTTAATATGGTGGTATTTGGAGCTAATTGCTGATTCCATCTTAAAGCCAGATTTACCAAGCAGCTAATATAGATCTGACTTGTTTAATATGATGGTATTTCATGCTAATTGCTGATTTCATTTTAAAGCCAGATATACCAATCAGCTAATATAGATCAGACTTGTTTAATATGGTGGTATTGAGATAATTGTGCTTGTTACTGAAAGCATTAGGTTAGCTGGGTCCTAGTGTGACCTCATTTTGGAATAGCCCTGTTTGCTTAGAGTGGATCTCCTTGTTTAAGTCACAACATATTCTCCCTCTGCATAGTAATGAGAGGCTTTGTTTTCTCCACAACATAGGCATCACCCCCCCCCCAAGCTAGGCACTCGGGACGATCAAGCAACTGAAGCAACAAGCTGCTCACCTGAGTAGCTGAGGAAGCCAAATCTCCAGCCTGATAACTTTCGAGATAAGGAGAGCCTCTTTTCTTCATCTGGACACCTGCAGAGGTGTACTACCTGATGAACACTTATATTTTATGAACTTTGTTCCTGTTCACCACTGGGTTGGCTTGTTATTTGGTTCTCTTTGTGCTACTAATGCTGAAGTGTAAAGCTAGGGACTCACTGGCTTTTCTAGAGTTGCCTTACTGATTTCATCTTCAAGCCAGATATACCAAGCAGCTAATATAGATCAGACTTGTTTAATATGGTGGTATTTGGAGCTAATTGCTGATTTCATCTTAAAGCCAGATATACCAAGCAGCTAATATAAATCAGACTTGTTTAATATGATGGTAGTTGGAGCTAATTGCTGATTTCATCTTAAAGCCAGATATACCAAGCAGCTAATATAGATCAGCCTTGTTTAATATGGCGGTATTTGGAGCTAATTGCTGATTTCATCTTAAAGCCAGAGATACCAAGCAGCTCATATAGATCAGACTTGTTTAATATGGTGGTATTGAGCTAATTGTGCTTGTTACTGAAGGCATTAGGTTAGCTGGGTCCTAGTGTGACCTCATTTTGGAATAGCCCTGTTTGCTTAGAGTGGTGCTCACAGCATGTGGATTGCTACATATTCTCCACGACTCCATAGTAATGAGTGGCTTTATTTCACCATCACATGAGCAGCTCCCCCCTCCCCAAGCTAGGCACTCGGGATAATCAAGCAACTGAAGCAACAAGCTGCTCACCTGAGTAGCTGAGGAAGCCTAATCTCCAGCCTGATAACTTTCAAGGTAAAGAGAGAGCCTCTTCTCTTAATCTGGACACCTGCAGAGGGGTGCTACCTGATTAACACTTATATTTTATGAACTTTCTTCCTGTTCACCTCTGGATGGGCTTGTTATTTGATTCTCTTTGTGCTACTAATGCTGAAGTGTAAAGCTAGGGACTCACTGGCTTTTCTAGAGTTGTCTTGCTGATTTCATCTTAAAGCCAGATATACCAAGCAGCTAATGTAGATCAGACTTGTTTAATATGGTGCTATTTGGAGCTAATTGCTGATTTCTTCTTAAAGCCAGATATACCAAGCAGCTAATATAAATCAGACTTGTTTAATATGGTGGTATTTGGAGCTAATTGCTGATTTCATCTTAAATCCAGATATACCAAGCAGCTAATATAGATCAGACTTGTTTAATATGGTGGTATTTGGAGCTAATTGCTGTTTTCATCTTAAAGCCAGATATACCAAGCAGCTAATATAGATCAGACTTGTTTAATATGGTGGTATTGATCTAATTGTGCTTGTTACTGAAGGCATTAGGTTAGCTGGGTCCTAGTGTGACCTCATTTTGGAATAGCCCTGTTTGCTAAGAGTGGAGCTCCTTTGTATAAGTCACAACATATTCTCCCGCTACATAGTAATGAGAGGCTTTGTTTTCCCCATAACATAGACAGCCACCCCCCAAGCTAGGCACTCGGGACAATCAAGCAACTGAAGCAACAAGCTGCTCACCTGAGAAGCTGAGGAAGCCAAATCTCCAGCCTGATAACTTTCAAGGTAAAGAGATCCTCTTGTCTTCGTCTGGACGCCTGCAAAGGGGTGCTACCTGATGAACACTTATCTTTTATGAACTTTGTTCCTGTTCACCACTGGGTGGACTTGTTATTTGATTCCCTTTGTGCTACTAATGCTGAAGTGTAAAGTAAGGGACTCACTGACTTTTCTGGAGTTGCTTTGCTGATTTCATCTTAAAGCCAGATATACCAAGCAGCTAATATAGATCAGATTTGTTTAATATGGTGGTATTTGGAGCTAATTGCTGATTCCATCTTAAAGCCAGATTTACCAAGCAGCTAATATAGATCAGACTTGTTTAATATCGTGGTATTTGGAGCTAATTGCTGATTTCATCTTAAAGCCAGATATACCAAGCAGCTAATATAGATCAGACTTGTTTAATAATGGTGGTATTGAGCTAATTGTGCTTGTTACTGAAAGCATTATGTTAGCTGGTACTAGTGTGACCTCATTTTGAATAGCCCTGTTTGCTTAGAGTGGATCTCCTTGTTTAAGTCACAACATATTCTCCCTCTGCATAGTAATGAGAGGCTTTGTTTTCTCCACAACGGCATCTCCCCTCCAAGCTGGGCACTCGGGACAATCAAGCAACTGAGCAACAAGCTTGCTCACCTGAGTAGCTGAGTGCCAAATCTCCAGCCTGATAACTTTCGAGGTAAAGAGAGCCTCTTCTCTTCATCTGGACGCCTGCAGAGGGATGCTACCTGATGAACACTTATATTTCATGAACTTTGTTCCTGTTCACCACTGGGTTGGCTTGTTATTTGGTTCTCTTTGTGCTACTAATGCTGAAGTGTAAAGCTAGGGACTCACTGGCTTTTCTAGAGTTGCCTTACTGATTTCATCTTCAAGCCAGATATACCAAGCAGCTAATATAGATCAGACTTGTTTAATATGGTGGTATTTGGTGCTAAATGCTGATTTCATCTTAAAGCCAGATATACCAAGCAGCTAATATAAATCAGACTTGTTTAATATGGTGGTAGTTGGATCTAATTGCTGATTTCATCTTAAAGCCAGATATACCAAGCAGCTAATATAGATCAGCCTTGTTTAATATGGCGGTATTCGGAGCTAATTGCTGATTTCATCTTAAAGCCAGATATACCATGCAGCTCATATAGATCAGACTTGTTTAATATGGTGGTATTGAGCTAATTGTGCTTGTTTCTGAAGGCATTAGGTTAGCTGGGTCCTAGTGTGACCTCATTTTGGAATAGCCCTGTTTGCTTAGAGTGGAGCTCCTTTGTGTAAGTCGCAACATATTCTCCCGCTCCATAGTAATGAGTGGCTTTGTTTTCACCACATCATAGGCAGCTCCCCCCTCCCCAAGCTAGGCACTCGGGACAATCAAGCAACTGAAGCAACAAGCTGCTCAGCTGAGTAGCTGAGGAAGCCTAATCTCCAGCCTGATAACTTTCAAGGTAAAGAGAGCCTCTTCTCTTCATCTGGATGCCTGCAGAGGGTGCTATCTGATGAACACTTATATTTTATGAACTTTGTTCCTGTTCACCTCTGGATTTGCTTGTTATTTGATTCTCTTTGTGCTACTAATGCTGTAGTATTAAAGCTGGGACTCACTGGCTTTTCTAGTGTTGTCTTGCTGATTTCATCTTAAAAGACAGATATGACCCAAGCAGCTAATGTAGATCAGACTTGTTTAATATGATGGTATTTGGAGCTAATTGCTGATTTCTTCTTAAAGCCAGATATACCAAGCAGCTAATATAAATCAGACTTGTTTAATATGGTGGTATTTGGAGCTAATTGCTGATTTCATCTTAAAGCCAGTTATACCAAGCAGCTAATATAGATCAGACTCGTTTAATATGGTGGTATTGAGCTAATTGTGCTTGTTACTGAAGGCATTATGTTATCTGGGTCCTAGTGTGATCTCATTTTGGAATAGCCCTGTTTGCTTATAGTGGAGCTGCTTTGTGTAGGTCACAACATATTCTCCCGCTGCATAGTAATGAGAGCTTTGTTTTCTCCACAACATAGGCAGCTCCCCCCCCCCAAGCTAGGCACTCGGGACAATCAAGCAACTGAAGCAACGAGCTGCTCACCTGAGAAGCTGAGGAAGCCAAATCTCCAGCCTGATAACTTTCAAGGTAAAGAGATCCTCTTGTCTTCGTCTGGATGCCTGCAGAGGGGTGCTACCTGATGAACACTTATATTTTATGAACTTTGTTCCTGTTCACCACTGGGTGGGCTTGTTATTTGATTCTCTTTGTGCTACTAATGCTGAAGTGTAAAGCTAGGGACTCACTGGCTTTTCTAGAGTTGCCTTACTGATTTCATCTTAAAGCCAGATATACCAAGCAGCTAATATAGATCAGACTTGTTTAATATGGTGGTATTTGCAGCTAATTGCTGTTTTCATCTTAAAGCCAGATATACCAAGCAGCTAATATAGATCAGACTTGTTTAATACGGTGGTATTGAGCTAATTGTGCTTGTTACTGAAGGCATTAGGTTAGCTGGGTCCTAGTGTGACCTCATTTTGGAATAGCCCTGTTTGCTTAGAGTGGAGCTCCTTTGTGTAAGTCGCAACATATTCTCCCGCTGCATAGTAATGAGAGGCATTGTTTTCTCCACAACATAGGCTGCCCCCAAGCTAGGCACTCGGGACAATCAAGCAACTGAAGCAACAAGCTGCTCACCTGACTAGCTGAGGAAGCCAAATCTCCAGCCTGATAACTTTAGGGGTAAAGAGAGCCTCTTCTTTTTGTCTGGTCGCCTGCAGACGGGTGCTACCTGATGAACACTTATCTTTTATGAACTTTGTTCCTGTTCACCACTGGGTGGGCTTGTTATTTGATTCCCTTTGTGCTACTAATGCTGAAGTGTAAAGTAAGGGACTCACTGGCTTTTCTAGAGTTGCTTTGCTGATTTCATCTTAAAGCCAGATATACCAAGCAGCTAATATAGATCAGATTTGTTTAATATGGTGGTATTTGGAGCTAATTGCTGATTCCATCTTAAAGCCAGATTTACCAAGCAGCTAATATAGATCAGACTTGTTTAATATCGTGGTATTTGGAGCTAATTGCTGATTTCATCTTAAAGCCAGATATACCAAGCAGCTAATATAGATCAGACTTGTTTAATATGGTGGTATTGAGCTAATTGTGCTTGTTACTGAAAGCATTATGTTAGCTGGGTCCTAGTGTGACCTCATTTTGGAATAGCCCTGTTTGCTTAGAGTGGATCTCCTTGTTTAAGTCACAACATATTCTCCCTCTGCATAGTAATGAGAGGCTTTGTTTTCTCCACAACATCGGCATCTCCCCCCCTCCAAGCTAGGCACTCGGGACAATCAAGCAACTGAAGCAACAAGCTGCTCACCTGAGTAGCTGAGTAAGCCAAATCTCCAGCCTGATAACTTTCGAGGTAAAGAGAGCCTCTTCTCTTCATCTGGACGCCTGCAGAGGGATGCTACCTGATGAACACTTATATTTCATGAACTTTGTTCCTGTTCACCACTGGGTTGGCTTGTTATTTGGTTCTCTTTGTGCTACTAATGCTGAAGTGTAAAGCTAGGGACTCACTGGCTTTTCTAGAGTTGCCTTACTGATTTCATCTTCAAGCCAGATATACCAAGCAGCTAATATAGATCAGACTTGTTTAATATGATGGTATTTGGTGCTAAATGCTGATTTCATCTTAAAGCCAGATATACCAAGCAGCTAATGTAGATCAGACTTGTTTAATATGGTGCTATTTGGAGCTAATTGCTGATTTCTTCTTAAAGCCAGATATACCAAGCAGCTAATATAAATCAGACTTGTTTAATGGTGGTATTTGGAGCTAATTGCTGATTTCATCTTAAAATGATTATACCAAGCAGCTAATATAGATCAGACTCGTTTAATATGGTGGTATTGAGCTAATTGTGCTTGTTACTGAAGGCATTAGGTTAGCTGGGTCCTAGTGTGACCTCATTTTGGAATAGCCCTGTTTGCTTAGAGTGGAGCTCCTTTGTGTAAGTCGCAACATATTCTCCCGCTCCATAGTAATGAGTGGCTTTGTTTTCACCACATCATAGGCAGCTCCCCCCTCCCCAAGCTAGGCACTCGGGACAATCAAGCAACTGAAGCAACAAGCTGCTCACCTGAGTAGCTGAGGAAGCCTAATCTCCAGCCTGATAACTTTCAAGGTAAAGAGAGCCTCTTCTCTTCATCTGGATGCCTGCAGAGGGGTGCTATCTGATGAACACTTATATTTTATGAACTTTGTTCCTGTTCACCTCTGGATTTGCTTGTTATTTGATTCTCTTTGTGCTACTAATGCTGTAGTGTAAAGCTAGGGACTCACTGGCTTTTCTAGTGTTGTCTTGTTGATTTCATCTTAAAGCCAGATATACCAAGCAGCTAATGTAGATCAGACTTGTTTAATATGGTGCTATTTGGAGCTAATTGCTGATTTCTTCTTAAAGCCAGATATACCAAGCAGCTAATATAAATCAGACTTGTTTAATATGGTGGTATTTGGAGCTAATTGCTGATTTCATCTTAAAGCCAGTTATACCAAGCAGCTAATATAGATCAGACTCGTTTAATATGGTGGTATTGAGCTAATTGTGCTTGTTACTGAAGGCATTATGTTAGCTGGGTCCTAGTGTGATCTCATTTTGGAATAGCCCTGTTTGCTTAGAGTGGAGCTCCTTTGTATAAGTCACAACATATTCTCCCGCTACATAGTAATGAGAGGCTTTGTTTTCCCCACAACATAGACAGCCCCCCCCAAGCTAGGCACTCGGGACAATCAAGCAACTGAAGCAACAAGCTGCTCACCTGAGTAGCTGAGGAAGCCAAATCTCCAGCCTGATAACTTTCGAGGTAAAGAGAGCCTCTTCTCTTCGTCTGGACACCTGCAGAGGGGTGCCACCCGATGAACACTTATATTTTATGAACTTTGTTCCTGTTCACCACTGGGTGGGCTTGTTATTTTTTTCTCTTTGTGCTTCTAATGCTGAAGTGTAAAGCTAGGGACTCACTGGCTTTTCTAGAGTTGCCTTACTGATTTCATCTTAAAGCCAGATATACCAAGCAGCTAATATAGATCAGACTTGTTTAATATGGTGGTATTTGGAGCTAATTGCTGATTTCATCTTAAAGCCAGATATACCAAGCAGCTAATAAGATCAGACTTGTTTAATATGGTGGTATTGTATTAATTGTGCTTGTTACTGAAGGCATTAGGTTAGCTGGGTCCTAGTGTGACCTCATTTTGGAATAGCCCTGTTTGCTTAGAGTGGAGCTCCTTTGTGTAATTCCCGACATATTCTCCCACTGCATAGTAATGAGAGGCTTTGTTTTCTTCACAACATAGGCAGCTGCCCCCCCAAGCTAGGCACTCGGGACAGTCAAGCAACTGAAGCAACCAGCTGCTCACGTGAGTCGCTGAGGAATTCCAAATCTCCAGCCTGATAACTTTCAAGGTAAAGAGAGCCTCTTCTCTTCGTCTGGACGCCTGCAGAGGGGTGCTACCTGATGAACACTTATATTTGATGAACTTTGTTCCTGTTCACCACTGGGTGGGCTTATTATTTGATTCTCTTTGTGCTACTAATGCTGAAGTGTAAAGCTAGGGACTCACTGGCTTTTCTAGAGTTGCCTTTCTGATTTCATCTTAAAGCCAGATATACCAAGCAGCTAATATAGATCAGACTTGTTTAATATGGTGGTATTGGAGCTAATTGCTGATTTCATCTTAAAGCCAGATATTCCAAGCAGCTAATATAGATCAGACTTGTTTAATATGGTGGTGTTTCTAGCTAATTACTGATTTCATCTTAAAGCCAGATATACCAAGCAGCTAATATAGATCAGACTTGTTTAATATGGTGGTATTTGGAGCTAATTGCTGATTTCATCTTAAAGCCAGATATACCAAGCAGCTAATATAGATCAGTCTTATTTAATATGGTGGTATTGACCTAATTGTGCTTGTTACTGAAGGCATTAGGTTAGCTGGGTCCTAGTGTGACCTCATTTTGGAATAGCCCTGTTTGCTTAGAGTGGAGCTCCTTTGTGTAAGTCACAACATATTCTCCCACTGCCTAGTAATGAGAGGCTTTGTTTTCTCCACAACATAGGCAGCTCCCCCAAGCTAGGCACTCGGGACAATCAAGCACCTGAAGCAACAAGCTGCTCACCTGAGTAGCTGAGGAAGCCAAATCTCCAGCCTGATAACTTTCGAGGTAAAGAGAGCCTCTTCTCTTCGTCTGGACACCTCCAGAGGGGTGCTACCTGATGAACACTTATGTTTTATGAACTTTGTTCCTGTTCACCACTGGGTGGGCTTGTTATTTGATTCTCTTTGTGCTACTAATGCTGAAGTGTAAAGCTAGGGACTCATTGGCTTTTCTAGAGTTGCCTTGCTGATTTCATCTTTAAGCCAGATATACCAAGCAGCTAATTTAGATCAGACTTGTTTAATATGGTGTATTTGGAGCTAATTGCTGATTTCATCATAAAGCCAGATATACCAAGCTGCTAATATAGATCAGACTTGTTTAATATGGTGGTATTTGGAGCTAATTGCTGATTTCATCTTAATGCCGGATATACCAAGCAGCTAATATAGATCAGACTTGTTTAATATGGTGGTATTTGCAGCTAATTGCTGATTTCATCATAAAGCCAGATATACCAAGCAGCTAATATAGATCAGACTTGTTTAATATGCTGGTATTGAGCTAATTGTGCTTGTTACTGAAGGCATTAGGTTAGCTGGGTGCTAGTGTGACCTCATTTTGGAATGGTCCTGTTTGCTTAGAGTGGAGCTCCTTTGTGTAAGTCACAACATATTCTCCCGCTGCATAGTAATGAGAGGCTTTGTTTTCTCCACAACATAAGCAGCTCCCCCCCCAGCTAGGCACTCGGGACAATCAAGGAACTGAAGCAACAAGCTGCTCACCTGAGTAGCTGAGGAAGCCAAATCTCCAGCCTGATAACTTTTGAGGTAAAGAGAGCCTCTTCTCTTCATCTGGACACCTGCAGAGGGGTTCTTGCTGAACGGCGCTTCGCGCCATCTGCCCTCGCCCAACCACCCTCCACCCAGGGCAGCTGTCAATTTAAGGATCCACCCCATGACATCACATCCGGTGATATCACGTCCTGTTGCCTAGAACCCCCACTTTCCCATTAGCAGGTTATACCTGCTGGCCACTAGAGGGACCTATGCTCCCTCACTACTTCCTATTCCTGCCTGTACAGCACTACTTCCCTGGGATCTTGCTCACCACAATGTATTGGCCCTGCCTTATGCTCTGCCTGTGCCTATTCCCTCTAGCAGTGCACTTACCCACCTGCTAGTCCACACTGTGCCCTGGCACCCCTCCCCTTGCTCCTGAACCTTCTCTCCTGCCCCTTTGGACCTCTGTGTTTCCCCATCCCCCCTGCCCTCCCCCTAGCTTTCTCTTTCACCTCAGGCACATCTGGGTGTATTCTTATTCTTGCTTTCCCTCCTGTACCTCCTGCCCACCCCTGCTCCCTTAGCCTCCCTCCCTCTCATGTCAATCATGGGAAAACCTCTCACCATCTCCCAGCCAGGATGTTAGTCATGCTACTACTCCTGTCAGAGACATTCATCAAACCCTGGCCCAGTTCCCAGGGCTCCCCAACTCGCATCACAGGCCTATGCATGGTCTCCATGAATATCTGTAGCCTCCTAAAAAAGTTTGACTCACTACTATGCCTGGTCACATCAATTAACCCTGATGTCATCACCCTTGTTGAGACTTGGCTGTTGAAATCCTCCCCTGACTCCCTAGTCTCCCTTCCTGGTTTCACCCTTTTCCGGTCCGACCGTGTTGGGAGTCAGGGTGGCGGCTGCGCTATTTATTTCATGGAATCTCTCCCCGTACTAGCCCTGCCCACTCCCATCCTTGACTCCAGTGCCCAGGTGCTTATGCTGAAACTAACCCCTGACCCTTTAAAGGGACCCCTTTATCTGACTACTGCATACGTGCCCCCAGGGACCAAATGCAGGCCATTGCCTCTCTTTCAGAATACCTTACCTCTCTACCTCCTTCCGCTGATCAAATTCTGGTGGGTCACTTAAATGTAAACTGGCTCAGCCCCTCCTCCTCCTCTACCCGAGTCTCCTTTTCTGCAATAGACCTAACGCAACTAGTTACCCACCCTACCAGGACTAACCCCAAGAGATGCTCCAGTACCCTGCTTGATGTGGTACTCACAAACCGCCCTAATCGGATCCCCAATGTACAAGTCCTCCCAGACTCTCTCAGTGATCACTCCCCCATTCTATTCCACTGGTCAACCTCAGTCCCCAAACCCATAGCACAGTCCACATGCTGGCGGCATCTAATACCTGGTGGACTGATAAAACTTAAGGAACTTCTGTCCCAAACTGATTGGTCTCCTATACAGGCAACTACTGACATCGACACAGCTCTCCTTCTTTACCCAAACTTTTAATAATGCCTGTGATATCTTTGCCCCAGTGTTGACCACCGTTCTAAAAGGAAGAATGCCCCTAGGTTACCCAACTTTGATCCACCAGCTCAAACATAAGGGACAACTATGGCACTGTGCCATTGAGACTGGCTGGCCCAATGACAGGCGGTTATATGCTGCCGCACAAAACAAGTGCTCAGGCCATCAGAAAGGCCAAGTCTGAGCACTCATCGATCATCACCACTGCCTCATGGGGAATCCCAGAACCTCTGGGATAACCTTAAACAGTTAAATGGGAGTGCACACTTCACACCCACCCAGATCAACATTAATGGTGTGATCTCCTCAGACCCAACCCTCCATAGCCAACCACCTCAACACCTCATTCACTGACCTTAGCCCTATCCTCCCAACAAATTTTTTGACCCTCCTCCCCAGCACCTGCAGTAAATCTTTCTCGTCCTTATTTTCTCCTCCCTGTGTTTCTGCCCAAGAACTTAGGCCACACCTTGTCACTGCCCTCAAGAGTAATAGTACAGGCAGTGACACCCTGGATCCGTGTATCCACGGCTGGTCTTAGACACAGTCCTTACCCGATCACATGCCTCATCAACCACTCTCTTTGCCTGGGAAGGTTCCAACTGCCTGGAAAGTCGCCACTGTCACCCCTATCTTTAAAGGTGGTGATAGGACTGTGGCTGGAAACTATTGACCGATCTCCATTCTCTCCTCTCTCCAAGGCCTTGGAAAAAGTGGTGGCCTCTCAAACCTCTGACTACCTCTCCACCTACAATGTCCTTTGTCCTGAGCAGCATGGCTTCCGAGCGGGCCACAGTACCAACACAGCCCTCCTAGAGTTCTCCAACTTTCTCCACTCCTCCTTAGACACTGGTTCTCTGGCTGGTGCTGTCTTCATTGACCTCTTGAAAGCTTTCAACACTGTCTCCCCCCTCCTTCTTGATGCCCTTAGTCTTTCTGGTTTGCTGCTGGGCCTATCTCCTGGTGCACCAGTTATCTGTCTGACTGACCGCTCGGCGATGTAAAAATTAATGGGACCTACTCAGACATCTGTCCCATCTTTTCTGGGGTTCCCAGGGCTCCATTCTGGGCCCCTTACTATTCTCCTTTACCTTAACACCCTTCCATGCTCTTGCTTGGGAACATTCTATTAGTACGCTGATGATGCAGTCATCTTTGCCTCAAATCATAACTCTACTGCCCTCCAGGACTCGCTGCAGAAGTCCTTCACTGAAGCCGAGGGCTGGTTCAAGGAACATAGATTGGTGATAAATCTTAAAAAAACAAAAACCATGTTCTTCACTCATCCCCAAAACAAGTCCTGCAACTTCAAACTCCTCATTCACTCTGGGTCCTCATTCACACTCCAACAAGTTTGCTCCTATAAATATCTAGGGATCCATTTTGACCCCTCCCTCTCCTTCCATGGACACATCGCTGCCCTAGCCACTGCCACTAATATCCGATTGGGCATCTTACATCGGTATAAACACTGCTCCCGAGGCTCTTGACTTCATGATCACCTCCTCTATCCTGTCCCTAGTGGACTATGGACTGCCGGTGTGTGGTGCTGCTGATCAGACCACACTCCATAAAATTCGCACTACTCTGAATAAGGCCTGCAGGTTAATTACTGGAGCACCTAGGATGACACACACCTGTCTACTGTATGCTAAAGCGCTGGTACTTGATCTCAAGCCAGCGCCTCAAATATCTTACCTGTACCCTTACAAAAAGGCCCTCCTTGGGCTTTCCCCACCAGGATTGACCACCACCATCGCTGCACTGTCCCACTAGTTCATACTGGACCTCTGGGAAAACCTCTGTTGTTATCCCTAGAGCTAGGACCTCTCACGCCAAAGAGCCTTCAGCTTTAGGGCCCCCTCCTGGTTCAACACACTGCCCCTCCATCTCTGAAGCTCCAACTATATCGTGTCTCAAAACTTCCTTACGTAATCCACCTTATTACCACCGATGCTGTAACTGCCACTAGTCAAAGCCGGTATCAATACTTATGACAAAGCTTATTACTAAGCTGCTAAGGACGACATAACTCTGGTATTGTTTGCATCCATCCCACGTGTACCAGCTTGTTTGTATCTATGTCTTAATTTACTGTTATACTTATGTGTTGTACTGCTATACTGTGTATTTTGGTTTGTCTTACTGTGACAAGGTACCTTTGTAAATGAGCCTATGGCTCAAAGGTTTTCCAAACTGCTGTTTAAATAAAATAAAAAATAAAATAAATAATTGATTTCTTTGACTGGGTGACTTGGGTCATTGATTGGGGGAGCGGTGGATGTGGTCTACCTGGATTTCAGTAAGTCCTTCAATTCTGTTCCACATAGAAGACTGGTTGGGCAGCTTGGGAGTTTTTCATAATGTGGTAAACTGGGTTAGGAACTGGTTGAGTGATAGAAGACAGAGGATCATGATAAATGGGGCTCAATCTGGGGAAAGGAGGGTCATCAAAAGTGTTTTTTAACCATTTAAGTAGCATCACCCGGATTAAACCCCTAATTCTTCCTGAAGACCTGCCATCACTGGTGCATGTCTTTGTAGCATCCAGGCTCAACTACTTTAATGCTCTTTATCTTGAGGTTAGTGGAGGGAACCTCTGTTGGGTGCAGCTGGTACAGAATGTGGTGGCCAGACTGCTGACAGGACTACTCAGGTCCTGTCATGTGACCTCAGTCCTGCAGAGTTTGCCATTGCTGCCAGTCAGGTGGAGCATTCTCTTCAAGGTGGGCTTCCTCACCTATAAGGCTCTGTATGGATCAGGCCCTGGTTACCTGTCAGACCTTCTTACCCCCGCTATTCCATCCTGCTCCCTTCATTCCTTCACCGAGGGCCTCCTGGCAGTTCCGAGAACCAGGCTGAAAACCCCGGGTGATCGTTCATTCAGGGTGGCTCACCCAGTCCTCTGGAACTTGCTGCCAAGATCTCTGAGGGAGGCCCCTATGGTGGAGGCATTCAGGAGGAGCCCGAAGACCCACCTTTTCAATCTTGCGTTCCCTGCTGATGCCTTTTAATGCTTTTTAAATCATGCTTGCTGAACTCTTAACTATTTATGCTGTGGTTTTATGTCTGTATTTTTATTGTTTTATCTTTTATTGTACAGTGCTCAGAGCCTCTGGGATTGGGCACCTAACAAATAATAAATTGATTGATTGATTGACCAGTGGGGTGCACAGGGATCAGTTCTGGGGCCAGTCCTGTTTAATGTCTTCATAAGTGATATTGTAGAGGGTCTGGAAGGGAAGGTGTGCCTCTTTGCAGATGACACCAAGATCTGCAACAGGGTGGACACTCTGGGAGGGGTGGAAAAAATGAGGGAACTAGGTAAACTGCAGGAATGGTCTAAAGTGTGGCAGCTGAGATTTAATACAATAAAATGTAAAATGATGCATTTGGAGTACAAGTATATATACTGATGGTCATCAAACAGGAAAGGGATTTAGGAGTTAATCATATCTGATGACCTAAAGGTGGCCAAACTATGTGCCTAGACTGTGGGGAGAGCCAGTGGGATGCTGGGGGTGCAAAGGGAGAGGCATACCTCTCAACCTCTTACCTCATAAATCAGGGACAAGGCTTAAAAAAATCAGGGACAGAGACTCAAAATCAGGGACACATCTTAAAAATTGGTAATACTCAGAAAGCTGTTAGGAATAAGGGAATAAGTGTAAGAAGCATGTTCTGCTAGACCCTGGAGCAGTTGTTGGCAGCTGAACTAGTCAGTTGCAATTCAATGCAGTTGCAATTGCACTGGATTGCAGTCATAAAACAGTGGAGTTGAAATCCACTGCAGTTAATGATTCTGTGACCTGTCTAGGTTTGTTTTTGTGGTGCACTGCAGTGTGTTTTCTCTTTTCTTCTTTCCTGGAGGGGGGGAAGAAGGGTCAGGGGAGCCGTGAATATCTAATGGTTCTCAATCACCAGCACCAAGCCTTGTAGCCAATAAAATGCACCCCTGGCTCCTGGCCATGAGGCATCCACCAATTAGGAGAGCTAGAAGGAGGAGTCAGGGGCCTGAGAGTGTCTGTGACTGGCTGCACGAGGTGGTGGGGAGAGCATACCTAGGTAGGAGAGGAGACTGTCAGGAGAGGAGGCATCTGTGTTGCTGTGTGGGCAACACAGTGAGCAGCATTTTTCTGCAGGGATGAAGTTTGGTAGTTTGGCCTTTAATTTAAAAATAAGTTAACTGTGTCCACTGTCCTGATGTGTCTAGTGCCTGAAGAGAGAGAGAGAGAGACTAGTGTGTGGCTGTGCAGGTACCAGTCAGTCCTCCAGCAAAGCCAGGCAGCAATCGTGTGAAGGCAGCAAGTGAGTGGTCTGGTCAAGTTTGGGATCAGCCCGTGACCCCGTCGGTCAAGTCCATTGGGCGACTCCTACACAGTCTCAGTCAGGTCTTCAGAGTCAATGAGGAGGAGGAGTGGTAGATGCATTAGTTCCACTGCATGGAGTACCGGAGTGGGGACATGGGTCTGGGTTGGGGAATGACTGTGTGGGTTGGGAGGAGGGAGCACACAGCTCCAAAAAACATTGGCACCACCACCAAGTAGAGCAGCAGTTGCATCCTGAGCCATGGAGCCACCCAACGATGATGACTGAATCATCACCCGACACCTGACTGAACTGGTAACAGGCTACTACAGTGAACAAGGTACTGCATGGGATGTGTATGTAAGGCCCATCAGGGCTGGGCGGTGGGCAGTAGGAAGGAGGAGGATGGTCTCTCACAGACTACTTAGTCTGTCTGTGTGTCTGTTGCATGCTGGGTTGGCTTGTCTGGCTAGTTGAGGGCTTGGGGGCTGTGGGACCTGGGGGGCTGAACTTGAAAAACCAAGGCGATCAATCGATCATCATCAATCTACTGCTGGTAGCCTGGCTGGGCTCTCCCTGACTGTGGTGGCATTGTGAGTTAGTCAAACTCCCCACGAGGTCATGGAGCAGGCCAGGCGCAGGTGGTCGGTTGGTGAGTTCCTGGAGCCTGGAGCGCGGAGCATGGTCGATCAGGTCCAATGGACAAAATGTTTGTTGTTTGCCACTGTAGGAATCAGATAGACTAAATATTAAAGTCCTCACGGCAAGATGAATACAATTTTAAAATACACATTAGTGTACATGCTGAAAGCCAAAACAAGTTCAGAAACTGTCAGAAAATGTATTTTTAATATGCATGTTTTTTTTTAGCTTTAAATTTAAACTATGGATACACCTCAGTTCTGGTATACCATACAAGAGGTATTTCTAGGGGTCCTCCCTTAAACTGTTTTTAGTCTCACCAATTCTACGACTACTAGTAAACTAACATATATTGATGGTTAGCTCTGTTTGCAAAAGGGTACCTTCTAGCTTCTGTGCGGTGTTTAACAGGCCCTGCCTATACTGTATTTTAGATTCGCAGTTCTTTTTCTAAATACCTAGTATTACTGCTGCTTGTTTTTCTGTACTGTATACTGTTTTACTGCCCTGCTTCATCTTGTTACTTTCAGGGGCTCAGTATATTTTGTTGTTGTTTTGACTGGTTATTGTGCTTTAGTGGGTCCCTACGGTGTGTAGATTTGTTTCACTGCACTTTGTATTTGCATTTTAAAGAGCAGCCAGCTTCTTAGCTGCTGCTGACTAGTTGCTGCTCCCTCTGATATATGCAGTACCACACCTGCCCCAGAGTTGAAGGGCATAAATAATTCCTTTTGTTTCTGCCCATTTATGAAGTTAGAATGCTGCTAAATCCAAAATGCTAAAAACGGAACTGTTTCCTGACCTTAACCCACCAACACGCCCCCTCGTAGGCACATGCAGCCATGTTCTGTGATGTCAGAAGTCGAAGGCTGTGTGTGTACGCATGTGCCCCACTGATTTCAAGGGGGGAACTTTCCCATACATTTTATTAACTTTTATAGTTAAAATTTTAATAAAAAAAAAAGATATGACTTAAAGAAGTATGAAAAACTACTACATAATAAAATTCAACGATGGTGAAAGTTGAAAAAATTGGTTGGATTTTCTTCAGTTAGTTGAAGTCAGAAATGTTAAACTAGTATGGTAAGTCAGTCATAACTGATTTTTCAATTGACTCCGGGGTCTATGTTTTGATTAAGAACTAGTCTGTACCTTTAAGTTTTAACATTATTTTATGCTTACAATCCCCACTGTTCAGTCAAAAAAACAGAAATTTTATTAGGGACAGAGGAAAATTTTGAGCCAAAATCAGGGACATCCCTGAAAATCAGGGACAGTTGAGAGGTATGGGGAGAGGTATCACCAGCAGAAGAAAGGAGGTGATGATGCCACTGTACAGATCATTGGTGAAGCGTCATTTGGAATACTGTGTCAAATTCTGGAGGCTGCATCTCTGTAAAGACATAGACTGGGTGGAAGCAGTTCAGAGAAGGGCAACAAAGATGGTGCATGGCTTGCACCAAAAGTCATATAAGGAGAGACTGGGGGGCACTGTGGAGCCCGAGCTGAGCAGCAGCAGATCTTTACAGCTCCAACCTAACCCATCAGAAAATCAAAAAATTGCCTATTTTTGAGCTCTGGACAAATTTTCCAACTTAACTAGCAGAAAGAGTGACCTACATTTCAGGGAAATGGGCACTCCCAGAAAGGATAAAACTGCTGGAAGGCCTGAGGGAGCAAGGGGGTAAGAGTAAGGGACCAAGTGGGGCCTTGTGATCTGGAACAACACCACAGGCTGATGTAGATCTCAGCTCCACCGAAACCATGGCATCCTTAGGCCATAAACTTCAATGCCTCATAGCATCGGTCTCTACCTTAAACCAAAAAGTAGATGACTTCAATGGCTGAGTCCTAATCTTAGAAAACACAGTGGATGGTTTTATGAGAGATGTACAGGAAATTTGAAAACAATCGTACACTAATTCTACTATGCCGCCCTAATGATTAAAGAGAAATAGCATCTCTGGGCCAGGCTAGAGACCCCAGAGAACCAGGCTTGGTCTGGGAACATTTATATTATTGGTCTCCCCAAATTTAGTGAGGGAGACCATCCATTCATGTTTATCCATGAATGACTCTCTGAAAAATTAGTTTCAGAAAGTGATGAAGTTACTTGGGAAATTCAGAAGGTATACCGAATTACGCCAAGGGGCAGACCACAGAATTCAGAAGAATTGCAAACGCTGGTGGTAATGACCTCTGGAGCTGGGACTCAAGATCGCAATTTGAGATGCGCCTGTTGAGCAAGCCCACTGATGCATGAAGACCACCAAGTTTATATCTTCCCTGACGTCAGTTACTCAACTAGTTAGAGCAGGAAGAAATTTGATGCTGTGCCACGATCACTGCAGGAAACGGGAATACCCCATACAATAATTTGCCCTGCAAGGCTCCGGATCACCTACCAGGGGAAAGTATATTTATTCTCAGATCTCACGGAGACCAGTTAGTGGGCCACCCAGTTCACAGCACCTAATAGAGACCGATCAGAGGAAGATGAAGATGTCATGGTTCCAGGGAACACTTGAAAAAACTGGACTTTAAAGTAGAACCTGTACTTTATTTATAAGCTCTTTGACCTTAGAACCTAAGTTGCCTTTTTGGGCCCACTTTAATTTTGCTGCTTATTGAGTTGGCCCTCTAAAGTGGAGGGGTTGAAAAGAGGGTAATTTTTTATTTGAAATATGACTAAGTTGATCATATTATGACCCTTAAAATATTAAAAGTTGCTTAATTTTATATATTTGGATGTCAGGGTCTTGCTCAGGGGAGGGGCAGTGGGTAGTGTGTAATTTCATACCCTCAACCAAAGAACTGATATTGTTTTGATGGTATAAATGTTGGGACATACATTTCTTTTATCAAGCTGTAATCTAAGTCTGCTGTAAAATTTTAATTAGTAGTACTTTTCTTATATTAAGGTATACACATGGCAATATTAGTCCCTTTTGGGACGCCTTTCCTGTTAGGCTGGACATTGCTGGACAATCCTTTCTTTTCAAATTAGCCATGTTGCTCATGGACTCATTACATAGCAAATGTCGAGCCTGAAAATGGTCCCTAGGATCAGCGCACTTATCCAGTGACCAAAGTCATAAATAAAATAAAAATAAAATAAATAAAATGTTGGATTATTATTAAGTATCTGGCGTGTAGATATCCTCCTTTGTTGTACCTCTATAGAGTGTGAATGCAATTTCATGCTACTGTTTGATTAAGGGGTGCTTTCCCCAGACTAAGTTGTACAAGAAGGTCTGTTCACTATATGTAATACATGATGTCTTGAAGAATAATAAAATGAGACAAAGTTAAAAGAATATATATATAAGGAGAGACTGTGAGACTTCAATATGTATACCCTGGAGGAGAGGAGAGATGGGGGGGGAATGATAGAAATCTACAAATAACTAAAATGCATAAATAGGGTACCAGTGGGTAGCATCTTTCAGAAAAGGAGATACCCAGGAATGAGGGGACATGACACGAGATTGGAAGGGGGGTACACCAAGGGGTAGAGTGAGGAAATATTTCTTCACAGAAAGGGTTTTGGATGCATGGAATAGACTCCCAGAAGAGATGGTGGGGACAAACACAGTGGGAGTATTCAAACATGCATGGGACAGGCATGGGGGAACCCTAGCAATAGGTACAAGGAGGTAAAGCTGAAGATCAACTAAGATCTGCGGCTTTTAGAGTAGGCAGGGAAAATGGGCAGATTGGATGGGTCTAGCAGTCCTTATCCGCTGTCAGTATCTATGTTTCTTTTTACATAAATTATTCCTGGATTTAGATAAAAAATCACTTAATTAACATAATGATTTTAATTTCACATACCAGGCTGCTCAACTTAGAATGTAGACTTAAATACTTAACTTGTTTAATTGCAAAAATGTCCATAATGGGTCTCACTACCCCAGGTTTGCTCAGCCTTCTGCATCCCAACAACCTTGTCAGGACTACCAGAAGTAAGGGTAATCGGGTGCTAAATATCCCCACTGCACCTCCCAAGGTCAGCGATCCTTTGGTTATAGAGACCCTAAATGGATAAACTCATGCAGCCTTGACCTTCTGGCCTGCACCCAGCTTGGCCAATTTAAGACACATCTGAAAGTCCTCTTGGTCATCAACAACAACGCCAGTTGTGACTGCGGTCCCTAATCTCCCCTCCATAACCACTGACAAGGCTTAACTTAGCTGCTCCCCCCCACCTGCTCTTACTGACAATGCCCATCCTGGCTGCACCCTGTCTTACTTGTCTGTCTCCCCTTTGGATCCTACTTACTCCTACCTCCTATTGCTCCTACCTCTCATACAATAAGTTACCTTAGTGTTGATAATCTCGGCTCCCTGTCAATATTAAGTGTATGTTCTGCAACCAAATGTTAGTACCTCAAATGTGAAAGCTATGCTATCTGCTTTATTGTTAATATGTACTATATGTACAGGTACTTATTCTATGTTCAAATGTATTAATTGTCTGTACCCTGATGTGGAACCTCTGTAAATGAGCTATTAGCTCAAAAGTTGTTTAATCCTAGTATCAATATATATATATCTATATATATATAGATATATATATTTATAGTAACAGAGGATGGCACTTCTGTACAGACAGATGAAGGACCTTTGGGGAGGAGGGGGAGTGTAAGGAGGGGGATCTAGACAAGGCAGAAATATTGAACAAATACTTCTCTTCAGTACTCACTAAGGAGGGAGAGGGCCAAGGATCACAGTTGGGGAGAAAAGGCAATGGAGGGAGAGTGGACACCAGTCCAGTCACAGTGGAGAGTGTTCTGGAGGACCTCACAAAGCTGAAAGTGGATAAAGCCATGGGGCCAGCCCACATACACTTGAGGATATTAAGGGAGCAGAGAAGGGAACTAACAGCACCTCTGGTCACCCTGTTCACAGAGTCACTCAACATGGGTGTCGTTCCAGAGGACTGGAGGAGGGCGCATGTAGTCACACTGCACAAAAGGGGCAGTAGGGAGGAAGCGGGGAACTACAGGCCAGTCAGCCTCACCTCAGTGGTGTGGAAGATCATGAAGACACTGCTGAAAGAAAGGATAGTGGCACATCTGGAATCCGGCGGTGCACAGGATCTGAGATAACATGGCTTCACAGCAGGAAGGTCTTGTCAAACAAATTTGATAGATTTTTTTTGATTGGGTGACTAGGGAAGTGAATCGGTGGGGGGAGGTAGACTTCACTTAACTATATTTCAGCAAAGCCTTTGATACCATCCCACACAGAAGGCTGGTTAACAAGATGAGTAGTCTGGGCATGAGGCATAAGGTGATACATTGGGTTAGAAACTGGTTGATGGACAGAAGACAAAGGGTGGTAGTAAATGGGATCCAAGCCAAGGAGAGAGAGAGAGGTGACCAGTGGAGTACCACAAGGATCAGTACTGGGACCAGTCCTGGTCAATGTCTTCATTAGTGGCATTGCAGAGGAGCTGGAAGGAAAAGTCTGCCTATTTGCAGATGACACCAAAATCTGCAACAGAGTGGATACTCCAGAAGGGGGTGCAGAAAATTAAGAGGGACCTGGAGAAGCTTGAAAGATGGTCGGAGGAGTGGCAACTGAGGTTCAGTTCAAAAATGTGTAAGATAATGCACCTGAGTAGGGGAAACCCTGTGGAAAGCTACAGAATGGGAGGAAGTGCTGACTGTCACCAAAGAGGAGCCGGACTTAGGGGTTATCATATCTGATGATCTTAAGGTATCAAAGCAGTGCGCAAAGGTTGCAGGGAGGGCCAGTGGCATGCTGGGGTGCCTAGGCAGAGGCATTACTAGCAGGAGACAGGAGATGTTGATGCCATGGAATAAAACACTTGTAAGGCCTCACCTGGAGTACTTTGTGCAGTACTGGAGACCACACATGCATAAGGACATAGACAGGTTGGAGGCTATCCAGAAAAGGGTGACAAAAGTAGTGCATGGCTTGCATCACAAAACATATGAGGAGGGACTAAAAGTCCTCAATATGTACTCACCGAAGGACAGGAGAGAAAGGGGGGACATGATAGAAACTTTCAACTACCTCAGAGGCATAAACAATGTGCAGGTAGGGGATCTTTTCCAATGTAGAAAGATATCAGAACAAGGGGACACAATATAAAAATTGAGGGGGGGTACATTAAGAGGCAACATGAGGACATTTTTCTGCACAGAGAGGGTGGCGGATGCTTGGAACAGTCTGCCACAAAAGGTGGTGGGGCAAGCACAGTGGAGGGGGTTAAACATGTCTAGGACAGGCACAAGGGAACATTGGTTGGGGAGGGAGTGATGAAAATCCATTGATCACTTAGGGTCAGTGACTGCATACAAGTTAAGGGCTTACGGGCAGACTAAATGGGCCTAGAAGTCCTTATCTGCTGACAATTTCTATGATGGGGGACCTGAATATGCCAGATGTTATCTGGAGCACCTTTGCAGCAGCCACATCTAAGAGCAAGGTCATTCTCGATGCCCTACAGGGAGCATGCCTCAGACAGCTTGGTTGGAACCCCCTTGAGAGGGAGCAGTCTTAGGCCTGGTACTCTCAAACAGGGATGGAGAGAGGATCTCAGATCTAGAAGTGGGTAGACATCTGGGAACAAGTGACCACCAAACAGCGTGGTTCACTGTAAACTCAGCCATAGAGTCAAGCCATACAAAAGTGAGGGTACTGGACTTTAGGAGGGCTGACTTTGTCAAAATGGGAGAGTGCCTCAGAAAAGCACTAGCAAACAGGCAAGAAGGAGGGGGTGGAGGAACAATGGGGAAACATCAGAACTGTCATCACGGGAGGCAACAAGCCTTTGTGTGAGGCAAATAAACAAATCAAAACTAAAGAAAAAAACACTATGGTTCTCCAAAGAGGTGGCGGGGAAGGTTAGGGAGAAAAGGATAGCATTCAGGAAGTATAAGGAAACACAGAAGGAGCAGGACAGAGAACTGTACCAGTTAAAGCAGAAGAAAGCAGGGAAGGCAGTCAGAATAGCAAAGGCCCAAACCAAGGAAAACACAGCCCACTCAGTTAAGAAGGGGGATAAAACCTTTTATAGGTACATTAGGGAGTGAAGAAAGTCAAAGGCAGGGATAGTGAGGCTTAATAAAGGGGAGGGTGGATGGGCAGAGAGTGATAATGAAAAAGAAGGGATACTGAATGAATACTTCTGCTCAGTACTCACAAAAGAAGAGGAGGAGGAGGTACCTAATCCAATCAATAGAAGCACTTTGGATAAGGGGGTCAATACCAGTCCTTTCACAGAAGAAAGGATTTTGAAAGAACTCCCAAAACTGATGGTGAACAAAGCAATGGGGCATGATGGGATTCACCCCAGAATTCTAAAAGAACTAAGGGTAGAACTAGTGACACCACTGACTACCCTTTTTAATAAATTATGGGAGGATGGTGTGGTATGTGAGGACTGGAGAAGGGTGGATGTGATTCCCCTTCACAAAAGTGGAAGCAAGACAGAGGCAGGAAACTACAGACCTGTCAGTTTGACCTCAGTGGTAGGGAAAATGATGGAATCACTTCTGAAGGAAAGAATTGTTGAGTACCTAGAGGTCAGTGGGGCACAGGACCCAAGACAGCATGGATTCACAGCAGGACGGTCATGTCAGGTGAATCTAATCAATTTCTTTGACTGGGTGACCAAAGTAGTAGACCAGGGAGGGGCTGTGGACATGGCCTAACTAGAGTTTAGAAAGGTATTTGACATAGTCCCACACAAAAGATTAATAAACAAATTAGGCAGCCTGGGAGTGGGTCCCAGGGTGGTAGCCTGGGTGAAACATTGGCTGGACAACAGGACACAGAGGGTAATAGTAAATGGAGTCCACTCCAAGAAAGGAGGATTACTAGCAGGCTACTGCAGTGTTTAGTACTGAGTCTGGTCTTTTTTAATGTCTTTATAAGTGACATTGCAGAGGGACTGGAAGGAAAGGTATGCGTCTTTGCAGATGACACAAAGATCTGCAATAGGGTTGATACACAAGGGGGGTGGAAAGGATGAGAAGGGACTTGGCAAGGTTGGAGGAATGGTCAGAAGTATGGCAGCTTAGATTCAATGCAAAGAAGTGCAAAGTAATGCACCTAAGAAACAAAATCCCTGGGGAAGAGTACACAATGGGGGGAGGTAGTAACAAAAACAAAAATGGAAAGGGAGCTGGGGGTAGTCATATCAGGTGACCTAAAGGAGGGCAAGTAATGTGAGAAGGCAGTAGGGATGGTTGGGGGATACTGGGATGTATAGGGAGAGGCAACACCAGTAGAAAACAAGAAGTTATTATCCCTCTGTACAGACAGTTAGTGAGACCCCATCTGGAGTACTGCATGCAGTTCTGGAGACCCTATCTCTGCAAGGACATAGACAGGATGGAGATAGTCCAGATGAGGGCAACTAAAATGGTGCACTGTCTGCAACAGAAGCCATATGAAGAGAGACTAAAAGAGCTTAATATGTGTACCCTTGAGGAAAAGAAGGAGAGGGGGGACATGATAGAAATGTTTAAGTACTTCAAGGGAATCAACAAAGTTCCAGAGGTAGCATCTTTCAGAAAAAGAGATGTGCAAGAACAAGGGGATACAATTTGAAGATAGAGGGGGTAGCTCAGGGGCAATGTGGGGAAGTATTTTTTCATAGAGAGGGTGGTGGATGCATGGAACGGCCTTCCTGAGGAGGTCGTGGGGTCAAAAACAGTGGGGGAATTCAAGAATGCATGGGACAGACATAAGATAATTCTTGTTGGGGTAGGAAGAAGTAGGATGTTGGTTAACTAGGATCTGCAGCTTAAACAGTAGGTAGGGAAAAGGGTAGACTAGGTGGGCCAAGCGGTCTTTATCTACCATCAAAGTCTATGTTTCTATGTGTCTATCTTTGTCTGTATTTTGGATGTATGCTGCGTGTGGTAGAACTGTGCTCTACCTGGGCATTCCGAAGGCATGAGGGGCCCTTTTCTAGATTCTTTTTTCCCCACTGTAAGACTGTTGCAACAGCGCTTCTCTATCCTATACTATACCTTCCTTTTAACTTCTGTAGGTTGGTGAACTACAGATGTTCTCCCCCTCTTCCTTTCCCTTTTTTCTTATTTTCCTTTCAGTCCCTCAAGGCTCAAAGTTAATGCCTTTCTGTGCCAGCAAAAATCAGCTATTTAAAAACAGATTAAATTACCAGGCTATATGGGTATTTAGAAAGGGCAACCATGCATGATGAAATATGTACACATGAAGAAAATAAGGTGCCTTATGAAAGGAGTTCATTCATTCATTTTTATTTTATACTGGAAAGGTATGTGGGCAAAAATGCCCATTTAAACAAGTGTTCAGTTGTACAGGATGTAACAGAGGAGGATATATACAAATTGAAACAAGCAAATGGTAGTAAAACTATATACTATATAGTTAGAAACAGATTTGTGAGGCAGGACAATCAGGTACAAGCACGGGTGGAAACATAGACAAGACAGAAACAATATCATATAAGCGGGTAAAAATTCAAACGGGATTGTGTACAGCAAAACATAGATTTACAGCAGGACTAAAACATGTGTACAGTACTAAGGTGAGCCTTATGCAGGGAGAGTCCAGAAAGAGCAAAGGGGGATGGGAGTCAAGGAAAAAGTCAGGTGGCCAGGGATGGATGGAAAGGAAAACTTGGAGGGAAAGAAGGGCAATTTGCCGGAGTCAATTAGGTTAATCATGGCAGAGGTAAAACTGAGGAATATTACGAAGGACAGTTACAGTTAGGTTTATTGAGCAGGTGCTTCTTAGGTTTGCCCTTGAAAGTGCTGAGAGAGAGAGGGACTGTAAGCAAGGTTAGGTCAGTGTTGGGGTGTAACTAGTTACTTATAACTAGTAACTGCAATCTGATTACTTTTCTAGGTAACTAGTAATAATAATGGATTACTTTTAAACATAAGTAATAAGTAACTGTAATGACATTACTTTTCCCTAGAAGCAACTAGTTACTGTAATATAAAGAGAATAACAGATGGGCATCCATCTGTTACAGTTGCTGTAATCCATCAGGGGTTCCTGTGACTTCATAAACCTCAAGAGCGCAGCTCAAGAGGTTTATGACATCACAGGAATCTGGAGATTGTACAGGTGTCTTTTGATATTCAGGTTTCAGTGTAAACAAAGGCTGCTCGGCTGACTGCCTGCTCAATTTATTACAACAAAAAGCTAAAAAAACTGCCTTGTGACATGCAGTATGTGAGCATTCAGCACCACCATCTTGCACATTGAATGCACGTTGCCTGACATTGTTTGCCTTTTTTCACAATAGAAAGTTTAGGCAACATTTCATGGCTGTGAGGTGCCATTTTTCGTAGCCTTGCTGATATTCAGGTTTGTGTAGTCGCAGTGTCTAGGTATTCTAGCTGCCAGAGCTACAGAGTGGTGTAAACCTATGGCATGACAACTGGAGCAAAGGCATGCAGCCTTGCAGTGTTTAGCCTAGGAATTTTGATCTAATACTGGTTTGAGCTACGAGATCTTTACTGTAACACATTGGCTACAGTTACAAGGTAGCCTCATTTATCACACCACTGCTTTCTACATGGTAACAGTCCCACTGCCAGTGGATGTTGGAGTTGTTTTTGCCAGTTATCTCATTACAGGAAATGTTGTTAGGCTGAATGGCTGTGGCGAGATGTCACTGGGTGTCCTTGTACCAGTTGTCGCAGATCCAGTGTAAATCACTGGCCCCTTCAGTTTCAGTATTTCTTTGATCTGTAGAAAATGAAAATGAGTGTGCACACCTAGTTTACACCTTTCAGTCTTCTTACTATGTCCTGTTTATTAGTCCCCACTCAAGTACTCCTCAGCTCGTTCACTTCTACTATGCCTTTTGATATCTATCATCACCTTTTCATTTCCCAGAACCTGTTCTTACCTTACCTATTATCACTTTTTCTCCAACAGACTCTGTGACATGGACAGCCAGTTCTGAGTGCTGTATGATAATTTTTTGTAAAATATAAAAAAGTGTATGGACTGTCTCCCATGAGAAATACTGAAACAGCATGTGAGATCACACACACACACACACACACACACACACACACACACACACACACACACAGGTTTTAGATACAAGGTGTTACATGGCAGGCCAGAAGCTAATTACAGACTTTTCTAAGTAAATTATTGCTTTAGCTGCTAAAAGGGAAATCAGCATCCCTTTTATGATGTTAGGGGAGGAAACCACATTTAGCAAACTGGTGCAAAATCATAAAGGCTTTGATGTCTGTGTGAGAAGGGGAAGCTGATCAATAGATCAAAGGAATGTCATTTGAAGAACATGAGTTATGCTGAGGTTGCAGAATTTAATACTTGAAAAAGACAACCTGTTTTTATATAGATATATATTTTTTATATATTCTGACAGAGGATGAGCTAAGTGACCTCACACAAAGAGGTTTTCAAATACAGTTTTTTTTTAACATTTTTCTGTTTTCCTTCAGAGACACTTCTATCTAGACTCTGACAAAGAAACATTTTTGGAGCACTTTAAGCAGGTATTTAGAGAGACAGACAAATCTAAGTACTGTAGTAAGAATTGCACTGTTTAAAACTTTGTTCTTTTAAAAGATTTGTATGTCTTGTGATATAATAGTTCTGCATTGTATGTTTTACATATTATTATCTATTTTAGTAAAAACTCTAATTTTAGAGCATACTTGGTCTGTCTTTAATTTCTTTCCTTTACAAGTAGAGTATATACGGTTACAGCAGACACTGTGCATAAGCTTGAATGGTGATACCAAACTGGAAAAAGGTGAGAATAATCTGAGGTCTTTATTAAAGTTTAAGGGTTCATTTTTGTATACCTGCTTAGGTGCCCGTAGGCAAAGATATCTGGCCCTCCGAAGACAGATATATCTGAGCCTGTGCACTGGGTACGCTAGCAAGAGGTTCACAGTTTGAATCCCTCCAAGACTTGAGATCAAAGGTTGATTCGAACCCACAAAAACAGACAAGAGGGTTACCTTGTTCTGTTAAACTGTTCACAAGACTGCGCTCGGAGGTTGGCACTTTTGGACTAGAGGGCTGACCTGCTGAGTGGGTTTGTGACAGACTTCACCTATTTTCTTTCCTCACATATATTTCTCTTTTTTCCCTTACCTGCTTTTTTCTCTTTTAGATAATTCCTGAAGAAGACCTACCTGTATGGTTGAAACACTGATTCTAACTCTATTTTCAGCATGCATTTAATATTACTACTTTGTTATTTATCTGTAACAGGCTGTGCAAATAAAAGTCAGAAAACACCATTTTAGGGCAATAGATTGTCCATTTGATGTACAATTTATAGATAGCTAGCTGCACCCCTGCATGTTGTCAGTCATGGCTCTCTACAGTAGCCAATGTGAACCCCAAGGGAATCAGGGCCAGCCTAGCTGTTGTAATGAAAAAGTCAAGTAGTCCATTTGCAAGCAAGGCTCAGGACCTATTTCCACCAACACCACCTGTGCTGAACTGCCACAGCAGGCCATGTGATCATCCATCTGCCTGCCAGGTCTATCACCATCACCTAACCCATCTCAAAGAAAATCCTCATTGAAGGGGGCTGTACCGGAGTGCAACAAGTGTATTGTGTTGTGTGATAATTTGATTGTGACACTGTCTGACTTCAGTTGTGGCATACTGGCATTGGCATAATAGTCATGGCAGACTTTAGTTATAATTATAACTGTGTCTCAGTGGCAGTGGCAAGTCAAGGTTCAGCTGTGGGAAAGAGTGTTTAAATTGTGTGTTGGGGTAAGCAAGTGCATGCTGTTGGAATTTATTGTATATGATGTCTGGTAAATCTGTGGCTGGCAATGGCAAAGTTTAATTCAGGCTGCTGTGGGGAAATGAGAAAAGATCACCAAGACAAGGAAGGGCAGTAGATCTGCAGGGTGCATGTGTGTGAGTGTAGGGGGAGTTATGTGAGGGTGGGATTTTATTATGGAAATTTAAAGGGGTAGTTGTAACTCTTGCATAGTCAGGAGGAGAATACAGGCTAGATGTGGGAAAGATCGCCAAGTGCAGAAGATGCAGCAGTGTGTGTGTGTTGGGGGTGGGGTAAGAGTGGGATGTCAAGGGGTAGTTGTGGCAGGCATTGTCAGGATACACAGCTGTGTGGGCAAGCTTGCTTAGGGCACTGGCAGTAGATAAAGGGTGTGTGTGTGTGTGTGTGTGTGTGTGTTGGAGGGTGAGTGTTGGTGTTATGGAAATGAAACAAGTCAGGCACAGCAGTGTCTGGTAAAGTAAGGATTCAGCTGTGGGGGGAAAGATTGTGGAGGGCAGCAGTAGATGCAGGGTGTGTGTTTGAGCATTTTTTTATGTTTGCTTGCGCACATGCACAAGAAACATTTTGTTACAGCTTAGGAGTGAAACAGGGTTTTGGAGGTGGGGCACTGTGGGGGACAATGCCCCCAGTGCCTTTTGAGGTTTGTCCCGCTTTCCCCAATGCAGTGGCATACTGCTGCTGACACTAGTTCAACCAGTGTGCTACCACCTTGAAAGGAATCTGCCACTGCAATGAGGGAGTGACCAGTCATTGCAGGGCAGTCCCTTACCTGGTGTAAAATTTCATATAACATGGTGGTGGTGCCACCTGCCTCAGAGTCCCCATGAAAGCCGACTTGTGGGTTCCCAATCCCTCTGTCGGCATGTCCCTATCCCCAATTTATTTGCCAATGGGTAGCCCAATCCCGTTGGCATGATGTGCCCATTTATTTATATGCCAAGGGTGCCCAATCCCCTCGGCTCATGCTCCCTCCCCCACCACACTGTATGGCTGATGGGGGTGCCCAATCCCCGTTGGCTCCAGTACCCACCTGCCCAACAAACACTCAGCCAGGTGGCACCCTGGGAGCCCACCCCAGTGTGCCAAAAGTGTCCAGCAATGTCTTTTTTAAGTTTAAATCCTGTAAAAAAAGAAAACGGTCCCTCGTTGAGCCCTATGCCCCCTTTCCCCACCCACGCCCACCTGCTGTGTACTCTACATCTGCACACTCCCCCTCAGCCTGTACATACCTCTGGAGCCCGGCGCGATGATCTTCGGTGGACCAGGAACACGTCTACACTCTTCAAAGCCGTCCGCGAACTGAAGACATGCCAGTAAGTTGTATAATGGCATAAATTTTTTTTTCAACTTTGGTGCATATCTCAGCCATTTTTTTGAATTTTGGCACCAAATGTTCAACACAGGGTTCTTGGGAACCCACCTCATGAATTCAGTCACTGACATCTCGTTATTCGGTCCCGAAAGGTGATTTTGTGGTCACCACGTGGAATCACCTTTCCAGACCATATAAAAAAACAACAGTGTCACTGTTCATGAGGTGGGCTCTCAAAAAGCCTATGTTGCAAACTCCCGGCACAGAATAACAATCAATCAATCAATCAATCAATCACATTCTTCATTTATCCAGGTGAACACCATTGAGCAAACTCATTTACAACGTGGACCTGCATGGAATAGCGCAATTGCTTGTGGGAAATCAGTGTTTGGGACAGATTAAGAAAATCACAGTGACACTGTTCATGAGCAGAGGTCCTAAAATGCCTATGTTGAAAATTTGGTGACGAAAGTCCATAAATTGACTTTGTTACAAGCGTGTGCTGCTCAGTTTCCATGCACCCGCATAACTTTGCAAATTTGTAATATTTTCACTCCAGATTTTCAACATTGGCATTTTGCCACACCTTCTTATGAACAGTTAAGTACAGCTGTCATTTTTTATATCCTGACTGAAATATGCATTTGCACATCTGGCGCACAATGGCGCGCTCGCTGTGGGAAATTAATGTTTTGGACAGATTAAGAAAATCATAGTGACAGTGTTCATGAGCAGAGATCACAAAATGCCTATGTTGAAAATTTGGTGAAATAATTCCACTAAATGACTGCGGTACAAGCATGTGTTGTGCAGTTTCCACGTACGCTCGGAACTTCGAGCATTTTCAATATTTTCACTACAGATTTTTAACATTGCCATCTCTTCACACCTCCCTATGAATGGTACAGCTGTCATTCTTCGCATCCTGCCTGATCTGTGTTTTCGCACATCTGGCACAGAATGGCATGGTTGCTGTGGGAACTCGAAGTTCGGGACACATTAACAAAATCACAGTGCCACTGTTTATGAGAAGAGGTCCCAAATGCTTTCATGAGGCGGGGGTCACAAAAAGGCCATTTTGAACATTTGTACTGCAAATACCAACAGACGCCTGGGGCATTAGGGATTCTAACCATAACATCACACCCTGTACAGACTGTCAGGCATCAGAGGTGTAACTTTGGATCACCAGCTGTAATGCTCATGCCATCTCACCCCCACCCTGAAGCCAGTGACAGGCATCGAGGTGTGCCTTGCACTCTTCAGCCCCAGACTTCACCCCATTCTCATGTACTGCACCCATTTCAGCATATGTCCTTATGAAATGGGGTGACTGTGAAGCCGAACAACCCAAGGCACACCTCAACACTTGTCGGTGTCTACAAGATAGGGTGAGGTGAAATGCCATTACCTTATGGGCAACGACCCACAGGCACACCCCAATGCCTGTCCATCTCTGCAGGGTGGAGGTGGGATTGGCGTGAGTTCAATACTTCACTGCCACTCCTATTCTGCATCTGTCTAACTTCTGCATGTCCAATGCTAATATCAACAAGCAAACATTCGGCATTGACAAATGCTTGTTTTAATAGAGCTCTTATTTGAAATGTAAAAGGATTGTTGTTTCTGGCAAAGTCAGATGGGTACTGCATTATAAATTAACATATTAATTGTCTTTAAAATCTGTTTTATTTCTTTTATACACTTCTTGGGGTTTCATGAGCACATAGCTATGTTCAATGAGTAAGCACAACCATGTTATCAAAGTAAGCGATAATACTCAACAGGGTGGGCGGTATTGGGAAATACCAGACCGCCCAGGGGCATAAAGGGGCCTGACGCTGCAGGCAGAAGGCCTTATAGCCCATGGAAGGTCTGATATTTCCCAATACCACCCACCCTGGAGAGTACTATTGCGCTTAGGAAATGGGCATATGTTCCTTTTGTGAAAAAATGTGTAAAAAAGTTAATACAAGGAAAAACATTAGGAAAAAGATAGGGAAAAAAACATTTCATTGTAAAGTAGTCCCTCTAATCTATAGTTGCTAGGAGAGGGGGCTGCTGCTTTTTATTGTCTCTCATTTGCTTAAGGCTCCCTGAAACCCACACCCCTCCAGTGTCCCCTGGCTCTCTACTGTTTAGTTGCTGGAGGGTCCCACGACCCTCATTCTCCTGCCTTCCAGTTAAAAAAAAACAAACTCTAGCATGTAGAACTAGTTGGATTTTAGTAGGTGTCCATTCAAACCTGTTGCAGTTGGGATTGGGGCCTGACCGGGACTGGAAGTAGTGAAACGGAGGTGGAGGAGAAGGATGGCTGATCAGGTAGCTGATAAAGAGGAAAGAAGAAAAAAATCAAAAACAAAACATTTCGCGTGCCTTGTGATTTTCAGTAGTTGTCTGTTGTGAGCTGTTGTGGTCAGGAAAGCTACCGGAATTAAAACAGATTGATGACAGCTGTACTTGCTAAAGGAAAGAAGGTACACAAAAAGAATTTAAAAGTAAATAAATGAAAAACATAAATTACTAGGTTGTGTGCCATGAGGCACAATTGCTGAATTTTGACAACTCTTTCCTTAACAGATGGGTGGGCGGGGGTGCACGCACTCGCACGGGAAAGGAATTTGAAAGAAATAAAGACTTGACTGGACTGCTGATGTGTGAAGTTGATCACACTGATGGCATTCTGTCATTTACCATTTGTATTACTTTTATTTATCTAAGTAAAAGTGCAAAAACTGGGGGGCTGGGCTTGGGTGCTCTGAGAGAAAAAATTGCAGTTAGCCACTGTGAAAATTCGGGGGCCCAAGGATACCCAAAGTGATGGGGTACCCTGAATTTGCATTTGTTTTCAAGTGGGTTCTATTTGAAAAATGCCCGCCCACTTAGGTAGGTGTCCTAGCCAATTAGCATGCTAGGATTCTCTTGCCCATTTTCTAAAGTAATATAAAGTAATATGAAAAGTAATGTGCATTACAGTTACCATTACTAATTACTTTTTATATAAAAGTAATAAGTAACTGTAACTGATTACATTTATTTGAACGTAACTAGTAACTGTAACTGATTACTTTTTAAAAAGTAACTTACCCATTCCCGCCCGCATACCACGTGGTCCAGGTTAGATTACCTATATATATATATCAAGAGAGTGTTATCATAATGTTATCAAAGTGGAACACAGTCCTGTCTTTCTCTCGGACCATGCCATGGTTAGGCTTGAAATAAATCTGGGACAGGAAGAGAGATTTAAAGGGGGGGGTGGAGATTTCCGAGCTACCTCTTCTCTAGGAAGGAATTTAAGGAATTCTTAAAGGACCAATGGCAAGAGTACCATTGTACTAACAAGGGCACAGATGAAGCAGAAGGGACATATTGGGTGGCTGGTAAGGCCTATATGAGGGGGGTAGTTATTGGGTACCCGGCAAAATTAAAGAAAGAGAAGAGGTAAAAGAAGGAAGAATTAGAAATGAAAATAAAGACGTTGGAACAGAGGGTGTTGGTAGATGGAGAAGGCCAGGCTACAAAAGAACTGCAAGCAGCCAGAGAAGCCCTAAATTGGAGCCTTACGGAGGAGGTTAGGAACAAGTAAATGTATACTCACTAAACAATTTATGAATGGGGCAACAGGCCGGGCCCACTCTTGGTCAATTTATTAAGGGGAGGCAAGATGACTAAAAGAATCATAGCCATTAAAGAGAAGGGTGGGACAACAACTAGAGTGGACACACAAATTAGGAAAAGATTTCAGGAATTTTATGAAACTTTATACACAGCAGAATGCTAGAGAATGGGGCATTTGGCTGACAGGTTCATGGAGGGCCTCACAATACCAACACTAACGGAAGACTAGAGAAATTTCCTGGATAGCAAAATCACCACAGAGGAAGTTTTGAAAGCCATAGGTTCACTTAAGAGGGGGAAAGCCGCAGGTCCGGATGGCTTTGGGGCTGAATATTACAAAGATCTTAAGCAGGAGGTGGTGGCCCCCATCAGAAATGTTCTGGAAGAGGCAAGGGGGGAGAGGGGAATGCCCAGGTCCTGCTGTGAAGCCAACATAGGTATCCTTCCCAAGCTAGGTAAAGATCCACTGGAATGCTCCTCATAGAGGCCTATATTGCTATTAAATTATGATCGTAAAATAAATGACGAATGTATTGGCGATAAGGCTGGAAAAGATACTACCCATGATAATAAATCCTGACGAGACGGGCTTTGTGCAAAGCAAAATGTCTTACCACAATATGAGGGGGCTATGGACTATAGTGTGCTGGGGGACTGTGAACCCGGGGCAGGCCTGTGTCCTCTCTATGGGTGCAGAAAAAGCATTTGACCGAATCGAGTGGGAATATTTGATAAAAATACTGGGAAAATGCGGCTTGGGGAAGAAATACTTACAATTGGTAGAGGCATTCTATAGAACCCCAACAGCAAGGATACTAGTAAATGGCACGCCCTCTGAGGAACTTCAGCTTGGGAGGGACACAAGGCAGGGTTTTCCTCTCTCCCCTCTACTGTTTGCGATTGCCATAGAACCCCTGGCAATTAAAATTTGTAAGGACCCACAGATACCGGGAATCATAGGGATATGAGGAAAACAACACACCATCACCCTTTATGCGAATGACATCCTGCTCTTCCTCAAGAAGCCCAACCAATCAATACCATCCCTCATAGCGATAGTAGACTCATTTGCAGAATTCTCTGGGTATAAGGTAAACCTAAACAAATCAGAAATCATGTATTTGGGAAAGGGGGTTGAGGGTGAGGCAGGAAATGCATGGGGTCTTAAGAGGGTCCAAAATGCAATCACATACCTGAGAGTGAAAGTAGGCAGAGACTTAAGGAGGATGTACGATTTAAATTACATACCCCTGGTGGACACAATAATAAGGGAATTGGAACGACGGAGAGCTCTCCCACTGTTCTGGATAGGCAGGATAAATGTACTCAAGATGAATGTCCTCCCCAGAATTTTGTACGTACTGCAAATGATGCTGATGGGGTTGAGAAATAAGGAAATCAAAAAGCTAGAAAGGGGATTTGGGCAATTTATTTGGCAAGGTAAAAAGCCAAGAATAAGACTGAGGAAGCTAAAGCCGGCTAATGAAAAGGGAGGACTGAACTTCCCTGGCATAAAAGGATATTACTTAGCCACTCAGTACTGGTTTATCCACAACTGGGTTAACAGAGGGGAGGCTGCCAATTGGCTGGATTTGGAGGAAAATGGATGCACTGGACATAAATAAGCCTATTTTGGGGAGAATGGCTTGAAAGCATATAAATGCCTAGGGAATTCCAACCCATTGGTGATAAGTACCCTGGAGACCTAGGAAATTGTCAGGGAAAGGAGAGGATGAAAAAGGGAGAATACCATCCTGATACCAATAGCTCACAACCCAGAGTTCTTGCCAGGGTTTGAGGATGAAGGATTCCATACATGGCAGGAGAGAGGGGTGAGATGTACTGGTGACCTTGTCACTAGGAATGGAATGTGCACATTCCAGGAAATCCAAAGAGAGATGGGCCTACCAACATCACACTTCTTTAGATTCTTACAAGTTAGAAACTACTGGAGGAGCCTAAATAGGGAAGGAAATGACCAATCCACACTGATGGTGGTATAGAGGGTGATCCTGGGGGTGAATACTCATGAGAAAGGGTGACTAGGCTAATAGGTAGAGCAGCAAAGCTTGACAGAGTCCACTTCCAGGGGGAAACACAGAAGGTCAAAATGTGGTGGGAAAAGGACCTGGGTATAACAATCGAGGACTCAGATTGGGAACTGATGCTGAAATCACACATGGGCTTATTGCTCTGCAGTAGATTTAAAGAAATGCAGTATAAGTTTCTGCATAGATTGTACTACCTCCCCTAGTGTTGTACACAAATTTTACCCAGAGATATCACCTACATGTGGGAAGTGTGAAGGGGCAAGGGGGACTTTGCTTCATTACTACTGGGAATGCCCAGGGGTACAAAAGTTCTGGAGAGGGGTGGTTTCAAAAATCAGTAAAATTGGGGTGCTCCCCCTGAAATTCTCCCCATTGTCATTGTTGCTTGGTGTGGTGGTCCATGAGAATGGGGACTGGGTCCTTCACCCTGGAATAATAAGAGTCCTGCTGGTAGTGGCCCGACAGGGCATACAGAATCTCAGGACGACCAGAACTGTCCCCACAGTGGCGCAGAGGAAGACCCTTGCCCTAAGAGCACTGGCAGTAGATCGACTGACATATGTACTTAAAGGAGCAGAGGAAAGGTTCATAACTATGTGGGAGACATTCCTGAGTATCCTGTCACCTGGAGAGGGGCAGCAATTCCGAGGGAAGGTTGGTTGGCATAAAAGTAAGGAGACTAGGTGGTAAAGCCATTTGTTGGTCATGGGTCAGGAAAAAACAAATACTGGAATCACTGTGATAGTAGATACCTCAACTAGACGTACACACACACACACATAAGGAAATGAACAATGAAATCCAAGGCTAAATGTAAACCCAAAGCAAAGCATACACTGTAGATTAACATATATTGTTGATTGTATTGTGTAATGTTTACCCTTAGGGGGTTTATAGTTGATTTTAATCTCTCTAATACAGTGGATTGACATACTTCTTGACTAAGATAATCAGAGATAGTCTCTTTGCTGTAAACTGTTATGAAGGTATGTAGTGGGATAAGGGAAAAGAATGAACGTAACATAGAAACATAGAAACATAGAATTTGACAGCAGATAAGGACCGCTTGGCCCACCCAGTCTGCTCATTTCCCTACCTAATGGATAAGCTGCAGATCCTAGTTAACCAGCAGCCTACTTCTTCCTACCCCAACCCCCTAGAATTGCCTTATGACTGTCCCATGCATGCTTGAATTCCACCACTGTTTTTGACTCCACAACCTCCTCCGGAAGGCTGTTGCATGCATCCACGAAACCTACTGTATAACTGTAGTGATTTTGAAAATATCAATAAAAATGTAACACACAAAAAAAAGTAACTTACCCTACACTGGGTTAGGAGGAAGGGTGTTGAAAAGCTTGGGACCCCTGTAGGTGAGCAATTTCTGCCCCACAGAGGAGTTGGACCGGGGGACCAAAAATGGGGAGGTGGTAGCGCTCCTAGTGAGCTGGGCGAGGCAAGCCTTTAAGAACAGTGAGGAGACACTGTGGGGAAGGTGGTTATGGAGGATTTTAGATACATACATATATACTGTAGATACATATACACTGTCGGCAGATAAGGGCCTACGGCCCACCCAGTCTGCCCATTTCAGCTTGTAAGTTCCTTTTCAGTTTTTTTAAGAAGTCTATTGTCCCTTACCCCTGACCTCCAGAATTCCCTTATGTCTATCCCATGCATTCTTAAATCCCGTGATTGTTTCAGCCCCCACCACTTCCTCTGGCAGGGTGTTCCACTTGTCCACCACCCTTTTTGTGAAGAAAGTCTTCTTCACGTTTCCTCTGAATCGCCCTCCCTCCAACTTCATCCTATTCCCTCTAGTCCTGGAATATTTTTTACGCTGAAAATTTATTACTCTTTTTATTTATTATAGAAACATAGAAGCATAGAATTTGATGGCAGATAAGGACCGCTTGGCCCACCTAGTCTGCCCATTTTCCTACCTAACAGATAAGCTGCAGATCCTAGTTAACCAACAGCTTACTTCCTCTTACCCACCACTAGGACTGCCTTATGCCTGTCCCATGCATTCTTGAAGTCCCCCACTGTTCTTGACTCCACGACCTCCTCAGGGAGGCTGTTCCATGCATCCACAACCCTCTCAGTGAAAAAATACTTCCTCACATCACCCCTGAGCCGTCCCCCCTCTATCTTCAAATTGTGCCCCCTTGTTCTTGCACATCTCTTTTTCTGGAAGATGCTACCCTCTTGGACTTTGTTAATTCCCTTGGGGTACTTGAAAGTTTCTATCATGTCCCTCTCTCCGTTCTTTCCTCAAGAGTATACATATTAAGCTCCTTTAGTCTTTCTTCGTATGTCTTCTGGTGCACACCCTGCACCATTTGGTTTCCTCCTCTGGACAGCCTCCACTCTGTCTATGTCTTTGCGGAGATGGGGTCTCCAGAACTGCACACAGTACTCAGATGGGGTCTCACCAACTGTCTGTGAGAGGGATAACAACTTCCTGTTTTCTACTATTGATGCCTCTTCTATGCATCCCAGTATCCCCAGCCCTCCTTACTGCCTTCTCACATTGCTTGCCCACCTTTAGGTCATCTGATATAATTACCCCAGGTCCTTTCTATTTTAATGTTGTCAGTATCTCACCCCATTGTCACGCTTCCCTGGGTTTTGTTTCCCATGTGCATTACCTTGCACTTCTTTGCATTGAATCCGAGCTGCCATACATTTGACCATTCCTCCAACCTTGCCAAGTCCCTTCTCATCCTTTCCACTCCATCTTGTGTATCAACCCTGTTGCAGATCTTTGTGTCATCTGCAAAGAGACATACTTTTCCTTCCAGTTCCTCTGCAATGTCACTTATAAAGACATTAAAAAGGACCGGTCCCAGTACTGAACCCTGCGGTACCCCGCTAGTAACCCTCCTTTCTTCACTGTGTATTCCATTTACTACTACCCTTTGCGTCCTGTTGTCTAGCCAATTTTTTATCCAGGCTACCACATTGGGACCCACTCCAAGGCTGGCTATCTTGTGTATTAATCTTTTGTGTGGGACTGTATCAAATGCCTTGCTAAAATCTAGGTAGGCCATGTCCACAGCCCCTCCCTGGTCTACTACTTTGGTCACCCAGTCAAAGAAATCCATTAGATTTGTCTGACACGACCTTCCCATTGTGAATCCATGCTGCCTTGGGTCCTCTGCCCCACTGGCCTCTAGGTACTCAATAATTATTTATTAATATTTCGGATACACCTATGAGCTAGGAGCTCTTTCAATGGGTTCCACATCAGAGGAAAATAGTGTATTCCTGCACCCTGTTCCACCCTGTAAGGTTCTTGAATATCTCCATCATAGCCCCTCTCTCCCTCCTCTCCTCTCCTCCAGGGAGTACATATTCAAGTCCTTCAGTTTGTCCTCATACGACTTGTGATGCAATCCCTGTACCATCTTTGTTGCCCTCCTCTGAACCTTCTCTACCTTATGTCCTTAAGTAGGTAAAGTCTCCAGAACTGTATACTGTACTCCAGGTGGGGCCTCACTTGTGTCTTTCCTTTTTCCTGCTGGTGATGCCCCTGCCTATGCATCCCAGCATCCTATTTGCTTTACCTACTGCCTTGTCGCACTTTTTACCTATATTGAAGTCATCAGAGATGATAGCCCCAAGGTCCCTTTCCTGCTTGGTGCATGCTATATCCTCACCCCCCCCAACTTAATATGTTGTTCAAGGGTTTTCGTGCCCCGTATGCGTTATCTTGCACTTCTTTGCATTGAATTTCAACTGCCAAACCCTTGACTGTTCTTCAAGCTTCTGAAAGCCCCTCTTCATTCTATCAACACCCTCTGGCATGTCCACTCTGTTAAAGAGCTTCGTGTTGTCAATGAACAAGGACATTCTGCCTTCTAGGTCCTGCACAATGTCATTGATGAAGACATGGCGTAGGACTGGTCCCAGCACTGATCCCTGTGGTACCCCAATGGTCACTGTTCCCTCTGTGGAGTGACAGTCATTTATCACTACCCTCTGTGTCCTGCTGCCCAGCCAATTACCCACCTACCGCACTACTGTCCTGCCCACTCCCATATTCCCTAGTTTGTTTAATAGCCTTCTATGTGGCACAGTGTCAAAGGCCTTACTGAAGTCCAGATTGGCCACATCCACTGCCCTACCCTGATCCACCTCCCTTGTCACCCAGTTGAAAAATTCAATGTTGTTGGTCTGGCATAACCTCCCCCCATTGAAACCATGCTGCCTTGAGTTCTGTAGTCCTTTGGCAACCAGATGGTCCACCAATCTCTCCTTCAGTAGTGCTTCCATGATCTTTCCCACTACCGAGGTCAGGCTGACTGGTCTGTAGTTCCACGTTTCCTCTTTGTTTCTGTTTTTGTATAAGGGGAAGGGGACTACATCTGCCGTCCTCCAGTCTTTGGGTACCTCCTCTGTTTCCAGTGATTGGCTAAACAGGATTGCCAGAGGTTCAGCCACCATCTCTCTTAGTTCCTTTAGAACCCTGGGGTGCACCCTATCTGGCCCCATTGCTTTATTGTCTCTTATTCCTTTCAGTTCCTTTAGGACCCTTTCCCATGTAAAGGGACTTGTGTCCATTTATGCTCCATTCCCACCCCTTGTACTCCCTTCAGGCCCATTACCCTCCTCTTCCTCAGTAAAGACTGAGCAAAAATATCTGTTCAGTATGTTAGCTTTACTGTCGTCATCCTCCATGCGACGCCCTTCCCCCCTTCAGTCTTACTATCCCTTCCTTTGCTCTTCTTTTTTCACTTATGTGCCTGTAAAAGGTTTTGTCCCCTCTACCAACTGATGTTGCAATGCGCTCTTTTGTCTGAACTTTGGCTTCCCTTACTAACCTCCCTGCCTCCTTTTGCTTCTCCTGATACTTCTCCCTATCCCCTTCTGCCTGTGTGTTTTTGTATCACCTGAATGCGATCTTTTCGGCTTTCACTTTCTACACTACCTCTCTGGAAAACCATAATGGCCTCCACTTCCTTTTCCCCTTCCTAACCTGCCTAATGCATAATTCTGTTGCTCTTGTAATTGCTGTTTTAAATATTGCCCACTGTTCCCCACCCCTGATTCCATCCCCATTGCCATAAGTACCTCTTTCAAGCATGTCCCCATTTTCTCAAAGTCTGCCCTGATAAAATCCAGAATATGTGTTTTTGTGCAGTTTGGTTCTGCTCCTTTTGTGATTTCAAACCACAGTGACCGGTGGTCACCGTTCCTCAGGTGCTCCCTCACTGTTACCCCTATCAAACTGTCCCCGTTGGTGAGCATGAGGTCCAGTATTGCCTTCTGCAGAGTTGGTTCCATGACCAGTTGCTTAAGGAAGGCACCTTGAAGAGAGTACAGGATAAATCTGCTCCTGGTTAATGCTGCTTCTGGGAGGCTCCAGTCCACATCTAGAATATTGAAGTCTCCGATCAGCACCACCTCCGCCTTGTCTGCCATCCTTTGGATGGCTAGCATTAACTCCCAACCCTATCTGTCTCTTCATCCTGGGCTGGTGGTCTGTAGACCACCCCTGTGTGGATGGCTGACCCCATTTTACTTTCCAGTTTAACCCACAGTATCTCTCCCCCATTTTGTTCCTTCTGGATCTCTGAGGCCTTTATACCATCTTTCACATAAAGTGACACTCCTCCTCCATTCCTGCCTGCCCTGTCTCTTCTGAATATGTTGTAGCTGGGTATGGCCACCTCCCAGTCATGGTTATCATTACACCAGGTCTCTGTGATGGCTACAATGTTTAGGTCCAACTGCACCATGGTAGCCTCCAGATCCTCTGCCTTGTTGCTAAGGCTTCTGGTATTGGCACACATGGCTTTCCATGATGTGAACTCCATGGACTGTTTAGCTGTTCTATTTAAGCCCCCTCCCTGGTTGTCCTTTATCCCTGGTTCTCCCTGCAGTCTACCCTTCTGTTGAATTTTGCCCACTTTCTGCCTATCTGCCTATCTCCAACTTTTGCTCACTGCTTTGTAGATATATCCCCTCCTCCTGTTCACTGGCTCCACTGCTAGCTGGGGGGGGGGAAATTAGGTACCCATCTTGCTGTCCTGCCACCCCCCCTTGGCTAGTTTAAATGCTTGTCCATGTAGCATTTAAACTTATCATTGAGTGCTTGGATTCCCTTCCAGGACGGATGCAGGCTGTTAGGCTTGAACAAGCCTCCATTGCTCCAGGTGGATCCCCAGTCACCAATGAATCCAAACCCTTCTTCACAGCACCAGTTCTTCAACCGTGTGTTAAAGTTTCTGGTGTGCGCACCCCTACACTCTCCCATGCCTCTCCCAGGTAGTACTTCTGAGAAGGTGACAGACGTAGCTACTTGCTTGAGATCCTGCCCCAATTTCCTAAACTCTTCCTAAACTTTCTTAGACTCCCCATTTGCCAGATCATTAGTACCTAGCTGGATAATCACATCCAGCTCATCCTCCCATCTTGCCTTCCTGGTGATTCCCAGGATCTTCCTCCCATCCCTTCATGTCGTAGCACCTGGTAGGCACCTCACCTCCCTGTTCTCTCTCACATGTGTTCCTAGCTGGATACCTCTTATGATAGAGTCCCCCACCAGGATTTGCTTCCTCCTCCTTTGGGGTCCACTGCTCTCCTCAGTGAAGTCACCTCCTCTGTTGACCTCCACATACTTCCCTTCCACTTCTCTGGGTACCTCTGTTTGGTTGTCCCCATTTGCCAGTGTGGCATATGAGTTCTGTAGTGGAATAGGATTTGGGATGTGCCTCTGCCTGACCAGCCTAACCCTCCCTGAGCCCACCGCCATCCAAGTGCTCCTCGTACTTAGTATCCTATGAGGCAGCTGCATTGGACTAGGTGGTCTCTGGATATGAGCAAAGGTACTCCTGACCCAGTTAACTTCCACTTTGAGTCTGGCTACCTCATCCTGCAGTATAAAGAGATGCCTGCAGATAGGGCAGTACCTCAGCATCCAGAAGGTCTGCCTGAATATGGCTGTCCCTCATCCACTGCGTTGCAAAACTCCTCACGTTATACTGCATTTATACTGCTATTCCAGTAGTTGTCTGTTACTGACACTCTCCTTCTAGATCCCTCTTTATTAATTTACTGTCCTATAAATCCTACCACCTATCCTCAGATACTTTTTTTTTTTAAAGGACACAACAACAAAAAATGAGTCAAAACACTTGTTGTGCCAAGGGTGGGCTTCCTCCCCTTTATATCACTTCTACTTCAGAACCCCTGCTATTCTGTGCTTGGTGCCTGTGAATCAGATTTAACAGGGCATTTAATTAAGAGTGGGGGGCAGGGGAGGTGAAGATTTGCAGCAAGTAAAGACAACAAACGAAAACAGCACCACTAAAATCACACCAGATTAGGTTTCAAATTTTCAACAGCCCCAAAACAAGTCCAAGTAAAGACAGAAAAGGAATAACAGCACCACTAAAAGCACACCAAACTAGGTTTCACATTTTCAACAGCACTAAACAATTCCAAGTAAAGACAACAAAGAAATAACAGCACCACTCAAAGCACACAAATCTAGGTTTAAAACAAAAACAGCAATAAGCGGTTACTGCATAGCACTGAAATGAATCTGGATCCTTCCCCTTCTGTCCTCTCCTGAGAAACAAAAAATCAACCTGCTACATCAAATATGACTTAGTCCCTCCTCCAGTGATCACGTAGCTGAGGCCAGAGGTCAGGCAATTAGCACCCTTCCCCCAAACTAAATGTCAAGACAGACAAGACAAGACAAAATATGCAGCAAGTAAAAACAGCAAAGGCACACAACACCACTAAAAGCACACCAAATTAGGTTTCACATTTTCAACAGCCCTAAAACAATTCCAAGTAAAGACAGCAAAGGAATAACAGCACCACTAAAAAAAACACAAATCTAGGCTTAAAACAAAAACAGCAATGAGCAGTTACTGCTCTACAATGAAATGAATCTGTTGTAGAGAAATGTGGTGGCCTTCTAAGTGAACCTGTCCTCAAGGGAGAACCACTGTACTGATTCGTAGAGGGCACAGCTGTGAGTACAACGGGGATGTCTTGTAACAAATCTGATAATGGAATTGTAAGCGGTTTTCAGTTTCTGGAACGTAACAGAATTACTTTGTGGGGAGTAAATGATGGAGAAGGGCAGGGGTAAATGAAGAAAAAGACAAAGGCAGCGAGGACAGGGATGGGGCAAAAAGAAATAAGGCCATAAAAAAATGGAGGGTAATGAGTACCAATGCCTGTAGTCTTAGTAAAAAACTCCCCGAGTGGTGGCCTTGATGGAAGAGGGATGCCTGGATATTGCAGCAGTCACAGAAACATGGTACACAGAGAACCATGACTGAGATGTCAACGTACCAAGGTACACAATCTACAGAAGGGACAGAGAGGGTAGAAGAGCAGGAGGAGTAGGTCTCTATGTAAGGGAAGGGATCAAAGTAACAGAACTAAAGGGTAAACAAGGAGGAGAGGAGGCACTGTGGGTCACCCTGGAGACTGGAAATGGCACCACAATCTGCAAAGGGAGTTGCATACAGACCCCATCTCAGGGGGAGGAAATGGACAAGGAAATGATAGAAGGCATCCTTAGGATGGCAGAGAAAGGGGAGATATTACTAATGGGGGACCTGAATATGCCAGATGTTAACTGGAGCACCTTTGCTGCAGCCACATCCAAGAGCAGGGCCATTCTCGATGCCCTACAGGGGGCATGCCTCAGACAACTAGTTTTGGAAACCACTCGGGAGGGAGCAATCTTAGACCTGGTACTCTCAAATGGGGACAGAGAGAGGATCTCAGCTCTAGAAGTGGGTAGCCATCTGGGAACAAGTGACCACCAAACAGTGTGGTTCATGATAAATTTAGCTGTAGAGTCAAGCCATACAAAAGTGAAGGTACTGGTCTTCAGGAGCGCTGATTTTGTCAAAATGGGAGAGTGTCTCAGAAAAGCACTAGCAAACAGGCAAGAAGGTGGGGTGGGGCAACAATGGAGAATATCAAAACCACCATCACAGGGGCAACAAGCCTTTGTGTGAAGCAAATAAATCAAAATGAAAGAGAAAACCACTATGGGTCTCAAAAGACGTGGTGGGGAAGGTTAGGGAGAAAAAGATAGCATTCAGGAAGTATAAGGAAACACAGAAGGAGCAGGACAGAGAACTGTACCAGTTAAAGCAGAAGGAAGGAGGAAAGGCAGTCAGAATAGCAAAGGCCTAAACCGAGGAAAGGATAGCCAGCTTGGTTAAGAAGGGGGATAAAACCTTTTATAGGTACATTAGGGAGCAAAGAAAGACTAAGGCAGGGATACTAAGGCTGAATAAAGAGGAGGGTGGTTGGGCAGAGAGCAACAGTGAAAAAGCAGGGATAGTCAACGAATACTTCTGCTCAGAATTCACAATGGAAGAGCGGGGGAGATACCTAATCCAGTCAACAGAAGCACTCTGGATAGGGTGGTTGATATTAGTCCTTTCACAGAAGAAACGGTTCTGAAAGAACTCCTAAAACTGAAGGTAGATAGAGCAATGGGGCCTGATGAGATTCATCCCAGAATTCTAAAATAACTATGGGAAGAACTAGTAACATCACTGACTACCCTTTTTAATAAATCATGGGAGGATGGTGTGGTACCTGAGGACTGGAGGAGGGCAGATGTGAGTCCCCTTCACAAAACTGGGAGCAAGACAGAGGCAGGAAACTACAGACCTGTCAGTTTGACCTTAGTGGTAGGGAAAATGATGGAATCACTTCTGAAGGAAAGAATTGTTGAGTACCTAGAGTCCAGTGGGGCACAGGACCCAAGGCAGCATGGATTCACAGCAAGGTTATGTCAGACAAATCTAATTGATTTCTTTGACTGGGACCAAAGTAGTAGACCAGGGAAAGGCTGTGGACATGGCCTACCTAGACTTTAGCAAGGCATTTGACACAGTCCCACACAAAAGATTAATAAACTAATTAGCCAGCCTGGGAGTGGGTCTCAGGGTAGTAGCCTGGATAAAACACTGGCTGGACAACAGGACACAGAAGGTTATAGTAAATGGAGTCCACAGTGAAGAAAGGGGGGTTACAAGTGGGGTACCGCAGGGTTCAGTACCGGGGCTGGTCCTTTATAATGTCTATATAAGTGACATTGCAGAGGGACTGGAAGGAAAAGTATGTCTCTTTGCAGATGACACGAAGATCTGCAACAGGGTTGATATGCAAGGTGGGGGTGGAAAGGATGAAAAAAGATTTAGCAAGGTTGGAGGAATGGTCAAATGTATGGCAGCTTAGATTCAATGCAAAGAAGTGCAAAGTAATGCATCTGGGAAACAAAAACCCAGGGGAAGAGTACGCAATTGGGGGGTGAGATACTGACAACAACAAAAGTGGAAAGGGAACTGGAGGTAGCCATATCAGATGACCTAAAGGTGGGCAAGCAATGTGAGAAGGCAGTAAGGAGGGCTGGGGGGAATACTGGGTTGCACAGGGACAGGCATCACCAGTAGAAAACAGGAAGTTGTTCCTCTGTACAGACAGTTGGTAAGACCACATCTGGAGTACTGTGTACAGTTCTGGAGACCCCATCTCCACAAAGTCATAGACAGGGTGGAAGCTGTCCAGAGGAGGGTCTGCACCAGAAGACATATGAAGAAAGAATAAAGGAGCTTACGACATATAGCCTTGAGGAAAGGAGGGAGAGGGGATACATGATACAAACTTTCAAATACCATAAAGGAATCAACCAAGTCCAAGAGGGTAGCATCTTTCAGAAAAAGAGATGTGCAAGAATAAGGGGGCACAATTTGAAGATAGAGGGGGGACGGCTGAGAGGTAATGTGAGGAAGTATTTCTTCACAGAGAGGGTTGTAGATACGTAGAACAGCCTTCCTGAGGAGGTCATAGAGTCAAAAACAGTGGGTGAATTCAAGAATGCATGGGACAGACATAAGGCAATTCTAGGGGGTGGGGGTAGGAGGAAGTAGGCTGTTGGTTAACTAGGATCTGCAGCTTATCCATTAGGTAGGGAAATGGGCAGACTAGGTGGGCCAAGTGGTCCTTATCTGCTATCAGATTCTATGTTTCTATGGAACTGTAATCAAGGAGATGTAATAGGAAGCTGGTAGCTAACCTGTTTCTAGTTTCTGGTAGGAGGAGCTGCCTGATCCTCTAAAGGAGTCCCAGTCTCAGGAGAATTTTATTTATTAGTTTAGCTACATGCGGGCGAAGGATAGGTGCTCGCCAAGAGTAAGGCCAAGGTATTTAAATTCATGCACCTTCTCAATGACCATGCCATCATTAACTTTGAGGTTGAAATTGAAATTTGGTGGTTTCCGTGGGCTGGAGAAAACCATGCATTTAATTTTTGGGGAGTTCTGGACCATTCCCTGATTGGTGAACCATGAATGTAGTCTGAGGAAATCAGACTGTAGTTTGGAGAGGAGGGATTAGCATTCTTGCAGAATAAAGCATTGCCGTCTGCTTAGTATGTGAACAGACAGTAAGGATGTTGTTAATAAACAGAGAAAAGAGGAGCAGTCTGAGAACAGACCCTTATGGAACTCCGTACTTAATAAGGCATTCGGATGAAAGATGACCCTGGATAACAGTTTTGTGGTACGTCGAGTGCAGATAGTTGCCAAACCAGTTTACTACATTAGAAGAGAAATTCAGGTGAGCAAGGGAAGATTGTAGAAGGTTGTGGTCCACGAAATCAAAAGCTTTGGTAATATCCACGAATACTGCACCTGTTAATTGGCCGTCATCCATGGCCTTGTAAATGCCCTGAGTGAACATAATGAGTGTAGTTTCCATGTTTGAAAACCATGCTGAGCCTCTATTAGGATATCATATTTGTTTAAGTGCTCTGTGGTTTGGGAATTAACTATTTTTTCCATGATTTTTTTTTTGGGGGGTAGTGAGATGGGCCTGTAATTACTTCTTGTTTAGAACCAGCTTGGTGCAGCGGCCTGATGGAAGCGTTTTTTTCAGACTGCGGGAAAGGTACTGGAATAAAGGCAGAAATTAAGGATATTTGTGAGAGGGGTGGCAATTTCCTTTATAATGAGTTTTAAGATGTGGAAGTCAAGCCCATCAGGGCCAGTCTGGGGTCTTGGGTTGTTTTTTCTTATAAGTTTTATCGTACCAGCTGGCAAGAGAGCCTTCAAGAAGAAAGTGGGAAAGTCTGCTTTCAGAGGAAAGGAGTATATCAGAGGCAGATATTGGGCAGCAAGGGAGAGTAGGGTCTTGTATTTGTCAAGGTCCCTGAAAAATGAATTGAACAAGTTGACCATGCTTGTTGGGTCATTGGTTAATTTCCCTTCTGCCTGAAATGTAATCTGCTCGCACTTCCTATTTTTGGCCATGAGGGAGTTTAAGGTTTTCCCAGAGTCATTTGAAATTAGTTCTATTGTAAAGCCGACTTTTCTTGAGGTGACTGATTTTAGCAGTACGAACCACTGATTTGCACCGGTTGTGGAGTGTTTTATACTCTTGTAGGAGACCGGTGGAGGGAGATTTCCTGTGCTTTGCCCTTGCTTTGTCCCTAGCATGCATACGTTTTAGAAGGTCTGGCGTGATCCATTCATTAAATTGCCAGTGGACGCTGATCTTATTTAGGGGAATGTGGGAGTCACAAATGCCGTTAAGGTGAGGTCTATGTTTTTTGTATCTGAAGTAAAGGACCAGTCAGCTGATTTAAAAGCAAGAGTGAGTTCTTCTGAGTTAGATTTTTTTAATTGTCTGGTGAAGATGTGATTAGGTGCATTTTTGGGGGCTTTAGCAGACCGATGACAGAACACAGCGCAGTGGTCACCGACGGAGTTAGGGAGAACACCCGTAGCTGTCACTCTTGAGGGATTTAAAGTTATGATCCAGTCAATAGTATAGCTGTTACCTGTCTTGTAATTTGTTCTGTGGGGGTGGATATTATCTGGTGCAGCCAGGAGCTGGCAATAAGTTCTTTGGTGCTTTCAGACTGGCCGCTGTCCCAGTTAAGGTTAAAGTCCCCTAAGATGATCCATTCTCTATTACGTGGGAAGGAAGACAAGTTTGAGAAGAGGGATTCAAGCTCCAAGAAAGGTGTTCTCCGGGGTTGGTATACAGCAGTGATGGTTAATATTTTGTTTTTCCCTATGAATAGATTAATGGAGAGGGATTCGAGCATAGAAGTTTCCGATTCCAGGTTAAGTTCCATAAACGAGAGCTTATCAGAAATATAGAACAGGCACCTGCCTCCTCTTTTTTTCTGTCTATATTTCCTAATTAGCGAATCGCCACTGAGCGTGATTTCGTTAGAGGAGAGTTTAGGGGTTAGCCAGGTCTCTGAGAGGGTGATGATATGAGAATTGTTGAATGTAACCCAGGCTTCAAAGGCAGATTTCTTAGCTAGTAAGCTTTGAATGATGAGGTGGGCAATGCTGATACCTAGCTTGTCATGACGTGTGTGTGTGTGTGTGTGTGTGTGTGTAGGGGGTTACAGGGAGAGATCAGTAGGAGCAAGCTCTGGGTTTGGGTGAACTGAGACAGAGAGAAGAAACAATATTTAATGAGTTAGCCTCCAGTTTTTATGCAGTCGCTGATGCGTATTGCAGTGCTCAAGTCTTATGAAATCTGATGATCAGGGGTGTCGGATGAGCCAGAGGCAGCAGTGATGAGTGAGGTGAGCTAAAAGAGAGTAAACAGTGCCTCTGACCAAATTAGGGGAACAAGAGTGTATGGTAGAAGAGGGTGTCCCAAAACTCAAAGTTCCCAAACATTCTCCTACAAGCTAGGCCTACAGAAGGAATCATTAGTGCTTTTTGTTATAATTGTTTGCTTCTATAACTTTGCTACTGTTGCTGTTATCCAGGTGGTCTACAGTATTATCTTCTGTGGCTGTCCTCTTCCGTTGTATTTTGCTGCACAGTTTTACTGCATTATGTGCCTGTTTGCTCGTTCACTGCTGTATTGTGTTACGGTATCCTTGCTGTATTGTTATATTGTACTGTCCCGGGTCGTGCCTGAAAATAGGCAGGATGTGATGCCTAGTGCACTTACCCGGTTACCAAAAGCAAATAAATAAATAAATATTTTGTGCATCCATATTCCAACGGGGAGCTGACACTATTGAGCACTGATGTGCCAGAAGGGCAACTGCTGAACGTCATGGGGTGGTAGGTAAAGCAAGGAAAAAAGGCTAATAGGAGAAAGATTGCAGGGAGAAAATGAAACTGAGAAATCAATTCAAAACAGGGAAATAGTGAAAACAGGCTAGGTACCAGACAGAGGAGTTGATTATAATAATAGACTTCAGAGTAGGGGTGTTAATTAGTGTTATACCAGAACTGGGGCAATAAGGATGAGGAACCCAAACTAGATGTTTCAGTGCAACATTGTCTACAGAATAACAGATGGGGAAGTGTGTGATATGCAAGCAATAATACCCGACAGGGTGGGTGGTATTGGGCAATACTGGATCGCCTAGGGGCGTAACGAGGCCCGATGCCGCAGGTGGAGGGCCTTATAGCTCCTAAAGGGTCCGGTATTGCCCATACTGCCCACCCTGGAGGGCATTATTGCACTTAGAAAATGGGATAAATGTTTCATTTTTTTATAGGTTTAAAAAAAAAACATAAGTACTGCTATAAACAAGCATTTGTCAGTGCCGAATGTTTGCTTGCTGGCATTGGCACTGGTAGTGTAGGAGTTAGAGAGCTGCATAATAGGAATGGCAGTGAAGTATTGAACTGAAGCCGATCCCACCACCACCCTGCAGAGACTGACAGGCATTGGGGTGTGCCTTTGGGTCGTCAGGCATAACGGCTATGGCATTTCACCACACCCTACCCTGCAGACACTGACAAGTGTCACGGTGTGCCTTGGAGTCTTTGGCCCTTATGCTCACCCCATTCCATCAGGAAATATGGTGAGATGGGTCCTGTATAGAAGAGTGGGGTGAACTTTGGGGCCGAAGAGTCCAAGGCACACTTTGATGCCTCTCACTGGCTGGAGGGTGTGGAATGGTATGAGCATTACAGGTGAGAATCCCAAGTCACACCCTTGATGCCTCTCACTCTGTACAGTCTGGGACATTATGGTCGGAAACCCTAATGCCTCTGGCGTTCATTGGCATTTTCACTCCAAATTTTCAACATGGTTTTTTGTGACCCCCACCTTCTGAACAGTGGTAATATCAGTTTGTTAGCCAAAAGTTGATTTCGCAGAGCGACTACGCCATTTGGCACCACAGGTGCGAAAACACATTTCGAACAGGATGTGAAAAATGACAGCAGTACTGTTCATGGGGAGGTGCAAAAAATGGCAATATTGAAATTCTGCAGTGAAAATATTAAAAAAACTGGTAAAGTCACAAACGTGCATAGAAAATGCGCAACGCACACCCGTAATGCAATTAGTTTGGGAATTTTTTACAGCAGATTGTCAACACAGGGATTTTGTAACCTCCACTCATGAACAGTGTCACTGTGATTTTCTTAATCTGTCCTGAACGTGATTTCCCACAGCGACCACGCATTTCTGCGCTGGAAGTGCGAAAACACATTTCGGCCATGATGTGAAAAATGACAGCTGTACTGTTCATAAGGAAGTGTGGAAAAATGCCAGTGGTGAAAATCTGACTGAACATATTAAAATCCATGAAGTTACGAGGGTGCGTGGAAACTGCGCAATGGTCGCCCGTAACACAGTCATTTTATGGACGTATTTCACCAAATTTTTAACATAGCCATTTTAACACATCTGTTCGTGAACAGTGTCACTGTGATTTTCTTAATCCGTCCCGAACATTGATTTCGCACACTGACTGCGCCATTGTATGCTACATGGGTGGAAACATGTTTTGACAAAGATGTGAAAAATGACAGCTGTACTGCTCATAAGGAGGTGTGGTAAAATGGCAATGTTGAAAATCTGGAGTAAACATATTGAAAATTCGTGAATTTACGAGTGTGCGTAGGAACAGTGCAATGCATGCTCGTAAAACAGACGTTTTGGGAATTTTTTCACCAAATTTTCAACATAGGGTTTTTGGGGGCCTACCTTATGAATTGTAACACTGCTGTTTTGTAAATCGGTCCTGAAAATTGGTTCCATGCAGTGACCGCAAAATCACCTTTTGGGGCTGATTAACGCCATGATAGTGACAGAATTCATGAGGTGGGGTCCCAAAAACCCCATGTTGAACATTTGGTGAAAAAATTCCCCAAAATGCCCAAGATATGCACTAAATTGAAAAAACCCTATTTATTACATTATACAGCTTACCGGCATCTCCTTAGTTTGCGGTCGGCTTTGAAGAGTGCAGACGTGTTCCCGGTCTACTGAAGATCGTCGCGCCGAGCTCCAGAGGTAGGTATGGGGTGAGGAGGGCTGTGGGAGGCAGAATGTACAGGGTGGGTGCGGGTGGGGGAGATGGGGTCAGGACAGTCAGCGAGGGAAGGTTTTTTTTCTTTCAGGTTTCTTTTTTTTTCTTCTTTTAACTGAGACGATATGGAACTTGTGCCATGCTGGGGTGGGCTTCCAGCATGGCAGGTGGAAGGCTGTTTGGGGAGACCATGGAGCCGACGGGGGATTGGGCACCCCCATCAGCCATATGATCTGTTGCCATGCTGGGGTGGGCTCCCAGCGTGGCACCCTGTAGTCTCTTGAGGCAGGAACAGTGGAGCTGACGGGGGATTGGGCACCCCCGTCGGCCATATGATCTGTTGCCTCTCTGGGTGGGCTCCCAGCTTGGCATCTGGAACTCTGTTTGGGGGAGCACAGTAGAGCCTGACGGGATTGAGCACTCCCTTGGCTATACAGTGTGTGCGGGGAAGCACGCACACAGTGTGCGTGTATGTGTGTTTGTGTGGGGGGAGCATGCATGAGCACGTGATATCTTATCGCTGATCACTGAAGCATAGCTCTCCTTTTCAACTGTACAGCCACTGCATTTTCAACTGCTGTCATAGACAGCTGCAGCGTTTATTGGAGAACTGCGGCCGTGCCTGCAAACACACTGACTGAATTGGATGACGGGTGCCACACCTCCAAAAACTCGGATGATGGTACTATGTTTCTTGCACATGTGTGCAAGCGAACATAAAAATGACTACAATTTAATTTTAAGTCCTTTTTGGTAAAGTAGTCCCTCCTCTGCTTGCAGCAGTTTGTCCACTAGTCATCAGTAGGGGGAGCTATTTTGTACCATTGCATGCCTCATTGCTCACTGTCTGCACTGCTTTCTTTTTTATTTTGTTTACAGTTTCCCGGTCCTTGCTGCCTACCCTGAGGACCGGAACCAAATCATTATGTGCAGCGATTACTTTTTTTTTTCTTTCGGTCCCAGCTGCCTGCTCTGGGGACCAGAATCGTAGAGTTTCTACAGAGAACTTCTGATTCCCACTATCTGGTCTGGGGATCGGAAGTAACTACTTTGTTTAAGGCAAGGCAAGGCAAAATTTATTTAAAAGACGCCCAATCCTGGAGGCTCTGGGCGCAGCACAAATTTTAAACAGAATTTAAAAACACAAACACAAAAACAGCACAGAATTTTATACAAAATAAGAATAAATAAATCTAATAAAGTCACAGACTTTACTATACAGTATATACAAATCTAAGTATCAAAGACTTGGGGAAAAAAGAAATGTCTTCAGACAGGCCTTAAAGATATCCACTGTGGGGACTTTCCTGACCTGAGCTGGCAAAGAATTCCACAGAACAGGAGGCACAACACTAAAGGCTCTATTGCCAGCTGATTTAAGCCTCATTCTGGGAATGGTCAGGAAGCCACCTCTAGAAGATCGAAGAGGGCGGGTAGGGAAGGCAGGTAACAGAAGGTCTAACAGGTAACCAGGGCTCTGCCCATGTAGGGCCTTATAGGTGAGAAGACCCACCTTAAAGAGGACTCTCCACCTGACTGGCAGCCAGTGCAACTTGCATAATACCAGTGTAATATGGCAGAACTTTTGCTGCCCAGTCAACAACTGGGCAGCTGCATTTTGCACCAGCTGCAGTCTGTAGAGAGATCCTCCTGTGACCCCAAGATAGAGCACATTACAGTAGTCAAGCCTAGATGTGACTAAGGCATGTATCAAGGTAGGGAGGTCCAGTGGCGGAACAAGGGGCTTAATCCTGGCAGTGTTTCTGAGATGGAAAAAACAGGTACAAACCGTGGAAGATATCTGAACCTCCACGGTTAGGTTCCTGTCCAGAATCACTCCCAGATTTTGCACCCAAGAGGAGGCCTTCAATGACACAGCTCCAAGAACAAGCCCAGTTTCTGAGTCAGAGGCCATCCTATCACGAACTCTGTTTGACTCCAGTACCAATACCTCTGTCTTGTCAGGGTTCAGTCGCAACCAGCTGGAGGCCATCCAGTCATTAATCTCGGACAGACAGATATTAAGCACATCCACTGTGTTGGATGTTCCTGGGGTAAAGGAAAAATATAGCTGAGTATCATCGGCATAACAATGAAAACTCGGACCATACTTCCTAATGATCCCTTCCAGAGGCAGCATGTACACTGCAAACAACATTGGGGCCAGTACTGATCCTTGAGAGACTCCACAAAAAAGGAGACTGGGTGTAGATGAAGAGTTCCCCATCATAACCCGTTGCCTCCTGTTGGTAAGAAAGGACTCAAACCAGTTGATGACAGTATCGGTGAGTCCACATAACTCCCTAAGGCAGAGAAGCAACACACAATGGTCCACAGTGTCAAATGCTGAAGAGAGATCAAGGAGAACAAGAATTGTCTTGTCCCCCCGATCTCTTGCCCTGAGGAGATCATTCTGCACCTGAACAAGTGCAGTTTCTGTGCTATGTCTAGCCTGAAATGCCGACTGGAAGGGTTCGTACAACTTGTGAGTCACAAGGTGCTCTTCCAACTGAAGCGCTACCACCTTCTCCACCACCTTCCCCAAAAACGGAAGGTTGGAGATAGAATGGTAATTTGCCTTGATCTCCGGGTCCAGAGATGATTTCTTTAAGAGGGGTCTCACCAAAGCCTCCTTCAAGGCATCCGGAAAGACCCTCTCAGAAAGGAGCACCATACAATCAAGGCAAACACCTGGCCAACAGAGTCAACGCATTTCATTAAAAAACATGTTGGCACCGGGTCCAGTTCACAAAAGGTATGCTTTATGTTGGTTGCCACCTCGATAACCTCACTAACCTCCACTGGTCTAAACTCTCCCCAACTAGGCGGAGTGCACTCAGAACACATCAGGCGACCACTGTCAGCAATAACATTACTGGCTGAAGAAGCCACCCGCCGGATCGAGGACACCCTGGCCCAAAATAAACGAGCAAACTCCTCACAATCTATATTAGAAAAACCCTCCTGGGCTGCAGACAGGCAGGATGGAGAAGCCTGTCCACAGTCCGGAAGAGTAAGGCTGGTCGTTTTTTCCCGGCAGCAATCTCCCTAGATAGGAAAGCTGCCTTCTTACGGTTGATTGCCTCCTGGTACGCACTATAGTGTGTACGCAGGACCAGATTGTCTGCCTCCAGGCAGGATCTCCTCCAGCAGTGCTCTAATCTCTGACCCATCTTCTTCATCTCCCTGAGCTCCCCGTCAAACCACGGGGACCTCAAGTATGAAGTTCTGGGTTGTACACGGGCAGGTGTGAGGGAGTCGATGGTGTCAGATAACACCCTATTAAAGGTGTCAACCCCAACATCAACACCTCTGATGCATGCAGCACCCACACTAAACAATTTAGCTGCTGGCAAAAAACCCTCAGGGGTCAAACCCCGTAAAGGGCGACAGCTAATGATCTCAACAGGGTAAGGTCTTATGGCGGGAGCCCCAAGCATGAACTGCACTGTGCAATGATCGGAGCAAAGTACTTGATCAATCCTGAGATCACTGATCTCAAGCCCCAGTGAGAACACTAGGTCCAACATGTGGCCATTCTGATGAGTTGATGCAGTAACAGCCTGCATCAATCCTAAGGAGGACATAATCTGAAAAAAATCACAGCTACATCTGTGATTCCCGTCATCGACCCAAACATTGAAATCCCCCAGAAAAACAAATCTGGGGGCTCCCAAAGTTTCGGCGGTGACAAATTCTGTGATCTCCTACAGGAAATTCCCCATTGGCCCAGAAGGACGCTAGATGAGGAAGATCCTGCAGCCTGCATCAGGTCCTCCACAAATAGCCACACATTCAAAAGAACCTGGAGTTCTCACTGGGTGCATGGTGAAGGTCAGGCTGGATCTAAAGCAGATAGCTACACCGCAACCCCTGCATTCCACTCTGGGGCAGTGCACCACGGTATACCCAGGAGGGACTGCAGCCTCAAAAACTGGGCCCGCATCATCTCCCACCCAGGTCTCCATGAAGCAAGCCAGATCGACTGAAGAAATCAAGGCAGCAATAATTGCTATCTTATTTCTAGTTGATCTGGCATTGCAAAGCACTGCTGTCAGGGAATTGGAGGGTGGTGTAGTCTCTCGGGCTACTTGACCACTTGGTCTGGTGGACTCCCTGGGGATGGGCACCAACCATGTCTGGCCTCTCCCAGATGCCCGTCGTAACCCAGGTGCCTTCTGGACCTAATAACCTCAATCCTACCATCACCCATACATGAGTCGCCCCACTGTCCATGACCAGCACAATCCCTTCCAATCCCCACTTCCCGACAGCATCTGACAGTAATGTCTGACACTGGGAGGGGGATAAAAGGATGCAAGTCGTGTAACAGTGAGCTCCCATAAATAATCCTGGTCCCCTTAAATCCTCCCATATAGCCCCTACACATCCCAAGCAACTAATATAGTACTTAACTATCCAACTTTAAACAAACACAGTTAAATGATACCTAAAATGTCTGCCTGGCCTACTCAAATATCAAAGCTAATACTTTTAATTAACATTTAAAACAAAACGAAACTGCTTCGCAATAGTGCTCTCTAGCTAGGCTATTCCCTACCTCAATAATGATATAGAGAGTAGGATACAAACTATTAAACTTTAACACTACTTAAGAGGCACAAAAAGAAGAACCTACTCTTTTTCCTTCTTCATTTACTAGTAAAATTTCAGTACCGAGTGGCTCTCGCACCACTCACACGCTCGTGCTGCGCTTGTGCTTGTGAGCGGCACAGCAGTTTGAAGGGGACACTGTCCCCATCCCTCAGACTCACAGGTCCTAGCTCCCCCCCACATACACCTCCAGATGGATAGAAATAGCAAGGACCCACTGCACAGCCTCTCACGCCGTGCAGGTCCTGCAGTCAGGAGGGCAATTTGGGCTTCAATGCCCAACACACAGGGGGGCACAAGTTTGTTTCCTCCTTCAGTTCCTAGCCACTTATGAGTGGTGTTGTAGTTCACAGTTGCAAATGTCCAAACACTCAGACTTTAATTTTACAGTTTCCTGGTCCTTGCTGCCTACCCTGAGGACCAGGACCAGGACCAATCTGGTTTGTTGTTTTACAGTTTCCCGGTCCTCGCTGCCTGTCCTGTGGACTGGGACTGTGTTATTACAGTTTTCTTTCTTTGTAGGAAGTGTGAAGAAGAGCAGTGCGTGGAGAGACAGCCAGCTCAGAGCGGCATGTGGAAACTAAGGGAAACAGAGGAGCCCCAAAATACAGCAGGTACTGCTGCATTTGCAATCTGTAAGATGGGTGATTATTTAAGTAGGGTACTGTACTAGGTGGCGGGGACACAGACGGCAAACTGTTGATCAGGGTCATACTGCAGGTGATCTGAACATCTCACCCCAGTAACCTTGCCACCAGTCAATTTTATGTACAGCGCTTCTATCCTGCCATTTTTACCCCTTTTTTCATTCACATATCTGGAATGTGTAGTACGGTATGGGCTGCACGCCCATTGGCTCACGCCAACGAACTAATGGGCATGCAGCCCTACTCGAGGTGTCAGTCGGGTGGGCGTAGGTAAGTTACCGCCTGCTGGCTGACTGGGGGAGTGGGGTGGTGGGGCTCAGTGGGCGGGTGTGGACGAAGGTACCCTAGACCACCAGGGTGACAGGACATTGTATGTTGTACAAATGCCTGAGATCGGGCAGAGTGCGATCCACTGGACCACCAGGGATATTGGACGAGGATTTCTTTTGTATTATTACACATGCCCACGATCAGTCACATAGCGGTCCACTGGACCACCAGGGATATTGGACGAGGATTTCTTTTTTTAGACAAATGCCCATGACTGAGCTGCAGGGGGCATCGGTCCCTGATGGCTGCTGCCTGGCAGGGCGCCAGGCGCAAGTCGTCAGGGATCAGCGCACCTGCATGCTAATGGAATGCAAATGGAGCCATAATGACATGCAACTGGCCCCATGTGCACTTTGCATAAATTATGGCCCCATTTGCATGTCTCCTTTTGAATATCGCAGGTACTGTGAATGGCGCAATGGCACTTGTGCTAGCGCATCTCCATGCTCCACTCTGGCCACTTGCACTGGCGCAGTGCCACTGCGCCATGGACACTGGGGGTGGCCAGGGTGCAATATTCAAAGCTGCTGAGCCATGGCGCAGATCCGTTGAATATCGCCCAGGCCACACCCCTGTGCAGCCAAAGTTGAGCTGCGCCCAGGCTTGCGCCACAGCCTGGCACAGTTTGAATATCCGGGCCATAGTGTCATGGGCACCTGCAAAGGAAGGAGATACTACTAAAATAAATGCTGTTCTGATGATTTATTTATGTGTGAGATTTTAAGCATAGTTCTGCCTAGGTCACAGACACATAAGCTATGAATAAGAATGGGTGTATTAGTCAAAGCTTGTAGTAGCAAAATAAAGCAAGAAAAATAATATATTGTGTTTTTTTTTCTTTCAATTGTTTAACCAGGAGCAGCACACTAAACTGAAAGCTTGTTTACAGGGGCAACCTGGGAACACATGGAAGTTAAGTGACTTGCTCAGGTCACCCAGTATGCAAATGGGAGCTGTGGGATTCAAACCCAAATCTCCAGATTTGCAGCTCAGAGCCTTAAACCACTGTACTATACTGCCTCCCTAGTTATGGCAGTCATCTGTTTTATGGTTCAAGATGTTGGTGTAGTAAGCATACTAACATACTAAAATGCCAGCAGAATAGGCCTAGTTTTTGTTTAGTGAAGGCTGACATTGGGATCACTTGCACTTACCTCTTGGTGTGGGCAGGCAGCAAGGGACCACTCCATCTGGCAGTATGTGGCTCGTGAGGCTGGTGAACGGAGAAACAGCCAGATACTTTTTTTTTTATGTTTAACGGTTGGATGAATGGTAGGATCAACAAGATAGCTAAAATAAAAAGATGACGGGAAGGGAAGGGTTTTGTTGTGGCGGCTCCTCAGTAATAAAGATATGGAACCACCACATTTCTTGAAATTGTTTAGACAGCCCACACAGAGAACGAACGCCAGTGAGGGAAGCTCACTTTTGACAGACGCAGAATGTGAATGCCGTAATAACCAACTGATTATTACGGCAAACATCAACCGGTGGTGTCCATTCAAAAAATTGCTCACTAGGAATTATACATTATTAAAAATGCACAGCTGACCAGTAGAGAAACCCTACTACCGGTATAAAGCAAATTGTCCAGATAGGGTGGGCAGAGAGCAACAGGACAGAACCAGTACAAGAAAATAATTAATTTAGTGCCATAGCATGTTAAACAAAATAAAGTGAGCTAAATCTGGGAACTGGGCTTGTTATGGAATGGAGGGTCAAAATAGAAAAGGTGCCAAGTTCAAAACGAGCTGGTCGCAGTATCTGTCTGATCCTTTGAGGTAAGTGTACCTTCTGCAGGAAGGGCGGACTGGAAGCTACTCCTTGTGTGTGACCGAAGTTCGGGTGGAGAGCCAAGGGGAAAGAGAGCTGTGGAGGGAAGTGAAGGAGGTTAAATAAGGTGAAAGGGAGGGCTGGCAAAGAAAGGTGGACTAAGGGATCAGATTACTGAGATCAAAGGGAGAGGCAGAGAGAAGCAAAACCTTAACAGTTCTAAGTACAAGTACTCTGGGTTATTAACTCTAGGCTTTTAATTTAAAGAACTCTAATTTCAAATACACTAGCCTATCTCTAAATTTAAAATGCAGACAGTCAAGCAAAAAGCTAATTGTTTAAAGTACAGGGTTCTATATAAAATTCAGCGATCAGGCAGAGCCAGTTCAAAAAAAAAATTAATTTAGTGCCACAGCACATTAAACAAAATAAAGTGAGTTAAATCTGGGCACTGGGCTCGCTATGGAGTGAAGGGTCAAAAAGGCACCAAGTTCAAAACTGGAGCTGTCACAGCATCTGATCCTTTAAGGTAGGCGTACCTTCTGTGGGGAGGGTGGGCTGGAAGCTTCTCCTTGCGTGAGTTCGAAGTTCGGGTAGAAAGCCAAGGGGAAAAGAGAGCTTCTGTGGGAAGGGTGGGCTGGAAACTGCTCCTTGTATGTGGCTGATGTTCGGGTGGAGAGCTGAGGGGCTATTATAAAGTGCTCTGTGCTTTATTACATAGGAGAACAAAACAAGGTTGTAAGTAACTCTCCTTCCTTTGCTGTTCTCATGTATTGGTGCAGAGAAATATAAAAAGGGAATTTACAGTTGCCCATGTCACCCTTTGTGACTTTAATTGATAGTAAAAAGATCCATAAACTCTTTAACAATTGTAAATTATTGTTCTGCAAAAGACTAATGCAGGTCAGCTGAAAATAGCCATCAGGTATTGCAGTTGGATGTAACACGGAGCGGCTTGGACATTTCATTTTGTGCAAAAAGCCACTCTGTGCACCTTGCAACAGTCCTCGGTTGTCTTTATGGCTTAAAAGAAGGCTTCAGTATGAATGGGGAATATTTTTAGCTTAAGAAAAATATTATGGTCTTAGAAGAAATAACTAGTGATCACTAGAAAAGGGCATTGCATTTGCAGCTCTGTTCTGAAACCGACTCCAAATCCAGGACTTTTTTCAAATACCACAAGGCTGTAAATAAGGTACAAGAGGGTAGCATCTTTCAGAAAAAAGATGTTCAAGAACGAGGGGCTATGATATGAAAAATAGATGGGGGTTGACTTAGGGGTAACGTGAAAAAGTATTTTTCCATGGAACAGCCTCTCGGCAGAGGTTGTAGGGGCAAAAACACTTTATCAGTGAGGGCAGGTTTCTCGGTGGGATTAAAGGTTTTATCCTGGTGATATTTCTGAAACGATAAAACCCAGTGACCCAGATATTCAAACTGCACCCAAAAAGTGCACAACAGCAGGAGCAAGCGCAAGTCCACTGCGCCCATGTGCAAGAAACGCGTTATTCAAAAAACTGCACAGGCCAAGATGCGCCTACGGCTGATGACTGAATATCGCACTACCTGCGCCATAGCGCAACTAGGAATGTGAAGCTGAGCATATCTGATATGCCATAGCGCAACAAGGGATGCTCAGCAGAGCAGTCCAGATGTGCCATAGCACAACCAGGGATGCCCCCTGCAGCAGGACAGCAATGCAACAGCACAACCAGGGATGCAGGGACCCACCACCCATGCCACAGATGGGCAGATGAGAACACAGCTGAACAGACATCGTCCCCCACACACCATGCACTGCACAACTGGGGGAGAGCTGGAATAACCACCGGCCCACGGACACCAGCAACCAACCCACAGCTGGGCCATGGTGCCCTATCACACCCCCTGGCAAGCTGTGACTGGCACACAAGGGGAACCAACCACCCCATGGCACCCCATCCCACCAGTGCAGAGCACACCCTGCAACACAATCACCATACACCCTTCCCAGGAGTAGTGCCCAACAGTGCAGGACACCCTATGCATGCCACCACCCCCACTGTGACAATGCAACCCTGTGCACCACAGAGCCATGCAAGGCATCCCCACCATGTACACCCTGTTGTGGGTGGCAGCAGACAGCAGTGCAACAACAGCATACACAGTGCCACCCTGCATGTCCCCCCTGAGGTACAGCTGAGAGATCGACCATGCGTTGCCACACAAGGTACCCCACATGCGACAGGGCATGCCCCGGACCCCACCTCCAGTGGTACAGCACCCTGCACACCCTCCCAAGGACACATACCATCCCAGCACTGACCACAACAGCCAACACAGACACGCACAGTGTAGCATGGAAGCATGCACCACACAGGATACAACACAGTGCATGGATAAACACCCACCCATACCCAAGGGCACACCAACACAGGGACACGGTAGTGGGTCAACCAAGCCACTGGCATGTGGCCACTGCTGACATGTACACATGGCCAGCACCCTTACATTGCACAGGTGTGCCAGCCACCCTGCGCAGGCACCATGAAGCTGTATGCCACCAGCATGCCACCAGAGCACAGGTAACAGACACTGGAGCACATCCCCTGCAACAGACACAAGTGAGAGCATGGGGGGGACAACAACAGCAGAACAGCGGAGGCCACAGTGCCACCGGAGGCAGAAGTGCATCATACTGGTGATGGAAGACAACCTGGCATTGTGCCGGGTACAGTTGTTATCCAGCATGGACAGCCACCACTGACACGCCAGCAGACCGTGCATATCACAGACATGCAAGGGTGTCAGCTGCACAGGCCATGGACGGTCTGACAGGGGTGCCATGCACACAGTGCAGGCCCCATGGACCACTGCACACAGGCATCCAGTGCACAGAGTACAACACACAAACCACAGACAGTGACTGATCCCTGTGCTCACACCATAGGCAGTTCGCCTGTGCACACACACACACACACACACACACACACACACACGCCCATACGTGCACCACCCCTGACACCATGCACACCACTGCAGCTGAGCACCTGTAGCCCACTGCAAATCAGAGACCACCACAGTTATCATAACAAAATGCATATGTTTAAAAGAAGTAACAAAACATGTATACAACTATTTACAAGGGGGGGAAGGGCCACATAACAGGTAGGGGTGGGTAAGGGCAGGGTGAACATATGGGAGAGGGAAGAAGGGGTGTGAGGGTGGGTCAAAGGGAGGAAGGTAGTAGAAGAGGCATGCGGACATTAACATGCACCCCAGTCCTCCTCATCATGGTGCGGAAGTTTGCCGCTCCTCCTCCTCCTCCTCCTCACCCCGTGGCGGTGGATCCTGTGAAGCAGCTCCAATATCTCCCTTGCCACCTGGAGCAGCTCACAAACACCCCTCTCAATTGCCTGGAGTCGCCTTCCACCTAGGACGAGGGAGCAGAGTCAATAAGTGTGACTGTTCAGCCCACCCATTGTGCATGGCATACAGCCATGTGCCATGCCCCTGTGATGGTGTGCGACAACCCAGAGTGACTGTGTCCACAAGACCTGCCTACCCAGGCAGCCACAGCCAAGTGGACCACTGCACACACCCACTGCCCATGTCCGGCACAGCACCACCATGGCCATATAGTGACTTGGCTATGCGGTGTGAAGGCAGTGCCACAGCCATGTGCCCAGTGCACACATGGACCACCACTGACACACTCCCAGACATGCAGTGCCACTGGACAGTGCTGACTGTAACAAGTTGTGTGCATGGCAGTGGTGTCAATGGATGGTGGCCATGCCCCGCTGCCCACCCAGTTATACAGCATGCAATAGTAATCATGGATGTAAGGCACTCACCATCATCAGGCTGGTCCATGCGCACCTGACCACCATTATCCCTCCTGGCCTGCTGCTCCTCCAGGTGGCGTCTCCGGTCTCTGTTCTGCTGGCATTCTTCAGGCCCTAAGGTGCAAACATGGAGAGAAGAACATCAGTACAATCCGACAGCAAAGCCCCCCCCGCCCCCATGAGTGTGCAATCCCACACAGCCATACCCATCCACCCCACACCCCGATACCACCACCACCACGGCCAACACCGGATGGCCCCCCCATGTGCCGGACACATGCAACCGTGATACCCGTATGGATGATAATAGTGTATGGATGTTGCACCTACCTGGCCATGGCACCATGCCCCTCCTGGCACATGTCTGCAGGCGGGCAAGCAGGTCCGGGTCCTTGCGCCTCAGGTCCCCATAACAATGGCAACACTGCTCTGCCGTGCGCCCCATACCGGTGGCCTCCTCCAGGGCGTTGGCCACCTCCTGCCACACCGCACTCCTGGCCCTGTCCAGAGGTGCATCTCCATACAAAGCCCCACCATGGGGCTCTACTATTGCTACCAGGTTGGCTAGCTCAACCTGGCTCCAAGTAACTGCACGCCTCCACGCTATCTCTTCAGGTGGTTGAATCAAAATGGCGGTCATCCTGCCACATGCAGATGCTGCGTGGTACAGCACTGCCATTTACTATCGCGCTGTCACCGAAGAGCGCGATAGTGGTGCACCCATGCCTGACACATGGTGTCTAAGGGGCAAAGGTCGGGCACAGGGTCGAGGGTCGCTGGCACACAGACAGCCACAGCGTGATTGGAACCCAATGCTTGTAGCACAATTGGATGCCTATGTGCCACCTCCTGTAGCGGCCTACAGCGCTGTTGCCCCAGTGCGCCTACGATGCCCCAGTGCCACAGCACCATATATGTGAACAGTGCTGTAGCACCACTGGCACAATGATGACCGTGCCCTGCATTGCCTCTTGTGCACAGCATGTCAGCAGCGTGGCAGGCACCTGCGTCATCAACCCGGGCATGCGCAGTTAGGTGTGTACTGTGCATGTCACAGAACTGCGCCCTTGGCTCAGCACGTTCAACACAGTTGCGCAAAGTGCAACAGCGCGCTATTCAGCCAGCATATGCAAATCATCTAATCAGCCATTCAATGGCACAGTCACTGCATTTGCATCCACTTAAAGATGTGCCTTGCCTCATTTGCATGGGTTGCGCTATAAAAATGCGACATTGGGCTGCACTGGCCATAGTCGGTTACTGCAGTCTATTGCAGTGAGTTGCATGCTGTTTAGGAGTGTGGACTGTGGTGTTTGGGACATGCATGGGACTGCACAGTCACAGGTAACACCTGTCATTCTCACAGGATGAATCATGATCGAGCTTGAGGTGGGGGACGAGGAACAGAGACATGGGAGGAAAAGGAGGCCAAACTTCACAAAGGCAGAGACAGATGCCCTGTTTGAGGCCTACCTCGACCAGGAGCCGCTGCTCAGCAGACACCAGGGAACACCACAGGCCCATACTGCTGCATGGGAGGAGGTGGCACGTGCCGTCAATCTGCATGGCAGCCACCAGCACTCCGTGCAGGAGTGCAAAAAGAAGATGGGCATGGACAGGCGGAGAATTAAAGATAAAGTGGCTGCCATCAGGGCAGCACGGTCTGCGACCGTTGGGGGACAGCCGGAGGTGCAACGCCTGACCCCACAGGAAGAGTGGGTTGCTGGCAGCATGCAGCGTTGCGCCATTGAGGGTGTTCTGGGTGGTGGATTCCAGATAGGCGGTAGCCCGTCACTGCATGGTAGGTCATGGTGTGTCAATTGGGGGGGACAGGGTAGGTCACATGCAGTAATGCTACTGCTTTTCCCTTACAGCTCCTGAGCGTCTGCATGGGTCAGCGGTGGTGGGCTTCTCCATTGAGGCCAGTATCATGGAGATGGAGGAGGGCCCATCCGCCTCCACAGGAATACGGGGGTCAGTGCGACAATGGGCCCGCCTGGCTGTCCGGACTGATGTTGGTGGAGCAGGTGCGGAGGAGGCCCTGCCCGTGTCCCAGCATGCCAGCATCCATGAATGCCAGGATCCGGATGGTGCCATATCCGTCACCGATGATGATGGAGCTAACGTCATGGGCAGTGACACGTGTGGGCCACAGGATAGCCACACAGCAGGTGACATCGTAGCCATGGCTGTGGGTGGTGCCGCTGTGGAGGCCTGCGTGACATCACAGTCCAAGCTTGTGCCTGTCTGCACCAGTGGGGCAGCACTGGTGTGTGTCCAGAACAGTGGGACTGTTGCGGCCACTGCGGCAGCACCATTGAGCCCTGAAGAGCGGCAGCCAGAGGGGCAGTATCAGCAGTTGGCCAATGGCCATGGGGGTACAGTGTCAGGGGGCAGCATCAGTGCACTGTCTCTGGACATGCCCAGGCCTGGCCCTGGTGTGCAGCGCCCACCCTCAAGGGGTGATGAACGTCAGGGCCACGAACACCCTGAGGGACAGCATGCCGATCAGGCAGATGACCTCTTAGATGAGCACACACGCATACTGCAAGCATCGGTCAATCAGCAGATGCGGCTTGTGATGGCGGTGGATGCACTGAGTGCAGCTCTGCACCAGGCAGAGGAGTGGCGCAGCAGAGACACCGCTCTGATCCTGGCAGGGATGGACCGGTTGCGACAGGATGTGACCGCTGCCATTGACAGGCAGATACAGGCATTCACAGCTGTCATGGCCACAATGGGCACACAGTTATTTGCCCATGCGTCACAGACACCATGCAGTGCAATGTCCACCCCCCATTTCTGGCATCATGCGACGCCATCCTTGTTGACCCCGGGTTCAGCTGTGGGCTTCCCGAGCACACCTGGCGCAGGCATGTTCAGTGTGCTGCAGACCCCTGCATGAGCACAGTCATGTTCACGCAGTGGAACCCCTGGGGGAGTGTCAGTGCCACCCCATGAGGCCAGTGGTCAGCCTGTCACTGCTGGCAGGTCTCAGTGGGGCCGCCCACGCATCCGTGGCAGCCGTGGCACTGGGGCATGTGACTGACCTGTCTCCCAGCACGGCTACTGTTTGATGCTTCCCTGTGTGCATTGTGTCATTCAGCGGGCAATGCACAGGTGGGGTACTTGGCCCTGCATGCACACACATGTTCCATCTGCACACCATCCCGGCTGCTGTCCACTGTGGTGTGTGCATGATGATGCCTGCGTTGCGCTGTACACCACTGTGCAGTGGTGCCCAGCGTCTGACACACGCACAATGACAGGCAGTGGGAGTGGTGGTCTGTGGACGTGTGTGGCTAGGGGTGGCGGTCTGGGTCGGCATGTCTCCTACCCTTTGTGCATGTCTTGGGAGGTTTGTGTGTGTGTGTGTATGACTGCGTTCCATGTTAGACCTCGCCCATTCCTGGTGGTGTGTGCAGTTCCATGCTCGGCCACTTCCCTTGACAGTATGCACCAATGGTGTGTGTCCATATGTGTTTGTGGGTTGTGCCTTTGCCTCTGGTGGTTGCACATGGCCCCATGATGGTGTCCCAGTGCAGCTGTGCCAGCTGGAGCAGTCGGGGGTCCCATTGCCCAAGGGGGGGCTGCCCATCACCATCTTCACCAGTGTCCTCATCGTCTCCATCGCTGTCCCCCATTTCGACCAGTATGGCTATCCCACAGTCGTTGGCCATGTTCTGCAGGGTGCAACAGGCCAGGAATAGCCCACAGGCCTTTGAGGAGCTGTACTGTAGGGCACCGCCAGACATGTCCAGGCAACGGAAACGTGGCTTCAGCATCCCGAACACCCGCTTGATGACATTGCGTGTGGTGGCATGTGCCTCATTGTAGCGTTGCTGCGATGGGGTTGCGGTCCATGGGTATGGTGTGAGCAGCCAGGGACAGAATGGGTATCCGCTGTTACCTGTGTGTAGAGGGTGGAGGTTAGTTTGGTGATCAGCATCGCCCTGCCTTGGGCCATCTAGGCCAATACCCATGTCACCTCTGACCATGCCCCTCCCAATCTCTATGTTTTTCCACGTGGTTTGCATACTCACCCACTAAGTGGCCAGTGAGGATGTCCCCACCCTCAAATCTGTGGCACAGTGCCGACTGGTGCCAGATGAAGGTATCATGTGCTCCCCCAGGGTGCGTGGCACAGACATTGATTATGCCCCCTGGCATCACACACCACCTGGCAGTTGATGCTTGCATAGCCCTTCCGATTGATATATGCAGCCCCTTCAGGGCCAGGCGGTGTGCGGATGGCCACATGGGTGCAGTCTATTGCCCCTAGCATGCCAGGCATACGTGCCACCCTGTGGAACTCCTGTATGTTTGCTGTGCGCTCCAGCGGTGTTCTGGGAAATGGATGTACTCCGCAACATGTGGCAGCAGTGCACTGAGGAATTGGGTGAGGTGGCATGATGCGGCCGACTGGGTTATGCCTGTGGTATCCCCTTTTGGTCTCTGGAAGGTGCCCATGGCGAGCAGGCACATGCAAGCTGTCACTTTAGTCTCCACTGACAGAGCATGGCTCCGTCATGTGGGTGCCTGCATCACATCACTGCACAACTCACAGAGCCACCTCAGAATTGCCTAATTCAGGCAGTACTGGCCCACGATCTCGGTATCACTGTACAGCTCGAAGATGGTGTGGGCTCGGTACTGCCTGTTGGGGACATACCACTGATGGGCCCTTCCATGGCCGAGCCCCCCTGCTGCCTACCTTCTCACCCTCCTCATTACTGCCTCCATCTGGATGGTGGCACTGGCCATGTCCCTGGCTTGTGTCCCCCCCGGCAGCTGTTTCTGTGTTCCCCCCACTGTCCTGGCTGCTACTTCCCCTGCACCGGGAACACCTTCCTGTGGTGGCCTCAGTGCTGTGTGACACTTTCCCCTTCTGCACTGTGTTTGGCTGTGGCTCCCCACACCTTCCCTGTGTCTGTGGGTTCAGGGTGCCCTTTCCCTGTCCTGCCCTGTGTGTCTACCTAGAGGTCAGCCACATGTGCCTTCCCTGTAGTGTTCCTGCACCTCTCCCTTGTTACTTTTTATTTTGGCTCATTTCCGCTATCTCACAACTTCCATTTGCTCCCCTATTGTGCATGGCGCATGTGATTGAATATCACGCTGCGCCATTTATGCATGGTTCCTCCCCCTTCAGTTGCACATGCATTCATTATCATTGCGCTTTTGCGCAGCGTGATTTGGGGGTCACATCTACCTCCCACTGAATATCGCAGAATGGCGAATTTTCGGACTTGCGCTGGAGCAACCCTATTGCGCATGGTGCAACCCTTTTGAATATCTGGGCCAGTGTGGATAACAGATGACACCTGAGCCTCTAGCATCAGTTCCTTGTCACAAATAATGCCCAGATTCTTTAGCCTGCCTGAGGTGTCAGAAAGTAGGTGCTAAGCACTAATCCAGTCTCCATATCCCCAACTTCAGTACCCCTCCTGCGACCAGGCTCAATCACCAGTACTTTCATCTTATCAGGGTTGAGTTTTAACCAGTTGGGGAGATCCAGCCCTGTATCTCAGCCACACAGGAATTCAGGAAAGAGACCACACCTTGTGTCCCTGGTGCAAATGATGTATACGGTTAGGTATCATTTGCAGAGCAGTGAAACCCCACATTGTAACATCTAATGATATTACCCAGGGGTAGCATATACAATGCAAATAACATTGGTGAGAGGATCGAATGCTGGGGAACTCCACAGGACAGGGGCACTGGGTGGGAGGAATACATTCCCATCACCACCCTTTAGATCCTACCTGTAAGAAAGTACTCAAATCAGTTGATGACAGTTCCTGTAAGTCCACAGAGGTCCTGCAGGAGGCCCAACAATACCCCATGATCCACTGCGTCAAATGCAGAGAAAAGATCAAGGAGAACGAGAAGTGACCATTCGCCTTGATCTCTCGCCCTGGGGAGATTATTCTGCACCTTGACTAGTGCTGTCTCTGTACTATGTCCTGACTGCAAATCAGAGTGGAGTGACTCATAGATGTCAAGGGCAGTCAGATTTGCCTTGAGCTGAATGGCCACTTCTTTGTCAATAACCTTCCCTAGCCAGGGGAGGTTAGCGACAGGTCTGTAATTCACGAGACAATCTGGGTCCAAGGATGGTTTCTTTGAGAAGGGTTTCACCAATGCCTCTTTAAAAGCAGTGGGGAACACCCCTCTTCAGAGGGAGCACACTGGATTATTTCAGCGAATACTGGGCCCAGAGACCCCACACATCCCTGTAAGAGATGCGTTAGGCACCTGGACTGCCCTCAAATGGTGACAAATTCAAATGATGAAGTAGACTCTACTGGGAGCATAGTGAAGTTCAGACTGGATCTAAAACAAGTAGTCACTCTCTCACCCCTGCGGTCTCTGCTTGGGAAGTGCCCAATGGAGAACTCGACTGGGACTGACGCTTCTGGTATAGGTCCAGCATCATCACTCAGCCAGGTCTCCATGACGCAGGCCAGGTTGACTAATAAAATCAAGTCCACCATAACTGCAGTCTTGTTTGTCATCAACCTGGTGTTACACAGCACTGCCTGAATGGGACGAGTGGTGGGTGCTGGCCCTGATGCTATCTGTCCACCCAATCCGGTGAAAGCCCTAGATATGGGAACCAACCAGGGTGAACCCCTCTCTAGTTTCCATTTCTCCACAGGGCGCCTTCTGAATTTACCACCTCAATATTGCACCCTCTGCTACCTCTCCCCAGTCCCCTCCACCAGGCCCCCCCCGCCTCCTTGCAATTCCTACAGCCCTTTAGCAGCCATAAGTAGTGGCTGACAGAGAGCAGTTCATGAAGGGGCGACGGTCCAGCGGCTGGGCTGTGGAGTAGCTCAGCCTAAGGGGCCTGTCCTCCCTCATAGCCTAGCAAACTAATAGTCAACTTATTAATTGTTAATAGTATCTTCAAATAAATACAGTAATTTATTGCTATCTGAATCTTAAAATTCCTTAAAGTTTCTATTAAAAGTCCACCTATCTAACACATGCATACCACCATACACACAAAATACTTCAAATAAATAAACATTCATTCCAACATTCAAACCAACTATCTATACCCATTAAACCCACCAACACCACTCTAAGACAGTTTTACCCACAACATTATAGTAACAGATAGAAAGAACCATAAACCGATTTGTATAGTGCATGTAGTCCCAGATAGAATAGATGTCAAACAGCAGTACAAAAAAAACTCCTGAGTTACAATATAAATGGAAAGGTTCACAGATATGGTTCCATTTTTTTCCCATTTTTTATGTTTCCTTGTACATGCGCAAAAAACATTTTGTTTCATTTCAGAGAACGGCATTTCAGAGGTGTGTCACGGACTAGCCCAATGCAGAGCAATCTACAATGGGCATGCAAGCTGAGTATGATGGTGGTCACAGTTTCATGGGTGTAAACTTTGTGTATTTGCAAGGACTGAAGCATTCCAATAAGAGAGCACTTTGCATAAAGCCGGCCAGCATGGGCTCCACCTCTGCCTAACAACAAGCAGACCCAAAGTAGTGGCCGGAGCTGAGTGACATTCTCAGTAGTGAATAATAATATACTTTCAAGAGACACGCTCCAAAAGGGAACCTTATGGAAAAAGTGATTCCAAGATTCAGTTACAGGACAAACATGTGACAGTGGGTGTCAACGTGTGAAGTGTCACCATGGCATATTACCCGAGCAGTGCATAAGGAGAATCAATGCCATTTCAGTAGTATGTTCTGAGGCAGGATTCAAAAATCTGTATTTTTAGACACTATTTCTTATTTTGAACCTCACCGTCTCTTCTTCTGCATAAACCATCGCATGTATGAGCAGCACCAAAGCTACGGATTACTAAGAATTGGAAGACCACACATTTCTTTATGGTTTCCCACATTCAGTCTCAGGCCAAAGTCAATTGGTGGTTGGTACCAGTTCCCTGAAATCTGCCACAGTAGAAGATGGTGGTAAAGTCCCATTTTGTTCCGGTGGAGGCGGTGGGGACATTAATATATGATTGAACTGATCACCTCTAACTACCATCTACAATCTGTCCCGATGACTCCCTAACTCCAGCTCTCTCTTTTCACTCTCTGTGTCCCTGCAACTCCTTAGCAGCAACTGTCACTGGCCTCTTGCTCTTGTCAATCTCAATCAGCCAGTCTGGGTAAGCCTTACCCTGCACTTCTCCAGTAGCTGCTATGGTCAAGACTCTTTAGAAATGGACTTTGACAAATATATTTGGAAAACAAATATTTATTGAAAAACTGGTCACAATGAAGTGAGAGATTGTCAATAGAGCTCTTCAGCATTTCAGACTTCCAGGGTTTTCAGAAAAACAAATGGAACTGCACAGCTGCAGTTACTGGTCGTTTGGCACTTCAAATGTCAGTAACCCCCCTGCTGGGGACTTACCTGTGAGTCCCTGAAAAAGGCTAGTTTCCCCTGGGGTTTTGCTTCCACCTCCATTCTTTTTTCTCTTGGGTCCTGATTTTCCTGACTTGCTCCCTGTGTTTCTACCTCTCCTGTCAGACCCCGCATGGGTTTTAGAGAGAGCGGGATGGGAGGAGCTGGTTTGCAGAGCCATCAGTTTTGGAAAAGGCACTGTGGTGCCGGCGAGCTCCTCGCATGTGCACATTCGCAAATTCAAGTGGCCATTTCAGCGGCCTTTCAGTGTACCCCTCTGGTGGTCCTGGTCCCAGGGCAATGTAACAGAGGGACTGGAGATGTGGGCAAGAACGGAGAGGTGGAGGGGAAGCAGCAGGAGCAGTTGTTATGAGTGCCAACTGCGCTGTAGCATTTTCGAGCTGCCTCATTATTATTCATGAGGCAGCGCCCCTTTGAAGAGTTGGGAGTCCTGTGTTCAGCGCCTAGGGGCACAGAAAATAGCACTAGCAACAGGGAAATAAATTAATAAAATGTTAAATAAAGAGAAGCGTGCAAGGAAAAGGGGAAAGCTGCCAGCCTGTGAGGGTTTAAACAAACAAAAAAGGATTCCACAGACTGCAGCCAGTGAATAAAGTGGGGGCACACATGGGTTGCAATGGGATTGTGTATTAGCTGCCTAGGGGCAATAAGAAATGGCAGCAGTGACTGTGAAAGGGCTAGAGAAATGTATTGAAGAATGCAGTGGTTATCCAGGGCACGGGGGGGGGGTACCAAATGGTGGGGCAAATGTGGATTAAAAGTAAAGGGTTTGGCTGCAAGGATAACTAAAACCTGGGACACTTTTAAAATGTCAGGACACTGTTTACCTTGGTAACCATGTTTTGTAGCCATGTGACACCAGACAGCCAACCACCAAGCCAGGATTCTTGCCAAGGACTGTGGGACTGTTTGAAATGACTTGGGGGGATACTGTAGAAAGTTTAGGTGCCCTTTTTTGCACCAAGGGAGCCCCATACATATTAATGTTTCTGAAGGATTGTGGCTCCAGCCAATGGGGAGCTGGCAAAAAGCTCCCAAGAGGACAGAACTGTTTGGTTTTGAGTGAGTTCGGTGGGATCCCCTCCAGAAGGAGGGTGGCTCTTGCCCCTGGAGAGAATGTGGCTGCAGGATAGGCCTGCCTGGGGGCTGCTAGCAATTTGTCCCCTTGGGCAGGGAGTACCTGCCCCATCAGGCAAAGGGAAAGGAGAAGCTGGAGATGGAAAAGAGGTTAAAGAAGCAGCTTAGCAAAGAGAAAAGGAAAGCTGCAGGATCCTGACTGTTCTGTGTTGTTCTGAAATTGCACCACAGTGGTGAGATAAAGAAGGAGAGAGAAGAGGTTGTGGCCTGAACCTAAGAAATGGACAAAGGTTGTGTCCTGAACCTGGGAAAAGGACAAAGGTTGTGTCCTGAACCTGGGAAAAGGACAACGGTTGTGTCTAAGCCTGGAAAAAGACAAAGGTTGTGTCTTGATCCTGGTAAAAGGACAAAGGTTGTGTCCTGAACCTGGGAAAAGGACAAAGGTTGTGTCCTGAACCTGGGAAAAGGACAAAGGTTGTGTCCTGAACCTGGGAAAAGGACAAAGGTTGTGTCTAAGCCTGGAAAAAGACAAAGGTTGTGTCTTGATCCTGGTAAAAGGACAAAGGTTGTGTCCTGAACCTGGGAAAAGGACAAAGGTTGTGTCCTGAACCTGGGAAAAGGACAAAGGTTGCGTCTAAGCCTGGAAAAAGACAAAGATTGTGTCTTGATCCTGGTAAAAGGACAAAGGTTGTGTTCTGAGCCTGGGAAAAGGACAAAGGTTGTGTCCTGAACCTGGGAAAAGAATAAGGTTGTGCCCTGATCCTGGTAAAAGGACAAAGGTTGCGTCTAAGCCTGGGAAAAGACAAAGGTTGCGTCTTTATACTGGTAAAAGGACAAAGGTTGTGTCCTGAACCTGGGAAAAGACAAAGCTTGTGTCTTGATCCTGGTAAAAGGACAAAGGTTGTGTCTAAGCCTGTGAAAAGACAAACGTTGTGTCTTGATACTGGTAAAAGGACAAAGGTTGTGTCCTGAACCTGGGAAAAGGACAAAGGTTGTGTCCTGAACCCGATAAAAGGACAAACGTTGCATCTAAGCCTGAGAAAAGACAAAGGTTGTGTCTTGATACTGGTAAAAGGACAAAGGTCGTGTCCTGAGCCTGGGAAAAGACAAAGGTTGTGTCTTGATCCTGGTAAAAGGACAAAGGTTGTGTCTAAGCTTGGGAAAAGAAAAAGGTTGTGTCTTGATCCTGGTAAAAGGACAACGGTTGTGTTCTGAACCTGGGAAAAGGACAAAGGTTGTGTCCCGAACCTGGGAAAAGGACAAAGGTTGTGTCCTGAACCTGGGAAAAGGACAAAGGTTGCGTCTAAGCCTGGAAAAAGACAAAGACTGTGTCTTGATCCTGGTAAAAGGACAAAGGTTGTGTCTTGATACTGGTAAAAGGACAAAGGTTGTGTCCTGAACCTGGGAAAATGACAAAGGTTGTGTCCTGAACCTGGGAAAAGGACAAAGGTTGTGTCTAAGCCTGAAAAAAGACAAAGGTTGTGATTTGAACCTGGGAAAAGGACAAAGGTTGCATCTAAGCCTGGAAAAAGACAAAGGTTGTGTCTTGATCCTGGTAAAAGGACAAAGGTTGTGTCCTGAACCTGGGAAAAGGACAAAGGTTGTGTCCTGAACCTGGGAAAAGGACAAAGGTTGTGTCCTGAACCTGGTAAAAGGACAAAGGTTGCGTCTAAGCCTGGAAAAAGACAAAGACTGTGTCTTGAACCTGGGAAAAGGACAAAGGTTGTGTCCTGAACCTGGGAAAAAGACAAAGGTTGCGTCTAAGCCTGGAAAAAGACAAAGGTTGTGTCCTGAACCTGGGAAAAGGACAAAGGTTTGTCTAAGCCTGGAAAAAGACAAAGGTTGTGTCCTGATCCTAGTAAAAGGACAAAGGTTGCGTCTAAGCCTGGGAAAAGACTGGATACACAGGAATGATGAGGAACAAGAAAATATAAATGCGCTGAGAGAAGAAAAGGAAGAGTGAGCCTCTTCATTTTCGAGAATTGCTACAGTATCTACCTGTATGGTGAGAAAAGGGATTTTGAATGCAGGAGATATGTGTAAGCCAGAGTGAAAAGGTGGCTTTGTTGAAGTTGAGAAACTGTGAAAACAGAAGGATGGACTGGTGTCTTTTGGTGTCGGGCACCTGTTGTCTTCTCCTTAGATACAGCAAGGAAAATAAATGGATTGCTATGGCTAGACACTGTGGCAGGAAAGAGAAAGAAGGAAAAGAGAGCAGAAGAGAATGTGCAGAATGTTTCTTTTGACACCAAGGACCAGGTGGGGAACTCGCTAACCCCCATCAATTGGAGTCTGCCGCTGCAGGGGATCGTGGGTCTTGTATCCAAGTGCCAGGGCCCTCTGATCAGGGGGAGCTGGGCTGTCTGGGTCCTCTGTAGTTGGCCCTTGCCCACTTGCCCTGCACTGTGCCTGTGATGGGCTGAAAGGGAAAAGCTGCAAGCTCTGCATACAAGAAGGAAAAAGATCAGCTGCAGCCTCTGTGCGCCTGTTTCAAGCTTCGTGCCCAGTACTGCCATGTTGCCATCCATCCCCAGGACGTCAGCGAGCTGTGCCTTCCAAGAACTGATTCTGCAGACCCGTGAGTAAATTACAAGAATTGCCTTGTGCCTGGGGACTGTACATAGTTAAAGTACACACACTAGGGCTAGAGGTAGAACCAAGGGGAAAGCACCAACGCTGGCTACCAGCTGAACCTCAGACCTGCAACTTAAATCTGGGTGTCCAGTGAACAGACTTTGGGGTTTGAAATGGACTGGGACCTGCAGGTCTGGGTTTGGGTACACCTGCAGCAGTTAGCTGGTTAGATAGAACTGGTTGCTGCAATGATTAGGATAAGAATTTGAATCAAGAAAGGAAATGCAAATCTTTACAATGCAAAAATCTAAAGTATGCTTAATCTCTATTCCACTTACCCCATCCTAACCCCTTCCCCGTAAATAGACTGAATGTTATTTTTTTGCAGCAAAGATACATCCAGAGCCTAAAGGTAAATGGTGGCTAGAATGTGAGGAGGTTCCAATCTTGGTGAGTCCATGCGCGGGTTAACTGTTGAGGAGGTGGGTTGGTATGACATCCCAGGGGTTTGTACTGCAGATAATCAGATCCATTAATATGTACTCTGGGTGGAGGCACTGCCATTTTATTTTAGTTTTCTGGGAAAGGACTGCCTTAGGCCAGCTATGGGAACCCAGGCCCCTTGGCCTTGAAATGGCCAGCAAGTCAGAGGCAGTGCCCTCTCCTGGACAGCGTCGGAGAGGGGCTACATATCAAGTACAGCAGAAGCTTCAAAACAGTTTAAATCACCATTTCTTCTCACACACACTGTGCGTGACAGGGCGGAGCTACTTGTGCAAGGCAGTATGGAAGTTTATTTGAATGTTTGAATATTGCTGACAACTGTAGACGCTAATACAGTCTCACAGCTTTAGCCCAGATTGTGCACAATGAAGCTAAAACAAAAAGTGACATTGCTGGCAGGCTGAGGAGGCAAAACGGCATTCTGGACCATTCTGTTTCAACTTCATTATGCACAATCTGGGCTTAAGCTGTGAGGCTGTATTAGCATCTGTGGTTATCAGCAACATTCAAACATTCAAATGACCTTCCAAACTGCCCATGCACAGATAGCTCCACCCTCCCACATATGTGAGATGAAATGGTGCTTTAAACTATTTTGAAGCTTTTTATCATCACCATCATCATCAACATCATCATAGTTCTAAAAAGTAACCTTCCAAGGCTCAGGGCACTCTTACAATCAATAAAATACATAAAAATTCACAATTTACATGAAACTGGTGGCCGCATATTTCTGCTATATTTGACAATAGAGGTGCAACCTACCGGTAACTGTGGCTGTGCAGTTCCATTTGTTTTTCTGAACAACCTGGGGGATCTGAAATTTATTTATTTATTAAGCTTTTGTTGACCAGGTAAGTACACAAGACAAATTCTGCCTATTTTCAGGCATGATCGGGGTTGGGGGATACAGATGAATGCCAACTAACTTTGAACCAGATTAAACTGTTGATGGTACTTTTAGTGAATGGAATACTGCAGAGCTCTACAGACAATCTGTCATTTCACTGTGACCAGTTTTTCAATAAATATTTGTTTCCCAGATATATCTGTTAGACTCCATTTTTACAGATCCTTGGCCATAGCAGCTACTGGAGACGTGCAGTGTATGGCTTTCCCTGATTGCCACATGCAGGCCAGTGCAGCAGCATGTTCATACCAACTGTTTCAGCCACTGAAAATCTCCATGAAACTACAAACCTTTACTGCTAACTGAACATTTCCAAACCAAATCTCTCCTTATTGTAAAAGAGGATGGGCAGCCCACAAGGTTTACATTAGTAAAATTACAAACCTTCTAACAAGCCAGCATAGGTTAAATCAGGTTAATTATTTTCCTCAGGTCATTTTATTAAAAATGAATAGGGTGACAGCTTCATAATTACATATTAATATTAGTTCCTTTATTTTTCACCACCACTGATTCGCCCCCTTCCACTGGCCCCCCAGCCCCTTTATCCCAGTGTCCACTGGAACTTACCTCTGGTGTTGAGGTGCCAGCTGACTGGGTGTGGTCCCTGTGGGGGTTGGGCATTATCACGCCAGTTGGTGAAATTTTTCACCTCTGTTTCTCCCCTCCCTGAGTGTGGAGCCATGATGTGCAATGATACCGATGGCCGAGCCGCACACTCTTCTGCATGTGGCGCACTGGGCAACTGCTTGATCTCAGCCCCCCCTGTCTTGGAGCTGTTGTGCCAGCCTCCACTAGGGGTCAGGCATGCACCCGTCTCCAATCCCACCCCTCTCCAGGAGAAGACAGCTGTCCTCTGGTTGCTTGATACTCTCCCTCACTGAGGGACCCACTCGCACAGAGAACATGGGTCACCGACATGGCAGGAGGTAAGGCAGCGAAGCCTCAGCCCTCCATGCCACTGGGATGGCCATAATTACATATTAATAATGTTAGGAAGCTTCTTACAAGGAAAAATATGCCACGCAGTAAAGGGGAACTTGATGGGGGAAGTTAAAATTGTTCACAGCTATTACAATTGTGCATGTGGTATAGGAGCAGTAGGGAAGGTAAGTGTCTCATTTATATTGTCCAGAACAAATGGTTTCATACCTTTTATTGGACTAACAAGGATGATACAAAAAGAACAAATGGCTTTAGCTTTTGGACCAACAAATCCTTCTTCTGAAGCTTAATGGCAATTATTTAGAAAATCCCATATTATTAACACTCAGAACATTCAGAAATAAACAGAAATAATTCTTACTGGTTTAAAACAGGCATTCAAAACATAATTAAACGGACATCAGAGAGCTTGACTATCTTACGTGTGCTTTCAGCTGAACCAACCGTAAAGGTCGAAGGCTGTCCAGAGATAACAGCAGGCAAAGAGTTCAACCCGCATATATTATACCATGTATCTGTCTAATGAATAACTAAACACTAGGATTCTCTACTCACTAAATTATATCAAGTGAAAAAATCTCCCAAAGACACAAACTTCGAGAGTGAGGTAAGAGCACACCAGTAGAAGCCAGCTTCAACTCTGCTCAGAACTCTTGTTAGTTTGAGAATATGGCCAATGACAAGTGCAAAAAAAAAAAAAAGCCCCAAAAAACAACAAGAGAAATTATCTTTACATGGCATCTAGATGGATTAAAGTGATGTTTACCCAAAGTGAGTAAGTGTATAACACTGATACGACTAGCTGGAGATATATCCCCAACATACTCTCAACCTGCTATTATGTTCCAGAAACCTTAAGACCTTCAGTGTTGTAACAAGATTTTATACATGATAATATTGATTGTCAGTGTAAGTGCCAGATACAAAGAAGTACTAGTCAAGGACCCCCAAGAAACTGAGAAATTCTTGTAACTTCCTTGTTGGTCTAATAAAAGGTATCAAACCAGTTGTTCTGGATTTGTTCTTACTAGGACCAATACGGCATTAAACAGTTTGTTTGTCATCTATATTGTGCTGTTTAAGTCAAAATGTTAAATGTAGTAACAGATATTGATCATTTTTTAAACAGTACAAATTGCAAATCATTTACTTACTTATTCATTTATTTATTTTATTTATTTGCTTTTAATAACTGGGTAAGTGCACTGGGCATAGCAATGCCTATTTTCAGGCATGACCCGGGAGGATATAGGGTTACGGAAATAACAACAAGTGGGTGGAAAAACAATGAGTACAGGTCAATACAGTATCAAACAAGTTTGCAGTACACACGAGTCAACAATAGGTAACAATAAGTAAACACAGTAGTAAAACAGTGTAATAAGTGCAGGATTTTCTATCATAGGGATACAGACTGGGAGAGATCGCTCTGCAAGGCGAAGATATGAGGTCCCGCTGGAAGTCGAATTAGAGCACAGAGTAGATGGCCGGCTTTAGTTGAGACCAGCGGACTATAGGTCCAGGAATGTAGTGGAAGGACAGCTCAGAGGGAGAGAACCAGAGGGCAAGTGCTTTCTTCTGTTTAGGGGAACAAAAAAAGGGGAGCCGATGTTCAGAGTTAGTAAGCCAGTAACTGGCTTTCATCACTCAGTATTCCAGATAATAAATGGGACATTTAATAAATATTTTTGGAAACAAAGGTTTGAAGGAGATGTCTGAAGTTCAGGTACAGTTGTCAGCTCTTGGTTTTTAAACTGGAGACTACAAATGGTCTTCACTCCAGGCACTTAGCTGTGCTGGGCAGTTTCTCTGTACTGTGAAAGACTAAAAGGAAAGTGAATCAATGGGCCACCAAAATCCTCAGCAAAAAAAAAAAACACTAATGGAATGGTAATGCTTTTAGACTACGGTAGATTATCTTAAAAGGCTGATGTTTTTCTTTATGCAGTTTTTGAAAATCCCCCAGCTAAAGGGTACTTTGAAGAAGGCTTTAGTTGTGCTGGCAACTGTATTCTGCAGTCACTCTGGTGTCTTTTTATGATTCAGGAAATTAATGCCAGCCTGCGAATATTTAGTCAGATAAAGAATTTGTTTTCTTTTTAAATATGAATTACTGCGCTCTGCATTCCATTATGTTTTTTGTTTATTGTGCTGTGTGCTGTGCTGACTTTGATAAGATGGCCAACAGAGTTAAGCTAGCCCTGGCAAAAAGAAACACAGGTGAGGAGGTACAGGCAAAGTGGGCAAGCATTAAGGATACAGTACTTGAAGCAACATCCCATTGTGTTAGACAGAAAAGGAAGTGCAAAAGAAGAAGGAAACCACTTTGGTTCTCAAATACAGTAGCAGAAAAGGTCAGAGCCAAAAGGCTGGCCTTCAGAAAATATAAGGGAACACAGCGGGATGAAGATAGGGGGGCATACCAAACTGCCCTAAGGGAAGCAGGTAAGGCAGTAAGGCAGGCAAAGTCCCAAACTGAGGAAACACTAGCACAAACAGTAAAAGAAGGTGACAAGACTTTCTATAGATACATTAGTGAAAGGAGAAAGTCCAGAGGGGGTATTGCTAAGCTTAATGGAGAAAAGGGAGCATGTGAGGAGGAGGACCCTGTAAAGGCATCTATCCTAAATAGATACTTTTGCTCAGTATTCACTGAAGAGAAGGTAGGGCAGGGCCCACAGCTCAGCATCATGGACACAGGGGAGGAGGGAGCACTACTCCCTTCACAAAAGAAAGGGTCCTACAAGAGCTTGCTAAGCTCAGGGTGGATAAGGCAATGGGACCTGATGGCTACATCCCAGGGTACTTAAGGAGCTAAAGGAGGAACTAGCAGAGCCATTAGCAGAATTGTTTAGTGAGTCTCTGAGCACAGGAGAGGTCCCAGAAGACTGGAGAAGGGCTCATGTGATCCTACCCACAAGAGTGGTAGCAGGGAGGAGGCGGGAACTACAGACCGGCAGTCTTACCTCAGTAGTGGGCAAGATTATGGAAGCACTCTTAAGGAAAGGATAGTGCAACACCTGGAATCCATAGGGGCACAGGATCCAAGACAGCATGGGTTTACAAAAGGAAGGTCCTGTCAAACTAATCTCATAGATTTCTTTGACTGGGTAACCAGAGTGGTGGACCAAGGGGGAGCAGTTGATGTCGCCTACCTTGACTTCAGCAAAGCTTTTGACACTGTTCCACATAGAAGATTGATAAATAAGCTAGGTAGGCTCGGGGTGGATCAGAAGTTGGTCAACTGGGTGGCAAACTGGTTGACTGGCAGAAAACAGAGAGTGGTGGTAAATGGTATACAGTCAGAAGAGATGCAAGTCACAAGTGGGGTACCTCAGGGATCAGTCCTGGGGCCAGTCCTATTCAACATCTTCATTAGTGACCTAGCAGATGGACTAGAGGGTAAGGCTTGTCTGTTTGCAGATGACACCAAGATCTGCAACAGAGTAGATGATCCAGATGGGGTGGGCAGAATGAGAAGAGATCTGGATAAACTAGCAGAATGGTCAGAAGAGTGGCAACTGGATTTAATGCAAAGAAGTGCAAAATCATGCACATAGGGAAGAGAAACCCTGAAGCCACCTATAGGCTGGGAGGGGAGTTGCTAGCAGTCACAAAGGAAGAAAGAGACTTGGGCATCATCATCACTGATGACCTGAAATCCAAGCAGACCTCTAAAGCAGTAGGTAAGGCTAGGGGGGTGTTAGGGTGTATTAGTAGGGGTATCACAAGTCGTAAGAGGGAGGTAATAATCCTCTGTACAAGACATTGGTTAGGCCCATCTGGAGTACTCGTGCAGTATTGAGGCCACACCTTCACAAGGACATTAACCAAATTGAGGCAGTCCAGAGAAGGGCAACCAAAATGGTGCAGGGACTGCATCAGAAGACATATGAGGACAGTTTAACGGAGCTCAATATGTATACCCTTGAGCAAAGGAGGAGAGAGGTGATATGATCGAGACATTTAAACACCTTAAGGGCATAAACAAGTGAAAGAGTCTAACATGTTTAAATATAAGAAAAATAGCAGGACAAGAGGACACAGCATGAGATTAGAGGGAGGCCGATTAAGGGGAATGTGAGGAAATTCTTTTCACAGAAAGGGTGGTAGATGCATGGAATGGCTTACCACAAGAAGTAGTGGCTATGAATACAGTGCAGGGCTTCAAACAGGCATGGGATAGGCATAAGGGAGCAATACAAATGACTATGAATAGATAGGTCACTGACATCGCAAAGGCCGATGGCACATTTATAAGGTAGAAAAAGAAATGGGCAGACTGGATGGGCCTTGCGGTCCTTATCTGCCGTCAACTTCTATGTTTCTATGTTTCTATGTTTATAGCCATGCACAAAGGCAGCAAGCTATGATCAGGGAGTGGAGTCCGCCTGCACCGGTGTTCCCTCATCTCATTATGAAAATACTGTTGGCACCCTTCGTAAACTGTGTGAGAGGCCTTTCGGCACCATGCATTTCTGCTTAAAGTTGAACTAGCATAATATTCTGTGGCAACTTGCATATGCAGCCCTTGATGCTTTGCACTGTGGGGGCATGTGTGATTTTGTATTTCTATGATAATACATTGCTACAAATATTAGGAGCCACAGTGTAACATGGTGGAGTGTGACAGGTATAGGTGTTAGTTCATGGCATGGCGCCAGGGGCCTACAACATTGGCCTGAGGTGTTACCACCACAGTCTTCCTCTAACCACCCCATGCCCGTACCTTAAGACTGTGTGCTTGGGGTAAGTGGAAGTGAGCAGGACAAGGGTGAATGGGGGGCAGGAGAGTGCAAAGGTGAGCAGGAGAGTGTTAGGGTGAAAAGGATACCACATGTTTGTTCGCTTGGGGTGCCATCAAGTCTAACACTGGCCCTGCCTAACGTTAGGGTGCTTTGCAATTTCTGAAGGTACTATGTCAAATCTGACTAGTTTGGTGGTGCTAGTAACTTACCACCAGCACAAGATACAGTACAGTTTAACCAGGAAAGGAAAGACAAACCAACTTGACTTCAGCAAATTAATGAAGCTGGAGTGCATCGCATCACAACCCTTTTTTGTTTGTTTGTTTTTTTCCTGTGCATTCTTTTTGTTGTGTCTATGCTCTCCGTGAATGGAGGGTGGGTGGGTAGGTGAGGCACTAGAGGTTTGTAGGACAGAGACCTCCATAGGTCCTGTAACGTGCAGCAAGCAAGAACACAAGCTGCATTCTGCATCAGTAATGGCTCGTCCCTGCCTGTGGACAACTCCCGATTCTTAATAAAAGCAAACCTCCAGGAAGCAACTGCTAATGAAGGGGGAGAGACTGAGAGCACCTGCCAAGAAATAGTAAGCATTTTTAAAGTATGTTAAAGAATCTGTGTTTTCCCCAGAGTTGTACCCTGTTTTGCACCATTAGGTCTAAAATGCCTTCTGTAAGGTGCATGCCTCTTCAAACCCAAATGATTTGTAAGCTTTTTTGTATGCAGATATATTGCGTAAGGTTTCCTAGAAACATCATAATGCATTCAGTTACTGAGCATTCAAACTTGTTTGTGGTGTATATTCTACACACAGTTACATGTCACATTTATTAATGTTTTATTTTATTTCTGTTTACTTGTTTGCCAGCCTCATCCACCAAGACAGGCACGCGTTCGAAAGGTCCATGCTGTACAGACATTATTGCATGATTCCTCTGACAGCACACATAATATCTGCAGCTCCTAATATATGATATTGGTTTTTAACACGGTGTGTCGCTGGTTACTGACTCAAGGACATACAGTAGTTTTCAAAATGTGCTGCACTTTGTATGGGTAAATATTACATACTGTAGTTTTCAAAATGTGCTGCACTTTGTATGGGTAGACATTGGTGTCTGCTGATTAGAACTGCATGAGATGAGGTTCTTAATTGTAAGGAATCACCGCCAGCTAATGACTGCTTGTCTTATCCTGTTGTTTTCAAGTCGATAAGACACAATACTGTTCAGTTTGAATGTGGGTTGATGTCTGATTTGCAGTGCATAAGGTTAATGAGTTTTCTTGTTTAATATATTCACCTCTAAAAAGATTTGTGACTTTCCCATAAGAATTGTGCATGTGGTCCATCTCTAGAGCCAAAGGTTAGTGCTGTATCAAGAGGGCTCAGTGTTAGAAATCAATAGTACTTTTCCCAGAGTAGCTTTCCTTTTCAAGTCTGAGTAAGCAACAGTAAAACAACTACTGTTCACTAGCTTAAGAAGGTAGCAGAAGTTCCTTCACTGTGTGTAGTTAAATACACTAGTGCTGACACGTTCAAAACACTCCAAAACGACTTTGATATCCAGGACATACTGTAAGAACAAAGATGGATGCTGTACCGTATGGGGTAATTGTAGCAATGTCAGGGCTGGTGGGGATAATTGTAACAACACTGGAGCTTGATTTACTTATGTTGTATGCTGGTAACTATAGCAGCATCAAGGCTGTTGGGGATAATAGCAGCACCGGGTCTTGGGGCACTTACTTATACTGTATGGTGGTGGTGGGGGGGGGGCTAATTGTAGCATCTACAGAGCAATGAATGTCTTATTGAAGATGTGGAACCTGTGTCTAACATGAACTCTGATTACTGCATTGACTTATCTGGTTTAATTTCTCTTATTATCTTAACTGTGACATGCAAGGCAGGAGGCTACATTGTTGTCCGACAGCCTGAATGGGAAGATAGCCAGGTACTGTACTTTTTTCTCTATTTGTGAATATTCTGGGAGCCTAGTGGTTTAACTTGTTTGTTGTGTGTTTTCTTTTATAACTTTCTTGTAAGAAGTGGAATACATGCCTGGCTCCGATGGGCCCGTACTCATTTGAACCCTTCTGTCACTCACACATATCTGAAACTGATTCATCTGGGGTGCCATCAAGTGTTGAAGAAGATTCAGGTGGTGACACTGACATGATATTGATGATTGGTGCAGTATACACTGCCGTTTTGTACAGATCCGCCAAAGCTGTCATAATACATGTAGTTTTGGCACATAATCTAATCCTGACAGTCTAGCTGTCTGTCTTTTTTTGTTATCTGAAGCATCTGTATTCATATGCATTTGCAGATTTGGATATGTTTTTAATATTAATTCATGTTATGTTATGTTACTATTACTTTCAGGACATTAATTGTGGGTTCCGTTTTTAACAGTGCAGTGTTTTTCATCTTGGTCAGCGGTAGGGATCGAACCAGTGCACGCTTGGACTGTACTTTCCCACTGCATGGCATTTGTAATGAAGAGTAATTGCAGCAGAGGAAACGGGATATACATAGTTTCTTTACAAGCTGAACAATGATTTGCATACAATGATTTTTTGTGTCTGCCTCAGAGTCCCATGTTATCTATTATTGGCCCTGACTCTACTCCTACCATGTCTATAACTTGCATTTGTTTTCCTATGCGTGTACATACTGTACTTAATGATGCTTCTCTTTTGAAATGTATTTATAGGTTTTTCTCTTTTTGGCAGTGCTCATGGGGGTTGTTTCCCGCACAGTATCAATTGTGTCTATGTCAGTGGTGGGGCTCGAACCCGTGCAAGCCTAAAAGTTAGACAATACAGTCAAGTATATAACTTTTAATCACAGCATAGCTAGTCCTCAGTATTACCATGTTGAGTTTGGAATAGGTTAACTAGTAATAATTTAAATGGTTTATTTGTGGATTGGGGCTATATAGTATGTACTCAAGTTTTGTTTTGCAGATAAGTATTATTATCCATTGTCATGAATACTTGCCCTTCCTTTCTAGATAATTATAGATGATAAGGGTGTGTGAGTACTATTTTTAATACTGTACTAGCCAAGTATTAATGTTTATGGCTCTAGGGATTTGGTGTTTGGCCATAAAAGGCCTTTGTGACCTATATAGTGAAATTCGCTGCATAACAATGTTATTTGCCACCTTTTAGAACCTGGTGGAATGTATACACCCCGTATGCCCCATTCTAAGCCTGAAACTACTCTAATGTGCTGTAGTCGTCCTAGGTGCACCCCACTGACTTCATCTGCAGCCTCCCCATATGCAACAGATAAGGAGGGCTGTTGGCGGATTGTCCCCTTCCACATAAAACTCTGCACGACATGCCTGTGTTTATGGCCAGTGACACAGAGACAAGAAGGAATAACTGATGGTGTATGTAATTGTGTGAACATTTAGTAACCTTAAGTTATGATTCAACTAACTCAATATACCTCTGTTACATACACCATGCAAGGAAACATTCGGCATTGACAAATGCTTGTTTTTCTCTGTTCTCACCAGAGAGATCATGCTGGGAATATGTAGTGGGGAGTGCAGTACTCTCACTACTGCACTCAACCCTTGTCCAGAAAACTGTCAAGAGAAACTCAGAACGGTGCAAAATAGGTTTTCCCTGCTGTCACCCGGGTTCCAGCAATAACTTCAATCAACAACAGGTAAAGGTAAACTGTGAACTGTGGGTTATCTCACCTCCCAGAGTAAACTCACCAGTAAGAACAGACAATTTGCAGCCAACGGATCACACCAGAAGCACTGGCTGCACTGGCTACAGTATACCAGCAACAATAATAAGTCCCATTTACTGCTGAAATGCTCCCCACTGTATTTAACTTAGTCTGTTGTCCCTGCAGTATTTAACTATTCTGGCTTTCGGATGAGACATTAAACCGAGGTCCTGTTTGCCTGTCCCGGTGGTTGTTCAGGTGGACATTAAAGATCCCAAGACACTTCTCAAAAAGAGTAGTGGTTATTTCCCTGGTGTCCTGGCCAAATTTCCCCCCATTCACAAAAAATACCACCAACAGGTTAATATAGTTCTGAAAGTCAGTTTGCATTTGTGGCATCTAGGGCTGGGTGGACTGTTCCATGAGAGATCTGGACCTCCGGATCAAACCCGCAATCCACAGACCCAGATAAATACGGACTTCGCTGTGGAAGTCCAGCTCCGGGTCTGTGGTGATGCCATTTCTATTTCCATGGGGATGCAGTCAGCATGTACAGGCAGCAACCAATCAGGCAACAGAAGGTCACATGATGCACTCACGGTATATAACTGTCCTGCATGCACCGCATGGCCCAGAATGAGGAGGACTTGGAAGAGAGAGGAGAGGAGGAGCTGTACTAAGCAGCAGAGTCCAAACCAAAAGCACCCTAAAAAAAAAGAAAGAATGAAGGAAGAGTTTCTCAGGAGAGAGGGAAGGACAAATAAGTAGTTAGGGAGGGAAGAGAACTGATCGAGGGGGTGAAGGTAGTTGAGGGGTCGGGACTCAGGGAGGGAGGTTTGACCTTGGGATTGGGGAGGGACTGGGGAATAGTGGTGGGGGGGGGGGATGCAAAATGGCAATGCTGGGCTGGTGACTGTGTAGTAGGTGCACCATTCCAGAGGAGATTGGAGAGTGAGACTAGTGGAGAGACTCGAGGACTGGGGGCCCATTACAGTAACAGAAAATCCCAAATGAAAGTTTTTTTTTCTTGGCCTCAGACAGTAGCTGTGTGTACAAAAAGAGCAGGCTGGCAAAATATGACTTGCGCCATTCCAGATCCAGAGTACTTGGGGAGAGAGGGAGGGAGGTAGAGATTACAGTTACAGAAAATCCCAAATTAAAGTTTTTTTCTTGGCCTCAGACAGTAGCTGTGTGTACAAAAAGGGCACGCTGGCAAAATCTTTGACTTCTGCCATTCCTGATCCAGAGGAGAGGGAGAGACTACAGCAGGTACCAGAGAAGCTTTTCAGTTATATAAATTCCCAATTTTTTTTCCTGGCTTCAGTGCCACTGTGTGTACACTAGGGCAAGGGCAGCAGGGTGGCAAAATAAATATTTGTGACATCCAGTCCAGATTCAGAGGGGAGAGGGGCTGCAGGGGGGCCCACAATAAAAGTAACAGTCACAGAAATCCCAAAATAATGATTTTTCCTGGCTTCAGTGCGGCTGTGTGTACAGGGCAAGGGCAGCAGGGGTGGCAAAATAAATCTTTGACTTGTGCCATCCAATCACGAATCACAATCACTTGTTAACATTCATTCACAATCTCGTCCAGAGGAGAGAGAGAAAGAGACTTCAGGGTGGCAAAATAAATCTTGGTTGCATAGAAATATATATATATATATATATATATATATATATATAATATATATATATATATATATATATACACACACACACACACACACACACACACACACACACACACATATAGGGATACATGATGGGCATGAGGTGATCGGCAAATATTGTCACTCCTGCAGAGTGAGATATCCAAGCTCACGATGCAGGAGTGACAATATTTGCCATAGCACACAATCTGCCCATCATGTATTCGATATATACAATAGGGCCAATAGTTTCAGAAGTTTTGTTATGCTGTCTTGTGTTCTGTTCTTGTTTATGTGTTTGCTCATTCTGTGTGTGAGCTTTTCTGAATGGGCTGGCAGTGTTATAAACTCTGAGAGACACATGAGTGTGTTTTGCAATGCTAAATGAGTTAGTTTTAGGTAGGAGTGAGAAACATACTTTTGTGAAGCTGTATTGTTTAGCAGTCTGGCTCCAGTGAAGCTAAGAGCATCACAGTAATTGTAATGAGCTGAGAGGCAGAGTGTTGGAACAGCTGATACTGTTTTCAGTGGTAATTAAGTTAGCTGCAGGCAGAGTGCAGAGTGTTTTGTGAAACTGTGCTCTTAGGATTCTGGCTGCAGTGAACTTGAGATTGTCACAGTAATTGTAATGGGTGAGAATCTGAGTTTGAGGAACAAGTGAGAGTGTCTTTCAGTGGTAGCTGAGTTAGTTGCAGGCAGTAGTTTAGACTGTTCTGTGAAGCTGTTCTGTTCGGAATTCTGGCTGCATCAGGTTGAGAGCATCACAGTAATGAGATGGAAGTTGGGGGGGTAAGGTGTGTTTTGTAATGCTCACTGAGTTAGCTGTAAGCAGCAGTGAGACTTCTCAGGTAGTTCTGCATGTGTGTCTATGTTAATAACACAGGTGTTTCTTGCATGCTGAGGGAAAAGCTGCCTAGGGTGATGATATCAGTGACCTTTTGTGACTTGTGTGTGTAAATGTTTGATATCATCACAGTAGAGCAGAGGGTGAAAATATCACACTGCAGTGGATGATACACTGTTTTATCTCACTCATTTACCACTCACCCCTATTGTAGATATCTACATATATACATATCTATATATATATCTATATGTATATATATATCTATATATATATCTATATATATATATATATATATATATATATAACAAAAACAAACACAAAGTGCTGCATCAGTATGTGGTCTAAAAGCAAAACAAAATGGTTATATTAAATGCATGCTGAAAATAGAAAATAGAGTTAAAATCAATGTTTCAACCTTAGGTCTTCTTCAGGAAATATCTAAAAGAGAAAAAAACAAAGTGTATACATATATATATATATATATACATATATATCTATATACATATATATCTCTTCTGTCCCCCACCCAATATGGTCATGGACCTGAGCAGGATATGCCACCATTATAGGCAAGCCATGAAGGGGACAGTATTGACAGATTACTTTTTATGTTGGCTCGCGCTTGCCCACCAGCCAACATATTGCATTAGTAGCAGATTTGGAGGTGAGGTCACTGTGGGCGAATGCAGGGCACGCATCAGTAGGTGTGTCCCTCATTCCCCAATAAGGCAGCATGCTGGTGCTGACACCAGCTGTATGTAAAGTGGCCACCAGATCTAAGAAAAGTGCCACTGCAAGGAGAGGCAAGCTTGTCATGCAGCGGCACACTAACATCGCCTCCCAACGTGCCTTTCCTGGTGAAGCACTTCAATAAACATGACGGCACTGACTGCCGCCATGCAGAGTGCCAACTTAAGGGGTGCTCAATCCCCTTGTTGACATTCCTCTGACACACATCATTTGCTGATGGGGAGTCCACTCCCAGTCAGCATAATGCCCCTTCCCTCCCATTTCACATGTGTGCTGAGAGGGTGCCCAATCCCCCTCAGCATCATGTGCTCCCCAACTGTCTTTCTTTGTCGATGGGGGGCCCAATCCCCATCGGCTATAGTCCCCCTCCCAGTTTAATTTGCTGATGGGGAGCCCACTCCCCATCAGCATAATGTCCCCCCCATTTGTTGTGTGCCGAGGGGGGTGCCCAAACCCCTCGGCTCTTGTCCCCTCCTTCACCATCGGTATATGCCGACGGAGGTGCCCAACCCCGTCCGGCTCCAGCACCCCTCAAAACACTCAGGTGGCATGCTGTGAACCCACCCCAGCATGCCAAATGCCCCTGTAAAAAAAAAAAAAAAGTCCCGCAATTTTTTTTTTTTAAACCTGTAAATCAGAAAATGGTCCCTCTCAGTCTGTCATGCTCCCTCCCTCAACCCGCACCAACCCTCTGATTAGCGCATCTCCCCACACCCCCTCCTCAATCTATACTTACCTTCAGAGCCCAGTGTGATGATCTTCGGTGGACCAGGAACATGTCTGCACTCTTCAAAGCCGACCACGAACTGAAGAAATGCCAGTAAGCTGTATAATGGCATAAATTTCAACTTAGGTACATATCTCCGTCATTTTGGGGAATTTTGGCACCAAATTTTCAACATTGGGTTATTGGGACCCCTTCTCATCAGTTCAGTCACTGTCATGGCGTTATTCTGTCCCAAAAGGTGATTTCGCAGTCACTGCATGGAATCACCTTTTAGGACTGATTAACGAAATGACAGTGCCACTGCTCATGAGGGGGGCTCTCAAAAAGCCTATGTTGCAAATTTGGTGATAAAAATCCAAAAAATGTCTGTTTTACGTGCGTGCGTTGTGTAGTTTCCACACACGCTTGTAACTGCGTTAATTTGTAATATTTTCACTCCAGATTTTCAACATTGCCATTTTCCCATACCTCTTTATGAACAGTAAAGCTGTCATTTTACATATCCTGGCCGAAATGTGTTTTCACATATCCGGCACAGAATAGCGCGGTCGCTGTGCAAAATCAGTTTTCAGGACAGTTTGACAAAGTGACAGTGACACTGTTCATGAGCAGAGGTCCTAAAATGCCTATATTGAAAATTTGGTGATGAAAATCCGTAAAATGACTGTGTTACAAGCGTGCGTTATGCAGTTTCCATGCACCCTTGTAACTTCGCAAGTTTGCAATATTTTCATGACAGATTTTCAACACTGGCATTTTTTCACATCCTGCCCAAAATGTGTTTTCACACCTGTGGCTCACAATGCCGTGATCACTGTGGGAAATCAACTTTTGGGACAATCACCGTGCCACTGTTCATGAGGGGAGGTCCCAAAATGCCTGTGTTGAAAATGTGGTTAAACAAATCCCCCAAATAATTGGGTTACAGATGTGTGTTGCACAGTTTCTACGCATGCTCATGACTTCACCAATGTTTCATATTTTCACTTCAGATTTTCAGTGTTGCCATTTTTTTACACCTCCTCATGAACAATACAGCTGTCATTTTTCACATCCTGCTCAAAATGTGTTTTCATACCTGTGGTGCACAACGGCATGGTCACTGTGGGAAATACACTTTTGGGACAGATTAATGCAATCACAGTGCCACTGTTCAGGAGGGGAGGTCCCAAAATGCCTATGTTGAAAATGTGGTTAAAAAAGTCCCCCAAATAATTGGGTTACGGACGTGTGTTGCACAGTTTCTATGCAAGCTCATGACTTCACCAATTTTTCATATTTTCACCCCAGATTTTCAACGTTGCCATTTTTTTACACCTTCTCATGAACAATACAGTTGTCTTTTTTCACATCCTGCCCAAAATGTGTTTTCATCTCGGTGTTGCCAAATGCCATAGCTGCTGTGCAAAACCACCTTCAGCTAACAAAATGATAGTGCCACTCTTCATAAGGTGGGGTCACAAAAAGCCTATTTGGAAAATTTGGAGTGAAAATACCAACAAATGCCTACAGCATTAGGGTTTCCAACTGTAACACCCCACACTGTACAGACTGACAGGTTTCAGGAGTGTGACTTGGGATTGTCGACAGTAATGCTCATACCATTCCACCCCCACCATGCAGCCAGTGACAGGCGTCGAGGAGTGCCTTGGGGCGTTCAGCCCTAAAGTTCACCCCATTCTCCTATACTGCACCCATCTCAGTGTATTTCCTTATGGAATGGGGTAAGTATAAGGCCCAAAGACCCCAAAGCACACCACGACACTTGTCAGGGTAGGGTGAGGTAAAATGGCATGAGTGTTATAGCTGATGACCCAAAGGCACACCCCAACATCTGTTAGTCTCTGCAGGGTGGGGGTGGGGTTGGCATCAGTTCAATACTTCACTGTCATTCCTATTATGCAGCTCTAACTCCTGTAGTACCAATGCCAAAGCCAGTGAGGCAACATTCGGCATTGACAAATGCTTGTTTATTTAGCAGTTTTACTTTAATTCTTTGTACAAATAATCCATTAAATTATTTCCTTTGGACCTCTGTGTCAAATGTGACTGACTTTGGGCACTTTTATGCATTTTTTCAAATGTTGGTCAACAAATCAGAACCTCACCATATTCCAGTTCTTATTTAATAAGGGTTAGAACTTCACCAAGTTCTCCCAGCCCTAGTATCTTCCCCCTTCACCCTGGGGCAAGGCTGAAAATAGGCAGAACTGCCTAGTCCTTCGGAAACTAAATAAAAAATAAATAAAACTAAGCCATGCACAACAAAGAAGATGACGGAATTCAGCTCCGGCTAGTAAAGTCCCTGCACAGTGGTGGTCAAGGGTTGCAGTGGCAACAGCAGAGCTCCGTCATCATTGTTTCTCGCACCTCACTCTCGGCTCACAACTCCCTCTACACATCAGGAGTGCCGAGAAATCTGCTCTGCCAGATGAGTCTCTGCTTTGTGGTAGACCACTGGAGGACTGGATCAACAACAAAAGGAAGCGACCGACACCAAGTCCTTGTGCCTACTACAGTTTAAGCCACGGGCATGTGCATATTGGATATAACTCAGATCCCAGTCACTCCTCTGTACGTCGACTCCGGTTAGTTCCTGCTCATTCTTGACACTTGGATCCCTCTGTGCACAAACGGGTTGAAAGCCATGGGATCCTGAGTGTACTCCACAAGGAAAAGGACACGGGCACAGGAGCACTAAAGGAGGGAAGCAGACAGCTCTGATGCTACAATGTAAAAATACTGGCACAGAAAATAAAAAAACTATTCTCCTAGCTCTAACTCACTTTGGGTCCCTACACTAACACTACCCTGCTACTCTAAAACTAGTTAGTAGTAATTAGTTAATGGATCACTCAGTGTTAAATAAAAATGTTAATGGGGTCTCAAAAAGGGTAAAAGGGGTACAAAGATGAAGATGGGTAAAAGATGAATAAAACAAAAATATTAGTCAGAGCAAAATGCTCAGGCCAATGGCACACCCATCCTGGTGGCCATCATGGAACCCCAGAAGCTTGTCATGCATCACAGAGTCAAAGGACCTGCTGAAGTCCAGATAAGCTGTGTCTGCAGCCCAGCCCCTGTCCACCTCCTTGGTCACCCCATCAGAGAAAGTGATCAGGTTGGTTGGGCATGATCTGCCCCTCATAAAGCCACGCTGAGAAGAGGCAAGAAACTTGGTCTCAACCATGCTTTCCATTATTTTGGCCTTAATCATGGCTGCCAGATTCTTGCCCAGCACTAATGTAAGGCTGACTGACCTATTGTTACCTGGGTATGACCTTGCCCCTTCATTAAGATGAGCACCTCATTGGCAACTTTCCAGTCCTCTGGTGCCACATATGTCTGGACAGACTTCTGAAGAGGGGCTGGGGAACACTGCGATGCATAGGGAGAGGCATCACCAGTAGAAAACAAGGAGTTGTCATCCCTCTGTACAGACAGTTGGTGAGATCCCATCTGGAGTACTGCATGCAGTTCTGGAGACACCATCTCTGCAAGGCTATAGACAGGACGGAGGCAGTCCAGAGCAGGGCAATTAAAATGGTACAGGGTCTACACCAGAAACCATATGAAAAGAGACTAAAGAAGCTTAATATGTATACCCTCAAGGAAAGGAGGGAGAGGGGGGATATGATAGAAACTTTCAAGTACCTCAAGGGAATCAACAAAGTCCAAGAGAGTAGCATCTTTCAGAAAAAGAGATGTGCAAGAACAAGGGTGTACAGTTCGAAGATAAAGGGGGGAAATGGCTCAGGGGCAATGTGAGGAAGTATGTTTTCACAGAGAGGGTGGTGGATGCATGGAATGGCCTTCCCGAGGATGGCGTGGGGTCAAAAACAGTGGGAGAATTCAAGAATGCATGGGAGAGACATAAAACAATTATAGTGGGGGGGGGGGTTAGGAGGAAGTAGGCTGATGGTTAACTGGGATCTGCAGTTTATCCAGTAGGTAGGGAAATGGGCAGACTGGGTGGGCCACATGGTCCTTATCTGCTGTCAAAGTCTATGTTTCTATAAAGGATTACTACAAGTGGTGCTGTCTATCATTGTTTTGGCTGCACTGTGACCCTGGGGTGTATCCCAGCTACTGCTTGGTACTTACCATGCTTGATCATTGCCAGGTAGTTAGGTAGTTGCCTACTAGGATAGGCATGATGTCCGCTAGCTGTATCATGGCTAGCCCTAATGCCATAGGCCCTCCCTTTGACCCCCTTCCAACACACAAAGGGCCCTTTGGTAAACACTGAAGTGAAGTATTTGTTAAGCATCTCACCATTCACCTCTGGCTCTCTCCCAGGTACCTCCCTCCCCCCATCTCTGTTTTGAAAGGCTCAGTCCCCCATCTTTTCCGTTTTCCTGCCATTTATGAACTGAGAGAAGGCTTTAGTGTTTTCTGCAGCCCCTGCTGCTATCCTGGCTTCTAACCCTTGCTTGACCTTAGTAATTCTAGTCTTGCAGCCCTTCCATGCTGCACTGTATCCCCTCTGGCCTGAAAGCAAACTGTCTCTTTCCACCAGTCATAGATGTTCCTTTTGTTCACAGTCAGTTGCCTTAGGTCCCTGTTGAGCAAGTGGGGATGCTTTTTCAAGGCCATTTTCCCTTACTGCTTACAGGAATGCAGACTTCTGTAGCTGCTTCAAATATCTTCTTCAATGAGCCCCACATGTGCCCACCATCATTACCAGTGTAGACCCCCCAGATCTGGGGTTTCCCTTGTTGGGTCACAGACTCTATGGAAGAAGAAGAAGAAGAAGAGGAAGAAGAATCAGCATTTATGTAACGCTTTTCATACATCCAAAGCACTTTACAAGCAATGCTAGACTGGTAGTGAAGTGACTGAATGTGTGGTGGTGGCCATATTGCACATCATCACCCACACACACCTTAGATAATTGCATGAACCGGTTTATGGGAAGGGGAATGTTGGCCAGGACTCTGGGAATGTTCCCTACTCTTTGCCAAGAGTGCCTTGGGTTCTTTTACTTCCACCTGGACACCCACCAGTACAACACCAGGATGGGCGGAAGAGACCTCGGTTTAACATCTCATCTGAAGAATGGCACACCTCAGCAGTACAGCACCCCCCAATACTGCACTCAGATGCCAGCAATTTTTAGGTGTAAGTCCAATCCCGGTGTGGGACGAGAACCCATGACCTTCTGGTCCAGAGGCGGATGTGCTACCAATTGAGCCACACTGACGCCTATAACACCCTCCTCCATACCATTCCTTCTTTTTTCACCCTCTAGTCCCCCAGGAGTTCTGAAGTAGGGACCAGTAGGGCAAGAGTGTGGACTCCAGGAGCCCTGATGAGATTCTAGCCAGGACTCCACTCGCAACCTCCGTGGCCGAAGCTGTCCACATCACCCATGATCTCGGCCCCAGGACTGCTGTGTGGGAGTTGAGGCTGGTTAGGAGGGAGTACCATTGGGCACATTTGGCCAGTTTCCCCAACCCCAATGCAACAATGGGCCGTGGAACAAGAAAGTAGCAGCTGCCGGGTGTATGAGTGGCGGGGCATGTGCAGTCAATGCATCCACAGAGCAAGAGCTCTGATCTACAAAATGGGCCATGTGGCCACAGCACAGGAGGGTCCTGGCTCCCAGGGAGGCAGCAGAGCTGGTACCAAAGATAAAACATGCAATCAGACATAAGCCAAGGATTCCCAGTCCAGGGTAGGCAGTGAGAACCAGGGAAAAGAATGATGTGCACATGCACACCGACTGGGAGAGTGGCTTAAATGGTTGCCTCCCACTACAGCAGCCCCGACTTCCAAAGGGGGGGCAAGTGCTAAATCTAACAAGTACCTTCTGACTTCTGGACTGGCAGCAGGGTCACAGCAATGTGAAAGCATCCTCCAGGGACTAAAACTAAAACTTTTGCAAGATACAGAAAGCCATTACAGCACAACACAATGATGTAAGCAAAGATGGTGGCCCCCAGGACTCTACAGTCTGCAAAGCCTTATGGGAAAGGGGTCAGTAGTCAGCACTATAGTTGTCCATGAATTTCTGCCAATTAGGAGCTTTCAGTATGAAAAGGATTGCTGCTCAGGAACAAACCTGATGAATCAGACATTGAGTTTCACACCAGATAAAAGGGGCTGTTAGTGGGGATTGATTCCAGTTCAGCCAGACTGCCAGAGTGAGTGATTGTGTACTGAGGTGTGGGCTGGTGTGCCACTTTCTGTCCAGGCACTGCAGGTCTTGCAGACCTGAAGAGTCATGGGATCTCAGTGGAACTGTTTGTGTAATGAAAAGAAGCAGTTTTAAACAAAACTACAGATAGAGGGGAAGTTTGGAGCGTGGGTTTTCCTGCCCCTACCATAGATATTCCCCTCTAGAGGACAAGGTTCTGAGCATCAGAGAAAGAGAGATGTGAAACTGGAGAGAAACCACCAGAAAGCCTGGGGAAGCCTGCATCCCAGCCGGGAGCACCTGCAACCATCATGCTTGTCCTAGCTATCGACACCAGGGGTATTGTTTGAGGCACCAGACTATAAGTAAACACTGGGGTTTCTACCTGCTGCTAAGGAGAAAGTGTACTGTGCCAGGGGCTGAGGAAGACATCATGGGTAGGACCTTGTCAGTGTGACAGGCCCAGGAAAATGACCCGTGGAGTCCACCTGGCCATCCATCCTCTGGATTACAAATAGCAGACCCCTTACAAAACCTTTTAACCTGTTTCAACAGTTATAGTCTTGTGTTGAGCAGCAGTTGTGTTTAAAGTGTGTTTTACCTGCAGTCATTTAAAGCATGCCACTGAACTCCACCCTGCTAGCAGTGTCAGCATTCTTAGTGTGGTACCCACGGCAACATAAAAACAAGTATTTGTCAATGCCGAATGCTGCTTGCTTATATGTGCTGTTTTGGTATTTGGAAGTGATAGCACCATGCCTTAGAACTGTCATGTACCCCCCAAGAACTTCCACTGTGTCTTTCTGTTCAGTATTAACAGAAGAGGGGGAGGGGCAAGGGCCACAGCAGTACAGCAGTTGTGAAGACATAAACAGGTGGACAATAGTCCATTCACAGGCAGAAGAATCCTGCGGGAAGTGACTAAATTGAAGGAGGACAAAGTGATGGGATCAGATGGCATACACCCAAGGATATTAAGAGAACTGTGAAAGGAGATAGCAGTACCTCTGGCAGCCATGTTCACAGAGTCATTCAACACAGGGGTGGTACCAAAGAAATGGAGGAAGGCACATGTAGCCCCGCTATACAAATCCAGCAGTAGGGAGGAGGTGGGGAACTATAGGCTGGTCAGCCTCACCTCAGTAGTGGGGAAGATCACGGAGACATTGATTAAAGAAAGGATAGTGGGGCATCTAGAAGTCATCAGAGCCCAGGACCACAGGCAACATGGATTCACAAGTGGGAAGGTCATGTCAGGCAAAATCTGGTTGATCTCTTTGATTGGGTGACAAAGGAAGTAAATCAGGGTGGGGCAGTGGACAATGCTTACCTTGATGTAAGCAAAGTCTTTGACACTGTCCCACATAGCAGGCTGATAAAGTAGCTGAGTAGGCTGGGCATGGGGGAAAGGGTGGTAAACTGGGTTAGAAACTGGCTAACAGACAGGAGGCAGAGAGTGGTGGTAAATGGGGTGCAGTCTGGGAGAGGGGTGACCAGTGGGGTGCCGCAGGGATTGGTCAAGGGGCCAGTCCTGTTCAAATGTCTTCATTAGTAACATTGCAGAAGGGCTGAAGGGAAAGGTCTGCCTGTTTACAGATGACACCAAGATCTATAAGACAGTGGATACCTCAGAGGGGAGGAGAAAATGAGGAGGGACCTGGGAAGCTTGAAAAATGGTCTGAGGGTTGGCAACTGATGTTTAATTCAAAAAAGAGCAAAACTATGCAACTGGGACACAGAAACCCTGGGGACAGCTACAGGATGGGGGGGTTCTGACAGTCACAAAGAAGGAAAGGGACCTTGGGGTTCTTATTTCAGATGACCTGAAAATGTCAAAGTGATAAGGCAGCTGGAAGGGCCAGTGGCATGCTGGGGTGCATAGGCAGGGGTATCACCAGCATAAGGAGGGAGGTAGTGATGCCATTAAATAAAACCATGGTCAGGACTCACATGGAGTACTGTGTGCAGTTCTGAAGGTCACACCTTCGTGAGGATATTAACAGGCTGAAGATGGTCCAGAGAAGGGCGAATGAGATGGTACAGAGCTTGCAATACAAGACTTATGAGGAGAAATAAAGGGACCTCAATATGTTGTCACTGGAAGAGAGGAAGGAAAGACAGGATATGATAGAAACATTCATGTACCTCAAGGGTATAACTACTGAGAAGCTGCTACAGACACATGTGCCAGCTTGTGTGTGATATTCTTTTGTTCTTATAAATCTGTAATTTCCAGTATTTCAGTAACCACATGACCACACTGCCTTCTTTAGGCAATTTTATGGCGGTTGATGCCTGGTGTCAGATGGCAGACAGAGGGCTCACCAGATTGTGTTGCCATTTGAAAAACTTCATAGAATGTTCTTTTACTGGTAAGCATTTTGGAAAGCTGGTGAAGGTCTCACAATTTTTATTATGATTTCATCTCCTTATGTCTTTCCCCTTTGATCCCCACACCCGAACAGTCATCAGTGGCCACAGCTCCAGCCTTCTTCTTGGCAAGATGGTAGGTGAGTAGCTGCCTTCACAGTCTGTGGAGTTTGACATCTTTCAGTGCCACTTATTAGTCATCTTCCAACACAAGCGAGGTGCTGCAAGACTAAAACTAACTCAGCGCAAGCAGCTTTCAAAGTGGGGAAGAAATGGAGTGAGCAAGAATCAAGTACTCATGCAGATGTGGCATTGAGTTTAAGATCAGCATACTGTTGTGGACACTGCAAATAGAACCCGAGCTCTTTAAGCAGCCTTATGAAGAGTAAAGGCTTCTCAAAGTACTGGGGTTCTGTTTATTGTACTGTAAGTGGGCTGCATCTAATTTGATAATTTACTGTACCTTACATCTGGATGTATGGTAGGCCCAACTTCAAATAAACACTGCACCTGAATGAACACATGATGCCATAGAAACATAGAATTTGTTAGCAGAAAATGACTGCTTAGCCCACCCAGTCTGTTCAAGTGTTCTCTACCTACTTGTAACTCCTGCCTGTAATGTTACTGCATGTCTTATTCTGCCTGCATCCATCAGGACCTCCTTGTGAATGAGCTTGCTCAATGGATTTTTCCTGCAATGAACTTGAACCTACTCCACCTCCATAGCCCTATTGATCTCCGTTGACCCCCTCCTTCCCCTTTTTCTAATATACCCCTATGTTTGTCCAGTGCATGCTTCATGCCCCCTACCATTTTAGCTTCCACCACTTCTCCTGGCAGTCTTTTCATGGAGTCTGCCACCCTTTCTGTAAATAAATATTTCTTCACATCTATCTTGAACTTCTCCCCCCCCACCCCAGCTTCACTGTATGTCCCTTGGTTTGGGTGCTCATCCTCATTTGAAGGAAACCCCCCAACTGTACCCTGTTTACCCCTGTGAGGTACTTTGTAGGTCTTGATCATGTCACCTCTCACCCTCCTCTCTTCCAGAGTGTACATGTTGAGATTCTTCAGCCTTTCCTTGCAGGGATTCCGGTGAAAATCCTGAACCATTTTAGTTGCCATCTGGAAAACCTCCACCTTATATCCTGTCTGAAGTGTGGACTCTAAATCTGGACACAGTACTCCAGCTGGGGGTATACCAGGGAGTGATACAGTGGCAGCACAACATCCCTCCTCCTCCTCCTACTGGAAATGCCACTCCTTATGCACTCTAGAATCCAATTTGCCTTGCCCATAGCCTTGTCACACTATACTACCACCCTGAGGTCCTCTAATGTAATAATCTCAAGGACCCTTTCTTGTCTAGTGAGTATCAGTACCTCCTCTCGTCTAATAGTCAGCATTGGGATTTCTATGTCCTAGGTAAATGATTTTACACTTACATAGAAACATAAAATTTGATGACAGATAAGGACCGCTTGACCCACCCAGTCTTCCCATTTCCCTACCTAATGGATAAGCTGCAGATCGTAGTTAACCAACAGCCTACTTCTTTCTACCCCAACCCCCTAGAATTGCCTTATGGCTGTCCCATGCATGCTTGAATTCAGTCACTGTTTTTAACTCCACAACCTCCTCTGGAAGGCCGTTCCATGCATCCACAACCCTCTCTGTGAAAAAATACTTCCTTACATTACCTCTGAGCTGCCCCCCATCTTCAGATTGTACACCCCTTGTTCTTACGCTCTTTTTTGAAAGATGCTAAAAAAAAAGAGGTGTGCAAGAACAAGGGGGCACAAGCAAGAAAATAGAATTGATTTAAATGAATTGCAGGCTTTTAAGTAGCTTTTTGTGGAGTGTGTATGTGTGTGTGTGTGTGGTGGGGTGGGGTGGGTCTGCGCTACTATAACTATTTCCTTTTGATTTTAGCCTCAAATCAGGTGCACTCCTGTAAACAGATACGGTAAAACATGTTTAAGAAAGACTCAAGAAATGTGACAAAGTCTTTGTACATTAGCCTGGGGTGAACTTGCAGACAGAAGAGATAGAAACATAGACTTTGACAGCAGATAATAACTGCTTGGCCCACATAGTCTGCCCATTTTCCTACCTACAAGATAAGCTGCAGATTCTAGTTAACCAACAGCCTATTTCTTCATACCCCCCACAAAAATTGTCTTATGTCTGTCCCATGCATTCTCCCACAGTTTTAGAGTCCGCAAGCTCCTCAAGAAGGCTGTTTCATGCATCCACCACCCTCTCTGTGAAAAAAATACTTCCTCACATTGCCCCTGAACTGTCCCCCCTCTATGTTTAAATTGTGTCCTCTTGTTCATGCACATCTCTTTTTCTGAAAGATGCTACCCTCTTGGACTTTGTTGATTCCACTGAGGTACTTAAAAGTTTCTGTCATGCCCCCCCCCCTTGCAGACCCTGCACCATTTTAATTGCCCTCCTCTGTGCTGCCTCCATTATGTCTATGTCCTTGTGGAGATGGGGTCTCCAGAACTGGATGCAGTACTCCAGATGGGGTCTCACCAACTGTCTGTACAGAAGGATAACATCTTCCTGTTTTCTGCTGGTGATGCCTCTCCCTATACATCCCAGTATCCCCTCAGCCCTCCCCTACTGCCTTCTCACATTGCTTGCTAACCTTAAGGTCACCTGATATGATTAACCCTAAGTCCCTTTCCATTTTTGTTGTTGTTACCACCCCCCCCCCCGTGTAATCTTCCCCTGGGATTTTGTTTCCCAAGTGCATTGTTTTGCACTTCTTTGTATTGAATCCAAGCTGCCATACTTCTGACCATTCCTCCAGCCTTGCCAAGTCCCTTCTCACCTTTCCATGCCTCCATGTGTATCAGCCCTGGTGCAGATCTTTGTATCATCTGCAAAGGGGCATACTTTTCCTTCCAGTCCCTCTGCAATGTCACTTACAAAGACATTAAAAAGGAGATGCAGTCTGTTCCTAATTAATGAGCTTCCCCACTAGTCACCTGTGAGCCTCTTATGGGTCAGAGCTTACTACGCAAGCATTTGTCTATGCTGAATGGTTGCTTGCAGGCATTAGCAGTGGAAGTGCAGGAGTTAGACAGATGGGGCCCGATTCTCAAAGCCCTGCATTGGACACAAGGTGCCTGCGGCGAACAGATATGGTACAAGGTGCTCCTTTCATCCATGACTACCCTCCGTACGATTCACAAAGCTGGCCTGCATCGACCGCAGTCCACCTTCCCCAAACAGAGCTTGTATCTGCAATGTACTATGGTACAGTGGTAGGGGGACTGCAGCTGATGCAAGCTGCAGCCTGTGATTCACAGACATCACCTGCCGGGAGAAATTCTAAGTGCCCTTAGACCAGCCAGGGCAGGTGTAAGGGGACTTAGACATTCTCCCCTGGGTGACATGCCTGTATGTGGCACACCATGGATGACAGTTCACCCACCATACACCCCCAAGTGTGGCCCCGTATGTGTGGCCTCCATCCTAGTGGTCCAATGGCACCCCTTACAGCTCCCCGATGCCACCTACAGTATGTGCCATGTTGGTACCCCATCCTGATGCTGCCCATATTGGCAGCAGCTCCCCTAATGCCTGCCCCATTGGCGCTACTGCAGCACCAACTTATGGTGATACAGTGCCCATCCATGCCCCAGCAGGTGGTGCCCAAACCCCCTCATACACCAGTCCTGACTGCTCCCCAGCAACCACACATCCCACCACTCACTTCTGTGGCCAGGCGCCAATTGCACCAAATATGGGGGGGGTCACCGGCCCACCAGGTTGGGTTCACATGCCCATTACCTAGTGGGATGTGGGGTCCTGCATTAGCCTCTGTTGGCCTGCGGTGGACCTGTGTAGTGTGCCAGGGGTTTGCTGCAGGGTTCTGGTCAGCACAAGCATGAGGACTTAGCCACTGGGACCCCTCCTGTACCTGAATCAGCTGCATGATCCCTGGCACACCAGGCATGGTGCAAGCTGCTGTTTGCCGCAGCTTGTGTCAGATGCAGGCCCCTATGAGGATTGAGCCCATGCAGTATAGGAATGGCAGTGAAGTGCTGACTGATGCCAACCCCACCCCCACCCTGCAGAGATGGACAGGCATTTGGGTTTGCCTTTGAGTCGTCGCCCATAACAGTCACATTTCACCTCACATTACCCTACAGACACTGACAAGTGTTGAGGTGTGCCTTGGCTGTTCGGGCTTTACTCACCTCATTCCATAAGGAAATATGCTGAAATGGGTGCAGTATAGGAGAATGGGATGAGCTCTGGGGCCAAAGAGTCCAAGGCACACCTCGATGCCTGTCTCTCGCTGCAGGGTGTGGGTGGGGGTGGAATGGCATGAGCATTACTGTTGACAATCCCAAGTCACATCCCTGATGCCAGTCAGTCCCTATAGGGTAGGGCATTATGGTTGAAAACCCTGACACCCTGGACGATCTTGGTATTTTTACTCCAAGTTTTCAACATGGCTTTTTGTGATCCCACCACATGAACAGAAGCACTTTTTTATTTTATTTATTTTATTACAATTAGGATTACAAGTACCTTTAAGCCAGGCTCTTTTACAAAGGTTCTGCATCAGATAACAAATATAATACAATTTACAAAATAGGAACAAAACAATAAATTGGTTGGCATATTTGGTTACAATGGTAGATCAATATAATAGCTAGAATAAGTAGAATGTATATGTGGGAACACAGAGTAACAAAGGGATAAGTAGGAGGGAGGGTGGACGATGAAGATAAACATGAGGCGCGAAGTTGGAGAGGGCAGAAATTGCAGCAAAAGAACACTATCAGTTCATTAGCCGTGAGGTGATTTTGCACAGTGACTGTGCTATTTGGTGCCACAGGTGTGAAAACACATTTTGAACAGGATGTGAAAAATGACAGCTGTACTGTTCATGAGGAGGTGTAAAAAATGGCAATGTTGAAAATCAGGAGTGAAAATATTAAAAAACTGGTGAAGTCACGATTGCGCATAGAAACTGCCCAATGTACACCCATAATGTAATTAGTTTGGGGAGTTTTTACGGCAGAAACAGTGTCTCTGTAATTTTCTTACTCTGTCCTGAACACTGATTTCCCACAGCAATCCTGCTATTCTGCATTGGAAGTGTGAAAACACATTTCAGCCAGGGTGAGAAAAATGACAGCTGTACTGTTCATAAGCAGGTGTGGAAAAATGCAAATGCTGAAAATCTGGACTGAAAAGATTATGAATTTGTGAATTTACAAAGGTGCATGGAAATTACACAATGCACACTCGTAACACAGTCATTTTATGGACTTTTGTCACCAAATTTTCAACATAGCCAGTGTCACAGAGTGACTCTGTGATGGATTAGGGGCCCTGGAACTTTTGGGCTTGATGCTTTACTTAAAGCCTTTTGATACTATAACTATGTAAAATCAGAAATTAAATAAATAAATGTAAGCTTTAAAAGTTGAGACTAAGTTAAAAGATAGTGTAGTGGAGACTAGCAAGGTAGAAAAAAATAAAGCAAAGGGGAGGACAGAAGTAAGAGTGAGTCATTTAGTAACCCCCCCCCCAGGTAATTCAGTTAAAGAGAGAGGGAGAACTGAATCCCTTGTGTAAATGTAGTTGGGATTCTTTACACGGTAATTGAGTTAATTTGGAGCTTAAATGAGCAGCACCAGCAATCTGTTTCTACTTGGGCTGAAAGAACACTTTTAGGCCTTCTTTTTAGAGGTGTTAGGTAGTACACCAGAATACAAGCCTTCTTGACTAAGAAGAAGAATGGGCTGCAAGTGAAGGAAATAAAATAGTCATTTAAGTTACTGTTCTGTTTAAGTTTCAGTCTTTAAGGGACTGTTTTATTTGGAAGTCATTCCTTCTCAGTGGTTGTAAATATTAACAGTAACAAAAGTATTGAAATGCAACATGTGCTTGTTGCACATAACTTTCCCTCACAGAAGGTCAGTGTAATGTTAATTCATACACATGTCCTCACCTATCTTTTGATAAAATAAAGACTATGGACAAGGCACTTGTAGTGGCTGTAAAACCATTTGTAAAAGGCTGGTTAGTTAGAATTACTTCCTGCTTAAAGCTCCCTGTTTGGAACAACCAGTTAAAGGCGCATGTTGGTAACAGCCTGGCAGTTGTGTTTAAGTAAGCAGGTTATGAAACTACATGGGGGATTGTACACCTCAGAGAAAAACTATATAAATTGTGTGGTACAGTTCTCACTTACAGAAAGGGCACCTGTTCGTGTGTCTTTGGAGTTTCAGCATCAGCTTCTGACTCTCCTTGCACCACTCCCTTCCAGGACAGCTATAGTGCTGACCAGCCCTTTGTTCCTTTGTTTTATGCTGTCTCTTGTTGGGGGCGGTGCCTGATGGTCAGAGCTGTTTGTAAAAGAGCCAAGAACTTGAAATAAAATAGACTGCATATGTGTATATATGTATGTGAATTATAAACTGTTTAGTTAGATAGCTAAAACAAAATAATTATGTTTAAATAAGAAGTTTTACTTTAGAATTAATGATGTGGGTGGAGTTGGGAGAACACATGATCATGTCCCTGTATAAAAGGATTGTCATTTGAGATTATTCGTTTAGATTGTGCTCCTCGGTCTGGAGGTAAACTCCATGGAGCTCTGTGAATTGCTCCAGCAGGTGTTAGGAGAAGAACACCTTTCAAGCCATGTAAAAGTCATGGGATGAAGTTTATTTGCCATTCTGATTATTTTATTTTGTTGTCATTACCAGTCCGCTGATGTTATATTTGTCCTGCTATGAAGAAATTTTGAGCTAGAAGTGAATAAATGTCATTCATTTACAACTGAAACTGTGTCACGCTACCAATTAGTCCACAAAGAGACCTGCACCCGCTCACAGCCAGTTTAAGACCTCTGCTCATGAACAGTGTAACTGTGATTTTCTTAATCTGTCCTGAACATTGATTTCGAACACCGACCATGCCACTGTACGTTACATGTCCAAAAACACATTTCAGGTGACATGTGAAAAATGACAGTTGTACTGTCCATTAAGAGGTGTGGTAAAATGGCAATGCTGAAAATCTGGACTGAAAATATTAAAAATGCTCAAAGTTAAAAATGTGCATTGGAACTGCGCAACACATGCTTTTAAGCAGTCATTTTGGGGAATTTTTTCACCAAATTTTCAACATAGGGTTTTGGGGGGGCCTGCCTCATGGACAGTGTCACTGTGATATTCTTAATCTGTCCTAAACATTGATTTCGCACACCGACTGCGCCATTGTACGCTACGTGTGCGAAAACACATTTCAGATGAGATGTAAAAAATTACAGCTGTACTGTTCATAAGAAGATGTGGTAAAATGGCAATGTTGAAAATCTGGAGTGAAAATATTAAAAATGCTCGAACTTACAAGCGTGCGTTGAAACTGCGCAATGCACGCTAGTAAAACAGTAATTTTTGGGAATTTTTTCACCAAATTTTCAACATAGGGTTTTTGGGGGCCTACCTCATGAACTGTGAAACTGTTATTTCCTTACTCGGGCCTGAAAGGTGGTTCCACACAGTGACCGCAAAATCACCTTTTGGGACCAAATAACCAAATGATAGTGACCGAGTTCATGAGGTGTGGTTCCAAGAACCCCATATTGAAAATTTGGTGAAACAATTCCTAAAAATGGCTGAGATATGCATCAAATTTGAAAAAAAACATTTATGCCATTATACAGCTTACTGACATTTCTTCAGTTCGCGGTCTGCTTTGAAGAATGCAGACATATTTCTGGTCCACCAAACATCATCGGGCCAGACTCTGGAGGTAAGTATGGGGTGAGGGGGTGTGAGTAGGTAGAGTGTGCAGAGGGTGGGCGTGGGTTGGGAATGACCAACGGATTCGACGAGGGCCCTTTCTGATTTGCAGGGGGAAAAAAAAGAAGAAAAAAACATTGCAGGACATTTTTTTCTTTATAGGGGCATTTGAAATGCTGGGGTGGGCTCTCAGTGTGCCTCCTGAATGTTTGGGGGGGCTGTAGCCAATGGGGGATTGGGCACCTCCATCTGCACATATGGAGTGCTGGGGGGGAACAAGAGCTAAGGGGAATTGGGTACCCCCATCAGCACAGAAGAAATTAGAGGGGGGTGAGCATTATGCTGATGGGGAGTGGACTTCACCATTGGCAAAATGAAAAGGAAACGGGCATGCCGACAGGTGGATTGGGCACCCCTGTCAGCACATAAGAAATTGGGGGTGGAGCATTATGCCAACGGGGAATAGGCTACCCCGTCGGCTTTTTCACCTGGAAGGCACACTGAACAGCAGGCAGTGGCTTTCTGTTGGCTTTGTGAGGCCAATGGAGAAGCCACCACCTGTCACCATAGAAACACAGCATCATGGAGCTGTGTAATTGATTGCTACAGTCAGGGGGTGTACCAAACAGTTGATTGTGTATTGACGGGGTGCTCCCTGATTGCAGCAGTTTAATTTCTTTGATGTAGTGGCCTTCTAGTTAATTGTGGTGATCCAGGACATGCTTTTCTATTGACCAGGCAGAGACCAGCCCCTGAACGGGCTGCTGCCATTCGGCACAAGGCTGCCACGCCTCTACAGCCTGCTTGTGAAAAACTGTGACGCAATGTGTTTCCCTCACATATGTGCAAGCAACACAATGAGAGCTCTCACCCATGATTTCTGGGGTGAATTAAGCCAGATGCATCTGCAATGGGGTTTGAGGTCTGCTGGGGAGGGGCAGAATCTGCAGAGCAAAGTGCTGAACTGTTTTATTCATTACCTAAAGTGTTAGCATTTTATTGCATAGAGTGCAATACAGTTTACTGCTACCCCCTTCATTTCATCCATTTTGCCTTTCTACCCCCTTGTCCTGTCTGCACCCTCCCTTTTAAATGCATTATTTGTTTGAATTGAATTTCTAGGTTTGGAAATTGCTAATGCATTGCTGTATCAATTGTTTTAGGGGAGAGACAATGTGTGCGTTTATGCACTGTTTTCTGGAGGGTGATGGCCTTGTGTTTTAGCACCTAGGTACCCTATATTGCCACCCCAGAAGGAGGCACCATGCCATGTTAAGCCAGTGTACCCAGCATAGCACATCTTTAGGTAACCCCAACTGGCTCTCTCAGGAGGTGGTGAGGGGTCAACTCAGAGGGCCTAGGGTGGTCTGCTACACCAGCTTTATGCAGCTGCTCCAGCCCCTTGGACACAAGGTCCTTCATCTTGGCAAAGTCTGCATTTCTAAAGTTTCTTATGCTGGTGGCCAAGGTCTGACAAACTTTTGGTTCAACTGCCAGGCTGTTTTTAAAATTTGAATTGTAGTGGGTATAGACCCACTAGGCCAAGACAAGGGGTGTACAGGGAACTAGAGGAGATCCTGAAGAGGGGAGCTAGGTTGGGGAGGTAGCAGTAGTAGTAGAGGACTTCAACATACTGGAGCTGGACTGGGTAGTCCTGCTCACAGTGAGTACAAGGAAGCAGATCTTGGTGGAAGCATGCCAAGAAGTGTTACTAGTACAGCTAGTTCAGAACTCTAAAAGGAAGGAAGCACTGCTGGATTTGGTGTTCACAGACAGTGAGCAAGTCCAAAATGCAGTAGTAGGAACCATTAGGGTCAAGCAGCCACAAGATGGCATGATTGGAGGTTCAGCTAGAAGCCAACAAGGGGAATAACGCAGTGAAGATATAAGACTTCTGAAGAGCAGGTTTCAGTAGGATGGGAAGACTAGTGGGAGAAAATATGAGAGGAATAGTGGGGATAGGTGAGGTGGAAGGAAAAATTGGATGTGTTCAATTTAAGTGTGTTGGAGGTTGCTACAAGTTGTGTTGAGAGGGTGAACAAGGGGAAGAGAGCAAGAGACCAGTGTGGTTCACATCAAATGTGAAGGAAGCACTGAGAGTGAAGAGGAGTGCATTTAAGAAGTACAAGGGCAGTCAAAGGGAGGAAGATAGTGAGGACTACCTAAGGGCAACTAGGGAGCCCAGTTGGAGGGTCAGGAGTGCTGAGGCTGAAACAGAATTGCAAGGGGGCAAAGCAGGGGGGAGGCAAGACATTCTTCTGCAACATCTGGGAGAACTATAATGTCATGAATGGTATTGTGAGGCTAAAAAGAGAGGAAGGATGGAACAAGGGGACCAAGGCAAAGCAGAGATACTGAACCAACATTTCTGTTTCATATTTACCAGGGAGAAGGAAGGGGGTGAACTTTATAAGCAGGGGGCGAAGGAGCTTTAACAGACAAGGCTATATCACAGAGGAAGGAGAGTTGGAAGGGCTAACTGGGTTGCAGGAAGCTAAATCAATGGAGCCAGATGAGCTACATCAAGGGATGCTCAAAAAAGCAGTGGAGGTAACAGCAGCTCCACTCGCAGATATTTGTTTTTTTTGTTCCAATTTAACCCGGACTGGCACACTAAGCTGAAAACTTGTTTACATGTGTGACCTGGGAGTACAGGGAAGTTAAATGACTTACTCAGGGTCACACAGTATGCAAGTGGGGGCTGTGGAATTCAAACCCAGGTCTCCATATTTGCAGCTCAGAGCCTTAAACCACTGCACTGCACTGCCTCTGAACTGCTCACTGGACACAGGAGTAGTCCCCAGGGACAGGAAGACTGCTGACATGGTGGTCTCTTTGCATTAAATGGTAGGAAGGAGGAGACTGGCAACCACAGAGCAGTCAGCTTGATGTCTACAGTAGGTTTCCCATTTTGTAAGATATCCTTTGGACAAAGATTTTTTCTGTATCATGTCATTAAGTTATGGAATGTATTACTTGAGCCATTATTGTCTATTTTAATTCTTTGTATGTTTTTAAGAAAAAATTAAAACAATACCATCTGAATATTTCCCAAAGTTCATGGCATGACCCATGATGTATTGTGTGTGACACTTGGATAGCTGGTTCTGATGAATCTATGCTTTTTGTAATATAAAAATGTGTTATTGAATGTCTCTCATGAGAGACTCTGACAGCCTGTGGAATGACTTACAAGCTAGAAGAGGCCTAAATTAAGGATTTCCTGTTTATCTAGCTTATTTGTAGCTTGCCATCTGCTAAGATGAGAAATCATAAACTTTAATAACGGTTAGAGGAAGAGAGCAGGTTATGATGCTTTAGTGCGATGTCATTAAATATTCTTTGACATGTCCTGGGAAGAAGAGCTACTTGAGATCAAAGAGATGATGTTATTTAAAGAAAGTCTTGTGGGGACATGAGTTTTGCTGAGGTCACCTTTATTAATTTGCCTCCTGTTGAATATACATCCTGATTATATAATTTTTAATAAACAGATGAGGAGGAACTGAGTGACATCAAGGAGAAGGCAGGCTCAAGACAATGTTTTTAATTATGCTGTGAGTGACCTGTAAAGCCACAAATGTTTGGACTCTGAAAAAGCAACATCAGGCACTGTTAGAAGAATATACCTTAGAAGAGACAATTCTAAGGGTACAGGAGATTTAGTCAGCACTTTTTAAATCTGTCTTTTTAAGTGATTTGTGTGTTTTGTGATATATGGTTCTGTATTTACATTTTGCATTTTTATCTATTTTTAAGTAAACCTCTACTTTAGAGACTACTTGGTGTGCCTTTGAAATTCTTTCTTTAACAAGGGAAGCATATATGGTTAAAGCTGACACTGTACGAAGCTTACTGGTTTTACCAAAGTGAGAAAAGGTAAGAGTTTATTCTTGGGTCTTTCATAGAGTTTTAAGACTTCATTTTGTACATCTGATTAGGTGCCGATAGGTGAAAGATATCTGTCCCCCGAAGAGCAGAATTATCTGAGCCTGTACATTGGGTATGCTAGCAAGAGGTTTACAGTTCGAATCCTTCCAAGACTTGAGACCAAAGGTTGATTCGAACCCACAAAACAGACAGGAGGGTTACCCTGTTTGTTTCCTGTTCACAAGACTGCACTCAGAGGTTGGCACTGTGGGACCAGAGGGCCTGACCTGCTGAGTGGGTTTGTTACAGATTGGTTGGCAGCGGTGTGCATAAGTTTGGTATTACAAGCTTTTATTGTTCAGTGTATCAGTTTGAGATCGTCGGCTCACTTGCAAAGAAAGAAAAAGGCAGTGATTTATTTTTAAAAAAGGAGACAGAACTGTATCACTTGATGTACAGTCAAGTTCCTTCCCATTTTATTTTTTTTCTAAAGTGCCAGTCAGAGTAGCCATAGTTAGGGAAGAAGATGGCTTCCAACTACAACAGGCACACTGTAGACTACTTAAAGCAGTTGTGTTGGGATAGAGGAGTCCCATTTGAGGTTAAAGCCAGCAAACAGAACCTTTTGGATGCCCTGATGGTAGCAGATACCCAGATCACTGAGTTACAGACAGTGACTGAAAAGGACAAAACCTTGAGTGTGGCAGGGCTAGCGACCAGTGCAGTGTCCAGATCCAATAAGGAGGACAACAGGGCCACTGTCAGCGAAGGGCCACAGCACTAGGGGAAGGTCACCAGTATCCTGGATTCAGAAGTACTTAGGCTGCAAATTGAGTTGCACAGAATGGAGCTGGAGTGCCAAAGGGAGAGGGACTGTGAACAGTGGGAGGCAGACCATGAGGCAGAGTGAGAATGCCAAGAGGCAGAATGAGAATGATGAGACACAGACTGTGAGAGCATGAGCGCCTGAGGTAACACAAACTGGAGAAGCTACATCTCCAACCACCAGCACCAGAGCAGGCAAGTGGCTTGGGTTTAACTGGAACTACAGGACTGGGTTACAAATTGAATTCCAAATTGATAGCCAAATTTAAAGAGGGGGAGGATATGGATGCCTTTTTAAATTCTTTTGAAAAAGTTTGTATTCAGGCTAAAATTCCTAGAGGGCCCTGGCGCTTCCAGCTATCCCCGCTACTTACTGGGAAAGCTCGGGATGTATTGGGACAAATGGACAATGAGGACAGTGATGATCACAGCAAACTTAAAGCTGCACTGTTAAAGAAATTTGAATGAACTGCTGAATCATACAGAGCTAAATTCCTTAAGCTCAAGAGAAGCCCAGACTTGAGCTATGAGGAGTTAGCCACGAAACAACGTCAGTTTTTAAAATGTTAGTAGGAAGGAATTGAGGCAAACTCTGTTGATAAAATTGAAAATGTGATTTTGTTAGAACAGTTTTATTGGGCATGCCCAGCAAAGTTGAAAACCTGGCTGGAGGATTGAGATCCCAAAACAGTGCAAGAGGCAACTGAACTCTTGGACCGGTATGCCAAGAGCAGACCTGCTCTGAGAGTGAATGGGGTGGGCATGGCAGTGCAGAAAGTGAAAAGTGCACCTTCAGGGCAGCTAAAACCCTAACTGCCTCTGCCAAAACCAGTTAGCCCCAAGTTTCAGAGAAAAGATTTCTCTGAAAAGAGAAGTGAATGTTGATTATGTAAAGAAACTGGGCATATTGCCAGACAGTGTCCCAAAAGAATGAGCAATAATACACAGAATGGTACTAGAAAAGAAGCAGGTTGTTTGTGTGTCCCTGGAAATATGCTTGTGAACATGAGAGGACACATGCACCCAGTCATGGTGAATGGTGTACAGACACAAGGGTTAAGGGACACAGGGGCATCCCTGACATTAGTAAAAGGGGATCTAGTAGAGCCTAGTCAGTATATGCCCAATAAATATGTCACTGTACAGGATTTTACTGGTGAAGAGAAAACATTGCCACTGTCTAGTGCTCTCCTAGACTGGGGTGAAACAGAGAGAACTGTGCAATAGATGGCTGTAGCCAAAACCTTAGCAGTGGATGTGATTCTGGGCAACAATCTCAAACAAGGGATGTTGTGTGGAGTTACCCATAGTCAAGCGGCAAGGGAAAAATTGTAGTTCCCTGAACCACACAGAAACCATTGTGGAAACCACTGAGAAGCTGGTTCCCCAGCCTGTGTCTCTAGATGGGGAGAATAATGAAATAGGGTGAGAAAGTTCCCCAGTAGCAAGTAACCACACAGTTACAGAGGGTTACTCCGAAGAGAGAAGGGTGACCCATTGTCAAAGATTTGGGATTGACAGTGATTCTGAGTGCCCTGATGTGCTAGGGACCCTAGTTTAGCAACTGAGGGGGACTTGTCCCTTGCCTTGGAAATGTGTGAGGGGTTTGCAGGTGCTCAGAGAAGAGAGCCTAGGCTAGAGAAGCTGAGGACTCGGGCAAACTCTGACAGGGCAGAGGGAGGTGATAGCAGACATAAGGTTTATTGAGAAAATGGACATATGTATATTCAGGTTGTGTAGACAGAGGGAGGGGTGCTAGGCAGGCAGCTTGTCATTCCCCAGGGGTATCATGAGCAGTTGTTCAAGATCGCACATGATATTCCCTTGTCTGGTCATCTGGGAATCATGCGCATTATGCAGTGGTTGGCCCAGAATTTTTATTAGCCTAACTTCACCCAGCAGGTGAAGGACTATTGCAGGTCCAAGTGCCAAGAAATAGGGAAGGCAGTCAAGAAAACCCAGGCCACCCTGATTCCATTGCCCATAGTGGAGGAGCATTCCAGAGGGTGGGAATGGATATTGTGTGGCCTTTCAATACCCCCAGCTCCTCAGGGAAGAGATTTATCCTGACTGTGGTGGATTATGCCAGAGGCAGTCACCCTATCCTCACTGAGGACAGACAAAGTGGCAGATGCCTTACTTGGGATTTTCTCCCATGTTGGGTTTCTGCAGGAGGTTATCACTGATCGAGGGGGTTCCTTCATGTTGAACCTGATGAAATGTTTATGGGAGAAGTGTTGGGTGATGCAGAGATGCACAGCACCGTATCACCCACAAGCCAATGGGCTTGTGGAAAGATTCAATGGTACCCTGAAGTCAATGCTCTGGGTGTTTGCTGAACAGCATGGGAGGGACTGGGAGAAATACCTTCCCCACCTGTTGTTTGCATACAGGGCGGTGCCCCAAGAGTTGACTGGATTTTCTCCCTTCAAACTCTTATATGGACAGCGGGTACGTGGGCCCCTAGACTTGATCTGGGAGGACTGGGAAGGCAAGCACACCACCAAGGGAACTCTCATAGTGGATTACATCCTTAAGTTTAGGGAAAGGCTGAAGGAGCTTATGGGGACAGCCCAGAGCAACCTGGCAGCTGCCCAACAGAAACAAAAAGTGTGGTATGACTGCAGAGCCAGAGCACACTCATACATGGTGGGTCAGGAAGTCATAGTTCTTATTCCAGTCTGGAAAGACAAGCTGCAGGCTGAGTGGGCAGGACCATGCAAAGTGGTTAGGAAGGGAAATGACATGAACTATATTGTAGAGTTACCTGACTGAAGACAGACAGAAAGGATGTACCATGTCAACATGATGAAGCCATATGCAAATAGGGCTGACATGGTGTTTGCAGTGTGTAGTCCTGGGAAGGGGATGGATGAAGGAGACCCCCTTCTGGACTTGTTGGAAGAAAGTAAGTGGTAGTCCTCTGTGGATGCAGTTAAACTGTCTCCCCAGCTGACCCCAGACAAGATCTAGGAAGTAAGGGAGGTTTTAGCAGACTTTACCCCATTGTTTAGCACCAAGCCTGGACTAACCCCCTTAGCGACTCACTATGTGGAAACAGACACAGACGCCCATACGGCAGACAGCATATTGGGTGTCAGAGGCTGTCCAAAAGGACATTAGGAGGGAAGTGGAGGAGATGCTGGATTTAGGGGTAATCCAGAGATCCCACAGCCCCTGGGCCTCACCCGTAGTCCTTGTGCCTAAGCCAGATGGTTCTACTCATTTCTGTGTGGAGTGGACTATCATGGACTGAATGCAGTCATGAAGTCAGATGCCCACTCGATGCCCCAGATGGATGAACTCCTGGACAAGTTGGGAGGGGTGACCTACCTTATGGCTATTGATCTGACAAAGGGGTATTGGCAGGTAGAGTAAATGGACAGAGCTAGGGAGAGGTCATCCTTCATTACTCTGATAGGCTTATTTAAATTTATAGTAATGCCTTTCGGAATGAAGAAAGGCCCAGCCACTTTCAAAAGGTTGGTGAACCAGGTGTTAAATGGTGCTGAGGAGTATGATGTGGCATACCTGGATGACATTGCCATCTTTAGTGCCAGCTGGGAGGAACACCTATCCCACCTTAGGGAAGTGCTGGGCAGGATACAGAGGGCCGGGCTCACTGTCAAAGCCTGGAAGTGCCAGGTGGCCATGGGAGAAGTGGCATACCTCTGGCATGTGGTAGGCCAAGGACAGCTCCATCCTAACCAAATAAAGATAGAGGTAGTCCGGGCATGGCCCAGACCAGAAATGCAAAAGTAGTTCAGGAGTTTTCTTGGAACAGCAGGGTACTATGGAAAATTTGTACCCAATTACAGTACCCTGGCTACTCCCCTATCTGACCTGATAAAGAAAAAGATGCCAAAGAAAATTACCTGTGGACCAGCCTGTGAAGAAGCCTTTACCAGATTGAAGGAGGCACTGTACAGTGCTCCTGTTTTGACAAGTTCTGACTATAGCAGACCCTTTATAGTTCAGACTGATGCCTCAGTTGTTGGTATTGGGGCAGTACTGAGTTTGACATCCAGCCAAAAGAGGGATCACCCAATAGCATACCTGAGTAAAAAGTTACTTCCCAGGGAGCAGGAATACTCCACTGTAGGAAAAGAGTATCTTGCCATAGCGTGGGCCCTAAAGAAATGAGAGCCATATTTATATGGTCAGCATTTTGTGGTACAGACTGGGTTTGGCTGTCCCAGAAGTAAAAAAACAATGGTAGATTGCTAAGATGGAGTCTTGCTTTGCAAGGGTATGATATGACAATGTTACATAGAGCTGGAGCCAGAAATCAGAACTCCGATGGGTTGTCTCGTGTCTATGAGGAGTGAGCTGATTTGGGAAGCTCATCCCATGCAGGGGATAGAGCCCCCAAATTCAGTGTAGGTGGGGAGGATTGTGACACTTGGACAGCTGGTTCTGATTAATCTATGCTTTTTGTAATATAAAAATGTGCTATTGAATGTCTCTCATGAGAGATGCTGTCAGCCTGTGGAATGACACCCTCCCTATCAGGTTTTAGTTACAACGTGTTACCTGGAAGGCCAGGAGCTAATTATAGACTAGAATAGGCCTAAATTAAGGATCTCCTGTTTATCTATCTTATTCTTAGCTTCCCAGCTGCTAAGATGAGAAATCATAAACTTTTATATTGGTTAGAGGAAGAGAGCAGGTTATGATGCGTTAGTGCAAAGTCATAAGAGATTCTTTGACGTGTCCTGGGAAGAAGAGCTACTTGAGATCAAAGAGGGGATGTTATTTAAAGAAAGCCTTGTGGGGACATGAGTTTTGCTAAGGTCACCTTTATTAATTTGCCTTCTGCTGAATAGACATCCTGATTGTATAATTTTTAATAAACAGAGAAGGAGCTGGGTGGCATCATGGAGAAGGCAGGTTCAAGACAGTTTTTAATTATGCTGTGAGTGACCTGTAAAGACACAAATGTTTGGACTCTTAAAAAGCAACATCAGGGACTGTTAGAATATACCTTAGACGAGACAATTTGAAGAGTACTGTGATAGGAGATTTAGTCTACACTTTTAAACCTGCTTTTTTAAGTGATTTGTGTGTTTTGTGAGATATGGTTCTGTATTTACATTTTACATTTTTATCTATTTTTAAGTAAACCTCTACTTTAGAGACTACTTGGTGTGCCTTTGAAATTCTTTTTTTTAACAAGGGAAGCATATATGGTTAAAGCTGACACGGTACAAAGCTTACTAGTTTTTACCAAACTGGAAAAAGGTAAGAGTTTATTCTTAGGTCTTTCATAGAGTTTTAAGGGTTTATTTTGAACACCTGGTTAGGTGCCCATAGGTGAAAGATATCTGGCTCCCTGAAGAACAGAATTATCTGAGCCTGCACATTGGGTACACTAGCAAGAGGTTCAGAGTTTGTATCCCTGCAAGACTTGAGACCAAAGGTTGATTTGAACCCACAAAACAGACAGGAGGGTTACCCTGTTTCTGTTTCCTATTCACAAGACTGCACTCAGAGGTTGGCGCTGTGGGAGCCTGACCTGTGGAGTGAGTTTGTGGCATTGTGTACTGTTTGGTATTATTTCAATGTTTAATATTTTTTTGGTTTCTCATGAAAATGGGCATCTGATGCCCCTGAGTATTACCCAGTTAACAAATTTTGAATAAAAATACAATGAAGTTAGATACTTGAAGCCACACTGAGGGAAACACTGATAGACTTTCTTGAAATAAATGGGCTTCATGATGGTAAGCAGCACAGGTTCACCAAAGGCAGGTCATGGCGGACAAACCTAACAGAGATCTTTGTCTTGGTGACTAAGGTAGCCAAGAAAGAATGGACTGGCAGTCAGCATACTGTACCTGGACTTCTGTAAGTCCTTTGGCTCAGTCCTCCACAGGAGACTGGTCAAAAAAGTGAGGGACCTGAGTGAAAGAACGAATAGAAGCATGGATGGAGGGCTGGCTGAGGGGAATGACTCCAAAGGCAGTGGTGAATCACACATTCTCAGATATTGAGGATGTGAGCGGGGTACCACAGGGTCAGTCCTGGCCCCATCCTTTTTAACATAGTCATATGCAACCCAGGAGTGCTCATAAAGGGCTAGATCTGCCTCTTCACGGATGCCACTAAGGTATGTGCAAGGGTGGGGACTGAAGAGGGGAGGAGGACATTAAGGGAGAAGCTGGCAGTTGAGCTTTAATATGAAAACTCAACTTCCCAATTCATGTAGAGGCCATCTACCAGAGGTTTCACCCCAAACTGGGTGCACTTTCCAGGAATAAAGCAAGTATACCACTTCCTGCTCACAGAGAGATCTTCTTGAAGATGATTCTGCCCACCTTTGACAACAACAACTTTGTTTACTGTGCTACTCCCAAATGCACCCTAGCCAGACTGGACTCACTATTTTACTCCTTCTGCCACTTTGCCCTTGATTGCCCCTCAGAACCCACCACTACTAATAAGGACTGGGATGGGGCAAAAAGGTGTAAGGCCATCAGGAAATGGAGGGTAATGAGTACCAATGCCCGAAGTCTGGGCAACAAGCTCCCTGAACTGGTGGCCTTGATGGAAGAGGGATGCCTGGATATCATAGCAGTCACAGAAACATGGTACACAGAGAACCATGACTGGGATGTTAACATACCAGGGTACACAACCTACAGGAGAGACAGGGAGGGGAGAAGAGGGGAGGAGTAGCTCTCTATGTAAGGGAAGGGATAAAAGCAACTGAACAAAAGAGTAAACAGGGAGGAGAGGAGGCACTGTGGGTCACCTTAGAGACTGGAAATGGCACCACAATTCGCACAGGGGTTTTATACAGACCCCCTTGTCAGAGGGAGGGAATGGACAAGGATATGATAGAAGGCATTCTTATGATGACAGAGAAAGGGGAGATATTGTTGATGGGAGACCTGAATATGCCAGATGTTAACTGGAGCACATTTTCTACAGCCACATCCAAGAGCAGTGCCATTCTCGATGCCCTACAGGTGGCATGCCTCAGACAGCTAGTTTTAGAACCCACTCATGAGGGAGCAATCTTAGACCTTGTACTTTCAAATGGGGACAGTGAGAGGATATCAGATCTAGAAGTGGGTAGCCATCTGGGAACAAGTGACCACCAAACAGTGTGGTTCATGATAAACTCAGCTACAGAATCAAGCCATACAAAAGTGAGGGTACTGGACTTCAGGAAGGCTGACTTTGGCAAAATGGGAGAGTGCCTTAGAAAAGCACTAGCAAATAGGCTAGAAGAAGAGGTGGAGCAACAATGGGGAATCACCAAAACTGCCATCACAGGGGCAAAAAGCCTTTGTGTGAAGCAAATAAACAAATCAAAATGAAAGAAAAAGCCACTATGATTCTCAAAAGAGGTGGTGGGGAAGGTCAAGGAGAAAAAGATAGCATTCATGAAGTATAAGGAAACACAGAAGGAGCAGGACAGAAAGCTGTACCAATTAAGGCATAAGGAAGCAGGGAGGGAAGTCAGATTAGTAAAGGCCCCAACTGAGGAAAAGATAGCCAACTCAGTTAAGAAGGGGGATAAAACCTTTTATAGGTTGTTACATGAGGTCCCTGCACCCTAATTGATACCCTTAGGGGTACACCGTAGACAGCTAATGTTTAGGCATAGGCTATACTAATACATAGAGCTAAGGACATCTACCGTATAAGAGTAGATGTCAGGATATAATGCATATTGTTGTAATCCACTTTGCTTGCTAGTGCACACATATTACACCATGTATTTTCTGTCTGTTTCTTACTTGTCAGATGCCAAGACACCTGTCTTTGAAGTAATTATAATATGTAAGGCAACATTGCCATCCTTTGGTGATGTGTACCACCACACCTTGTTATGTAAGACTCTGTATAAGAACTTCGTTCTAAAACTGATGACTTTATAGAATTATATAATGTTATTTTGGACCATGGAGCCACCTCTAATTTAGCCAATAGGGCTCATCTCTGTAACTAGAAATGTTTCTATCTTTTAGTAACCATAGTAATTATCACAGGTATATAATGTTATGCACAGGCTCTATACCTCGGAGACCCGAGAGATCCCAAGAGACTACAGAGAAACCTCGAGGTGTAGGGAATGCTTAGCACTGGCTCCCGGTTCGTATTGGTAAGAACTGCTTAGGGCAACTGTGATTTATCCCTTTTGTAGTAATAAACTTGTTTATTACTCGAATGCAACTTGTTTGTGATTATTTGCATTCCCAATATCATCAAGAATCTGAAAGTGAGGTTTAGACCTCTTACAAGGTACATCAGGGAGCATAGAAAGACAAATGGAGGGATAGTGAGGCGGAATATAATTGATGTTGGGTGAGCAGAGAGGGACAGTGAAAAAGCAGGGATACTGAACAAATATTTCTGCTCAGTATTCACAAAAGAGGAGGAAGGGGAGGTGCCTAATCCAAGTAACAGAAGCACTCTGGATAGGAGGGTCGATCCCAGTCCTTTCACAGAAGAAAGGGTTCTGAAAGAACTCCTAAAACTGAAGGTGGACAAAGCAATGGTGCCTGATGGAATTCACCCCAGAATTCTACAAGAATTAAGGGGAGAACTAGTGAAACCACTAACTACCCTTTTTAACAAATCATGGGAGGATGGTGTGGTACCTGAGGACTGGAGGAAGGTGATTGTAATTCCCCTTCATAAAAGTGGGAGCAGGACAGAGGCAGAAAACTACAGACCTGTCAGTTTGAACTCTGTGGTAGGGAAAGTGATGGAATCATTCCTGAAGCAAAGAAGTGTTGAGTACCTAGAGGCCAGTGGTGCACAGGACCCAAGACAGCATGGGTCCATAGCGAGAAGGTCATGTCAGATGATTATAATTGATGTCTTTGACTGGGTGACAAAAGTAGTAGACCAGGGAGGGGCTGTGGACATAGCCTACCTAGACTTTAGCAAGGCATTTAACACAGTCCCACACAAAAGATTAATAGTCAAATTGTGGGTCCCAGGGTGGTAGCCTGGGTAAAACATTGGCTGGACAACAGGACATAGAAGGTAATTGTAAATGGAGCCCACTCTGAAGAAAGAGGGGTTACTAGTGGGGTACCGCAGGGTTCAGTACTGGGTGTTTGTTTCCCAGGTGCATTATGTGTCATCTGCAAAGAGGCATACTTTTCCTTCCAGTCCCTCTGCAATGTCACCTATAAAGAAATTAAAGAGGACTGGTCCCAGTACTGAACCCTGCAGTACCCTGCTAGTAATCCCCCTTTCTTCAGCATGGACTCCTTTTACTGTAACCCTCTGTGTCCTGTTGTCCATCCAATTTTTTACCAAGGTTACCCCTCTGGGACCCACTCCCAGGCTGACTAACATGTTTATTAATCTTTTGTGTGGGACTGTCTCAAATGCTTTGCTAAAGTCTAGGCAGGCCACATCCGTAGCCCTTCCCTGGTCTACTACTTTGGTCACCAAGTCAAAGAAATCTATTAGATTTGTCTGACATGGCCTTCCCACTGTGAATCCATGCTGCCTTGAGGTACTGTGCCCTGCTGGCCTCTAGGTACTTAACAATTCTTTCTTTCAGAAGTGATTCCATCATTTTCGCTACCACTGAGGTCAAACTAACAGGTCTGTAATTTCCTGTCTCTGCCTTGATCCCACTTTTGTAAAGGGGAATCACATCTGCCCTCCTCCAGTCCTTGAGTACCACACCCTCCTCCCATAGTTTGTTAAAAAGAGCAGTCAGTGGTGCCACTAGTTCTCCCTATAGTTCTTTTAGAATTCTGGGGTGAATTCCATCAGGCCCCATTGCTTTATCCTTCTTCAGTTTTAGGAGTTCTTTCAGGACCCTTTCTTCTGTGAATGGACTGGTATTGACCCACCCCTTTCCAATGTGCTTCTATTATTTAGTTTCAGTACCTCTCCATTCTTTTCTTTCATAAATACTGAGCAGAAGTATTCATTCAGTATCTCTGCTTTCTCACTGTCACCAATTGCCTACACCGCCTCACCTTTAAGCCTCACTATTCCTCCCCAGGTCTTTTTTTGCTCCCTAATGTACCTATAAAAGGTTTTATCTCCCTTCTTAACTGAGTTGGCTATCTTTCATTCAGTTTGGGCTTTTGCTATTCTGACTGCCTCCCCTGCTTCCTTCTACTTTAACTGGTATAGTTCTCTGTCCGGCTTCTCCTGAGTTTCCTTATACTTCCTGAATGCTATAGTTTTCTCCCTAACCTTCCCAGCCACCTCTTTTGAGAACCATAGTTTTTTCCTTCATTTTGGTTTGTATAGTTGCTTCACACAAAGGCTTGTTGCCTCTGTGATGGCAGCTTTGATTTTTCCCCATTGTTCCTCCACCCCACCTTCTTGCCCATTTGCTACTGCTTTTTTAAGGCACTCCCCCATTTTGCCAAAGTCAGCCCTTCTAAAGTCCAATACCCTCACCTTTGTGTGACTTGACTCTATGGCTGTGTCTATCGAGAAGCACACTGTTTGGTGGTCACTTGCTCTCAGATGGCTACTCACCTCTCAATCCGAGATCCTCTCTCCGTTCCCATTTGACAGTACCAGGTCTAACATTGCTGCCTCCCAAGTGGGCTCCAACACTAGCTGCCTGAGGCATGCCTGTTGTAGAGCATCAAGAATTACTCTGCTCTTGGATGTGGCTGTGGCAAAGGTGCTCCAGTTAACATCTGGCATATGTAGGTCCCCCATCAACAATATCTCCACCTTTTCTGCCATTCTAAGGATGCCTTCTATCCTTGTTCATTTCCTCCCCCTGAGACGGGGGGTCTGTATACAACCCTAGTACAGATTGTAGTGCTGTTTTCTGTCTGCAGAGTGACCCACAGTGCCTCCTCTCCTCCCTGTTTACCCTTTAGGTCCATTGCTTTGATCCCTTCCTTTACACAGAGCGCTACTCTTCCTTCTGCTCTACCCTCCTTGTTTCTCCTGTAGATTGTGTGCCCTGGTATGTTGACATCCCAGTCATGGTTCTCTGTGTACCATATTTCTGTGACTGCCATGATGTCCAGGAGTCCCTCTTCCACCAAGACCACTAGTTCAGGGAGCTTGTTACCCAGACTACATGCATTGGTACTCATCATCCTCCATTTTTTGATAGCCTTACCCCTTTTAGCCCCATCCCTGTCCTTACTGTCTCTGTCTTTTTCTCCGTTGACCCCTGTCCTGCTACCTATCAATTTCTCTACCTTAGTGTTTACCTCACTAACTACCCTGTTTTGTGGGGGTGGGGGCGCTTGGATTTCCATGCTTCTTTTCAGTGCCTCCCCCTTGGCTAGTTTAAATTCTTGCCAATGAAGCATTTAAACCTATCACCTAGGATCCTGGTTTCCCTTCAGGACAGATGCAGACCATTGTGCCAGTACAGGCCTGCATCCCTCCAGGTGGACCCCCAGTCCCCTATCAGCCAAAACCCTGCACACCACACCACTTTTTCAACCATTCATTGAATTCCATGATACGGAATACTTTATCCTCACCCATGCCATAGACAGGCAGTGCCTCCGAGAAGGCTACCATGTGTGCTATTTGTCTAAGGCCCCTCTCCAACTCTACAAACTCTTTCTACACTGCTCTGATCCCATTCTCAGCCAGGTAATTTGTCCCTAGGTGGACAATGATGTCCAGCTTCCTCTCCCATACCACTGTTCCTGCAATCCTGAGGATTTGCATCTTGTCCCTCCCAGCCATGTCACTGGGCAGGCACCTTACCTCCCTCTCCCCCCAGTTCTACCCTCCTAATGATTGAATCCCTCACTAGGAGTTGTTTCTGTCACCTGTGGGGTCTCGTGCCACCCTCTTCTGGGTTTCCTTTGTGGTGGTTCCCAGCATCCTACTTGGTCTCCACTGCATGTTCCTCCATAGTGGAACCATGCTCCACCAGAGCAGCGTATGAAATGTGGAGAGGTACAGCTGAAGGGATGAGCATCTGATCCACCACCCTCACCTTCCCTGAACCCAATGTGGTCCAACCACTCCTCTTTCTTGGCAACCTCTGAGGCAGTGGCAGTGGCCTTGGTGGTCCCTGGGTGAGAGAGGAGGTTTCCTGAATCCTTGCCAGGTCAGCCTGGAGACAGGCACCCTCCTCCCTCAGACCAGAGAGGTGCTTGCAAATAGGGCAGCATCACAGCCTCCAGACCATCTCCAAAAAGAATGGCGCCCCACAGCCAGTGCATTGTACCACTCCCCACATGTTTCTCTGCCTTCCTATTTAGTTTTTTTTTATGTTAGTGTGTGTGAGCATGTGCATGCATGTACCCCCTATGCAGCATGCTGGGCTGTTAAGGTTATGACAGATGTATGCCCTTTGCCCTCTTGGGGAAGAGATGTCAGAACCTCTGGTATAAAGGAAATTATGTGCTTGGGTTGGGTGGAGTGGGGGCAGGGTGGGTGGGGCAAGCCTGTGCCCTCCAGAAAAAACAGCTATAGCTCTGATCCACCACCCAGTGAGTGTTTTCCTTCCTTTCAGCAAGACAACCTGTACAACAATTTAAAAGAAAATATACCTTACAAAAAGCCGTTTAAATCAGAGAACAATAAAGCAGTAAACTGTGCAACCTGTAGGCACAAAACAGTAATAAAACCTGTGAGCACAAAACAAAATAGTAACACAGCAGTAACTCTGATAAGTGAAAAGAAGCCTTAATGTTTCTCCTTGTTCTGTTAATGTTGATCCTTGCTCTGTCCTTTCAAACAAACCCTAGAAGAAAAGAGCTCTACGATGCCGGTTCGATGACTAAGTTGTCGACCGTCATCACAGAGATGGATTTATGTCGACCGCAACTTGCGGTCGACATACATCCTACTGGAGAACCCAGATGCTTTTTCATTGGGGGGCTTTACACCTTCTGATCTAAAGGATTCTAACTCTGAGTCAGAGTTGGATCGGGGATGGGGTGCAGGACTGGGAGAGAGTGCCGGGGTATCAGGTGGATTATTACAGTGAAAATGTCGATGTTGTTGGCATCAATGTTTTGCTGTAATAGTGTTGCTGTCCTGGGGGCATACCAAAGAAAAGAGCTCAGGTGAAGCTAGGTGCTTTATGCCAGCAAACTCGTTTACATATGAACATACAAAAATGCCAGCAGAAACAGGCCTCACAGACTATCAAGTCTGTCTGAGTGTGCAGCGAGCCTAGTACAAATTGGTTGTGTACTGGCCATTTTTCAGTATAGCAAAGTCTATGTTCAGACCATCCTCAATCGAGTTAATGTTTGTGTCAGATCTGTAGAAGACAGCATCATCCACATATAACAATGCTTGGGCCTGTCTTCAGTTTGAGGGTATGTCATTTACAAAAAGGGAGAAGAGCAGAGGCCCCAGTATGGAGCCTTAGAGAACTCCATCACATATTGTTCTTAGGGACAAGAGACTGCCTCCCCATTTAACAGCTTGGGAACAATCTGTAAGGTAAATTCCATCCAGGTAGCAGATAGCTGATCAAGTCTCAAGTTCTTTAGTTTCAGTAGGAGAAGATCGTGGTTTACTAGAAATCAGCAGCGGAAACCAGGAAGGGATTCTTCCACTACAAAGAGCATTGATGTGAATGCACATGGAGTACCGTGCAAGGTTCTGGAGTCTGTACCTGCACTAGAATGGTGAGAAAAGTGGAGTCAGTACAGTAAAGGGCAACTAAAAGGATCTAGGGCTTGGAAAGAAAGACATATGTGGAGAGGCTGCAGCAAGACCTCGACATGTACACCCTGGAATCTAGGAAGGAGAGGGGGAGACATAAGAGAAACATACAAGTACTTGCATGGGATACATAGGGTGGATTAAAAGGCATAGTCATCTTAAGCACAAACACAGGTACATGGGAGACATCAGTGAAATCGTCAGGAGGAAGATTCAGGGAGGATGTCCGCAAGCACTTTTTCAGTGAAAGAGAGGTGGACAAGCAGAACAGACTGACTGGGGAGGTGATTAAAGTCAAATTAGTGGGAAGTTTCAAGGTAGGGTGGGACAGGCACATGAACCTGGTGAGTATGATGGGGGAGACTGAGGTGAGAGGATATCCACTAGGGCCTACATGCTGTAGCTAGTCAAGGTAAGCAGACTGAATGGGCAGCTGGTGCTTCTTCAGCCATCATTTTCTGTTTCTGTCATATTAACCGACAATGATAGAGGTAGTATAAACTAGGGACTGGAACAACAAATTGTGAACCAGAAAGCTAAAGTTTAAAACTTCAAATCCCACCACCTTCACATATGCAGTGTGTTGGTAAGCAAACCATTCAACCTACCTGGGCTTCAGTCCTTCCTGGCTGTATAAGTGGGTAAAAGCAGGACCATGGTGCAGACAAGATTTGGATCTCTTCTGTACCATTCTGGATAAATGAATAAAACTGTAACTGTGTTAATGACTTCAAAGTTGTACTTATTTATTTTTATAAGATTTATGTAAATATGGGATACACAATGGCCAGACTCAAAATATGCCACTTATCGTAATAAGTAAGGGGGAAGGAGAATGATTCATGAGTGGCAGAGCCTGAGTGAGTTATAAAAGTCCTACCCCCTCACTGTGAGGCCATTGTGCATCCAGTGTATACAATGTATTTTAAATTGCAGATGTTTCAGATTAGTTATTTATTTATTTTTTTGTATTATCTGTTTATATTCCAACCCGGCCTCAGCTCGCCACTCCTTTGGGCTTGCATAAGTCCTCTATACCTGCCAATTTCACCTCCGCTGCCTATCTCCATTGGTCACGGCCTGCGCACCCTGCATCCAGGGGGGAGTCCAGCACTAACCCTACTGAAGGGCCCTTCCCCAGGCTGGGGGACAGGGAAAGATTACTTGAATGGTGCCCAAAGAGCAGATGGGGGATGGAGAAGGTGCACTCTGGGGACTGCAGCATGGAGGGATGAGCGGCTGTCATTCGACAGGGCAGCCCATTTTCCCTTTTTTTTGTCCCAACCATTCATGTTGGTGCATGCTGTAATGTGCATCCAGGGCAGGGATGACCAGCAGTGTGTGGTCACCCACACTGCCTAAGCATGGGGAGCGAACCCAGGTTGCCAGTTGCCGTATGAACTCCCATTGCCTAGGGCCATGGAGCCAGTTAATTAGTTCTTTTTTTCACTTCATCTTTTTATTAATTTTAAGTATATAAAAGACTTACAAGCATATATAATGAAAAGAAGTCCTCATATCGAATACAAAAGGTATCACTTAACAAAACACATTGTTTATATTATATATAGTGAAGATGCCTTATATATACATATATATGATAAGAATTTGTCTTAATTATGTCATAGGTAGTGAACAAAAGAGTTACAATCATTAAGGTATTATGAGTTCAGAGAAGACAATTTAGTACAAAATAAATACAGGAACAAGTTATAGCAAGGCGTTCAACCCATTACATAAAGTGATACCTATAAGAATGCAAACATTATACAGTAGAGGAGGAATATGGATAAAAGAGAAATGTGTGTTGAAGGTAAAAAAAAAGAGTGGAAGGGAAGTAGAGAGAATGATAGAAGGTGGGAAAAAGGAAAAAGAGAGATATCTGTACACAGAGTGTTAGAGACACTCTAATAAAACAACAAATAAAGGAGATACAAAAAGAAAAGCTAGATAAACCTTAAGGATTAGGGTCTTAAGAACCAGACATTTCAATCTATGTAAAGTAATCCTGCCAACACCGTTCATATACAGCGAGTCAGTCATGAATAACATGGGATAGACAGTCTAGTGAGGTGTACTGAGAAAGTCTTCAAAGAACATCAGAAAGGGAAGGAACAAGAGTAGATTTCCACTTAATAAGAATCAGACATTTAGCCAAAAAAAAAAAGTATGTTTAGCCATCTAAAATGTGCATGTGTAAGGGGAGAGTTACTTGGAGTATAGATGCCTAGAAGGAATAGTTTTGGATCAAAGGTAAATTTTTGTCCTATGACTTTGGAAGCAAGTAAATGAATTTTATGTCATAACTTATTAATTGGAGCACAGGACCAAACAATATGAAACAAATCCTCGTTAGCTTGGTTGCAGCACCAACAGTAAATATTATTTAGTAGGCCCATTCATTGAAGAACCGAAGGAGTTCTGTACCAAAGATGCAAGATCTTAATTTGAATTAAAGATCTGCAAGTATCTTTAAATGTATTATGTGCAAGATGCCAAAATTTACTCCACTGTGTATCTGAGATATTGTAGTTAAGGGCAGTTCTCCACTTATTTTTACCTTGTATGGACAGATCGGGAGGATTGTCAATAATGTCTTTGTAAATGCTGCTGCTTTATTTTGTAGATATATTAACCCAATCTGAGATGTGTGAGTCTAGAAGAGTGTGTTTGTATATATAATTAGAGATGGAATTGAAGGCTGATTGTATTTGTAAAAGCTTCCAAAAGTCCTGTTTAGGAAGTTTCCATTTGACCTGTAAGTCCAAGAACGTTTTGAGTGTGAGAGAGTTCGGGTCCAAGATATCTCAGAGAGAAAAAAATGCCATTATTCATCCATGTATGACAGTCAATTGGATGATTTTTTCCAGTGTGAGCAGTGGATTGCTACATAAAGGGGCATATAACCAGGGTTTGGGGTTGGATTTCAGAAATTTGTGGATTACATAGTTGGGCGAGATTTTAATTTAGAGAAAAGGGGGTTAAAAATAAAGGAAGTAAGAACTCCTTTGAGGCACAGTATGGATTCCATTGCAAACCAGAGTGGAGAGTTAGGGGAAGGTTTTTGAAATCACTTAATGGTTTGTGCTGTCCGGAAGGCCCAAAGATAACCTTTGAACCAAGGAAGTCCAAATCCACCTTTTTTCCAATGAGATTGAAGCTTATTGTGATTAAATCTTGGAATTTTTCCATCCCATATAAAGTTGCCTATCAGTTTATCAATTTTAGCAAGAAAGAAGGATGGTAAAATTAAAGTGATGTTGGCAAAGAGGTAGAACATTTTGGGGATATGGACATCTTAATGGCTGCAATTTTCCCCATAAAGGAAAGATTAAGAAGCCTCCATCTATCCAGAATTGTTTTGATATTATCTAGTAGAGGATTGAGGTTAAGTCCCATATTTTCTTTAGGTTACTAGTTATTTGGATTCCTAGATATGTTATGCCATGCGGTGACCATTGAAATCCAAGAGGAAGGTTCATAAAAACTTTACAATAGTCATTAAGAGGCAGAGTTTCTGACTTACCATAATTTAAAGCAAAGCCAAAAAATATTTGTAAATTTGCTAAGCAAATCAACTAATAGGAGTACTACCTCATCCAGGTTCTCAAGTAAAATTAGGAGGTCATCGGCGTAAGAAAGAGAGACATATCTTGAGCTTCTCACTGGGATGCCGTTAATGCAGGCAGATTGGCATAAACAGGCAGTAAGGGGTTCCATGGCTAAAATAAACAGGGAAGGTGATAAGGGTCAGCCTTGCTTGGTTCCTTTTTTCACTTGAAAGCAGGAAGAAAGAGTGGAATTAGTAAGCACCTTAGCAACAGGGGGGAGTCATGTAATAGTTTGATCCAAGAGCAGAAGGTATGTTGGAGGCCAAAGTGAGATACAAACTTGATAATTTAAAGAGTGGAATGCCTTTTTGAAATCAATAGCTATGGCTGCCACTGGTAAGTTGAGAGATTTGGCTTTATGAACTAGATTGAATAGAGAACGTAAGTGATTTGATCTGGATCTATGTTTAATAAAAACAGCTTGTGAGCAGTGAGTCAGTTTGGGGATCAAATGTTCAAGTTGGGAAGTTAATAATTTAGCAAATATCTTCCCATCTATGTTTAACAGAGAGATTGGCCTGCAATTTGCTTGATGTGTGGGATCTTTATTCTTCTTAGGAATTTAGGATTATAACCACTTCAGTGCTAGAGGGAGGAAGCCTGCCAGTAATGGAAGCTTCTTGATAAATGTTAAGAAGAAGGGGGCATAATGTATTGGAAAACCTTTTATAAAAATCAACAGGAATTTCATCACTTCCAGGGGACTTACCAGATTTCAGGGAGGACAAAGCTTTCTGAACTTCTTGTAGTGAAAAGGGTTCTAAGGGATTCGCTTTCTGAGGAGAAAGATGGGGGAGTTGTAAAGTTTTAAGAAATTGTTGGATTAGTATAGTTGATGGAGGGTTTGTATTAGAGTATAATTTTTGATAAAAAGTTGTTATGATACGATTTATGGAAGTGTTTTCAAAATTAATTTTGCCTTGTTAATCTTTAAGACTTAAAATATGACATCCATTTGTTGTGCTTTGAGCTGGTAAGAGAGAAGTTTTGCATTTTTATCACCATACTCCCACAACATATGCTTAAGTTTAAAAAAGGGCAATTCAGTTTTATGAGAAATTAATTTGTTTATTTTGACTATAAGTTAAAGAATTTTGAGATGTAGTTGGGAGTCAGGACGATGTTTGTTAGAGGAAAAGTATATGTTCTCTTTAGCTTTAAGAGATTTTTCCATATCAGCCAATTTTTGCTCTCGTACCATTTTTCTATGTGCAGCATAGCTAATAATTTTCCCACAAATTGTGACTTTAAGAGCTTCCAATACAGTACACATAGAAGATTCAATAGGAGTATTATGAAAGAGGAAGTCCTGAATTTGTGCTTTAATAATGGGTAAAAAATCAGGGTCTTTAAGAAGAAGAAGATCTAACCACTAGAAGGTAGATTTGGGTACTGATTGACCCCACAAAAGATACAATTTAACTGGAGAGTGATCTAAAATTATGATGGGAGAAATGGATGAGTCAATAGTTTTTTCTATTATAATAGGAGAGGCTAACCAATAGTCAATTCTACTATATGTTTTATGTAGAGAGGAATAAAAGGTAAAGTCTCAGTCTCCGGGATGGAGAAGGTGCCAAATGTCAGCTAATCCAATGTTATGCATAAACAGAGAGAGGGCTTTAATACTTCTGGGGTGGGCATCTGTAGTAGGGCTACTTCTGTCAATGCTGTCTTCTAAAGCTAAGTTTGATCACCTCCGAGAATAATTGGTATATTATCTGTATTAAAGGATAAAATCTGTTGAGCTAAATTATTAAAAATCTCAGGGGAGTCAGAATTAGGTGCGTAGACATTGACAAGTAGAAGAGGACCAGAATTAGTATTTAATTTGACCATCTCCCATCTACCTTCATTATCTTAGAGGGAGTTTATAAGATACTATTTAAGACTCTTATGTAAAAGAATGGCAATTCCTCTCTTTTTTTAGCAGTATAAGATGAATCATACATTTGACCAACCCCAAATTTCTTGAGCCCATGAACATCCTCTGCTAACAATTTTGTTTCTTGAAAGAAAATGATTTGTGTTATGTTTTTGAAGATGTGAGAGGATTTGCTTTTGCTTACAAGGAGAGTTAAGTCTCTTCACATTCCATGTGTATAAAAGTATGTCACTCATACTATCAATATTAAGAAGGACTAGTCACAGGAATGGGAAGGAAGTGACAGGTAAAGCAGAGAATGAACAAAGAATAAGTGGAGAAAATACGTATATACAGATGGTGGCAGGTGCATTTGAGCCATAATAAATAGAATATATAAAACATAAAAGGCCCAGATATCTTTCTGAGCATGGAATAGAAGGGGAAGGAAAGAAAGGTCATTAATAACAACAGCATCATTATGTTAACATTAACAAGAATATTGACATCATAACCATGGAAAAAGAAAAGGTCTTTTTGTAGATGTGAGGAGATATGAGTCAGTATGCAATACTCAGATACTCTCTTACACACATCTTGGCGTAAGTAATGGAAGTAGATTGAGAGAGCTAGCATAGCTATATACTCCCAGATCTAAACCTTATAAACAGCAATAAGTATAAATTCACAATATACACTCAAGCAGGAGATAGTATGTCATAAAACAGGGAAGGAACCAGGTAATTAACCTTAACAAGGTACAGAAAAACAACAATCATATATATATATATATATATATATATATATAGGAAAGTGAACAATGAAATGATCAAACCGCTTAGTAATAACTTTCCTATATATATATATATATATATATATATATATATATATATATATATATAAGTAATAGGTGTGTTAACCTATGTCAAATGTGTAATTGTGTAGCACATAGTAAAGACCAGTCTTGCCACAGAGAAACATGAGAGCAAGTAATGTTTGGATACATAAAAGATTGAAAGAGGTGGGCATAGCAACTATGTCTAGCAAAGTCCTCCATAAAGGTAATATGCACAGTTATTAAAGCTTCAGTATATGAAAATGAATCAAGAAAAAGTAGAAGCTTATACTAAATTGTAAGATTTAAAGCAAAATGGTTTATGCAAAATTTCTGTGCCAAAGGGCAAAGGGAATTTAACAGGGTACAAAGAGAACCAGCTTCGGTGTTATAGAGGTAGCAATAATTAATACTTATACCATACTCGAACAATGCCTTCACAGAGTTAAAGAGGGGGTGACTAGGTCCAAAATTAAACCCAGTGAGCTCCCTCTTAAAAAGAGACCAATCTAGAGGACTCTTCTATGTTACAAGGCTTTGAGTATGTGTAGCATACAGGGTAGAGTGTAGCAGAAGTCGTTTTATATCCAAACACCGAAAATTGATGGCAGTGTGCACAAATTAGAGCTTAAAGAAGCATTTGAGTGTAATGCTGTACCTAGATTGGCAAGTCCAGATTACTGGAAAGGGTGAATAATTAGAGTTAGGTTCATAGAATTGAGTGTCTTTTTAGGTTATTATAATATGCCAGAAAAGATAATAATGGTTATTTAAAGAAAAACCTTATAGGTGTGCCATAACTTTAATAAATCACCAGAATAGTATATTAGCAACATTGCAACATCTTGAGCAACATTGCACTAACTGCCATAAATTGTTCAGATTCAGTGAGGAATACCTAAATGGAATGGTTGCTAGACATAGTTGCTGCACAGAATTAGTGCAGATATAAAATCAGACCATGCAGCAGAATGTCAAAAATGCCAAAACTAGTACTTAACTCTCAGTGACTGAAGCAGAGTTGAAACTGCAATCGATTGTGATGTACAGCCTTCCACAAGTAATACCTGCAGAGAGGGATAGTAACAAGTTGGGGTAGGCAGTGCAGCACGATATGTGGCAAAACAAAGCAACTGGTCTCAAACTACACATAGCTCTAGAGATATGTCCCCAGAGGAAGGTTAAAGAGCTGAAAATATTTTAGTTTATTCAAATTCCCATTGATGTATGAGAGCTAGTGGTACTGGTAGCTTTATTTTTAGATTTTGCTTTGCGTTTTTCTTGGGTAGTTCGAGTGTTTTGAGAGGTCGACTTGCAACAACATCCACCCAAGAGGAATCAGCTGAAAGATTGCCCTGAAGTGTTTCCCCAGTATCAGCAACTTGGTCTTCAGTAACTTGCCCATCCATATCAGCCTGTGAGGATGTAAGCTCTTCTGATAATAGGGCAAACTTATCATGGAGGGGAATGGAGTGATTAATCTGCACCTGAGAGGACATACTAGGTAAGAATTTGAATAGATTTTCAGGTGGGCAGCATGAATGATTGAAGGAGCGCGGTCCAGCTGATAGTTTATCTTTAATCCTGTTGGAGTGCCTAGGAATGGAAGCTATGGTCTCCAGAGAGTCAGGGACATTCAACTGGGTTGAGTTTCCTGCACTGGGTTGTGCGGCTGCAATGGAACTCCGGGTAGATTGCGGTGGAGCAGTCAAACGAACCTTGACCATGTAGACCTCAGAGGTAGGAGCATTCAAGTTCACTTTTAGAAAATTGTCAAGTGCTTCAGGGGTGTTAAAATCTTTATAGGATGATCCCAGAAATAGACTCAGCGTGGAAGGGTACCTCAAGGCAAACCTGAATGCCCTTTGATGCAGTGTAGGTTTTAAATAATTGTAAGCCTTCCATTTCAGACACAGCTCCTAAGAGAAATTGCAAAAGATGGATATTTTAAAATATTGCCACATTAAGTTACCCATTTCTCTTGCTTGTTTTAAAATGAGCTCCGTATGTGCAGGATTGAGGAAACGAGCAATTATCAGTCTAGGCCTCTGATCTTTACTGGGCCTGGGATCTAAAGAGTGATGCGAACGTTTGATTGTTAGCTGCAGCTCATGAGGTAATTTTAATATTGCAGGGAGAACATGAAGCAACAGTGCAGTAGTGTCCCCGAGTTCTGACCCCTCTGGAAAACCAATGAAACGCAAATTGTTTCTGCGATTACGGTTTTCGTAGTCATCTAATTTGTCCTGCAGAGTTTTTATAGTGCAGTTCTGTTCTCTTATGGTAGTTCAGAGTTCTTGAATAGAGTCCTCATTGGTCGCAGATTTATTCTCAGTCAAGGTAATATGAGTATCAAATGATTGCAATGTGGCTGCATTTTGCTGAGTTGTAGTTTTTAGATCATTTATGTCCTCAATTAGCTCTGAAAACATTGCCTCAATTCTGTCTAAGGAGTTTGTTTGTAGACTGGGATCAGCCATGATGAGATATATAGGCCCAGCTCAGGGCTGAAACAAATAGCTTGGTTAAATTACAAGAAAGCTCCAAATGATTTACAAAAGAGCATCAGGATGTTGTAATCTATTAGATCTTCAAAGGTGACACCAAAAGGACGGACTGTAAAGGGATGGATTAGGTTAGATTCTGTAGTTCCTCTGGAGAGACAGTTCTAAGCAGCCATCTCCTGCCTGGGCAAGTCAGGCCCCCCCCCCTCCCGATTAGTTATTTTAAGGAAGAGCAAACTGTCTGATTTCACTGCTGTGCTTTGAGTGCAGCAGTGGACACTGCAATATCAGCAGGCACTGTTCAAGCTGCTGTCCCATTGGTTAAGAGCTTCTTTGTGACCAACCTCACGATTTTCACTAAAAATACCACCAACAGCTTAATCTGGTTCAATTTAAGTTGGTTACCATCAGTATCCCCTCCCCAGGGTTGCCCCTGAAAAATGGACTTACATATGAACATACGAAATTGCCAGCAGATAAAAGCCTTATAGTCTATCAAGTCTGCTCAATTGCACAGCTAGCAGTCCTTACACTGCAGCTGCCCCTCCCTCCACGCTCCTGTGACCCTCCCCCTTATCCTGTTCATCCCCTTTTGAAGCATTCCACTGTTCTACAGGATACCACGTCCCCAGGCAATACGTTCCACCCAGACACCACCCTCTCCATAAAAATATGTTTTCTCATTTCCCTCCTGAACCTTCCCATAGAAACATAGAAACATAGACTTTGACTGCAGATAAGGACTGCTTGGCCCACCTAGTCTGCCCATTTCCCTACCTAGAGGATAAGCTGCAGATCCTGTTTAACCAACAGCCTATTTCTTCCTACCCCCCACAAAAATTGCCTTATGTCTGTCCCATGTATTCTTGAATTCTCCCACAGTTTTAGACCCCACAACCTCCTTAGGAAGGCTGTTCCATGTGTCCACCACCCTCTCTGTGAACAAAATACTTCCTCGCATTGCCCCTGAACTGTACCCCCCCCTCTATTTTCAAATTGTGTCCCCTTATTCTTGCACATCTCTTTTTCTGAAAGATGCTACCCTCTTGGACTTTGTTGATTCCACTGAGGTACTTAAACATTTCTATCATGTCCCCCCTCTCCCTCCTTTCCTCAAGGGTATACATATTAAGCTCCTTTAGTCTCTCCTCGTATGGCTTCTCTTGCAGACCCTGCACCATTTTAGTTGCCCTTCTCTGAACTGCCTCCATCCTGTCTATGTCCTTGCGGAGATGGGGTCTCCAGAACTGGACACAGTACTCCAGATGAGGTCTCACCAACTGTCTGTACAGGGGGATAACAACTTCCTGTTTTGTGCTGGTAATACGCTCCCTATACATCCCAGTATCCCCCAGCCCCCCTACTGCCTTCGCATTGCTTGCCAACCTTAAGGTCATCTGATATGCTTACCCCTAGGTCTCTTTCCATTTTTGTTGTTGTTACTACCTCTCCCCCATTGTGTAATCTTCCCCTGGGTTTTTGTTTCCCAGGTGCATTACTTTTCACTTCTTTGCATTGAATCCAAGCTGTCATACTTCTGACCATTCCTCCAACCTTGCCAAGACCCTTCTCATCCTTTCCATGCCTCCTTGTGTATCAACCCTGTTGCAGATCTTTGTGTCATCTGCAAAGAGGCATACTTTTCCTTCCATGTCCCTCTGCAATGTCACTTATGAAGACGTTAAAAAGGACTGGACCCAGTACTGAACCCTGTGGTACCCCACTAGTAACCTCTCTTTCTTCAGAGCGGACTCCATTTACAATTACCTTCTGTGTCCTGTTGTTCAGCCAATGTTTTACCCAGGCTACCACCTTGGGACCCACTCCCAGGCTGGTTAATTTGACTATTAATCTTTTGTGTGGGACTGTGTCAAATGTCTTGCTAAAGTCTAGGTAGGCCATGTCCACAGCCCCTCCCTGGTCTACTACTTTGGTCACCCAGTCAAAGAAATCAATTAGATTCGCCTGACATGACCTTCCCACTGTGAACCCATGCTGTCTTGGATCCTGTGCCCCACTGGCCTCTAGGTACTCAACAGTTCTTTCCTTCAGAAGTGATTCTATCACTTTTCCTACCACAGAGGTCAAACTGACAGGTCTGTAGTTTCCTGCCTCCGTCTTGGTCCCACTTTTGTGAAGGGGAATCACATCCACCTTCTTCCAGTCCTCAGGTACCACACCATTCTCCCATGATTTGTTAAAAAATGTAGTCAGTGGAGTCACTAGTTCTCTGCTTAATTCTTTTAGAATTCTGGGGTGATTTCCATCTGGCCCCATTGCTTTGTCCACCTTCAGTTTTAGGAGTTCTTTCAGAACCCTTTCTTCTGTGAAAGGACTGGGACCAACCCCCCCCTCCAGAGTGCTTCTGCTAATTGGATTAGGTACCTCCTCCACTTCCTCTATTGTGAATACTGAGCAGAAGGATTCATTCAGTATCCCAGCTTTATCACTGTCACTCTCTGCCCACCCATCATCCATTCTATTCAGCCTCACTATCCCTCCCTTTGTCTTTCTACACACCCTGATATACTTATAAAAGGTTTTATCCCCCTTCTTAACCGAGTTAGCTATCTTTTCCTCAGTTTGTGCCTTTGCTATTCTGACTACCCTCCCTGCTTCCTTCTGCCTTAACTGGTACAGTTCTCTGTCCTGCTCCTTCTGTGTTTCCTTATACTTCTTAAATGCTATCTTTTTCTCCCTAATCTTCACCTCCACCTCTTTTGAGAACCATAGTGGCTTTTTCTTTCATTTTGATTTGTCTATTTGCTTCACACAAAGGCTTGTTGCCCCTGTGATGGCAGTTTTGATATTTGCCCATTGTTGCTCCACCCCTCCTTCTAGCCTGTTTGCTAGTGCTTTTCTAAGGCACTCTCCCATCCTTTTCTAAGGCACTCTTCCATCATTTTCTAAGGCACTCTCCCATCCTTTTCTAAGGCACTCTCCCATCCTTTTCTCAGGCACTCTCCCATCCTTTTCTAAGGCACTCTCCCATCCTTTTCTAAGGCACTCTCCCATCCTTTTCTAAGGCACTCTCCCATGATTTTCTAAGGCACTCTCCCATCCTTTTCTAAGGCACTCTCCCATCATTTTCTAAGGCACTCTCCCATCCTTTTCTAAGGCACTCTCCCATCCTTTTCTAAGGCACTCTCCCATCATTTTCTAAGGCACTCTCCCATCCTTTTCTAAGGCACTCTCCCATCATTTTCTAAGGCACTCTCCCATCCTTTTCTAATGCACTCTCCCATCCTTTTCTAAGGCACTCTCCCATCCTTTTCTAAGGCACTCTCCTCCTTTTCTAAGGCACTCCCCATCCTTTTCTAAGGCACTCTCCCATCATTTTCTAAGGCACTCTCCCATCCTTTTCTAAGGCACTCCCCATCATTTTCTAAGGCACTCCCCATCCTTTTCTAAGGCACTCCCCCATCCTTTTCTAAGGCACTCTCCCATCCTTTTCTAAGGCACTCTCCCATCCTTTTCTAAGGCACTCTCCCATCATTTTCTAAGGCACTCTCCCATCCTTTTCTAAGGCACTCTCCCATCATTTTCTAAGGCACTCTCCCATCCTTTTCTAAGGCACTCTCCCATCCTTTTCTAAGGCACTCTCCCATCCAATCTTCGATCATGTGGCAGCGGACCCTTCCCAAATCCAATATGCATCCTGGAACTTTCCTCTTACATGTTTCCCATCCTTTTTAGCCTGCTGCAGCAACTTTCTTGCTTTCCTGTATTTTTTCCCCATTTCTACTTCAGTAGGGTAGCCACCTACTGAAGTATCTCCTTATTATTCTTCCCCTCTTTGTTTCCTTTCTCATCCCTAGTGGTGCTCCAAGGCACCCCGAGTGCCTTCTTGTCTGGTTTAAAATGTCCTAGTAAATGGAGAAGAAACAGCCCTTACTGTAACTAAATGGGCTGAAAATGAAATAAAATGAAGTAAAAGCAGCGTAGAAAAGAGAGCTTTTATGTTAAATAAAAACCCTGCTTCATTAATAATTATATGGGTGAATGTTTCATTATTTATACCTGAAATAAAAGAATTGCATATATGTTAAAAATGGAATAGATGTTTTACAGTACCATATGTATCATTTGCTACTGAACAGGCAACCAATGCAGTCCACGCAGCACAAGTGTAATATGACTGGCCCTAGATGTGCCACTCAAAAGTCTGGCTGCCACGTTCTGCACTAGCTGCAAACAGCGAATATCATCCCTAGGTAGCCCTAGGTAGAGGGCATTGCAATAATCAAGGTGGTTGGTGACAAAAGCCAAGTCATTTGGGGGGACCAGGTATTTCACCTGGACGATATTCCTCAGATGGTAAAAAGAGGACTTGACCACGGCTGACAACTGAAATTTCAGAGTCAGACTGCCATCAAGAATAATGCCAAGATTCTTCACCCGGTCAGAGATGGGCAGTTGGACACCGTCAAGCCATAGGCCTGAAGGTTGCCGAGCCCCCAAACCTAGCCCCAGGAGACATAGGTCCATAACTAACACCATGGTCTTCTTTGCATTCAGTCTCAGTCAGCTGATGCTCATCCAGTCTTTGATCTCAGCGAAACAGCTGTTGAAGACGGAGACTGCATCCACTTGTTCGGTTAGAAATGATACATACAGTTGAGTATCATCTGCATAGCAGTGAAAACTCAAACCGTATTATCTGATGATATCTCCTAATGGCAGCATGTACACTGCAAACAGCATGGGTGACAAGATGGAGCCCTGTGGAACCCCACTAGACAGAGGAAGGGCATCAGAGGAATAAATTCCTGAGACAATCCTCTGAGATCTTCCCATAAGGAAAGATTGAAACCACTTAAGGACTACACCTGACAGCCTGTAAAGGGAATGCAGGTACTCCAAAGGCACACCATGGTCCACAGTGTCGAATGCTGCAAAGAGATCAAGAAGGACCAAGATGGTGCACGCCTTTTGATCTCTCACTGTTAAGAGGTCATTCAATACCTGGATAAGGGCAGTCTCCATACTATGAGCTTCCTAAATCCTGACTGGAGAGCCTCATAGATAACACGAGATCCCAAGTAATCCTCCAGTTATAGTGATACTACCTTTTCAATAACCTTGCTACAAAAGGCAGGTTACAGATTGGCCTGTAGTTAGCTAACTGGTTTGGATCTAAAGAGGATTTGTTAAGGAGTGGTCGAATGATCGCCTCCTTAATGGGATCAGGAAAGACCACCTCTCCAAAGAACCCCAAACAATTTCAGCTTGGATCGGACAGATAGTGTCAACTCAACCCCTTAGGAAAGGTGTTGGGCCCAGATCCAAACTACAGCTAGTTGGGCACATACACTGGATGATTTGGACAATGTCCATGAGTTCCAGCTGGCTGAAGTCTGACCAGGTAGGCCAGGTGCTTGTCTCCTCCTGCTAATCAATGAAGTCTCTCATGTGGAGTGCCGGGCCAGTGCTGGTGTGGATGTTGGCAACTTATCTGCAAAAAATTGAGCAAGCCCATTGCACTCTACCTAAGAAAAAGTTCTTTGGATGCTGGAGACAGATCAGATTGCACAATCTGTCTGCAGTCTGGAAGAGCTGTGCCAGTTGATTGAGAGCAGTAGAAATCTCCCTGGACAGGAATTCTGCCTTCTTATGGGTGATTTCTGATTGATAGATTTTATAATGCTCTATCAATCTAAGCCTGTCAACATCCAAGTCAGTCTTCTGCCAAGCTCTCTCCAGCCTTTGACTCGCTCTCCTCAACTCCTTCAAGGAACCATCAAACCAGGGATTCCTTGTGCAGAGAGTGAGTGGATGAACATGAACAGGTGCAGTCTTGTCCAGGGCGTCTCCCACTGCCCTATTATAGGCCAGGACCAGATCCCTTGGACTCATGCATTCTCTCGATAAATCTGATAGGTCCAACACCATCACAAGGTCTTCGGGAGTAATATCCCTTAAAGAGTGGTACTGTATCATCTACGTGGGGGCATGCCTTTTAGGGGAGCCCCGAAACTTGTGACAAGGTACCTTTGTAAATAAGCCTATGGCTCAAAGGTTTTCCAAACTGCTGTTTAAATAAAATAAAAAAATAAAACTAAACCTTATGTTGTGATGTTCGGAATGCCCAGTACCCATGACAAAGAAGCGTGTGTTCTTTTTTGGGTCTGGTGGGATATTACAGGTGAGTGATCCCAAATTTCATCTCAATTGCCACACCCCTTACTGATCAGACAAAGAAGAAGTGTGGCAATAAAGTGAAATGGTCCCCTGAATGCAAGGAAGCATTCCAAAAAAATTAAAGCAGCTTTATGTTCCTCCTCAGCACTAAAGTGTCCTGATTTCAATCACCCCTTCAAGATACATACAGATGCCTCAGAGACTGGCATAAGGGCTGTATTGAGTCAGACCATTGAGGGTGAGGAGCATCCTGTTATTTATATCTGTAGAAAACTGCACGACAGACAGCAAACATATTCCACTGTGGAACAAGAATGTTTGCCTGCTAAAAGAGCAATAGAAACCCTTAGATTTTATTTGGTGGGGGTGATTTTACATTGGTCACTGACCATAATCTCTTGTGCTTTATCCAACAGATGAAGGATAAGAGCGATCGGGATAATAGTAACTAAGTAAAAGTAAAACTCTATATCAGGTTCCCTTCCAGAGCTTAGGACACCTTCACAATCATTCATAAAATTTCCATCATATCTTCAAACAATAAATATAATACAATATTTCAACATTTACTCACTAGGTTCCTTCAAATGCCTAATAAAACAGATGTGTTTTCAGGGATGTTTTAAATCCTTCCACGGTCAGGCTATCTCGTATCCGAAGTGGTAGAGAATTCCACAGGGTAGGGGCCATAAAGGCAAATGATCTTCCTCCTGATGTTTTTAGGGATACCCTGGGAATCTCTAGCAATCGCTCACCAGAGAATCGGAGTGAGTGGGTGGGGCAGTAAGGAGACAGAAGTTCTTTCAGGTAGAGGGGTCGCTGGTCATGTAGGGCCTTATCGGTCAGGAATGTGACCTTCAAGATGATCCGCCACTGTATCATCGGCTAGTGCAGCTCACACAGCACAGGTGTTATGTGACTGGATCTAGGGTTCCAGTTAACAACCTGACTGTTGTGTTCTGCACTTGCTGCAGCTGGTGGATATCCACCCCTGGTAGACGTAGGTAGAGGGCATTGCCGTAATCAAAATGAGTGGTGACAAAGACGTGGACCAAGGTAGGAAAATCTTCAGGCGGGACCAGGTGCTTCACCCAAGCTATGTTCCTCAGATGGCAAAAGGTTGATTTGACCATGGACGAAACCTGTGCCCTCAGGGTCAGGCCTTCATCAAAAATCATGCCCAGGTTCTGCACCTGGCCTGATGCAATTAGTGGGACTCCACCAAGATGTAAACCCGAGGGTTTCCCACCCATGCCCGAGTCATCCTATGATCAGGGTCCACCACCAATACCTCAGTTTTTCCTGAGTTCAGCCTCAGCCAACTAGCACTCATCCAGCTCTGTATCTCTGACAGGCAGTTGTTAAACACCGAGGCAGAGTCTAACTCCTGTTCGGGCACAAAAGACATTAGCAGTTGAGAATCATCTGCATAGAAGTGAAAACTCAACTCATACCATCTTATAATGTCCCCTAATGTCAGCCTGTACACTGCGAACAACATGGGGGACAGCACCGAGTCTTGTGGTACCCTGCAGGGCAGCCAGAGCGGGGCTGAGGAATAAATTCCTGACACCACTCTCTGAGATCTGCCCTCAAGAAAAGATCAAAACCAGCTGAGGATCGCTCCCCTCAGTCCACAGAAAAACTGCAGGCGCTCGAGCAACACCCCATGGTCCACAATATCAAATGCTGCTGAGAGATCAATGAGAACCAAGATGGAACGGGCTTTACAATCTCTCGCCATCAGAAGGTCATTTAGCACCCATACCAGGGTGGGCTCAGTGCTATGCCTTTTCCTGAAGTCAGACTGGAGAGGGTCATAGATATTGTGGATGGATAAATGATCCTCCAGTTGCAGAGCAACCACTTTCTCAATAAACTTCCCTATAAAGGGTAGGTTCGAGACTGGTCTGTAGTTAGCTGGGCCGTTGGGGTCAAGGGAGAGCTTTTTCAGGAGGGGCTGCACTATCGCTTCCTTTAAGGGATCCAGAATGATCCCTTTCTCCAGTGAACCCCCCACTATCCCAGCAAGGATCAGGCCAATGACTTCAACACACCCCACAAGGAGGTGGGCTGGGCCTGGCTTCAAACTACAGCAAGTAGGCCACAGAGTCTGGATGATCCTCACTATATCCATGACTACCAGCTGGCTGAAGGTGGACCAGGCCAGCTGGGCAGTAGTACCACCCGATTGATCAATGCAAGGTCCTATGAGGAGGCACTGGCTGATCTCATCCCTGATGGTGGACACCTTATCAGCAAAAAACTGTACAAACTCCTTACACTTTTATTGTGACAATGCTCGGCCAGAACAAAGACAGGCTGGATTACACAGTCTGTCCACGGTCTGGAAGAGCTAGGCTGGTCTATTTTACGCTGCAGCAATTTCCCTGGGAAGGAACTCTGCCTCCTTATGGGAAATTGCTGATTGGTAGATCTTATAGTGATCTGGCAATCTAAGTCTGTTCTCCTCCAGGTGAGTTTTCTGGCAGTGTCTCTCCAACCTTCACCCTCGCCTCTTCAAATCCTGAAGGGCCCCATCAAACCAAGGGGCACCTGGGCAAAGGGTAATAGGGCAAACATGAACAAGAGCAATGACATCCATGGCCCCAGCAACAGCCTTGTTATAGGCTAATACAAGGGGCCCTAGGTCATTGCTATTCGCCGGAATTCCTGAGAGGTCCAGTACCATCATTAGGCCTTCTGAGGTAACTCTTCTCAAAGGACAATACTGTACTGACTCCTTTGGGGCAGGCCTATTTTGGGGACTGCGAAACTGAATCTCAGGGCATGATGGTCTGACCACCTGATAGGATTCACCTCCATATTGAAGATTTCCGTCCCTAGGTGGAACACCAAGTCCAGTGAGTGCTCCCCCCAGTGAGTTGTGGTAGTAATAACCGATGTCAGGCCCAAAGATTCCATCAATTGAAGGAGGTTTTGTCCAAACGGCGAGAGTTCATTGTCGACTCAGGCACTGAAGTCCCCATCAACCATCTGAAGGCCTCTACTACCATGTCGACGTTGAAGTCCACATCCTCCTTCAGGAACACCCTCCCTTCACCTGGTGAACAATAGATGAGAACGGCCCTGTAGCCTGCACCTGCACCCACAATGCACTCAAAGGAGTTGGTAGATCCAAGTGGCACCTCCCTGATCTCCAGTTCCTGTCTAAAACAGACAGCATCCCCCACCCGCTCCTATGGCCCTCTCTTGGGTAGTGTATCACCAAGAACCCAACTGGAACAGATGATTCAAAAATGGGACCAGTATTTTCATCCAGCCAGGTCTCGGTGATGCAAGCCAGGTCCACAGATGTCACAAGATCTGCCACCGGTGCAGTCCTGTTCCTAATCAAACTGGCATTGCATAACACTGCCTGGGAGGGACAAGAATCCGAGGATCGCCCCAATTCCTGCCTGACTAAGTCAGAACCCTTGGGTATGGGCATAAGACAAGGGGGGCTTCACTTCTGTGCCCATTTAACCCCAGGGTACCTCCTGGTTCTTACTGTCTCAATCCATCCACCTCTCTCCCATCCCCCACAAGAGTACCAGGATCCTCCACCCCCCCATCTCCTTAGTAAGCCAGACGCTCGGCATCTGCCATAGACCTTGAACAGAAGCGGGGAGTAATCAAAAGGGTGAAGATCCCTTAGTCTCGAGGGGGAGTACTGCCTGACTGTATTCCTATATCCCCAGCACATTATTTAGATCTATATACACACACAACACCAAACCAATCACACCCCTCACTCACTCAATCAACCCCCACCCACCTAAAAGTATATTCCTTACTTTTGTAAAACTCTCTTCTTGTTTGTCTTACTTACTTATGCCCACATCCTTCCCCCATTCAATATTATCTAAACTAACCCTCTTTTAACCAAATCTACAAAAAATCCCATAATTCCTCCTCCCCACCCCAAATCAACCCACCCATATAGCAGCAAATCACTTTAAAAAGTATTTATGGCACAGTGTCTATAGTTCCCAGTTGCAGTCTTGATTTTATTATTACCCCACAGTGCTCCCACCACTGCAGGGTAGAATCTTCAGCACTCTTCAGCCCCCTCTCACAGGGCTGAATTGGTTGAATTCCAGTATTTAACCAATTTGAAATGCACTTAATGTTAAGTCTACAGAGAATCTTCGATAACAAAGCCACCCAATAAGGAAAGGTATTTGCTTCACTAGATTGCAGGTTTTTCCTTCACCAATTTACAGGAATTCTTTAATCATAGCAATCTTCCAGCTGACCAACTTAGCGATCTTCCCATTATCCAGCTTTTCCAGCAACCTTCTGTATCACAGTATATAGGGGTACCGCCTCTGAACTCCTATAGATCCTCCTCTCACTCAGATCGGGCTCCCCCAGACCATCTCCTTGGTGGCCCAAGGCCGACCACCCTCTGGTGAGTCCCTTTCTCCATCTGATGGATACATATCCCCTCCAACACCCTCCGGTGGTGGCCGTGGCTATCCCTCGGTCCGGGCTGAGTGTCCCAATCCCCCTCCAACTACTGAGGCCCCTCCGGTGCCACTCGTTACCATGATCACCCCTCATAGTACTTCCTCCAGGCTGGTGCCGGCCAAAAACACCATCAATGTCCTTCCTTTCATAGGTCTGACTGGGATCTCACCCCAGCTGGAAATCACCATCAGGCACAGTTGTTCCTCTGGGCAGACCTCTCACTGACAGTTCTGGGACCACTCCTTCAGCACTCAGTCTCTCCCAACTCTCAGAATTCCTCTTATGACCACTCTACTCTCGAAACTGCTCCACTCCACCCCACCTCTGCAGACCTGGCAATATATTCCTCGGGAGACAGTGATAATAGAAAAAAATGAAAAACAGCTCTTATCCTGCTTCACTGCTACTAATGCACTGCTCCTCGCTATTCAGGGTTCATAGCTACTCAGCTCCCCTAGTGCCCCAAGACCAGGGCGTCATCGGGACCAAACCTACAGCCCCAGTGTACACTCAAGGTGTAGCTCTACTACCGAAGACACTCAGGTAGCTAAATAACATACTGTGAGTCCCTAACTAACTAAAATTAACTTACTCTGTTTAAAAAACTATTGGCTTTATCTACCTACTGTGAACTCGATTTAAAGCTTCTTAAATAAATACTAAATCAGTAAACTGGAGACAGACTCTTGCTACTGTCTTATTGGCACACCCAGCATGGCAGCCATCTTTCTATCATGTTACTATGTATCTGTTCTAGGCATCACACCCCCTTTTGTCCTCCAAACCTATCGGCTTACAGTAAAACACAGGGCTGGGAATGCCCACACCAATGCAAATTTTTTGTCCCGATACAGGGCTACTATCCATGCAGACAATATATAACTAGAAGCTTTTTGGTATTCATTGTGCTAAATATGACTGATGTTTTAGACATCCCAGGGTAATTATGACATTAATAATAATAATAACTTTATTTGTTACATGCAATTCACTGGTATCAAAGCACTGTACAAAACACATCAAACTCTAAAATATTTATATAGAAAATAAAAAATATAAAAACTTGATAATAACCTGGCTGCAGCATTCTGCACTAGCTGCAAGCAGTGGATATCAACCCCAGGAAGCCCCAGGTGCAGGGAGTTACAGTAGTAAGGTGTGAGGTCACAAAAGTGTGGACCAGTTTGGAAGATCACCAGATGGAACAAAATGCTTAAACCGGGCAATGTTCCTCAGATGGTAAAATGAGGACTTGACCACAGCTGACACCTGTGAACGAAGTGTCAGCTCATCATCAGGTATCGCCTCCAGATTCTGCATCCATTCAGAGGTTGACAGCTCGGAGCCCCCAAGCCAAAGCTTGGCAGGTTGCCCAACAGCTGACCCCCTCTATCCAGTGACCTGGTTCCACCAATAACAGCTCCGTCTTGTCAGAGTTTAACTCTAACCAACTGGAATTCATGATGATGAATGTTTCAGTATACAGCAGGCATCTCTACTTGTGTATATTTCATACTATAAGGGACCCTGGGGTGGAGCTTTCAAGTGAGGATGGGCGGAAACTCCATCCTTCCCTATCAGCTAACAGGGTAGGTTGTCTTGGAAACCAGTTAGCTGTTATACTGGTTTCCACTTAAGCATGAGGGTATGTGGCAGAGGACCCCCCTCCTCGAATCCAATATGTACCCTGGGATTTTCCTCTTACATCTTTCCAACCCTTTTTTTCCAGCAGCAGCACCATTCTTGCTTTCCTGCATTTTTCCCCCCATTTCTACTTCAGTAGGGTGGCCACCCACCAAAGTATCTCCTTACTATTCTTCCCCTCTTTGTTTCCTTTCTCATCCTTAGTGGTGCTCCAAGGCAACCTGAGTGCCTTCTTGTATGGTTTAACATATCCTGGTAAACGGAGAAGAAACGGCCCTTACCGTAACTAAATGGTCTGAAAACGAAATAAAATGAAGTAAAAGCAGCTCTAGAAAAGAGTGCTTTTGTGTTAAATAAAAACCCTGCTTCATGAATAATTATATGGAGGAATGTTTTATTATTTATACCTGAAATAAAATAATTGCATATATGTTAAAACATGGAATAGAAGTTTACAGCCTTTTACAGTACCCTATGTATAATTTGCAGCAAATGCATTAAAGTACTGCGTGTAGTTCTGGAGACCCGGTCTCTGCAAGAACATAAGATGGAGACATTCAGAGGAGGGGCAACTAAAATGGTGCAGGGTCTGCAGCAGAAGACATATGAAGAGAGACTTAAGGAGCTTAATATGCATACCCTTGAGGAAAGGAGGGACGGGGGGACATGACAGAAACTTTCAAGTACCTCAAGGGAATCAACAAAGTCCAAGAGGGTAGCATCGTTCAGAAAAAAAGAGATGTGCAAGAACAAGGGGGTACAATTTGAAGATAGAAGGGGGACAGCTCAGAGGTAATGTGAGGAAGTATTTTTTCACGGAGAGGGTTGTGAATGCATGGAACGGCCTTCCTGTGGAGGATGTAGAGTCAAAAACAGTAGGGGGAATTCAAGAATGCATGGGACAGATATAAGGCAATTCTAGGTGTTGGTGGTAGGAGGAAGTAGGCTGTTGGTTAACTGGGATCTGCAGCTTATCCATTAGGTAGGGAAATGGGCAGACTGGGTGGGCCAAGCGGCCTTTATCTGCCGTCAAATACTATGTTTCTGTGTTTCTATGTTTCTATAAAGTGTAGAAGTTATAACATTTAGTAGGACTTAAGACAAATGATGGGAGCATAAAATGAATTATTGAGAACAGTTCATAGCCCTAAAGGAAAGTAGGCCCATTTGAAAAGGGACACCAGTAGGCTTTGAAATTGCAGCCAAACAAGAGGGTAAAAAGAATTGCAAAACAAATAAAAGCCTTGAAATGAAAGGCTACTAGAAACTAAAATGTCCCCTGTTAAAGAAAGGGTTTTTCTTTGAATGTTATTCTTTTTGGTGCCAAAGTGAAAATAGTAAAAACACTTTTGGTGGAATGAAAAAGGGATATTTACTTCAGGTATTACAATCCTTGCCTAACAGTAAAACAAAGCACCCATGTAAGACAGTGGTTAACATTATAAGGGATAAAATACAACTAAGAAGGAACCAGGTAAATAAATGCCTTGGGGAAGGTTAGGCCCCATTCTTACCTGATACAGTCCCAGCCTCTGAGTTTCTGCATTCCCTTAGGAGCCGGCAGCCCCAGAATGAGGCTTATTTATCAGAAACTCTGACTGTCGGTTGCTGAAAGTAGGAGGGGCTTAGCCCCTGTAATCAGCAATTAGGAATACAAGCCTTAAAATTTTATACAGATGGAGAACTATTAATCACCCTAACTAATGCGTTGCATTATGTCACATTTCAGATGTGATGTGTCATCCTGATTCCCCATTGTATTTATTAGTGCAGATATTCCATTGTATTAGTTATGGGACAGATCAGGTGACCTCCTGGGTCTGTACATAAAGCCCTCCCTTATCCAGGCAGAGCAGGTCAGCCTTAGGAGCTGTACTGTGAGACTGCATAGCAAGCTGATAAAAGGCACAGACGATAGTGGAAAATGGGGGCTAGTACTGACGCTCAGGAAGAGATTATTATTTTCTGATTTTTTTTTTAGTTTATTATTTTTATTCTAAGTTAATTTAATAAAATTCACACAGAAGTCTTGTTTGTTTTAAAACCTACTTCTTGATGTCTGAGTTATCCACACCTGTTCACCCCCCAACTTTAAAAGCCCATTCATGCCTGCCTTGTTTATTCTTTTCATGTATTTGAAGGTTTCAATCATATCTCCCCTAACGCTCTTATCCTACAGGGAGTACATGTTCAACTCCCTCAGCCTGCTCTTGTAGGATTTGTCCCCTAACCCCTGGATCATCTTTGTTGCCCTGCACTGTACCCCCTCCAGTAACCTAATGTCCTTCTTCAGGTACGGGTGCCAGTACTGCACACAGTACTCCAGATGTGGCCTAACCAGTGACCTATATAGCAGCAGGATCACCTCCCCCCTCCTGGAGGATATACCCCTGGCAATACAACCCAGCATCCTGTTGGCCTTTGCAACTGCCTTCCTACATTGAGCTGAGTTATTCATTGAGCCATTACCTGGTTACCAAAGACTAAAAAAAAAAAAAAAAAATTATAACCCCCCCAGATCCTTCTCTTCCTCCGTCATGGCTAGCTGAACTCCCCCCCAACTTGTAGCCTTGTAGCTCCTCCTTGGGTTCTTTGCACCAAAATGTAGCACCTTGCTCTTTTTGGCACTGAACCCCAGCTGCCAAGTGTCTGACAGGTCTCCAATTTTGACAGATTATCTTGCAACCCCCCTCCACCCTCTTAAGTCATCCACTACTGCTCCCATCTTGGTATCATCTGCAAAAAGATTTGATCTTGCTATTGATGCCTAGCAAGATGTCTGCTATGAATATACCAAACAACACCAACAATACTTTATTCAAGTAAAAACAGATAAAACACAGAGTAGCACCACCACCACTGCACGTAGCACATCAATGCTGCATGTCACACTGACACTTTCTCAAGATTTGAGAAAGCGTCAGTGTGACGTGAATCACTGACATGCTACATGCAGTGGCATTGCTACTCCATGATTTATATGTTTTTACTTGAATAAAGTATTTCATCATCTCCAGGATGCTGTAGTCGAACTCTTTTCCTTGTGATTTCATGCTGATGGCGATGCCTTCTGTCAAAGTTCAAGTGCTAAAACCCTAACCTAAAGCAATTAGTTGCACAGTTTCCCATTACTTTAGTTTCTGGATACAGGTAATAGCTGTGCGATTGCTTGATTTACATTTCTGAGATGGGTACTAAAGTACACTTTGGAGTTGGAACTGTATGCTGCCTTAATGCAGGTACTGTAAAGCCTACCAAGAATTCTCAAACCCTTTTGTGGAAGCACTGCATATTGTCAAAGTATATTGTGAAAGACATTCTGTTATTGAAAGCCATTTAATCCAAACCACAGAAGTGCTCTGCAGATGAACTGCCTTAAAGCAGCAGTGCAACAAAAATAGGTTAATATTCGATTCACCTTTTTTTCATCATAATTGATGCCAGATGTCTTCTAATTTACTTTGGTGGTAACATTTTCGGTTTTCATTATCATTTAAGAATGTTATGAAAGTTTTATAATAATTATTTCTCAAGAAAAAAGATGGCTGCCTAATTTTTACATAGAAATAACATCGAGGAACCAAGTAGGGTAGGACTCCAGACAAAAATGCAAATGTATAGTACACAGCATAGGAAGCATCCAGAAAACCCAAATGAATAGTTCTGCCAATGTTTTTCACAACTATAGCAGAAAATTGGCTTTTTGGAATCATTTTTTTCATTGCACTGCTCTTTAAGTAAGTAAGTAAATAACTAATTTACCAACAAAATGAATTTCTTCAAAACTATAAAAGTTTGTGCACAAAACATTAACAGTTTGCACCAACAAAGTGATCCAAAAATGGGCTAGAACTATTCAGTGGCCAAAATTTCATTTCATTGATATAATTTTCTTATAGCAACTAAAATAAAACACTGCAGATACAGAATGCAGAGCTATAAGTTATAAGTTTAATTCTGTATAAGGCTGGGGAGGCTACAGAAGGAAGTACTAAGGCTGGGGGGGGAGGTTTCAAAGATGATGAAAGGGCATATTAGGTCAGGAGAAGAAGGGAATGTGGAAAGTACAAAAGACATCTAGGAAAAGAAAAAAGATGGGAGGAATAAGAGGGATGGGGTGGTCAAGACAAGGGGGCAGTGGGGGTGACACAGGTACGGGGGACAAACGTGCAAGGAGAATAGGAGAAGGAGTACAGGGAGTTGGTAAAGTTGGGAGCTCAGATGGGGGAAGACCTCTAACAGAGGAGTCAAAGGAGGTGAAGGAGGAAGGGGAAGCACAGTCCATGGGTACAGAGAACAAAACGACTGAGGAGGGAGATGGAGGAATAGGTGAATTGGGGCAAAAAGGGTTGAGTACAGCAGAGAACACAGGGGGAGGAACAAAGACAATAGGAGGGAACATTGTGCAGCAGGAAGTAGGAGAGGAGAGGGGAGGATGGGGAGGGGAAGAATGGAGGTGTCTTGGTCTTGGGGGACTCGATACTAAGAGGGGTCAGGTGGGGAAGCAAAGGGGAGAGGCACAGTAGAATTTGGGTGGAAGCCATGCCAGGAATGAAGGTGTAAAGGGTGGGGCAATCCGTGCTAAGGCATGCAAGCAGGGGAAGGGAGAGGCCTCTCCTAACACTACATCTGGGGATGAATGACCTGGCTGATGGGACAGTAGGGGAGGTTGAGAGGAGGTGTGAGGAACTGGGACCTCTGTTTGAGGGAGTGGGAAGATCTGTCACCTTCTCAAAGGTACTTCTCATTCCCAGGGCAAGCATGGCAAGAAAAGGGAGTATTCAAGAGTTTAATGAATGGCTGGGAAAAGGGGTATGGGCTGGTAGGAGGGTGGGGGGACCTGGGAGAACAGCAGTCTGTATGCAAAAGACACACTGCACCTAAATGAGGAAGGAAATAATGTACTGAAGGCAAGGATAGGGAAGCACATTGAGAAGCATTTAAACTGGGAGAGGGGGTACCAGGAATGACAGTGGTGTTCAGAGGCATAGTGATGTGACCTCCCATGATAGCAAGGTAAGGAGGAAGGCAACTACTAAGGGAGGAGACATAAGGGGAGAGAGGCGTAGGGAGGGTATGGACAAGGGTTGGAGGGTGGTAACACTAAATGCTTTGAGTCTTAGTAATAAGGTTGTGGAACTACAGGCTCTCTTGGAGGAGGGGGGGACGTGGACTTGGTGGCTATAACCGAGACATGGGCCACCCAAATCCACAACTGGGATACGATGGTTCCGGGGTACAGATTACACCAGAAGGATAGGGAAAATGGGAAGGGGCGTGGAGGTGGCGCTGTACATGAGGGATTAAAATTTGTAAGGGAAGAGGGAGATGAGAGAGATACAGAAGCACTGTGGATGCAACTACAGGATCCCAAAAATAGATCACTAAGACTGGGGGTGGCGTACAGGCCACCCTCTCAGACTGAAGGGATGGACAGGGTACTGGCAGAACAGATCAGGAGGAACTGCAGGAAGGGGAGGGTGGTGATAGTAGGAGACATCAATCTGACGGGGGTGGAGTGAGACACACCTATCACAAAGAGCAGAAGGGAGCAGGTAATGCTGGACACCTTCCAGGAAAGCTTTCTAGTATAGTTGGTCAAGAAACCAACTAGGGAAAGGAACACCCTTGACCCCATACTGACGAATGGGGAGTGGGTGAGGGATGTGAGGGTGGAGGAACCACTGGGAGGGAGTGAACATTGGACAGCATTGTTCCAGTTACAGATGGCTAAAGAGAAGATGGCATTTGGTACAAGGGTGCTAGATTTCAGGAATGCCAACTTTAAGATGATGAGGGAAGTGGTACAGGGGTTCCTGTGCAAAATTCAACTGGATATGGACACACAACAAAGGTGGGAACTGATAAGACAGGGGATAGTGGAGGCAACAGAAACTTGCAGCAGGGCCCAAACTAAGAAGGCTAGGGAGAAGAGACCCTGTTAGATAAGTAAAGGGATGCTAGATAGGGTGAGGAAAAAATGGGCAGCTTACAGGAGATACAGAATATCGGGGAGGGATGGAGGACGATAGGGACGAATACCTGAAAGAAGTGAAGGAAATGAACAGGAGGGTAAAGGCAGCCAAGGCAGCAAGGGAACACAGGCTGGTGCAGGGCATAAAAAAGGGCAGAAAGACTTCTTTAGGTACATCAGGGTGAAAAGAAGCTGTAAGGATCTAATTGTAAGAATTAAGAAGGGGGGGGTGGGTAGAGGAAGGGGGTGAAAAGGTAAAAGTGGACAATGACTACTTTTGTTCAGTCTTTATGAAAAAAAGGAAGGGGTGCTATCCATAGTAAGAGGGAGGATAGAAATAGATGGGGAGTGATGGATAGAAAAATCATAGTGGGGAGGGTGCTGGAGGGGTTAAGGGCATTGAGGGTAGACAAGGCTCCAGGACCGGACAGAGTACATCTGAGAGTGCTGAAGGAGCTGGCAGAGGTCCTGCTAGGACCCTTGGCAGACTTATTTAATTCATCTCTAGACACATGATGCATACTGCAGGACTGGAGACTGGCTCACGTGGCTCCCCTCCACAAGAGTGGATCCAAGGATGAACCAGGGAACTATAGGCCAGTAAGTGAAATGTCCACAGTGGGGAAGCTAATTGAGACCATCCTAAAGGACAGGCTAGTGGCACTACTGGAGATGTATGGGGTGTAGGACAGGAGGCAGCATGGCTTTGTCAAGGGCAGGTCATGTCAGGCTAATGTGGTGGAATACTATGACTGGGTGACTAGGCAAATTGACAGTGGCCGTGCGGTGGATGTCCTGTATCTAGACTTCAGCACGATCTTTGATTCAGTACCGCGTGGGAGACTTGGAGTCAAGCTACAGGGCACAGGGGCGGGAGCAAAACTGGTGGGGTGGGTGGAGAACTGACTAAAAGATAGGCAGCAGAGGGTGGTGGTAGGTGGGGAATACTCATCCCCTAAGCATGTGATAAGTGGTGTTCCACAGGGGTCGGTGTTGGGCCCAGTGCTATTTGGTATATTTATTGCAGACATCTTGGAGGCCATCAGCAGCAAAATCAGCCTATTTTCAGATGACACCAAGATGGGAGCAGTGGTGGATAACTGGGGGGGGGGGTGACAGAGGCTACAGGAGGATTTGGCAAGGCTGGAGGCATGGTCTTACAGATGGCAGCTGGGGACCAAAGCAAAAAAGTGCAAGGTGCTGCACTTCAGAACAAAAACTCTGAGGAGAAGCTACCATCTGGGGGGAGTGCAGCTGGAGGTAACAGAAGAGGAGATGGATCTGGGAGTGCTCATCACGGGAGCAATGAACAGTTCAGCACAATGCAGAAAGGCAGCAGCAATGACCAACAAAATGCTGGGGTGCACTGCAAGGGGAATTACCTTGAGAAGAAGGGAGCTTATTCTTCCATTGTACCGATTGTTGGTTAGACCCCACCTGGAATACTGCATGCAGTACTGGCGCCTGTACCTACAAAGGGACATTAGGCTGCTGGAGGGAGTGCAGCATAGGGCAATGAAGATGATTCAGGGCCTGGGGGAATTGCCATATGAGGTCAGACTAAGAGAGTTAAACATGTACACACTGGAGGAAAGGAGAGACCAGGGGTATATGATTGAGACCTTCAGATACATTGAAAGGGATAACCAAAATGGACACAGAGGGTCAATTCAGGAGGAGGGTGGGGAGAGACACTAAGGGCCATGACATGGGATTAGAGGGGGGTAGATTCAGGAGGGAGGTGAAGAGGCATTTCTTTACAGAGAGAGTGGTGGCAAAGTGGAACGCACTACCAGCTGAAGGGGTGGCATGTACTACAGTGGAATGCTTCAAGAGGGTGGGACAGGGTAAAGGGAGGTAAGGAGGGAGGGGAAGGGGTGGGGCAGCTGCTGAATAGGGAGCTAGCTGCAATCACGAGCAGCCTAGATAGACCAGGATGGCCTTTTGCCGCTGGCAATTTTTGTTTGTTCATATTAAATATTCATGAGTCTAATCAGGCTTTTGATAGGTTATTTGATTGGTCACAGACTTTAGGAAATGAATAATCCAGCTGCTAAACACATGTTTCACAGCTCGCAATGTATAAAACATAAGGGGCCTGATATTCAGAACTGTGCGCTAGTGCTGTAATTGCACCATGTCTGCACTATCGCTTGTGCCAGTCCCCACCTAAGGTATATTCAGAGGCATTGCACTGGTGCTGTATCCTCTGAATATAGGGCCGACTGTGCACCATGCGAGTGACATGCGCTGGCGCAACACAGTGCATGTGCATAGGACTGAATTTAGCTCTGAGGACAGCACTGAACATAGGTGGTAGCAGTGGATGTGAGTAGGCCACCAGTGAAATATACACAGCACAGCAGTATAGGTATGAAAAATAAGTTTTACTATAAACACTAGAACAAGAAAAACAACAACAAGGCCAACAGCCTGTACAAGGAAAGGTAGGAATAAAAGAACTATTGTGACCTTTGAACTGTCCTACTTGAAAGAGCTTCTGGTACCTTACTGCCCTAGGTGATCGCTCCGATCGGTGGATGAAGGGTTGCTAGAGATTCCGAGGTTTTTTTTAAATCTTTGGGTGCCCGTGCTTTTATGCACGTGGCCCCTGCCCTTGGGAATTCTCTACCCAATCCGCTTCAGCAGTGTGTGTCCGTGGAGGAATTTATAAAGGCTTTAAAGACCTATTTATGGTCAAAGGTTTACACCTGATGATGATATTTTATTGTATTTTTGTGAACTCAGCAGTTTTAGATTTGTGTTTATTTTTGCTCTATGTGTAATTGTTGCAAGGCACCTTGGTTATAAGAAAGGCGCGGTATAAATAAAGATTTATTATTATTATTATTACAACTGGATTTTGAAGGCTCTGATTTCCATCCACAATAAGCCCTAACTATATACTATGTATAAAATAGTGGATGAGTGACCACTCACAACAAGGCTGTGTTTCCATCGAGGGAGTTGATGATGTCATAGAGACCTCAATAGTGAAGCTCGAGAGGTCTCTATGATGTCATCAATTACCGAGATGGAAACAGAGCCTTAGTTATGGATGGTCACCCATCTATTATTTTTTATAGTATATGGTTCCCTGAATACCCCCAAAAATATATTTATTATTTAACAAGGTATCAAACCTTGTGTTCATGGTCCCGCTTGGTCCTGATAACTGTTATGCTGTTTTTTTTTGCCTATTCCCTGGCGCGACTTCCGTGATCATCTCTGTTTGCAGGGTATTGCCTCTCAGGCTCACCCTGATCATTGAGAGATGACTTCCCACCCAACATTTCCATAAGGTTAGGATAAAGTCTAATAGGCATGCTGATCTGCATGGCTGTGAGTTCAATTGGGTTTTAGGATCCTGTAGCCAGCCCAGATCTCATATGTCCCCATCTATTTGACTGACTAAAATGATTTTGTCTCTGTGGGTGTAGACTTCATATTCACCAAAGTCACCTTCCTGCTCATGGTCATGGGTACTTATTTTAGGACAGTGTGGCTTGCTCAAATGTTCAAAGACCCTCACGTGTACACTGTCCATAGTTTTGCTGTGGTGTCTGGGGCAATTAAGTATCCTACATAGATCATTTCTGGATGAGTCATAAGGATACCATCCGACATATTGGTGTAATAATACATTGCATTCTAAAGTCTCTCAGTTTAGTAGATGGCCATAACCCTCCACAGCTATCTTCAATGTACCTGCATGTGACAACAATCGCAAAGTAGCCTGCCTTTATGTAATATATCTAAGGAGCTATAACAGGTAAGACTATTTAGTTGAGAAGGCATACCAGGAGATGTCATATTAGCTTGATAATACTTCACTTAATATATTTATGCAAAGTTAACAATATTCTGATCAGCACTGCAAGCAAACAATATAATTCCCAGCGGTTGAAGATCCCCTATTATAGACGCAATAAGTACAAAAATATAAAATCTTGCCAAGCAATAGCCTATCTCCACTCCTGATGTTAGAGATTAAAAGGTCAATTCTCACCACACTATATTTTTCACCTGATGCTCCAAGTGAGGTCCTGAGAGAATGGATCCTCACTGTGATACCCCTGCTTCGCCTACCTTAGTATAAGAGGGGGTAGGCTTAAATAGTCTGTTATGGTATCTGAAGGGTTATATCTCTGTTACGGTATCTGCAGGTTTGTGTTTTAGTTTTCATGTTACCACAGTTTTTATTTTAAAAAGAAGGCAGTTTCCTTCAATGTGGTTTAAGCTTTAAAAGTAACTGCTCAAGTGTGCGTACATAGCACGGTAAGTGTATCAACGAAAAGACTTTTGCATGAAAACAGGATATCACACCAGGCTTGACATAATGGGTAAAGGCTAGTTATGTAAAAACAGAATAGTGTAACCCCCTTGTTCCCAGGGGTTACTAGAATCCCATTAGAACCAGTGGCAGGCAGAGAAAGGCAGCTTGTGAAATGCCAGGTAAATGGATTTCACAGCGTCACACTCTGTTTTTCAGTCTCAGCAGAGCTGGAGTGATGATGTAATCATCAAACTGTTGCAGCAGCATAAGCCACACCTGAGCTAGCTGCAAGGGAGATAGCTTTAGAATGTTCATTCAGTCTGTAGAGTGGAGTTCCAGGAGGAGGCTGCAGACTGCAGCAGCATCTCAGTTTTAGCTCTGATGGAGAGCTACCACTGTGTTTTGGGTAGTTTTTTCTCACCCTAGGAGAAGAACATAGAAGACAGAGACTGAAGTGGTGGAAACTGTTCCAAGTGGTTTTTCCTTTGCCCCATCCCAGGAGGGATGGGGGTGCTCTTTAGGGTTAAGGAGTATTACCCTCACCCAGTCTGTCTAGTGAAGCTGACTGTGACAACTTCAGAAACTGTAAGTACTTTTGTGTTCAGCCCAGGATGGGCACCTGCATTCCTTGGTGAATTTTCTGTGACAAATGGGACCCTGTCACCTAGACTGTTTCTGTTTTTAAAAGTGTCTGCCTATGCTGGAGCCTAGAGAGAGACTGTCCAAGTGCAGAACTTTTAGTCATGTCGTATGTTAAGTGTGAAAAACATTTCAAGATAGCATCAACAAGTTTTCTATGAGGGTGTTATTAACCAGATGAATGGCCGAGTATAAACTTGGAAGCAAATGGTGGGAGACCCCCCATCTCGAGTAACCAGTTTACTTCTCTGGGTTCAGTTTGGGCACCAGTTCAGTTTTCATTCTATGCATTTGGCCAGTGCCTGATGGAAATATTTACCCAGACATGGGTTGGATTTTTTGTGAGCCTAGAAGTGCTCTTTGGTGGTCGTGTGTGCCACCAGTATTCCTCATGAAATATGGGGAAGTCTCCTAGTATTGGCTGTGTGTGCCTAGTCAGGGGAAGTGTGCCAGCAAGGTCCCTAGAATTCTGCGGCCACTGAATTTTGTGCAGAACTTGCAACCTACTGCAGAACTTCTGCAGTGCTGCAGAATTCAGTTTTTTGGTGATTCTTTATTAATATTTCCGTTTATCCATATAATCTGGTTCTCTTCTCCTCTTTTTATACCCCAAATCCCACTAGGTTCAGAATGTGATGTTATCATTACTATAACATCATACATTAGCTAATGAAATGACTGTATTCTGCCAAAATGAATAATCACTTATCTTCCATTGCTCCCACTGCCAGAGGCAGTAGCACAGCACATCAGGTATGGTAATATTTGCTCAAACTGCACTACAGCCTAATACAATTTTCAGTCTTATGTTATTACACTAGGACCAACTTAAACAAAACCTTGACAATAGCATAGACCCATTAAGTCCATACCTTACTTTGTACAAACATATTTGTGCTTTTAAGGTATAGAGATGCCATCTGAAATCAATAACTGGAAAAATGAATTAACCTGTCATTTTTAAGAAAAATCAAGTAATTATGCCAAGAAAAGTGGAATATAATAATATGTGGACCTGCTGAAAGACTAGACCTGTTAAATAAATATTTGCGCTATACACATTTTGCTAGGCTAACTGATTACATATTGTCATTGGTTGATAGAATCACATAAAAGCTATGGAGAAATGTGCACAGGGCCAGCTGTCAGGCCAGAGGGTAGCATGTTGTGTTCCTGTGCCAACAACTCAGGTTCAGAGAAGAGCTCTGGGAGTTGGCTGGGCAGCAAAAGGATTACGGAGCACACCCCTGCTCTGAGCCTGGGAAGGTATGACCCAGTGTTCCATCACACAGGGGACACATTGTGATGGACTGGAGAGCTTTATCTCACACTGGGTTCGCATGTATGTCATGGCTGGATGGTGTTACGTAGTGTGTCAGGGGAAGTGGGTTGGCATGAAAAATAAGTTTTGCAGTATCTCTGTTCTGTTTATTCCACTTCCAAAGGGACCTGTATGAATGAGGATACAATTTCATGGAAATTAAAAAAAAAAAAATATATATATATATATATATATATATGTATGTGTGTGTGTGTACAGTATCTCTCTCTCTCTCACTATATGCTACAGGGGCGTGGTTGTGCCCCTATATTTAGGGTTATGAAGGCACTTCTATGTTAAACTTGAAATTTTGTGCGTTAATAACTTTGGACCCATTCAACAGATTTGCATGAAATTTGGTATGTGCAGTGGGGCATGGCAGACCTCTTGATCTTCCAAATTTCGTTTTGGTCAGACCTTCGGTTGTTGTGCACCAAAATGATGAATAATGTACTTTTCGCCAGTTTTGTGGGCAATTTTTCAGATTTTGTCCATGGCACTGTGTGACCGTTATGTGGCATGCCAATCTGCAATGTGGCACATTGAAAGAGCTTGGGTCAAGGAACACGCCACTTTTTGTTTGGTGAAAAAATATGAATCCATTCAAAAGTTATTAAAGTTTTAATTTCCCATTAAAATATATATGGTTATTTTGCGAAAGAAGAATGGGGTTTTGGCCATCTGGGCAACATGATCAAAGAACTTGCAGGCCTGTAATCAAAGAATCTTTGATCATGAGGAATTCTTTGATTGTGATGGCTGCCATCTTGTTTTCAGTTTGTGGTTGGAAAAACACAAATAGCTCAGGGGTGATTTCTGAAATAAAACTATGATAGGTTTTGCTCAGGGGTTTTCCCTCTATTGTGCCATGCCTGTGGTTTCTTGTAATTATGTCAGAAAATAGAGTTTCAAAGTTTTAAATTATTTGATCATGGCTTGCTAACAATCTTTGATTGCGAGTCTGCAAAATCTTTGATTGCGAGATTCTTTGATCGCGATCTTTGTTCGTGAGGTAGGGATGAGATGGCCAGATTTAAAAAATCAAATATCTCAGTGCAGGGATGACTTATGAGGTCAAACTAGGATGGGTCTTGCTCAGGGGGCTTTGTTCTATCACAACTTCTAAAATGAAATATCTCGGAAACTATTTGGTCTTTTAACTTGAAATTTGGTTGGTGTGGAGGGGATGTTTTGTAGATGTGAATTACAGTGTTTAGGTGTTGGAAAATACATTTGTTGTGGAGACATTGTGCAGCACAGTTTACATTTTGCGGAGAGCGTTTTGCATTGTGGTAGTGGCTTGAAATTTATAGGGTAGCTAGCCTTACTGCCATGGATGTACTTTTCACTGGTTAGGTATGTAAAATGTAAACAGGTGTAGAATTATGCCACTCAGATGAATGAAAATCTCAAACTTTAAAATGTAGTATCTTGGAAACGGTTTGGTCTTTTAACTTGAAATTTGGAGGGTGTTGGGGGGATGTCCTGTACATTAGAATTATGGTATTAAGGTATCAGAAAATTAATTTGCTGCAGAAATATTGTGTGACACAATTTATATTTTACATGTAGCATTTTGCATTGTAGTAGTAGCTTCATATTTATAGGGTAGCTAGCCTTACTGCCATGGAGGTAATTTTCACTGCTTATGTGTGTAAATGTAAACAGGTGTGTAATTATGCCATTCTGATGAATGAAAATGTCAAACTTTAAAATGTAATATCTTGGAAACGGTTTGGTCTTTTAACTTGAAATTTGGAGAGAGTTGAGGGGATCTCCTGTACATGTGAATTATGGTATTTAAGTGTTTGGAAAATTAATTTGCTGTGGAGATATTGCATGACGCACTTTACATTTTGCATATAGCATTTTAAATTGTGGTAGTGGCTTTACATTTATAGAGTAGCTAGCCTTACTGCCACAAAGGTAATTTTCAGTGGTTAGCTGTGTGAAATGCAAACAGGGGTGGAATTATGCCATTCTGATGAATGAAACTTTGTTATGTGCTCCCACCAATAGATATGATATTCAGTACTTGTACTGTTATGTTAGGCAGAAATTTGCAAGTTGGCGGGAGTGCGGGTCCCAAAGGGCCCTGCGCTCCCACTATCTTGCATGAGTTTGTACTTCTCTATGCTTTCTCAAAAAGTAAGAAAATTCTATGCAAAAAAACTGCGTTAATGCATCATTGAGGGTTAACACTCAAAAAGTCAGGATATGAGACCTTTAGGGTTGCCTCTTACCCCCCTCATGTACCCCATCCTCCCGAGATTGACAGATGCCGGGGTGTGTCATTGGGGTTGTGAGGCCTAAATGTTACCTCATTCTTCTTTACTGTGGCTTGTGAACATGATTACACATTGAACGGGGTGACATTTAGGCCTCACAACCCCAATGACACACCCCAACATCTGTCAATCTCAGGAGGATGGGGGTACATGAGGGGGTTAGGGGGCAACCCTAAAGGTCTCATTTTCTGACTTTTTGAGTTTTAACCCTAAATGATGCATTAACTCAATTTTTTGCATAGAATATATATATATATTTAGTGTCAGTGGCTCAGTAGGTAGCACACTCGCCTCTGAGGCCGGGAGATCAGAGGGCTGTGGGTTCAGTTCCCACATCTGGCACTTGGGTTAATATCCCAATACTGACACTGTAGTGCAGCATGAGAGGGGTGCTGCACTTCTGAGGTGCCGTCTTTCGGATGAGACGTTAAACCGAGGTCCCATCTTCCTGGATTGGTGGTAGTTCAGATGGATGTTAAAGATCCCATGGCACTTATCGAAAAGAGTAGGGAATTTCCGGTGTCTTGGCAAATTTCCCTTATTCACTAAAAATACCACCAACAGCTTAATCTGGTTCAAATTCAGTTGCTCACTGTCTATCCCCCTCCCGGTAGCCCCTGAAAAAGGGACTTCTAGGCCCAGTGGGCTTACCGGGTCAACAAAATTCAACAAACAAACAAACATATACAGTAGATACACACACACACACACACACACACACAACGTATGTATGTTACAGATTGCATATAGATATATAAGTGATACACAGAAGGGACCTCATTTGTAGTATAGACAGCATAAGTATAGAAATATCTTATTTATCACATAATGACCCCCTCTGCGTATTTCATTTATGCAAAAGGCTAGGACCTTAATGGATAGATTTTCTTTTTGTTTGTTTTCTTAGACATAAAATTATTTCTGTAAGTCTGTTATTTTTTGAGCTAGAGTTACTGTGCTTTCCCCCCATCCTGATTGCTATAACCATTGCCATGGATGTGAAGTCAGGATGACAAGCTGACACTGTGATGTGGTAGTTCATTAGTGCAGCAGAACATACACAGAATTTACAAACCTCCGCCGCAGAAGTTCTGCGGCAAAGGGTAATCTTGCTGCAGAGCTTGGTCCCAATGTGCCACAGAAAAGTAGGGGCCTTGTTATCAGTAACTGCCATTTGTGCCAATCTCCTAATTCAGAACCAGAGAGTTCACTGTGTAATTCAGAACCAGAGAGTTCGCTGTGTAATTCAGAACCAGAGTGTTCGCTGTTCAAGTCAGAATCTGAGGGTTCGCAGTATGTGTTCTCTGTACCTCAGTAATCTGCATTACCAGTAGAAGTAGCCCTGTGGGGATCCATCTTCGCTTTGTGATTATTCTGTGTATGTGAATAAAAGCCACACTCTAGAATATCAACCTGGTTTGGACAGTACTGTTATTGCTTCCACTGTGTCTGGATTTACTTGGGTACCCCTGTGCAGAAGTGCAAACCTAGCATAATTGTGAGCAAATGTTTTCTCCCAGGGACCTAGGTTGATGGCCATGGTAAATAGTCCTGCCAGGTAGTTGCCTCACTTGGCTTTCCTGTCTGTGTATGGCAGGCCCAGAAGTAGATGTACTGTAAACTGTTTGTAGTGACAACCCCATCCCTCTCTTTGGCACCATGTGGTGAGAGGAGCAGCCCTGCTAGTTAGACAAGGGTGGACAGTGGGGGGTGGTTACAATAGTAAGTGCAGAGAGTACAAAAATAGAATAGTAAGTACAGAAAATGCAGGTGTCCTTGAAGGATGGTTTGCTATGCCCTTATTTGCACAGGAGATGTGGTGTATGGGTAAGCCTAAGCTCTTGTTTTGAAGCTGTTAGGTGATTTTAGGATATTACTTGGCCATTACAATTAAAAACTGAAAGAGTATAAGAAATGTTTAAAAAGTTTAAAGCATGGAATGTTTAAGGCATGACACCTAATTAATATTGCTTAGAGCACTTAAATGTTTAAATTAAGATGTTTACGGCATAAGCCATAACTGTAACAATATTTTGAAGCAAGAGATGTTTAAAGTCTAAATTGCAGGATGTCAATGTTTAAAGCACCTAATAACTAATCTTCTTGTATTCTTTATCAACTTGAACAGACTTAAGGCCCTATAGGTATTGAAAAACAAGCAATATTTCAACATATAAATACAGGATAGCTTCATTTTTCATCATCTAGTTCAGACAGGATATTCAATAAATAGTCCAACAACTGGTCTGCTTGTTGTGTAGCTGGTGAAGGCCAGTCTGACATTTTATTCCCCAAGTTCCTGATGAAGCTCTTCATTGGTTAGGTAACTGAGGCAAGCAGTCCTGTTTGGGATGAGCATGAGTTGCAGGTACTGCTATTCCCTGTCCTTTTCTGAAAGTGCATTGCAGAATGGAAAGATGCATTAGCAGGTGCATGTAAGAGATAAACATTCAACATATCAGCTAGCAAGCAGGGTTGTCCATTACAATGAAATGATAAGCAAGAGTGGTATTCTGGATGAGAGATAAATATTTGGTTTCTGATATAGTCACATATTCGGCCTCTTGAACGAGTTGGGATGATTGCATCACAAAGCATACATTGGACCTGGCTGTCAGAAAATGGCTGAATAAACAGAGCTGTGGCTGAGATCATCTGCTTGCTTTGGTTGAAGGAGAGCCACACTCTGTGGTGTGTCAGACATGTTAAAGCAGTTTTGAAGTAATTATTTTGTCTCATTGGTTTACTCATTTGTCTGAAAGACAGTAGAACAATTGTGACAGTAGGAATGCAAACTATTTTCTGCAACAACAGAGTAGTAGGACAGCAACAGTAAGGCTAAGTGCCACCCATATCATTTCAAATGGAGATAGTAACCAACAGACTAGCTTTTTGACCCAGTTTAGTAGGTTTAGCCAATCTAGGACTGACATAGCCGCTTCATTAAATCCACCTAAGATGGGTTTAAGAGTATGATTACATCTGCATTTCCAATGAATAAATTCTACTTCTGATTGGGTTAATTGAAGTTCCATTGTTTGTTGCTGCACGTTGTTTAAGTTGGTCTGTATGAACTGTATAGTGTATTCAGTGCAGCTGAGTGCTTACTGAAATGTCATGTTTGTGTTTTTACGGGTAAATCTAAGAACCCACATGGCACCTAAAACAGTATTTAATCTACATAGAACATAGAAACATAGAATTTGATGGCAGATAAGGACCACTTGGCCCACCCAATCTGCTCATTTCCCTACCTACTGGATAAGCTGCAGATCCTAGTTAACCAGCAGCCTACTTCTTCCTACCCCAACCCCTAGAATGGCCTTATGACTGTCCCATGCATGCTTGAATTCCACCACTGATTTTGACTCCACAACCCCTTCCGGAAGGCCATTCCATGCATCCACAACCCTCTCTGTGAAAAAATACTTCCTTAAATTACCTCTGAGCCACCCCCATCTTCAAATTGTGCCCTCTTGTTCTTGCACACCTCTTTTTTTGAAAGATGCTACCCTCTTGGACTTTGTTGATTCCCTTGAGGTACTTGAACGTTTCTATCATGTCCCCCCTCTCCCTCCTTTCCTCGAGGCTATACATATTAAGCTTCTTTCGTCTCTCTTCATATGTCTTCCGGTGCAGACCCTGCACCATTTTAGTTGCCCTCCTCTGGACAGCTTCCATCCTGTCTGTGTCTTTGCAGAGATTGGGTCTCCAGAACTGCACACAGTACTCCAGATGGGGTCTCACCAGCTGTCTGTACAGATAGATAATAACTTCCTGTTTTCTACTGGTGATGCCTCTCCCTGTGCATCCCAGTAACCCCCCAGCCCTCCTTGCTGCCCTCTCACATTGCTTGCCCACCTTTAGGTCATCTGATATGACTACCCCCAGGTCCCTTTCCATTTTTGTTGTTGTTAGTACCCCCCATTGTGTACTCTTCCCCTGGATTTTTGTTTCCCAGGTGCATTACCTTGCACTTCTTAGCACTGAATCTAAGCTGCCATACATTTGACCATTCCTCTAACCTTGCCAAGTCCCTTCTCATCCTTTCCACCCCACCCTGTGCATCAACTCTGTTGCAGATCTTTGTGTCATCTACAAAGAGACATACTTTTCCTTCCAGTCCCTCTGCAATGTCACTTATAAAGACATTGAAGAGGACCGGTCCTAATACTGAACCCTGCGGTACCCCACTAGTAACCCTCCTTTCTTCTGAATGGACTCCATTTACTATTACTCTCTGTGTCCTATTCTCCAGCCAATTCTTTACCCAGGCTGTCATCTTGGGACCCACTCCCAGGCTGGCTAACTTGTTTAATCTTTGTGGGGACTGTCAAATGCCTTGCTAAAGTCTAGGTAGGCCATGTCCACAGCCCCTCCCTGATCTACTACTTTGGTCACCCAGTCAAAGAAATCTATCAGATTCATCTGGCATGACCTTCCCGCTGTGAGTCCATGCTGCCTAGGGTCCTGTGCCCCTCTGGCCTCTAGATACTCGACAATTCTTTCCTTCAGAAGTGATTCCATCATTTTCCCTATCACTGAGGTTAAACTAACAGGTCTGTAGTTTTGTGCTTCTGCCTTGCTCCCACTTTTGTGAAGGGGAATCACATCTGCCCTCCTCCAGTCCTCAGGTACCACCCCATCCTTCCATGATTTGTTAAAAGGGTAGTCAGTGGTGTCACTAGTTCTACCCTTAGTTCTTTTAGAATTCTGGGATGAATCCCATCAGGCCCCATTGCTTTGTCCACCTTCAGTTTTAAGAGTTCTTTCAGAACCCTTTCTTCTGTAAATGGTCTGGTATCAACTTCTGTATCCAGAGTATTTCTACTGTTTGTTTTAGGTACCTCCCCCTCTTCATTTGTAAATACTGAGCAAAAATATTTGTTTAGTATCTCTGCCTTCTCACAGTCTCCCTCTGCCCACCCTCCCTCCCCTTTCTTAAGCCTCACTATCCCTCCCTTGGTCTTCCTTCGCTCCCTGATGTACCTATAAAAGGTTTTATCCCCCTTCTTAACTGAGTTGGCTATCTTTTCCTCAGTTTGGGCCTTTGCTCTTCTGACTGCCTTCCCAGCTTCCTTTGCTTTAACTGATACAGTTCTCTGTCCTGCTTCTTCTGATTCCTTGTACTTCCTGAATGCTTTCTTTTTCTTGAACCTTCACTGCCACTTCCTTTGAGAACCATAGTGGTTTCTTACATCATTTTGTTTTGTTTATTTGCTTCACACAAAGGCTCGTTACCTTTGTGATGGCAGTTTTTATTATTCCTCATTGTTCTTCCACCCCTCCTTCCTGCCCATTTGCTAGTGCATTCCTTAGGCACTCACCCATTTTGGCAAAGTCATGCCCTCCTAAAGTCCAGTACTTTTGCCTTTGTATGGCTTGACTCTATTGCTGTGTTTATTGTGAACCATACTGTTCGACGGTCACTAGTTCCCAGATGGCTACCCACTTCTACATCTGTGATCCTCTCTCTATCTCCATTTGAGAGAATCAGGTCTAAGATTGCTCCCTCTCGAGTGGGCTCCGATACTAGTTGTCTAAGGCATGCCCCCTGTAGGGCATCCAGAATAACTCCACTCTTCGAAGTGGCTGCTGCAACTGCACTCCAGTTAATATCTGGCATATTCAGATCATCCATCAGCAATATCTCCCCTTTTTCTGCCATTCTAAGTATACTTTCTATCATTTCCTTGTCCATTTCCTTCCCCTGAGAAGGGGGTCTGTATACAACCCCTGTGTGGATTGTGGTGCCATTGCCTGTCTCCAAATTTACCCACAGTGCTTCTTCTCCTCCTCCTGTTTACCTTTTTGTTCTGTTGCTTTTATTCCTTCCCTTATGTAAAGAGCTACTCCTCCTCCTCTTTTACCCTCCCCGTCCCTCCTGTAGATAGTGTATCCTGGTATGTTTACGTCCCAGTCATGGTTTTGTGTGTACCATGTTTCTGTGACTGCCACGATATCCAAATGTTCCTCCTCCATCAAGGCCACTAATTCAGGAAGCTTGTTACCCAGACTACGGGCATTGGTACTCATTGCTCTCAATTTTTTGATGGCTTTACCTTCTGTTGCAGCATCCCCCACTGACCATTCTAACTCAATCTTTTTCTCATTTAGTACCCTGTTTTGTAGGGAGAGGCTGGGATTTTCCTGCTGCTTATCAGTGCCTTCCCTTTTGACTAGAAGCTTGCCAATGAAGCATTTAAACCGATTGCTCAAAAGACTTGTTCCCTTCCTGGACAGATGCAGACCATCCTGCCAGTATAGGCTGGTGTCCCTCCAGGTGGAACCCCAGTCCCCAATGAAGCCAAACCCCTGTGCTCCACATCATTTTTTCAACCATTCATTAAACTGCATGGTGCTAATTACCCTCACCTCCCCTATGCCATTGACAGGCAGCACCTCTGAGAAGGATACTGTGTGTGCTACTTGTCTTAAGCCCCTCCTCAGCTCTACAATGTCCTCATGCACTGCTCTAATCTCATGATGAGCCAAGTCATTTGTCCCTAGGTGGACAATTACATCCAGCTCAGACTCCCTTGCAGTTGTTCTCGTGATCCTGAGGATGTGCTTCCTGTCCCTCCAAGCCATGGCACCAGGCAGGCACCTTACTTCAGTTTTCCCAGCTCCCCCCAGTTCTATCCCCCTAATAATGGAGTCTCCTACCAGGATCTGCTTCCTTTCCTTGTGGTGTCCTCTGCCTCCTTCCTGTGGGCCTCCCTTGTGGCAGTTGTCATCAGTCTTCTCTGCAGGTGCATCCATAGGGGAGCTATGCTCCCCTAGAATGGTGTATGGATTGTGGAGTGGAACAATTGACTGGGTGTGCCTCTGTTCCACCATCCTCACCCTCCCTGAGCCTACTGTGGTCCAACTGCTGTGCTTTCTTCGCAACCTCTGAGGTAGTGGTGGTGGCGCTGGTGCTCCCTGGATGGGGGAGGTTCCCTTCCTACTGTCCAGTGTGGCCTGAAGATGGGCAACTTCCTCCCTCAGGGCGGAGAGTTGTCTGCAAATAGGGCAGCATCTCACCCTCCAGAAAGACTCCCAGAAGACTGCTGCCCCACAGCCATTACATTGCACTACTCCCCACTTGTTTTTCTACTTTTTTTTGCTTGTTTGTGTGTGTGTGTGTGTGTGTGTGTGTGATTGGTTTGTTATATGGAAATATATATATTATACAATGTGTATGCTTATATTGTCAGTGCAGTATGCTAGAGAGGATATGACAGTGATATGCACCTTGCACTCTTGAGGAAATGATGTCAGAACCTCAGGTATAAAGGAACTATTTCCAAGGGTGGGTGGGGTGAGGGTGGGAAGGGGTTGGGCCTAAACTGGCCCTCACAAAACAATCAGCTAAAAGCCTCACCCACTGCTGCGATGAGTGCCTCCTGTCAGCAAGATGCCCTACACAACAATTTGACAGAGAAAATACCCTGCTAATCAAACAGAGAAAAATCCAGACATCCAAGTCAGACACAGGTAAACCTCTCCAGCCCCAAAACAGCTGGGTGGTTTGTTAGCCACAAAGGAAAATCAAATATGCAGTTATTTCAGCCCTTCTGAAGATGCTGACAAGATAAGCAGTTTTGAAAACCCCCTTCCTGAATTAAAAACTAAAATAATTAAACACAAAGCAATACCACTGTAAAAGTAAGGAAAACTTCTCTCAAATGTAAGCAAGAGAGAGAGAGAGATTAGTTACAGATATCTAGTCCAATATAATATATCCCATGCAGCTTCTCAGTTGTTTCAAAGCACACCCAGCACACAACTTGGAAGAAGATGGACTTCTGTCTGATCTAGATATAGAATCCTGAATAATGGCTTGTTGTGTGGTGGCAAATACATAAGTCTGCAATATGGGGGGAACCTTCAACTGTCCAACAGTGCAGTTATACTATATTATCAATAATTGGTAATGTTTTTCCAAATAAAACCAGATAAAAGGATGGGTATGTTGAGGTTTCATAAGGTTTTACTGTGCAGTAGAGTGTTATTTGATAACATGTTGTAATGGTAAACTATGGAATTAAGCTATTGATATGATCAGCATCACTGGAGTACTGATGGGTTAGTTGGCTACTGTACACAAACAAGAGGTTGTGTGAGTAAATATATACCTAACCATAACTGTATTGGTGGTTCCACCTGCAAGGTACCTGTATATGAGTGTATAGAATGGTTGAGCTTCATTACTTGCATTTAATTTTTAGCTGTGTCAAACCAAATTCTGTTTTACATGCTTGTTCTTTTTTTTTGCTCCCTCCTACCCCCTAGTCGACCACTCCTTCAGGTCACCTGGAACCCCATCTGCTCTCCATCCCCGATGCCGACTGACACCTCACATTGTGACCCCCCCAGGTAACCTGGCGTATCCCTTCGCTGGATGGGACCCCCTCCTCTGAGGGGGAAGGCACCAGTGGGGGCAGCCAGCACACTCTACAATTGGCTCAGTGTTGCTGAGGTGGGGTCGGTTGTCCAGGGCTTGATGGCAGCAGGAGCTAGTGACCTTCATCCAGCTGGCTGGGGAGTCATTTTCTGGTTTTATCCCCAGGGGAGTGACATGCCATAGATGTCAAGGCATATGACAATGTCCACCACTCCCCAGTCATCTGTGGCCTGACATCCTGCTGTGCTCTCAGCCTCCACCAGGGGTCAGCAGATGCCGGACCACATCCTCACCTTCCCCTCAGAGAAGGTGAGCCATCCCTGGATGCTCCATCCTTCTCCTGTGACCAGCCCTCCAGCAACCCGGAACCATTTCCAAACCTGGGTCGCCGGCTTCTCAGACGGAAATCAACCCACTGCGCCGACAGGCCAGCTTTGCATGCTTGTTCTAATTCTGGGCAGTCACTTCTTAGTGTGTTCAGGTGCATGTCTGCTGTTTCACTTATGTCTTCTGCCATATTAAGTTGATTCACTAATTTCAGTTGTTGGTTAATAAGGAATGTTATTAAGTCCTTTAGGTTTTCCCCAAGATGTTCTAAAGCTTGCTAATTTTATTTTGTTTATTTATTTATTTTGGTCTAGCATTACAAGAACATTTGAACTAAGGCTTTTTTGCAAAGGTTCCATGTCAGAAGCGGTACAATACAGGAAAATACAACAAAAATTATTACATTTCGGGTACACAGCTCAGTAGTCAGATAATATGCAATTAAATGGGACCGTGGGAAACCCAGGGCAGGGACAACATAGAGAGAGGAGAGAGAAGAAAAGGGGGAATGAGCACATGGGAAGGTAAACAGCCAACAACATTGTCAGTTTCACGAGTAGTGTTGGTAGTAGGAGGAGGAGGTGAAAGCAAGGTTGGAGGGTATTGGGAGACAAGGGTAGAATAAGAAATAAGTGCTATGTAAGAAAAGCATGAAAGAGGCTATGATAATGGTGAGGAGGGCTGATCAGATGAGGCAGTCACAGGAGCCAGAGGCAGAGAGATGAAGGCAGAGCCTGGATTTGAACGTGCCTAGAGTGGGGGTAGAGGAGATGTCAGTACAGAGACCATTCATCCGGCTGGGGGCCCGATTAGAAAAGGATCTTTGGCCCTGTGTGGTGCAATAATAGGGGACCTGCAAAAGCTGAGATTCAGATCCCCTAGTGTTGCATGGATTAATGCTCAGGTGCAGGAGAGCTTGGACTCCTGGAGGGGCAAGGCCAATGGTTATTTTTTTCACCACAGTTCGGGTTGGATACTTAATACGGTTGGAGAGTTGAAGCCATCCCGTTTGAGCATAAAGGTCACATGTATGTGTGAGTTGGTGGGCTCCAGTGATGGCCCGACAGGCCTTGTTTAGGGAGGTTACTATGTGTCTGAGAGTAGAAGCAGAGCCTGAGCCATAGATGATGAGGCCATAGTCTATGATGGGGACCACTGAGCTCTGTACAGCGACCTTCAAGGCTCCTGAGGTAAGATGTTGCCTGTGCTGGAAAAGTAGGCCTAGACGAGTACTGGAACTTTCGGCAACACTCTCAATGTGGGCCCCATAAGATAGGTTAGGGTCAAGTGAGATTCCAAGGTCTTAAAAAGATTGCACCTGTTCGAGGGTATTTCCAAGGCTGGTAGTAATGGTAAGGGGGTGTAGTCTGTGCTTGTTATGGGAGCTGAAAAAAAGCATTGATTTGTTTTTTTTGTGGTTTAGAACCAGCTTATGTTTAGTGAACCAGTTTTCAACAGAGATGAATCCTAGCTGCAGATTGTGTAGTAAGAGTTTGGGGTCCTTGTGAGAAGTGAGAATTACAGCGTCATCAGCATAGAGGATAATTTGCTCAGAGCAAGACTGCAGAAGGGAGTTCAGGAAAAGGCTGAAAAGTAGTGGGCCCAGTATGGATCCCTGGGGAACAACTGAGTGGACAGGTCTAGCATCAGACAGAAAATTCCCAGGTAGTATCAGTAACTCCTTGATAGACTTCCAGCAAGGATCATCTGTTGCATTTTAGCTGATGCGGGTGAACTCAAGTGCAGAATGTGATGTTACATCTCGATTTGTATTCATATATGTCACCCTGGCATGGAGGAATGCCGTTCTTACAAGAGGGAAAGTTGCTGGCAAGTCCCATTGGTTTTGTACCAGAGTCTTGTTTGGGCTCCCCACATTTTGGATGTCTTTTAATTCATTGTACCACTCTGTTTTAGGCTGTTCCAGGTTGATAATAGATTCAGGACAAGGAGCAGTCTCGCTGCAAAGAGTGCATAATGGCTTATTTGGAGGTGGTTGTTTGCATGGTACAATCTCTCTGCAAGGCATATACAAGATTCAAAGTTCAGTTGTCTGTGTAAATGACTTGGTGTAGTCTTTTAAACAATAACTAGTGCATTGCAACTCATTTTGACCTAGTGTAATATTTCTAAATATTTGACATATTCTCCCATGCAAAAGTTCTTCTCAACAAGTTCTGTACAGGAGTAGATGTTTGGGGATTTTGTAGAACTCCAAGTTCCTGTCTGTGTACAGGAGACGTGAGTCCTGGCCTCAAAAAGTGATGTCATGGTTTGGTTGAGTTTGCATTTAGTTGTAAGTCAATAATATTCACCATTTTTCTTGATGAATTGTCCGACATCCTCTGGTCCAAGGTTTTTGGAATATTGGAAACAATTGTTTGGACAAGGCTGGTGCAGAGGTAAGTCATCTGATTTGTTCTTTTGGGCTAGAAGATGATAATGTACTGCACAATGATCTTTACTACCACTTTGATTTTTCATGCCCGGTAAAGTTGCGCCAATAGGCTGTCAGGATGATTTGCATAGTAGGTTGAGTATCAGTCAGCTTGGAGCATGAGTCACACCATACCTTAACTTTCTTTATGAATGCTTGCTGTCTCTTAACCAAGGGCAAGTGATATTACATGGGAAAAATAGTCCATATAGGGTCTAATGTCAATGCTGAGGTTATATTGATAAACACGTGGTTCAACTGCCACAGGTATGCATTCAGGATGTAATATTCTTGTATCATTAGTTGCAGTCACAGAACAATTATGTGTGTATGTGTATGATTCTGGGGTTGATGTTGTGTTAATAGTATTATTGAATAAACTTGTCATGTTTCCCTGGGTATCATCGTGTAGTAGTGTGGTGGTGGGATTAGTTTGATTGGATGTTTGAGGCTGTGAAAGACCCTCCACTGCTAATTGAGCAGCGTGTGTACCGTATTGTATGCGATAGGCACAGAAGAGAAAAGCAAGAGTAGAAATGAGTAGTATAATAATAATTCTTTGTAATATTTTGCAAGGGGAGCATTTCTGAGGTTTGTTCTTAACCCTATGTGATACTGCATGTGCCTTAACAGATCATCCGGCATGGTGTAGGGGGTATTTGTTTTCTTTAAGAATGGTTTGGTACTGGACTTGAATTCACTGTTCTGTGCCATATTGAAATAAAAGTGTTATATATTTAAGAATATGTATGATAGCAGTACAAAAGCCAGTCATGACAGGATCCAGTGGAGATCTCTGTCAAGAATTTGTTCTTTAGGGTAAGGTATTTTAGTGTTAGTTTCTACCTAGGGACTTTACTTGTTCTGTAGCAAGTTTTAGACCTCTTAAGCATTTACATAAACAATTTTGATAATGTAAAACCAAGGCAAATGCAAAGGAAACAGAGCAAAAAAATAATACTTATTGCAAATGGGTTGGATATAACTAGTTCTTGAATATCCACTCTGCACTGTCTTCTTGATTGCAGTGGCCTTCTTTCAAGTTCGCAAATTTCAGCAACGTTGGTGTAACGGTTTGGATGGTGCTGTCTGTTAAGCAGAATTCTTGCTCATTTTCTTTCAACACAGGGTAGTTGGTGCCAGCTGGCTGGAAGCTCAGATATGTTATCGGACATCTGAAATAAAGCACTTCTTTAATTGTGATGTATGGACCCATTTTTTTGGTTTTACCATTAGATGGACCACATTATTGGATACGTGTTTAATTTGCATTGGTTTAGTGAATTTTGGATCTATATGGGTAGTAATAATATTTTTCCAACAGACCCAGGCTCCAATTTGATGTGGATTTACTGACTGCTGAACTTTATCTCAGAGTTTGATTGGATCCTGCTTGGAGTTATCATCCAGAAGGGTTTGGGTTTGCATTTGGGCTCCTGTAAGAGTTGGTAAGGTGAAGGACCGCTCTTTGTAAGTGGCCTGCTTCTAAGATGCACAAGTGCCATTGGCAGAATCCTGGTCCAAAAGGTGTTTTGTTCCATTGTCAAGGTCACCTGAGGTCATGAGGGGCTGAAATACAGCAGCCCTCCCCACAGGCACCGAAGTCAGGTACGCTCGGGACTCGCATTCATCAAGGAGCCTGCCAATTCTGTGCCGCTGTAGCTTGCTCATCTAAAATAGTTTACAGTTTGTTAAAGTGCAGTTTGTGTCCCCACACATGTGAAGACAGTTTATTTTCCAGTCTTGAAATAGTCTGCTGTATAGCCGAGGTTGTTGGATAGCAAGGGTTCGCCTGATCTAAGTACTGTCCTGTACGACCGTTGAAGTTTGGCGCCAAGCCTTCATTTAAAAAAAAAAAAATATATATATATATATTAAGGTATCCAGGCAAACTGTAAACTGTGGGAGTGTAAATACTTGCCTTTAATTGATGCACTCCCATTTAAATGGAATTTCACTCACAAACCACAGTTCAATAAATACTCTTTAAGTCAGAGTTACCAGCTTATATTAGCAGCGAAGTGCAATTACTGTTGAGCATTCTCCTGTTGAAAGTAATTTTAATCCTTAATCCTCCCTGTGTGCTACATGTCTAATCTATCTTGTACCCTCCCCTAAGCCTTACCTTTAAAACAATCCCTGTCTCCCCTTCCCTTGTCCACAGCTGGGACAGAAGAAAGGTCGTGAGGGTCTCCACAAGCTGCCCTCCCTCACGGAAGAAATCCAGTCGCCCGAGGTTGCGAGGGACTGAATTACAACAGCCCTCCCCACAGACACTGAAGTTAGCTATGCTCGGGACTCACATTCATCAAGGAACCTGCCAATTCTGTGCCGCTGTAGCTTGCTGATCTAAAACAGTTAGGTCCCTGACGGTGCTGTACACCAGCTCCCCACTGCCTCCACCACCACCCTTGGTCGACATCTGGTTATCTAGAGAAGATCATGTGTCGTTTGCAACCAATCAGCCCATTTTGCCATCTGCAGCTTATACTTCAACACCACCAAAGGGCTCCCTCTCTTTTCCTTACATTACAAAGTCTTACAGTTTAACAACATGAACACCATCTCTTGGCTCCTAACCCTTACAATTTAAATTTTGTTATTTGTTTCTCACTCCCATCCAACCCCTCGGATGCATAAACCCCCTTCCTGGGACCCCCTCTCCTGCTGTACTATCACCATGGAAACACATCTGGGCCACAATTCTTACAACCTTTCTCCTTAGCTCTTCAGAGCAGCAGCTGCACCCCTAGCCTTAGCTGCACCACAAATGGTATCTGGTTCACACAAACACCCACCCCCTCCTGCAATCTCCCACCATCTAACCCATACCATTCCTTTTCCCCAGCCATCTTAGCCCATCTGGTATCTACCATCCCCATACCTACAAGTCCCACTAAATCACCCACTTATCCAGGTCCCTGCCGCAATGCAAGCAAGTTGATGTGGAAAGTCGCTCTCTGGCAAGCTCTCCTTCTCCTCCTACTCATATCAGGGAACGTTCATCCCAATCCAGGTCCTCCCCTGCCCAGTATCCCTAAGAAGGGCAGACAAAGTGGCCTACTACTGGCCTCCCTCAACATCTGCAGTTTACCTAAAAAACTAACACTGCTGCAGGGCTGGGTTGCCCAACACTCCACAGACATCCCAACCTTGTTGGAAACCTGGTTCTCAAAAAATATCCCCGATGCCTCGGTCTCCCTCAGGAACTATACCATTTTCAGAGCTGATAGGACATGCAAGAGGGGTGGGGGTTGTGCCATCTATGCCCAATCATCTCTGCAGCCTCTCTTAGTCTCCCTTCCCATGCCTGAACATGGTGCACAGGCCATTACTATCAAAGTGGCCCTTGGCACTCCTAGTAAACCTCTTTATATTATGGCAGTTTACATCCCCCCATCAAACCAGAAACTTGCATTTTATTCTATCTTGTCTGGAATCACATATCTTCCCCCTAAGAGTGAACTGAATATTATGGGTGACTTTAATGTGAACTGGCTATCCCCTACGCCGGCTTCCTACAAAGACGCTGCCCATGCCTTTGACCTTGCACAAGTAGTACTGTCACCCACTAGGTATGACCCTCGAACAGGTTCCTCCACACTTATAGACCTTATCTTTACAAACCTCCCAAACCACCTCTCCAAAGTTAGAGTGCTTCCCGATGTACTTAGTGACCATTCCCCCGTCTCCTGCTGGTGGACAAATAAAAATACTCCTAGCAGACCAAAAACTTCCATCCAAAGGTGCCTCAAAAAAGGTGCCCTCTGTCACCTCAAAGTGTATCTCTCCACCTGTGACTGGGAACCAGTCCACAATGCCCAATCTATTGACACTGCACTCACATCACTTATTACCAACTTCAACACTGCCTGTGACATATTTGCCCCTTTCACAAAACAGGTAATAAAAACCTGGGACACCCCTTGGATTACCCAGACCCTCCTACAACTGGTACACCACAGAGATAACCTCTGGCATAGGGCTCTAAACTCACAGCTACCCCTTGATAGACAGCTCTACAGAGAAGCAAGAAATAAATGCATGTGGGCTATCTGGCAAGCCAAGGCAACTTACTATCACCAAGCTTTCACCACCACTTGGAGCTCTGGGAAATCTTTCTAGAACAATGTCAAGGAACTCTGTGGGAAAGCCACCACCTCTGACCCAACCCAGCTCCTAGTTAAGGGTACCCTTTCTCAGGACCCCACCGCCATATCCAATGCCCTTTACACCGCCTTCTCTGACCTTAGTCACATCCTCCCTAAAAACTTCTTTGACCCCATTACCAACCCCCCCACTGTTACACCTCCTTCCTGAACTCCCCTCCTTTCAGGCTGCATATAGTCTCCTGTAATGAGGCTAAACACTACCTCTCTAAAGTCCTGCACCACTCATGATATAGCAGCGACTCCCTTGACCTTAAAATTCTTCAGCTTACCCTTGATGAGACACTGTCTCACCTCACCAAACTCCTCAGCTACTCACTGTGCTTTAGCCAAATCCCTACTATGTGGAAGAGGGGAATTATCACACCCATCCTAAAGAAGGGTGATCCAATGACCCCAGGTAACTATAGGCCCATTACTATCCTCCCCCCCAAAAGCCCTTGAAAAAATTGTGTTTGACCAACTCGCCGAATACCTGGACAAATATAGTCTCCTCTGCCATGAACAACATGGTTTCAGAAAAGGGCACAGTACTACCATGGCCCTACTTGAATTTACATCATACATTCATCAAGCACTTGAACAGGGGTCAACAGTAGGGGCAATCTATGTTAATTTGACCAAAGCATTTGACACCATCAATCACGAGCTACTTCTCCACTCCCTTACATCCCTCCATGTTGCCCCTGAAACTATCTCCTGGTTCAAAAACTATCTTACTGACAGAACACAGCAAGTAAAAATTAGCAACACAGTCTCCTCCAAGCAACCAGCTTAGCTGGTGTCCCTCAAGGGTCAATACTTGGCCCACTGCTGTCCACTCTCTTTCTGAACTCACTACCCCAAGCCTGCAGTGGAAAGCTATTGCTATATGCAGATGATGCCGTGCTATATTGGAAACACACCAACCCCATCGATCTACAAAATGCCCTTCAAGGCTGTTTTAGAGAGCTTGCATACAGGTTCACTGACCACCAACTAATACTTAACTACAACAAAACAAAATCCATGATATTTGCTCACCGCCAAAACCCCCTTAGTAATTCCCAGCTAACAATCTCAAACTCGTAGGGTACCCACATTGAACAGGTCACACATTTCAAATATCTAGGTATCAATCTAGACACATCCCTCACCTACCACCACCATATTACATTCCTCTTCTCCTCAGTTAACACCCGACTTGGCATTCTTTACAGACACAAACACTGCCTTACCCCACAGGCTCTACGGTTGGCTGTTACATGCTCAGTCCTTTCATTGGTCGATTATGGAATAACTATTTATGGCGCCGCTGACCAATCAGCCCTAAACAGCATCAATATAGCACTCAACAAAGCCTGCCGCATGGTCACAAGCAGTGATAGACAAACTCATACATGTGTGCTCTATAATCGAGCTGCCTGGCTAACCCTCGAAGGGAGGCTTAAATACCAAACCTGCTTCCAAGCCAAAAAGATTCTTATGAAACTCACACCTAATTGTCTACACTGCCTCATCCAACCAGCCCCCCATAGGGGTACCCCCAGATGTCAGGCTGGGACCTCCTATACAGTCCCCCACTGCAGGACCTCTCTAATGCAAAGGTCCTTCCGTTATCATGCTCCCCTCTGGTTTAACAACCTACCATCTTCCATCTTACTTGCCCCTAATCTTGGCCAATTTAAAACTGGGATCAAGAGGCTTCTTCTTAACTCTGAGACCTATAGCTGTTTCCATCATTCCCCCTAGGTTGCCAGTCACCTGTGCCACCACACCTTTATGACCCAGTGTCCCCCTTTCAACCCTCAGATGTTATCTGAGCTCTGTCAATACCTTATAGTGTGATCATTGAACACTTGTAATGTCCTGTTTAGGTAACTTTTTTACAACCTGTCTTTATGTAATTTTCTATTGCGACTGACGTGTAGCCTTTGCTTATACTATGATTTGAACATTTTGTCAAAATGTAATGTTCTGTCTTGAAAACTTTTGTACAATCTGTCTTGATGTAATGTTCTGTTGTGACTGATGTGGAGCCTTTGCAAAGGAGTCCTTGATTCAAAGGTTTGTAATTCCGAAATTTTCAATAAATACATAAATAAATAATTGCTTGTTAACGTTTTCCACAAGACCTTGGGACTGTGGATGATATGGGGTCTCATACTTGATGCCAATGTAGATTGTATTTTTGTATTAAGTTTTCCACATGTGAGTTTCTAAAGTGGGAGCCTTGATCTGAATGTAAGTGAAGTGGGATACCCCGTCTTGGAAAGATTTATTTGGTCAATTTATCAATTACAAATTTAGCAGTAGTGGCATGCACTGGAAAAGCTGCTATGTATTGCGCAAAGTGGTCAATGATTACTAAAAGATGCTTTTCATTTTTGCTGGGAAGTAATAGTCCTACAAAATCAATATCCCAGGGTTTTTGAGAACTTACTTGCAGACCGGGAGTGGGAACTGTCTGGGCCTGCTTAAATTGTTAGCAAGTTGCACAGCTATTAATATATGCCATTATATCTGTTATTATGGAAGGCCAATTACATTTTTGTCTTAATGTTCTATGAGCTGCCTTTATACCTGGATGTACATGTCCAGTTCTTGTGTGAGCTAAGCAAATTAGTTCCTGCCTGCAGGAAATATTGTTTACTAGGTAAGTATCTCTTGTTGTGTTTTCTATTAGACCATCCTTGTCCCATTTCTGCAATTTTTGAGAGGCCTCACTGTCCAGGAGGTGGTCAACCTGCTGTTCAGCTTGGTGGACCTTCATCATTGTTTGACTAACAGTGTGGGGCAGTGGCATGGTGCATGCAAGTTTTGCCATTTTGTCCTTGCTTGGAATTAATGCCATCTATCCCATGCCCTTGGATGTGGGCAACCTTGGGTCTAGGGCTTGTGTGATTGTTTGCTTGCCACATTCCATCCCAGTCTGAGGTGAATGCACCAGGCTGATGTTGACATAAATTATAAACGTATACTACATACGAACATACGAAATTTGCCGGCAGATAAAGGCCCAGAGGTCTATCAAGTCTGCTCGAATGTGCAGCTAGCAACCCTTATTCTGCAGCTGCCCCTCCCTTCCACCCTTCCCCTTCATTAACTCTCTCCCTTGTCCTGTCCCATCCTCGTTTGAAGCAGTCCACTGTTCTACTGCATACCACTTCTGCAGGTAATGCATTCCACTCAGCCACCACCTCTCTGTAAAAAAGTGTCTCCTCATCTTCCTCCTGAACCTTCCTCACTCCAGTCTCATATCATGGCCCCTGGTGGCCCTCCCCTCCCTTACTTTGAACAGCCCCTCTGTACCCGTCTTGTTTATTCCTTTCTTGTATTTAAAGGTTTCAATCATGTCACCCCTATCTCTCCTCTCCTCCAGTGAGTACATGTTCAACTCCTTCAACCTCCTCGTATGATGAGTCCCCCAGCCCCTTGATCATCTTTGTCGCTCTGCTGCACCCTCCAGTAACTTAATGTCCCTCTTCAGATACGGACGCCAGTACTGCATGCAGTACTCCAGGTGTGGTCTAACTAATGACCTATACATGGCAGAATCACCTCCTCCCTCCTCTAGGATATACCCCTTGCAATACAACCCAGCATTTTGTTGGCCTTTGCAGCTGCTTTCCTACATTGTGCCAAGTTGTTCATTGACCCTGTAATGAGCACACCCAGATCCTTCTCCTCCTCTGTCTGAGCTAGCTGCACTCCCCTAGCTGGTAACTCCTCCTTGGGTTCTTCATCCCAAAATGCAGCACCTTGCACTTTTTGGCATTAAAGCCCAGTTGCCAGGTGTCTGACCAGGTTTCAAGCTTTGCCATATCATCCTGCAACCCCTGCCATCCCCCTAGGTCATCCACCACCGCGCCAACCTTGGTATCATCAGCAAACAGACTGATCTTGCTCTTGATGTCCCATGATATGTCTGCAATGAATATCCCAAACAACACTGGTCCCAACACGAGCCCTGTGGGACACCGCCGTCACTGCCCTTGGGTGTGAGAGCCTCCACCACCACCACCCTCTGTTGCCTTCCTGCAGCCAGTTTCCTACCCATCTCACCAGCTTTGCACCCGCCCTGTGCCTACTAACTTCCTTCCCAGCCTTCCATGTGGCACCAAGTCGAATGCCTTACTTGAAGTCCAGATACAGGACATCCACTGCATGGCCCCTGTCCAGTTGCCTAGTTACCCAGTCATAGAACTCGACCAGGTTGGTTTGGCAGGATCTGCCACGGATAAAAGCCATGCTGTCTGCTGTCCTGTAGTCCTTTGGCCTAGGGAGGGCCACCAGCCTCTCCTTCAGGATAGTCTCCATTAGCTTACCCATGATGGATGTGAGGCTCACTGGTCTGTAGTTCTCGGTTCATCCTTGGGGCCACTCTTGTGGAGGGCACCACATGAGCCATCTTTCCAGTCCTGAGGTACACACCCTGAATGTAGTGAGGCATTAAATAGGTCTGCCAAAGGTCCTGCAAGGACCCACCAGCTCTTCAGTACTTCTGGGTGGATGCCATCTGGGCCTGGCGCCTTGTCCACCCTCAGTGCCTTCAAACCCTCTCAAACTCTGCTGTCCATGATTTCCCCATCTGTCACCACTTCTCCCCCTGCTTCTGCCACTTCTCCTATCTTGGGTGTCACCCCCTATTCTCTTTAGTAAATACTGAGCAGAAGTACTCATTTAGTGCTTACACCTTATCGCACCCTGCTTCCACCCAACCCCCCTCCTTCCTAATCCTTACTATGTGGTCCTTACAGCTCCTTTTCTCCCTGATGTACAGTACTTAAAGAAGTCCTTCTCCCCCAAGGAAAACAAAACAGGTCCCAACACAGATCCCTAAGGGATCCCACTTTCCACTTTAATAGATCTAGACAATTCACCCATTATTCTTACTTGTTGGGTTCTATTACTCAACCAATTTCTTATCTATAGGACAATATGACTATCAAATCCCATTTTTACTAATTTCTCAATCAATTTATTATGAGGCACCTTATCAAAGGCTTTTTGAACATCTAAAAATGTTATATCTATAGATGTGTTATCGATTAGTTTCCCATTTATATTTTCATAGAAGCATAAATTGTTTGTACCACATGCTCTGTTTTTCTTAAATCCATGCTGTTTCTCATCCATATTTCCCAATAAATTCAAACCTTCCTCTTATTTTGCTTTCAATATATTCTCAGTGACTTTTCCCAAGATTGAAGTAAAGCTTACTGGCCTATAATTTGACACTAGTGATCTCTTTCCCTTTTTAAACAAGGGCACAACAAAAGCCTGCCTCCAATTTTCCAGTACTTCTGTTCTAAAGGACTTGTTAAATATCCACATTAATGCTTTTGATATTAAAGGTAATAGCTCCCTGATATACCCTGGTTGCAACAAATCTGGTCCAGCAGATTTATACACTTTTACTTTGTTTATTATTCATTCCCGGTTCATCCTTGGGGCCACTCTTGTGGAGGGGCACCACATGAGCCATCCTCCAGTCCTGAGGTAGATACCCTAAATGTAGTGAGACATTAAATAGGTCTGCCAAAGGTCCTGCAAGGACCTCTGCCAGCTCCTTCAGTACCATGAGATGGATGCCATCTGGGCCTGGTGCCTTGTTTACCCTCAGTGCTTTCAAACCCTCTCGAACTCTGCCCTCTATGATTTCCCCATCTGTCACCACTTCCCCCCCTGCTTCTGCCATTTCTCCCACCTTGGGTGTCACCCCCCTCTTCTCTTTAGTAAATACTGAGCAGAAGTACTCATTTAGTGCTTCTGCCTTATCATACTCTGCTTCCACCCAACCCCCTTCCTTCCTAATCCTTACTATGTGGTCCTTACAGCTCCTTTTCTCCCTGATGTACTTAACAAAGTCCTTCTCCCCCTTCTTAATGCCTTGTGCCAGCCTGAGTTCCGTAGATGCTTTGGCTCCCCTTACTGCCCTTGTCACCTTCTTCGATTCTGTCAAGTACTCCTCTCTGTCCTCCCCCTTCCCTGTTTTCTTGTACTTCCTAAAGGCAGCTCTTTTCCTCCTTACCTTTTCCATGACCTCCTTGCTCAACCAGCTCGGTTTCTTAGCCCCAGCCTTCTTGCTCTGGGCTTTGCAGCAGGTTTTGGTTGCCTCCACTATCCCCAGCTATTATGAGCTCCTACCTCTGGTTAGTATCCATACTAGATTGAATTCTGGCCAGGTACCCTTTAACCACTTCCCCCATCCTCCCAAAGTCAGCTCTCCTGAAGTCCAGCACTCTTGTGCCAAATTCCACTTCTTCCTTGCCCATATCCAATGTGAGCCATACTGAGTGGTGGTCACCTCCTGACAGCGGTTTCTCCACTGTAAGTTCTGTCACAAAGTCCCCATTTGCCAGCACAAGGTCAAGGGTATTCCCTAACCTGGTTGGTTCACTGACCATTTGCAGCAGGAAGCTGTCCTGGAAGGCATCCAGCAGTACCTGCTCCCTTCTGTTCCTGGTTGTTGGAGTGCTCCAGTCCACTCCTGGCATGTTGAAGTCCCCCACAATCACTACACTACCCTTCTCGCAGGTCCTCCTGATCTGTCCACCTAGTTCCCTGTCTAACTCCTCCGTCTGAGATGGTGGCCTGTACACCACTCCCATTCTAAGAATCCTATCTTGGAATCCTGGATTTGCACCCAAAGTGACTCCGTACTACCCTCCTCCCCTTCCTCCCTTACACACTTCAGTCCTTCCTTCACTTATGTGCCACCCCTTCCCAACTCACCTGTCCCTACGGAATAACCTGTACCCTGGTACAGACAGGTCCCAGTCATTATATTGTGGTCCATGTTTCCTGATGCTGCAATGTCCACCTCTCCCTCTGCCATGAGAACCTGTAACTCTGCAGTTTTCCTCCCAAGGCTCCTAGCATTAAGGGTAACCACCTTCCACCCTTCCCTCCCATCCTGCCTCCTTTCCTAGCACTTGCAATAGTACTTGCCATTTGTCCTTTGTAACTGTTATGGGGTAAGCTCTATATTATTTCCCAACCTGTGGTCTCTGCATATCTCTTCCCCAACTACCACCCCCCCACTCCTAGTTTAAATTCCCAACTTCCTCTATATACTCTTCCATCCTCTGTTTCAACACTTTCTTTCCCTCCTGACTCAAGTGTACTCTGTCCTTGGCATAGAGACTACTGTCCTCCCAGGTCTCTCCCCACCCCACCCAACAGCCTATACCCTTTAGCACAACACCAGGTTCTTAGCCATCCATTAAATTCCTCTATTCTCAGCTTTCTTGTTGTGCTTGCCTTTGGCACCGGAAGTATCTCAGAAAAAGTTACTGATCTTCCTGCCCCCTCACATAATTGTGCTAGTTCCTCAAACCTCCTCTGGACTATATCTAATGTCTAGTCAGGCAGGTCGTTTGTCCAGATGTATAATTAAATGAGGCTTGTCCCTACCCCTTCTAGCATATTTCAGAACAGACTGTCCCACCCTTTCCGCTGTCATTCCTGGCATGGCCTCCACCCAAATGCGACTATGCTTCTCCCCCTTGCTACCCACCTACAGTAACTCCTCCTAGTATTGAGTTCCCCCAGCACTAAGATTCCACCCCTCTTACTCCCTGCTTGCTTCCATTCATCTCCTTCTCTCATTTCCAGCTTCTCTTCTTCCTCCCACATTATTTTACCCCTGTTGTACCCTCCCAGCAGAACTTCCCCCACTCCAGTTTGGTCCAGGCATTTATCAATTACACCTCTAATTTCATCATTTCCTCCTCCACTTTCTTCCTCTCTAGCAGTGCACAGCTGTTTTCTGAAGACCCTTCACAATTGCCCACCCTCTCTTCATTGTAACCTGTTCTCCTTTCCACTTCATGACTTTTGCCACATCTTCTCCTCCCTCACAAGTCCCTATCTCTCCTTCCATTTGTCTTTGTCTCCTGACCTGGTTTCCGGCAATTGTTCTTCCTGGCCTGGGCCCCTTGGTCTCTGCTTCCCTTCTTCTGAGCCTCTCCTCACCACTGTTGGCTTAAATCACCCTCCCTCATCTCCCCTTCTTCCTCCCTCCAGTATTGGGCTAAACCAACCCCCAATCCACCTTGCCTGGCTTAGTTCCTCCTGCAGGCCCTCAATCTCCTTTCTAAGTTTTTCTATGTGGTTGTACACTAAACATCCTCCCACACTCCAGGCAATCTTTAGAAAGATTGGTGCACCACAGTTGTTGCAGCCTACCACCCCTCCCATTGCTGTCATTGCCTCACCAGCGACCCCCACCCTTCCAGATGCAGGATATTAACACTCCCCCAAGTCTCCTCTCCCTCATCAGTGCAAACATTTCGCTATTTCCACCGCCTTTGTTATACGTTTAGATATATTGAGCAACTGCTTTTATATTCCTATCCTTCCTATCCACACTCAAAAAGAGACTTTAAGTAGCCATTGCACAACCTTCTTCAAACTCCTACTCCTCCTTTCCCCAATGCAATATCAATGTGAAGAAGTAATAATGAAAGCTCGTAGATTTGCATTCATTTCCCTTCCACTGAGATAGCAGTCACCTCTTCACTTGCTGCTGTTCCTTTCCTGGATGTCTGCTTCTGCTATGACAGGTGCATATCCTTTGCCCGTTTGAGGAAGTGATGTCAGAACCCCTGGTGCAAAGGCAATCATGGACCAGGGGTGGGAGGGATAAGGGGTTTTGGGGGGTGGGACCAGCCCAAGTCTTACAGAAACAATCAGGTAACTGAGGCCTCTGGTCAGAGCATTAGCACCCTTCCCCCACTGTGCACTCAAACTTTGCAGCTAGTGAAGCCAGCAACAATGAATCACAATTCTACTCAAAGCCCCCAAAATAGGTTTGCTACCCAAAGAAACAGGACTCCAATTCAAACAACTTCACCAACAACTCATCAAAATAGGCTTGGAATTAGAAGATATAGGTCTCCAATTCAAAGAAACAGACCCAGTTAAATTACACCAATTATGTTTTAAAACAGAAGAAATAGGCCTCTACAAATGCAGCCTGCCACACAGTGACCCAAACAAATGAGCCCACTTATAGCTACCAAAACAGGTTTAAAAATTCCAACAGCCCCAAACAATACCCTGCTAGCCCCTTAGTAGTAAGAAAGAAAAGAAATAACATTCTACCAAGTAAAATCCACGAAAAACAATGTAAAACCAGAAGCTACTGTACTATAGATCTGATCCTGTCCCCCTTCTAGTTCCTTCCAAACTCGTTCTAGTTCATTACATAACTGCTGTCAGTAAAAATAAAATGTGGATGATGCTTTAGTGCCTTCTTTCATGCCAAAACTTCAGCATGTTAAGCTGATTTTGCCCTTAGTGGTATTGCTTTTTGCTTGGTAATGGAGTAGTTTCCTGGCTGTGTTTTGAGGCCTAAAATAATGCCTATTCCTCATATTCTTTGCATTGTATGTGTTGTACACTTCCATCGGAATACACTATGATGCTGTCATTTGGTATATCGAAGGAAATATATTTTAAATTCAGAGGGCTACTTTATTGTCAGAATGATGAGCATAATGCTCCTTGACTGTAGCAAAAATAATTTTTTCAGTGTTTAGTAATGCTCTTAGGTGAAGGGTTGAGGCCTTATTTGGGGCTAACGCTGGATTTTTAACCAGGGCTAGAGTACCTGGATCTTTGACATGTATTGAAATTTTGCTACCTTCTGTAAATGCGGTGCTCGCTTGAGAATCTGATGAAGGGCTAACAATGGTTTAATGGGCTCTGAAAAATTCACTTCCATTTGTGAGAGTGACCCTGTGAGGTAAGAGACTAAATTATGTTGTTGTTGTAAAGCAGCAGAATAATTTTCATGGTTAATATCAATAAGTATATCTAATGGCAAGGACAAATTGATGGGTGTTAGCTTATGATGTTGTACCACTTGTTGTAATTGGTGCAGAAGATTTTCTTGTTCTTTGTCCCATGTGAAATGTGTCAGTGACTGATACAGTGGTTGAGTTATAGTGGCATAATTTGGTATGTGGCTTCCCACAAAATTGCACAAGCCAAGGACATACTGTAATTGTTTCTTAGTCTGAGGGACCATGATGTTTTTTACTTTCTTGAGATAGTCATCTGTAAGACATTTTTTAGTTTACGTTTCCTAAGTACCTGACTGTATGTAGTTCTATTTGACTTCCCCCAACTGAGTTTATATCCCTTGTTGTGTAATTTAGTCACTACCTGTTTCAATGTGGCAAAATGGTCACCTGGAGAATCATGGCTAAAATAAATATTGTCTATATAAATCCTTATATTGGAAATGTCTTCCAGGTCCTTAGTTATAATGGACTGAAATATGTTTGGGGAATTTTTAAATCCTTGCAGGAGTCTAGTAAAGCAATATTGTTGGTAATTGACTGTAAAAGTTGTTTTAAATTGATCTTTTGGATGCAGAGATATGGAAAAGAATCCATTTGATATGTCAAGGACAGTTACATAAGTTTTTGGGAGCGATTCCCACTGTTGTAACATATTTATGTTTTGTGCTGCGTAATCTATGGTGTGCTTATTTAGTTGTCTGTAGTCAACTACTAGACAGATAGATTTGTCTTTTTTGGGTACCGGTAAGACTGATAAGTTTGTAGATGAAGTTCAAGGCCTAAATATATTGTCTTTTTGAAGAGTCTTAATAGTTTTCATTGACTAATTTTTATATTGTTATTTTATGTAATGCTGTTTTTGTCTTGATTGTGTAGTGCCATGTATTCTTATTGGGGGTACATCTATAAATCCTGCATATTCTGCTCTTGTGGTTGATTGGATTAATTGTTGGATTTGACTTTTATAATTTTGTGGCATGTCTATTTGTATTGGGTATGTATCAAGCATAACATTGAGCAGGACTAAATGTTTAGTGTCTTGTGCTACTAGGATGCCTTGTGCTGATATATCTGCTATTACTGCTGTAGTAGGATGATTATTAATTTTAATTGGGACTTCCTTTCATGTTAATGGAGGTTGTCCTAGAATTCTGTATAACATGTTTTGCTTGTATTTTGTAAAATCAAATGGGTAATGCCTTTGGGGCAGGACAATATGCGTGGAGCCTGAATCAATAAACAACATTTCCTCTGTTTCTAGTGTGGTCATTTCCCCAGTAGGGTTATCCACGACATCTGTTAAGATTTTCGTGGGGGCGTAAGTGATACCCATAGGTCCATGGATTTTGTCTTCGGAGGTTTGGCTGGGCTGGGGGAGTATGTGGTTGAAATTCTTGTGGTGTGTGCTAGGACTGCTGGTCTGAGTCCCGAAAGGACTGCTGTTTAGGCGTGTTTTGCTTTCTTTGGTCTGCTTCTTTATGAAAAGGCTGTTTATATGGCTAAATGAACTCCCACTGAAACTACAAACACACAGCCTGCCACAGTTCAAAACAGACCTCAGACAGCTCCTAAAGTCTAGCTCACAATGCACTTGTTTCTCAGGCCATACTTGAAAGACTAACCTACACCACCGGTAATACCCAGCACGGATACCTAGAAAAACCTGCCCTCATCCCAGCCTAATCAGGAGCACTAGTAAGCTATTAATCCTCTTTACCACTCTGTGTACTGCCTCCCCAAACCCCCCTCACCCACTTTCTCAACCATAGTCTGTCAATGGATTTTGGTGGTTTCCAGGGCTGAGCTACCCAGAGTATCATCCTGGACATAGCCTGAATCCTCCTACAATCACTTTATTTTCCGATGTTTGTCTATAATTCTCATGTACTGCTCTTTAATTGCCTAATGTGCTGAACCCTGTAACTACTGTATATGTGCTGAACCCTGTAACTACTGTATTTGTGTCTTGTATTATGTGTCCACCCTGATGTAGAACCTTTATAAAAGAGCTCACGCTCAAAGGTCTTCCGATACAACAAATAAATAAAAAATAAAAAAATCTGGTTGTTTTATTTTTTAGTTTTGACGTAATAATTGCAATTTTCAGGTTGCATCCTCCCATGATAGATCCTTGATTCCATGGAGGTCAAATTATGTTTGGAGGGAGGGGTTTAAATAAGCTCTTAAATCTTTTACTGCCAAATTCTCAATTTCACACTGTAAGTTATAAAGCCATGAATGAAAATCTTTGCCTGGAGTTAGTTCCAATCTAGTGGCCCTTTGTATGAAACCTCCACCTGTAAGTCATAAATATGATATAAGCAGTATATAATAGATTTGCCTGCATCATATAGAGTTTTAAAAATATTGTATTTTACTGGATCCATGATTTGCTTTAAAGCTTCTAATAGAATACCTTCTTTATACTCTCCAGAGAATTCCTCAAGTTTTATTGCATGTTTGTTTATATTGTTATTAGTGACTCCTTCCTGTAGGTTTATTTGGTCCTTAACCATTTAAACTAGTTTGAGTTTGTCTATCTTAGTTGCTGGAATAAGTGTTTGCATGGGCTTCTGAGCAGATTGCTGCAACAATGTATTGTGAACAGAGTGTGCTGTAGGTAGTTGTTGAGATTGGAGCATTTGAGGAGATAATGGGTGTGCATTTTGCTGAAATGGTGCAGTTGATTTTTGGGGTTCTGCTGGTAATTGTGAATGGTGGGTTGCTAATTGTGTGGTAGTAGTTAAGCGGTTATTTTTGGGGGTAGACTGAAGGAGTGGGGAGAGTTTAATGTTGTTTATGGTAGAGCTGGGGGGTTTGGTGAAGTTGCTGATTGAATGCATTTAAGTTTCAGTGTTGCATTGTCCTGAGACATCTTTAAATTACAATCATGTAAGGCTTTGAGTAAGGACATGTATATGACTAATATTCTGGCTAAATTAATTTTATTACCCTGATATAAGTCATTTAAAGCCATTCACCATTGTGGGTTTTATTTAATTATTAATATTATATATTAGTCTTCCAAACTAAAGCACCCCCCCACCCAAATACCTATCTCTCAGAAATTTCAGCTGCCCAGTCTCCACAAATCTCCTTGAGGAGGCCCAGTCCTTGGACTGGGCCATGCTTTTTTCCCTTTCCAATGCATCCACAGCAGTTTCCACATTTACCTGGACTCTGCTAACACTCCAGGACCGCTTTTTCCCTGTCACCACCAGACAGGTCAGAGACGGGTGCTCGCACTGGGTCTCTAAAGACCTCTTAACCCTTATGAAGGCCAGAGACCATGCCTGGTCCACTTTCAAAGCAACCTCCCTCCTTCCCTCTGAGATGCTTACAGGCACTTGAGGAACAAATGTAAACAACAGGCCAAATTTTTGAAACAGTCCCACTTTTGCAATCTGCAAAAGGCCAACATTGGAGACCCTAGAAAATTCTGGGACTCAATCAGCTCCCTCCTAAACCCCCACCCCAGCTATGCTGCACCATATCTCAACTCCTAGGATGGGCTGCTGACCGACCCTCACGATGTGGCCAGTGTCTTCAACTGTAAGTTCACCAACTTATCCATGTACCTAAATAAGCTGCCAACTGGCCAACCTCAAAGCTCAGCCCTAATACCCAATACACTGCCATCCTCCTCCAGCTCTGCCACTCACCTGAAAATACCCCCATTCTATTTTAAAGCCCTCTCCATACACGACACAGTGAAGCTACTCAAAAATCTGCCTAACCATGGCTCCTCCAGATCTAATGGACTATCTCCAGTCTTCCTTAAGCTGATCTCTCCAGCAATTGCCAGGCCACTCACCTTCATCTTTAACCTTGCCCATTCCACCTCCTCCATGCCTGACCCATGGAAGATAGCTAAGGTTATTCCCATTCTTAAATCTGGTGACCTGAAATCCTCCAAAAAATTACTGCCCGATATCCATCCTCCCTCATCTCAGTCAACTACTCAAGAGAGCAGTACACAATCAGCTCACTGAGTACATAGGCAAATACACCCTCCTATGCAACCAAGGATCATTCCACTGCCACTGCCCTTGCCCTTCTTACTGACCACGTCCTCTCTAACATGGATAATGGTAAAGCCACCGGGGCTGTCTTCGTCAACCTCTCAAAGGCTTTTGACATGGTTAACCATGCTATCCTTACCTCCAAGCTTAGCCTCCTTGGTTGTTCTCAGAAAGTCACACAAGCTGGTTCACTAACTACCTTACCGATCACTCACAATTCATGTATATTGATCAAACCTGCTCCCCCACCCTGCCTGTCTCTGTGGGGGTCCCTCAAGGCTCAATCCTGGGTCCCTTCCTTTTCTCCTTATTTGTTAATGCACTTCCCTTCGACTGCCTCAGCTGTCACTATCTCCTGTATACTGATGACCTTGTCCTCTTTCACAGTGACAAATCTACGGCCTCCATCTCCTCAGGTCTCTCGCACAACTATGCTGTGGCCCACAGCTGGTTCTCAAAAAAACTCCTCTTAGTAAATGCCAAAAAAACTAAATCCATGCTGTTCAGATCTAAGCCCTTTCTGGCCAAAACTAAAAACCATGCCCCCTTACACATTCTCACCCCAGACGGCCCAGCCCTGGAGGATGTCAACACCTACAAATACTTAGGAGTACTGCTCGACCCCTCCCTCACCTTCACTGAGCATGCAGATTCTCTTGTCAGAAGGTTCCATCAAAGGTTAGGTGCTGACTATAGATTCAGGCAGTATCTTACCCCTGAAGCTAGACTAGCCATTGTCCAGGATAATCTCCCTATTCTTGACTACTGCTCCCCTATTTATGCCAGGATCTCAGCTACTGCCATAGCTAAACTCTCTGCTGCCTACAACAGCACCTGCTGCTTTGCTTTATTGGCCCCATTTTCCATCCACCACTGTACCCTCTATAATACCCTTGGATGGCTACCGCTGCAAGATCACTTTGACCTAGCCCTCTGCTGCATGGTAGACAATGTCATCCACATGGCTCCAGAATCCCCCTAACTGCCCTTCTGAAAACCAGAATGCTCCTTCGCAACCTCCGGTCAAATGATACTCCCCCTCTAGCAGTTCCTAGGGTATCCACCAACATGGGTAGCAGAGCTTGGTCTGCAGCTGCCCCTTTGCAGTGGAACAAACTACCAGCTGAACTCCGTTCCATCGACACACACTCCAGTTTCAAGTCCTGCCTTAAAGTCTGGTTCCTGGCAAACTCATCCTGCTGCTGCTCCCTGGGGTCTGACACCAACCCACACTAGTCAACTCCCCACCCTAGAGATTACCTCCCTACCCACACTAGTCAACTCCCCTGCCTACAACTGTTATATTGTATTTTTCACAGTAATATTTGACTTCTTTGCCTGTACATATTGTATGTATCTTTTTTACTGAGTATTCTGTGTATTACTTGCTCATTGCACGATGCAGTCACACAATTGTACACTGTGCCTATGATTTGTTTGTTTTGCACTAAATCTCCTCATGTCCGATATTGAAGCCTTGTATTCACTGTTCTCAAATGGACCTATGCATCAAACCTGTATATTGTGCTTACTATTGTTGCCTGTATCAAATCTGTTTTATGTGTATTACTGTTACCTTGTACTCCACTGTCACCCTGTGCCATGTGTCATGGCCCGGGTCATGCCTGAAAATGGTCCCTGGGATCAGTGCACTCACTCGGTTATCAAAGTCATAAATAACTAAATAAATAAATAAATATCCTGAAGTTCTGGATCATAGTGGAATTCCTCATGTATGTGATCTATGACAGCAGCGTTTATATATGGTATTTGTTGGATGGTTTCTGACATGTCAGTAGGTGTTGGAACAAGCATGGTAATGTTTTTTGTAGGTAAATAGCAATGATTTGTGGATTTAGTGGTTATAGTAGTTTGGTTTGGTTTTGATTTTGGGTGCTGATTTGATGCGTCTTGTTTTTGCACTTGCTCAGAGTCAAAACTTGAACTAGAACTGGTGGAGTCGAATTCTGAGTTTAGTGGGTACTCAGGGATATTGTATTCTTCTTCTGGAGGTGGAGTTGGTTCTCTGAGTATTGAATCCTGTTTTGCCAATTTTTGACCAAATCTTTCTTCTAAGCCCTGCAATATTCTTTTTTTTTATTTTTGGTGTCATATGATAATGTTTGCATGTCATGAACTGAGGGTGCAATAGCAGATCTTTTAAGTTGTGATTTTGTATTTTTTTATTTTTGCATTTTTTACACCCATCGGGGTCACCATTTGTTTTGTGGGGGTTCTTTGCTTGACACCTGGTGTGACATTCGCAGTCATCTCCATGTGCAGGCGATGGCCTTTTAGCCTCACTCTGACCATTGTAAGATGACATCCTAATCAACATTTCCATAAGGTTAGGATAAAGTCTAATAGGCATGCTGAGTTGCATGGCTGGGAATCTGATTGGGTTATTAGGACCCTGTAGCCAGCCCAGATCTCGTATGTCCCCATCTATCTGGCTGACTAAAATTATTTTGTCTCCGTGGGTGTAGACATCATATTCACCAAAGTTACCTTCATGTTCATGGTCATGGGTACTTATTTTAGGACAGTGTGACTTGCCCAGATGTTCAAAGACCCTAACTAGTACACTGTCCATAGTTTTATTGTTGTGTCTGGGGCAATTAAATATCCTACATAGATAATTTCTGGATGAGTCATAAGGACACCATCCAACATATTGATGTAATAATAGATAGCATTCTAAAGTCTCACAGTTTAGTAGATGGCCATAACCCTCCACAGTTATCTTCAATGTACCTGCATGACACATGTGACAACAATCACAGAGTAGCCTACCTTTACATAATGTATCTAAGGAGTTATAAGAGGTAAGACTATTTAATCAAGAAGGAGTACCAGGAGATTTCACTTTGGCTTGATAATACTTTACTTAGTATCTTTATAGAAAGTTAACAATATTCTGATCAGCAGTGCAAGCAAACAATATAATTCCCAGCGGGGGAAGGTCCCCTATTATAGACACAATAAATACAAAAATATAAAATCCTGCCAAGCAATAGCCTATCTCCACTCCTGATGTTAGAGATTGAAAGGTAATTTCTCACCACACTGTAGTTTTCACCTGATGCTCCAAGTGAGTTCCTGAGAGAATGGGTCCTCACTCTGATACCTCTGCTTCTCCCGCATTAGTATAACAGGGGTAGGTTTAAATAGCCTGTTACGGTATCTGTAGGGTTATGTCTGTTATGGTATCTGAAGGGTTATGTCAGTTATGGTATCTGCAGGTTTGTGTTTTAGTTTTCAAGTTACTACAGTTTTTATTTTAAAAAGAAGGCAGTTTATTTCAATGTGGTTTAACCTTTAAAAGTAACTGCTCGAGTGTGTGTACATAGCATGGTAAGTGCATCAACTAAAAGACTTTTGCATGAAAACAGGATGTCACACCAGACTTGATGTAATGGGTAAAGGCTAGTAATGTAAAAGCAGAATAGTAAGTGCAGAAAGTACAAAAACAGAACAGTAAGTACAGAAATTGCAGGTGTCCTTGAAGGACGGTTTGCTGTGCCCTTATTTGTACAGGGGATGTGGTGTATGGGTAAGCATAAGCTCTTGTTTTGAAGCTGTTAGGGGATTTCAGGATATTACTTGACCATTGCAATAAAAAAAAGAAGAGTATAAGAAATGTTTAAAATGTTTAAAGCATGGAATCTGTAAGGCATGGCACCTAATTATTATTGCATATAGCATGTAAATATTCAAATTAAGATGTTTACAGCATAAGCCATAACTGTAATAATATTTTGAAGGAAGAGATGTTTAAAGTCTAAATTGCAGGATGTCAATGTTTAAAGCACTTGTTAGCTATCTTATTGTATTCTTTATCAAGTTGAACAGATTTAATGCCCTATAGGTATTGAAAAAAAGCAATATTTCAACATATAAATCCAGGATAGCTTCATTTTTCATTATCTAGTCAGTCAGGATGTTCAATAAATAGTCCAATAACTAGTCTGCTTGTCGTGTATCTGGTGAGGGCCAGTCTGCCATCATTTGTTCCGGTTCCTGATGATGCTCTTTATTGGTTAGGATAACTGAGGCAAGAAGTTCTGTTTGGGATGAGAATGAGTTGCAGGTACTGCATAACTCTGTCAGCTCAGTGTGGTACCGCTCCAGTCCCATTCCTTCAAAGATTCCCGGTGGCTGTACTCCATTCCCGACCATAACACGTTCTCTGCAGGAGTTATTTAAAAAAAAAACTGACAAAATGCATGCAGTTTGGAAACATGTTTTATTTAATTTTTCACAGTAGAGTACTGTTTTCTCCAGTTAGGTGGCAGGACAAGGCTGAAATGTTGTTGTACTAGTGATGTGATGTCAGAATGATAGTGCAACTATTTTGACCTTTGAACTGTCCTACAACTGGACTTTGAAGGCTCTGATTTCCATCCAACAATAAACCCTAACCATATAGTATAAGAAGTTTCCCCTAATACAGATCCTGTGCAGATCAGCGGCCCTGCAAAGTGCCAGTTGTGTTATAATGTATGTATGGCTCCGCCTGTATACCATGGATAATGTGGACATCACTGTGTTGGTCAGACACTACAGACTATGTAGAACAGTGTTGAACAAATATGGTAAGGTACATTCAAGGCTCATCAATGACTACTGCCTCCCTTGACCCTACGTCACATAAAGCCATCTCTGGTGAGACGCAGTGGTGTGGCACACAGTATATATGGCCTGGGAGATGGCAATGATGTGGGTACACTGCCACAGGCACTGTATCAATCAATCAATCAAAATCTTTATTTAACCAGGCAAACACCATTGAGCAGAGCTACTTTTCAAGGTGGACCTGGGTGAACACAAATACAAGATAACAGGGTAATACACAAATAACGATACACAGGCTTGATCAAAAACAAGCATGGACAATACATTGTAAGGAAATGCAGGATAAGTGCCACAATGGTTTACAGATAAGAAACTGGGCTAACAGTAATACAGATAAGGTCAGCAACAGTGACAAGATGGGGTGACAGGAGCCATGGAGAAGAGACTGGGGACCCTGAAGCACCAAGAAGAACAAATGGGCCCTGGAGCTGAGATAGGAGGATGGAAGAGGGGCAGTGGGGCAGGGAGGAGATGGAGGGAGAATATATCAGAGGCCAGTAGGAGGGAATATGAACCAGAGGTGCAGAGGTATGTAAGGAACCTTATGAAGGGGATTAGACAGAGGGTGCAGGGGGAGGGGAGAGTGGGTATACTACTGAGACAAGAGCAGTGGATAAAGGAAAATAGGAGAGAAGAAAGGATGAATGAGGGAAGATAGGATGAAGGGGAAGGGAGAGGGCCAGGCAAAGGCTGGGATCAGTGAAAAAAGACCAGGGGGGTGAAGAGATGTAGAGAAGCAACAGAAAAGGGAATGGGGTGGGAGGGCCATGCACAAGTTGGGATCAGAATCTAGGATGAGGCCAAGACAAGAATGATAAGGGGACACCCTGAGAGGAGGAGTAGTTTAATCAGTAGTAGCAAACACAGGATTCTTTATTGAGCTGAAGATAAAGTGTTTTGAAGGCTGTGATGCTGACTTTAAACTTTAATTTCAGAGTTTTTTGCAGGTTATTCCGTAGCTGGGGAAGCGCATAGCTAATGCATGTCCAGCCAAAGCGGGATCTGACCTTTGTTACCTTTAAGGTAATATAGGAGGCACTTCTCAATGCATATCTGCTTAGAGTGCAAGATGGTAAAACAGACCGAAATATAGTCAGGCTGTTTATTGACAATAGCCTTATATGTCCAGATGGCGGCATTTCTTTGTCGTCTGAGGATAAGAGAAGACCAAACTACAGCGGTATACAACAATCAATGGTGGGTGGAGTATGGAAGATCTGTTATGAACCTTAGAGCTCTATGATAGAGCGTGTCAAGTTTTGAAAGTGCGATAACTGATCCATGGGTATAAAAGAAATCTGCATAATCTAGCAGGGGTAGGAAGGTAGTTTGGACTAGTCTCATCCTTGCATCTGGGGGGAGGAGATTTTTTATCCCAAAAAAGAAGACAAGCCTTTGACGATGCTTCTTTGTCAGTTGTTCTATATGCTCTAAGAAGGAAAGTCTGTTGCCAAGCCATACACCCAAGTATTTGAAATGAGTTACGTATTTCAACTGTTCATCCAGGTCAGTGGATTTTAGAAGGGAGAGACCCAGCCAAGGCTGGGTTAGGTGTGTTGGGAAAGGGTGAGAAGATCATAGCTTTTGTTTTCTTGGTGTTCAGAAGCAACTTTTGATTTAGGAGCTGGTGCTACAACAATTTGAAATCATCCTGGAGAGCTGTACATGCCACATCTGGAGAGGGGCCACTGGCATAGAGCACAGTGTCATCCGCAAAGAGGAGTATTTGGGCTTTTTTAATGGTGGAATCTATTCTGTTTATATATGCAACCCCCTGCAAATGGGGGTTCCCAAAAAGTCTCCCTTGAGCTTGCCTAAATGCTCACTGCCAGGCTGGTGTCCTACATTTTAGCAGTTTAAATGTGATTGCCAGAGCCTGGATAGCCTCTGTGCACTATCTCTTTAAGAGCTGCTTGATTGCAGCATAAGTAATCTGAGATGGAGCTCTGTTGAAAGATGTAACTATTTGCTGAAAACCATTTAGAATGATAATGATAATGTCGTTTGTCTAACCTACTTTCTTTGTAGCAAGGACTGTTTTGTTTGTCTCCACTATCTTGGTCCTGGACTGCAAATTGGACCAATCAGTTCTGGTGGGACCTAAAATGTAGCCAGACTACAGGAGCTGTCTGAATTCAAAATCTTAGGAACTGTGGTTTGAGTTTTTGCACCTTTTTTGCAACTGAAGGGGGAGCTCTTGCTTTGACAGACAGCCAAATCAGCCAACCAAAACTTTTGGATCTTGGGGATGTCCCAGGCTGCTTGCAGTTTTCAGTTAGAACTAAGTTGGAAGCGGAGCAAGAAGGAGTTGAAGTGATCCTGAGAGCAATCCTGAGTGGATTCGCATGGGAGAACTATGAAAAGGCTGAGAGTTTGGCCTCCATGTCTGTCTGCTGCTCCTGAGAGGGAGAGAAGAGAACTATATTTTGGACTAAATCCAAGTTTGTGTGACTAAAGTAAGCTACCGAAGTGGGCCAGGCTCAACCTGAAGCATACCGAATAGTTTTGCTGAATGTGACCGGCCTGTCAGGAGTTCCAGCTACCCCTAAGCTCCTGGTGTGTGAAGAGACTTTATGATTGTGCCCGGGGAGCGCTTTGCCTGGTACCGTAGAATTCCCGTACATGTAAATGTGCTATGAGCTGCTAGTGGGTTGTGAGTTAGTTCCCCACTGTGTGAACTGTGTTCTGCTTGCTGGAAGCTGTATCCAGCCCAAAATGGACTGCTTCCGAACTTGTCTCCATACGGTCTGGGCTTTGCTAGACTGGCCCAGCCAGACTACCCACTGCACAGAGAAGCCAACGATTTAGAGACCTGCCTGGGATCAGCCCCTACTCCACACTTGAACAGGAATGACGCCTCACGACTTGTGTGGGCCCTGCTTCTCCTGGCATTCCAGATCAACCACCTGCAGTCTCGATTTTCGTCCAGCCTGTGTCCAGTCTTGGGTATCGTGAGTAAATACCAGGGTAGCTCCCTACAACAACAGCTTAATCTGAGTGTGTCATCTGATTGTCTTGTTGCTTCATTTCCTTTATGAACTGAACCCTCTGGCTCCAGATTACAAATATTGTGCACTGTGCATGTTGTGTTTTCCATCACAGGGCCTCAAGCAGCTGCAACCCCAGGCAACTGTTCTGGCTAGCCCATCTCTTCTCTACCTGAGTACCCTGAGGTGGGCTGTGTGGGAGGGACTTAAAGCACATGCATAACTGCTTGATTGATATAACCTTTAGGTTAATTAACCTGATTTTGCCCCTCCCTTGTTCAAGTCCCCTGAATAAATCAGATCTAACTTTTTCTGCATGTAGTCTGACTGTGGTTCCAGTTTGTGCTCGAAGTACTGTACTGTTGCTATTTGCTGTGCTTAACCTTGTTTTACAGGGGGTCCCCAGGGTCAAGCCAGAGGAAACAGCCCTGGAGGTAAATGCAAACAGTGTGGGTACTTGTGTGGTGTACCAGGGGTATTGTGAAAGTGATTATTGTACAGTGTTCAGGCCACTAGAGGGGATAGAGGGGGGTTACAGTGTCCCAGAGGGCTGTGCCCAGGTTAGCTTGACCACTACCAATGCTGACCTCCAGGTGGAGGCACCCGTTTCAGAACTCAGGACCCTTAACCTGCTACTAGCCAGGCGGGTAGGGGTAGTAGCCCTTGGGAAAGTGCCACCTAGGGGTTACATATAGATAGCGAATAGCAATGGCCCCAGGATGGAACCTTGAGGTACACCCCTCAGGAAGGGTTTTAAAGGAGAAACTTCACCTTCGACTTCTACCTGCTAATAGTGGCCTGTGAGATAGTTCTCAAACCAACTAGTAGATAGAGAGTCCAATACAATATACCGGAGGTCTGTGAAGAGCAGGTCGTGATCAAAGGTATCAAAGGCTTTGCTTAGATCCAAGAACACTGCACATATGAAATTCTTCCTGTCTAATTCGCACTGGCAGTCATGTGTAACCTTAGCCAGGGCCGAGATTGTACTACGTTGCGCTCTAAAGCCTGACTGTAGTGGATTAAGCAAGTTATGCTGATTCCAGGTAGTTTCTGAGCTGAGTGTTCACGATTTTTTTCCAGTAGTTTGGACAGAGTTGGTAGGATGGAGATTGGCCTATAATTGTTCAGGTCACTGGGATCGCCTGATTTAAACAGAGGGATAACATGTGCTGTTTTCCAGATGGTGGGAAGGTCACCCTGTAAGAGGGATAAGTTGAACAAGTGTGTGATGGGCACTGCAAGGACATGGAAACCTAAGTTTAGGAAGTAAGGCTCAGTAAGGTCTGCTCTAGCGCTTTTTCTAACATCCAGCTGGAGCAGAAGGTCCTCGCCTTCCTTTAGGGTTGTGGGTGGGAGTGAGAAGGACACATTTGGGAAGGAGATATCTTGATTACTGACTCCCAGCTGCGAACAGAGTGAACTTGCTTGGGAAGTGTTGAAGGTGAGCCCTGCAGTGAAAAAGTGATCATTGAAGGCAACAAGAATTAACGGTTTGTCGGTGAGTATATTGGCACCAGTCTAAATTTCTGATGGCAAGGCAGCACCGGAGCGATGACCTTCTATGTCTTTAATTCATTTCCAGAATTTTGAGGAGCATTTAGGTGATTGATCAAATTGGGTGCCGTAAAACCTAGCCTTTGTTTCTCTGGCCATTGTGATGCAGAGGTTCCTAGCCTTCCTAAAGAGGTTCCCGTCATTTGAAAGTTTAGATTTACAAGCTTTTTTCCACAGCATATCTCTGTTACGCATAGCCTCCTTCAAATCAGTGGTGAACCACCGGCAGAACTTATTCCTAACACAAGTTTTCACAAGGTGTGCGTGCCTATTAATGGCACCTAACACTATGCCTTGGAAAATATCGTAGATAGTGGACACTGAATTTGCTAAGTTAAAGTATGCAACACACGGCATGTCACAAGGCTGTACTGGTACAACAGTACCCTGTGCCTACCTCTGCCATACAGATATTCATACGTAAGCCTGAACATGTGGTACAAGAGACCCAGCTATTGCTGACAGGTGTGGAGGCAGTATAGCGCAGTGGTTTAAGGCTCTGAGCTGCAAACCTGGAGATCTGGGTTTGAATCCCACAGCCCCCACGTGCATACTGTGTGGCCCTGAGCAAGTCACTTAACTTCCTTCTGCTCTCAGGTCACACCTGTAAACAAGCTTTCAGCTTAGTGTGTCTCTCCTGGTTAAAAAAAAAACCTGAGCCTGTGAGCAGTACTGCCAGTGCCCTGGTGTACCAGTCCTGTGGCACAGGGGACATGCCACCACATGGTTTAATGCATGTCAAGGCACAATACTCACACCCAGGGCAACATGCCTGTTGCAATGATGAGCAAGGCAGTAGATGGCACAGACCTTGACATATTAAATTGTCAGTGGTGTGACAATTTCCAAAGGGCCGGGTGAGTGTCATGAACCACAACTGCATGAGTGCTGCCCTGCAAGCATGCCTGCAGCCTGCTGAAACACATGTGGACATCCCTGTCCCACATCCGAATCATGCAGCTTAGTGTAACTATGCAACCCAAAGGGCAAAACAACCAGTGCAGGGTACTTACATATACATGTGTCTGTGGAACTTTCCTTCACTGGCTGCCCACACTGGGCCCTGTCACAGCCTTGGGTCCTGTCTTTCTGCCACTGGTCCTGGTGGGCACACTGTTGCTCTCTGGCCCTGGGCTGGCCCTGTTAGGCTCTGGCATCTGTTACAGAGGAGACATGACCAATAGCATACAGCAGAAAATATGGCAGAGTACCATAACCCCTACACATTACACACACCTATATGGACAGGACTTTGCAGGGCCACACCCTGCCATTGTGCTCAGCCGTGGCATCCCAAAGCCATGCCATGGCCCATTTGTAGTAGCAATGATACATTCCACTGTCATGAGTATGGCCCGGCACATTGTATGCTGGCCCATGTAGTGCCTACATCCTGCCAGTCTCCTTGCCCCTGTACAACATATGCATACATTCCAGCTACAGGGCCTGCACACCTCATAGTATGCATTTGGATGCATGGAGCACCAGGTCACATACAACAGGGGCACATGAAGCATACTAGTGCAACCATAGGGGAGGGCAGGGTACCACAAGTGTATCCCAGCACAGTGGCCAGTTCATGCCTGGCACACCCTGTGCAATATAATAGTACCCCATGCAGTACTTGACATATGGTACTGGCACCCATGCGGCAGAACATAGACAGTGCACATGGCACAAACAATGGCCACATCCTTGTGCTGTTGGGTACACCTATCAGCACAGCTACATGTAGAACACATGTGACATCCTCCCTGCTTGTACCTGACAATAGCATGTCATGTGTACTGAACCCGGCAACCAAACCCTGACTATCTTTCAGTGAAACTACACATTTCCCTGTCATGCACCCTGAAACTGCAGCCGTGTTGCTGTGGCAGCACACAACTGTGCTGACATGGCAGGTGCATGCCTCAGGGATCCGCAGTGGATCCTGCAAATATACGGGGCAATGGAGATGTTCCTTGGTACAGTGGACCCAAACACCTGAATACGTATGAGCAGGCCATACAATGAAGCAGGTCCCATAGGACAATGGGACACAATAGACACAGTGGTACAGTGCATGTTCCCTCAGGGACAGTACCTCAGAGGTATATTATCATGGCACAGCACTACACAAAGGACACCACCCAAACCATACATAGAGCCACCTGTACTCACCCAGCCTTGGCACGGTGCCTCTCTCCACCATTGCCCACAGTTGTTGTAGGTAGCATTCCTCCCTCCTCTGTAAGTCATGGTACCAATCCCAACATTGGCCACTGGTACATGTAACCCTGGTGCATCATATGAGGTGCAGCCCCACAGATGCCCACACTTAACACTGTGGCCTGCCTGACCCCATCTTCTCACCCAGTAGCTGGTCCTCTCTGGCCACCACAAGGTCACCCAAATTGACCAGCTCTGTGGTGGACCAGCTCTGTGCTCTTTGTGGCACAGCCCTGCTTCATCTGCCTGCCATGTTGCACCTCAGCCTAGGTCTGGCCCTCATACCACACTCTTGCCAGTTTCAGGGCTGTCTTGGTGTGTCCTGTCCATTTGCACAACACGTGTCCATGGGCTTGCCCCGCTAACATCATGTTGAGCAGTGCAATGCATACTTCTGGAGGGAGTTTACCTTGAAGTAATGTCTGCACCATGAACTGACGTTGCACAAGTGCATGCTAGTGCAACCACATTAGCAGATGGGGCAAACCTGTAATATTTAACCAATGTATGCAAATTTGCAAATTTTTCAGTCTGAGAGCAAACACCCACATTTGCATGTCATTACAGGAAAGTATGCATACATTAGCATGCCTAATTGCATCTGGAGCATTTAAAAGGTGCTCAGTGTACCACCTAGATACCACAGCAGAACTGCAGGTGGCTAGAGGTAGGTGCCTTGTAGAATGTCCTAGAAAGGGACATCAGAGATCATTTAACTGTGCTGTATGCAGTGGTACATTGGACATGTTGAGGTGGTGGAACTCTCACATCTACATCTCCTGGTGGTGGTTTTGTCATGATTAGGTGGGAAATCTCCCCTATAGTAGTCACTGGTGCATGATAACAGAGGATGTGGTACCCTGAGATATGTACTTAGGAGGTTGTGGTCCTTTTTTAAACCAAACTGAACTCTATTTACCCCCACCACCTCCCCCCTACTTTTTTCTTTGTTTAGACCAAGGTCTTATGTTATGATTTTCATGCGAGTAGTGCTTACTTAATTTCCTACTTTTCATGACCTTGATCCACCCTCCATAAATCTATCATGACGGCCATGTTAGAGGAATAATGGGTGGTCTATGGAGTGCGACTAGTGCCTCCTGAAGAACATAATAAAACCATAAAGGAAGAATAAAAAGAGAAAACAAATAATTTTAAGCAGCCTCATAATCGGCTGTTACAAAAGAAGAATCACCACTTTGCGCATTTACTATGCCCCGCCCCTCTCCTGGCCCCGATAGTATTCTTTGTGAACCTATTAATTTGCCATATATATATATATATATATATATATACACACACACACACACACACACATACTGTATATACATATACATTTATATGTATAGGATATGCAATGGAAGTAAGTGTAATAAATGATATATCTGCCCAAGAGCAGTTTGACCTTGGGTAACCTCATGAGTGGCATAAGCCATGAGTGAGGTGTCCGAGGTCAAAGTGCTCGAGTGCAGATAAATAACTTATTACCCGAGTTTTCCATTGCATATTCCATTTATGCAATTCTTTCATTTTTGCTTTTATAGGGGGCATTTGTTAGTCAAAAAAGTTAATAAAAATTTTATTTTCTGCCATTTTATGCTGATTATAAAAAATCTAAAAGAAATCTAGAAATGAAACACCTCTCATTTTGCAGATATTTTTATGCTGAACAACTTTTGTGCTCAAAGTACCATACCATAATTTTTGGTTTTTAAGTTATTTACATTTGTTTGATGAAAAAGTGCACAAAAATTGAATTTTCTGCTGTTTTTCACTAACTCTGAAAAAACTAAAAAGTATCTATAAATAAAACACCACTGATTTTGTAGATATTTCTGTACTGAATAAACTTTGTGCTCACAGTACCATGCTATAATTTTTCATTTTGAAGTTATCTACATTTATTTGCAGACAAAATAAAAACAAATATGAATTTTCTGCTGTGTTTTTGCTAATTATCAAAAAAATGTAAAGGTATCAATAAATAAAACACCATTCATTTTGTAGATATTTCCATGCTGAACAACTTTCGTGCTCACAGTACCATGCTATTATTTTTCGTTTTAAAGTTATTCACATTTAAATATGGTTAATACTGCTACTGAGGCCAAACATTCTAAATGACATAAGCACTGTATAGATAGACGGTTGATGACATAAGCACTGTGCACATAAATTAAATGTATATATACAGTTACTCAGATAAACAGATTTATCACACTCTGTTTATCTCCACCCATTATATATATATATATATATATATATATATATATATATATATACACACACACATATATATAAATATACATACACATATTCATATACACATACATATACATATACACACATATACATACATACTCACATACCTATACACACATATATTTTTTCACTTCCCCACTGATTTTTCTCCCAAAATGTTCATTATATAGAAAAAAACATTATTTTATCTCCTCATAACTGTATTTTCAACCCCCAGGTTGGATTTCAATAATACTTTTTAACTTTTTTTCCATAAATAATTTATCTATCAAGTAGGACCCCTTTGTAGGTATTTACGTCTTTAATTATATTCTTCTGCATTCCTTTGTGACATGTCACAATTCATGAACTTTTATACTTCTGTGTTTTTCAGTTCAGAACCTGAAGTCGGTGATTACATTTGTGTTGGTCTTTGGAGCCGGGGGTTTATATTGAACTGAAATTTTAGGTATGCCTCAACTTTTATATGGTCTGTGAAGAAATGCAGCTTTCTGTTACAAAAAAACTTAATTGTGCTGGTGGTAACAGCAAAAATTTTATTGCCATTTCCATGAGCATTGCTTTTGCTCTGTCAAAAGTTTTTCTGGACTACATAGTCTCCATGCAAAAGTCCGGGAAAGCAGAAAATGTAATGCCCTCAGCCAACAGACCTTTTTCGATTCTTGCTTTTTTCAATATTTTTTCCCTATCTTGATAATAGTGCAGTGTGATATAAACCGGCCTAGGGAAGATTCTTTGGTTGTCTGTGCATGTCAGCCTTGGTGCATTTGGGGTGGCTCTATGGGCTCTGTCAAGTTTTATAACGTCATCCAGATATTTCTGTCCCATTGTCACGGTGAGCAGTTTTTTCAAAAAATAGTGTTGGATCTCCCTTTCCTTCCACCCCTTCAGGGACGTTTGTCAGTCTCAAGTTATTTCATCTTGATCTGTCTTCCTGACTTGTAATTTTTTGTTGCAGTGCTTGTAGCTGGGTTTTGTAATCCTTTAATTGTTGTTGTATTGGATTTATGGCATCTTCTATGTTACTGATGCGCTGTTTTGTTTCCAATGTTCTCAGTGTTATTGAATCTAGTTTAGTAATAAGGTCATTAATGGAGGTAGTCAAACCCCTTAAAGTGCTGGTCATTTGCTCAAACCCTTGCTTTTTATCTGATTTTATTTCCATTTTGAGTTTTGTTAAAACATCAATATCAATGGCTGGATTGTCCCTGCTGAGTACTACTGATTGTTTCCTTTGTACTAATAAGTTTCCTTAGCAGTTTTTATAGTCCCATCTGGTATCTGACCCTCCATTTGTTTAGTCATTCATAACGTGTTGCCCGAGTTCCCCATCATACTGGTATGATCTTTTACTGCTTGCAAATTAGTTGAGCTATCCTGCACATTTGTTGTAGTGGGTCTGTGCTGTGGAGCATTTGTAATGGAGTGTTCACTTACCTCTTTGGACCTCACCACATTCTCCTGTTCTAACTGTTTCAGTACGGCCTTATCAGCAACTGGGTTCTGTACCTCCAGTACCACCACTGCTATACTTTCTGTGGCATCAAAGAAAAGGTTTGACTCCAAATGGGCTTTTCTAAGAATCTCCTCGGTGTTCATCTCATTAATTTAAAAAGATTTTTTCTCCCTGACAGGGAAGAATTGCAGAATTTGTTGCTGCAGCTATGTTCGCCCCACTGACAATGATGTAGAACCAGAAGCTGCAGATGATGGATATATAAAACATATAAAAGATATAATAATTTCATGGAACAAAGGAAGTGAAATAGCAGGAAACAGAGTAAACATCTTTGCTTAAAAAAGTCAATCAGAAACAATACTTTGTATCTGGGGTAAGCGAGATAAGAGGACAGGCATTCAATAAATGGATTAATAGGGGAAGGGGAGATGTAAGAATCTACAAAGCTAATCACTATGGTTAGTCTGTTAAATATTTTAACATGGAATGTGAAAGGGATGAAAGGAAGAGTGAAGGGGAAGAAAACTATACTGACAAACAATTAACTAACTTGATGCTCCAGGAAACTCATTGGCCACAACCAGATTTTGTATTTTATGCAAAAAAATGGGGACAAGGTATTAATGCCCCATATAGAATAAATGCCAGAGGGGTGGCTATATATATATATTTTTAACTCAGGGATTACAATTATTAGACAAATCATTGATCCTAGTGGTCACTTTATTTTCCGTGAAATCTCAATTAAAGGTGCAACTCTAACTTTGTTAAACATCTATGGGCCAAATGAAAATTCACCAAAATCCTTTGAAGACTTATTTTTAACTGCAGCAACATTTTAGTCACCCCTGATAATAGGAGATGATTTCAACCTAGTTTTGAATCCAAAACTAGATAAATTCAATAACATAACCCAACAAGTTCAATCAGCAGCCTTAAGAATTATTGATTTCATGTATGACTTTAATATGATTGAACCATGGAGATATACACACCTCTCTGATAGGCAGTTCTCCTTCTTCTCACCAGTACATCAGTCCTACTCAAGAACTGATTTATTTTTGATAAAAGAATCAATATCGTGCAATCTAAGAAATATAGACTACAAAGCCATCCACATTTCAGATCATGCTCCTGTTATCCTATCTATGCAAATTAAGAAACATAATAATTATAATCTTAGATTTAATAATTTATTATTCAAAGACCAAAATTTTAATATTAAAATCAGGCAGGAAACAGTAGCATTTTTATAAATAACAAATATACTGATGTATCAGCTACAATTGTATGGGACTTGTATAAAGCTTTCATAGGAGGCCTCAGAATTGCATATAATACCAAACAGAAGAGGGAGAAGAAACAAAAAAACCAAAGAAGCAGAAGAAATAATACAAAAACAAAATATGTACAACATAAATAAAATCTGAGTATATTGTAAGAACTATTAGAAGCTAAAAATGATTATAACAAGTTAGCCACCGCAGAAGCAGAACAACAACTTCTCAGAGTTGGAACAAAAAGTCATGCATCTGGGGACAAGCCAGACAAAATTCTAGCATGGATAATGATATTAGCCAAATTTATCAATATAGTTTTGAGCCTTTAGTCAGCAAAACACAAACAGAATTGAATAAATGGGAATTATTACCACTTACACTAATAGGCAGAGTAAATGTCATCAAAACGAGTACCCTACCTAAATTTATATTCTTGTTTCAAATACTCCCGATATATTTAAATAGTTTCTTCTTTAAAAAAATGGAAACAATCATAACAAAGTTCTTATGGAAAGGTAAAAAAAAACAAGATAAAAAATTGATAAACTTAATCTAGCTAAACTTCTAGGAGGTCTGTCTCTCCCTAACATGCAATGGTACTATTATGCAGCAGCTATCGCTATAACATATGAATGGTTCCATCAAGTTCACTTTAAAGACACATGTCAAATTGAAAAATCTATCTTACCTTATAACAACATTAAGCATGTTTTATATGCAGGCTGTTACCACAAAACTCTTAAAACATTGTGTATGGCAACCTCTACAACTTGCAAAATATGGGATATTGTTATGCAAAAGCTTTTTTTTGTCTAATGAAATTTCATCCATATCTCCTATTTATCTTAATGGAAACTTTCAACCTTCAATATTGGATATGGGATTTAAAATTCGGCACTTAAACGGTCTCCAAGAGTTCAAACAATTATACAGTGAAAATAGTATAGTGGACTTATATAAAACAAAGATTCAATCTCCCTAATACCCATTTTTTTTAGATATCTACAAATTAAGAGCCATTTAAAAAAAAAAAAGATATCTTCACCCAAAAAAAAAAATCTTTAAACCAAATGGAAATCCAATTAAGTGTAAATAATAATACAAAACTTGTCTCAAAGGTTTATGAAATATTACAAAACCATTTAATGCAACCATTAGAGAAATTAAAATTAAAATGGAAAACTAAACAAAGTTCATCAATTTCAGATTGAAAGTGGAATAAAATAATAAATTTAAAAACTATTGGTATTTTATCTACAAAACTAATGCAAATTTATTACAATATAATGCATAGAGCATATTCCACTCCTCGTAGAGTAAACCTGATGTTCTCAAATTACTCTAACTTATGTACAAGATGTAAACTAGAAATAGGTACAATGGAGCATATGATGATTTATTGTAATAAATTACACTTGTTTTGGAAATTGGTTTTGGACACAATATATAAAATGCTACATATAAAATTAGGAAAAAACAGTGAATGTCTATGTATGACAATGGGATTCATAGTAGATAAATGTGACATTTCTCAGAAAAGACTTATCTTATTATCTATAATAAATGCACACAAATGTTTATTGTTGAAGTGGAATGACAATCCACCAGATAAAATATGGTTGAATATAATGATTGATGTATATAGGATGGAAAAAGTTCATTATAAATAGAATAATAGATAGGCGAGTGTCTATTACAAGGGAATAATACCATTGAGAGGTTCTGGGGACAAGAGAACCTTGAGAGTGAAGCTCGAGAGGTTCCCTTGTCCCCAGAACCTCGAGATGGTATTATTCCCGAGTGATAGACACTCGCCTATTTTTGATTTTTTGTAATATATGGATGCAAGTTTTTTTTATTAGCTGTTTATGTGGTGCTGTGAAACTAGGTTCCCGCTGCAGTGAGGGCTCACTCTCTGCATATCCACCCCACTCGCTCATCTGTCCACTTGCCCGCTAGCTTGGTTTGTTTCATGCCTTTTCTTTAGTAGTCAGTCTTACCTTTAGTTGTTTTTTGCTGAAGCATGTGAAGGATAGGTAGAAAAAAAGGCATGGGTAGTGAACTCAAGGAATGATTTTCTCTCGCTAAGCGAGAGATGCTCGCCATGCTTTTTTAAATCATTGGACCGCCCACAAAGAAACTGGACCCAATCAGGAGGTGCAGTTTTAGTAACGTCACCACGCACAACTTTGGAGATGCCAGGAAGAAGCCTATGGTCTTGAGTTTGCACTCTTCAAGTTTTATGATAATACTATCATTCAGAGCTCAAACTATAGTATTACAAGCTCTGAACAATAGTATTATCACTTTCCAATGATATTATTATCACTTTAGCTCCGGTGTATTACCGGAAATTTTTTACATGCATTTCGATTATATTATTTTCACTATCCATATATTACATACTGTTTGAACATTACACAATGTTTGAGAAAATCAGGCAATAATTTGAAAACTATTTATTATCAATGACAATATTAATTAATCTTGGTGGGTACTAATGATCAATTGAATTGATTGGTAATTTATTCACATTGTTGATTGTATTGTAATGGATGTATAATACCTGTTCATGCACTGGCACTATATGATTAAATAAAAATAGCAAAAAATAAAAATAAAAAAAAGGAGTTAGTGGCCCTGGTTTCCTGTGGGCCACTGTCCATTTCAAACCCTGCCTGTCTGTGACCTTGACTAGGACTGTGTCTGCACATGGGCAAGCCTGTGTTAATCAAGCCACCAGCTGTGGTCAGATATGCATTGCTGAAACACCTACTGTACCTATTGTATATGTCCCTGACAAGGGAAATAAGGGCCTCACCTCAATGTACCATACATCTGTATTCCCTGGTTACCTTTATTCAGTTCCCCTCTCCTGCACCTACCATGGAGGACATGGATAGACTACAGGCCCACCGCTTCTCTGAAAAGGACTTGCTGGCACATGCACAGGCCTACATTAATAGGGAGGAGGTCATGTCCTAGAAGCAGGCCAGGAATGCACAGGTAAGGCAGACCTGGGTAGGAATCAGTGATGTGGTCAGTGCAGTTGGTGGGCTGAACAGGACCATGGAGACTTCAGAAGTGCTTCATGGACATGAGGAGGTGGACAAAGATGGTCCTACCAATGCAACCCAGGGAGATGCATGCAACAGGTGGGGGCCCACTAGCATCAGCAGCTGCTGGTACTCTGGATCCTGAAGAGGAGGCAATAAACTCTTCCCTATGTCCTGTGGAGGTGATGGGAGTGCTGGGAGGTGGCTATGAGAGCCAATGGGATTGGCCCAGCCATGTGAGTGACTGATTGTACATCGTCCCATTGCTCATGTGTGCATATGTATGTGTATATATGTCAGGGTGCATGCACGTGCCAATGCTGTGTAGCACTCTGGGTGTAGGTTATGCTACTGCTTCCATATTTCCTAGTGTGTAGCCATCTGTGTTGTACTACAGTACTGTGGCCCATGTGTTGTGACCAGTTCTATGTCATAACAGTGATTGCAGAATAACGATCGCCATTAGGGCGAGTGTACATCGCAAAAATGAATTTCAGCGATGCACACTCACAGCAAACGGGAAATGGACACCCAAGATCTACAGGTTTCCTTTTCATGTGGGGGGCTTAACCCCCCGCACCTCCTACTAAAGGATTCTCAACTCCAGGGGGGTGCATGTCGGGGGGATGAACTACTTAGTGAAAAAAAAGCTGCCTACCAGCATAAAAACAAACTGCACTGAACCTGGAACCTTGTACCCTATACTTCACAACCAGCCACCTTCCCCACCCCACTAGCAGCCCAGCTTGGCAGCTGCCCACCACAGCCCCTCCCACACATTTTCCCTCCCTGCCTTTCCCTCCATTGCATGTATACGTGCATACCTCCCGTTGCCCTCCCTCGTCCACCCAGGTATCCGGTTGCCCCACTGCCAGGTAGCCCTGAACACCGGAGCCATAACTGAGTTGCCATTTTTGTAAGCACTCAATTGCAGTCACCTTGTTCATAGATTACTGTTGTGACCTGTGTGCTGACTGGTGCTGGGATGTGTGCTCCCTGGTGAGGGTGTATGTGTACGTGCTCACATTGGTGCTAGGATGTGTGCTTCCTGATGCTGGGGAGTGTACTCACTGGTTCTAGGATGTGTGCACCCTGGTGATGGGGTGTGAGCTCACTGGTGATGAGGTGTATGCTCACTGGTGCCAAGGTTTGTGCTCACTGGTGATGGGATGTGTGCTCCCTAGTGATGGGGTCTGTTCTCACTGATGATGGGGTGTGTGCTCACTGGTGATGGGGTGTGTGTTCACTGGTGCCAGGGTTTGTGCTCACTGGTGATGGGATGTGTGCTACCTAGTGATAGGGTGTGTGCTCACTGGTGATGGTGTGTGTGTGTGCCCCCTAGTGATGGGGTGTGTACTCACTGGTGCCAGGGTTTGTGCTCACTGGTGCTGGGATGTGTGCTCCCTGGTGATGGGGTGTGAGCTCACAAGTGATGGAGTGTGTGCTTACTGGTGCCGGGGTTTGTGCTCACTGGTGCTGGGATATGTGCTTCCTAGTGATGGGGTGTTTGCTCACTGGTGATGGGGTGTGTGCACACTGGTGCTTGAATGTGTGCTCCCTAGTGATAGAGTGTGTGCTCACTGGTGCCAGGGTTTGTGGTCACTGGTGCTGCGATGTGTGCTCCCTGGTGATGAGGTGTGTGCTCATTGGTGATGGGGTGTGTACTCATTGGTGACTGGGTTTGTGTTCACTGGTGCTGGGATGTGTGCTCCCTAGTGATGGAGTGTGTGCTCACTGGTGTAGGAGTGTGCAGTGTGTATGACTACATGAGGTATAGCCAGTGCACTGCACAGACAGCATGGGTGTTGTGTCACCATATGACAGTCATGCATGATGCCATGACTGGCAAACAGCTCTGTAAAATACACTGATACATAGCTCTCCTCTCTCAACAGCTAACCACATTGTACCAGACATGGTGGAGGATTCTTCAGGCCCATGTTGTTGGCGGCTGTCCCTGCCATCCAACCACAAGCACCTGCTGATGGATGAACACCAACGAAGAGGATAACGTGGATGATGATGACGATCCATTCACTGGCAGCTGGGGATAACTGGGGCCTGCCCAAGACCAGGAAGGTTTTTCCACCCCTGCCAGGTCCCATAACACTGGAGCCCAGCCACTGTCCCCATGCAGCACTGCAGTCACAGTGGTGCAGTGCCCCACAGCCCCTGGCACAGCCACTGCTGTGTTATCTCATGACTCCACTGCTGGCACAGCCATTGCCCTGCCACCCCCCACTGATACTACAAGGCCAGCTGCTGCAGTACCTCCCCATGATCCATCTTCTTGCATGGCCAACAGCCTGTCACCCCTGGCCAATATCACAGGCCAGCCACAGTGCCTCCACATGATTTGTCTTCTGGCACAGCCACAGCTTTGCTGCCCCAGACCCATCTCAGCTGGCTGGCCAAAAAAGTCCCACAATGCCCACGAAGAACCTCAGCAGTGCAGCCCCGAGCCATACAACAGCTGAGGGTGCAGCATGACCCTGTCCTAATAGACAGTCCCTGGTGATAGTGGGATGCAGCTGCCAGCTGCTATAGTCAGCTATGGAGTGTCATGCAACAGGAACTGAAATGCATCTGACACATGCTGCATGATGATATGCAGCATGCCAAGGACTGGGAAGGGGCACATCATTCAGAGAACATGGCAGCCATCCACAACTTGTGTCAAGTTATTGTCACCAGCATGGATCAACTGTGCTCCACTGTGCTAGAGACTGCAGCCATGGTGACAGGCACTGCGGGGGCCAGCCATAGCCCCGGTCTGTCCAGTAGGAGTAGTGTCACCCCATGCCATGCAGTGCTCGAATGAGAACATCCAGCACACCCAGGATCCCCAGAACACCAAGGACACCGCGCATACCAGGACACAGTCTGCTCCTTGATGGAATCAGTACCCCTCTGGCCACGGCCAGGGGTAGCTAACACCATCCGCATGCTCATGCCCCATATCATGGATAATGACCCCCTCCCAACCATACCATGTACAATGCGCACATGCTGTCCATACCATGAGAGGTGGTGGGGGAAACAGATAGGGTGTGAATCAACAGCCTTCACCAAAATGTACCCCAACAATTCCCATCCCACATTACCCATGTGTTCTCCCAAACCTGGATGGCCTGTATTTCCATCAACCCTCTCTTTTGGACCCCCCCTGGCAGGCATGTATTTATGTTTACATCCCTTTGGAACCCTCCTGCCAGACTGGACTGTATATGTGTGTGCAACCTTTTTGCAACCCCCTCCCCCCACTTGGATGGGCTGTATTTCTTTTATCCTCTCTTTTGATATCCCTCTGACAGCAATAATAGAGGTACAGGGTTAGGGAGTGGCTATTTCCATTGGTTGTGAGTGGGAGGGCACTAGAATACCAGGGGAGTATGCTGGCCACTGTTCCAAATGGAAATGACTTCAGCCCACAAGTGGGCCCTTAAGAATATGGCATGTGGGTTAGATGAAAGGTTCAGTGGAAATGCCAGTTGCAAAGGTTCTCTGCGTGGCATAGTGCCATACAGGCCTCCTTGGTGGTTGCTAACCAGTCATTAACACCTTAAATCTAGCAACCCTAATTTAGAAACTTAGATATTGATGGCAGAAAAAAGGCCCAATGACCCATCAAGTCTGCTGAATACCTGCCTGCATCCGCACCCAGCCTAATGTTGGACCGGAGTTAGTCTACTGATGGCCCTGACTGTATTTTGACAGCTCCTCCCTAGTCCACTCCTCCCCTTCCTTCGACTGCCCACCCTTCCTCCCTTCCTTCTCTGGTTTGGACAGTTTTCATGTGCCTATCCCACTTGTGTTTGAAGCAGGCAACAAACTTCACGTTGATCTCTTCTTCTGGCAACACAATCCACTTCTCCACAACCCTTTCTGTAAAGAAAACCTTTCTTACATCCCTCTACCAGTTTCCATCTATGGCCTCATGTTACCTTGCTCTCGCTTCCTGTGAACTAGGAACTATGGTGCACTTTATTAATACCCCTTAGGTACTGAAAGTACTACATCACTCCCCCGTCTCCCTCTTGGCATCTAATGTGTACATACTGAAACTCCCCAGCCTCTCCTCATGTGTCTTCTCCTGCTGGCCTTGAATCATCTTTGTAGCCCTTCTCTGATCACTTTCCCAAGGGCCCTATCCTTCAGGTGTGGGTCCCAGAGCTGCATGATGTGCATCAGAATAAGATAGTCTGCATCTTGAAAGGGGATGCCCCCCCTAATGACAGCCACTTGTTTGTCTATGGCGCCAAAAGATGGCAGTAGAATGGACCATTTGCACCGCCCCTTTTTACGTTGCCAGTTTGTGCCACTAAATGGTGGGACCCCGTATGGCCATTTATTTTGGGAGTGGAGATCATTTTCCTGGGAATCCTCAGTTGCTGTGCAACTGACTTCATTGGAAACTAAGTGCAACCATTGCAGTACCTCAAAGCTCAGTTCTGGGGCCACTATTATTTGGATTATTTAATCTCCCAGTGGCTTGCCCCTCAAAGATTCTACTATATGCTGATGATGCGGTCAGATACATCTGTGGCTGGTCCAAAGCTAGAGATCCTAACACCTGAACTACAAAACAGTTTTGAGGCTCTGAAAAAAAGGTTCTGCCAAAATAAATTGCTGCTAACCTACAAGAAAACTAAAACTATGCTGTTTTGAAATCCACTAGCAAGACAAAATTCCCCTGACCTCACCATCCTTAACAATAGTGGCATTCCCCTGGAGCAAGATGCCACATTTATATACCTAGGGGTGACCCTCACACTTTCTTTTACCCATCATGTGGACAATCTTGTAAAACAAGTTAACATGAAATTAGGAGCATTATATAGACACAGGTATTACCTCACCCCGAAGCAAAACACTTAGCAGTATCTAGCCCCATCCTCCCAGTTTTGGGCTGTGACCTGTCAGTTTACGGAGCAGCTACTGACAAAGTCTCAATAGGGTGAGGTTAGTATTAACTAAGGTCTGCCACTTTGTACTTGGCACAGATGGGCTTACACATACATGAACACACAACTCACAGACCAGCTGGCTTAAACTGGAGGACTGTGTCAAATATCAGGTCTGTTTACTCAGAAAGAAATCACTCATGGGCCTTTCACCTCCCTCCATCCAAAACCTCCTAATCCCAGTAAATAACTGATATTTAACCAGGAGCATGAACAGGAATGCACCATCTGTGTCTTTTTGTAGAACAAACCAAGCTCAACGCTCCTTTACTTTCAGAGCACCGCACTGGCTAAATGAACTGCCTAGACCATTCCTGCAACTCTCTAAACTCCATCAGTTCAAGGCAGAACTAAGAAATGTTCTCACACTGAGGTCCATGTGTGACTGCCACCTCTGACAAAACTACTCTGTACTTCTCACTTCACTAGTTCTTTCTTGGTTTCTCCATCCAATTAATATTTATAAAAAATCATCTCTGGCTACCCTGTTATTGTTTACTGTATAGAATGTGTTCTAACTCAGAAATTGTTTCAAAAGTTATACTTCTGTAACTAGCATGGGCAGTGGCTCCTTAGACAGACTGTACCTTGTCCACTAATATAATTTGAAAACATTATTCAAGGTGTGGAACCTTTGTAAATGAGCTCCCAAGCTCAAAGGTGTTTTCCAAATACACAAAATAAAATAAATAAACAGTAAGCTTCATGGTCCTGCGATTCTGTGAGTGTCTCACAGTGAATCCAGAATGTTGAGGACACCGCAGTTTGATTTTGCTCTACTCATGCTGGGGACAATGATGGGGAGGAGCCCCCATTTCCAGAATAAGTGGCAAAGGGGTTTGTTGAGCTGCGGTTCCACAAACCAGCTATTTTGTTGGAGAACAGGGCAGCTATGTTAACTTCCCTTGCCAGCCCTGTAGATTACATAGATCTAATATCAATGTCCATTTAGGGGTCTTACAATTAATGTGAGACTATAAAAAAATTGATACTGGTATTGACCTGGATTGCATGAGTCCTCTAGGGCAACAAGGGATAAGTGTGACATACATAATATTATAAACTGGGTATGAGAAATCTTGGAAGCTCATTGGTTGACGGCATTCTTTACCCATGCTGATATTGAACCATAAGAGCATGGAAAGAAAAAAGCTCTTGCCAACAGTTTTTTACTTGACTGCATAGTACTCCACCCTAAGTACCTTTACCAGCTCCTATAACAGTGCCACCTACTGGCCACAGCATGAAATTACAGAACTTTTTATGTTTGCTTGCACGCATGCGCAAGAAACATTTTGTCACAGCTTAGGAGAGAAGTGTGGTTTTGAAAGTGAGGCACTGTGGGGGCCAATGACCCCAGTGCCTTTTGAGGCTTGGCCCACTTTCTCCAATGTGGTGGCACGCTGCTGCTGACAATAGTTCAGCCAGCATGCCACCACCTTGAAAGGAATCTGCTGCTGCAATGAGGGAGTGACCCATCATTGCAGGGTGATACCTTGCTGTTCTGAGCAAGTTCATTTGCCTATGGGGGAGCCCACTCCCCGTCAGCATTTTGTAACCCCCTCCCCCATTTGTTGTGTGCCAGGGTGCCCAATCCTCGGGTATCATGCGCGCCCCCAACACCCTCTTGCCGATAGGGGGGTCCAATCCCTGTTGGCTTCAGCCCCCCCTTCTCAGTTCAATTTGCTGATGGAGAGCCACTCCCTGTCGGCATAATGTCCCCCCCCCATTTGTTGTGTGCTGACGGGGGTGCCTAATCCCCCATTGGCTATAGCCCTCTCAAAAAAAAAAAAAACTCAGGTGTCATGCTGGGAGCCCACCCCAGTGTGCCAAATGTCCCTGTAAAAAAAAAAGTCCCGTGATGTTTTTTTTTTAATCCTATAAAAAAGAAAACGGTACCTTGTTGACTCTCTTGTCCCCCCAACCCACGCCCACACTCTGCGCAGCCCACCTCCCCACACCTCCCTCACCCCATACTTACCTCTGGAGCCCACCGCGAAGATCTTCAGTGGACTTGGAATATGTCTGCACTCTTCAAAGCCAACCGCGAACTGAAGAAGTGCCAGTTAGCTGTATAATGGCATAAATAGGGTTTTTTAAACTTTGGTGCATATCTCTGGCATTTTGGGGAATTTTGGCACCAAATTTTTAACATGGGGTTATTGGAACCCCTCCTCATGAATTCAGCCACTGTCATGGCATTATTTGGTCCTGAAAGGTGATTTTGCGATCACTATGTGGAATCATCTTTCGGGACCGAGTAACAAAATGACAGTGCCAGTGTTCATGAGGTGGGCTCTCAAAAAGCCTATGTTGCAAATTTGCTGGAAAAAATCCAAAAAATGACTGTTTTACTATAAGAGCATGCGTTGTGAAGTTTCCACGCATGCTCGTACCTTTGCGAATTTACCATATTTTCACTCCAGATATTCAACATTGGCAGTTTTCCACACCTTCTTATGAACAGTATAGCTGTCATTTTTCACAACCTGACTGAAATGTGTTTTTGCACTTCCGGCGCAGAATAGCGTGGTCACTGCGGAAAATCAGTTTTTGGGACACATTAAGAAAATCACAGTGACACTGTTCACGAGCAGAGGTCCTAAAATGCCTATGTTGAACATTTGGTAATGAAAGTCCATAAAATGACTGTGTTATGAGCATGAGTTGCACAGTTTCCATGCATGCTCATAACTTCTCAAATTTGTAATATATTCACTCCAGATTTTCAACATTGCCATTTTTACACACCTCCTTATGAACAATACAGCTGTCATTTTTCACATCCTAGCCAAAATATGTTTTTGCATTTCTGGCGCAGAATGGCACGGTCACTGTGGGAAGTTAATGTTTCGGACAGATTAAGAAAATCGTAGTGACAGTGTTCATGAGCAGAGGTCACAAAATGCCGATGTTAAAAATTTGGTGAAATAATTCCACTAAATGACTGCGGTACAAGCATGTGTCGCATAGTTTCCACATACGCTCAGAACTTCGCACATTTTTAATATCGTCACTACAGATTTTCAACATTGCCATCTCTTTACACCTCTCTATGGATGCTCAGGACCAACAGAGCAAGTCCTATGAGGAGCACATCAAGGCACTGAACATTCACTCACTGAAGACCAGAAAGCAGAGGGGAGATATGACAGAGACCTTCAAGTTCCTAAAAGGAATAATAGGGTAAACTGCAGGAAAGGTTTTAACTTAAATACTAGTTCATGTTCACATGGACACAAGTGGAAACTGACAGGAGAGAGGCTCAGAAGGGGCAATAGGAGGTATTATTTTACAGAAAGGGTGATGAAGTCATGGAACAGTCTGCCTGCTGAAGTAATGGGTGCTAAAACTGTTGTTGGTTTCGAGCATGGTTGGGATAGAATGAAGGTATAGTGGATTGTTGCTCATGGCGGCAAAAGCTGGGAGGGGAAAGGGGGTGAAGGATAGGAAGAACTAAGGATTTGGAAGAACAGTAGGTCCCAGGGCCAAATAGGAAACTTGGGCAATGGCCTGCATCCTTCCAGTGGAGGACCGTAGTCCTTAGTGAATGGTTTAAATGCTGCATTGGCAAGCATTTAAACTAGCTGAGGGGGAGGCGGAATGAGACAGGGAGACATAAATTGCACCCCCCACAAGCTTAAGAGGTTAACAAAGGGAATCCTGAGGAAGTTAAACCCCAAAAGAAACCAAATAAAAATGAAATCTAGGGGGTAGAAGATATGAATAAAACTGAAATACATCGTGGTCGAAACAAGGCAGAGTAAATGGGAAAAAGAGGGAGGGTGCGGAAACACAATTGGGAGAACCATGTGTGCAAATGTTCAAAGTCTGAGTAACAAAATAAGGAGAGGGGCCGTTATTCATGCAGGAATGATCTACAGACCTCCAGCACAGGAGGAAGAGATGGGTAAGGAAATGATGGAAGCAATCCAAAGGATGGCTCGCAAGGGAGAGGTATTGCTAGTAGGAGACTTCAATTTACCAGATGTAGAGTGGAGCCTCCCTGCTACGGCAACAGCCAGGAGTGGGAACATCCTGGACTTCCTGAAAGGGACGTTCCTCAGGCAACTAGTTATGGAACCTACTCATGATGGAGCATTAATGGACATAGTATTGACAAACGGACACAGGGTTGCCAATGTCACAGTGGGGGACCACCTGGGGACCAGTGATCACTGTACGGTGAGGTTTAATAAAAGAACTGGGTCAGAATCAAACCACACGAGGATGAGGATCCTGGACTTCAGGAGCACCAATTTTAAGAAAATGAGAGATTGCCTGCAGGGACAGGGAAACTGGGAGGAGTCAAGGAACAGCAGTGGGTAAAAATAAATGAGGGCATTGAAAAAAGCTACAAATCTCTGTGTCAGGCAGGTTAGCAAGGGCAAGAGAAAAAAGAAGCCACTATGGTTTTCTAAAGAGGTAGTGGAAAAAGCAGGAGCAAAAAAAAAATGGCATTTAGAAGGTACAAAAAAACACAGAAGTAGGAGGAGGATAGGGAGTTACCAGGAGAAACAAAGGAAGGCAGGGAAGGCAGTTAAGAGCACATAAGTGCAAGCAGAGGAAAACAGTGCCAAATCAGAAAAAAGGGGATAAAACATTTTTTTAGATACATACATGAAAAGAAAAAAACCAAGGGAGGGATAATAAGGCTGAAAGGGGAAGGAGGGGTTTGTGTGGAGGAAGACTGCCAAAAAGCGGACATACCCTGTGTTGAACAAATACTTCTATTCAGTATTTATGAAGAATGGAGTAGGTAATGGGCCAATGATAAAGGGCATTAAGGAATGGGAGGTGGACACTAGTCCTTTCACAGAGGAAAGAGTCCTTAAGGAACTAACAGTTAAAAATAGAGAAGGCAATGGGACCAGATGTAGTGCACCCCAGGATACTGAAGGAACTCAAGCAGGAGCTGGCTGCTCTTCTGACAGACCTTTTCAACCTGTCATTAGAAATAGGGGTGGTACCAGGGGGACTGGAGGAGGGAAGATGTAGTCCCACTCCACAAAAGTGGAACTAGGGAGGAGGCAGGGCATTTCAGCCTGTCAACCTAACGTCGGTGGTGGTCAAGATAATGGAATCACTACTGAAGAAAAGGACTGGGGAATACCTTGTTGCCAGTGGTCCACAGGATCCGAGGCAACATGGTTTTACAGGGGGGAGGTCTTGCCAGACAAACCTGATTGAGTTCTTCGACTGAGTAACCAAGGAAGTGGATAAGGGCGGAGTAGTGGATGTGGCCTACTTGGATTTCAACAAGGCCTTTGACACAGTTCCACATAAACGACTGATAAGCAAGTTGGGGAGCCTAGGAGTAGGTCATAAAGTAGTAAAATGGGTAGAGAGTTAGCTAGGCAATAGGAGTCAGAGGGTGGTGGTAAATGGCATCTACTCTGGAGTAGGCAAAGCACCCAGTGGGGTGCCACAAGGATCAGTACAAGGCCTAGTCCTCTTCAGTGTCTTTATTAGTGACATTACATAGACCTGCTTGATAGGGTTCAGTGAAGCTCGACCAAGATGGTGCAAGGGATGAAGGGCAAACCATATGAACAGAGATGCATCGAGCTGGGGCTCTACACACTAGAGACCAGAAGGGAGAGAGGGGGCATAATAGAGACCTTCAAATACCTCAAAGGGATAAACAAAGTAGGCCAGGCGTGCTTATTCCAAATGAAGAAGTACACCAACACAAGGGGCATGACCTGAGACTGTGGGGGGGGGGGGGCACTTCAGAGGTAACGTGAGAGGGTGATTCTTTACAGAAAGGGTGGTGGACACCTGGAAGGCATGGAGCTTAATGCGGTCCATAAGTAGGAGCCATTCAGTCCTTATGTATAGGTCACCTGTATGCGTTAGGCGATCAGCACCTAACACTAACCTACAGGCTTTATTTAGAGAGGTGTGTACTTTGAGCAGGCTTGTATCAGTGGCTGCCCCATAGACTACATTCCCATAGTCCAGGATAGGTAGGATTGTACTTCTGACCACCTGTGCCCTGGCCTCGGGAGTAACACAGAACCGAAGCCTGTACAGAGCCCCTAGTTTCCTATTGACTGCAGTGGTAATATTGCATATGTGTTCATTGAATGACAGGGACTCATCTATTACGAGACCAAGACATCGGAACAAAGACACATGCACCAAGGTGGTGTGAGAGTTGCAGGTAATGGAGTGGGGTGCAGTAGATCTTTTCTTTTGTTGTCCAGCGAAGAGCATCGTCTTGATTTTTGTACTATTAAGCACTAGCATGCTGTCCTTGAACCAATCCTGTAGTAGGTTAAAGTTGTACTGCAACTCCCTAGTAAGCGCTTCTTGGCAGGAGTTTTGAGAGAATACCACCATGTCATCTGCATATAGCAGGATCTCAGACATGGGGCAGGCATCAGGGAGGTGGTTCACAAAGAGGCTGAATAAGAGTGGGCCCAGTATAGACCCCTGGGGGACTTCTACTGAGACCTCTCAGGTGTTGGAGATGGCACCGTTAATTTTGACTTTCTGAGATCGCCCAGATAAATAACTGGAGAACTACCGGACAGCGACTGGGGACAGTCCTAGGCCACTTAACCTGTGGAGCAGCAGTTGGTGGTCCACAAGGTCAAAGGCCTTGGTTAGGTCTATAAAGATTGCCCCGACCAGCTGGCTCTGGTCAAGTGCCTGATGTATGTATCCAGTGAAGTTAATTAGGGTTAGGTTAGTACTATGCAGTCTGTAAAAGCTGTGCTGTTGGGGGGAGAGGAGGTCATATTTGTGCAAATGATCCATGAGTTGGTCAGCTATGATTCTTTCCAGCACTTTAGTGAGTGGTGAATTGAGATGGGTCTGTATTTTGAAACTAGTGACCGATCACCCCCTTTTGTGCATAGGTATGACCAGGGAGATTTTCCAGATGGAGGGGAACATAGCAAGGCAGAGTGACAAGTTAAATAGCTTGTTGATGGGTCCGATGACCTGGGGAAGGGTGATAGAGATCAGTTTCATGTCTATACCATCACCGCACATCCTCGTTTTGCCAAGGACTCTAGCAAGGTATTTTCTTGTTTCCTTGCTAGTTACCCATCTGAAGTAAAAGGTTGGGCAGGTCTTGGTATTGGAAAAAGAGGGTGAGTGGTCAGTGCCACAGGAAAAACCCTCTAATATTATTGTATAATATTTGTATTATAAATAAATGGTCTGTGTATGTAATTGTCTCACACAAGTTAGCAGTTTGGCTTTTAACCTTCAAGGTGTCAGTGAGGATGTCATTAAACTGACCAGGGAAAAATTATTAATGCCTTCCTTCCAGAGGGATAGTTTATGGCCCTCATAACCTGTGCTGCCTTTGAAGTGTTCCACATATATGCATTTTAAGACGTAACAGGAAGAAGAAGGTTTGGCTGACTCTCATTGGTTTTCTCATACCTTAGTGAAAAGATTGTGGGGTTGTAAACCTTAGAGGAAATGTTGATCAAAGACTGTCATATTTGGGAAATGGCTTTTTGCTGATGTTCACAGTATTTAAAATACATCCTTGTTAATTATGTTAGAATGAACTCTAAGGGAGAAGCTAGCTAACTCACCAAAAGGGGGTGGGGAAAGACAGAGTTAAAATGAAACATTGTATCTGGGAAATGTGTTGTATATGATTCTAGACTCTGAGAGAGATAATTTCGTGACTTGGAAAGCACTTAGAAAGGTAACACTTAATTAAGAGTTTGTGGTAGGAATTTGTATCCGAGCCTATTAATTAGGTGTGCTAGCACAAGGTTCACAGTTTGAATCCCTCCAGAACTCGAGGCTAGAAGGTGATTCAGACCCAAGGTAGGCAGGAGGGTTACCCTGTCTGTTACCTGTTCACACTATTGCACTCTGAGGTTGGCACTGTGGGAGCAGAGGGCCTGACCTGCAGAGTGCGTTTGTGACAGTCAGTGGTTGGTTTTTCATCCGGATATGTAGCTGGTTTTGGGGGGAGGGCAGCGCTGTAATCTGTGAATGCCTTGTTGAAAATATTGGCCATAAAGTCAGCATCTAGTATTGCTTCATCGTTGTGAAGTATGGAGGGGGAGGATCTGTCACCATTTCTGATTGTTTTTTTTATAGAGGCCCAAAATTTTGTGCTGTCACCCCAGCATTGAGACTGATGGTTCTTGTGGTATGTAGCCTTAGCCTGTCGGATTTCCGAAGTGCATCTGTTTTGGTCCACCTTGTAGTTTTGGACATCTGTAGCAGTCCCAGTTTGTCCTAGCCCGGTGCCAAAGTAGATTCTGATGCCGCATCAAGCCTAAAAGTTCTGGGGTAACGCAGTCCATGCTGCAGCCTTTAATCAGCTTCTTACCATGCAGGGTGAACTTATCCGCTGCTGCATTGAAGTGGTTGAGGAAGAGCTGCAGGGCTCTGTCAACAGAGGGGGCATGAGTCAAGGAAGCTCCAGTCTAGCCCTTTGAGGTGCTTCTTAAAGTCTACCACTGAGCTATTTTTAATGACTGTTCCTCACCATTCTTGGGGGAGGCTTGGTCTGTTTAGTCGACCACTCACATTGTATACTCGAGTGGTCACTGAGGGTATCAGGGAGTACCTTGACACTCTTTAGTCACTCCAGGTGCATTGTCAGGACTCAGTCAGTCAGTGAGCTTGTGCCTGTGTGGTAATTTGTATGGGTGCAGCTTTTGACCATCTGCATTAGATAGAGTCCTGATACCAAATCTCTGTGTGCTGCGCTGGAGCTGGCAAACCAGTTGGAGTTAAAGTCTTCTAGTATGATGGTTTCCTTGTTCTGGCTTGCTTGAGTGTAGTGGTTAGCAAAGCCTTCTAGCCTCACTTGCTACCGATCTGGTGGGATGTACACTGCCATAACAATCAGGCCTTTACGCCCTTTGCCTATCAGGATTTTTACTGCTAGGCATTTGCAGTCAGTATTGGTGGTTGTTAGTTGGACTCTGTGGCATTGTAGGTTGTTGCCGGTATAGATTAAACATCCACCTCCTTTCTTCCCTTAGCGGTCCAGCCTGTGCAGGATATAGCCGGATACGGGGACTGCTGAGTTGGGTGTGTGCATAGTGAGCCAAGTCTCAGTCAACACAATAACGTCAGGCTGGGTATGTGTCACCCAAGCATCAAACTGTGTCAGTTTGGCTTGGAGGCTACAGATATTCATACCCACAATCCTCAGTTGCCCATTCGTCACTGGGGTCTGGGCTGGTGTTGCCTGGGGTCCTGGGTTGGGGTGGATGATTCCTGACATCAGCAGCAGGATTATGATGAGTTTCCTATTTATTTTTGGGAAGTGGAGCTTTAGTTTTCACCTCCGATGTTCCTGGAAGTTGCAATTAGTAGCCAGGGTACTAATTACCACGCGTAGGTCAGGGAACAGCCATAAAGTTAGGATTGAGATCCCTGCGATAGTGGGGGACCAGGAGGGTTGTTGCATGGGGTGAGCAGGAGGGGGCTCTCTGCTACGTTTCCCACTGTGCTGGCTTTTTGCATTGTATCACAGGATAGTCAAGGCAGCTGATGGAGGTCATTAAAACAAGGTATTTTTGTCCCTGTATAGTCAACAGGAGAAGGAGCAATTACGAAGAGATACCGCTTGGAATGAAGTGAACGCTCCCTTTGGTGGTAATTTTTAAGAGTAATAAGAAGGAGCCTCCCTTCCTGTAAGCTCTTTACCACCCTGAGCTCCTAGTAATTTGCACCACACGGAGTGAAGGGGCCTTTCTTAAAAACTCCTTAAACTCTTGTGTACCAGCCAGCTGATACCTAGTAATGCAAGGAGCCTTCCTAAGCACTCCAGTCACTCTTGGTCTTCTAGCAGTTTATTTTGAGAAGGGCAGTTTAGTCCTCTAGCAGGAGAGCAATAAGGAATTGTAGCTGCCACTTTAAGGGGAGGTCCATCATGGCAGGATTAGTAGATGCAAGGAAGGGATGAGGGGCAGTACCAGAGGGAGAAAGAGTATTTAATAGAGGTCACGTCTGGGGACGGTGGCCAGGACAAATGATAGCTACAGCAGAAAATCCTCCTGAAATCAGCCCATGTTTCAAAACTGCCCTAGTTTTAAAATGGGTGCCAGAAGAAAGCAGGAAATAGCCATCCAGTGAGGAGCTGCTTCTCCACCTTCTGGTCCAATCCAATTCACAGCTTAAAAGCCGAACTCCTCTAGAGGATAGGGTCCTATCTGGAGAATTCTGCTTAAGCATTTTACATTTATCCTTTAGCATTGTAGGCGAAGCATTTTACTGTCATAGAAGCTAGCTCAAGTGGTTAAACACAGTACCCTTGTCTTTACTAGCTCCTGGACACTAACCTACAGGGTTTGGGGATCTGACCCTATCAGCTAACCTTGAACTGCATGGGGAGTGGTCACTAGAATACTGACTGGAGGGCTTTATTATCAACTTGGAGGTTGCAGTATAGTCTATATAGGAAGAGAATTTGATGAGATGTAAACCCCTGTATGAATTATGTTCATGGGAAGATCTACAGACCTTCCTGGAGAATTATAGCAATGGCATATATATATTTTTTTTATTTAGTTGTTTAACCAGGTATAGCACACTAAGCTGAAAGCTTTTTTACAGGAGCGACCTGGGAGCACAAGGAGGTTAAGTGACTTGCTCAGGGTCACACAATATGCAAGTGGAAGCTGTGGGATTCAAACCCCAGGTCTGGTCTGCTGGATGTCACCAGATTTGCAGCTCAGAGCCTTAGACCACTGCGCTATACTGCCTCCTTATATTACAGGCTTATTGGCTCTCCCAGACTTTCTGGGAGGGGTAGGCACAGGCTCAGTCCTTTCAACATTAGCATTTGGGTTGATCAGTCCTGGCTCATTGTCCAGCAATAAGTCAGCTTCTGATAAAAGGGGTGCCTCTGCACTGTCTGTGGGTTCAGAACTAGAATGAGCACTTGCATTGGCTGTTTCTGATTTAGAAGAAACACTTGCATTTACTTGCTCTGTAACCTCAGGTTCATCATTCCATGGAAATTAAATCATGTAACACATTGCTGATACTTTTAGAATCATCATTTAGGTTAGCATCACTGTCCATCATGGTATCAGAATATTGATTTTCAGATATTTCAGTTGCATCTGACATTTCACCATTCTGGCTCTTGTGGTCAGGGTCTGTTCAAACAAGTCAGCGTCCCACCCTTGCACTGAAACCTTCCCCAAACAATTTTTCCCATGGCTTCTTCTATAGTAACATTAGTGGTTCCCATGGGAATATCTAGCAACAATAAAGCATGATGGAGGTCAACCCCTTCTGCCTCACCCCACCCCATCATGCGGTGCACAACCAGTTTATTTATTTATTTTAATTTTTATAGTGCCTTCTGCAGGCTCCACGGGTCTATGACCCCCTCCTTCGGAGGGGGTACATCCTCTGGCCCAACCCTCCAGCTCATTTTTCCCCTAAGGTTCCCCCATGGATCCCCCCCTCCATCCCAGGGCCAGGTAGAGGGGTGCTGGCAGTTACCCGCCACTCAGTATGGCAAATCTGGTGGTGGGGGGCAGACTTCGCTGGAGCAGTCGGGCCATCATGGGTCCGTGGAGCCCCGGCCTTTTTCTGTTTTCTCCTTCCCTCCCCTCCAACATAAGCACATCAGCTTCTGAGTCTCCTGACCCATACTGTCCTCCAGCCACTGCTCGAGGGCAGTCAGTGGGCGGGATGACTAGTCCCCTTCCCCAGAGAGAGGAGAGCAGTCCTCTGGATGCTTAATCCTCTCTCCTCTCTCCTCCCTGCCGATCTCCGGCAACCCAGGCTCTTTCCTGAACCCGGGTCACCAGCATGCTGTGAGGTGTGGCATCCAGTACCTTAACCCTCAGTGCCACCAGGCCATTGTGCACAACCAGTTTATGAGGGGAAATGTTCAACTTAGCTGTACTGAGGCTCTTCATTTTAAATTCGGCACAAAATTTACAACTGACAGAAATGTTATATTCTGGCCACTAGGGGGTCATTAACTGTGCCTCCAAGATGTAACCCCTAGGCGGCACTATCCCTAAGGTTACAACCCCTGCCTGTCTTTCTGACCATAGGTCGAGGGGCCTGGATTTGGTATGCAGGTGCCTCCACCCAGAGTAACAATAGTGGGAATGTCTGTCTGACCTGTTATAGCCCTCTGGGAAACTATAACCACCCACATACCTACCTATTGACCTTGTACTTCTGGCAACAGTTAACACACAGTCAACAATTAACAATAATATGCACATGCCCATTACACTTACCACCAGGGTCTGGTCTTTGGAAAATTCCCTGCAACCCCCTGTGAAGGCAAGATTACCAAAACAGGTTTGCACTTTCAATACGGTAACCCAACTAATAATATGCTCATGTGCCCGGTTAAACGTGAAACAAGAATCAGATTTATTAAGGGGTTGTGAACAAGGAAGGGGCGTGAATTAGATGAATGATTACTATAAATACAGTTTTGTTTTGTTTTTTAAATTTAATATACTTCATTAAATTTCCAAAATAACAAACAACAAACAACACGCAACCAACAATCAAACAGTACACAAAGCCCTCCACCCCCCCTTCTCCCCCATGCATGGAAATATAAAATCAAATAAACTGGCAATACAGACAATCCAACCAGGTAAATATAGGACATTGGGATCCAAATCTTAACAATTCTGCAGCATAGCTCAAGGGGAAGATGGTAATGAAAAGAGGGTATACAGCTCACCCCACCTTCTATTAAATGCTGCCATACAGCCAGCCCAGTGGCATGGAGGGCTGAGGCATCCATGCCTTACCTCCTGTCATGCTGGTGACCCATGTTTGCATTGTGAGTGGGCTGCCAGGGGTCGGCCGGGGAGGGAGAGAATTGAGCATCTGGAGGACAGCTCTTCTCTCCCGAGGAGGGGCAGGATGGAGTCCGCTGCTTGCCTATCCCTTAGCGGTGGCTGGGGGATGGCACAACAGACCCAAGATGCAGGGGGGTGAATGCAGGGCAGACGCCCAGCGTGTCACATGCACAAGCATACACAGCTTGGCTATTGGCGTCATTGCATGCTTCTACATCACACTCAGGGGGGGGGATGGGAATAAAAGCAAGAAAAACATCCTGACCAGTGAGATGATGCTGTCCCCTCGCAGGTGCTGCATGTGGCTAGCTGGAACCTCTCTAAGAAGATCCAGAGGTGAGTCCAGTGGATGCCGGGGTGACAGGACTGGGGGGGCTGGTGGAAGAGGGACAGTTAGGAGGAGAAGAAACAGATTAATGAAAAAGAAATGCTGCCATATGGTCACAGAGGCTAGCTATCATCTTTTTGGTCCACAAATTAAATAATAATTCATTAAGCCATTCAGAGTAGAGAATCTCATTTGGTCCTTCCAGTGATGGAGTACCACCCGTTTCACTGAAAGAGAGATTAGTGACAAGAAATATCTCCGCTCTTTAACTTGAACTCTTGAAAAATCTCCCAACAGACAAATTTCAGGGGAAAAATAGTCTTCCAGTCTCAGTAGGGAGTCAGCCTGTACTTTAATCTTTTCTCAGACTGGGGCCACTTTCGGGCATTCCCACAACACATGCAAGAGGGAGCCTTCTGCTTGACTACACCTGGAGCATGTAGAGGAAGGAAGCTTCCCGATCTTGACCAGATGGACAGGGGTGAGATAGCTATGATGCAGTATATATAATTGAGTAAGATGCAACTTATCATTGGTCAAGTAGGTATATACATCTGTCCAAATGCACTCCCAATTAAAAAGTAGAATTGGGAAGTGAGGAAGACCACTAGCCCGAGTGGCCCAAAACCTTGTGAAAAAGTGTGGAAAACAAAAGGGAGACTAACTGGGATACTGAATAAGGTTGCCATGAATGGGTTTGGAGTAGGGAAATAAATTCCCCTTAATCAGTAGTCCAAGATGCCATACCAAACCACTATATCAACATATGTCGGAGTTGGTAAATTTTAAACACTAGCGTGGCCAGCAAGTTGAAAAAGGTAAGCAGTTCTTGACTACTAAGGATCTGGTCACCAGAGAGAAGGTCAGCTAACTTCTTGTCACTGAGCCAAGGCATCCCCAAGGGGGGACAGCACCTGTCCTCCTAGTTAAAATTAAGATTGTGACAAACTGACTGAGAAATTTCGTTAAGTTTATCGTAGAGCATAGCTCTACGCAATTGAGTGTGGGCTTCCAAAAAAGTTAAAATGACTGAGCTCTTATTACAATTGACAGTAATAGCGGTTGAATTCCTGAGCAATTTCCCTAGGGGATGTTTTAGGGGAATTATCAGCTAGGGAAGTGATGGGCAAAACCAGGCAAGAGGCCCCCTGCTTCTTTAAACGTAAGGCCAGTAAACGGCCCACCTTATCACCTTGGTCAGCATAAACCGAGTGGGTTTTTAAAAGGGCGAATTTAACTCGCTCCCTCAGGCTCTCCGCATAGCAGTTTCTAATGAGTGTCAAAGTCACCTGCTTATCCTTAGACAACTCCAGTGAATGGATATTCTCAAGGGTTCTAGTCTCGTCCAGAAGAAGATGCAAGGAGGCTTCACATTCCCTTTTCCAAGTGAATACCAGTCTGATAAATTCCCCACGCAACACACATTTAAAGGAACACCAAAGCTTATCTAAATCAGAGATGGATCCTTCATTTTGCTCCATAAATTGAGCAATAAGGGTCTTATTTCTGGACAAGACCATGTCATATTTTAATAATTGGGTGTTAAGTTTCCATATCTTGTTCCTATCAAGATTAGGCAAAAGAGTGCATTCCAGCCAGGTGGGTGAATGATAAGAGAAGATCCAAGAAGTAACCCCTCCATTTTCCACTCCTTGCAAAATAGTTGTGCTAACCAGAAAATAATCCAATTGAGAGAAAGATTTATGAATGGGGGAGTAAAAGGTATACACTCGATCAGAAGGGTGTAACACCCTCCAGGGATCACAGAGGCCTCCCATATCCATCAGGTCATGTAGTGAGCATTGAAAAGGGGAATGCCCAGGGGAATGATAACAGGACCTATCCAGGTTGGGCGTGAGGGTCACATTCCAGTCCCCAGCCAGTATAATGGGGATATATACTGTACATAAGGGGCCAACAAATTAAGCAGTTTGGAGAAAACGTTAGAGGAGTCAGTGTTAGGGCCATAAAAAGCATCCAAGGAGAACATCGGAGTGATCCAACACCCCATTTAAGAGCAAATAATGGCCCAAAAGGTCTTCCACACTCTGCACATCTGAAAGTTAGTCTCCTTAAAAATGAAGATTGCCACCCCCGGTCATGGAATTCTCAATAGCAAACACTTGTCCGACCATCACAGTATGGAAGAATAAACCTTCCGTAGAAAGAAGGTGGGGCTCCTAAAGAAAAGCAATATTACAATGAAGTAGTTGGAGATATTTAAAAATCTGATACCGCTTCACCCTAGAGCAAGCACCTTTAACATTCCAGGTGACATACTTCATAATAAACTTGTGGAGCTTGGTGAGAAAATGAATGGTAGGTCTCATGTACAAAACAGATTGTACCCAGGAGAACAAAACCAGTATCTCAGAAACCCTGAAAACGCCCACCAATTTGAAAAACACTGCCTCGATCCCCTACAAAAAGAGTTGTAAGCCATGAAAAACCAAGACAGGGTTACCAAACAGCAAGTGTGTAGATGCGGAGTCCAGATATTAAACAGAATAATACATACAGAGGAGATCGGGCCTGCGTAAGTACTGTCATAACAAGAATCCCCAAACAACCCCCACCCATCAAGCCAAAGAAGCAAAAACCCCTGATGAACCCACAAAACTGCCCCCAGAACCCCTCCCCAGAAAATAAGAAAATCACCACTTCCCCAGCCCAAATGACTCACCCTCCAAACCTTCTTGGGCCATGATTATATAATTCCACCCAGAGGAGGCATACCCGCCCCAACACTAATTAGTAATACATTATATCATCATCCACCAACCCCAAAACTTACAAACTAAAATGGGTCTGTGATACAAACAACCTGTTCTCCCCTTACTGTCTGTGATTATTGTAACATAACAACTGCAACCTGATAAAAGTAAAGAACTGAGGAAATTAACAGAGAAAATGGTTCAGTTAGGAAGGCAGCGCAGTGGGGAAGTCAGTGATTCCAGATCCAACATGATTAATCAGTGCCATCAGAAATTAAAATTGTCTCATACACATCGACCTACTTTAAAAGTAACCTAGAAAATTATAGAAAGAAGTGCACTCAACAAAGCAGTCCTTCAAACAGTTCAGAAAACCAAGCGCTGAAAGAGAGATCCTGGCAAAACAAAGGGAGAAAGAAAAGGGGAATTGTCCATGCCATCTTTCTTCGCCGATAGTGAAGGGAACCAACTATGCACAAAGGGCCATCCAGGTTCAGGGCACCTCGCTCAGTTAATCAGGTCTCCAGACAGTGTAAAATGCAGCACCCAAATCACCAGAATCATCCCCAGCATGACAAAGGATCAGCAGTTTCACCAATTCACTACTAGGTGGAATCCAAATTAAAGAAAGTAATGAGGACCAGCTGCAGGGAGAAATACTGCAAACAAGGCATAGAAAAGCCACCACAGGGCAAGGGCTATGAGGCAAGGGTACTTGCTCATCCTTGAGGCAAAAACAGACTGGTGAGACCCCAAGTACAATAGAGGGAGCAGAAAAGTTGAGGGCAATTCCAGAGAGTAGAACCCCTGACAGTCCAAATGATTGGGTATCAATAAAAGGCCAGTAAAGACAGTCCCAATGAATGAAATTCACAGCTGATGCAGGTGACAGTCCGGGCAGGGAGCCAGTCACTAGAATAAATCAGGATAGAAAGTTTTCAGTGTAGTTACGGACTGATTCAATGCTATGCCATTGATCCTGATGGCGAACTTGCAGCATGGCTGGGTATTTGACTCGGTATTTGATTCCAGCCACTATAAGCTTGATCAGGGTTGGGTGCAAAGCGGATCTCTTCTGCCTTACAGAAAATGGGAGATCCTGCTATACGGATTCGCTGGCCTTCCTATTGTAAGTTTTGCACTTCCTGAATTTTCCCCCAAATGTGCTGTTTATCTGAAAAAAATTCAGCAAACCAAAGATTAGAGGATTAGAGGTCTAGGGGAGATCCCGGGGGGGGGGGGACTGGCTGGAGCGACCTGTGAGCCCTCTCTACAACATATTAAAGGCCATTCAGAGATGGGCAGCCACCTTCTCGCAAAATTTCTGAATAAAGGTGATTAGTGCCGATCCCTCCTCTCCCTCCAGCAGCCCGAAGATTACCCAATTATTCCTGCAGAAGCAACCTTCGAAGTCCTCCAGTTTTCCTTCCATAGTCTTAACCCTCTGGCACAATTGTACAATCTCCAGCTCTGTTCTAGCCTGACAGTCATCCAATGAAGAAATTCTGATTTTGTTGTCCCCAGTGCGGTGAGTGAAAAGGTCCAGGGAAGAACCCATATTTTGAATATCTGTAACCAATGTATCCAGCATAGCCTTCAGGGGAGACAGGCCTCCCAAAAATGTTGTCTCTGTGAGGGCGGCCTGGGGAGTCGTGTTGTCAGGCGAGCCAGTAGGTTGCGCCTTAAAGCACTTGGCATTTTTGTCTCAGGTAGGTGTTGGACGTGGGGTACAGCAAGGCAAGGAGTCTCGCAGTTCGGCATCCATGCTGGCAGATTTTCTGCACCAATGGTGTCCCTGCAGCTTGCAGAGAATGAGAAGTTGCCAGGATTGCTGCCCAAAATTGCAGGTTACTAGAAAAAGGAGCCAAAAATGGATGATAGAGCGGGAGCTTCACTAGTCCACATCTGCTCAGGCAGCTGTCACGTGCCCATCCTCTAAATTCAGGTAACTTGGCATGCACTTCTAGTCCCAAATAATCAGTCTTACAACACTGGGTACCCAGGATGTTATACTGGCTAGTCAGAGGCATTCTCCGGGGGGTGGTCAGCATTGCAGCTGTTGTTGGGGCCCTTGATGGAAAGAAAAGGCAATTAGTATACAAAACAGAACTTTGATTATTTGTAATCCTGGCCAGTTGGCCCAGTCTCTTGTAACCCAGAAAATCACTGAAGCAATTAGATGGTACCACAGGTAATTAAATGATTTGTTGCAGGGAGCTACCCTGGTTGTACTCATGCTACCAGTTGGCTGGCAATATGGAGACCTCGTGTTGTTCACCACTGAGCATGGGGAAGCAGGGCCGACATGACACACCTCCTACTTACAGCCTTTCCCTCCAGGTGGCCGCAACCTGCAAGTTGTTTCTGCTCAGGAGCTGGATCCCTAAAGCTGGTCTCTCGCCGAGGACAGTCTCTGGTGCAGGTGGTTGGTCTGGGCTGGGCTGGCAAAGGCCCAGGCGTGATGATCACATTGAAAAAGTTTAGTTTGTTTTGCTGGTGAGGCTTCCAGCTTGCATAACAAAGTGGATCGCGAACAGGCAGGTCTTGACCCACAAGAAACATTCAGCACATTTAAATCAAACAGCGGTAACTTCTTACAGATTGGATACAGTCCAGCTGCTATTGCAGCAGATTCACTGAGCAAACCTCACAATCCAATGTCAGTCGTGCACATTAGCTGGGCTGAATGCTTCACAGGAGCAAATCTTCAGTCCAAATCACAAGCAGTGCTGGTTAAACTCTTCAATATTTTCTACCTCTGTGTCAGTCCCAAATTGGAGGATTCCGACTTCTGCAATCAGGTAGTCCGAATGAGGAGAAGCAGTGGCAGGGAGGAAAGTTAGGCCTCTTCCTGCCGATTCCCCAACACTCCATTCAGGGAGCAACTGCTCAAAAGCTCAAGTTGTTCATCCTTCAAGCTCCAACTCTAACTGACCCACTGTCTCTTAAAAGTTTTGGGCTTTCCCTGGGATTCCTGAGTTCAGGTTGGCTGGGGAAGCTGTCAGTCACAGTTTGGGACTTCCCCCTCTAGTCCAGTTTTGGTGCCAACCTAAAAACTACATTTTTCTTTCCCATGAGACACTTGGGCTAAATATCCCATAAGATTCCTGGAGTCCTAGTGATCCCATCACTGGAAGTCCCGTAACAAACACGGTGGCTCCCATTCCAAAGACAAACTGCAAGAAAGCAGGTTAGACAAACTTCTCTAATTTAAATATAACGATACACCAGAGGCAAATAAGTACAGTTTCCATTCAGGCTCCCTCTGCACTATTATCAACAGCAGAATGGAGCAAATCAGAATGGTGTCTGGCCGGTTTCAAGCCCTGAATCACTCGGACTCAGCCCAGACCATTCACTATTTACAAACAGAAACCAACAGATACCCTAGGATCTATCATCTGTGCAGGACATTAGTCTGGCAGTGGGCATGGAGAAAGCCCAGGAAGACATTAAGGTAAACCCCAGATTGGTAGGGGGGGTTACACATGGAACAGCCTCCCAGTGAAGGTAGTGGGTGCCAAAATGGTAACAAGATTCTAGATTGCATGGGATAGACACAAAGGGATCTTAGCGGTAGGGTGGGGTAGGAGTGAACACAGATGACTGAGTAGGGTCTGTTGTGACACTGTAGGAAAGGAACAGGCAGACTAGGTGGGCCAAGAAGCCCTTATCTACTGACAGCATCTATGTTAAATGGGATGGACTGTTGGTCTTTTTCTACCATCATTGTCTGTGTTTCTGTTTCTCTTCATATGCCTCCATTCAACAATAGCCTACTGTTTTGTTTTGCTCCTTTTTTACCTTAATTCCTCATTTAAATTAAACCTTTTTCTAAGCCTCCCCTCTTGGGAGGGCTTATTAAAGTGACCTTCCCCTCCCTGTTTTTCTATATTTGAGCCAGGGGTGTGTTGCATTTGCCTCTGGGAGGAGCTGTCAGTTGACCATTGTGTATATTAGGAAGGGGTTACTGTGGTCAGACAGACCAACAGGAGAGAGACATGCTACAGTAGGCTATAGTTCACCCCCCTCGGCCCGGGAGGTCAGATTTTGGCATCTTGGTGTTGATTGTTTCTGCTTGGGAACTGGGGAGGTGTACAGGGTTTGCAGTCATTTGGGGACTGGGTCCACAACTTTTTGGGAGCAGCGGCCTGGGAAGATGAAGTGTAGGAGGCCTGCTTCATGCTCCATGGCACCAGAGTGGGTGTGGGGCCTAGTGTCGGGGGTGAGAGGCGTGTGGGAGATGGTGGGGACACCATGGATGGTGGCAGTACTGTGGCGTGGGGCTCCAAGGTAGTGGCAGCCCTCCAGCCCCTTTTATCAGTTTGGCACGCCGTCTCTGGGTTAGACAGCCTTTGGGGAGACAGTGAAGCCTGGTAGTTCCACATGGCATTGTCCCATGTTGAGCCTACTCCAGGATGCCTGGGACCAGGTATATGCCCTATGTTTGCAGGATGAAAGGGCTGGTGTGAGAGGAAAACAGGGAGCCACCGTCCTATGTGGGTTAGCAAAGTAGGAACTTGGAGATGGCTTGGAGCTAGATAAGGATACAGAGGACCAAGAGGATAGGCTGCAGTGAATGAAGTAGTGTATCTGTTGCTGGCACTGCACTAGGTGTGGTATCTACACCTCAACCCTCAGCGCCACCAGGCCTATTATTGCCATTTTTACAGAAATGTGGAAACCAGGTGGTTAGATTTTTAATATTCAGTAGCTGTAGTGGAACATCTTGTCCAGGAATGGTGTCAGAAACATGGACATGTAAACATATCTGAACTGGTGGTGACCTCCAGCAGGAATGAGAGACGTAGCTTAACACTGTGGTGTAGTAAATTCAGGGGTAATGTTAAGGAGGCATTTCTTCTCCCAGAGGGTAATGAACCTATACAACTTCCTACCAACAGAGACAGTAGACATGAAGACAAACTAGGTCATTAGGTTTAGCCTGGTTGAGATGCCCTGCATTATGTTCTCTCATGGCTAGGGGCTTGATCCACATAGTGCATGCAGTTGTTCTGCACCTGTGAAGGGCTGTGGAAAGTCATGAAGCTCCCCGGTGCACATGATGCACATCTGTTGGCCACCCTGCAGCATCCATAGCCTTGGCTGTGCACCCTTTCCACACCTGTCATGCCAATAGCTTCTGTCCAGCCAGGATGGGGCAGGAATGCCATTCTGCCCAATTCACAGCACTGCTGGAGCAGTGCACACGGCCAGTGGAGGGGTGGGTGCTATGCATTCCAATGGGTTGCTATTATGCCTATGTGTTTTCATCTGCCCAGCTATCCAGGATGTTCCTGGGCCAGAACAGCCCTGCATCAACTGAGCCCTGGCCCCAAGGATTCCCATTATGGGGCTGGGAGTGTCACCGGCACCAGTCAGTGCATGAAGGCACAATGCCTATTTTTCTAGAGGAGATGTGGAAGCATGTGGAGGACCAACATGATCTGCATATCCCATGGAGCCCTACACATAGCGGGGGATCAGCTGAAATGATCTGGGCATCTGATTGGATACCTAGCAATCCCTGCCATGATACCCCTGGCACCATCCACAGCTCCCGCATAAGGCTCCACACCTGTACAGGGCGGGGGGGGGGCGCGGAGATGAGGCTGAGGATCACATCTTTCCCCACGTGGTTCCAGACCATGCAGCTGAGCAGCAGGGATATGCTTGTGGATCGAGCCTAAAGACTAATTTTAAATGCTAAAATAAACACCATAAACTTCAGGGCCATTAATGGACCAACAAGTCAGATTGTACAGAAACAGTGCTGCACATATGTGTACCTCCTGAGTCTAAGGGCTCTAGTATCCAGCTGACAAACTGCAAGTAGATAGGACTACGCAAAGTCAACCTTGACTGTTCTCACAATCACTCCGAATACTAACTGACAAAGGAATCTGATGCTGGACACCACTGTGCAGCTTGCCAACGGAGTGACAGGGTGCCCTGGGCTGTAGAGTGAGAAGGGAATACTTATGAATTTATACATCTTTGTACAACACACATTCTCAACTCTACTTGAGAAACAGGGAACGGTGGACATAATGGATCTAGTGCCCCAGCTGGCCATAAATTATATTACTATTTTGTTATGGCCCATTCCATGTAAAAATGTTATCAGAAACATTTTAATCAAACAGGTTTTGCATGTATTTCATAAATGAAGTGTATTCAGCTTACTGCAGTGAACAGGCACTGGAAAGATTTTGATACACCAGTCAACACTCCACTCACATAGTAACATATTGGGCCAGTTCCAAGACAACTTGCGCATGGCGCAAGGCAATTTACGCCAAACCCTATGGCATAAATCACACCTTGCACCATGGCATATGCAAGTCGCTATTCCAAGACTTGGCTTGCGCCACGCTGCTTGTGGATTACGTCAAAGGTGGGCTATGCCACCCACTATGCCCTCAACCCACAGTGGCATGGCACAAGGGTAGATTATGGCAAGAACTGCACCCTATTCCAGAAGGGCAGCTGCCATAACCCACCTACGCCATTCCAGGACCCGGTTTGGTGTAGTGGGGTTAAACCAGCTTGGAGGTGGTCTAAGGGGCATCCATCCTGTCACACTGATGGATGCCCCCCTGCAGCACTGCAGAAACACCATGTCTGTGCCCCATGCGCCCCCCACTCAAGCATACTCCCAACCCCCTGACATTCAGGGCCTCCCGGGTCCATTTTCTGTTGTGCTCCCCCGATCACCAGTGCCAACTGGCCAGCCACCCCCAATGCCCCCAGGTGCATGTGGTGTGTTTCAGGGCAGAGGCACTCTGGGGTGGCAGTAGATTGTGTGCTGCAACTTGCAGCACCCAGGTCCAGCGCGCCATTCCCTTGGCGAGTTGCGCCATGCGTCTTGTAATCAGGCCCAAGTGTGTTCAATTGGAAATAAATCCCCTTCATCAAATCTGCTCCCTGTAGCGAGGGCATACACAATAACATTTAAAACCATGCATTTGACAACTTCCTTTTGAAGTTATAACAGCACTGACACCTCTGACTGTCTGTAGATTTAAGGGTATGTAATGCAATCTATTTACTACCAATGGGACTTCCACAGCTGAGAAAGTATGACTGGGTCTTTTCTGTCACTAAGTGAGTGGGAGGAAAATGGTGGCTGTTCAGTTCGGGGTGCCCAATGATACCCTAAGTAATGGGGAACCCCAAACTGGCACCTGTTTTTCACCAGGTACTATTGAAAAATAAATGCATGCCTGACCATGGCTTTCAGCCAAGCAGCATGCTCTGTTTTTTAAAGCTCATTTTCTAATAGCGTAACACTGGCTAAGCTACAAAGAATACAGCATGCTTTTGTCACAGGTTTGCTGTGCTGTACTGTTCTACTTTCTTTGTATGCTGGTTGTTGAATTATGTGTTGTCTGTTTGAGTTGGATTCCTCTTTGAAGTTTAAAAACAAGGGTTTTAGAGAGTATTGTTATCTCTTTTCTCATACCTGAGGCCAGGGGCTTAACCCCTAGACCCCAACCTTACTATACAGGGTGCTCTACTCCCACAGACCTCTGGTTGCTGGGGGTGGTGGTGACCTCTGACATCTGGGCCAGGGGGTGAGGCTTTGAACCCTGACCCCTGGGCCCCGCCAAACATTTTACAGACCTGGCTTCTAGGGAATCTTGCCAACCCTGCTGGGGGGAAAGCACTGGGGGCAGATACAGAAATGTAAGACCTGGAGGATGGTAGGGTGTCAGTGCTGGGGTGAACGGTGGAACGATTCTGCTTGGATGGGGAGTAAAAAGACATTAACCAGGAAAAAAAGATGCAGACAGTAGAAATTGTCTCCTCTAATGATACAGAAGTCAGGGAGAAAGTTGTATGGCCAAGTGACATCCGAAGTCTTCCTAACAACACTAGTATTTGATCCTATTTTGGGTGTATCAGAATCAGTACTAACCAAAGCCCCTGAAATTCTGCATTGCCACAGCTGGGGAATTTTCAGCAGAATTTGCATCATGCCAAAGGAAATATATGTTGCCATAGAATTCATTGTTCTGTTAAATTTTCATTCAAAAATAAAGTTTTTCCATAGTGCCTAGCTCCCTTCTCCTTCTCATTTGTCATGAAGCCCCTCCTCTGTGCTAACCATGTGATGACATCAATGACATCACATCACATTTTAGCTAATGACAGGTCCGCATTCTGCCACAGAAATGAATAAATCATGCCACAGAAATCAGAAAATTCTGCCACAGAAACCTAGGAGCCCAGCTGTAGAAATCAGAACAAAGTGTTGGAGAACACTAGGGGCCCTCGTAATAACAGCACCATTTGCAGATGCTTGAATCCATGTAAGACATGAGATGTGGTCTGGCTTTGTGACCATAGCCCCCTTAATGTAAAAAGGAATTTGAAGCACAGAAGCACAATGAACTGTTTATGTATCTTTGCCTCCTCTTCAAGTATTTACTGCATCTTCTCTGCCTCCACAGTGGTCCCTCTCCTCCACTCCCGACCCCCCTCCCACCGTATTTCTCTTCTGTATGCTGCCAAGCCATGTCCTTGCCTCCACTTCACCTTTCTCTCCCCACCATCCCACACATGTCCTGGTCTATCCGTACCCTCTCCTCATCTCCTAGTCTATCAACAAGGCCATAGTTGGCTGCTCCTGATTCCTATTTTTTTTTCTTTTCTTTGTCTTTTTAATTTTTTTGTATTTATAATTTATGTAAAATCTTAAAGGAGTAGTCCACCCAGAATTTGCCAAAAAACATATGTTATGCAGTTTTGATATGTATGTAAAGTCCTAGTGTGTCCTTCCCTTTGTCTGCTATTAGGAGTTTTTCCTAAATTAGTCTGCTAGCTGTATAGTAGTTTTATGACCTCTGGGAATCTCCATCACAAATAGGTTTATTGGCTTTCTTTCTCGTATGATGCACCCTGTCTCATGTGACAGTGATGTAGCCAGTCCCTTAGATTCTGCATGTGCACTGCTTTAAAATCAGTTCACAATAGCAGAGTTTTGCCACTGTTCTTATCCAGGGAGCAAGCTAACTGGGGTTTCTGAAAGACAACAGCTACTAAATAGCTCTAATTCATTATTTTTTTGTTTTCTATGTGCATCAGGTCTAGCTAGCAGGAGTATTTTAATTTTAAAACTTTTAATTTTATCAAACTATGCACAACCATAAAAGCACAGAAACTGCCCAGATCATCAGTGCTATAATTAATAAAGACTCTAGCTGTTTTCTTACAGAAACCCCACTCAGGTAGATGTCAAGTATCTGCTAAATTGTAAATGTAAGGATCAGCATTCTATTAGCAGTTAGTGCTGATTTTGTTCTGTGACAAGATTTTCATTTTTTTTACACAAATGAAGTGTATGGTATGAAACTGCAGCCTAGAAACTGCAAAATACTTTGAAGTCAGTTTTTCTTCTGCCTGTGGTATGGCATGAACGCAGTAGGATGACAGTGACTATTCCAGCTACACAGTTGATTCTAAGGCTAGAGTGTTGCTGGTGAAGAACTGCTCTTGATGCCAACCGCCTTAGATTGATGTATCACTACCAAAGCTATCAATCAGCAATCTCACGTAAGAAGGCAGAATTCCTGTCTGGTGAGACAGCTGCTGCTCAGAATCGACCAGCTCAGCTCTTTCGAACTGTGAACAGGCTGTGTAACCCAGCCTGTCTACAGGTTCAAGGAGCATTTTCACAAGATAAGTGTGATGAGTTTGCTCATTTCTTTGCAGATAAGCTGGCCAGCATTGGGGCTGAAATCTGCTCAGCACCCTCTATGGGATTAGTGCTGGTCGGTGCAAGGTCACTGCCCCTCGGTCATCCTGGACATCTTTCAACTGACCAGAGATAGGGGACATCCTGCAGATTGTCCATAAATAGTGGCCAACTTGTTGTAGTTTGGATCCGGGCCCTACTTGCCTATTATTAGGGTATATGGAGATCATTAGCCAGATCCTTGCAGAGATTGTTTGAGTGCTTTAGATTTGGGAGAATTCCCTAGCTCACCAAAGAAGGCAGTGGTGACACCACTTCTGAAGAAAGCTTCTTTAGACCCAGGCATCTGTGCAAACTACTGGCTCATCTCTAACCTTCCCTTTGTTGGGAAGCTGATCAAGAAAGTAGTTGAGCTGCAACTGGAGAACCATCTCACTATCCATGATGTCTTTGATCCTCTCTAGTCTGGTTTCTGGAAGAGACATAGTACTGAGACTGCTCTGAGTTGGATGCTCAATGATCTCTTGATGGCAAGAAATCAGAAGCACTGCTCCATCTTGGTGCTTCTGGATCTCTCTTCAGCATTCGATACTGTGGACCATAGGGTTCTGCTCAAGCATCTGAGGGTCATCTGTGGTCTGGCTGGTCCAGTTCTTAGATGGTTTCATTCCTTCCTAGCTGGCAGGTTTCAGAGGGTGGTGTTGGGAATTTTTTCCTCTGAACCATTCTCCCTGCCATGCAGGGTGCCTCAGGGCTCGGTGCTGTGCCCCATGTTGTTTTCAGTATATCTACTGCCCCTCAGAGACATTGTAAGATGATATGGACTGAGTTTTCACTGCAATGCAGATGATACACAACTCTATCTGTCTTTTGCACCCAACCAGGATAGTGCGATCTCGATGTTCAAGAGCTGTCTGGTGGAAATCCATGTCTGGATGAGGTCTAGTTGGTTGAAATTTAACTCTGTGAAGACTGAGGTGCTGGTGGTGGAGCCAGAATACCGGATAGAGAGGTCAGTGGTGGGGTTACCATCTGGGCTTTGGCTTGATGGTGTACAGCTACCCACCTCTGAACAGGTGCGCAATCTGGGGGTGGTATTCGATGATGGGCTGACACTGCAGGCACAGGTGTCAGCAGTCATCAAATCTTCCTTTTATCATCTTAGGAACAGTGCCAGAATTAAGCACCTTATTCCACCCGATGATTTGCCCATGTTGATCCATGCTTTTGTGAACTCGTGCCTTGACTACTGCAGCTCCCTATACCAAGGGCTTCCGGGGGTTGACGTCCATCGCTTGCAGATGGTTCAGAATGTGGTCGCATAACTATTGATGGAGACTTCTCATTCCAGTCATATTACACCTGTGCTGCGTGATCTGCACTGACTGCCTATACAGTGGCGGACCACCTTTAAGGTCGGTCTTATGACCTACAAAGCCATGGAAAGGGACAGTGTTATCTACAAGAGCTCCTGATTCCTTATGGCCCTGGCTGACCTCTTTGCTCTACTGACTAGGTGTTGCTAGAGGTTCCCAGGGTATGGTTGAAAACATCTGGTGCAAGGGCATTTATGTTCATGGCACCATCCCTGTGGAATTCTGTACCTCGCCAGATTAGAGAGTGTGAGACTGTGGAGAGTTTCAAGACAGGTTTAAAGATGTATTTATTTAAACAGGCTTTTAGCATGTGAAATACTGTGAAATGGGAAGTTTTCAATTGATGATGTGTACATTTTATGTGATTTTTATTGAACTGTTTTAAACTGCTGTATGTAAAGCACTTTGATATTTGAATTGTGCTATATAAATAACATTATTAATATTCTTATTATTCCATTTTACAATGGTTTACTGCACTATGCATTTAGTGTATCACACTTTTTCAAATAATAAAACATTCTCCAAACTAAATAACTTACACATACATATTTTTATATTTTATTAAAAAGACACGTCACATTTGTAACAAAAAACAAACAAAAAAATAAATAAATAAATGAAAGTCATAATCAGCTGTTATTCCCAGTTCCTTCTAGTAGAATGATGATACCTACATTTATGGTTTAGCAAATGCTTGAGAGCTGAGTAGGTGCTCTTTAAGAAAACAGCTACAGTCTTTACTAATTATAGGATTGATGTTCTGGGGTAATTTCTGTGCTTTTTATCGTTGTGTGTAATTTGATGAAATAACATTTTAAAATAAAAACACTTACTATTGCTAGCTAGACCTGACACACACAGAAAACACAAATAATGAATTAGAACTATTTAGCAGCTGTTTTCTTACAGAAACCCCAGTTAGCTAGCTTTCAGGTATCTGCTAAACAGTAACTGTTGCCATTTGTGCTCCCTGGATAAGAACAGTTACAAAACTCTGCTGTTGTGAACTGATTTTAAAGCAGTGCACGCGCTAAATCTAAAGGCCTGGCTACATCACTATCACATGAGACAGGGTGCATTGTAGGAGAAAGAAAGCCAATAAACCTATTTGTGATGGAGATCCCCAGGGGTTGTAAAACTACCATGCAGCTACCCGGCTAATTTAGGAAAAACTCCTAATAGCAGACAGAGGGAAGGACACACTAGGACTTAACATACATATCAAAACATAATGCATGACATATGTTTTTTGCAAATTCTGGGTGAACTACTCCTTTAATGGACTATATACTGCCTTTGCTGTTTACTGCTTTGTTCATATTTTTGCCTTCACTGCCTATGCTGTGTATGTTTTCATCCTACTATGTGGAGCCTTTGTAAATAAGCCCCTGGCTCAAAGGTATTGCAATTCAAGAAATAAATAAATAAATACAAATAAATAAAACAAAAGCACTAAACCAGGTTGGATAGCACTCAAAAGAAACACAGGGCATAAAATAAGTGGGTTCATACTGCAATTTGTGACCCAAGAAATTGGAGTTATGAGTCAAATGCCAGCATGATTAGCAGTGCTTAATAATATATTGCTGGCACAGTGTGTTAAAAAATAGATTTTTTTTTGTGGAGGAGTTACCAGGGTCATCCGATCCCTCCATTCACTCCCCCACCCCTCCACCTTCCCGCTGATTTGTTCATTGTGTTCCCCGATTTGTCATGTGAGTCACCCTCCACCAGCTGTTCTACACTGGAGAAAGATGGCATGAGTGGTGTGATATGCTGTGCACCAAGCTGAGCATTGTTCCAGGAGAAAGCTGGTGACCAGGCTGGACCAAACAGAGGAAGCGAAGAAAATAAAGTAGTAACCACTGAGTGTCTTTTTCTTTGGGCAGGGTTTTGCATCAAGGGTTACCATTGGTTTAGCATTCTGTATGTTACTTTTTTTTTGTAGGAGCTAGAGAAGTCTGGGAGCCTGCGTGTCCAAGAGCCAGAGAGTGCCAGAGGTGTCCAGGAGCCAGACAGGAGTGAGATCTTGGGGTGGCCTGGAGACACCGAGTAGGTTGTAGGCAGCTGGTGCACAGCAGAGGAATGATGTGGCAGACTAAGAGCAGAGCAGCTGTATGGACTACCGAGGACAATTAACATCCCAACAAGTGAGATATTTTCATTCATTTCCATTGGGGGGGGGACATGGAGGGCAGGGCACATACAGTAGCATGAACAAAGAATTTGTGGGGATGGGGGTGACAGACTAATAACTGTTAGTCATGGCTAAGCATTTTCTGCACAAGAAGAGAAACTGTTGAAAAATAGTGAAAACAAAATGGCTGTACCATACAACCGAACAGCATACACATGGGAAGTTCTGTGCCTGCATAATATCTGGGGACAAAAACAACTTTTCAGAAACATGAAAGTTCTGTGCCCTGCATAACGCAGTGAGGGGACAAAAAAAAAAAAAGCTGCTGTGTGAAATTGAAGTTCTCTGCCCTGCAATAACACAAAGTTTTTTGGGGGGTCCTACTGTCATGTGAAACTGAGTTCTGTGCCCTGCTGTTCGCAATGGTTTAGGGGACAGCTGCCAATGACAGAGTCATGCCATGTGAAACTGAAGTTTTGTACCCTGTTTTATGCAGTGATTGATTTTGGGGACAACTGCCAGTAGTGACAGCCATGTGAAATCAATAGTATGCAGTGGTTTTGGGGTGAAAAACTGTAACTTTACTGTCAGTGGCAGTCTGTGAAACTGGAATTCTGTGTGTGCCCTGCTTAGCTATGCAATGATTTTGAGGACAAAAAACTGTAACTGTCTTGCCAAATCAAAGTTCTGTGTCTGGTGGTATGCAGTGATTTGGGGGACAAAACACTTTAACAGAGTGGCAGAGACTTGTCAAATTGAAGTACTGTGCCTGGCAGATTTGCATTAATTTTGGGGACAATAAACTTTACAGCCAGTCACAAGTAGTGCCATGTGAAACTGAAGTTCTATGCCTAGCAGAATGCAGTAATTAAGTGAATGGTAGCGTAAATTAAAAAAAAAAAAAAACAAACAAAAAAAAACAGAACAAAACAAAACAGATGTGCCTACAGCTTGCTATGATGGGACAGTAAAGAACTGTAAACAGTAGGCTGCTTCTACTGGGGATGATAAATTTTCTGATGGCTGCTGCCAATATATTGGGGGAAGTGTTGGCTCAACTACTTGCTGCTAAGTAACTTAAGGCAGAGAATAATTAACCCTTACTCTGAAGTTTAAATTTGCTAGCCCATGGGGTGGGGTGGGGTGGGCATGGCCTACAACCTAGCAGCAGTGCATGTTTGCGAAAATTTATTAGTAACCTTTGGCAATGTTGGCCCCTTCTTCTCTTACATGTTAACCCCTCTCTACCGGATTGTGCATGCTTTTTTCAGATTTGATGTTATAGGTGGTGCTAGGAGGCATTCCTCCTTTAACTTCAAATGGGGGAGACGCCCACATGGAAACTGGATTTAGAGTGTTTCAGATGTACAGAGCAGGTGGGGGGCACTGAAATTACATCATAATTATATGAAGTGGTTATTAGGCACTGGACTCCATTGAGGGGGGCTCCAAGTCAGATCATGGGAAAGTGAAGGTCAATGTGATAGCACCCTAGGGAAGCAAGTCTACCAGAAGAGTCTTAGTGATTGGGGACTCCATGATTGCAGGGTTGAGAGCAGTGCTGGAATTACACTTTTTGAGCTTTGAGAGCTGGGGGGCTTGTAAGGGCACTATCTTCCAGTTGACCCCACCCTTTCCCATTATAAGTCAATGGCAGTGATAACGTGAGCTACATGTACAAACATACGAAATTTGCCAGCAGATAAAGGCCTAGAGGTTTATCAAGTTTGCTCTAATGTGCAGCTAGCACCCCTTATTCTGCAGCTGCCCCTCCCTTCTACTCTTCCCCTTCATTGGCCCTCCCACTTGTCTTGTCCCATCCTCTTTTGAAGCAGTCCACTGTTCTACTGCATACCACTTCTGCAGGTAACGCATTCCACCCAGACATCACCCTCTCTGTAAAAAAGTGTCTCCTCATCTCCCTCCTGAACCTTCCTCCCTCCAATCTCATATCATGGCCCCTGGTGTCCCTCCCCTCCTTTACTTTGAACAGCCCCTTTGACCCTGTATTGTTTATTCCTTTCACGTACTTAAAAATTTCAATCATGTCCCCATCCCGTCCCTCCAGTGAGTACATGTTCAACTCCCTCAGCCTCCTCTCATATGATAAGTCCCCAGCCCTCTTGATCATCTTTGTTGCCCTGCGCCTGCACCCCTTCCAGTAACCCCACTGATCTTCAGATACGGGCGCCAGTACTGCATGCAGTACTCAGGTGCGGTCTAACTAATGACCTATACAGTGGCAGAATCACCTCCTCCCTCCTCGAGGATATACCTCTTGCAATGCAACCCAGCATTTTGTTGACCTTTGCAGCTGCCTTCCTACTTTGTGCCAAGTTGTTCATTGACCCTGTAATGAGCACCCCCAGATCCTTCTCCTCCTCTGTCTGGGCTAGCTGCACTCCCCCCAGCTGGTAACTCTTCCTTGGGTTCTTCATCCCAAAATGCAGCACCTTGCACTTTTTGGCATTAAACCCCAGTTGCCAGGTGCCTGACCAGGTTTCAAGCTTTGACAGATCATGCTGCAACCCCTGCCATCCCCCTAGGTCATCTACCACTTCTCCTATCTTGGTATCATCAGCAAACTGACTGATTTTGCTCTTTATGTCCAATGATATATCTCAAACAACACTGGTCACAACACCGAGCCCTGTGGAACACCACTCGTCACTGCCCTTGGGTGTGAGAGCTCCCCACCCACCACTACCCTCTGTTGCCTTCCCTGAAGCTAGTTCCCTACCCATCTCACCAGTTTTGCACCTGCCCCTGTGCCTTCTAACCTACTTCTCAGCCTCCCATGCGGCATCAAGTTGAATGCCTTACTGAAGTCCAAATACAGGACATCCACTGCATGGCCCCTGTCCAGTTGCCTAGTTATCCAGTCATAGAACTCTACCAGGTTGGTTTGGCAGGATCTGCCATGTATGAAGCCATGCTGTCTGCTGTTCTGTAGTCCTTTGGCCTCTAGGAGGGCCACTAGTCTCTCCTTCAGGATAGTCTCCATTAGCTTATCCACGATGGAGCTGAGGCTCACCAGTCTGTTGTTCCCGGTTCATCCTTGGGGCCACTCTTGTGGAGGGGCACCACACGAGCCATCATCCAGTCCTGAGGTACACACCCTGAGTATACTGAAGCATTAAATAGGTCTGCCAATGGTTTTGCAAGGACCTCTACCAGCTCCTTCAGTACCCTGGGGTGGATGTCATCTGGGCCTGGCACCTTGTCCACTCTCAGTGCCTTCAAACCCTCACGAACTCTGCCCTCCATGATTTCCCCATCTATCACCCCTCCCCCATTTCTGCCTTCCTCCCCCTTGGTGTCACCCCCTTCTCCATAGTAAATACTAAGCAGAAGTAATCATTTAGTGCTTCTGCCTTATTGCACCCTGCTTTCACCCAACCCCCCCTCTTTCCTAATCCTTACTACTGTATGTGGCCTTACAGCTCCTTTTCTCCCTGGTGTACCTAAAGAAGTCCTTCAACCCCTTCATAATATCTTGTGCCAGCCTGAGCTCCATAGATGTCTTGGCTCCCCTTACTGCCCATGTCACTTCCTTCGATTCCGTCAAGTACTCCTCCCTGTCCTCCCCCCTCCCTGTTTTCTTGTACCTCCTAAAGACAGCTCTTTTCCTCCTTACCTTTTCCATGACCTCCTTGCTCAACCAGCTCGGTTTCTTAGCCCTAGACTTCTTGCTCTGGGCCTTGCGGCAGGTTTTGGTTGCCTCCACTAGCCCCAGCTTTATAAGCTCCCAACTCTGGTTAGTGTCCATACTAGGTTAAATTCTGGCCAGGTACCCTTTTACCACTTCCCCCATTCTCCCAAAGTTGGCCGTCCTGAAGTCCAGCACTATTGTGCCAGATTCCACTCCTTCATTGCCCATATCCAATATGAGCCATACTGAGTGGTGGTCATTCCCTGAGAGCGGTTCTTCCACTGTAAGTTCTCTCACAAAGTCTCCATTTGCCAGCACAAGGTCAAGGGTATTCCCTAACCTGGTTGGTTCACTGACCATTTGCAGCAGGAAGCTGTCCTGGAAGGCATCCAGCAGTACCTACTCCCTTCTGTTCCTGGTTGTTGGGGTACTCCGGTCCACTCCTGGCATGTTGAAGTCCCCCACAATCACCACACTATCCTTCACAAAGGTCCTTCTGATCTGTCCCACTAGTTCCCTGTCTAACTCCTCCATCTGAGATGGCAGCCTGTATATCACTCCCATTCTAAGAATCCTATTCTTGGAATCCTGGATTTGCATCCAAAGTGTCTCCATACTACCCTCCTCCCCTTCCTCCCTTACACACTTCAGTCCTTCCTTCACATATAGGGCCACCCTCCCTCCTTTCCTAATCACCCTGTCCCTACAAAATAACCTGTACCCTGGTACAGACATGTCCCAGTCATTGTATTGGGTGGCCCATGTTTCTGTGATGGCTGCAATGTCCACCTCTCCCTCTGACATGAGCACCTGTAACTGCAGTTTTCGTCCCAAGGCTCCTAGCATTAAGGGTAACCACCTTCCACCCTCCCCCCATCCTGCCCTCCTTTACTAGCATCACCAATAGTACTTGCCATTTGTCCTTTGTCACTGTTAAGGGGGGCAAGCAGATATGGTTTCCCAACCTGTGGTCTCTGCATGTCTCTTGCCCACTTGCCACCCCCTACTCCTAGTTTAAATTCCCTACTTCCTCTATATACTCCTCCATCCTCTGTTTCAACACTTTCTTTCCCTCCTCACTCAAGTGTAGTCTGTCCTTGGCATAGAGACTACTGTCCTCCCAGGTCCCTCCCCACCCCTCGCAACGGCCCATACCCTTTAGCACAACACCAGGTTATTAGCCATCCGTTAAATTCCTCTATTCTCAGCTTTCTTGTTGTGCTTGTCTTGGGCACTGGAAGTATCTCTGAAAAAGTTACTGATCTTCCTGCCTCCTCACATTATTGTCCTAGTTCCTCAAACCTCCTCCGGACTATATCTACTGTCTTGTCAGCCAGGTTGTTCGTCCCAAGATGTATAATTAAATGAGGCTTGTCCCTACCCCTTCTAGCATATTTCAGAACAGATTGTTCCTCCCTTTCTGCTGTCATTCCTGGCATGGCCTCCACCCAAATGCGACCATACCTCCCCTTTACTATACCACACTCCTCTTAGTATTGAGTCCCAAGCACTAAGATTCCACCTCTTACTCCCTGCTTGCTTCCATTCATCTCCCTCTCTCATTTCCAGCTCCTCTTCTTCCTCCTGCACATTATTTCCCCCTTTTACCCTTGTTGCAATTCTCCCAGCAGAACTTCCCCCCGCTCCAGTTTGGTCCAGGCATTTATCAATTACTCCTCCAATTGCATCACTTTCCTCCTCCTTCTTCCCCTTTAGCAGTGCAAAACTATTTTCTGAAGACCCTTCACAAATGCCCACTCCCTCTCTCCTCATGGTAACCTGTTCCCTCCTTTCCACTCCATGACTGTTGTCACCTCTTCTCCTCCCCTCACAAGTCCCTGTCTCCTCCTTCCATTTGTCTTTTGTCTCCTGACCTGGTTTCCCCGGCAATCATTCTTCCTGGCCTGGGCCCCTTTGTCTCTGCTTCCCTTCTTCTGACCCTCTCCTTACCATTGTTGGCTCAAATCGCCCTCCCTCATCTCCCCTCCTCCCTCCTCCCTCCCTCCAGTATTGGGCTAAACCCACCTCCAGTCTGCCTTGTCTGTCTTAGTTCATCCTGCAGACCCTTGATTTCCTTTCCAAGTTTCTTTGTGTGGTTGCACACTAAACATTCTCAAACACTCCAGGCAATTTTTAGAAATATTGGTGTACTGCAGTTGTTGCAGCCTACCACCCTACCCGTTGCTCTTGTTGCCCACCAGCGATCCCCACCCTTCCAGATGAAGGATACCAAACACTCCCCCAAGTCTTCCCCTCCTCCCTCTATCAGTGCAAAGCAATCTTCTTTTCTTAATTTCCCTTACCCCCTTTGTTGTACACGTTTAGATAGAGTGAGCAACTGCTTTTTGCATTCCTATAATTCCTATCCACACTCAAAAAGGGACTTTAAGTAACTATTGCACAACCTTCTTCAAACTCCTACTCCTCCTTTCCACAATGCAAATAGCAATGCAAAGAAGTAACAATGGAAAGCTCCTTGATTTGCAGTTACTTCCCTTCCGCTGAGATAGCAGTCGCCTCTTCACTCGCTGGTGTTCCTTTCCTGGATGTCTGCTTCTGCTATGACAGGTGCATGTCCTTTGCTCATTTGAGGAAGTGATGTCAGAACCTCTGGTATAACGGAAATCACAGACCTGGGGCAGGTGGGGTGAGGGTCTGGGAGGGTGGGACCAGCCCAAGCCTTCCAGAAACAATCACGTATCTGAGGCCCCTGGTCAGACCATTAGCACCCTTCCCCCACTATGCACTAAACTTTGCTCTCTCCAGAGCTAGGGGGATGAGCCCTGACCTGCCCTCCTGTAATTCCAACACTGGTAGAGAGGGCGGTTGTGGTGGTGGTGGTGGGGGGGGTGGTGGATGGGAGGTGATGGTCTGGTGCTTTCCTGGTGGATCAGCATCTGAGATTTAGACAGGATGGGAAGGATGGCAGAGAGAAAGTGGAGGGAGCAGGGGTTCTGGTACACCTGGATACAAATGAGCTGGCTAACTAGTCAGTTGAGATAGTGAAGTGGAACTTCATTAGACTGGGGGGCAGATCTGCAGCACACTCAGCCTCCGTTTCCTTTTCTGAAGTTCTCCTTGTGTGGGGCAGGGAGGGAAAGCAGGATAGGATAAGGAGTGAGGTAACTGAGGAGTTTAATGGGTGGATTAAGGGGTGGTTTCAGGAGAAGGGGTGCCACTTTGTGTGGGATTGTGAGGACTTCTGAGATGGGAGACTCTTTAAGGGTGATGGACTTCACCTGACAAGAGAAGGGGCCTGCGCACTGGGGCAGAAGTTTTTCATCTATATCAGATGTTTAAGCTGACTGCGGGGGAGACTGGATCTAAAGAAAACAATGGTGGCAGGTAAAAGGAAGGGAATCCAAGCTAGTGCTCCCCCACATTTGAGGACGTGTAGCAACACAACAGGTACAGGAAGAGCTGTGGCTCAAACTGAACAAGGTGAGGGGACATTAGAGAGGAGGAATGCAGTGTGAAATCACAGGAAACACATAAGGAAGAAAGGACAAGGAAAACAAAGGGTAGCAGCAAAGTAGGATCAGGGGTCAGATGGAAGGGGGTATGCCTTAATACCAGCAGCCTAGGCAATAAAATCAGTGAACTTCAGGTCCTGATGGCAGACAGCAAGGTGGACCTTGTGGCCCTCATAATATGTGGGCTTCGGAAAATAAATCTGAGAACCGATGGTCCCTGGGTACTCATTGTTCAGGAAGGACAGAGAAACAAGTAGAGAGGGAGGAGTAGCCATTTTTGTGAAGGATGGCATCAAGGCAGTGAAAAATGGGGGCATCGTGGATGGTGAGGGGGAGACAGAGTTGCTTTGGGTACAGCTCAGAGCAGCTTCAGACAAGAGGCTGCCCTTCGTGGTGATCTATAAACCTCTGGTGGATGGGGAACAGAGTGACAGAGAGCTCAAAGAAGAACTTGAAAGAGGTGTAGCAAAGGGGGAAGTAAGGGTGTGGGTGATCTGATCCAAAAACTCAGCTGTGCAGCAGGGAATACCAGGGTGCTCCTACAGGGATGGCTACCCCTACTCAAGGATCCATTTTAAAAGCAGCAGCTCTCAAATACTCACACAAATTAACTTAGGCGATATGGCTCTTGCTCAGTGCTTTAATAAAGTTCAAAGTTCATTCAGTACATTTACCATAAAGCAGACACACCTCAGCATTTCACCTTTACAGGCTTTGTCAAGAAGTGCAGACCTAGAACTACACAGTTCCTTAAGTATTGGGTCACAACTACATTGTTGTTCAACAATATCAATCATCAGTAAGAATCACATTTAAAAAAACATCTAGAGTGTGAAGTAAAAAAGTGATAATTGGTCTAGTCATTTTCTTTCTCTCTTTTAAAAATGTTCCCCATAATCCATCACCCATGCAGATTCCCTACTCCAATATCATTGCCATCACAAAAATCTAATAAGGTTAATAAGTTTACTCTGTCTTGTAAACTTAAAGTCCCAGGGCAGGATTTACAAAAGAGATGTGCTGGGCGCAAGTGAGATGTGCCAGTGCATCTCAAAAATGCGCCATGAAACAATCCACAGACAGGGCGGATGCACCGGTACATCTCAGATGTGCTGTTCTGAACAGGATGCGCCATAGACTCATAATAATGAAATGTGGCTCATATAGAGGGGGCCTACACCTGCATATACAGCGCAAAGCAATTCACAGTGCGAAAGGAAGGAGCGACTACAGAGCGAACCCTGCGCAAGCACCAAATGCGCCATGAAAAGATAAGTTTAAAAGAAGTAGACTGAAGTGCAAGCCACCAGCAGATCAGCGGCAGAACAGCAGCACCAGCACATTATCAAATTGAGAGGGAAGGAGAGCGCACCAAGACCATGGATGGAGCACCATTTGTTATGGTCGGTCTACTAATGAGGATGAGGAGATGGGGTGGTGGAAGGCACCGTAGGCAACCAGCCCCATGGCAGTATCGTGCCAGGCTGTCCTTCGAGCAGCTGACAGATATGGAGACAGTAGGCCGATCCCACCTGAATTGGACCATTCTGAGGCAGCTCTGTAATCTGTGCCTTGAGGAAATGCAGGCACCCCCTGGACGTGGTCATGCCATATCAGTGGAGACCAAGATGACAGCAGTAATGTGCTTGCTCACCATGGGAACCTTCCAGAGGCCAACTGGGGACACCATTGGCATATCACAGGCCTCCACTTCCTGTTTCCTCACACAATTCCTCACCACACTGCCACCACATGCTTCAGAATATATCCAGTTCCCCAGCGCACAGGCAGAACAGACAGAAGCCATGCAAGAGTTCCACAGGGTGGCACGCATGCCAGGCATCATAGGGGCCATTGACTGCATCCATGTGGCAATCCGTGCACCACCTGGTGACGACGTGGTAACATACATCAAGTGCAAGGGATACCACTCCATCAACTGCCAGGTGGTGTGCAATGCCACAGGGCACATCAGCAATGTCTCTGCCACACACCGTGGGAGCACACATGATGCCTTCATGTGGCACCAGTCTGTCCTGTGCCACAGATTTGAGACAGGGGACATACCAAGTGGCCATTTAGTAGGTGCATGGGACATGGCAACCAGCTGCACAACAGGGCACTATGGCACAGGATAGGATGGGGAGCAGGTATGCAGATAGCATGATGCACAAAACGCAGAGGGTGCAGCAGATGTGGGACAGCAGAGGGGTGTAAGGTGAAACAGGCAGACACCAGCCAGTACAGGGTGGCACATGTGCAATGCTTGGATTGTGGGGTGCAGTGCCATTGGGGGCATGTGTGGCAGGGACAACCGCAACACATGCAGACAGTGGCCATTGCTGCATTGCACACTAGGCAGGACAGTGGTGGGTGTGGCACATGTGACCCCAATGGCATTCCTGGCCTGGGGCCAACAACAGCAGCAGGCCCAACAACACCAGGTGGATGGTGGGGGTAGGATTGCAGGGAAGGGACAGGCACAGTCAGTGGTGGATGCTCAGCACACACAGCTGCACAGCATGGAGTAGACCCCAGAGCCAGTTGAAAAAACAATTATGACTGACTTAACACACATTATGACTGATTTTTTCAACTAGTTTGAAATTTCTGACTTCAACTAACTGAAGCAAATCCAACCAATTTTTCAACTTTCACCATTATTGAATTTTATTATGTAGCAGTTTGTCATACATTTTAAACTTCGTATCTTTTTTTTATTAAAATGTCAACTATAAAAGTTAATTAAATGTATGGAAAAGTCCTCCCTCCCCGAAATCAATGGGGTGCATGCACACACAGCCTTCGCCTTCTGACATCACAGAACAGGGCTGCATGTGCCTACAAGGGGGCGTGTTGGTGGGTTAAGGTCAGGAAGCAGCTCCGTTTTTAGCATTTGGGATTTAGCAGCATTATAACTTCATAAATAGGCAGAAACAAAAGGAATCATTTATGCCTCTCATCTCAGGGGCAGATGCGGTATTGCCAGAAGTCTATCATGCCTTGCTCCCCCTAAATCCTAACAAAGGTAATTGCCCCTCAGGACTGGACTCCAAGATGCTACACCTGGCTGCCCCTGATATCGCCACCCCCCTGGCCAACCTTCTAAACCTCTCATTCTCCTTAGGATCCATCCCTAAGGACTGGAAGCACACAACAGTTATCCCGCTCTATAAGGGTGCTGATACCTCAGCCCCTGGTACCTACCGGCCTATTTCCCTCCTACCTATTATGGCTAAGCTACAGGAGCACATAGTCCTCTCTCAACTCTCCACCTTTTTTAACTCCTTCACCTTCTTCTCACCCTACTAGTCTGGATTCAGGAAATCTCACTCCACTGCCACCTCACTCCTCAGGCTCGCTGACAACATCCTCGATGGCATGGACAATGGCCTCATCACCCCAGCCATTTTTGTCGATCTGGCAAAGGCATTTGACAGGGTCTCCCATGCCCTCCTACTTGAAAAGCTCTCCTGGGCTGGGCTCTACCTTGGTCACTAGCTGGTTCCGCTCCTACCTGGTCAGCCATTCCCAGGCAGTTAGAATTGGAAGTACCATCTCATCACCCCTCCCAGTAACCTCAGAGATCCCTCAAGGCTCTGTCCTTGGACTACTCCTATTCTCAATATTCCTAAATGATCTGCCCTCCACCTGCCCTCACACATCCGTTCCTATGTACGCAGATCATACAGTGTTGTATACATCTGGCCTGTCAGCAGCTGACATTGTGACCAGACTACAGCAGAACCTCAATGATGTTCAGCTCTGGTTCCATGCAAACCAGCTTTTTCTCAATGCCAGGAAGTCAGTCTCCTTGACCTTTGGCATGAGGCAGAGACTGTCTAGGCTCCCAGCTACCCCTTCCTTCCACACCCTGGATGGGATTACTCTGGAGGCCTGCACCTCCTTCAGATATCTCGGGGTATGGTTCGACCAGCACCTCAATTTTTCTGTCCATGTCAATGCCATACACAAAAAGCTCCACCCTAAACTGGGTGCCCTCTATCAAAGTCGTTGTTGCATCGTGCCACCAGCTCGCTGTGCACTTGTACAGAAAATGATTCTATTCTTGACTAAGGAGATGTAGTCTACTGTGCCGCTTCCTAGTCCATCCTAGCCAGGCTGGACCACCTCTTCCACTCTTTCTGCCACTTTGCACTGGATAGCCCCCCCTCCACTCATCGCTATGTGCTCCACAGGTCCCTCTCCTTTTCCTCTCTCCATGACCACCATTTGACCCACTGCGCCAAGCTCACTGCCAAATACTGGTCCCAGACCTTGCCCACTTATCTCTTTGCTGTGTTGGATATTCCTAACCCTCCTGGACACTCCTTTAGGAACTATGACATGCGCACCTTGGTTGTCCCGAAGGTGTTCACCTCTAGTGGACAAGCATCCTTCAGATACCGAATGCCCAAACTATGGAACTCCCTCCCTTCTGTCATCAGGCATATGCCCCAGAACATGCACTTCAGCTCTCTCATCAATTAGCATTTCATGTCAGCTTGTCCCTGTGGGTAATCTGTGACAAAATTAAACTTATAGGAACAGGAAGTCAATTATAGGGCATATAGTCTCCCATGCAGTGATTTATTGACCCTGCTGCATGGTGGTATAGCCTGCTGATTTATTCTCACTGCTCCTGTATTGTCATGCACTTCTCCTCATTCTATTTTGGATGTTCGTAAATGATGTTAAACTGCTCTGTATATATTGCTGTCTGTATACTTGTTTATCCTGCTGAATCATGTACAATATTACCCTGTGTTTATTGCTAGTGCTTGTTGTTCTATTGCCCAAACGCATGTACCGTTACCTCTGCCCCCTTCCCCCAGGATGCACCTGGAATCGAGCATTACTGCTCAGTGTGTCTTCCTGGTAAAGCTTTTAAATAAATAAATAAAGATGTTGGAGGAGCAGCAACTAGTCAGCAGCGGCTAAGAAGCAGGCTGCTCTTTAAAATGCAAATACAAAGTAAAGTGAAACAAATCTACACACAGTAGGGACCCACTAAAGCACAATAACCAGTCAAAACAACAAAATATACTGAGCCCCTGAAAGTGACAAGTTGAAGCAGGGCAGTAAAACTGCATACGGTACAGAAAAACAAGCAGCAGTAATACTAGTTACTTAGAAAAAAGAACTGAGTCTAAAATACAGTATAGTCAGGGCCTCTTAAACACCCCACACAAGCTAGAAGGTACTGTTTTGCAAACAGAGTTAACCATCAATATATGTTAGTTCACTAGTAGTCGTAGAATCTGTGAGGCTAAAAACAGTTTAAGGGAGGACCCCCAGAAATGCTTCCTGTATGGTATACCAGAAATGAGATGTATCCATAGTTCAAATTTAAAGCTAAAAAAAACTCATGCGTATTAAAAAAACATTTTCTGACACCGTTTCTAAACTTGTTTTGGCTTTCAGCATGTACACTAATGTGTTTTGTAAAATGTTATTCACCTTGCCATTAGGACTTTAATATTTAGTCTGTCCGATTCCTACTGTGGCAAACAAACATTTTGTTCATTGGCCCCGACCAACCATGCTCTGCACTTTGGCCTCCTGTGGGTCCAAAAACTCACCAACCGATCATCTGCACCTGCCTGCCTGCTCCATGACCTCGTGGGGAGTCTGACTTACTCATAGTGCCACCACAGTCAGAGAGAGCCCAGCCAGGCCACCAGCAGTGGATCGATGATGATCGTTTGCCTTGGCTTTTCAAGTTTGGCCCCCTGGGCCCCAGAGCCCCCAAGCCCTCAACCAGCCAGACAAGCCAGGCCAGCACACAGACAGAGTATTCTGTGAGAGACCATCCTCCTCCTTCCTACTGCCCACTGCCCAGCCCTGGTGTGCCTTATATACACACCCCATACAGTACCTTGCTCACTGTAGTAGCCTGTTGCCAGTTTGTTCAGGTGTTGGGTGATGATTTGGTCAGCGTCGTCAGGTGGCTTCATGGCTCAGGCTGCCACTGCTGCTGCTGTACTCAGCGGTGGTACCAGTGTTCTTTGGAGTTGTGTGCTCCCTCCTCCCAACCCACACAGTTGGTCCCCAACCCAGACCCACGTCTTCACTCTGGTAGTCCACGCAGTTGAACTAGTGCACCTACCACTCCTCCTCCTCACTGACTCTGAAGACCTGACTGACACTGAGTGAGAGTCACCCAACAGGCCCGGCTGTTGGGGTCACGGGCTGATCCTGACCACGCCAGACCACTGACTTGCTGCCTTCACACGATTGCTGCCTGGCTTTGCTGGAGGACTGACTGGGACCTGCACAGCCACACACCAGTCTCTCTCCGGGCACTGCACATGTCAGGACAGTGGACACAGTTAACTTATTTTTAAATGAAAGGCCAAACCACCAAACTTTGTCCCTGCAGAAAAATGTTGCTCGCTCCACTGCCCACACACCAACACAGATGCCTCCTCTCCTGACAGTCTCCTCTCCTACCTAGGCACGCTCTCCCCTCCACCTCGTGCAGCCAGTCACAGACACTCTCAAGCTCCTGTCTCCTCCTTCTATCTCTCCTAATTGGTGGATGCTGTGTCCAGAAGCTAGGGGTGTATTTTATTGGCTGTAAGGCTCATTGCCGGCGGTTGAGGACTGTTAGATATTCATGCCCCCCGCGGAAAGAAAAAAAGAGAAAACACACTGCAGCGCTCCACAGAAACCAACCTGGATGGGTCACAGAATTGTTAACTGCAGTAGATTTCAGCTCCACTATTTTATGACTGCAATCCAATGTCATTGCAACTGACTATTTTAACTGCTGATGACTGCTCCGGGGTCTAGCATGGAGTAGGGGGCATGCTGCACACGTGAACAGTGTACTAACAGCCACCCTTCACCCCCACAGGTGATGTGGCATACCCAATGAGGCCCTGGCTCCTCACCCTCTTCTGATGATCCAGAACAGAGATGGAGGAGCGTTATAACGAGGCACACACCACTATGCGAACCATCACTGAGCGTGTCTTCGGCATGTTGAAGATGCACTTTTGGTGTCTGTGTAGGTTGGGTGGGGCCTTACAGTATAACCCTGAGAAGGCCTGTGGCATATTCCTGGCCTGTTGTATGCTACACAACATGGCCATTGACCATGGAATAGTGGTCGAGGCCAGTGAGGGCAGCAGTTTCAGGGAGGAGGAGGGTGTGGAGGAAGAAGGAGTGCCACAGGGCCAGAACACTGGGCCACCAATGGGATGGTGGGACCTACGGCTTGCCACAAGGTCAAGGCTCTATAGGAGCAGGCTGGTGGAGGAGCATTTTGGGACCCCATAGATGAGTATCACAGGTATGTATGAAGAGGTGCACAGTGGTGACAGTGGGTAGAAACATAGCCATGCAGTGCATGGTGGACACAGCACAGCACACAAACAGCTCAACATGGGTGCACACACACAACATATGGCACACAGAGGTGTCAGGGCAGCAGTGGACCACAGATATACCAGGGACCACGAGGTCCAAAGAGACACACACACACACACACACACACACACACACACACACACACACACACAGAGCTTGCAACACACACACGTGTCACAATGACAGTGCCAGAGAAGGCATGGATCACTGTGCACTGCTGCTGGCACACAGGTGCAGCAGACACTGGACCACACTCATAATGCCCATGTCACACGGCACAACAGTGGTGCACACAGACATGCAGATGGCACTGCACAGGGGGCCCACAATGCCATTGCACTGGGGCAGACGCATGCCACACATGCAATTCCAGGCACTGTCATCCAGGCGAATGGGACACAGAGGTGGAAAGTGCAGCAGCCATTGGAACGGGAACCTGGACATCACAGGGTGGCATCATGGCCACCACAGACACAATGGTGGCCTCTACCATGATTGATGGATGCAGCCATGGCACCACCAGCCACAGGGAGTGTATCTCACACCCCTGTAGGGGTACTGCAATGAGACCGCGAATGGGTGCTTATTGGTGTGGTGGCCCTGTGAGCCATGTCTGTGCCAGGTAGACTGGGCAGGGCAACTTGAGGTGATGGCAGCAGCAGCAATGAGTCCACCTGATGCCACTGCCTGGGTGTGCAGGAGGTGCTCCTGGGTGTCTGACTGGAGGCCTGATGGCCACAGCGCACACCGGATGCACACGCTGCCTCAGCAGTAGATGCAATCTGCTCCAATGTTGCAATCATGCCCACCTGTAGTAGGCGTGCCTCTGTCAATATCTGGGCCCACCATGCAACTGCAGACTCATGCTCCAGGACCATCAGTGTCTGGAGGCCCCTGAACTCCTCATGCAGGGCTGTCTGCCTCGCCACAGTATCACGGAGGAGGCAGACATAGCCCTCAATATTGTCAATGGGTGAACGCTCATGGTGACATCACTGATGGGTGGGTGGAGAAACAGCCTGCTGAGGGGCATCCATGGGTGGTGGTTGTGCCATGGCTGGCTGCGGCATAGACAGGGCTTGGGCATGCTTGTCCTCATCATGTCCACGGCTGGTGTTGTCACATTCCAACAGTGCCTGCATGTGTCCCACAGCACCAGGATGTGATGCCCTTGATGGCCCCACTACTGCACCTGGACTAGATGCAGAGTTCACAGGACCCACCACCATGGGTAGCTGTGTGGCTACTGCATCTGTGGCACATGCAGCAGGGCCATCAATGGCATCAAGGGCCACCTGCACAGGCACGTATGTACTGCATGTCCCATTGTCAGTTGAGTCTCCCTCTATCTAGGTGGTGTAATCATCCACAGGGTCACTGCTGCATGCCCCCTGTGTGCCAGATGCAAGCACAAGAAGGGTGTCAGTGATGTCCACTGCATCTACTGGGTCATCATCAGACAATCCCAGTAGACCCTCCAGCTATGTGGTGACATTGCTGCCAGTAGTGGCAGCATTGGCTAAGAGGCCTGATGGGCCCACCACCACTGGTGCTGGAGCGCGTAGCACCAGTACAGTGGATGGTCCAGGGATTAGGTTATGATTAAAGCCAGTTTTGATCAAAATAAATCAAAACTATAACAAATCAACAAGTTATATGCTCTGGATGTTGCTAACCTTGAGTGAGGATATAGAACTAAATCTGGGCCCTGGAAAGGAGTCAATTAAGATAATCCATGACAATGCCAGAAGTCTGGTGAAAAAAATGGATCTATTTCAGACATGGGTCAAATTGGGAAAAATCACTTTATTTGAAACATGGCTTAGTAAAGGGATTAAGCAAGATGAGGTTGAATTAAATGATTACTATAGGTATAGACAAGACAGGGGATCCCAAGGAGGGGGTTATAATGTATATAAAATACTCCCTTGAGCATGCAAAAGTTTTGTACTCAGGAATCATTGAAGAAACAGAATGTCTGATAGTTGATCTACAGCTTTTAAACCTGGTAGTAGGTGTAATTTACTCAATACCCAAAGTAAAAACAACCTACTTTTAAACACTGGCTTACGCTATCATAGAATTTACAGGAAATAGAAAAACTGTATTGAATGGTGATTCCAAAGTAGCCTGGGGGTGCCTACGTGGTCAAAAACTGGAGGATGCCCTTCAAAGTTTAAATCAGTGCAAATAACAAGCACTCCAACTGGAACAGGTAAACTGACCAGTCCAGGAAATACACTCAATCTCATTTTTGTTTCACCAGACTTACTGGTATCAGAAGAAAGGGTTAACCCTCCCAGTTTAGGAGATCACAGTGTAACATTGTGTATTATTTGTATTCATTTGAAAGCCAAACCAAAGTCCAAACATATGCATACTTTTAAGAGATGTGTCATAGAGTACAATAAGCAACTTTTTGAAAATTACTTATAAAACTTGGTACAATGGTCCAGAATTGCCCAAATACCTGACTTATAACCTGGCAGTAGACAAACTTACAACAATGTTTCAGGAACCATGCAATAAGTTTGCTCCCCTTCAGAGTCGGATGCAAAAATCAAATCACTTGCAGTGGATGAATGCATATATCATAAAGTTAACAAGGATAAAAAAATCAACTTTGGAAGAAGGCCAATAAATCTCTAAATCAAGAAATTGTGGGTTGATTAAAAAAAAAAAATAAAGTTACTTAGGGAATTAGGAAATCAAAATATTTCATTTATAAACAAAAAATAAATGAAACTACAGGCCTAAAGCAGCATTGGTCCCTGTCAAAATCATTAACAAATCCTGTTAAAAATACTCCTGAGATCATGATCGTGGAAAATGGCATGCCTCAGCAACCAGATAGATCAGCAGACCTACTAAATGATTATTTGCCTGATCTAGAAATCCTAGTGTAAAGAAACTGGCCTTAATAAAATGGAAGAATAATGGAAATTGTGTCCTCACACAAAATGGAAATGAATCAGGTGATAAGATCCTGACAAAGTTTAGATTCAGAAAAAACACAGGAAATGAAGTACTTAAAGCAATACATAAACTAAAAGTAAATAAAGCTAGCAGACTGGATAACATATAAACTAGGCTGTGGAAGGATTCAGCACTGGAAATATGGCAACCTCCAACAGATATTTTCAACTGGAAATGAAGGAACTTTTCCACAAGGTTGGAAATTATCTAAAATAGTGCCAATTTCAAGGGTGTGGATTCTTCTAATCTCTTCAATTATCATCTAATAGCACTCCTATCAGCAGTCTCTAAACTAATAAAAAAAAATAGTACATGGACAGTTGTATGCATGTCTTGAAAATTATAACAAATTAACACAGTTTCAGTCAGGTTTCAATAAGGGCTTGTCCACGGCCACGTCACTTGTGGACCTTCGTCCTTCTTGATTTAGTGCTCACACCTCTTGGGGCTGCCAGATCCATGGGTGTGGTGCTCATGGACTTATCAAAAGCCTTTGATCTAGTTGATCATGGGGTTCTGTTGGAAAGATTAGTGGGTATAGGGATAGAAGAGCAACCATGTAGATGGTTCAAGTCCTGTTTAATTGATAGGACCCAAATAGTTACCATCAGTGGTCACCAATCAAAAACTGCCTGTGTCACGTGGTGTGCCACAGGGATCAGTATTAGGTCATTTACTGTTTTTCACTGACATAAATGATTTGACCAGTTGTATGAAATATGCTAACATCAGACTGTATGTAGGTGACACAGTCGTGGTGACTGAAGGGATTAGCCCCAAGGAGGTGGAACACAACCTGCAGCTAAATTTTCTTAGAATGCAGAAGTAGTTCACTTCCTTGGGTCTGCAGACAAAAATAAAAAAACTCAATCTATGCTGTTCAGTCCTGGTCTAAACAGTAATGTAAATAAAGCCTCTAAATTAGAAATAAAACCTCTGGATGGCACAATTTTAACACAGTCACCCATGTATAAATATCTGGGAGTTTATTTTGACCAGTATTTATCATTTGAACCACATATGAAAGACTTAATCAAGAAAGTCAATGTTAGAATTGGAGCCTTAAGACGTATCTCACATTGTACTACAAAAAGTGTTCAACTGTCAGCAGCTAATCACCTAATTATACCTGTAATTGATAATGGGAGTCACATATACGAACATGCTAACAAAAACAACTTCATAATTTGGATCTTAGTTTCAATAGGTTAGCAAGATCTGTTTTAAATTGTGACTATTACACCCATCATTGTACAATGCATGCACATTTAGACTGGAGTACACTTGAAATAAGGAGAAAAGGTATATGGGCAACCCAAATTCATGGAATTCTTAAAAATAACAAACCAATATGTCTATCAGGTAAATTACTAAAACAAATTACAGTTTACAACTAAGAAAAAAGGGGTGCCAGAGATTTTATTGTCCCAAAAATAAATAATATTCATGGAAAAATGACTTTTCAGTATAAGGCAGCCTGCACCTGGAATGAATTTCCACCACAACTTAGAACATTAGAAATATCATTACCAGCCTTTAAAATGGCAATGAAGCAAGAACTGAATTATAGGTGTGAATATAACAGATGAATTAGCATTATCTCAAGACCCTGATGTTTATCATTATTCTGATTATGTAAATTTTGTAACGTATTGTATTTCTTGTATTTCTTCTTTATGACTTTGTAACAGTGCTTGTGTTTGTATTTTTATGTTTTCATGTGTAACTCATATCAAAGGTACCATCTGAACACTTTATAAATAGAATATTTATGACCCCAATGGTGATATTTTTAACTCCTATATAAAGATGTTACTACTTTTACTACTAGCATAAGATCGATGATCATAAATTTAAATTGTAGATAGCAAGTTAGTTTCAAAATCACTGGAAAGGGGAAGAGTGGTGAGATCATGGATAAAACATAGGTGAGCCAGTGTGTTTTGGTGGACCTTACCTTATTAATATTATGGAGAATGCTGCAATTTTGGTTTTCAGGGGGAAGGGAATGAAATGATATAGATATTTTTTCTTTTGGGAAAGTTCTGTTTGTTGTGTCTGCCCTTGTCTTTCATTACTCCTTTTTTTTGTCGATAATATCTCCGTCTGATTGTGAAAGGTGGTGCTGAAGCTAGGCCAGTCTGTCTAGTTTACTATGTGACCTCTGGGAAGAACTACCCAGAGGAACTTCCTGTTAATCAAATAGCTGCTATCTTACCTTTAACCTGTGTGCAGCATGGTTCTTTACAGAACACATGATGTGGTATCGGAGACAAACAGAATAAGACCCCATCTGTAATCCTGAGCCCTACATTAAGTAGTCCATCATTGATGAGTCAGCAGGTGCCTGAAGGAGCATGTTTGCAGTGTACTTTATTGCTTTTTTTTAAAAAAAAAGCTGGAGTCCATTTGTGCAGGTAGAGCATGGCCCCAGTCTGAGAGTCTAGCCATCTACAGAGAAGCTGAGCAAGAGCCTGAGCACCAGCTTACTGCCAGGACCAAAAGTAGTACAGCGAGAAACATCGCCAGATAGACTAAAAGCAGCAGCAGGAGCAGAACTTAAGCTCAGTCAGCTGGTATGGCTGCTCCATTACTTTTCTTCAAAGTTGCCTTACGAAGAGTGCAGCAAATCTGCCTTTGGGTTCCCTTCCTCCCTCCCATTAGTCACTTGGGAGCTGGAGGAACAGAAAACACAGGCTGTTTAAACCATAGAAAGTAAAGTAACTTCTTTCACGGAGAGTAAAGAGAAAGTACAACTGGGTAGGTTGGACTGAAGCAGGCTTACCAAATGAAAATTGTTTGGAGACCTGAAACAATTAGAGAGACAGTCACAAATTTTGCTTAAGTGTACAATACAGTTTAAAGGGACTTTATTTAGTATAGTTTTGTGACTGAGCAATGGCAATTGCAGAGACTTATTCGATCCGGCCACTTGAGCCATTTGATTTTGCCAGTCCAGATGACTTTCCACAATGGCTCAGATGCTTTGAAAGGTTTTATCAAGCAAGTAGCCTTGTAGAATCAGTAGTGGAGAATCCGGTGGACACGCTGATCTACTGCATGGAGGACAAGACAGATGACATCCTCAGGGGGATGATGTTGATGGACATGGAAAGGAAAGCTATCATGTAGGCCACAGCAATGTTATCTATGAACATGCCAAATTTAATGTACACAGACACAAAGCAGGGGAACCCAATGATGACTTTATTATAGCATTGTATGCTCTAACTGAGCCGCGTAACAATGGAGACTTACAAGAGGTACTGATTCAGGATCAGATTGTTGTGGGGCTCCGAGACAATGGATTGGCCAAATGCCTGTAGCTAGTCAATAACTTCACTTTAGAGAAGGCTGTCACAGTGGTTCAACAGAATGAGGCCATATGAAAATGGCAGTCATACCTCTGGCCAGAAGCAGGCCAAGGACAGAACAAAGCACCCTACAAGTGGACACCATGCTAGACCGATGTTTCTGCACCTGGAAGAATATAAAAAAATACAATCCAGCTCTGGAAAGGATGCAGGATCAGTTGAGCAAATCGACACACCACAAGGGAAAGAGAAACAGAAACTATGTGGGAGGAACACGACAAACACCGAAGAGCTCACTGTCCAGCTAACAATGCCAGCTGCCATGCATGCCACAAGAGAGATTACTGCAAGAGTGGGTGTTGACTCAAAAGCAACAGTGCCTGCAGTCCAAGCAAAAGTGCATGCAGTCCAAGAAGCACCATAGTGTGATACAGAGTATTCTTTTTTGAGATTCGTTCAGAACCAAGGGACTAACTTTAAAACAAAAGCTCTCATCAACAAGATGCCATCAGAGTTCAAGATAGACACAGACGCAGATGTTACAGCCATATCTGGACACTCTTTACAAGGAACTGTGGGACAAACTCCACATACCTTTAAGGGACACAAGTAAAGTTCTGATGCACCCAGGGAGCTACACCCTAGATGTGTGTGGAATGTTCACTGCCACTGTAACTAAAGGTAGAAATGCAAATCAAGAGACCATTTACATTGTGAAAAAACTCCATACCCCAGTTCTAGGTAGACAAGCAAATGAGAAGCTTCATCTTCTTGCCAGATTTGATGGTGTGGATCCAAGCAAGTGGTGTGAGGAGTTCCCAACATTATTCAACAGCCTAGGAGAACTCAAAGAAGAGCACCATATTCAGCTTACACAAGAAGCCATGCCATTTGCACTGACAGCACCCTGAAGGAAGATCCTAGTTTCACTGATCTCCAGGGTCAATGAGGAATTTTCCAGAATGCTGACTCTGGCAGCAGTCATTGAGACTGAGGGAGCCACACAGTGGTGCACCAGATTGATAGTGGACTTAAAGTCAGATGATGCTGTAAGAATCTTTTTTTTTTTACCAAACCAAGCAGAATGAGTCAGTCAGATATGAAAAATTAATCCTTCCCTCAGTGGAGCAGAAACTGTGGATGCTGGGAGAAGCAATCCTCTTCATCAAGCTTGATACCACTGCAGAATTTTTGCAAGTATGTCTGTCAAGGGTATCAAAAAACTGACCACCTTCATTACACCCTTTGGATGCTGTTGTTCTTGAAGATTACCCTTTGGCATCTCATCTGCCACCAAGCACTTCCAATGCAGAATGTGTTGAGTCCTAGAAGGTTTTGAAGGGTTGTGTGCACATGAACAATATTTTTGTCTTCGGTTGCACAAGACAGGAGCCCAAGCAGGGAGTCTATGCAGCCCCAAGAAAGGTCCAGAGTGCTGGGCTGACATTGAATGCCAAGAAATGTGAGTTCGAGAAGACCATGGTTTGTCTCCTTGGACATCTCATAGCAGACAAAGGTGTGCATCCTGACCCAGGAAATGCGGTAGCCATATAAAGAATGACAAGCCCCAAACACGTGTCCAAAGTTCAATGTTTTCTGAGACTAGTCAACCAACTGGGGAATGTGGAGGGGTTGTGGGATAACAGATGAACCAGACACTGAAGCTCAAGTTCAGCACACAACCTCTGTGTGATGTTCATTCAGAATGCAGGAGATAACCTTAAGCAAGGGCATATCCCTTCTTCAGTACATCAGTTTGCAGCAACAGACTATGTAAGTCCTTTCTCTGCACTTAACCAGCATCTACTGACTCACTGATCTCACTTAGCAGTTGAGATTCAGCTTCCACCCCTATGCGTGCCTCGTTTGCTTGGGTAGTGGGAGCTCAAATAAAAAAAACAACAAAAACAAGCTAAAGACAAATGAATCTCAGTGCAGAAGCAGTGAAACATGGGTTACCCTAAAGGGCATTGACAATAAGCCAAGTTTCAAAGAAACACAACATCACACATACCTCCATAATGCAAAGCACCATGGGATATATGTAAATCACCATGACATTTCAGACTTATTCAACTTACAGCAATTTACATGCAGTTAACTAGCACAGCTAACTTAATTTTTATAATATACAGTCACCTAGTACTTTCTACCGTTATCAAAAACACATAGTGCCATGGTATTTTCAACATTTACATGTTTCATGCACAAAAGGTATATACATCAATGTATTTTATGACATAGGGCTATTACATACTAAATCCAACAATAATAAACACAGCCTGTTGTTTCATATCAGCTTGGAGGTCACAACAATAACCTCCCTGTATCAGGACCTGAGAGGGTAAAGGAAAATTTAAGAGGACACTATAGCATAGTCAAGAAAGGGAAAAGGGTGCCATAGATGGCCAACCTTATGGACTAGAAATTGTAAAGACTAGATTAGGCTAAGAAATAGAAGAAATGTTGCAACAGATTTAAAAAAATGTTGATCCTCAATAGTGGCATGTTCTCACTGTCACAGGGAAGTTCATATCCAGCTTAGCAGAGAAAATAACAACCCTATGAGAACTTTTATAATAGGTGAACCAGTGTGTTTGACAACCAGTTCCAAAGTAAGGGTGTACAGCTCTCAAAGTAGACATCATGGCACTGCCTTTCCTAGCCTTGTTCAACCCTGATAAAGAACTAGGACTAGGAGGCACCCCACAAACACTTGATAACACTGGAAACCTGTCAGTTATGCCTCAAGAATACTAATGCCAAAAGAACAGTGCTATGTCAAATTGAAAAAGAGACACTTCCTAGTGTGGGCATGTGAATACTTTAGTTGTTACCTTGTGGGAGCTCACTTCATTCTAGAGACAGATCACAAAACTCTGGTACATTTGTTGGGCACTTGAAGCCTAGATGATATTCCTCTGAGGATACAGAGATTCTATATGTGGTTGGTGATGTACACCTACACCTAGAGATGGGTGAAGTGGCCTCAACTCACTCCGTGGAGTGATTCACAGAGTGAAGGTGAATTTGCAGAGTGCTCCGCAACATGAAGCAGAGTACTTTGCATTATAATGAAGAACACAAAGGCCATTGAAAACAATGACTTGGCATTACTCCGCCTTCCCAAACCACTACTCCACCAATCTTTAAGGTGAAGTACATTGAAAACAATGTACTTTGCCTCACTTCACCTTGTTTTTAAGCTCCAAAGGCAAATGTTGCAGTGATTCATGGGATTTCAGGTCACATGGGCTCTAGATTGTGCTGCTGAGACTGAGACAGAGAAAGTGAGAAAGCAGCCACAGCTTCCATGAATCAAGGAGGTTATTTTCTAGACTACACTGAACTGAATTATTGCTTTTTGGACCTGTGTAAGTAACTAGTATTGATTCTGTTTTGGGGGTGGACTTTTCTTAGTTTTAACTGCAATTAGCCAGGGAGGAACTGCAGCTGGGAGATATTTGCAGTCAGTTGTGACTAGACCTGTTACTTAGCCTTTGAGAAATAGGTATTTGAAAGGAAAGAAGGCACTCCCTGGGGTAGAGGGTAAGAGCTGTAGGTGATTGTTTCTGGATGGCATAGGTTTATTCCTACACCACCCTTCGCCTCACCCCACCCACCCTAAGAGCATAACTTCCTTTATAGCAGGGGCTCTGACATCACTTCCCCAAAACTGCTAACAACATACACCTGTTCTTATACTTAAAGGCACAGCACACTGAATGGAGGTAGAGACACTCACAAACTTGCACACACTAAAACAAGAACAAAAACAAAAAAAAATCTGTAACTGGAAGGGACACAGCACATGTGGGGAGTGGTGCAATGCACTGGCTGTGGAGCAGCAGTCTTTAGGGAGACATTCTAGAGACTGCGTTGCTGTCCTATTTGCAGGCACCTCTTTGGTCTGAGGGAGGAGGTTGTTTGTCTCCATGCTGACCTGGCAAGGATTTGGGAAACCTGCTTCCCCACCCAGGGGCCACCCAGGCCACTGCCACTACAGTACCTCAGAGGTTGCCAAGAAAGAAGAGTGGTTGGACCACGATGGGCTCAGGGAGGGTGAGGGTGGAGGAACAGAGGCACAGCCCTCCAGTTGTGCCTCTCCACAATTCATTTACCACTCTGGTGAAGCATGGTTCCTCTATTAAGGCACCTGCAGTGGAGACCAAGGAGGATGCTGGGAACCTCCACAATGGAGACCCACAGGAGGGTGACACAGGACCCCACAGGGGAAGGAAACAACTCCTAGTGGGAGACTCAATTGTTAGGGGGGTAGAACTGGGGGAGGGAGGGGGAAGGGAGTAAGGTGCCTGCCCGGCACCAAGGCTTGGGGGGGACAGGAAATGAATCCTCAGGATCGTGGGAGCAGCTGCAAGGGGGAGGGAGCTGGATGTCATTTATCCACCTAGGGAAGAATGACCTGGCTGAGAATGGGATCAGAGCAGTGAAACAGGAGTTGGTGGAGTTGGCCGGGGGCCTTAGTTAAGTAGCACACATGGTAAGTTTTTCAGAAGTGCTACCTGTCTATGGCATGGATGAGGCTAGGGTTCTCCACACCATGGGATTCAATGACTGGTTGAAAAGCTGGTGCAGAGCTCAGGGATTTGACTTCACTGGGGCTGGGGGCTCACCTGGAGGGATACAGGCCTATACAGGCATGGTGGTCTGCATCTATCCTGGAGGGGAACCAGGATCCTAGGTGACAGGTTTAAATGCTTCATTGGCAAGCATTTAAACTAGCCAAGGGGGGAGGCACTGAAGAGGAGAAGGGAAATTCTAGCCCCCCCCCCAAAAATCAGGGTAATAAGTGAGGTAAACACCAAGATAGAGCAGTCGATAGGGAGCAGGGCAGGGGTAAATGGAGAAAAATACAAAGGCAGTAGGGACAGGAATGGGGCAAAAAGAAATAAAGCCAGAAAAAAATGGAGGGTAATGAGTACCAATGCCTGTAGTCTAGGTAAAAAGCTCCCTGAAATGATGGTCTTGATGGAAGAGGGATACCTTGGTATTGTGGCAGTTACAGAAACATGGTACTCAGAGAACTGTGACTGGGATGTCAACATACCTGGGTACACAATCTACAGGATAGACAGAGAGGGAAGAAGAGGAGGAGGAGGAGGAGGAGCTCTCTATGTAAGGGAAGGGATCAAAGCAATAGGACTAAAGGGTAAACAGGGAGTAGAGGAGGAACTGTGGGTCACCCTGGAGACTGGAAATGGCTCCATAATCCTCACAGAGGTTGTATACAGACCCCCCCTCTCAGGGGGAGGAAATGGACAAGAAAATGATAGAAGGCATCCTTGGGATGGCAGAGAAAGAGGAGATATTGCTGATGGGGGATTTGAATATGCCAGAGGTTGACTGGAGCACCTTTGCTGCAGCCACATCCAAGAGCATGGCCATTCTCGATGCCCTACAGGGGGTATAGAAACATAGAAACATAGACTTTGAAGGCAGATAAGGACCACTTGGCAAACCCAGTCTGCCCATTTCCCTACCTACTGGATACGCTGCAGATTCTAGTTAACCAACAGCCTACTTAATGCAACCCCCACTATAATTGCCTTGTGTCTGTCCCATGCATATTTGAATTCCCCCACTGTTTTAGACCTAACAACCTCCTCAGGAAGGCTGTTCCATGTATCCACCACTCTCTCCATGAAAAAAAATTTCCTCACATTACCCCTGAGCCGTCTCCCCTCTATCTTTAAATTGTGCCCCCTTGTTCTTACACATCTCTTTTTTTGAAAGATGCTGACAGCTAGTTTTGGAACCCACTCAGGAGAGAGCAATCTTAGACCTGGTACTCTCAAATGGGGACTGAGAGAGGATCTCTGATCCTGAAGTGGGTAGCCATCTGGGAACAAGTGACCACCAAACAGTGTGGTTCACGATAAACTTAGCTGTAGAGTCAAGCCACACAAAGTGAAGGTACTGGACTTCAGGAGGGCTGATTCTGTCAAAATGGGAGAGTGCCTCAGAAAAGCACTAGCAAACAGGCAAGAAGGAGGGGTGGAGCAACAATGGGGAAACATCAAAACCACCATCACAGTTGCAACAAGCCTTTGTGTGAAGCAAATAAACAAATCAAAATGAAAGAAAAAACCACTATGGTTCTCAAAAGAAGTAGCAGGGAAGGTAAGGGAGAAAAATATAACATTCAGGAAGTATAAGGAACCACAGAAGGAGCAGGACAGAGAACTATACCAGTTAAAGCAGAAGGAAGCGGGTAAGGCAGTCAGAATAGCAAAGGCCCAAACCAAGGAAAAGATAGCCAAATCGGTTAAGAAGGGGGATAAAACCTTTTATAGGTACATTAGGGAGCAAAGAAAGACTAAGACATGGATACTGAGGCTGAACAAAGAGGACGGTGGTTGGGCAGAGAGTGACAGTGAAAAAGCAGGGATACTGAATGAATACTTCTGCTCAGTATTCACAATGGAAAAGCAGGGGAAAATACCTAATCTGGTCAATAGAAGCACTCTGGATGGGGGTTGATATTTGTCCTTTCACAGAAGAAAGGGTTCTGAAAGAACTCCTAAAACTGAAGGTGGATAAAGCAATGGGGCCTGATGGGATTCATCCCAGAATTCTAAAAGAACTAAGGGAAGAACTAGTAACACCACTGACTACCCTTTTTATAAATCATGGGAGGATGGTGTGGTACCTGAAGACTGGAGAAGGGCAGATATGATTCCTTTTCACAAAAGTGGGAGCAAGACAGAGCAGGAAACTACAGACCTGTCAGTTTGACCCCAGTGGTAGGGAAAATGATGGAATCACTTCTGAAGGAAAGAATTGTTGAGTACCTAGAGGCCAGCAGGGCACAGGACCCAAGGCAGCAAGGATTCACAGTGGGAAGGTCATGTCAGATGAATCTAATAGATTTCTTTGACTGGGTGACCAAAGGAGTAGACCAGGGAGGGGCTATGGATATGGCCTACCTAGACTTTAGCAAGGCATTTGACACAGTCCCACACAAAAGATTAATAAACAAATTAGCCAGCCTGGGAGTGGGTCCCAGAGTGTTAGCCTGGGTAAAACACTGGTTGGACAACAAGACACAGCGAGTAATAGTAAATGGAGTCCTCAGTGAAGAAAGGAGGGTTACTAGCGGGGTACTGCAGGGTTCAGTACTGGGGCTGGTCCTTTTTAATGTCTTTATAAATGACATTGCAGAGGGCCTGGAAGGGAAAGTATGTCTCTTTGCAGATGACACAAAGATCTGCAACAGGGTTGATAAGCAAGGTGGGGTGAAAAGGATGAAAAGGGGCTTGGCAAAGTTGGAGGAATGGTCAAATGTGTGGCAGCTTAGATTCAATGCAAAGAAGTGCAAAGTAATGCACCTGGGAAAACAAAAACCCAGGGGAAGAGTACACAATGGGGGGGTGAGATACTGACAACAAAAAAAATGGAAAGGGACCTGGGGGTAGTCATATCAGATGACCTAAAGGTGGGCCAGCAATGTGAGAAGGCAGCAAGGAGGGCTGGGGGGATACTGGGATGCATTGGGAGAGGCATCACTAGTAGAAAACAGGAAGTTGTTGGCCCTCTGTACAGACAGTTGGTAAGACCACATCTGGGCTACTGTGTACAGTTCTGGAGACCCCATCTCTGCAAAGACATAGACAAGGTGGAGGCTGTCCAGAGGAGGGCAACCAAAATGATGCAGGGTCTGCATCAGAAGACATATGAAGAAAGACTAAAGGAACTAAAGATGTATAGCCTCAAGGAAAGGAGGGAGATTGGGGACATGATAGAAACTTTTAAATATCTCAAGGGAATTAACAAAGTCCAAGAGGGTAGCATCTTTCAGAAAAAAGAGATGTGCAAAAACAAGGGAGCACAATTTGAAGATAGAGGGGGGACGGCTCAGAGGTAATGTGAGGAAGTATTTCTTCACAGTGAGGGTTGTGGATACATGGAACAGCCTTCCTGAGAAGGTCGTAAAGTCAAAAACAGTGGGGGAATTCAAGAATGCATGGGACAGACAGAAGACAATCCTAGTGGGGGTAGGAGGAAGTAGGCTGTCGGTTAACTAGGATCTGCAGCTTATCCATTAGGTAGGGAAATGGGCAGACTAGGTGGGCCAAGCGGTCCTTATCTGCTGTCAAATTCTATGTTTCTATGTTTCTGCACAGCCTCAGTTTGGGGTTGTGTATGTAGGAAGCTGTGGGAGACAGTCTGCTCTGAGAGCTTTCTGTGATTCAAACCTTCGAAAAGGTGTTAAAAAGCCTTTTTGAGTAATTTTTTTTGCTGAAACTTTAGTTCATCGATTGTAGGAATAACTCCTGTGCTCATATCATCGAGCATTTATTGTTTGTGTATGGATTTTGAATGTTAATGTACAACATTCAGTCTGTGTGCTGAGAGGCAGTGGAAGTGTGCTTTGGGGGAGGGGCATATCTGTGGTATAGGTAGGTTAACTTGGAGAAAAAT